>OY720187.1:11845569-14245569 GCA_963082885.1 Parascotia fuliginaria
GAGATATCAAGAAAATAAATGTATTCGGTTCAATAGTAAGTATTTTGGTTTAAAAATTGGTAAAGATAAAAGTTTTTGTCATCAATTTTGTTGAATAAATGATTAATCACTATATTTTCGCTTTCTTTTTTTAAGACTTAAAGTCTGTGTTGACTTAAAGTCATTAAAAAATGAATCCAATAAAAGCTTTTATGTTTTGTAATCAAATTTGTTGTGATACAAGTACCTATATCTATTTTCTCTAGTCTAGTCAAGTACACGATGTTTCTTTAATGGCAATAATAAGCTGCTCGTTTTGATCATCTCACTAGACCTTATCGTAATGAACACATTTCATATAATGGAATTATCCATAGCGTCTTAAGCATGCTATAACCTCCTCCTTCCTTACCAGCTTACCTTTAAGCGGTCTTTGAATTGCGACACTTGACTTAACTCGATCGATGTTTTAAAAGTTAGACGTCGTTTGCTGATGTTGTGATTCAAGCCTTTATTAATATTAAAAATCTATAAGCCTGATGAAATATGAAGGATAATGAGCGTGTTGCTATTATGGATATATAAAGCTATGGTAATATTTTAATATGTAATACTGTGGCGTGTCTTTGTGTATTTACCTACAAATATCGTGTGAGAAATAATTATATTAATATGCAATGATCTAAACAACAATCAAATTTAGCAAGTGAAGCTTCGGAGTTGATAAATATGTTCAGATATCTGTAATCCTCATAGTGAAAATAGCAAACCAAAACTTAATTTAAATTAAAATAACACAACGAAATACACCTTTGACGTGGTAAACTTATCAGTGCATTTGCTAAAGCGCTGTACATTGTAATTACTGCAACGCAATAAATGTTAGTCTAAAGGTAATCTGAAACAGGTTTTTTTCTCTGTAACAACGACAGATACAAAACTTTATACAATAAAAACACACCAACTTTGAAGAATAAAGCCGGCGTTGAATAAAAATATAATAAAAAGTACCAGACTCAGAATTTGTAGCATTTGCTTCACAAAAGTGACAAGAGCTATGAAGAAAATAAACATGTCTAACTGATAGTCAATAGTTAGTTTGTATCTACTGGCCTGAAATCTCTTTAAATACCTTTGCTGCCAGAATAGTTCTCTAACCAGAAGTTTTATTTTATTTTATTTTTTTATTTATTTATTAAGATTACCAACAAGAGAAACACATACATAAAAAAGTAATAAAAACATTGGTAATGCCTGATGCTCTCTCAATTATAGGCAACCACATCTAACTTAAAATATTCATACTGCTAAACTTATCACAATATAATGAGTAAGAGTAAAAACACAATATTAAAGTTGTTATGAATAGTAAAATAAAACGAAATTATAACAAAAAATAAAATAAGTAGGTAATTACAAGGGCCAATAAAATATGAGTAGACAACAAACGTAATAAATACCACTAAGAACGCATTATATTCGATAATTTTACACTTGAATTTAGTCTGCGTATTACCAAAAATGTCCAAATCTAAGGATCGGGTTAAGATCCAGAAGTTATGTAGTTACTAGCATATTATTAAGAATGCGAGACTTGACATTCTTTCCAGATACTTTAGCTCAAACTATGCAATTAGAGTCAGAAGTTTTAGTTGTATATTACCTCTTTTGAAATTGTGCGAGTAAGATTGTTACGTAATGTATGAAAATATAATAAAAAGAAAAATATCAGGAAAGAAATGTACGTGATACATTATCTCGAATCTTAATGAACCGCTTCGATCAATGTAGGGAAAGATTATCCTATGCATATTCACGACAGATACACACGATTAAACTTTCAGACAAACTTGTATCGTGCACTGTAATTGAATCACTTTGTATGTGATGCGGATCTCTGTGTGTAATGGGCTAAACTACTAACATTTGCTGCACTTTGGTTTTACTGCTAACTTAATTTAACAAACGTTATGAATACATTACAAAAACCACTACAATGTATTCTCGGTGCAAGAGAAAATACAATATTTTTATTATAATTATTTTAATACCTAACAAACCGAGTGCTTTCATGCCTAGAATATAAAACCACCTTATCTCTTCTCATGGGTATCATAAGCGGCAACATAGACTAGGGGATTGACAACATTGTTACCTGCGTACCAAATATTATTTTACTGCTGTTAGCTCGACAAAAGCGTGATGATATTGTGAATTTCTCCTCCTTTGGGGAGGATCTATGTTCAAGAGTAGCTGTTTTCGAATTACGGTGACAATAATTTATTAGATTTTCGTGTTGAACTAGTTAGTTATACTAAACTAAGATCGGGGCATTGCAATGAACTTATTATTAGTTAGTCTTCACTAATTTCTGAAATGACTCGGGTTAAGTTGGCATGTGGGTAAAGTTCGTGGTGCAGGCTCCAACTTCACAGTTAGAGACCTTCCTCAAGGAGGAGTTCTGGCCGAAGGGTTTCTTATATCGCCGTTTCTGCGGCCGGCTACTTGACACCCCGCAGCGTAAAACGACGCCGCCCTCTCGTGTACAGTAGTTTTTAATAGTTTATAGTTTATGTATTGAAATTTTATAGGCTTTAAATGCCTCACGTAGGTAGCCCGCGGGCCTAGATAAGTGTCATAGATTTCTATTCTATTCATAGCGTAGATTAAAAAAAAATTAAATTGACATAAGCTAAGGCCAACATTGTCGTTAGCTTATATTAAATCCCTTATATTTTTTTAAATTTTCTGTGAATAGAATAGAAATCTATAACACTTGTCTAGGGCATCTGATAGGCATGTTGGCATGTGGGTAAATTATTATCAATTATCAATCTGTATGTTTTTAATAAAGAAAAACGGATTCCTAATTCAATTCATTAATAATAAATATATAATAATAATAATAATACCAGCCTATTTACTGTCCCACTGCAGGGCAAAGGCCTCTGCTCATATAGAGAAGGTATGAGCATTAATCACCACGCTTGCTCAAGGCGGATTGGCAATTTCAGACATTTAAGTCCAGGTTTCCTCACGATGTTTTCCTTAACCGTCAGTCAAAAAAGTCCAAGATAAACTTAGAAAGTACATATGATTTGAAAAATCACATTGGTACTTGCCCGGATTCGAATTACTCAGTTAAAATTACTAGACAAATGTATGAATTTCTACACATTGTATCTTAGTAGGGGCAATAACTAATTTCTGTAAACTATACTTAAATATGTTTGTAGAGTAAACCCACTAAGTACAAATTAAACTAAACAACTAACGATTCTACTTAATTGCTGTAATTGAGTGAGAATTCATTTCCTAATTTAGAAACACAGCTTTACACAACAGTTGAATTGAATTTGTATTTTAAGTACTTTGCTGACGTAGTACGGTTCTCGGTTTGTTAAATCCTACTAATATTATAAATGTGAAAGTTTGTGTGTATGTGTGTGTGTTTGTTATCACTCAACGCCTGAACGGCTGAACCGATTTCAATAAAAATTGCTATGTAGATAGATTTGATGCCAGCGGCGGATATAGGCTACTTTTGTCTCGAAAATCGGTCTGATTACTAAGGGAGACAAAACTCATTATATATGTTTCAAAATATCAGCGTCAGTTTTCATATTTTTGCGATCTTGTATCAAAATTGCTGGTTCGTCTTTAAAATTGCTTATCTGTTTCTTTTATTAACTTTAATTAATCAAAAGTTACCTCTTTAACAAAATAACCACAATTTTAAAATCTAAATAATTAATTTTAAGAAAAAAAAAATAGGAACCGACTTCAAAACTATATGTACAAACTTAAACAAAAACTAAAAGTAGAATTCCTCAATATAACTTGAACAAACCAAAACACCATCTATGTATTTGTTTTTTGGAAAATAATATAAATTTTGGAAAATAATATAAATTTTGGAAAATGATTCAATTGCTTTCATATGGGATAAGGAATATAGGTATATATTCTGAAACATTATACCTTGAAAAAAAAAAACAAAATCCATTCATAATTGGCGGCGAAAACACATACAATAAAAAAAATCATACGACTAGAATTGAGAACCTCCTCCTTTTTGAAGTCGGTTAAAAAGGCATTACTGTCGTACTCGACGACTATGCCACTAATCCTTATTATTTAGTTACTTGTTTGTGAGATTTAATGCAATAAAGGTAATTTATGAGTTTCGTGTCACAAAATGACAAAATTGTCTTATCTTTTCGCTAACATGAAGCCGGTATTCAGGCATGTTAAAGTCAAGTGTCAATTACTGGCTGTGACTTGTAGATTTACGTGATTGCCACTTCTTCAATACAAAATTGTATACCTATATCTACTTGGTATTTTCTTGAAGAAATGCTTTAGAAGCATTTTAATAAATTCTAGAAAATGTGAGGATCTGTTAAAAAAAATTGTAGGTACGAGTATCTTCTCAATTTGAATTAGTATTAATATTACCAGACAGCTAAAGCACATAGGGACATTTTTTCAGTTCATTAGATTCTACTTAAAATATATGTAGGCATATCATTTTTTATCCAATTAACCTTCACTTTCACTCCTTTTTTTGCTCCCTCATTACACTTTTTTACACGGGCAACGACAGTTTGATTTGTAAGAATTGTTTGTGTTATAAGAGAAAATAGCGGTAACCGTGAAATTAAATAATTCATACAAATTATATAATACTTAGCATTTCACTTATCAAATTCACACAAGCATATTTATTTTAATATCAGATTTATATACTTACTTATATAAATGTCAAACACATTACCCATTGTGTATGGCGTAGATACAGAGGGCTATGGACGAGTGGGTATTCGAAACAGTCTGTCAGGGACAGATACGGGGATTGTGGGCAGTAATGCTTCGACACAGAATATATTCGTCACAACTTGTAGTGATGATCGTTGCTAAGCGAGGATTATTAAGTGATATAATTATACTCGTACCTTTTACTCAGATATTATTACTCAGATATATTCAATTGACGAATTTATTAAGTGATAGTATAATGATCTTTTATTCTTGCTTATTTTAAGTTTAAATTAGTAATTTAAATTTTTATATTTATTATTATTTGTTTTAACATGTTTTTGATATTATTATTTTTTTTTTGTCTCTATTCTAATGATTTTATATATTTTGTAGCTATAAGTACCTATGTCAAACACAATGTATTATTGTTAATGATAAATAAATAAATAAATAAATAAATAAATAGATATATGTTACAATAGCTTTTCGTGGCGCGGTTTCATCCGCGTTTTTCCTTACTGCTCCGCTCCCGTCGCCAGTAATGTGATGTTACATAGCCTTTATCCTTCCTCAAGAATTGGGCTATCATACGCAAAAATAATTATTTAATTCCGTCTGGTAGTTCCAGAGATTAGCGCGTTCAAACAAACAAACTCTTCCGCTTTATACAATACCTAGTATAGATATAAATAAGTATGTGTATGCAGATTTAACACTGAATTAGATGTAAATTCTTGTGACATCACCTTTTAAAGTTTTCTACATGCTTCCAGGATAATGCAACTTTCTTTGAGTTATTACGTTTGTGATTTACAAATTGTTATTTTTTTTTTTTTATTTATTTATTCAACTTTTTCACACATACATCAATGTTTCACAAAAACTCGCCAAACTATAAAGTTTGTTGGCGATAATTTATGCACTCTTACACTTACGATGTATGAAATATAACATCTAATAATATTGTAGTTATCATCTATCTTATCTCAAAATTTTGAAGAATTAACATTTTTAATTTTTCTTAAAGTTTTGCTTATTAATACATACCTCATCTAAAATTATAACTAGATAAATATGATATTTTTTAAACACTAAAACATTTTCTGTGACTTTTGATTTTAATACGCTTATACAGCACCTCTTATTAATATGTTAACTGAATTATTGTCGAAATTATATTATAGTTGAACTGTTTTTCTAGGAATACGTTACAGGAATAAAAGTCATCTATCCATTTTCAAAAACAAATCTTGTTAGATTTCTAGTATGAAATAAGACACGCCTTTTTAAATCTTTCAAATAATAAGTCTTATTTAGCCGAAATCCTATCCGTAAAGTCGTAACACAAAAATTGATGGCAACTTTTATAGACGTAAAAATGAGATGCCTTTTTACAACTTAGAAACTTTGAATATTGTCTTATAAATGAAAATCTTGAATAAGGATCTCAATTCGAAGAATGAAAATATTAGCTTAACCGTTAAGGCAAGCTACAGAGATACCTGGAAAGTGTAACTATACAGTTTCACGATGTAGGAAATAATACTTCAGATTTGAAGCAGAAATGACTAGGAAGGTTGGTAGAAGTTACCCTAGATGAACATACGCGGACCAAATAGGTGGTGTGTTGACAAAGAGTACAATCACAAGCACCAGTAACCGACACGTGTGTATGAAAAGATTAGGTAATGAATGTTGAAGAGGCAAATGGGGTATGTTTGGATCGCAGCAAATGGCGTTCTATAGTCTCTGTTTACCCTATTAATGGGAGACAGGCGTGAAGTTATGTATATATATATATGTATTTAGTACCCATGGTATTGTTGCGTTTCTGCTGGTGACTACTTTTGTCCTGCTAAGAAACTTGCTGACGACTTAAAGTAGAGATCATGATTTGTTTCATTTTTTTATAAGTGTGTCCCTAAGATCGTTTTTAGCGATGAGATCACCCATTGACTATCTAATACCGTGCGTTCTATTATATGTTTTTTAATCTGGCATTAAATAAAGAATTCAATCTTTAAAGAAAACTATTTTTTTTTTGTGTAAAAGGATAAAGGTAACTTTACTCTGTCATATTTTTTGTTCGCTCTGTGTTCTAATTAAAATGGAACTCGTCTATGCCTTCATTTATTCATCCACAACCAGCTTTAAAAGCTATAAAAGAACTTTTGAAACTGTTTTGTTTTTCATATAGCTGTGACGTGATAAATTTAAATTGCTTCCAAGTTTGTTCCTTAAGGTCTGATTGAAGTTGAAAAATGTACATAAAATAATAAACTTCCTCATAATTTCTTAAAACTTTTTGTAGATCATCAAAATAAATTAGATATTCGTTAGATTAAAATGTGTTACGAAAATTATCAAATACCATTTTTATTAGTTTTTGGAATCAAAAAGGAATATCTTAAATTGTTGTTTATACATACAAAAGAACATGGATAAAGTATTTAACCAATAAATATCCTTACTCGTTTCGTTTAGAGACTATTTGTTTTCCTTTTTCTCCCTCCTTCTTATTCCCTTTTTCATCGAGTATTTTCAGTTTGCTTGGCAATGTTTATGCAATGCAAGCATAGACTATTAATATATCTAATCCTCAGCAGGTGAGCCGCATGCTTGTATGCTATAGTTTTATAAATAAATGGCTTCCCGTAGCGCGGTTTAACCGACGTCTTTTGTTACTGCTTTGCTTCCGTCGCCAGTAGCGTGATGTTAAATAGCCTATAACCTTCTTCAAGAACTGGGACATCATACGTGAAAAGAATTTTTCAAATCCGACTGTTAGTTTGAGAGATTAGCGCGTTCAAACAATCAAACAAACTCATCAAACAACAAATAATAGTATAGATATAGTTAATCGCATTAGGGATCTATACAAACATTCCATTGGCAATCGCAAAATCACTTAGGCTCAAACAAACATCTCATCATCACCAAAAAATTGTTTGCAGATCCAAAACAAACAAACAAAAACAAAATAAGGTGGTGATAAGTAATCGTGAGAGACAACGATGAATTGCTTACTCAGTAAACTATAGTGTTTGGTAAAGGTAGGTCAATAACCTCATAAATCATACGTAGACCCTTTTCCCTTATTCAGTTGACATTGCAAAACTATACGACAGTTTTCGATCCATCACAAAATTTGCACACTAGACTGAAATAGCAGATAAAATAGATTTTCGTTATATTAAAATGAATATATATAATCGTCATCAGCTTGATAATATCTCCTGTTGAATATAAACCTTCTTCGTAGAAAGAAGTTTAAGATAGTCAGCAGAGGAACTAGTGACGCAGCCAAGCGATAATTTATTATTTATTTATTTTTTTACCAATTTTACAATTACCAAACCATACAAAACAGAAAAATAATAATTTTTGATGGTTTTTGTGTGACAATGATTCGATCTTAGTCAATTTATTTAATGTACATTAGTGGGTACATGGAAAACTATTTGTACCTACTCAAGTAACGCTACTACTTATATACTACTACTATTACTAGTACTTTGAAGTCCTTATTACCCGACTGCCGAAGTCAAGAAGGGTAATGTTTTTCGACCGTATATGTATGTATGTATGTTCTTTGGCACGCTAAATAATACAGTCTAAATGGCCTGGCCTTAACATATGAGGTATAATTAGATTCGTATTAAATGTGGGAGTGACATAGGGTATTTATTATAGCAATGTAGCGTCAGCACGAAAAAATGGGTTACTTTTAGGCAGACCGGCTTTTTGTTTTCTAATAATATATTTTGCTTGTTTATTTTCTTAGTTCATAGTCGTGTCTGGCGACATGATTTTAAAATGTATTGTCTCATTGGTATGTTTTGAACTTTCAATTTAGTGCTTATGAGGGCATGGTAACCTTCAGACGACAATGACACAGAGAACATTACTCATAAAAGTTTCAAACACTAAAACTTGCTTGCATTTTACAAGCTCGTAAAATACAAGCAAGTTTTTAGTGTACAACTCGGTGTTTACGACGAATTCTAACCCTAGGAATGATATTGGTCTTCAAAAATGTTAATTAGCCTAGAGAAAAAGTCACATTTCCTGTGCATACAATTTTGTTATTCAATGTCTGAAAGTTCTATGAATACGACAGCAAAAATTTTGTTTTAAGTGTTGTTTTCTATTCTATTCATTTATTAGATTAAAAAATGATTGACATAACGCCTGGCGTTAGGTTAGTCTACTAGACCACAGGCAATCCCTTACATTTTTTAATCTATTCTATGAATGAAAGAGAAATCTATGCCACTTCTTTAGGGTCTCTGATAATAAATTATACCTATCGTTTCATAGTATGTAGATCTCGACCGAAAGTTTACGAAGTGACTACGTATTTTTGCGCCGAGATTGAATACCAGAGGCGCTTCATTTTTACCTACAAATATTTTACTTCTCACCGGTGAAAAATAAATAACTCATGGTTGACTTGCTCTTCCATACTAACCTATTATTATTGCCATTGTAGGTTTAAGGCCTCTTCTCATACAGAGAATGTAAGTACTTATAAGCATTGATCATTAAGCTCACTTAAGGTGAATTGACGATTCAGACGAATGTTTTGTAAATTTGTTTTTCACTATAAATCAGTAATGTTTGTTTTGATAAAATCTTTGTAAAATTACATATGACTGAAAATTCACACTGGTATTTGCCCGATCTCGAAACACGACCTTATTAGATATTACTATTAGTACTTTTTTAATTAAGTTATTTTGTAACTATTTCTATTATAACGAAAACATAAATTGTCGCATCTAGTTTGCAGAAACCCACAAATTCCCAAAGATATATATTATGTGGTTTCCATAGTTACCATGCTCGGCAAGTAGTACCTACAGCTTTAATAAACCCTCAGGCATTTCATTACCTACACGTAAAACTTATTTAGCAAGACTGTTTGCACCATTATACTTAATTAGGAGCTTACATCTCAAATTACTGTAGACAAATGTTTTAATTACCCTATGTAATCGTATCTACACTTTAACGGCTCGTTTGTGAGTCTCATATTCACGTATATATTTAAATGTAATTGCTATGTAATTTCAACTTTTAATAGGTAACTGTTGTTAGTGAGTTGTAAAATGGCAGGTAACTAGAGAAGCTGTTTTGACTGTAAGAGTATATAATGTGGAATTTTAAAGTTAATAAATCCACGCTGGTTTTAGCATCAATGAGCCGGATCGACCGGGGTAGTACTACCCTCTTATAGAAGATCGACATAAGAGTAGCAGTATGTATACGGTTTCGAATTGTTCGGTGAGTGAGAGCGCCGGAGGCCCAACTTCCCTCCTTTTCTATCCCTTCACCTATGCGTATACCGGCAGTAGTTTGGAAAGATGGCTTTTGGCATGGTGGCCACCACTTTTGGATGCCACTGACTGCTTATTATCCGGCAGAATGGAGTCACTTTGGTAGACAATTTCGAATCCCTTCACCTACCCCACTCTCTTCATGGTAGGCAGCGGCTTCGTAGAGTCCCTGGCATTTCTGAAGCAATGCTGTGAGTCGTTCATAAGCGCAGAGACTCTGTTTCGTCCATGAGGCTTCGTAGAGTCCCTGGCATTTCTGGAGCAATGCTCTGAGTCGTCCATGAGCGCTGAGACTCTGTTTCGTCCATGAGCTACAGCTACCACTTACCAACACGAGCTGTATGCTCATCTTCTACTATCGACAATAAAAACAGAAGTAAGAAACAGAACTAATTATAATTATTAGATATTCTGTGGGATAACCTAGATTAGCTATTCTATAGTAGACTGTCTGTTGGAGATGATGATGGCCTCGGTGCAACGGATTCAATGCCGATATTGGACCTAACTTTTTGTGATTTAAATTATTTTTCTTAGTCTGAACGCATAAGCTCGTTAATTATGTTTGTAAAGTTTGCCGAAAAACAGAGCATCCCTAGTGCAAGGAAAAGTAAGTTTTATTTTATTTTTCCTTGTTCTTCCTCATTCTCTTTTCCCAGCTCACTTCAATAAAAAATATCATCTGACTAATAACCATTTTTATATAACTGAAGTGACACACAAGCATACAACTTGTCTGATAGTAAGTTACCGGAGCGTATGGACGCTTGCAACTTAGGTACTTGTATCTCGCCTTGTAAAAACTTTTTAGTAAGTTTTTGTTTGATAGAACCTCGACAATAAGTTCATTCTACAACCTAACCTTAGAATACGCAGGTTCTGTCAAAGGGATTTTCCGCTAAATAACACTAAGTTGCTAGTTCTGTATTCTGCGTAGAGTTGATAAAGCTTTTTATAACTATTTTGATGTAGGCTAACTACTCTAACGTCTTACCGTGCTCATACCGCTCCGTCGCTGAATAACATATTCGTTGACTTTGACGTTGACTGACTTGTCAGGTGATAACTATGAGCAGTGCTTATCGCTTACCGTCAGGAGAACAGAAAAAATATATGAAATAAACTGTTATCTATACTATTACATTGCGGTATAGTTTGTTTGAACGCCCTAATCTCTAGAACTACCAGTCGGATTTGAAAAATTCTTTTTGCGTATGATAGTTCTCGAGAAAGGTAACATCATGTTACTGCCGACGGGGGCAGAGCAGTAAGCAAAGACGTGGGTGAAAGCTAGTATATAATAAACAATAATAATAATAATACAACAACTCTGAGGTTTTTTGGAAAAACACTTATTTATGAGTTAGAGTTGCCTTTGTACTTGTTTGAATATCCATTTTTGTCAGTATTTTTGTTAAGTATGTATACAATAAACCGTTAAATAAAGAAATAACTAAACAGCGCTATTTAGACCTCAAGTATGTGTTCCAGATTGTGATGGTTCTACAATGCAAATAAACATATTCATTTACTATCTGAATAATGACCAAAAACTGTCAAACTTGTAAGATCTACCGTGTCAAATATTATCATAACAACATTGTACTAAGTAAGATGACAGTGTCTAATAAAATGATAACAATGTCGCTGCCAAAATCTGTGTTCAGGCGAATTTCGACCTACTTGCATTTAGATGAATTGACAAAATAAAATATTTTTTAACAAAAGGAAAACCGAATCGACGAAAATAATTTACTTAGTACAAAGTAATTCATATTTTGATTTAGTTAATCAGAAATGATTTAATAAGTATTTTGTTGAGGCATTAATTTGACTGTATATGGTCACCTGTAGTGGAAATCACAACCCATATGGGTGCAAAGTTCTCATCATTACAAATGAATTTAGTCCAAACACCAAGTAATTGCTATAAATCTTTGAGGAGTTCCTTCGACTGTCTTTCGGCTCTGTCATCAGATCTACTCCAAACCTTCACTCAATAGTGGTGTCTTAAATAATTAATGAAAAACATAACTAATGCACTAGTCGCCACAACGATTTTCGAAGGTTTCCCTCGATTTCTATGCCATCCTTGGGATATCTTCTTTCCAACAAAAATATAATCACCAAAATCGGTCATAATAACGAAGTTATCCTTGAACACACATAAAAATATGTATATGTATATACGGTCGAATTAAGAAACTTCCTCTTTTTTTGAAGTCGGTTTAATAGTAGGTACCTATATGCTTGATCCTTGATAATAAAAAAAAACATACGACCCGAATTGATAACCTTCTCCTTTTTGAAGTCGGTTAATAAATTATATTACATAATGCGCACTCAATAGGTTTATTCGAATTTAATGGAACGACCTAATTTTTTCTAGCTGCACATTTTTTATGATATATTCACGCAATATCTCTGTCAAACGATTGATCTGCGCTAAGCGCTAATTGTGTAAATAATGCAAAAATAATTGCCGTAAAACAAAAAGTTCTTATCTATTCAAGGCAAGAAAATTTGATGAACGACCACATAATTTGAATAATGAGTTTAAAAACAAAATCACGACTAAGGTCAAAAATAAATCACTTAGCTATCATAAGAACACGCAAACAATTACTTCAATTCTTTAAAACGCTCGCCGTCCCGTAATATTCTCCAAAAGAATTTTGCACAACGTTAATAAAGCGATGTTCGGCTATTTTCACACAGGTGCTAATCTTATTATATTAGGTTACTTTCTTGTTACGGAATTAATAATACAGGCAAGTTTACAGGCCCGTAAAGTTCATAGGATCATAAAAGAGAATAAAATCTTAGTACCGTTATAAGCATTATATTGTTACGAGCAATTTGTTTAGACATGAATTGGGATTTGTATTTGTTTCCGTTGTGTTAGACTTTTTAAGTTTGCTGACGATTTTGCTTACATGACTATATCCACAAAGAATATTATAGTTGTTACTTTTAATATCAATGACTCGACTTGTGTGAGAGTTTTGTCCAAGAGGTTAGGTGCTCGATCTGTAGGTACACAAGACAAAACTTGTCTGAAAGCTCATGTTTTTCCTCTAGAAGCAAGCTATATTAGTGAAGTCATATACGAGTAGTTATTGTGATTTCATTGGCTTAGCTTTATGCTAGAAACAAAGTCTACTAAACAAAAAGCTACGAGAGAACTGTGTTTTCAAAAATATCCTTACGACATAATTCCTCGACAGACTTTGTAAGTTGATTTCACATTAAAATGACGTTATCGTTAATCAACAGGCGAGCAAACACCAAATTTTAGACTCTGGAACAAACGTGATTCACAAAGTGCTAAAAGTGGTCGTGAATGCGACAAACCCGAATGTAGCGTAATGAAGTGTCACTGACAATTCTTTTACCGCTAACCGTGCAAGCAGTGCCAAACATTTTGTGAACGCAGTTAAAATGAGGTTTTGTACAAATATAGTCAAAAATCAGAACTTATAACTATTTTAACCAAATTAGATGTACTATTGTTACTCGTGGTCTCACCCATTTTGCCCATGTATATGTATATACAAGAGAAGTATACATAATCAACATACATTAATAACAGTAATTTTTCTTATCTACATCGAATCCTATTTTCGCTCCAGAAAATCTAACCATCGGGGGGACAGATGAAAATTTTTTGCCCATCTATCATCCCAGGTGGACAAATCATAGGGACAGATGGGAATAATCCCCATTTTCTCAGTCCTAAACAGTGTCATATTTTAGGATCTTACTTAAATAATTAAGTAGAACTAGGATGTAAAGGCATTACAATATTGCATGGATATTGAGTTGCACGAAGTGCTGTCGGCACTATTCAGTTAACTTAATCTGGAGCAGAGTACGTAAAGCCCTCTTTTACATTATTCAAGCTGCGCTCACATTACAACTTGAATAAGTTTACTGGCATACCAAACTGTAATGATAACTTAATAGAAGCATCACGCTTTCTTCCTAGGAAAGGCTAGGCAGAGGTATATACAAGTAAACACCCTCGTTTTGTTAGCTGTACTGGATCCTATGTTACAGGGGGTGGGCGAGTTGCTATTGAACGAGCACAATTGCAGACGCCAAGAAAATTTGTTTTAAAAATTAACCGAACTCCTCAAAAGATACATTGATACTTAATATTCTTTAGTAGCGTTAATTCAATATAACATAACCGCACTTAATTATACCTCTTTTGATTTCACGTGGCACAAAGTTTTTCATTTAAAAAGTAAAATTTTTCTCATATAAGAAATAAATTTTTAATTTTTTGTATAATATATATAGGTATATTATTTTATTCAGATTAATACGTGTTTATCGTTGTGAGCTTCACATTTCTAAAATACTAGCTTTCCGTCTCGTGGTTTTACCCACGTATTTGTATACTGCTCTGCTCAAGTTGCCAGTAGCGTGATCTTAGGCTATAACCTTCCACGAGATCTAGGCTATCATACGCAAAGAAATTTTCAAAGCTGACCGGTAGTTTCAAAGATAAGCGCGTTTAAACAAACAAACAAACAAACTCTTCCGCTTAAATAATAGTATAGATTATATATTTTTTAAGGTTATTAGTAAGTTGAATGTGTAACTGTTTGTTTTCCCTAAATAAATAAACAAAAAATAAATAAATCGATCGTCGTCTACTTTCTTGGTATAATATTTTCATAAAATATCGGATAGGAATATTGGACCGATAGCGTTATGCTAAATTGACTAGAGGCTTGTGGGACATTATCTTGATTTAACCTTTATGCCTGGTCGTTATTATAAATCACTAAATGTGCTTACCTACTGCTTACTATCTTAAGTTGGTTGAAATCATAATAAGTGTATATTTTCTTATTATATTGTTGGAAATACTGCTGGTAACCAAATATACAACTTCCTTAATGATAAACACTTAACTAAAAGCATTTCGCGTGCTTTTTACTCCGTAAACAATAATATAAAGTTTTTGAAGCATAAATTTTATATTATTTTAGATTTTAATAATAAAAAACGTACTCGCAATAATCAGACCTATTTTGGAATCGGTGCTAAACATCAATATCGTGTTTAGACTATACATTTACTGAAACAGTAAGATCAAAATTGCACATCGCAGAAATACAATAAAAGCAGCTGTGAGCGGCAAGATTCGGCGACAAATACAGACATCGACGTGAAGGTAAGAAAGTAAAACTACAATATTGTCAGCTTTATACTACATCTTTTGTCATCCAATAGTGTACTGGCTTTGTCATGAGATTTACAAACAATTGCCTTTATTTTTCGCATACTTCCTTACAGAGGTTTTATTCTGGAACATGTATGTTGTGTGTCCGATATTAGTAAATTAGGTTGAAATACTTTTCACTATCAAATTTTGATAGACTTATGTATCAAGAAACTGTTTTGAATAAATATACCTTTAAACTTAGTCATAAACAGCTTGATATTGTGGAGTTTTGATGAGTTTGCATGAGCTGCAAAATTAACTGTCGTTAATAATGGTGTCCAATTCATTTAAAGTTTCTTTTTTTTTTTTATTGCCTATAGTGGCAGACGAGCCAACAGCCCACCTGATGGTAAGTGGTAACTGTCGCTCATAGACTTCTGCAATGCCAGGAGTTCTGCGAAGCCGCTGCCTACTGTGATATTAATGCTCTCTTTAAACCTCGTTTGAAGAAGGACATGTCATAGCGCTCGGGAAACACCGCAGCTGGTAGTTCGTTCCGTTTTATGAACATAAGTTAAACAATTTGGTGGAATACATTAGTGTGCATAATCATGTTTATTAATTATACACGTTTAGGTACTTCTTCTTCTCAGTCGTTTCGCTCTTGGCAGAGCGGTCGTGGTCGTTATGCAGTGTTTGGTGAGAAGATGTGCTTCACGACGTCTCGCCAGTTCTCTCTGTTGGAAGTCATCTTGCTGCACTCATTCACCGAACTACCCACTGCAGCTTTAATTTGGTCAGTCCATCGCGTCTAGTGCCCTCCACCTTTCCCTGAACAACAAGGGGCTCTATGGACTAATTATCGCGCCTGGATACGTGTCCGAAAAACGCCAGTATGCAAGAATGTACTGTAGGAAACAGACGCTGCTTGATAACGAGTTCTTGGAGTATTGAGACACTTATATTGTGATAAGGCTTGTCCGTATGGATCAGAGCCATTCTACTATTTGGACTCTCTTGTGTCAATTTAAGGTATTCTCTTTGTGAAACAAGCATTATAAGTATTATCAAAAAAACAAAAAGTCCGCCTGCCTAAAAAAAAGTATTTTTTTTCTCGTGCTGACGCTACGTTGAAATATTCTGTACCCTATGTCACTCCCACAATTAATACGAATCTAATGACACCTCATATTTTGTTAAAATCCCATGCTTTTTTAGAAATCTAAAAAAGTGAACCTGAAAATATAAGGTTTCTGTTAAGACAAAATGATTAACCAATCATATCTTTCTATTGAAATTGACTGGCCTGTTGGTCTAGTGGTTAGTGACCCTGACTGCTAAGCCGGAGGTCGTGGGTTCGATTCCCACCCAGGACAAACCTTTGTGTGATGAGCATGAATGTTTGTTCTGTGTCTGGGTGTAATTTATCTATATTATGTATGTATTTACAAAAAAATATATATTTAAGTAGTATATCAGTTGTTTAGTACCCATAACACAAGCAAATATAATTGCTTAATTTGGGGCTAAATGGCGCTGTGTAAATGTGGTAGAATATTATTATTATTATTATTATTATAAATACGAAGATTATGTGCTGTTTCTGAAGTAATTAAGTGAAATGATACAAATAAACTAATAATACTATTTAATATTAAATTAAAAATGTAATTACTATTAAATTATGTATATTACTATTAAACTAAAAATGTTTTAGTATTTGAAACTATTCCGTAAATTTGGAGCATAATTTTAGCGTAAATAATTATGTTTCAAATTGCTATAATACTTACTATTGTTACTGTCAAGTAATAGAATGTTTATAATTCAAAATTTTAGTAATAATAGTACTTAACTACAATAATTTACGTTACATTAGTGCACGTTTTCATAGTTGTTCTTTATAATAAAAATAATTAATAATATTAATATAATATATTATCTAATAAAACCATTAAAAACTATTTTACCAACTTATTAAAACATCCTCAACGTTTACTTTTAAAAGTTACGTTTGTTTTCAATTCAATGCGTTTAGAAGATATATTAATAGTTTGCGCTCGTCTATGAGCTCGGCGTAAACTCGTGCAGGGTAAAGTGTAGAACAATAGAGTTAGAACAATGATGTGCCATATTTGCGCCGTAGAGTATATGTTGCCAAAGTAAGTTTCATTCTGTTAAATGTAACAATTTAGGTAAGTTAATGTTGACAATGTAAAATTAATGTAAATTTAATTTTTAACATTATAACGCGCTGATTTAAAACAGGCGCGGGGGCAGCTGGCAAAAACTGGTTGCAAACAGACGGTAAATCGAGTAAGATGGCGCTCTTAGGGAGAGGCCTATGTCTAGCAGTAGACTGCCGTGGAGGTGACAGCAAATTCGTTTAACACGAGATAGGCAACAGTATCTACACGACTGCTCACACTGCAATCGTCAATCCAATTGCTACGTCAGAGGCGTTATCTCAAAAAAAAATTAACCCATATTTTGATGGTCTTTTTTTAACAGAGCTAGTAATATGATGCTATTATAAACATGCTATGTAGTATATAAAAAATATTAATCTCTTTGCAATTTGCTTGACCTGAGATCCTGTAAATTTTTTTCTAAATGTTTTTGTTCCACTCACATAATAATTTATCGTAATCCGTAGTATTATTATAAGATACATAGCCTAAAGTGTTCGTTGTAACATCTCATACACAATATTGATATTATATAACTATATTCTGAAACCCTTGCGAATAAAATGAGGAAAAACAAGGTTTGTGTATTTGCTTACCCAGTATTCTTTCATTATGTGACGAAGTTATTATTATTCTTTTACATCAGACCTTACATATCTACTTGTAGTCAATCTTTACTTACTGTCTGTTGTCAGGATATATAAAATCACTATTTACTAGTTTCATTATATATTTCATTACATCCAATTTTACCTCTTAAATAAATTGACACAAGAATGTGAAAATTACAAAAACTAAACATCAATTGCTATGACTATGCATTCGATGAAAGTGATTTCCCAGTTCCACCGCTATCCTTGTAGCGATATATTATAATCATCACAAGCCGAGGAAAAGTATTTAATATGAATATTTTAGAAAATGCTCTTCATACATATTTTCTATTAAACTCGAGGTTAATCATTATCATAATCATTTTTACAATAGACGTCGATTGCTGAACATTTCCCTTTAATTCGACTTTGTTATTATTATGGCAATATAAAAGTAAATAATGTTACTAAGTAATTATTTACTTTAAATATTCATAAATTTCCTGAAGATAAGTGTAGAGGAAATTAACAAGTTGTCAATTCCAATTAAATGAAAATAAATTAAATGACAAACTATAATACTCCTACCAATAAGGATATAATAAATTCAACGGGTATTACCATCATTCGTTATTAAACAATTATTGTTTTATAGAACTTACAAAGTAATTGTTTTAATAATATAGTACTAAACTATGGAGGTACATATAAGATTTTTGTTATTTTAACTTTTAAGATCGTATAAAATGTACATTTTGCGAATGGCTGTAATACAAAATGTACTTTTAAACTTAGTCTTGAAGATTGGCGTTAGTATAAGTCGTATTTTTTTCATGTTCATCTATTTCTCTTTTGGACAAGGGTATTAAGTATTGGGAGTCTTGGTCCATGATAACAATTCGATGTTCATTCGATTTCAAACTTTTGTAAGGGGTTCTCTTTAATGTTTCAACATAACTGTCATCACTATTTTCACAATTTGCGCGTCTTACATGATATGGTACTGTATCATAAACTTCATGTTCGTCTTTATCACTTAGAGGTAACTTAGAGTTGGTTTGATTATCCCGTAGGTCCTTAAGTACCTTATCTTTAACCTCAGTTTTGATTTTCATTAAATTTACTGTAACTGCATTTTCATATAAAGATTCATCTATGTCTTCGTTTGAAATTCCATCTACTTCGTGTATACTTGCTGAATTTTCACCACTGCTAAAGTCATTTTCCACTAACTTTGAAGTTTTAAGTTTTGCTAAAGCGTCAATTTCTCTGAACGTGGCTGAATCACTTTTTTGCCTTCCACTTAGCACATTTTCGATTATTTTATCCATTTGTGCTTTCTGAATAGTAGGTATTACTGGCCCGGCAGGCTTTTTGATATACGACATTTTGTTTTCTTTACGGATTGGTGTATGTGGTTCACTTGTTGCACCTATTTCTACAATACCGCCACCAGTGAGTGTACTTCCATCGTGCCAGCACTGATCATTTATGTCATTAGTGCTAGTAACGTTAGGTAATGTAGCACTGATACCAGACTCCTGTCTTGCGTACGCATGTAGTTTATTGATAGTTATTCCAAGCAGCGATTTGTTATTTTTAACCATATATAATGCTATCGATAAACCGATTATAGTGATTGTCATAAGAAATATCGTAATACCGCCAACTAAATTCATTAGATAACCTGGAAAAAGCAGACAATTATTAATATTTGTGTTTATTATTATATAACATTTTTTAATCTCTATAATAATCGCCAGTTACTTACGACTTCTCTAAGTGAAAGGAACCTTACCCTACAGTGGGATTATAACGGGTTGGTATGATGATTACTTGTCACGTTGAGCAAGAAAAGGATAATATGAATAGAGGTTTACTAAATTTATTTTCGATTGCACACAAGACAAACTTTGTTAAAAAGAATGGTGGTAATGAAATTTATAACACATTATAATAGATTTTGTTGCACTATAAACACCTAGTAAAAATAATAATACTTACATCCTTGACTTTCAGAACAAATCACACCCGTCGAAAAACAAATTAACAGAAGCAATAGCAGCTTCATTGTTATACTGATTACGTCGTCAATATCAAGTCACCTAAAATATTCAACTACACCCTCACTGACACTTATTATTTAATTGAAATGAAAAATACTCCTTGGAGTAATCTGAAAAGAAGAATGCGAATATGAGTCAATTATATTTTATTATAGGAAATAGCATTTAATTTTATTTCCAAAATACAATTCATTTTATTTTTTACAATTAATCACAGCTTATTAGTAAACAACTGTTTATCTTACCCTCACTGATTTCGCGCTTTTGTTGTACTGATGCTATTAGCAGATTGTAATTTGTCTTCATTATCAAATTCTATTTTTCATTTCTAAGAATTATTTATGATTTTAGATATTAGAGATTATACTTAATTTATTCTTTTATTTAGAGAAAATATCACTGTTAGAAGTATAACTTTGAATTGAATTTACATATAAATGCAATGTTACGATGCGCAGTATTTACCCCGAGTGAACTACTAAACCACAGTACCAACAGGAATGTTCGTAACATTTAGTTCTGCGGTTTTATGACACAGCTATATTAATAACATATTTAGTCCCATTTTCCTTAATACCAGTTCATTTTAAATATATTTATGGACTTAAATAAGTAATTTGTAAATAATAACATTTCACAGATCTTTTCGAAGTTGGTTTTAATTCTAATCTTATCGCAAAAATTGTATTGTTAAAGTAAGTAAATTTTGAAATTATAGAAATGATGCTGACAGCCTGACACCTATGATAATGGTCACCACGTCAATGTAAAATGTATAGTGGTCCATAAAATTGCTCTACCGCCCTTAAAGTTAATGTCGTTTGTATATCACTAAACAATAATGTCTATTTTTGCTTGCAAGTTACCTCAGTACAGTGACAGTTATCATTTATCTTAATGAGTCTTATTGAATTTTAATTTTGATGGCAATTTTTGTTGAAAGTGGTAAAGCACAATTATGTGATTGACTATAAATTTAGTTTTATTTTATATAATTGTACTGTAAATAGTTTAATAATTAAATAAGTATATTTAAAAGAAAAAGAATTTTATGAAGCTAATGACAATTCTTACAAAAAATCCCGGTACCCCTGTCACTGACTTGGCTTCCCGTGATTTATTTCGGTTGATACTACTTTTTTCTTAATCCTGATTTATTTTTTTAATCTTACCTATTGTACATTAATTCTTAACTAGCTGCGCCCCACGGTCTCGTCTGCGCCTAAAATGTGTATTATTTCCTTCGGGAACCAGACCGATTTTCGGGATAAAAAGTAGCTTATGTCCGTCACCGGCACCGAATCTACCTACATACCAATTTTCATCTAAATCAGTTTTGCCGTTTAGGCGCTGAGTAGTAACACACACACACATAAACACACAAACTTTCGCATTTATAATATTACTAGCGGGCAGCAGCCCGCGACTACGTTCGAGTGAAGACTCAGATGTGTGCCTGTATAAGAATATTGCCTGCCTGATCTAACGGTCCTAATCCTGGTCTTCCGAAATTCCACACAAACTTGCGACTCCTTTTTTCGAGTTATTCCGGTCTGATCCCCCAGATCTGATCCCCTGAGATTATTATTATTCTTTAATTCCGTTCTGATCCCCTGTATATTTAGTCATTCCGGTCTGATCCCCTGAGTCTTTTTGACAGGTAAGTACAGTCAAGAGAAAAGCAGTTTACGTAATATTTTCTTAAAAAATAAGAATAAAAAACGCAGTTGTACAATCTCTGCTTACTCCATTAATGGGAAACAGGCATGAAAGTTGTATGTAAACGCAGTAAATACCCTAAAATAAATATTTCACAAAAATTGTACTAGGCTAGCAGAAGGTAGTAGGAGGTTGTTTGATCGAAATATTTCTTTTTAATAAATTTTTTTTTTTTCTATAAAGTTTAATATAATTGAATATGTTAAAAAAAAATAGTACTAGGCTAGCAGAAGATTGTAGAAAGCATGTATGATCGAAACAGGTATTTTTATTTAATTACCACTATATTATAAGATACTATTTTTCAAAAAAAAAGTACTAGGATAACAGAACGTTGTAGCAGGTTTGTGTTGTTTATTCTCAATTTAACCTTCCGATGGTCGCGCGCGGTCTCCGAGACCGCAGCAAACTTATTTTGTTAATTCTCCGTGATATCCTCAAAAGCGTGAGGTACTGTCTCTTGGTAGCCCTATGACATTCATCGCATGCGCCTTTGCTGTATTATTGTTAGACCAAGCACGTGTACTGAATCAATAAATAGAATAAAATTAAAAATACAATATACTACCTATCCGCGGCGCGGATTCAGTTCGGTTAATCTACCTACATACCAACTTTCATCGAAATCAGTTAAGCTGTTTAGGCGATGAGTGGTAACAAACTCATACACACACTACTACACCTCAAATTTACTTTTGCTATCTTCCGTATTGCAAATTTACAAATACTGAAATTGTAATAATTGTTAAAAATATGGTAAACATAATAAAATATAGCCTATGATACCCGCTCCATTTATTGATTTCTAAAACTGAAAACATTTCTTAAATTGGTAACGTAGATTAAATCAGTACAAACAAACATACAAAAAATTAAATCTTTTCTCTTTATAATATTAGTTTAGATTTAGATAAAATACTTTCTAAAATATTTTGTTATTGTTTTGTTTTATGTTATTACAAAAAATGAAAAAATAATCCTATTAATCCTATTAATATCATAAATGCGAAAGTTAGCGTGTGTGTATGTGTGTGCGTGCGTGTGTGTTTGTTACCACTCAGCGCTAAAACGGCTGAACCCATTTTTGATGAAAATTGGTAGAAAATCGGTCTGGTTCCCAATCGGTCTGGTTCCTTAAACTCATTTCACGTGCGGGCGAAGCCGTGGGGCGCAGCTAGTAAAAAATAAATCTAAACTATACAATATAATAATTTATAACGAGAAAAATTCAATCTTTTGTATGTTTGTTTGTTTGCAACGATTTAACTAAAAATCTACGTTACCGATTTGAAAATTCTTTCACCTTTAGAAATCAATAATTGAAGCGGGTAATATATTTTCGGAATTTCAATAGGTATTTGTAAATTTACAATACAGAAGACAGCAAAGGTAAATTTGCAGTATAGCAATAATATTTCGCAGACGTAGGTAATATTGCAATCATATTTTTGCAAGCGTTTGTTGTGGACTCACAGACCACACGCGACCACTCGTGTTCCTCGCCAGGTTGCTGCCACTAGAGGGTTAATCAAAAGTCATACATTCGCCTGACAACTCTTCTTTTTCTTCTTCGAATAAAATGCTACCGGCCAGCTCGAATTTAATATCTCAATCAATTAAAGGTCAACTGACCATACCGCAAAAATAGGTTACATACATTTTGAATATTTTTTTAGAAATAGTACTAGGCTAGAAGAAGGTTGTTAGAGTAGTTTGCAGAATAGACATTTTTTATATGAATAAAGTCTTTTATCTAGTTACCGGTATTATACTTCTAAAAATTTTACACCTCTACTTCCTACTAGCCTAGTACATTTTTGAAAAATAGACATAATATATATCAAATATATAGGTTTGTAGGGCATGTAGTTTCAGTTGTATTTAACCTATTTTCCAGTACGCTCTTGTTGACCTTTAATTGATTCTAGTTATTAAATTCGAGCTGGCCGGTAGCATTTTATTCGAAGATGAAAAAGAAGAGTTGTCAGATGGACTTTTAATTTTTGATTAGATTGAGAACGACGTAAAATGGTGAATTTCATTCACATTTTTCCTATTTATATCATTGTATTATACCATTAAATCATAAACGAGAAGATTATATTACACTTGACGCTGGCAGAAATAGATGAAATATTTGTCATTTCAGTCGCCATAACAAACGGAGGAAGAATAAACATATTAACAATACTTTCTAGCAATAAAAGCAAAGCTTTGCATGGAAAAGTTAAAAACGTAGCCCTGATAAAATACGTGATTGATAAAATCAAAGACGATTAATTCAGTAAGGTTATTATTTATAGTGTCTTTAAAATTAAGGAATTTCGCAAGAAGTTACGAGGTCTATTAGTGGATTTAAAGAGTTACATTCACAGCCAACTCCTATTTTTTTTAAGAAAGCCTAAAGCTTAATATTGAGAGCATAAAGAAAGACAGACTGATAAACAGAATATTATGTTGAGTATTTACAATCTAAGATTAAGAAGGTAAATAGTTAATTGTTTAAAGATAAGAGTAAAAGACAACGACATTATAAAGATTATCTAAGAATAAAACATACAAGAGTAAACGAAAGAAGACGAGAACGACGAGAAAAAGCGAATAAATCTAGAAGAAAAATACAAGAAGAAAACATTAAAAGCTAATCAATGGTCAGTTTATAACTTAATGAAATAGATATTTTGTTTTCTGAAGTCTGAAAAAGTGTATTATTATAAGCGAATTATACATTTTAAATGCAATTATTTGTTTTTTTTTTATTTTATAACTGAACTATGCCTTAGATGGCAATCAATATTTTGAAATCGATACATAAGAATTATTCGCATTGACCATGTGTTGATTATTTTAATTTTAAGATATCATAATTTCCAGATTGCTAATTGAGCTTATTTTTAGCGATATTTATTTGAAACACCTACATTAGCTTTTTTAAGCCATATCACAGCTTATTACATTTTGGGTCCATTACGGTTTCCTTTTATACCTCGTATCTCCTATAACCTTCTGCTAGCCTAGTACGTTTTTAAAAATAGTCTCGTTTCTTTTGTATAGAACCTATTTTTTTGTTCAGCTGAAATTGAATTGACCTTTAATTTATTGAGTTATTAAATTCGAACTGGCCGTTAGCATTTTATTGGAATTTTAAAAAGAATAGTTGTTGTGAGAATAAACGTCACAAACCTCCTACAATATTCTGCTAGCCTAGTACTATTTTTGAAAAATAGTATTAATTAAAGCGGTAATTTAATAAATATAATTATACCTATTTCGATCATACAAACCTCCTACAACCTTCTGCTAGCCTAGTACTATTTCTAAAAAACATTGAAATAAGACTTTATTTATAATAAAAATTACAAAATATTTCGATCATACATACACACCTCTTACAACCTTCTGCTAGCCTAGTACTATTGATTCAATGATCCCCTATTTCTATACCCCAGGGGATCGAAAAGCACTTCCTATTAGAGGGATACTCTGCGATTCTTCAGAGGATTCTTATTCACTCGGTAATCAAATCGTTCATTCGCTCGTATTATGTAAATTGGTGATATTTGCTACAGGTGAGGCAAAGGAGGTATGTTTGGAACGCAGCAAATGGCGATCTATAGTCTCTGCTTACCCCATTATGGAAGGCAGGCGTGAAGTTATTGTATGTATTTTGTTGATAACTGTCTCAAAAATCTGTCAAAGATATCTAGGGGATCAGACCGGAATAAAATATTTATATAAATATCTCTTTTGTTTCTGATCCCCTGTACGGGGGATCAGAACGGAATAGAAAATAAAATTAAAATAAACCGATCCCCCAGGGGATCAGATCTGGGGGATCAGACCGGAATAACTCCTTTTTTCCAACGAATAATTTCCAAAAAAAGTTTCATACTACAAACTTTCTCACCCCTATAAACCTCTTTGCAAAACCCCGTCTCAGTGAGCGTATGTTTGAACGTATGTCCTAAAAGAAACCCATATGCAAAATTTGAGACTCTTAGCTGCGCAGCAACATACCTAATTGGCGCACTAACTAACAATTTGGCCGTAGTGACTTGTGGGCACAAGTCGCTACGGCCAAATTGTTAGTTATAGTGCTCATACATATTGCGTGCCCCCAGTGCGTGCAAGTATCTATAACTGCCTGCTCTAAGCTGCGCCTGATTGTTCCTAATATAACTCAAATTTTCTGTCTCACTATTGATTTGTATTGATTAGTATTGATTATTATTGTATTGATGTCAACTTCAAAGCAAATCATTACCAAAATTACTTTCTTTCTCCTTTTTAAAAGTAAGAGGATGAAATTTAATAAATACGAAACACATCTTCCATCTAGTCTGTTAAAGAATGTAAATGCAAAATTTGAAGTAAATAGATTGGACCAAGGAATCACATTGTCCCGTACAAACTGCCTCCCCTTTTGATGAAAAGGGGAGGCAGTTTGTACGGGACAATGTGATTCCCTTAGGGGTAGAATTTCGTAAAATCCCTTCTTAGTGAGCACGCACGCACTTGTAGTTTCTGAGATTTCGTGATGAGTGAGTGAGTGACCTTTCGCTTTTATATAATAATACATAGATTTACTCCTTTTAAAAGTATCTTTTTACTAATTATTTATTCATAAATCTTCTACTATAAATTCTCAATTTATTTTTCACACAAACAAGGCATGTGAAATGGTTGAGAGGCTGCACTTATATTATAAGTACCCATAAAATGATTAAGTGTTGTCACAGGACCGTGGGGAGTAGACCCTCATAAAGTCCGAAAGTATAACATAATTATGTTTTTTTTTTTTGTGTAGAAAAAAAATTACATATAACTTACATATATTTATTTTTTTACAAAAGCTTACCAAAACGACTCAATAGTCCAGTATCATAATATAGATTTCATTCACTGCTTACCGTCAGGCTAGTGATAGTGCTACCTGATAGCAGCAGTCAGTGAAATCTTTAATGCGTGTAATACGGATAGTAACCCCCAGTTTCTGAAAGGCTGATCAACGAAAAATTAACTAATCATCTGTTAAATCTCATGTGTAGTACCAATTGGGTTGCTAAAAGCATGAATAATTAGTTTCATTTAATCTAGTTAGTAACTAATTAGGTCAAATTAAACTAATTATCCATACTTTTACCATGCTTTTAGGTACTTCACATGGGATTTAACAGATGATTAGTTAATTTTTCGTTGATCAGCCTTTCAGAAACTGGGAGTAAATCTAAAACTGTGATAAAACAATGGTTTATTATTATATTTATTTAACAGAAAGTTATTTTATTTACGTAATACGTTGAAGAAATGTACTAAACTGTATTTGTAGGTAATGGAGTTTTATAAGATCAAAGGCCGACGAAATTCCTATTAATGACTCATCAAAAACTAAAACGAGCGGGCAATAATGACTCCGAAAACTCTAAGGTATCCCATTAGCTCTTACTATCTATTGAAGGGCGTTTTATGAGCATCTGGCCACCTGCCTTTCAGGCTTTTATTTCGGCAAGGTCCTGAAAAGGTTTCTTTTAATGTTATAGAAAACTTTCAAAGTAAAAATCATGTGGCTTTTAACGTTAATTAGGTTAATAGATACAATAAATTCTTTTGTATATCATTAGTAAAGTAAAAGATATAAAAACCTTACGTTAAAGAACAAGTTTTAAGTAATTGCAAAATTTATATATAATATTATAAATATTTATAATATAATATAATATATATATAAATATATTATTAAATAAATAAATAAATAAAATTATTGACAAAACGACGGTTTTTAACTAGAGGCTCTCGGTTTCAAAATTTTCTCCTACAAGAGCCGACTATTATACTCCAGTTAGTCTTGTTGGACAAGACTTCGGTTTGTCTAGCCTCTTGAAATTGTCGCTTGAGGTCTGACATTCTATGACGCAAATAAAGATTGATTGTAAGGCTACGTGGAAAGGAACGATCAATCACATTCCATCGACTGACCCATGTACTAAACGACGTCAACGATTTCTAAAGAATGTATAGTACACTCTATATATAATTTTTGTATCGAACCTCAAAAAGGTTAAGTATTACGTAGCTATCCAGATCTTACCGAAGACCAATTAAACAAACTTGAGTGACTTCAAAATGTTTGTATTAGATTTATATTTGGTCTACGCAAGTATGATCATATCTCCGAATTTCGTAAAAAGCTCAAGTGGTTACCAATACGACTTCGCCGGAATGCTCATATCCTTTCGCTATTATATAACATACTGTTTAACCCTTCGACACCTTCCTATCTTAAGGAACGTTTGGAGTTCCTTTGTGATACACATCAGAGGATCTTACGATCGTCAGAGAATCTGAAGTTAAAAATGCCAATTCATTCGACGGTATTTTTCGACCATTCATTCACCGTTGTGGCTATTCGATTGTGGAATGCATTGCCGCTGGAAGTAAGACAAGCTCAATCATTAAATATCTTCAAAAATATGGTCAGGAAACATTATTTGACGTTATAATGAATCATATACCTTATTTATATTTATCTATGTATTATTCATTATATTATGTTATTATATATATATATAGATCGTGTTAATTAGTTATAAGTTTTATTGTATAATATGTATGTTAGTCTGTAAGGTATTTATCTATGGGTCTATGCAACCTGAAAATAAATGTTTTATTATTATTATTATTATTATTATTACGAATTGAGGACAGAATTTTATTATTCTCGTAAAAAAATCTGAAATCGCTAATCCACATTGACCAAACCAGGTGATCAATTCTCTCAAAGAAAGAGCTTTTCCCTACGGTGAGATAATAGCAGTCCGATATGATGATAATTCTCGTAATAATTATCATACAAATTTTAAATCAACAGTCTAGAGCCAACATTGCAGGACACAGGTAGGCCTCTTTCTCATAGTCATCACGTTTTACAGGCGGATTGCTATGCACGTTTATTATTTCAGACTATTAATATTGCATTGAACTGTGGTATAATCTTCTATTAAAAATGAATCCTTATTTTTCTTGGTCACGGTACCACGCGGGAACGGCGGGACTGATTTCGTTAATTCTTTTTTTGTATTTCTTAATGTCAGGAGAAGGTTCTTATGAAACTAAAAATCAAGAATATTGCTTAGAAAATTAGAAAATGTAAGAATACTTAACCACCATATTAAATTAAAACGATGAACGGATGCAAAAGATGGTATGTACATAGATAGATTTGGTGCCGGAGACGGACATAGTCTACTTATTATCCCGAGAATCGCTCTGATTCCTGAGTTACATTAAGCCGCATGGCGCAGCTAGTTCTACATATTGATGATGATGACATTCAACCTGAAATCTCAATTAAAACCTGTTGGAAACTTAAAACTTATATAAATCCGTACCGTTAATAAAATTGACATTCTGGTATGCCCAGCACGACGACGTAGCAGATAATTTTATTGCCCTAGAAAGCATCAAATTAGAACGACATCTAATGCAATTGTTAAAACTAAAGATTAAATTTTGTATTAGCTTGTACTTTGACACTAAAATAGTACATTCCTGGTAATAAAGACCCGCATAGATTATTATCGGTTGTTCTATAAATAGAGCATTGCAACAACTGCATTAACATTAGATTGACGAAAGATAAATAGGTAACTACAGTACTATGCTTTGAAAAATCAAAAGCTGTTCATTCTATGAGTTTAAAATTTGCTTACTAAAGAATAATTAATCTAAAACACTTATTACTGGACACCATCTTTTCAAGCACAAATTGTCTGTTCGCTTGATAGTAAGGTATACTTGAGGCAGTTGGATTTTTTTAGTATTCCCTCACGAAAAGATAGCTCAATATTCAAAACCGAAAGTTACGTTTTATATCCCATATAAAGTGGAACATTAACAAAGACATTAGCAAAAGCTAGTGCTATTTATATTCTAAAAGTAGTGAAATCGAACCAAACTGTTCAGTATTTCATCAGTTGAAGCCTGGAACTGTTTACCAGTGCATGTGCGGGGACACATGCGCTGGTATTGATTTTGATCCTGAGTCTTTAAAGCTGGGTGTAAAAAACCTCTCACATAGCCGCCATTAGTAGAGGCCACCATAACAGCAGTTATGCGAATGCTTTCGGAATGGCGGCCACTACTGGGCACAGCTAATTTTCACTGACTGCTTACCGTCATTGGGCAGAGTGATGTCACTTCGCTAGACTAATATATAAAAAAAGTCTATGAAATGAAAATATCTATTAAAACAATAAGAACGTAGAAAACCAGCGCTAGGTATCATGAACCTAGCACGTACTGAGCTGGACACCCTTTTGGTACAATAGCGAACACGCGAAGGATTAAGTTTAATTTATTAGACTTTCCCTTTTTAACTATATTAAAATATTTTACTGTTATGTTTAACTTTTTTGTTAAAGTATAAAAGCTTTCCTTTTGTGTGTAAATAGTATCATGTCGTAACTATATATACATTTATTCATGTATTTATAATATGACACCATTCTATAAGTAAGTTTACATTTACGACGCTGCTTTGTCGGAAATGCTTAGATTGATGGTCCAGTAATGAAATTTTATTAAAACTCAATTTGAAAGTGATTGCTTCATAGCTGTTTACTTATAAAGGAACATCACTTTTTATTTTCTTGTGACTTATATTTTAGTTAGTTTTTTTCATTGCTTATGGTTTGACTTGGCGGTTTGCCAGATATTATATGATTACTTACTGTTCTCACGAATTTATGGTGTTAGCGAGAAAAATGAGAGACTTGTAGAGACATAATCGAAAACTGTTTTTCTACGCCCTGTAGATTTCTTTCATTTGTGAATGTGTAGAACCGTGGCATTAACTATTGTAAAGTGCTATCACTAAATTCAATATACTAACTTTTTAAAAACTCGACAGTGTGTGTTTTAGTTTCTCTCTCTAAAACTAGGTTTTCCTACTGGCAACCACGTTCTTCAAACGTGAAGGCCTACTTCGTGACATTGTTGGACTACTCAAATTTCTTCTTATATTTCTATAAAAATGTCTAGTAGGTACTTATTATTGGAACGCATGTATTGACAAACAATAATGAAAGAATGAGCTGTACTGTAAATAAATTGAATAAGAAAATGGTGGATGTGGAATGACGATTGTTGTACAATCGGGAATAGAAAAGGTAATAATATGATTGGTTATCTGATACGATATGCTAACGGTTTAAAATTAACTTAACACATTAAGTAAGCTTTTTCTTTTGAAGTAGGTGGAAAGTCCAAAAAAACTGTTGAAAAGTTAAAATATAAACAAAAAGATTAAACTACCAATTATTTCGCGTTTTATGTAGATAGGTACCAGCCACGTATTGGTTTAATGTATGTAAAACTTTGTAATACAAAGGTGCGTACTAGTGAAATTGCCACAAAATTGAGGCAGGATGTAACCGATCTCAATAATATAACAATTTCGGTAGTATAACTATTGCCTAAGGACGTTATAAAAACGCATATTGTCCATAAGACCCAAAGCAGTATCCAAATTTTATCGAAAAATTCTGCTATTGAGAACCTTTGGCAGGTAGAAACGTAATAAGAGTTGAATATAAATTTCGTAGCCGTGACTTGAATACAGGTACCTTATATCTAATATTGCCTGAATATTTCCAGCCCATTGTTTGAAATTTCAACATTCTCTGCCTGTTTAAAAGGTGCCTTTACAAGGTAGCTGTAGTAGATTTGAAGTCAGTGACATGTTAATTATGAAATATTGCTGAATTATTTTAGCAATTGAGATAAGACTTGACAACTGAGAACAATTAGAACTGTTAATTTTACTTCATTTTAGGTTTCAATTTCGTTTCTGTCGATCAAAAAGTTTTTCAAAATTTTTCTTTCACGATACTTTGAGAAAAACAAAATTATCAGTAATATTAGCATGTATAGAGTAAAGATTAAGGTGATTAGGATGAACAACCATCTTCGCTTTATTAAAATGTATGGAGCAGTACAAACTTAAAATGAAGCTCTACTCGTTCTCAAGTGTACTAATTTTTTTAAGGTTTCTAAATCTGACATAGACTTATGTAGATTTAACTAAATAATTTAAACTTGAAGAAACTTAAGAGCCACTCCAAGCGTTATAATCTTGTTCTGAAGTCACTGACACGAAGTAAGCCCCAAATCAAATTGTAACGTTATCCGCAAAATATTTAAGAGTGATTTATAAAGTACCTTAGTAAAAATATGCGAGATTGTTCGGAAAGAAAGAATAACTATGTAAAATTACGCCCACGGGAATTAACCAGTTTCATTTTGAGAGGTAGAGAACAGTGAGATTTTTCGCTTCAGATCAACTTGACTATGTACGTATCTTCAGTTAACAGAAGGCTTCTACTAAATAGTTGGGTGTCTATTCATTCATTTAGTTAAAATATCATTGTAACATTAGGAGAGGATTTAGTTTGGCAAAAAAATGTTTTTTTTCTCTTAAGGGCTTTTTAAGTCGTAGGCTCGTCGTTAAGAAACGTATGAGCTGGTAAAAGATTTCATGTTTCATTTTAACGACTATTAGTTAGTTGTGAACCGTTTAGTTCATGATTCTTTGTTTTGAAGGCTCCAATAGATTCCACTAAACATTTTAGGAATAATTTACCGATTTAAAGTTTTATTAATAACAATATATAATAGACATTATTAAAACTCTAAATCTTACATTTTCACTATAAGTGATGGTATTTGGTACCCAAAACACAAGTTAAATCTTACCTTGGGTATTTCAACAAATTAAGTTAACTTAAACAGATTTTGTATAAGTACTGTAAGTTGATCTGTAACTTTTTATGAATAAATTATTATGTATGTTTGTTTTTTCTCAGCTAGCGCTGGTAACTTTGGTGACATTTACAGACTGCAAGTCAAGTAAATGCCACGGTTTTTTGGATGCGGTCAAGTTGGTTGGGTAGTGTTAAAGTCTTGTTCATTTATTTGTAGAAACCTTTGTACGATTCTGCAAGTATATATAGCGGCTTTTTGGAGTTGTATATAACTATTAGGTTTCAGATCAATGAGTTTCAGAGCTTGGTGGATCTGTTTTGGGATAACACCTGTGGTCGACAATACTATTGGCACTATATATACTTTTTCTTGTCTCCAAATTCTTTGGACTTCATCTTTAAGATCTGTATATTTATGAACTTTTTCAGCTATGGTTTTGTGCAAATTATGTGTGTTCGGGACAGCAATATCAATGAAATATAGTTTTATTTGTTTTGTCTTGTAGGGTTATGTCGGGGCGATTATAATGTATAGTCTTGTCGGTTAGTATAGCACGGTCGTAGTACATATTATTATTATTACATGAGAATTTGATAACTAATTTATCGTAATTATCATAAAAGTTGAACAAACACTGAACTACGGGCCAAAATATTCCCAAAGCCTTCTTACACTGATTACACAAGCACATATCGTGGCCGATATATACTTAATTGATACGGAAATTATATGAACCAATATTTAATGAGCTTTTGCGGTCTGATTTTATTTCGGAATAGTCACGTCACGCAAATATACCTTGTTTAGCACTGCTATAGAATAATAATAGTTATACAGGGACGGACAAGCTGACGTTGACTTATATTGGCCCAGCGCTTAGATGAGATTTAACGGAATATTTGAAACAGTAACGACCTCAGGCAATTCCATTATCTTCCTCAGAATTTATAATAACCATCTTACTAAGTAATGCCTGCTAATACTTAAAACCTTCTGATAGAATATTTTCATAAAATTCTTGGCACAAAATGAAATTGAAAATTTTATGCCAATAAGGAAATCAAAGAAAACTAGCACAGGAACTCAGAATTAATTAGTTTTGAGATCGAATAATGCTGCAGCAGCTGCTAGTTAGTAGATTTACCTTAACGGCGATAGCTCAACGCAGCGCTATATTCATTTTAAAATATTTCATTGCACTGTAATAATGCACTTTATGTTAACATCCGGGCTTTAAATTTTTGGTATAAATCCTATTAAAGTTGCGAATGTTTGTGTGTATGTGTGTGTGTGTTTGTTATCACTAAGCGCCTAAACGGCTGAATCAATTTCGATGAAAATAGGTATGTAAATAGATTCGGTGCTGGAGACGGACATAGGTTACTTTTATCCCGAAAATCGGCCTGGTTCCCGAGGGAGACGAAACGAAGCCGTGGGGCGCAGCTAGTAATTTAATAAATCAAAAACACACAGACAATTCTCTAAGGATTACCTATCCCTAGAGAATGGTCTATCTAATTAAATAAATTTTCTTTCTTTCTTTCTTTCTTTCTATCTATATATTCATCTTGTAATAAAAAACAATTCTTTTAACAGACACATACATCTCCTACACACATAATGTAACATGTTTTTTTTTATTCCAAATATATTATAATATTGTAGGTACGCAAATGTACCGAAGAATTCCATGATTTGGTCTCTGGTGGTTTGAGTTGACAATGCATTCCGATTCAGGCAATCTTATTGGTTACAGGAATTGCGTTGATAAAAAACCGGTAGTTCGAATGGGTAGTCAAACTAAGAAAGAGTCAAATCTTTAGGGTCGAATAGGCTCGTAGCCGTCCTACGATATATTTAGATGTAACAACAAAATAGATGTCTAAATAAATGGTGGGTGTAGTTCCATTGTTGTGCTGAATTATTAAACAAGAACAAGAGACTCTAACACGTGACTACCTTTTGTTTGTGAAAGTCTAAAATGTCAAAGTAATAACATAAACAATCTGTTGGCCTTTATTTTTTGTGTATGCCTTTTATAAGTTATCCTTTATGCAATTCGTTCATATTTGGTTTCAGTCTCTCCTCCCGTGATGACTCGAATAATAACTAGGATATTATACCTCCTGATCTTATGTCTATACTAAAACGAACAATTTCCTTTCAAATTTTTTGTATTGGAGTCATTTTTGGACTTAATTTAATATATTTGTTTCTTACTTTATCCATTTTAATCACTCCACATATTGACATTCTCATTTCTGCCACATAATATTATCGTCTTTCATTAGTTTTCTTCACGGTTCTGTATTTGGGTGAAGTTAATTATTTATCGCATACTTGTAAATGTTCCTCATGAGGTTCAGGGGCATTCGCGGGTCGCTGATTTATCAAACATGCATTAATCAGTACGTACGTCTCGGTCTGTTTCCTTATCACCTTGAACTAGTGACTAGTACCGAAAGCCTGAGCAAATCGATAAAAGCATTCTGCTCGAGTTATGGAGTACAGGATCAGAAAAGCCGATGAATTCACTAAATGCACACTTAGTCTTGCTTTAATACGTTTCAAACCTACACTTTATACTTTGCCAGCTTCAGTATGTTTTGGGACTCTAAGCCCAATTGGTAATCAGAAAAAGCTTAAAGCATAAAGCGAGCGACGAGCTTCTTACTAGACCTACTTTCGAGATAAGAGCTTTCATTATTATCATTGAGGAGAAAGATATCTTTTTTGTAGATTGTATGACTTTTTAAGATCAAAGAATGCCTTGAGTAAGTTTTATGTGCATCTTTGTGTTTTTAACAAATAATAAATGATATCCCGTATTTCTCGAAACGGAACATTCTGTATTCCACATTATTGATTAAAACTTAGAATGAGTGGCAATAACACGGTGCTCATTATTGTATCATTCAAAGTCTTTGAAACTTCATCATATTTTATTGGTACTTGAAAACATTGAAGTGGATTCCAACCCACTTCAAAGTTCTCTAGATATGTACGCTGCTTCTAATCTGAGAAAATAATTAACTATACTTTCTTATTTTCTTTTTCATCAACCAGTTTCTTAAGTTTATTAATAAAATTAGTGTATTTTTTTGTAGTGTAAGTAGCTTTTATCTAGTCTACTGTACGTACTACTGATTTAATTTTAAATAGTTTATATTATGTAAAAGTTACCTTACTGTTTAAATTTAATACGCTTTTGAAAAATCAGTTAGTATTACCATTTTTAATCTTTACTTTAAAGACATCAGTACCAATATAAATACATATATAAGTTTTTGAAGTGTTTCAACCTACGTCAATTCTCATCATTAAAGTCTTGGTGCGAAGCTGTATAAAGAAAATCAATAGGTACTTTAAATAATGTTCAAGTTTAAATTTCAAGATTGAAAGAAACCTTAAAAGTATACCATTTGTTGTACGAGTGTTTTGTATCAAGCTCCGTTTATGTTTGGGTTGAGTTCTAAAAGTGTGTAAATTGGGACAAGTTAAGTATTACATTACCATTTTTAACCGACTTCAAAAAAAGAAGAAGTTTTCTCAATTCGACCGTATATATATATATATATTTTATGTGTGTTCGCGGATAACTTCTTCGTTTATTAACCGATTTCGTTGATTTTTTTTATTCAAAAGGAGGTATTCTGAGGGTGGGTACCATGATAAGGAAACCAGGATCTGATAATATCAACCCAGAGAAATCGCGAGGAACTTTTGAAAATCGTACTGACAACTAGTGCATTTGTTATGTTTTTCATTAAGTATTTTAAGGCACTACTATTTAGTAAAGGCTTGGAGTCGATCTAATGATGGAGCACTAAGATAGTCGAGGGAACTCCTCAACGATTTACAGCAATTACTTGGTGTTTAGACTTAATACATTTCTAATGATGAGAACTTTGCTCCCTTAAGGGTTATAAGTGCCATTACAGGTGACCATAGACAGTCGAAGGAATTCCTCAACAGCAGTCATGTGGGGCTTGATTCATGTGGTTCAATATGCCATAATGTTTAGTGTGTACAAAAACTACACCTAAGTAAGATTTACTCTACCAATCACTAAAAATTGTAAAATAAAATAATTTTTAACAAAAAGAAAACCGACTTCAAACAGAAAGAAACTAAAAAATTTTTTTTTTTTTTTTTTTATGTTTTCTTTTTGTTAAAATTATTTTATATTTTATTGACTCTCTTATACTGAAGCATTATTTTACTAAATTTATGCTATGTGGGTAACATTGATATAAATTTAAGCTACTGAATTTTTTTTAATCAATTTGTAATTCAACTGGCATATAAGTTTTCGGAAATTTGTGTCATTTTTAGTTTAGATACTTTGTATACCTACGGCCAAATCATTTCACAATTGAATGAAAAACCTTTACTTTTTCTTTTCAATTTACTTTAAAGCTACACTTAGAGTACTATAAATTTACTACCAGACGTACCGTTGGCTCAACAAGTTTACTTACTACCTAATCACATAAAAGGTTGTTTTATAGTACAACCCAATCTGTTAGTGGATTTTTTACAAAATTTATTAAACATTAAAATTTATAGCACGAAGGACTGATCCTTCGTGCTATAAATTTTAATGCATAGAGTTTTCTTTATAATTCATTACATTAATTATTCATAAAATCATGGGATATCGGGTGAACCCAAAGAAAAGTTGATTTTTTTATTTAAAGTTCTTTCTCCTATGGTAGATCAAAAGAATGATTTATGTACCTTACAAACTATAATAATATTCTAATCTTATTGATAAAATCCATAGCAGAATCATGAGTTCAATGCCCTAAGTTGCGTAATCTTTCACGAGCCGTCGATATACAACACCTTTCGGTCAAAACTCTCCTTTGAGAGACGTCTGGGTAATAAACCCACCTACAAACAAATTCAAATTCGTGTTAAGGCAGATTGGTTTTTGTACGATGTATTCAATCTCCTCAAACATCGTGATCACACGAAAAATATACACGATCATTACTGCATTGAATACGTTGCGGCACGCAAAAGCAACGTAGACAGAGGTTTTTCAATTAGTTGCCAGTTGATAAATAAAACAAGTCTTCGCAAGCCGAGTTGACAATTAACCGAACTGTCGGCAGGTCGGACGCCAAATTAAAATACCTACTCAAAGATAATTTTTTAAGAAAGGATGACCTTTTCGGCAGTAAAAGACGTTGGTTGCGTGTCAACAATTTATTTATTTATTTATTTATTTATTTATTTAATAATAATTAAAACGGCTAATTACTACCAATTACAATAATTATTACACCATATACAAAATAACAAGATACCTTAGAATTTTTTTTGGCATTTTTAGATTGACTGTTATCTAATAATAATATATACTGTCGAAATTTACGTTATAGAATATTATTTAGTACCTATTCATAAAAATCGTCGTGATGATTATTGAAAGAATTGATTCAAAATTTTAGATTGAATAAAGTAGATTACTTAATGAAGTATATTTTTTTGGTTTTTGGTATAAACTAAATTCAATTCTTCTGCCCTCATTATTGAAATTATTGGAATTTTTTTCGTATTGGGTTCCCAAGCTTGGAAAAGCTTTTAACTCAATCATAGAAAAGAAAATGCAATAGCTTTTTCGTTCTCTTGAATTACCTGACGCTTTTAGGTTTATCACAGTAAAAGAGTATACATTACCATTTAGATTATTTATCGCGTTGTATTTACATGTAAAAATCAAAAATGACAAGCGACTATGCCCACTAGGCCGTTTTGTCACCGAACAGCACCGTCACGTGCCATGCATGGACCTTTAATAATTTTGTCGGCGCGTATATTTTGCCGATACCGATACGCTTGGTGCATGGCACGCGTCGTTGCCAAGCAAAATGATAACCATTTTAACGCGTCTAAAATAATGGCTATCATCGCAAATACCATTATTGACAATTTTATTTTTCGTATCGTATTAATACTCTTAGCAAAACTTTACTCTTCCTGATGCGTCTGTTTCATATGGAAACGGGTGAATTACTACAAAGGCGACAACAGAAACCGTACGGATATGACACTTGGACGATACGGTGATGGTATGTGGACGCTCCGGTCACTTACGCCGTTACGTACGGTTATGATACGCGGATGATAAGCTGACGACACGGGTTTGTTACGTAATAGAGCGTATAAACGCTCTAGTGGGCGTGGGAGAGCGTATCGTGTTGCTTGTCGATGTTGGTACGTTCATATCACGGTCATGGTATGGTACGTTGTAGTGGGCAGACTCTTTAAAGGTTGTGTCCTTTCCGAACTTGTTGACTAGTTCTATCGCTACCTATTATTATCCATGCATGATAGTTGCAAACACATATTAGAATGCGATTACAATATCCTACAAATAAATATATTCCATTTCTTTTGACCTCTAAAGTTAGATACTCTAAAGTTCTATATGACTAATCCGATCAATAGGTCGTAAAGCACTTTAGTTAGTAGTTACACAAAATAGTTTTAATTTCAGTGGTCTGTCAAAGTTATGACGCTGTTAAACAAATATCTTGCGGTTTCCACGTCAGTAACCTGCCTTGTTTTTCTGACTGTGGAAACCAGAGAACTACTATTACAAGTTTACGATCTAATATTGAAAAAAAAAAATGTTAAAAAATGTTCTGTCCACAAGTTTTATTGTTTCATTATTTAGAATTAAATTTGTGCTCATACTCTTGGCATTGTAAACCTTATCTTCGGTTTGGAGGTTTCATACCTCAAGACAAAACGGAACCATTATAGGATCACTTTGTTTCCCATCTGCCTGCCTGTCTGTCTATCAAAACCTTTTTCACAGTAATGCTGAGTTTATATCGCATACACTTGTCTGCAACCTCCTGTAGCTATAAAAAAGTTCCATGTTAAAGCAATCTAAAGATATATAGACGTCCTTAATATTTGTTTGTACAGAACCCTCGGTTTTTAAAAACTAAGCAGTAGATTATTTGTTGTTGAAGTCTTGCATATAGGACCTATTCAATCAACAACGTTGTTCAAAAGTCATATGTTCGACTTTGAAGATAAGTGTCATAATTACAAATTAATTTGCAAACAGTATTTACGCGTATGTAAGGTACAGGTTGACTAGTGATATTTGTGAATTACGCTTTCACACGAGGAATATCGTCCACTACATAATTTTTTTTTACCAAGTAAGTTATCGAAAAACTGTGAAAATGGCTGACTATCAACAAGTACAAATGAATGTTTTACGTCAGAGTACGAGTACTTGAAACAGATGGTGTTCGAATAAAATATTGTATACTTGGTTTATTGACGTAAGGATACATTTCTGATTTGTTTTTGATGGCGTTTATTTCAATACAGACATCTGCGTCACTCAGTTTGATATTGTTTTCTGATAAAAGCATATTTGTGAGAAAAAGGCAGATATGAAAGTATTAGTTATGTTTGCACAAAATCGGTAAACAGTGTCACGTTTCAGCTTATAGTAAGCTGTTAGATGTAGCCTACGTATACTTGTAATGTCACGTGTTTTTCAGATTTATGATCAGCTTCCTAAATAAATGTTATTAACATAGTGTGATTTTTTTCTTTAAATTATGGTTTCTAATTTAGAAGGAAGCTAGTACTAATATAAAAGCGGAAGAGGTAATTTGTCTGTTTGTTTGAACGAGCTAATCTCTGAAACTACCAGTCGGATTTGTTATTAATATTTTTTTGCGTTTAATAGCCCAGTACTTGAGGCAGGTTATAGGTTATGTAACATCACGCTACGAGCCAAGGGAGCAGTACAGTAACCAAAGATGTAACTTAACGCGGCTAAAACCGCACCGCGGACAGCTAGTACAGTAAAAGTCTGTCTGACTACAGCAGCTACTGTTAAATATCACTGTTGCCCAGTAATTGGATTAGGCAGCTTCTATGATAGTAACTCCATATCAAATGCTGTTTGTTATTCAGCCATGGCAAGTAGATTGGAAAACCATTACACATGTTGACAATGATAATTGTACTGGCTTGATAATGAAGATGTAGGTATATTCTTGACACAAACTAATAGAGAAACGCAATTAGAAATTAATTGATTAGTTATTCCGCAGTCACTTTGTGTTTAGTAAGCTAGTATTAGATGTCATTGTTATATTAAATATTTACGTTCTCAATTAACTACAAAAGAAAGCTAGAATAGAAAGTTGTAATTGGTAGGCTCGGTATCGATAAATACACTAAACATAACATTAAGTGATTAGTGTTTCATTAATAAAATATTCTGTTTTTTACCGACTTCAAAAAGGAGGAGGTTCTCAATTCGTCGGAAACGGATTGGGATGAAATTTTATTTATATTATAAATAAAATTTCATCCAAATCCGTTTAACGGTTGAGTTACGACCATCTAAATATAACAAACGTTATTAAAATTTTATTAAAGAAAAAGGTTTTGTTACTTGAGTGGCACAAAAAGGGCGGAAAACAATCGCTTTGTTAACTTCTTGGAATGACAGCTGCTGATTATAGAAATCTGGTTTCGTCACCTGATCATCAAACTTAATTAACAGTTTAAACTCGCTGATTTAGAATTTAGTTATTTGATGGGATGATAAAAGCACGGTGCTGTGGTCGGTACTGTTCTTCAGAAAATAAAATACCAGTTCTTTCCTGAATAACTTTCTCTATTAAGATAAAGAAAAGAAAGCAGATTTATTTATTTTTGACCCTGTTAATGATAGAACCCATGAAGTACTGCTTAGTCACAAAACATAAATCTAACCTCTAAAAGACAATACCGTGTAAACACTTAAGTTATTTTCATTAAATTAAATTTTCAATTTATGTTTCGCCCTCCAATATCTTTCATGTTAATTTTAGGCACTTTATGGAACGCGTCCAGCGTTTCATGAATACTAATAAATGTATAATAAACGAAATTAATTTGTACGAGAATATTGATTGATCTGTTTCAATATACTTCTATGTGTCTAGACCAAGGTCGCGTGTTGCCAGTGATGACATATGGAGCAAAAACGTAGTCGACAGTAAAAAAAATAGTCAGCGGTTTAGTTTTTTCTTATTCTTAAAATTTAAAGTATTAAAAATAGTTCATTCCGTATATTGCTTGTTAAATTTGTTTACACAAAAGTGTAAATTTTTTTCTTAGAAAGCTTTTAAATTGACAACTATTTATTTTAGTAGTCATTATGCGTGATACAAACCTATTTGTGCTATTTAGTCTAGCGTTCGTAAGTAGAACTAATTGATTCTTAGTATTTTATAATGTCGACTTATGTACTCAAAAATCATTCATATACAATTCGAGACCTACTTAAATTATATACAAATAGATTATACACATCTTAATTATATTAACACATAATTTGGCACAACAATTTGCAATGCAGTGGATCGTAAAACTTTAGTATACACTCAAACCACAGTACCTTACATGTGGTATAAACATAACAATATAATTAGACAGAAAAATGAAACATAATTTTCCCAAATTTGCTTTGTACATGATACAAAAATGAGGATAACGTACAAAGGAAAGTAAAACCTAAGAAGCAAGAAATAGCCAATAGGCAATATTATATTTTTTTATTAGCTTACGACAATTACTTTACTCTGCCTAATGGCGGTTAGGTTTTATTAATCATTATAAAACTCGTTCATATTGTTTATAAAACTAATAGTTATGACTAATAAAAACATGAAGTCATATTGGACCTAATTTATAGATGTCTGAGATACGTGACGCACTGGATAATAAAATACAAAATTAATAGAATGGAATTCCAAGATAAGTAGATATAAAAATGGTATTATAATCAAGTACATTTTTTTTTATTCCATCCCTCTTCCTCTCTATCCAGAACGATACGTGTGGGACTGTAGTGCCACCCTCAGTAGAATCTAAAACCATCCTGTCAAATGTGCGGGTAAAGAATTTGAGCAAAATTAGTATGAAGTAGTGAACCGTTTGGTTAAAGACTCTTTAGGTTTAAACTTATTAGGTTTTAAATTCTAAATTTGAAAACTGCACCACTCACTTGACGTATATCCGTAGTAATAAAAGGGAGTGGATAAAAATCCACTTGCAACATCAGCATCGTATCGTTATGTGCTCATTCATCAATTTCGACACCAATAATGTTACTTGATATATTTATTGATTAATAAATATTATTAATACCGTATATACGACACTTCACCCACTTTGATATTTAATTTAGTTTCAATCAATCATTTCTTGGAAAACTACTTACTCTATTAATTTAATTTAAATTTTGTCAAAGACTATCGTGTTTTCCGGTGATAATTAATTTCTTCTTTGTTGTTTTTTTGTCAAGAAATTTATGTTGGTTTGAGTAGAAAGGGCAACAGGAAGATAATAGACGCAGCCTACGCTACAAGCCCATGTTCTGTAATAAATATCCTTTAACTTAGTAATCCTATTCGTTAATAAACAACATTGATAATAAATTATAATCTAATACTATCAAATAACATCAAAATACAATGCTCCTAGTATAAAGATCTGTGAACTACAATAATATTGATGAGTAAACCAACGAAGTAAGTTTCAATTGAAACATCCTTCTCTTTGTTGACAATTCAACATTCAAGCCTTTGATCCTATTATATCATCAATTTACTATTAGCAACTACAAGATATTTAGTTGAACAATATTTGCAATATTATATCGTATGTTTATAAGAAAGACTCTCTGAAATCTCAAGTTTGCAAAACAGGCAAATTGATTTGACTGATTTGATTTGATTGTCAGTGTCACTTGTCAGACTTGTCAGGTCAGTATTGTCACTGTCAAACGTCTGGACTCTATGTGACTTCTCGAGAGCGTTATATCTTTCATATTTTAAGCTGACAAGGTATCTTTAAATTTGACAGAATAACATCGCACGCTCAAAGGAATAAATAATGTTCAAAAATATCAAAAAATATTTTAGCTTTATGCTGATTGTAATACGACGTAAATTGCTGAAAACGCTTCGACCAACTTTATACGTTTTAAGACGTTTTTACACTAAGGGTACAAATATATTGTGAGTTTGTGGCTCAGGAGCAGTAAGATAATTTCTAGTGACGGTCGATGTACGTCAGTTTCATTCATAAATACTTCTGACGTAATAATGAACGCAATAAAGGTGTTCTTAATTTAAACCAAAGAACATTGACTTTTGTTTTATTCAAACTCAGTAGTGCTAATAATAGCGTTTACAGAATCTATAGTGTATTTCAATACAAAGTCAAAGTCAAAAGTTAAATGAAGTAAGAGTTTAAAGGACGCCTAGAGGTACTTTTAAAAAAAATGTAATTGATTACTTTATAGCTAATACTACTTACTTTATGGTACTATCAATTTTCAAGTTTTTGTTACCAATTTAATAACGGTCACAGAAGTACATTATTATGCCTCTTTATAAAAGAATGATGTAAAGGGATATTTAAAAATTAAATCCTAAAAATATAGGCACCTAGGTTTTTTATAGCGTGCAAGACTAGTTCTTACAAAAACCGAGATTTTTAAATTTACAGATCAACCAAGCCCAAAAAGGACTCGAATGTGTTTAAAAAAAGTTGATATTCATAGCATTACCTACCACGCAGTTTTTAATCGAAATCTTAAGATAAAAATCATTACGCAATTTTATTAATGTAAAAATTGCGTGTGTGCCTATGCCCAAATTATCGAACTTCAGTGTAGGTAATTACTTGAAAGTTCTTCTGTTGCGAAAATTCATAATGAAGTATGAAAAATAATGAGCACTTAAAATCGAAAGACTTTTCATTTTTAACCGACTTCAAAAAGGAGGAGGTTATCAATTCGGGTCGTATGCTTTTTTTTTGTATATCTCCTCATATCTCGGCCGTTTATAAACCGATTTGAAAAATTCTTTTTTTATTTGAAAGGATATACTCGGAAATTGATCCCACTTTTTTATTATAAAAAATGGTTCAGTAGTTGTATGTTTGTTACAAAGAACTCGGTCATTTATGAACCAATTTAGAAAATTCTTTTTTATTTGAAAGGGTATAACTTTGAAATCGGATTCCATATTTTATTATAAAAAATGGTTTAGTAATTTGGCTTTAATTTTATATTTTTTGGTGGTTGGCCGTAGATGGGTGACCATTTGTGTCATTTCATTTTGAGCGTCTTCATGCTTTAGAAGCAGTGGACTCTGGTAATCACTATAATTTGGTAGTCGTTAAGCCAAGTTAGAGGCCTTATGGTCGTGAGAAATTCCAACAGCAGCAGGCGGCCATAAACCTGCCTTTACAACATTACACCACTATTTATGTTTTTGTATACGTGATTGCTCCGTCAGTAAAATTATGATTTTTGATGATTATTTATTGTTGGCAGGTCATCACTTTTTTGTTTTGGTTTGTGGTTTCCGGGATAAATCCTGTTTCAGCGATCAGCAAAAGTGTTGATAAGGATTTTATATCTCTATATTTACAGTCTTTCCTCTCGTCACTACTTTCTTCCAAACGGCGCTGTCTCATTTACGCAGCACGTTTAGTAAGTCTACCTATATCATTTTTAGTGGGATGTGTTTATATAAAATACATCCCACTAAAAATTTTAAAATAAAATTATTTTTTAGATAAAAAACGAAAACCGACTTCGATCTCGATCGACTCGATCGACTTCGAATATTTATTATTTTCTACTTTTTAGTTAAGGATTGAACACGTTTTTTTTCTAAAAAATAATTTTGTGTGGACTGTACTCAAATGAAATCACGATTTCAGACTCAAGCACTATAAAAGTTACTTAATAATAGCTACTTACTATATACTATATTATACTTAATAAAGGCCTACGGTGGGCTGTGTCGCTCTGGCATCGGTCTGTACATCTACGAAAAGGACCGTCCCACAGGTAGATCGTTGGCAATAGACGCAAAAGCCTGTATATAAGCCTGTAACTAAATACAATAGATTCTGTTCTAGATAAAATACTATTTTCTCCACCTATTTTCAATACTCTGTGACTCCTATAACCGCATTTTACCTATTTACAGTCAACATCGATACGCAAATGCAATTGAGGCCCGCCGGGCACATAAATTGCATCAAGTCTATAAAACTTTATCTTTTTCTATTTTCTCTTGAAGTAAAGTCACCAATTTTATTTGCCGAATTCAATTTCAGACTAGAATATCACCTAGGCAAATGAAAACGAATAAAATAAAAACTTTTTTTGCATACAAATTACTATAGAACAACAAGAAATTCTTGAATATCTATGCTACGCCTATGCCCAAAGTGTTAATTGTTCCAAGACAACCCGAACAACGCCACTGAAAACACTATTGTCGTGGCTAATGAGTTGAAACAATTTAACTGTTTTCAATTTACCTTAGTTGTGTACGCAGTTACCGCAGCCTATATAGACGTTAGTAACATCAAGAATAGCCCTGGAAACCATAATCTAAGTGAGAGAAAGTTTCTTTGAAATCGCATTACAGAATTCAGTACCCTATCAGTTCTAAGTTGGGAGAATGAACTCCCAACGAATTTCGAGCGAAGACATTGTAGTATTGGTATCAACTCAAAAAATCAATTCGGGTACTAGAAATTGAATGAATGAACCTAGCACATAGAAACACTATACCTTTGTAATGATTTTGATATTACTCTTGATCCATTTCAAACAGCTTACCCTGCAACAAAAATAAAAACACTTAATGCCAGTATTTAAACGATCATACGTTATTTGCAGAGATTGAGTGAAACGTGACACGAATGATCAAATTATCTCGTAAAATTAAATCGTTTGGTCTGGTTAATGAATCGATTAAACCTATAATAACGCGTATTTATAAAAGATTGCATTGCCTTTCAAAAAATTACGTATTCTATGTATTTATATCTGTTTGCCGAAATTAACCATACTTTTTTCATGCGCTTAATATCAATTGTTAAATTTAAGTATAAAATAAATAATTCTGTCTTACTAATAACAAGTAGTTAAAGCTTTAACTTTACCTTTTTAAAATAATAGACGAGTAACATAAGTTAGTTAAAAATAATCTATCTTAATTGCATTGCCAGGTAGAGGATAAAAAGATTATTAATCAGGTTAATTGTTAATTAAACAAGGTGCTTAAGGCGTATTGAAAAAGCTAAGCACATAGAGCTCAGACAGGGCTGTATCTTGTCGCCCCTGCTTTTTAATCTATACTCAGACGCGATCATATCTGAAGTACTAAAGGGACTGGAATCGGTGTCAAAGTAAACGGCGAAATTCTGACAAGACACTTCGAACTTTCATAGAGTTCGAAGTTTGATCTCGATGTATAGCGGGCTGGTTTGGAGATCAACCGGGTTAGCCCACGCTCGGGTTTGGTTTGGAGGTTCGAGTTTTGGACGATAGTGTGTCGCCAGCATAACATTATTTCTTTTTGCTGGACTTGTGGAGTATTGATGAAATTATTAGCTAAGCGCATTGTAGCTATTCGATTCACTCACTTCAAAAACAACTTTTAATAGAACAACAACACTTTTTTTTTATACAACTGAATAGTTGTCTGTATCAAATATTAATTCTCAATCAATAAACATTTTACTTAATTATATCAATACTTGTCACGAAGCTACGTCGACTACACAACTTTCGAGTGTCATAGAATGTTGAAGATTCCTCCATTAGAGTGTAATTAAAAAGCTTTGAGTTTACAAAATGTAGGTTTAATAATATATATTAATTATAGGAGTGAATAAATACATGAAAAGAAAATATTAAGAGTTGCCCGACGGTATTGCAATAGTTAGATATTTAGATACATTATTCTATTCTTTTTAATCTTTTTGTACGTATAGTTTGTTTTTTAAAATTTTGCCTGACCAGTACATCTTGACCGCTTTGTCATTAGTTGATTGGAAATAAAGAATAGTCAAGTAGTATATCCTGCAAAAGGGATCCTACACTGGCACTGAGTTCGTGCTGAACATAAGATAAGTACCCCATTTGGAATAGTTTTCTAAAAGATATATATACGTTAGTATGTAAAATTTCTACAATAAACCAATAAATTGAATTAATTTCAACTTATCGTGTGTTTCATAATCAAAGTTTACAAACTCAAACATTTAATTAAAGTACCTGATTCACTTTAATTAAATGTTTGAGTTTGTTTTAGGTACGCCAAATTACGTTGATTAATTAATTATCGTTTCGTGTGGTTTGATTTGTGTATATCTAACTGCAAAATTTGTTTTGTATTTCTCGGGAACTAGACTGATTGTCGGGATAAAAAATAGCCCATGTCCGAATCCGGCACCGAATCTATCTACATATCAATTTTCATCGAAATAGGTTTCGCCGTCAAGGCGCTGAGTGGTACGAGTAACAAACATACATACACACACACAAACTTTCATATTTATAATATTAGTTGGATATATTTTAAAAATAATAAGACTATTAGTCTTTATGTAGAGGTGGGAGGAAAACGATCTCGGGAGAAACACTTTTTTAATATATCAATTATATTTTTTACGGTTCTGTACCCCAAAAGAAAAAAAACAGAATCCTAAAAAAAAGAAGAAAAAAAAAGGATCACTTTGTAGTCTGTCCGTCTGTGTGTCAAGACCCTTTATCTCGGGTATCGAGTTGAAATAATACAATGTACTCAGGTCTACAATCTTCTAAAACTGTAAAATTCAAACTCCTAAGTTAACGTAAAAAAAAAGATACGGCAGTTTATGCCGCAAAAAACGTAGGTATATTTCGACACTCCAGGGAATCAAAGATCATAGGGTATTTTCCGTTGACCTAGAACTATGCAATTTGACAAGTAATACCGTCTTATACTACAAGTATCGGGGAAAAACTGAAAACTATACATTAGTAAATAAATCATTAAAAAACAAGGTCTTTATGCCAGGAATGTCGGTACAAATTTTGAATTACGTAATGTAATTAATGTAGTACCTAACAGTTTGCATTGTAATATGCACCTACAAATTTGTAAAATTTGAAACCATCTCGCACTTGTCCGGTTTTTACGTTATAGATTACTAACGATGCGCTTCAGCTTCGCACGTGGGCAGTAATATAGGCTTTACCGCATGCTTATTATATACGAGTTTTGCTCTAAACAACCACTATCCATGGGTCGAAATACAATGTCGATCAGATTATAAGCAACGTGAAGTATTTCAGTTGGAATGAGTATTATTATGGTGCCGGCAGTCTTATCATAGGACGCTGCTGCTCATTCTGAATTATGTCATTATCCGCCATATAAATCGGGAGGGGAAGGGGGGAACTATGTCCTGCAGTGGACGTCTTACGGCTGATATGATGATGATGATCATTAAACCTCCTTCAAACACTTCACTAGCAGGACAACATCCAATATACGGTAACATTTGCAACAATTGTCAGACCAGCTGTTAATACAAGTATGTTCGCATTATACGCACTAATAACTATAAGTATTCTTCTCTTACTATAAATCTTGTAAATCAATTTAATTTGCGTATAATAGAGACTATATTAATAAGCTATGAGCAGTAGAAACACCGTTTGTAGATATATTTCATACACAGCTCTCAGTCAGCTACTAACCTCTTCCTGTTCCAGTACGTAAAACTACTCCATGCAATCTGATAATATTTTCTATGTCATATACATCATAGCCAATATAAACGTCATTACATAGTACCTATTTCTAATATGACTCATACGGTCTCGTTTCGTAGAAGCAAACAGAAAAATAGGTTACAACTATACTTGTAGGTTACTCTAACAATCACAACATTCTACTCGTATTTGTTTAATTCTCCGATCGATGCGTTCGAGTGACGTTTGTTGGTTGCAAACTTTTTTCTTTTTATTGTGAGTGCGTAAAGCAACAAACGAACGAGTTTTAGTAGAATAAAGGATAACAATAGAAATACACTGTTTGTGTAGCTTTAAATATTGGAGTGTGGTTGTAAACATTGCAAAATTTAGTAGCCTTTTAATGTGTTGACATTTGTAAGAATTTTTATAAAAACTAACTTGCATAAACATGCCCAAACAACTGCATGTAGAAGGATTTAATAAAGGCTACGGCTAAGGCTTGCTTAGTTTTGGGCTGACACCGTATAAAAAGATTTCGATTTCTTTAATATGCAAGTCATCTTTATCGGATCGTATACCTATGGGGTGAGACATAGGTCCATTTTATTGTTGACCATAATAATTAAATCTATTTCTCACCCCATGCTTTTCAGTTAGTATGTGGTCTTTATTCTAGAACACAAATCCATTAAATAAAATAATTCATCGTGCTATGCAATAGCACGATGAATGTGTTGGTTTCATCTTAGGAAATAATAATTTCCTAAGATGAAACCAACACTAAGAAAGAAAGAAAGAAAGAAAGAAAGGAAGAAAAAACATTTATTTGCTCTCAACAAGTTAGTTTACATATTATTATGCATATTTATGAAATACACAAATACTTGAATATATATTATCGAAGAATTATGTGGACGATAAAGAATTTAATGGACAGCTTTTGTCACTTTAGTAGTTCTTTGAGTTATAATTGCATTATTCTCTCAGCTATCTGCAACCCCTGTGACAGTTACATAGTTGGTAGAGCGGCACTGCTTTACGTAAGGAGTTAGTTGCCGAACTATGTTTAATTACTATCTATAGTTTGTACTTGAAATGAGCTTGCTACGAATAGCGCTTTATTGCCTGCACAATGAACTGCATCATTACTTTTTATAACTTGTAACATTTACTAAATATTCGACTTATGGTTTTAGACGATGAAAGTATTCATGTAAACTTCTATTATTTATTCAAACTACCTTCAAAATTGCTTGAACAAGACGGACTTAATGCCAAAGACAATTTCAGCTAAGGTCATGCAGAGATAAATATGGCAGGTGACAAAATTAAAAAAAAAGAAATAATATAAAATAGAGATAGCAAAAACTTACTATATGTAGGTACTGACTTAACTGACTACTACATATATAGTAGTCAGTTTGAAGTCGTGTGATCTATGGACTTTGAGATGAAACTTGTATAATGCAGCGCCAATTCAGTTAACAAAAGAATACTTGTCTTTTATAAGGATCTAAGCCATGACCCTAAGCACAATTTTTATGAAATACAATATCAACGATATAGCAGCTTGCAGTATCGAGTTCATTGTTTGGAGATGAACTTATTCATTAATCCTTACAATATTTTAACATACGTGTACTTACAGAGTACTATCATCATATTTATATATTACCTAACCATCTTTATTATTTTATAATAATTATAATATAACTGACATGACAACACACTGTAACCCTCTTTAAACATTCATTGAAGTGTGAAAGTTTGCAACGCAAATCGTGTGTATATATTTTAAGATCGTCGTATACCTAATAAATAGCGGTATCAATAGGTGTATGACATGACGTCATAGATAAATTACCTGTCTATTATGTATGAGCTTAAATATTTACCGTCCAGAGAAAAGTGGAAGGCACTAGACCTCGCGGGAGTTCACCCATGCGATGGACCATCCAGATAAAGTCTTTTGTAGGCGGATCCTTGAACGAATGCAGCTGGATGACCTCCAATAGTGAGAGCTGGCAATACATCGTGAGGCGAATGTCATCCCAAATGCCCCCTCCAATAAAACATGACGACCACGACCGCTCTGCCAAGAGCTTAACGACGAAGAATAGAAGAAGTTTATCGTCAAAGTATATGGGATTAATAAATAATAGAAATAAATTTAGTGAATAAAATAAAATTGTCAGCCTGCTCTCTCTATAATATATTGTGCCACTTGCACAAGTTTCGACAGGCTTAGATCAAATATATCCTCGGACATTGAAATTATATTAATAAGATGTGTAGCTCGTGACTTATGGGGTAAACTCTAAAAGGGCAGGACGTGTGGTAGAAGAACATGTGGTAAGGAAACAACTATGAGGAAATTTGGACTATCTCTAAAGGGCATGCAACAAAGTTGTTGTTTTCTTTTATCTATTTCTTCGCTAACTTCCACGCAACGAACTTAGATACAGATTTCAGTATCGTTGAAAGAATTTCTACCGCATAGTTCACATGTATAATACATGCGTATAGAGAAGAGAAGAGCCGAATCTCATGCTACTGTCATTGGAACAATCCGAAACTATATGATATTTTGTTACTCTCATAGTTAGAAAGCATAAACTTTAGAACTGATTGTAATAAAATTTAGCACACGCGTAGACTTGATTATTACACACTAGACGTATGCGACTGTCCTTTCTTCGCTTCGGTATCAGTTTCATTCAGTATTCTAACAAATGCTCATAAAAAATATGATTGCAATATTACCTACGTCTGCAAATTATTATAGCTATACTGCAAAATAACTTTTGCTGTATTCCTTCACCTCATTTATTGATTTCTAAAGGTGAAAGAATTTTCAAATCGGTGACGTAGATTTTTAGTTAAATCGTTGCAAACAACAAATAAATTAACATACAAATAATCAAATCTTTTCTCTTTATAATATAAGTTTAGGTAAGAGATTTTAATGTTATTTTAACAAGAATCTTTATTCTTGTCGGAGACTTGGCCTAGGGCCTATTGGTTTTTGTAGATTCATTTCGAAATTCGACCGTAATTCATTATTTTATAAAACAACATTGTAGTTATTTAGAAATAAAAAGTAAGTCGAAATAGTCCAGTGGATAAGGTACCCTCTTCGTAAACACGAGTGGGTTCGAATCCGGGCAAGTACCAATGTGATTTTTCAATCATATGTACTTTCTAAGTTTATCTTGGACATTTCTGACTGACGGTGAAGGAAAACATCGTGAGTAAACCTGGGCTTAAAAGTCTGAAATTGCCAATCCGCCTTGAGCAAGCGTGGTGATTAATGCTCATGCCTTCTCTTTAAGGTACCCGCTTCGTAAACACGAGTGGGTTCGAATCCGGGCAAGTACCAATGTGATTTTTCAATCATATGTACTTTCTAAGTTTAATCTTGGACATTTCTGACTGACGGTGAAGGAAAACATCGTGAGGAAACCTGGGCTTAAAAGTCTGAAATTGCCAATCCGACTTGAGCAAGCGTGGTGATTAATGCTCATGCCTTCTCTATATGAGAAGAGGCCTTTACCCTGCAGTGGGACAGTAAACAGGCTGGTATTATTATTATTATTATTATTATTAGAAATAAAAAAAGCCTTTGCGAGTTACAGCCAAAACATTGAATAGTTTATTGCCCGACTGCCGAAGTTAAGGAGGGTAATGTTGTTCGAGCGTATGTATGTACCTATGTCTTATTCTATGACACGCTCTACAGCCTAAATGGCTTGATGGCTTAAAACGTATGAAATGTCATTAGATTTTTATTGAATGTGAAAGTGACATAGGCAGTATACAATTTTAATGTAGCGTCAGCTAGAGTAAAATAAAATTTCTTTTTACTTTGTTTTAGACAGGCAGGATTTCTGTTTTTTAAGTAGAGGAATTGCCAATACGACATAAGCCAGTTTTCCATCTCAATAAAATGTTTAATTTTAAATAAAATACCTACAAAATTTGTTACCCATGAAAATTTAAATATAGATTTTTTTATAAAATAAATAGATTGATTTCTTTATTAAATCATTGTAGTAAATAGCTAACAGCTGATATCTTAATTCCTTGTGAGCCATAAAAACTATTAGGTCATCCGACCGAAAGGTGAAAAATATTTCAATATTTGCTAACTAAGAAACATACTATGTAGGTAACATAGTATGTTTCTTATAAGGTAAAATATTAAATAAAATTCTATACATATGCTTATATAATAATTTATTTGATGTTTCAATAGACGTAAACTTTTTTTGTCTCATTTGTCTGTCTCAAACTCTTTTGTTCTTCGATATTTGATTGACAAACAATATAAATTAATAATAACAACGCTAATTATTTTGTTCATGATAATATACTTATTATGTTTTTGTGTAAAAAAAAATACTTGTGTTTATACTTGTAATTATAGACAGTAGCGTAATTTTACATCTATGTATAGTAAGAGTGTACATAATAATTTAACCGCGTTCTAGAACCCATAACACAAGCTATAATATGCTTACTTTCGGTCTAGATGGCGTTGTGTGTAGTTGTTGTCAATAATATTATTATTATTATTATTTTATTATTATTTTTCTTGTTGCTAAAAAGATTTTCGAATTTCTAAGTAAGTAGAGAACAACATTCATCAGATTTACCTACTAAACAAATATTTAAAAATTACGCAAAAGAATGATTTAGTAAAAAACTACAAGATTTTAAAGTGTAGTTCTGACCCAAAATTGAATTTAGGTACAACTTAGGTTATTCAACTCCCTTTCGGACGCGTACGATACCTACTCGCGCTTCGTAACCAGTTACGATCTTACACTATTTCGTCATTGTACGAAACTAGTTACGATCGAATACAATGATATATCCATTAAAGCAGTTTCTCCTCAACTAACATTACAATTTAGGTGCTTTTTCTTTAATATAAAACATGTTGCATGTATCTATATTAACACATCAATCAACAATGTCAAATACACAAAAGCAATAACATTTTGTTGACCGACTTTTTTTATTGCCTTATCAAATTACTTTATAGCCTTTATTTTATCACATCGTAATAGCTGAAGATCATGTAATAATATCTTTTTTTGATGCATTTATGATGCTATTATGTTTATTATCAACAATCAAATAACAATCATAATTATTATTACTTAATGATAATAATAATAATAATGAATTATAATTGATTTATTTTATTTTTAATTTTCATAAATTATTTACATGTAGCTAGTTTTATACGGTAGCTAAGATTTTTGCATATTTGTGGAGAAAATAACGTACTAAACTTAAATAATATGTGACCACTGTTTAATATCGTATAGCTGTATTTCTATTTTGTAGCTAAAATGTTTACGAGTGAATCTGTGGATGTATATTTTAAGCAAGGTTGCCTGCATAGTATACCTAATACCTACCTACCGCACACCATCGTTTGACACCAGAGGGGCCACTTGTCTAGGGCCTCAGACAAGAGATATTATTAAATCTATCTATACTAATCCATACTAATATTATAAATGCAAAAGTAACTCTGTCTGTCTGTTACTCTTTCACGACTAAACTCTGAACCGATTTTGATGAAATTTGGTATAGAGATAGAATAGATTTTGGGGAACAACTATAAAAAATCTTTTATCATTAAAAAATGGCTTGAATGGTTTCCAATAAGGGATGAGTTTGTATGAAAAATGCGATATAACCAACAGTCACGCGAGCGAAGCTGCGGGCAACAGCTAGTTATTTAAATTCAATAATAAAAATGTGTAAAACAGCGACACTATAAGATAGCTGTAGGTATTATTAAATAAGAATCTCCATTCGTACAAATCATATTTATTCTACTAATATTTTATTAAAAATACGATTGAATCTCTAAAATAAATTTTATATCATGTAGCACTTTCTACGATAACACGCTTTGATCTAAGACATATTGCTTTCTGTCAAATAAATCAAAGTAAATGGTTTGTAATAAAACAATGGTTGACAAAACAGAATAATAAATAATAATAATATGTTTTGCGATGAAGAAGACATGGCATGACTAATAGAATACGCACGATTCAATAAGATGAATGCATCATCAATCTAAACTTTATTCTATACAGCAGAAGAATTTGTTTGTTTGTTTGAACGCACTAATCTGTAGTACTACTAGTCGGATTTGATAGCCCAATTTTCGACGAAGGATATATTCTATGTTGCATCACGCTGGGTGCCACGGAAGTGGAGCAGTGATAGAAGACGTATATTAACGCGGTTAAAGCGCATAGCTAGTTATTTAAAACACTAGCGATCCGATATCACTGCTGGTAGGCTTCTAAAGATAATAAGTAAATACATTATATACTTAAATTTGCCATGTTTAACGCACAATGTAACAGTGAAAACCGTCTCCAAAATTTGCGGTTCTGACAATCATAGTTTTCTAACGATCGTCTTTTGTACGATGCCTCGATTAACTGGAATGCGTATAAGATGGTAATTTGACTGCTGTTCGCGCAAACATTCTATTGAAATAGATATTGGCCTCACAAAAGAACGCGTGTACTCACGTTTTCAATTAATAGCAGCTACGAGGATTTTATACGAGCTTATAACCGAGGAAGGACTCATATTTACGTTTATAAATATTATATGTAGAAACTAATATAAGTAAGTGTAAAATACTAAAACATATGTCCTGCTTCCCATTAAAACATCATACCTGCTTTATCACGAGTTTGGGAAAATATATCTAATGGCAAGCATTTAGGAAGTGTTTTTGTTGTGACTTGTTGCAAGCAAATACGACGTACTTCTGTGGTAAGATAGTAGGTAACTACAGCGGTTTTTGCGAATATAAAGTTTAACTCCTAAGTACAAAACTCCGCTACTTGCAATTTCATTTCAGTCTAATAAAATGTTTAATAATTAAATGCTGCAAGTTATTATTCTTATATAAAATAAATGTTTATTTTACATTTATTTCGTCCATCATTTTACTACGTGAGCCATGACATTTGAGCAAAGTATTCGAACTGAATGAATCAAGTTAATGGACTTCGAAATTTGAATACATTAGTCGAAGTAAAATCATAAATCATAAACCAAACTACTTATTTAATAAGTACTTTTCAAATATAATAAAGAAGTCGATGAATGTATCAATATTTGATGTGATTAAAATAATAGTGTTCAATTTTCGAATAATAAATTTAGGCGATTTGTATTTTATTTAACTGGCTCATTAAGAAAAATAGAAGAGAAAAAGAAAGAAAAAGTGAGAAATATCATCCCGCGGGTGTTCACATAAGCATACGCAATAAAGAAAATTTGCCACACAGGGGTATTTTCGTTTAGGTTTATTATAGGTTTAAATAAAGCAATAATGCATATATGCATTTTACATTGACGCTGTTGTAGAATTCAGCAAAACCTTTAAATAATATTAAATACGAAAATCTATTGCAAGTGAATCTATTTCAGAGAAATTGGGTCAAGTACCGATAGCCGTTGCGAATATATTGCGGTAAATAGGTACTTATCTTACTGATGGATAGGATCATGTTGCAAGCGGCATACTATTGCAGTTACTTTACTATGTTTAATTAATAAAACTAATCATGCAGCAATGTTAGTAACAGGAGGGTAAAGATACAAGCAGAAGATGTGATGGATCTTAAACGTAATATTAAAGAACAATAAAATCTTGACTTCGGAATCGGAACAAAACTCTAATAATAATAATGGTCTTGGATAGGCGAACATGAATCGTATGATGCAGCATTGGCAGGCTCTCGCAACGTGAAAGATGGCAAGCAATTAATGGATAAGAACGGATCACGATCAATGAGCATTGCAAATGCTTGAAGTGGTGATTATGTCTTTATAAATAATAATACCAGCCTGTTTACTGTCCCACTGCAGGCCAAAGACCTCTTCTCATCTATATGAGAAGAGGTCTTTGGCCTGCAGTGGTGTGCAGTCTTCTCTATAGAAGGTACGAGAATTAATCACCACGCTTGGTCAAGGCGGATTGACAATTTCAGACTTTTAAGTCCAGGTTTCTTCACGATGTTTTCCTTCACCGTCAGTCAGAAATGTTCAAGATAAACTTAGAAAGTACATGTGATTTGGAAAATCACAGTGGTACTTGCCCAGATTCGAACCCACTACCTCGTGTTTACCAAGCGGGTGCCTTAACCACTGGGCCATTTTGACTTTATTGTTGATGTCTTTGTGCCATCATAAATGCTATTTGAGTTCAAAATTTGTTTATTGGACATTAATACTTCTTGGTTAAAATAGTAGTTGGATTTTGGCTACGCGTGACGATAGTTTAAGACAACTGGTCACAAGGGCTTACCTTACTCATTGAGCTACATTATCATGTCTCGATATGATTAAGGTCTATTTTTATACAGCTTTAAAAAAATCTAGTATTTGTTACGTCATACGTGTCACACCGATGACATACATGTGTATCCCTTAGAAAAGGTGAAAATAATATGATTTATGGATTGCAACAAGTTATAGTAACATCAAAGTTTTGTTAATCAAAATTTTAAATACAATAATAATAAACTTGTGAAAATAATTTATTTCTTCAACTATTAATAAATTGAAGTAGTGGCGTTATTTTCTAGAAAACGGAGCATAGCATGCGTGACCGCAGCCTATATTACTGGAATAGAATGCGTGTTAACTTGACCTGCTCATTTGCATAAAATTCCTTAGTACCAGTGGCGTGCACTCCATATATGCAGAAAGGCACTGCCTACCGTAATAATTGCCTATAATCACAATTTTGGCAACATAAATAATGCCTACCCTGCAAAAATCTATAATGCCTATCATGTCAAAAACCTCTGTGCACGCTACTGCTTAGTACCTATCTATTTTATCGTTACGACAGCAAACTAAATATGTTTTTTTATACCAACGACAAAACATAAAATGTTTAAGATTTTTAATAGTAAGTAGTTACTTTTTAAAGTAAAAGAATGGAATACCTACTTGAGGAAAAACCCGATGGTTCAAACCTGAGACCACACAGTATATATTTTCTTCGGTATACGCGTGGTGTATGAATGTTTATTTATTTGGAACGTAGTTAGAGTTTGTTTTAACCATAACGTATTTCACTATTAGATAATATTATATGTATATTTAATTATTAGCTCAGAAATTCAGTGGGGCTGTACCCAATGATATTCTATTTAACAGATATGGTATAACGCGTAATCGTGAAGACCCGAAAACGTTCTAATTGGGACGTATTGCCTATAATCTGCGTTACACACATTCTTCATACATACATGAAAGAAGAATGTGTACAACGCGGAACACTTTTTTCGGTTGTTTTGTTAGTGAATAACATATCTGTTAAATATAATATCATTGGGCTGTACCTATAAAAACTGTGACGCAGAAGCCTCAGGTTTGATTCCCGGTTTAGGTAAAGCAAAACGTGAGATTCTCTGACTACTTCTTTGAATAAAAAAGCGTGATATTATGTAATTTTATATGTTTTACTTGGTGATTCATTGGGTATATAGCATAGACATTGATAAATATTTTATTTTAAGATATAATTACGTACCGGTAATAAAAAAGCAATGAATATTTTTATTACGACAGCAGTTGATCCAGACGTTGTTAACTCATAAATATCCATTACAGCATTCTGAATAAAGAGAAACAGTCGTTAAATAAGAAATAGTATGTACGTTTCAAAAATTACAGGCAATGGAAAATAGGAATATGCAAACGCTAGCTAGTTATACACTTTTATAACAACATAGTGTAAAGCCAAAAAAATATATTAAGGTGGTCACGGTCTTGGTAAGATTTTACCGTAATCTTTTTTCTTTTTTTTTATTATTTCCCACTTTTTTTAAGACCTTCATAATCAGGTAATTTATTTAATTAAAATAGTAAACCTCAATTAAAATATTATTATGTAGGTTAAAACCAGTATTGCCATATATAAATATCACACTGCGCGACGAAACCTTTGAAATAAAATGTCAACAGTGCAACCTCGTCTTATTTCTACTCCAATTTAACACAACACTTAGCGTCAACGAAAAAAAGCGAAACGTGTGAGTTAGGAAGTACACTTGGAAAAACACACTTGTTACAACTTCGGTGGAAAAAGAGGTTAGGGAAGGAAAATAACTTAGGCGTTTGAGCCTCTAGCGCTCTTAAGCTAGCTCTCAACGAGCGAAATGCAATGTAAACTAGGTAATATCCAACGCCCAAAACAAAAGCACAGGAAAAAATTAATTGTTTTTAGAGATAGTTTTTATGTACACACATAAAATACTTATCTTCACAAGTGATAAACCAATCGGATAGCGAACTCTTCATAAAAGTAATAGGATTCACGGTGATAAAATTCCAAACAAGTTTGAAATACTTTGGTTTTGAAAGTTTTGTAAGTTTAGTGTTGTTGATTTTAAACTTATTAATCTTAATAATAATTTTAGATCGTTCATAAATTTTTAAAACCAAAATTTATTTCTTATGACTGCTGCTCCACAAAATTAATATCGTTTTAAAAAATTCTGTCATGGGGTTCTTAGGACCAATACCAGGAGCACTGTTCTTATTGTCAATATATTTATACGCTATGCTAATGGCCTATGAGACAAATGTATTTTTAACTCTTTACCATGAGTTAAAAATACATTTGTCTGCAGGTGGTAATCAATTTTTTATTATATCGATTGATATTAACTGAACCTGAAATATTTATTTTACCATTATTAGATAGCTGCATATAGCTTGTTCAAAATTTTATCTAATACCTACTGCCACTTTTAGTGCCATAGCTGTGAAATTCAATGCTAATAATTAGAAAATAAAATACCAATTTACCAATTTAATTATATTATAAACTAGCTGTTGTCAGTGGCTTTGCTCGCGTGGGTAGGGCTTTGCTCGCGTGGGTAGGCATACCTCAAAAAATATAGCCTATGTTACTAACTGATATTGTAGCTTTCTATTATGTGAAAGAATTTTTTTGATTGGTTACTTAGATTTCGAGTTTATCCATAACAAACAAACATACAAAAAATCTAATATTTTCTCTTTTTAATATAAGTTCAGACTATAAGTAAATACTAGTCACTTTGTGGAATAATCTGCATGATTCAGAGTTCAAAGAATGACGGTGAAAAGCCTAACAATAAATTTTTCTTTTGAACAGTAATTTCGTCATCTCCATTATTGAGACGCAAACCTAGAAAGGTAAATAGCAAATACAAATATGTGTTAGTAAGCCGACAGTTATCCAGATTAAAACGAAGCACTCTCAAATGAATTTGAAGAAGATTACGGCCGATTCTTTAAGCAGCACTTTACTGTATTTCTAATCTGCTAGCATTTGACCCAGTTCCCACTGTCCCCTCAAATCGGTTTTATTGTCAATCCTACCTATTGTTCGACTCTAGAGCCTTTTCAACATATTTAACTAATATATTCATTACTCATGAGAGTTTTTATACGACTATAGCCTCTATAGTTATAATTATTCTATTTTATTTATCTTCGTTATATGCCCACGCTATAAGGGCTATTATTCTTGAAAATATATTGATCCTGCTAACAAAAGGGGTAAATAAGTATAAAAGTACGTGGTACGTAGGTACACAATATTTTGGTTGTGTATGTATACGATATGAAACTTTAAATATAGCTGTCGTGAACAAAGCGCAAGCAAGATTCAAAAAGGTGTGCTCAAATTACAGTCCTCATATTTTATGCTAATTAGTTTATCATGAAAATTGCACACCTACCCACGTATCTAATGTGTCTTTTTCTCTGCTGAAGTACTAAATTTTAAGAACATTAAATAGACGGGATGATAAAATTTACAGCGGGTATCTAGCAAAACTTGGTAGAAAACAGCCAAAAGGGGAAAAGATGGCGCGCCTTAGAATAAGCTTAGGCAAATTGTATAAACCCGCCATTTACATACTGCTCCGGCATTTTGTGATCGCTTGCAGTCATCGACGGTACGTACCTAATAATAATATGCCGAAGGCATAGAGGCAAGGTTGGGCTAGGTTAGGTTAGAACTGTGACCCCTGCTGTATACGATTTTTATTCGTTGCCAAACTATTATAAACATTCCCAATTAGCTATACACATTGCTGGTAATAATCTATCCGGCGTTATGTAATATGCCGAGGCAGATTGTAAACGGTGGATTCATACAATTTGCCTGCGAAATATCAAATTTTAATAGTTATACAATACCATAAATATTTATTACCTAGTTATGGATACACCTCACCCCTCAGCCTTAGACTAAACATAGAATATAGGTTTTGTATGCATTTGCACTTTAGTTCTTAGTATTAAAAATGCGAACTCAGCCGTCTGTTGCACCAGACGAGCCTCGCCTGATGTTTGGGATTATTCATTATTAAATCACCTCCAAATCGGTGAACATGTATTTTTATTTTCTCTAATTTTAATTCATAGTTTTAAATTATAGTTTTTAAAAACCTTTACATACGCTCCGACATCAAAAGTGGCGCAGCCGGGTCGGATTTTCACATTTTTTAAAGGTTTTTCGCGTAATTCAGATGTCCAAATTCGTCTGAAGTGAAACTCACGAAAGTATAGTGAAATCCGTCGAACCAAACAAATTTCTTTTTGACTAGAGCGAAGAAGAATATGGGAGTGGCAGTCGGTCGGTGAGTAAAACTTTTCGCCAATCCTTTGTTTCCCTTATTCCTATATGGTTTTACCTAATTTAGTTGTAAATACAATTTGTTATAAATGAGATAAGACCTCGCTCATTATAACTGTAGTACGAAGATAACGTACGTATTTTAATATGACCAATTCTGAGAATCGAATTGTCATAGAGTAATTAAGAAACGTTCTCTATGACAATTGAATAATAAAATTAATACATTAATGTTTTTAATGAATGATTAAATAGTTATTATAAGGATTATCGATTTATTATATTATAATTTAATAAATTTAAAACTAAAACATTAAAAAGAACTACTTTATATACATAAGAATATACTAATAAGACATTTTACATACTTTACATAGTTTTTACATTATATACAATACCATATACATTTTTATCGTGCTTTTATTGAGCCTTAATTGTTTTATTTTTATGTGTCCAATTTTATTATAGCATTGTTACAAAGTGAGTGTGTAGTTGAATTCTCTGAAGCTTGCATTGCTCTGTAACCATGGTTGAGCCTACGACGGTTGAACCTATTCCTAAGGAAATTATTGAATTAGTACCATTATTTAATGGCGATAAAAGACAGTTAAGCCTATACTTGCGTAAATGCCAATATGTAATTGACCGTTATAAAGGTAGCGCAGAGCAAAATCTTTACGTTTTTAATGTGTTAACTAGCAGGCTAAAAGAGAATGCAGCTGCGCTCTTATCGGAACGAGAGGATATTATTACATGGTCGGGATTGAAAGACTTGCTTATCCAACATTTCGGAGACCCACGTAGTGAAGCTTGTATTAACATTGAATTAGAATCTCTTATAATAAAATCAGGTGAAAGTTATTTAGATTTTTGCAATCGTATCCAAAGTGTAAGGTCCTTGTTAATGTCGAAGGTGAATTTAATTGAAGATAGCGAATTAAAGAACGCTAAGTTAATAATATACAATAATACAGCTCTGAATGTGTTTTTATACAATCTTTCTGAAAATATGGTGCGTATTGTTAGACTTAAGGCTCCGGCGACTTTAGAAGCAGCGCTTGGTGTTGTTCTTGAGGAAGTCAATTTTCTAGAACAATATAACACACGAAATCGTATTCACGGTAGTCACCAAATTACAGGTTCAAGGTCTTTTCAACCACATTCTAGTAATACTCAAAATAAATTTAATTTTGGCATTCCATCTAATGCACAAATTAATATTCCTCAATTGCAAGGCCAAGGTCAATCGCAAAGATTAGGTGCTGCGTTTGGCTATATGCCACCACAACCATTGGGCTATAGGCCTCCACAACCATTTGGCAATACACAATCATTTGGTCATAGACCACCACAACCGGTTGGCTATAGGCAACAATTTGGTTATAAGCCACCTCAACAGCCTGCCTCGAAGCCGTCACAGGAACATGGTTCTTTGCAAAAGCCTCAAGTTCAAGATAGTGACGTATCTATGAGAACAGCTCTGCAAAAATCACATGTACCTCAACAAGCTTTTAAATTAAATGAATTATCCACGAACAGTTATGAATACGACCCACGTTACGACGAAAGCTATTATTTTGACCCTAATTATTATAATTATTATGACATTAACTACTACTGTACGGACGAAAATTATACGGAATATACTAACTTACCTTTTGAAGAAGATCAACCGACTGGCGAATCTGAAAAAACGGATTTTCGCGATGCGGCCTCAACGGACAAGAAATCTTAGAAATAAATTGCGATCCAAATCTAAAACTTCCATACATTTACTTAGAAGAAATAGATGCAAAAATGATGATAGATACTGGTAGCATGCGTTCGTTCATTAGCCCCAAAAAGGCTTATGAATATTTTAGTGACTTTGTTCGAAAAGAACCATTCCAAGTCGTGAGTACACACGCGTCAAGTAAACACGACGAAGTTATCGAAATTCCACTTTTACCCACTTTCGTAAGTAACGATTGGCATAAGTTTTATTTATATGATGTAGACGTTCGCTACGATGGACTTATCGGCAACGATCTTTTGCAACAATTAGGTGCCATAATAGATCTAAAAACGCAAACCTTGAAAACAAATACCACGTGTATTCCAATTATAAACAATAATTTAAATTATACTATTACTATACCACCACGATCAGAACAGCGCGTTAAGTTACCAATTAACCAGTATTCAGGTGAAGCCATCCTTGGTTTTCAGGAATTTGAAAATGGATTACGAATGCCTAGTGCATTAGTAAATTGCATAAACGGTTATGCAAGTACAGTTATCCAAAATACTTTAGATCAGCCTAGACATTTGACTATTAAGCAACCATTTAACGTAACTAGTTTTGAAACTGTTGAGAACAACTTTAACGCCGATACTATTATTAATGACAAAGAAACAGACAAATTATTAGAAGACAACTTATCCAAACTTAGACTTGACCATACTAACGACGAGGAACGTGAAAGAATTCACAAACTCTGTAATGATTATAAAGACATATTTTACTGTGACCAGATTCCATTAACGTTCACAAATCAAATTAAACATGAAATACGAACAAAAAACGAAGATCCGATTTACATTAAACCTTACAGACAAGCACCTTTCCTACAAGACGAAATTAATAGACAAGTAGATAAATTACTAAGAGATAATGTTATTCAAGAGTCGCATTGTCCTTGGAGCGCACCTGTTCACCTTGTGCCCAAGAAAATGGATGCCTCCGGTGAAGTAAAATATAGAATGGTTATTGACTATAGACGTTTAAATGATATCACGATAGATGACAGATACCCCTTGCCCAACATAACTGATCTATTTGACAAATTAGGTAAAAGTGTCTACTTTAGTACAATTGACTTAGCAAGCGGGTACCATCAAATTGAAGTAGAAGAAAGAGACAGGCAGAAGACAGCGTTTTCTACACAAAATGGTCATTTTGAATTCCTCAGAATGCCGTTTGGACTAAAGACTGCCCCCGCAACATTTCAAAGAACAATGGACAATGTACTCCGCGGATTGCAAGGTATACACTGCATGGTATATCTTGATGACATAATTATCTATTCAAATAGCTTAACAGACCATATACAAAAATTACAGATTATTTTCGACAGATTAAGAAAAACTAACATGAAGATTCAATTAGACAAATCAGAGTTTCTTCGAAAAGAAGTGCTTTACCTTGGACATACTATTACTAAAGACGGACTAAGACCAAATAATGATAAAATTGACGCTATTCTAAAATACCCCATTCCAAAAACAACTACGGAAATCAAAAGCTTTTTGGGACTCGTGGGATATTACCGCAGATTCATTAAGGATTTCGCGAAAATAACTTAACCGTTAACATCTTGCTTAAAGAAACGTAATAGAATAATAATAGACCAAAATTACATTGATGCTTTTAATAAATGCAAAGAACTTTTGACACATGCCCCGTTATTACAGTACCCCGATTATAATAAACCATTTATTCTCACAACAGACGCCTCGGATGTTGCATTAGGTGCTGTTCTGTCACAAGGACTAATAGGCAGTGACAAACCTGTGGCGTATGCTAGTCGTACCCTCAGTGATACTGAAGCTCGTTACAGTACTATAGAACGTGAATTGCTTGCAATTATTTGGGCCATTAAACATTTTAGACCGTATTTATATGGTCGAAAATTCTTAATATATACCGACCATCGTCCTTTAATTTGGCTTAAAAATTTAAAAGATCCTAGTAGTAAGCTCACTCGATGGAGATTACGTTTACAAGACTATGATTTTGAACTCTTGTATAAACAGGGTAAACAAAACACGAACGCAGATGCATTGTCGCGTATAAAAATCAATGCCTTAAGTTTAGATGAAGATGATAATTCAATGAAAGTTAATGTCGATGAAAAAGACAAGAACCTCAAAACATATTTAGATGAAGTAGTTACAGATATAGAAAAATTAACATGTAAAAAGAAAACAACTCGTAATGATTCATCCACTATAACAATTTCAGATTCAAGTAGAACAGCGTCAGCTAGCCCCTTTGAAATTCTTGATTCACCTTCACGTTATGAACAAGAAAACGATTATCCTATGCGATCGGTGTCTAGTAGGTCTGATACGATTCATTCAGCTGTAGACTTAGAGTCAACCGGGATACCTATTTTACGTGAGGCAATAGATACGAAGCCTAACCAAATTTTAGTATATTCTTGGTTACGAAATAAAATACAAGTAATGAATCTCTCTCGCGATAAACAAAAGGTGTTAGAAGTATTTTTGCCCACTGGTAATGTAGAACTAGTCAAAGAATTTTTAAAAGAATACATTAAACCGAAAATAAAATATTTCATCTATTTTGAAGAACAGGAACATCGGAAACTATTTGGCAAAGTAGTAATTGAACTTTTTAAAAAAGGATCAGTTAACTTTTATGAGTGTACGGAAAGAGTAATTTATATTGAAGATGAAAATGAGCAAAAAGCGTTGATAGTTAAACATCATGAAGGAAAGTCATGCCACCGTGGCATTAAAGAAACGTTAGTTAGACTTCGTCGAAATTATTATTGGGACAGAATGCAAGAGACGGTAACAGCAGTAATAAATAGTTGTGAGCCTTGCCAGAAGATGAAATATGATAGAAAGCCCATCAAACCGGTGTTACAACTAACACAAACTCAGGATGCCCCGTTCCAATAAATATTCATAGATCTTTTTAGCATTGAAGGAAAAACCTACCTAACTTTAATTGATGCTTTTAGTAAATTAGGCCAAGCTATTGAAATACAAAATAAATCTACACCAGAAGTAATTAGAGCACTAATGAAATATTTTTCTTTTTATGGTATACCGAAAAAGATTAGCTCAGATCCGGGTACCGAATTCAATAACGATTTAATTAAAGAATTTCTAAGTCTTCATAAGGTAGACCTTCATATTGGCACGCCTAATAATCCTAATTCCATGGGACTTATTGAACGCTTTCACTCCACTATAATCGAAATTTATAGACTGGCTAAATACGAAAAGCAAATTACTGACGCAGCGTCGGTTATGATGTATTCGGTTATGTCTTACAACCACGCTATACATTCTGTCACTGAACTCACTCCATTTGAAGTTGTATTCGGTCATACCGACTCCAGTAGTCCGTATGCAATAGAATTAGAAAAGCGTTATTTTCAAAAACTTGTTAAAGACCATGCAAAGCGAATTAAAACCTTGTATGAACATTTAGCTGATAAGATGGTAGCGATTAAGCAAAAGAATAGAGAAAAGAAGGGTGGTGAATCTGATATAGAATTTCCCATAGAAAAAACTATTTATGCTAAAGATGTTAATAAGCGAAAGAGTAAAGATAAGCCACGATATGTTAAAGCCAAAGTTATTGGCGAACCTAATAGAAACGTTTTACCTATACAAGTAGGCGAAAGGGTCACAAAGATTCCTATTAAAAATATTAAACGCCCTCCGCTGGTGGTGCAACCTACTACTAGTAGTGATGCAGACGCAGGCCCTCCATCTGCAAAGCCTTAAAGGAAATCCTGGTATATTGCCGGTAAAGGAAGGTCAAGCATATATTCAAACAGATTATTGGACTATAGTTAAGGTTATTAATTTAGAGAATATATACAACGATTTAGATTATATTTCTACAACTTATCAATTAATGAGCAAATTAATAGATTGGAATACATCATATTCACAAGAATTCACCAGTATTAAAACACATACAGAATTTATCCGTGATATAACTATAGAAAAATATCGACAACTGATTCCACTACAGCGTTCTAAAAGAGGTATCATAAATCCTCTAGGTTCCCTTATAAAAATCGTTACTGGAAACCTTGACCAAGATGACGCGATTAAATACGATAACCTTATTTCTAAATTAAGTCATGATCAAACTATTATTTCAAATAAGATAACTTTGGTCTCTAAAATGTTTGATAGTTTTATAAATATAAGTCAGACAATTAATGAAAACTCTGTTAATTTTCATAACCGTCTTACAAAGATTGAGATTGTATTAAAAGACTTATCTATTAAGGAAAACAATTGGATTTTCTTAACTTACATTACGGGACTATTTAACGTTTTTATTAGTAGTTTCCGTACTGTATTTATTCGACTCGGTGAAATCGAAACTGCTATTTCCCTAAGTAGAGTCTCAATATTACATGCATCTATTCTGAACTCCACAGAACTTTTATATCATTTAAAATTAATTTCTGGTTCAGAAAGTTTAGTCTACACACCAGATGAAACTAATTTACTAAAAATAGAAGAAACAATTTGTGTAAAATCATTCATTAAAAATCATAAAGTTACTTTCATATTGGAAGTTCCATTAACTGACAATTGTACTTATAACTATTTTAAATTCTATTCCTTACCAATATTCCATGAACCTGAAAATAAAACCTTATCTATTTTTCCTGAATACCCTTACCTGTTGGCGAAAGGAATGAAATACTTACCGATTGTAAAACCATGCCGCCCGCTCTCTACTGGGGACCACTTTTTATGTACTGCAGACAACCAAGCTCTATATTATGAGCTTACCTGTATGGAGCAACTCATGAAATTTGACAGTGACACCTCTCACTGTAAGCAGCAGAAAGTTGAAGTCGAAGAAGTAAAAATTCAACAGATTAACGTAGACAACTGGATTATTTACACCCAGCTGAAAACTACACTAACTAAGCATTGTAGCAACGATATTAGTATACAACTTTTATTTGGAACTTACCTTATTACTCTCAACGAACCCTGCGATTTAGAAATAAATGGAATTCGAATTCATCACCGTGTCTTCATGGAAATGGATACTGTAGAGCCGATACCAATTATCACCTTGCCACAACTACCTATGAACGTCAACCTATCCAGTGCACGTGTACTTAATATGAAAGGAATCAACTTGGACGAAGTGAAATATATGTCGTATTCGTTAAAGCATAGTGCAGTGATCGAAAGTGTTTTAAATGAAAGGCAAGCCTTTGGTATCTGTGAAATTTTAGGTTATTTTTCTGTAATCTTGATAGTTTTATGTATTCTTATGTGTTTAGTTTTTAAATTTCGGCTCAAATTGCTGAAAATGTTAACATTTACGCAAAATTATCGGATTAAATCTCAAATCGATCCATCCGATAATTTTCCTCTTAGGGACGGAGGAGTTATGGATACACCTCACCCCTCAGCCTTAGACTAAACATAGAATATAGGTTTTGTATGCATTTGCACTTTAGTTCTTAGTATTAAAAATGCGAACTCAGCCGTCTGTTGCACCAGACGAGCCTCGCCTGATGTTTGGGATTATTCATTATTAAATCACCTCCAAATCGGTGAACATGTATTTTTATTTTCTCTAATTTTAATTCATAGTTTTAAATTATAGTTTTTAAAAACCTTTACATACGCTCCGACATCAAAAGTACCTACTTGGTCTTACTATAAAAACAAAACACATTTACAAATATGTAACGATTTAAAAATACCTACAGTAGCAAGAATTATTCGAAACCAAAACAAAATTTTAAATTACAGGTTACTTGTTTATTTACAAGGTTCCCCTTTTAAATAAATCGACAGTTTACTGAGTTGTAATTTGGAAGCTTTATAATAACAGGTTGAAGAATAGAAGTTAATGGAACGGCAATTGAAGCTATTTTAGTGAAAAGTGATAATGGTTTTAGTGGACTTCAAATTAACAGTTACACGTAGAATACACACAATACTGTGTGCTTAAGCCGTAAAATCATTATAGTTATTAATTCAACTGTATGATAATAATAATAATATGGTGCGGTACAGTACATAAGGGTTCGGTTATGTGAGCCTCTAGTTCAAAATTAGCCATACACATTGATAGTAGCATATCCGGCGTTAAGTAATATGCCGAGAAAGATTGCGAACGGCGGATTTATACAATTTGCCTGCGACAGACACACGACAAAACAAGTAAACTATTTTTTTCGTTGTCAAAAGATGAGCATCTTTTTGTTGCCGGGTGAAAAATATTTACTGTCTCCTCTCATATCAGTTTAAATACGAGAATCAGCATATTGTGTTTCGTTTAGTTCGTGTAAGTGTCGGAAGTACATTTATTTCCTTAGGATTTTCCATCCCAGCTTTTCCTTTTTCCTTCATATCATTTATGTTATATCTAATATCTTAGTACTACTGAGAAAAAAATTCCCATTGGTTCTACCGTAGGACTGTTCAGTAGAACAAGTGAGAATAGAAAATCCCAATAGGTCTACTATTTTGTTATACCTAATATCGTAGTACTAGTGAAAACGGTACGGTGTACGGTAGTAGATCCAAGCGTGTTTCAGCGTGAATGGGCCGGATCGTCCGGGGAAATACTACCCTCTCATAGAAGATCTACTTAAGGCTGAAACTGTGAAACAACTAGCTACCGACTATACATTATTACTAGATAACACTCCAGTTTCTGTCATTGTAAATGAATATCGGCTGTGAATGGTGAAGTGGCAGCGGAGCCAGGACATACCGCAGTTGATTTCTGATCTTATTTTTAATTGTGACATCGATATGTATCCTAATATAAGAAATTGTTTATGTATTATGGCTACACTACCTGTCAGTGTAGCGACAGCAGAAAGGTCTTTCTCTACGTTGCGCAGAATTAAATCGTGGCTAAGATCTTCAATGGTTGAAGATCGCCTAACTGGACTGGCACTTCTCCACGTTCATAAAAACGTACCCATTGACGTAAATGACGTTATAACGCGTTTCGGGAGAAGACGTAAAAGAAAAATTGATTTTGTTATTTAATTATATGTATTTTGTCTGTTTCTATTTTGTTTGTTGGAAACCCTTGTCGTACCACCTCTTCACTTTTGCGGAGTTTTGCGTCATACCCCTCGACATACCTCTAGCTGATAATAAAATACTTAATTTTTACTTGTATCTATTGTTATTAAAATTAAATTATACGTTCTTGACTTGACCACGACTATGTAACCCCCTCCTGGCGCCAAAGCTGGATCCGCCCTTGCTTAAGAGTAGTAGTATTCGTACTACTGCGTTTCGTTTGGTGAGTGAAAGTGCCGGAGGCCCAATTTCCCCCCTTTCCTATTTCCTCACCTCCTTCACTTCCTTCCCCTAACCCCATTCCCAGGCGCCATAGTGGAGGCCACCATACCAGCAGTTTAAAACGATGGCTTTTGGTATGGTGGCCACCACTTCTGGATTCCACTGACTGCATACCATCAGACGGGGTGGAGTCACTTTGGTAGGCTAATATAAAAAAAATATAAAAAAAAACTCCCTTTCGTTCTACTGTGGAACTGTTCAGTAGAACAAGTGAGAAAGAATAGAGAATCCCAATAGTTCTACTATTTTGTTATACCCAATATCGTAGTACTATTAAGAAAAAAATTCCTATTAGTTCTACCGTAGAACTGTTCAGTAGAAACTAGTAAAGTACACACAAACGTGTGTAAATGCGGAATATTTTAGTATAAAAAGAAGAACAAAGACAGTCTTGAAAATATTATTATATTCATCAGTTACGAACTTCTTCTTATCGTGTGGTTAGTGGTCAACCTAGTGTCAGGATTATTTCATTTCGCCCATAATTTATTATGATAGGCAAACAAAATATTATAATAAAAACTGTACCTAATTTTGTCCCGATTCTTTTAGCATTTCTACTGCGATATATGGCTACTATAAGTACATATTATCACCTGTTGTTGTGCTTAATAAAATAAACAAATCAATGAATCACACTGACCACTTTACTGTTCTATTTATATACTGAGTGGGTCAATCTAACGACTAGTCATTTCGGTCAAATAGAGTTCTTAACTATTTTTATTTTCAATCTCGGTCCCTTAATAGAAATGGTTAGATGTAGAATGTGGCAGGTCATTCCCAAGCACTAAATTCTTCGAGCTTTCAACTGATTCAACATTGTTCACAACATTCTTTTCACGCACTCAATCGAGTTAATAGGTGAATTGATTTAAATGTTCTTTTAGATAACACATGTGCTTTATCTAACTAAACATCGTTTAAAATTAAATATTTCCCATAATCATCAACATCGCATTCCTACGTTTGTACATTTTACAATGTATATGCAATGTAAGCACTAACTATTGCTTTATTACAATATAAGATTTATATGAAAAAATTTAAACATCTGTTACAGTGTGTACACCTTTAAGTATCCACAACCTACTAACAAATATAACTCTCATAATCACAGTAACTTATCACATATGATTGATCCTACGCTAATAAATATATTGTATTCAATTTCTGTCAAACTATTCCGTATGATTGTCCACATAAAATAAAAACAGCTACGAGTATACGACGCACAACTTCAGAACTGGCTTATAAATGGTTGTGAAACTTTACTATCGCGTTTCATATGTCGTCCAAAATACACACCTACGGCAAAAAAAGCCTTGTTGAGTTTTTCCTAACTATAATTGGGTCGAACTGTTTGGTTCGGGTCCAGCCTAACCTACTTCTTGCAGCGGGGCAATACTGACTTTTGATGGTTAAACCAATTATAAGATTTCTGTTTTTTGACGTGATAACGTCAAAAAACGTCGATGAACGATGATTATAAGCGAGAGCGCGGAACAAGTGATATAGAGACACAATCGGCCTAAGCGTTCGGCTTGTGACGCAAACTCCTTCTTTTTATTATACAAAATATGATAATTCAGTGATAATAATTCAATTTAATACATTTTCTATTAACGTAATTACGTAAAATTATCGTCCGTGAGCTGACTTTACAGACAACACAATTTTAAGCTACCACATACGGTTTATTCCCGTTCAGTCACACCCAGATATGTAACAGTGTGACTCATTAGGAATAAAATTTCTGTTGAATAACACATGTGACATATTGCTACTTTTTGTTCCTATTAGGTTATACCAAATAACACCAATGTGTAACTGTGACCTATTAGCATTCTAAAGAAACACAACCAAGCCCATGCTTTCTTTGTAGTGAGACAGAGATGAAGAAAAAAAATTAAAAGCACAAGAAAGAGGACCGAGGAGGTAATGGGTTATCGGGTGCTGTCACTCACCGAGCAAACGCATTAGTATAGAAACTAGTACTTTACGTCGATATGAGAGGGCAATACTTTCCCGGTCGTTTTATCCCACATTTGCTGGAATGAATCGTTTTCGTGTCAATCAAACATTCTGAGGTCATCTCACCGCATATCAATCTATCAATCGTTTGTAACACGAACTATTGATGAATCGAACACGAATACCGACAACATAAGCCGGCGCTGTGTACGATTGGTACGGACTTAATTAACACGAAGGTATTATACTTATTGCAATGTTTGTAAAAAAATCGAAAATTGGGGAAGGTAGATAAGGACCGTAGGGTCAGTTACCCAATTGAATATTCTTATTAATATTCTTTGGGCGACTGGCACCACTTAAAATATGATTAAAAAATATATTGTTTAAATTCAATTCTTGTACAGTCAGCAGCAAAAGCATTCGAAATTAAACTCAAAGATTGGTATTAAAATCATTTTTTTTTATAATAGAAAGTATAGTAAATAATTAACAGAAATCATAAAATCAAACAACAAAATGACAACGCTTTTCAAGAATCACAAAGAAAATGGATCACAATAATATTTAAAAGTAAACATCATAAAAATATTATGGTATGAAATAATATTTTTGGTGATTATTAAGATGTAGGTCATCTTAATAATGAGAAACTATTATGTCCTTATGTAATTTATACTATTATATAAAGTACATATATTATTAGTAATTAGGTTTTGTATTCAAACGCTAAAATATTATAAAATTTTGTATTTTAATTCACAGTCATGAGAATATTAAAGGCTATAAAATTTGGTATTTAAAATCACAGTCTGAAAAGTATTAAAAGCTAAGATATAATAAACTTTTCTATTTTAAATCACAGTCTTAAGAGATTTGAAAGCTATAAAATTTGGTATTTAAAATCACAGTTTCAAGAGTATTAAAAGCTAAAATATAATAAGTTCTGAATATTGTACCTATCAACAATATATAATTTGTATAACATTGTAAAAAAAAACAATCAGTCTTAAGATTAATGTAGCACCGTTTTTTTCTGGCGACGGTACATTTTACGTCACATGGTTGGTGGTCCCAGTCGACACATTAAAATTATATTGGGCGACTAGGACCGCGGTTCCAGTTCCTTGTGGTTTCAGCCGCCCAATTACCCGATAGGATAGGAAAGATAATGTATTGTGTGTAAATTTAAGTTTATTATTTTGATGTTTTAAGTAATGTCTGTTTTAAGTAAATTTCCTCTATTGAATCCAAGCTTGAACAATTTTGTGCTCTCTACGAACATCTAATTATCCTCGGTGACTTCAATACTTGCTTGTTAAAAAATGATTCTCGCAGTCGCAGACTTCAGTTACTCGTCTCTTCTGTTAATATGCACATCCTTCCATTAAATGCTACGCACAGGGCTCCTCATTGCACTCCTTCTCTTTTAGATCTTATTCTTGTCTCTGACCCTAAAAAAGTAGCTACACATGGACAGCTATCAGCATCTTTTTCTTATCATGATCTTATCTATCTTTCTTATAAAATTCGTCCTCCAAAACGCAAGAGTAAGTTTCTCTTTCTTCGCAGTTTTAAAAACATTGATCTGGAGCGCTTGCGAGCGGATGCGAGCGGTATCGATTGGTCCTCAGTTTACAACTGTGATGAATTGGATGCTAAAGTGTGCAGTTTCACGAAGCGTATTTTGGACATTTATGATACTCATGCACCATTAAAAAAAGTAAAAGTGAAACAATTACCTGCACCATGGCTTTCCAAGGGTATTAAAATGTTTATGTCCAAAAGGGATAAAGCCAAGCGCAAATTTAAAAGATGGCCTACGGAGGAGAACTGGATTTTGTACAAAAAGCTACGTAACCGCTGCAGTCGTATGTGTAGAGATGCTAAACGTAGCCACATTCACAATTCTATACAAAACCTCAACACATCGCAAGTATGGCAATTTCTTAAGTCTCTAGGGATTGGCAAAGCCTCGAACAGCATTAACAGTGATATTAATCTAAATGAGCTTAATGCTCACTTCTGTGAGGCACCGATCTCTATTGACAACAGCATAAAATCTTCTACCTTGAATTATCTCTCTTCGTTTCCTTTGCCGATAAATACTTCTTTTTCTTTCCACCCAGTTGCGGAAATGGATGTTAAGAAATCCTTTCTATCTATCTCCACAAAAGCGGTAGGTGATGACGGTATTCAATTACAAATGATACTACTTATACTAGACGAAATCATACCCGTCATCACACATCTTGTAAATTTTTCGTTGTGTACAAGCTCCTTTCCTACATCCTGGAAGCGAGCACATGTAATACCGCTACCAAAAATCACAAATCCTTTGTTATTGTCCCAATTTCGTCCTATATCCATTCTCCCAATCCTATCCAAAGTCCTTGAAAGTATTGTCCATAAAAAATTATCCCAGTATTTATCCCTTAACAATCTCCTTAGTCCCTTCCAATCAGGATTTCGTCCTGGTCATAGCACAGTTACGGCATTAGTTAAAATAACCGATGACATCCGACTGGCTATGGAGAAAGGACGTGTAACTATCCTAGTTCTGCTTGACTTCAGCAGTGCTTTCAACTCTGTTGATTTCGACATTCTCCTAGGAATCCTATCCTCTCTTAATGTCTCATCTTCTGCAATTGGGTGGTTTAAATCATATCTTCAAGGTCGCTCGCAGCGGGTTCGCTCTGAAGAGACTTACTCTGAGTGGTGTGATCTGACTGCGGGTGTACCTCAAGGTGGCGTTCTTTCTCCTCTTCTCTTCTCCGTGTTCATTGACGGCATCACTAAAATCATTGATTCTCACTATCATCTCTATGCAGACGACTTGCAGTTATATCGTCATTCCACTGTTGCAGAGTTAACGGATGCTGTTACTGCCATCAATAAGGATCTTGACAATATCAACAAATGGGCTCGATCTTTTGGATTATTGGTTAACCCTGCAAAGTCCCAAGCTATTCTTATTGGTGGCAGATACATGATTGGCTGTACAAAACACCAGTCTCTTCCTTCGATTGTATACAACTCGACTCCTATACTACTTAAGAATAGTGCCAAAAACCTTGGCGTTCATATGGACACATATCTTTCTTGGGATAACCACATTACAGAGGTAAGCAAAAAGGTATACTGCTCGTTTCAGGCTCTTAAGCGACTTCAGAAATTCCTACCACTTCAAACTAAAGTTACTCTTGCGCAATCTCTTCTATTACCTCTTCTGGACTATGCTGATGTCTGTTTTCTTGACGCTAAGGAGGAACACCTCAACAAACTAGAACGGCTGCAGAATCTGGGTATCCGCTTTATTTACGGACTACGTAAATATGACCACGTTACAGAATTCCGTAACACCCTGAAGTGGCTACCCATTCGGCAGCGTAGGAATATTCACATACTCTGTCTTCTTTACTCTGTTCTAAACAATTCTAACTCTCCTTCATACTTATGTGAACGCTTTGAGTATCTTGTCGTTCTTCCTCTTCGCTATTACTTCGTACTCCTATTCACTGTTCCAGTCGTTACAGCAATTCTTTTACCGTACAAGCGGTAAGACTATGGAACTCTCTTCCTCATGGTGTACGTGACAGTCCTACTATGGATGTCTTCAGGAGAAGAACAAAAGAACACTATCTATCTTTGATCAATAAATAATTTATGTATATTATATATATATTATTATATATTATATACAGGAATATGTATATATTTATTATGTATGTATATATTTTTCTTTTTATATTATGTATGTAAATATTTAGTATAAGTTTAGATTATAAGTATACTTTAAGATACTTAATAATATTATTATTCAGTTGTACACTTCATTTACTCTTACACAATCACTATTTCCTCTACCACTCTGAGGTTTGCTGGGAGAAAACTCATTTATGAGTTAAGCTCGCCTTTGTACTTGCTCTATTTTCTGTCATTGTTTATATGTCTATTATGTGTACAATAAAGTATTAAATAATGTCCAGGTTAAAGTTTAAATTTATAGATATTTATATACATTTTGCTTGTTTTCCACGTGGATGCTCGTAACTAACTTTTTGTATAAAGAAATGCAAACTTGGTAAAGTTACACTTCGTAAAGAAAAATATAAAAAAAAGTTAAGTCAGTCAGCATAAGTTTTTTTTTATACAACTTTGGTGGCAAACAAGCATACGGCCTGATGGTAACCGTAACCTATGTGTTTCCCAAGCATCGCTAAAGTAATAATGCTTAGAAAACACAACCAAGCCGTTGCCGACCACGGAGAAGGGGATGAGGAAGGAAAAGGAAAACGGAAGAGGACTGAAGGGGTATTTGGGCTGCCGGCGGTCTCACTCACCGAGCGAACACATAAGTATGAAAACTAATATTCTTATGTCGATCTTCTATGAGGACGGACGATAATTTTACGTGATAACGTCATAAGAAAATATTAATGAATTGAAGCAAAGGCAAATGTTAGTAACCTTAAAATTAACGTTATATGTTTATATTTTTAACATACTAACTGCGTTAAATACAAAATGTTAGAAACTTAATTGGTGGTATAATTATTTATTGGCTCACACAACAAGATACGTAAAGAAACAAAGTAAATATAATAAAACTAGGTTGTAGCTCTGCGTATGTGTGCACAGATGCTCCAAATATTAAGTTAGTTATGACAATACAAAAATGTTATTATGTCCATAATTGTCTTTTATTAACTGGATTTGGGACTGCTGATACATGGAATCCGACTAATTTCACTTTTGATTGTATTACTAGGTATACTATTTTTTTCTAGTAGGTACCTATCTTATTAAGTCCAGGTTTTCTTACGATGTTTTCCTTTACCGTCAGTCAGAAAATGTCCAAGATAAACATAGAAAGTGCATATGATTTAAAAATCACATTGGTACTTGACTAGATAAATGCAATAAAATTAAAATACTAATTGACACAAATATTGATAGAAAATAATAAAATTAATATAATCTATATACATAATATAATATAATAATAACTAAAACATATATAATAAACTAACCTAGATGATATTATGACACTATTTCAGACATTAAAAAGTAGGAAACAATAGATGAATATAATTATAATAATATGGTAGTATATTACATAGGAAATCTAGTATTTTTATTAAATTAAAGCCCTCTTCCTCTCCTCTTTTCTAACTTTGCTGTGCCCGACAGGGTCCATAATGATGCCATGCAATATATCTTTAACATCTTATCTACATTGTGGAACGCAAATAAAATATTGAGTATTGAGTATTGAGTATAAATGATTATACCTTCTCTATATGAGAAGAGGCCTCAGACCTGCAGTGGGACAGTAAAACTCAATACTCAATACTCAATACTCAATATTTTATTTGCGTTCCACAATGTAGATAAGATGTTAAAGATATATTGCATGGCATCATTATGGACCCTGTTGCGGGCACAGCAAAGTTAGAAAAGAGGAGAGGAAGAGGGCTTTAATTTAATAAAAATACTAGATTTCAAAAAAGAAACAGGATGGTATTAATATTATTAAGTACTTATCTCAGTAAGTTTTATTAGATTACTCATAGCAATTATGTAGGTACATGTCTCTTACTTGAAGATAGGCCTAACGTAAGTGAAAGTCATTTGTTCGTGACTAAGACTAAAAGCTAACTACTTAGGCGGCACAATTATCGACAGTCCCGCCCACGATATCTTTAATAAGAGGAATAGAGGCGATTTACGTAGAACAAATACTAGATGACGTCACAGTTAAACTCTCAGGTACATGTGAAATAGGCAAACATTTTTATCATTAGTTGCTAATATGTACCTAGGTACGAAGTGAGAAGGAAAACTGACTGTAGGTAAGTCTTGTTATTCGACTACACTTATTGTCATTACGTTTACACTAGGCATAAATTGTTACGATAGCAGTCAACAGCACAAAATTCTTTTCAACAGACTTGTAGACGTAGTTCACGTAGTCCACGTAGCGCACCCGCCCGAAAAGCACTTGCTTGAAGACCACCTATCTTAATCCAAGTAGCGCACCCATTAATATTTTCTGCAGGATTTTCACAGGTACTCTCTATGGTAAAAATATTGATGGGTGCCTTTTGTTGACTAGGCTAGGTGCTTTTCGAGCAGGTGCTTTTTGGGCGGGTGGACTACGTTAATTTGTATGTGTGTTGCCGCAGACCTCGGTCATTTCTAAACCGATTTGGAAAAATATTTTTTTTATTTGAATTATTTATACTCTAAAATTGGTCTCAATTTTTTTTCTTTAAAAAATAGTTCAGTAGTTTGGTTTTAGTTTTATATTTTGTAAAAACCTATACAAGGAGTAAAGAGATGTAAAACAACGCGTGGAAGTCTTTTGGGACGAGATAGTTTTGAAGTCGGTTTTGTTTTTTGTCTAAAAATTAATATTATTATTTTAAATTAGTACTTTATGCATTAATTAGAAGATTTGTTTATTGTTTAGCGGGAAAAAGTTATGTCTTGTGCTGGTAAGTGTTTTTTTATAATAAACTAGCTTTGCTTAAGTTCAAATTATTATCTTTAGATATAAACTGCAAGTGTTTGCAACTGTATTATGTATTATAATAATATACTCGGCAAGTGACTCATTCCACTTACACTATTGCGTTATATTGTGTCCAGTGACGACATGTAATGAAATACTACGTAAAGTATCGTCAGAGCTTTTTGATAAAACGCACTCAACACGGGGACTAGTTCAATGTACGTGAAACTGTACTATCAGATTTCATAAGCAATTCAAAACACATAAGTACGCGGCTAATAAAATAGATACCTTATTTTTTGCAAGCTTTAGACTAAATTAAAGACCTTTTACAACAATAACTTTTAGTCTAAACTGATCTTATAAAGAGAAAAGATTTATTGTTTGTATGTTTGTTCCGATTTGACTCAAGATCTACGCAACCGATTTTAAAAGTTCTTTCACCTCTAGAAAGCCACACATAAGACGGGTAACACAGGCTATACTTATTATGTTTAACATATTTTTAGTCATTTTCAAAATTTCAATTTAGGCGCCTTTGTAAATCGGAATGATGCAATACGACACTACAGCAATGATATTTTCCGTAGGCGTTTCTTGTGAGACCTAGTAAAATTTTCGATACCGAAGCGAAGCAAGGGCGGACCTCTAGTTATACATATATTATATCACTTATCTTGTAACAATATTACGGTAGGCAAAGATTTTGTCATGCTCATATTTCAGTAACTATATTGAAAGGGTCGTCCTTATGACCCAGCCTTCCAAGTAATTAACAGAGGGCCTTTCATCACGTGTCCATATTTACAAATTAGCACATCTAAGCTTACTATATTGAGGTCATACTATGTTTTATTTTTGCAACCCGCTTATTTTTCATATTTTCCGTTCATAAAGAGTCCTGGAATTTTTACCAGCGCCCGTGTTCCCATCTAATTTTGTCCTATGTCTTCTAAGGGCAGCGTGAAAGAAGTATCTCATAAAGCCGCCATAGTGGAGGCTACTGTGCCAGTTGTTTGTATAAAAATCTCTTGGAGACTCGTGGGACCTAGAAATAGAAGCTACCTTGGCTTCCATTTCTAGGTCCCACTGTATGTTTACCATTAGACAAAGAGAAGTCAACTTGGTAGGCATTAGCCTACCAAGTTGACTTCTAATAAAAAAACAGTTTGCCTGATGTTAAACAGTCAATAGAACTCAGGAGTTATGGGCACCATCTCAATTGCCCTAAGACAAATGTTGATATTGTTACGTGTCAGGATGGGGTTCGAGGTAAAATGCCAGTTACGCGATGATCAGTTTATTCAAGACTCACACAATACTCTGACAGTACCAAAATCAAGCAATAAACACTTATACTGCACTATAACGCTTCGTATATCGCTCTTCTTAAACTTCCGTATCGCTTAGATGTTCGCTCGAGATCGCTGTATTCACAACTGAACGAAGTGCCGACATTCGAACCCTTTTTATAGTCACTCAATAGATTTCTAGAACCTTCCCGTTATTACCACAAAGATGCCGACAATTCTCGAAAACAGAACAATGAGTGTAGGTACTTAGCTGCGACGCGTAGGTATGCCTACCGCCGATGATCTATTGTTATACGTGTAGGTAGGTACATGCGAACGTTCTAGAGCTTAGGTATTCGTCGTATACGAGTAGGTAAGTACTTGCGAACGTTCTAGCATAGGTAATCGTCGCAACAATATGATGACCACTATGGCAGTTAGTAAGATTCTTTTTCACACTCTGCTTAAATGTCCGGAATTAAAATAAAACGTATAAAAGTTTATAAAAATACCAAAGCAGAAAAAAATAGAATTGTATGAAATACTATAACTAATACTTTGCTTACTGCTCTGCTTCCGTCGCCAGTAGCGGGATGTTATATAATCATAACCTCCCTCAAGAATTGACGCAAAAATAATTATTCAAATCTGAGTGGTAGTTCCAGAGTTTAGCGCGTACAAACAAACTCATTCGCTTTATATAATAAAATAGATGTGTATATGAATATGTGTGGCTATTGAACAACAAACTCTTGAACTCCTGGGAATAAAAAACAAGAAGGTAGGTTTCCCTGTCAAAAAACAACAGTAGGTAAATATCGGTAAATTCTTTTTGCATAAGTATGGTATATTAAGGGATACAAGGGATCGCAAACTAGGCTGAAAGGTACTGAGAGTTAGATGTCTCTAAAGGAATCAAAGTGGCTGACTCAGTTTTACTGAAGCAGGAAAAAAGTAGACAAGTTATGAAAGCGGCTCAGAATCAGTAACTCTGACGCAACTTTTTAAATGCCTCGTTGCTACAGTGGGTGTGAGAATGAGTGCTGTGCGATTGTGGGTTTAATCACTCAAATCACACAAGAAAATAAAATTTTGTGCAATTTAAATATTTTACAAAAAACTTCATAACCATATCAGCCTAAAGACGTCCACTGCTGGACATAGGCCTCCACCAATTTTCGCCAACTTGGCCAGACTGTTAGCTAGGCCTAGAAACTAGAATCTTACTTCTAAAACTTAAATAACTATTACATAGTTACGAAAGTTACAACTACTGACTGCATATTTACGCTTCAAAGCGTTCATACACCCCCAGTACTCAACAAACTAATTATTACAGTTCGCCATATTAGACTCTCAAAGTTGCAACTGTTACACTCAAGAGACATAGATTATTCCAAAGATGTAGTACTTACTTGTACTGCGTGTTAATAATATAAGTGTTATTATTTAGTTAGTTTAATCAATTTGGAGAAACAAATCGATTGATGCAACTGAAAACAAAATCTCTCCCGCAGTGACGCTTGGGATTTTTTTATAATTGGAATTATTATAGTAATACAATCTAATGATCGTATGTAATTTACTAGTACAATCAGTCAAATAATTGATGACGATCAATTAATAAGAATGGTGCAAAAAAGAAAACATTTAAAGCAGGACTAGAACAGGGGCAACGGCCTCCGATAAGTTTGCCACTACTGTGACCGGCAATCTGCTTGTCAGGTTATGCTAAAAATCTAACTATCTAAACTCTAAATGTTGGCAGTTAACTTCTAGACCTTATTTATATTAGCCTATCAAAGTGACTCCACCCTGCCTGATAGCAGTCAATGGAATCCAGAAGTGGTGGTCACCATTCTAAAAACTTTCGTCTTTTAAACTGCTGGTATCGTGGCCTCCACTATGGGGGCTGGGAATGGGGTAGGTGAAGAGGGTGAATGACCTATGTTGTGGACGTTTTTCGACCAAAATTACAAGATAACATCAAATATGTTCTGTAAACATTTGATGGGGATTGTTAAATTATACCCCACTACTGTAATCATTCATCACCTAACTTACAAAGTTACTTCTTCTATGATCATTAGTCAACTGGTTGTTATGATTTGTATGATTGATTAGTAAAAAGTTTACCCTCACAAAAAAGGCTACGGCCGTAAATAAGCGTTTGTGTAAAGGATTTAACTTCGTGTATAAAGAGCTTTATAACCGGATTATACCGAATATTAAAATCAATTTTATGAGTGAAAAGTTGGTTTCGAATTGCGTTAAATTCAAAAAATATTTTGTTTCTCGAGAAATGAATACAGGAGCATAATGATATAAAATAATTTTTAACAAAAGGAAAACCGACTTCAATCAGGAAGGAAAGTAAAAAGTAAATTTACATAGCACAAAGTAATTCGTATTTTGATTTAGTTAATCAGAAATAATTAAATAAGTATTTTATAATTTTGAAGTTGGTGTCTCATAAACGACGGTGTTATCCGCGAACACACATAAAAAAAAATATATATATAAGGTCGAATTGAGAAACCTCGAAGTTTTGAAGTCCGTTAAAAATGAAAGGCATTTAAATATCCGAATTCTTACTTAGTAGAAAATGTTAAACATTCAGTTACAATTATCAGTATCTTTTAAACATTATTGACATTTTTCCTGTCTATTTCTATCTTAAACCACGAAATGGGTTTTGATACGGTTTTCACCATCATTTAGACCGTTTCTTCGTGAAGGATTATAAGTATACATGTATAATACTTTAGTAGAGAAAAGCCGATAATTTCACGATTTGTAATCTTGTTGTAAAAAGCATAAAAGTATGTACGAAGGTGGAGAATATTGCTAGTGATTTATATCTACAATAAGCACACTAAGTCCATATCAAATAACCTTTAGTAGTAGGTAACCCAGCGTATTGAGTGGGAACGCTCATGATCCCTAAAACCTTTTATGCGTACATTATTATAGAAGACCAATATTATTTTCTAGAAATTTCATTACATATTTTAACGAAATATGTTTCTCCAGCTACCTTTATTTGCCTAACCGAAGGGACGGTTAATTAAGCAGGTAGAAACACAATGTCAGTGTTGCAGTGTCTCAAGTATAATTATAAATTTACTCTTGTAAACTAGTTCAATTTTAATTTGGTTGTAATAAATAAATTATATCTAATAACACCTTTGGCATTAGAATATTTTTGTAAGCTCTATCCATAAATAACATAAAAGTGACCACGCTTTGTGTTTGTTTAAACTAAAAGGCTTATAACCTGAGATGTCACATCTATCGGCACTACCATTAGTACTGGAAAGGCCAACGTCAATTGTTTTATGTAAATTAATCTATGTCATAGTTTTCAGTCAAAGATTAAATTTAAAACTTGGGGGCAAAAGATCAAAACGATTTAGGCTGTAAAGCAATCGAGTATCGTATAAAATCGTAATCCCTGTTTTTTGGTATCATAAATCGAAAGTTAATAAAATAAAATAGAAATATTTTTAGATTTAAAAATAATATATTAGTCTAAAAGAGCTAACTCATTGTTGTCAAAATGTATCAAGAAATAATAAAATATGACATAATATTATTGTAATATGAGTGTGTGTCACTCACTTAGAAAACTGTTTAGTATAATATCTTTGTATTGGTACCGATAGAAAATAAATTATTTATTTATTTCTCACAATTTGTTGTAAATATGGAGCCAGTATAGAAGTCATTGTTTCTCATTACTTGCATTGTGTGTGACGGTGCGCATTTTCCTAGCATCGTTTTATCTTTACCTTTTTAAAGTTTTTGAATAGCAACATTATATTATTCAAATTCTGATGTTTCGATGCATTCCATTTGTATTTATTGTGATTATTTTAAAACATCCAATATATTTGATACTATTTTTATGTAAAAAATTACTCGTCACGCTCTGAGTGTTGATAAGTAGATCGCGTGCGTGTATTTCTGACATGTGTATCGCCGATTTTTGTATTGAATTTATTTCTGGCATAAAACTATCACTCAGAATTTTCGTTCTTATTGCAAATTTGTCTGGTGATATTAAATACCAGTTTGTTTTGACCAGACTGTCGCCAGAAGTGTGATGTTTTTCGTGTGTTGCTGTTGGGTATATTAACACATCAAAAAAATATAAGTAGGTAAATTTTAACGAGATTTAACGGACGTGTTTGACACCGACGATTTGCTTGTTTTTGAAGTAACAGGCAAATGGCAACTCTATTTACTTATTTAATAGTCTTTGGTGATCTCAAGCTCTATGTTCTCTATTTATATAAGTCTATTCAAAGTCAGCATTGGGAAACAATCCATATAATACAAACATACAATTAAAATATACATTCAAGAAAAGAAAAATAGGTAGTCTATGAATGGAATCCAAAAATTTTGACGCAACAATGCCGGTGAGTTGATCACCTTTACTCACTTTTAACTCTTAGATACCTTATCACAGATATTTTTAGTCTATTGCTATCACTGGGCACAACGCCAAACATCAAATTGATACGAGCATTCGTAAATATAAAATCTCTGACCGATTGAACGTTCAACTGTAGTTATGCGCACGATAGCATTACGAACGCTATTTATTTTACTGCACAGTGCGATTTAGAGTTTCGAGAGTGGGTTCCACAAAAGAGAGCTTGATAAAGCAAAAATTATTACACATTTTACTATTTGACTAAGACAATGTTTGAAATAAATACTAGCCACTATGAAGTTACTTAGTATACAATCTAGGGGTCGTACCTTTATACCTACTTCAATAGCGCTGTCAGTCAACTGAATGATTCTGGTCAGAGATATGAAAGAAGTAAGTAAATAAACACAGGACCGGTAACAGAAGCAGCGTCTGGTGATAAAACTGCCGTCACTCTAATGGACCATTTGCCTACCAAGCGTGGCGATTATGACAAAAGCTTCTAAAGGTCAGCTGAAATAATTACGACCCACAAATTAAAAACAGCACTACTATCGTAAACCAAGTTCATTTTAAAAATCTTGATTAACAGTCTAGATAGCTTGCTACTTTTATATAGATAAGTTTCACGGCTTAGCTGAATCTACCAGCGTACTAAATTCATCGGTAAAACAGACAGCTGCATAGTCCACGTGAGTAGAAACTTTAATGAGTTGTGTAAGCACGATATTGATCCTCTCATAACTAATGTATAGGTGAAGCGTGTAACTTCATTTTAGAATCCTGTAGTTACAGCCTGTAATTATAAATTTATAACAGTGACTTTTGAATATGATATTTTTATTCTGAGTTATTTAACGGGACAGTCTCACTTCCCGTTAAATAACTCTGTTGTTGTGTTCTCGTTAGTTCTGAGGACTGCTGTATAGAATTATGATCTATCAAAATGAAGACGCCACGGGCAAAATATTATAGGACCTACATGAGCTATGTTTGGTGCTAGTAAGATGGCTGACACGAACTCATATATGTACGAAAATTCAATCTAGTTAACACAAGATTTTGCAATAATATCGCGCTAATACTTACAAATTGTAAAACATGATATCGCATTCATTTTGACAAATACAACTAAAAATATGAAGAGGGGGGATAAAAAAGATCAGATAATTAGTCCACACATTAATAAATAAATTAATAAGTAATTTGGTAATTATTTCTGGAAATTAATCAACGACTAGGCAATCGATATCCCGTTATCTTATCAAAGCCAGCTTAAAAGCGTCCAAAGCTACAACAGGAACAAACTCATTCATATCCACGTAATGTTTTACGTAAGTGCTGTCCATAACGTCATTATTTATCTGAGTAACATTGAGTTTAGTATCAAGCAGCTCAAGCAGCTTTACTGTAAGTTTACAGTATTAGTGTTACTAGTGACAATTAAATTTTAGTTCTCAGAATAAGTACCAGAGGCTGAGGTTCCTTTTCTGTACACCTGCGATTAGCAAGCATACGGAATAGATACACCGTATCATCATCAGGTGATAGTAATGGTATTATAACAACTTGTTTGGTTTTTAAAATCGTAAAGAACGTACCATTAATTCATATAATAATAAATACTTAATCGTTGTATAACATTAGTTAAAAGGTACCGAGAGATTAGAAGAAATGTTAAAAGGTACAAAATAATAATGACTTTGAAATTGCCTATTTGAAATCTTGAGTTCACTTATTATTTTGTCATCTAGGTACGCCAAGATTTTAACGCTTCTCCACTTAGTGAAATTTGAATTAAATTATTTTTATGTTTCGTCAACTGGACCTTTCACCTAACGCATACAAGGCACGTACCATAGCCACTAGACCATCAAGATATAATTAAATTCTTAACGTATTTGTCATGTTTTCGAAACTAAGCGATAAAACTCATCTTGATGTGATACGAATAAAACCAAAAATATGTTTATAGCCTTTTAAATGACATAATTTATATTCCATATACGTACTTGGAACCATGGCGTTTTGTAGAAAGTTAAGATATTTAAACTAAAAGAATACATAAGTTAATTTCAAATATTTATTAGTAATATAGCTTAGGGTCAAATGGGCTCGTAGCCACCAAACGTTGTTAAATAGTGTGTATGAGGACACACTTTTTATTAAATTAAAATTAATAAATTTTGAGAAGCGGTGTGTATGTTTTCATTTTAAACGTTTTCTCATTAAAATAATTTGTGAACGTTCTTACATATTAAATAGTGATAACGGGACAGGCCAAGGTGGCGAAAATATATATTAAAATGTTGTATCCTTAGTTCTAAAACTACCGATTGAAACTATTATGCTACGACGTATATTACGCGATTCATTGGCCCACAATCTCTTATAGTAAACTCATTATAACCTTACTTTCCTCTCCGCTCCTTTAGTTGTATTCTTATTTCCATTGTCATACATACATAGTTTCACGCCTTTTATCCCCTCTGTCTCACTCACGCTCACCCCGTCGTAATATTTAAAGAACACATTTGATGTTACGGTAACTACTTACCAGTAGATAAGCCATGAGATATTTAAGTAGATATGTAAAGATCTGTATGGTAAAATTCTGTGAAACAGATGAAAACATCTAAATTGTTGGTTAATTACGTGTAAGAATTCCTTTTCATTTGTGAATATCGCTAAAGGCAATTAAGGATAATTACGAGAAAATTGGGAAAATATATCAATCATTTGGAATCCTTTCCAGCATTATGGCAGCTTGTTTCCTCAGATTTGTACGCGATGAAGGGGTCACACGTCTTCTATGTATACCTATGTACGTATGATCATTATATAAAACCAATGTAACTCAATAGAAACATTAGTATACATTTATCATTTATTGTTTGGTTCTCATCCAAAAAGTTTGACGCCTTACTTGATTTTACACTTTCACACTTAATTTTTTATTTTTTTTATAAATTTTTCTCTAATTTTTCGCTATTTCCGTAACTCAATTTTTCATTTTATTTATTTTTTATTAATGTAAACCGTTTTGAAAAAAGATCTTTAAAAAAGCAAATACGAAACCAAAATTTAAACTCAATTTCATAATATTATACCTATTATCAACTAAAATCATATGAGTTACAGATTTAATAACAATGTCATCCTAACCACAAAAGAGAAAATACTAGAAGAGTTAAGCAGATATTTAACAACTCAAATATATTACCACAATAATATCATAAAAAAATAAGCACATATTTTTAAGAGTAAAAAAAAATATTGACCATAGTATAGTACAAACATAATAATAATTATGTAGTTTAAACATTGATCCCAAACTAGGCAACCCTGTATCTTCGTACTATTAAAAACACTTAAATTTTTTTGATAAGAAAAATAGTGATTCACTAGTTTCTAGATATTTCTTATTTTTAATAATTGATTTATATGTAGATATAAACGAACATTGATATATCTAACTTGCTCTGTGAGACACGATAATATTTCATTAAAGTCTTATGCGCTGACACGAGAACATTGCGAGACTTCGGCTTCATTTTCTTGTTAATTACACATACTTTGCTGTAATCAAGAAAATGTAGTAAGAAAATCAACAAAGACTAGAAGCTAGGAAAGGAAATAAAAACATCTATATCACTTGTATCCAGCAGTACAAAAGAGCACAAAAGACACAATTGGAATATTTTTGTACTACTAATTAGCGTGAGGTAAATGAAACTTGATAAAAACAATCACTGAAATCTCCAATCTGTCTTGAAGAAACTTTGTGATCAATTCAAAGCTTTCTTTGTATGGGAATAGAATTCTTTACCATGGCTTGAAGTGAGACTTTACCTTGATATGACAATAAATAGATTAGCTCAAGCACATTTGTTATGCCAGTTAAGCTCCCATGTCCAGTAGTTTTAATAATATTCTACCACTTATATTCTATATTCTACCACATTCACACAGCGCCATCTAGCCCCAAATTAAGCAATTATATTTGCTTGTGTTATGGGTACTAAACAACTGATATACTACTTATATACATTTTTTTTTTGTAAATACTATACATAATAATAGATAAATTACACCCAGACACAGAACAAACAATCATGCTCATCACACAAAGATTTGTTCTGGATGGGAATCGAACCCACGACCTGCGGCTAAGCAGTCAGGGTCACTAACCACCAGACCAACAGGCCCGTCAATTTTTGTTTGTTTGTTACCTCATATCTCGGTCTTTTATAAACCGATTTGAATTTTTTTTTTTTTATTTGAGAAGTTTTACTCTGAAATTGGTCCCATTTATTTATTATAAGAAATGGTTCAGTGGTTGTATGTTTGTTACAACTTAACTCCGTCATTTATAAACCAATTTGGAAAATTCTTCTTTTATTTGAAAGGGTATACTCCGAAATGGGATCCCATGTTTTTTTTTTTTATAGAATGATTTAGTAGTTTGGCTTCAATTTAATATTTTGTAACAAAACGTTTGCAAGAAGTGAAGACGTATAAAGCAACACGTCGATGTCTTTTGCGACGAATTATCTGACATTGACATGTCCATGCTACAAGTGCGAAGTGATTTTCAAAATTCATTTTTTGTTAGAAACGAAGTGGCCCTGGATGAGTGACCATATGCATTTTTTGTATATCTGAGCGATTGCTCGGTCAGTTAAATTATGATTTTTGATGATTCTTTATTGTTGGTAGATCATCACTTTTTTGTTTTGATTTGTGGTTTCTGGGATTCAGGGTTTAGCGATCGAGAAAGTGTTGACAAGGACCTTATATCTCTATTTACAATCTTACCTCTCGTCTCTACTTTCTTTCAAACGGCGCGGCGCTGTCTCATTTGCGCAGCACGTTTAGTAGATCTACCCATATTGAATATATTTATACACAATTAATTCCCACTAAAAGTTTAAAAATAAAATTATTTTTAGAAAAAAAATGAAAACCGACTTCAATAAACACCTACATGTTCAATCCTTAACTAAAAAGTAGAATATAATATTTTAATTACTTCATAGCAAAGAACATTAAAGGGGAATCAACGCAATCCTTGATACCTATAATACTTTACTATTTATAGTTTTTAATCAGTTATTTTGGAGTCGGTGCCAGCCAAGAAGGATCATAATGACCTTCATAAAAATAACCTACCTACTAGCAAAAAAAATCTTCTTGATTAATCTATTAATATATGAATGAAAAATATAGATTTAATACAAGAAATCGAACGGAATCTGATAAGTGCGCTTCAAATTTTTTATGTATATCTGAACACAACTATCAATGACGTCTGCGTTCACAAGTATGACTGCGTTCGGGTAGTGCACTCAGGCAATCCCCACGCGTGCAATTACCGCCCCGTGCATTACAAAAGTTGGTTGCAAAGACAGAATTAAAGATCCTTCTTGGCTGGCACCGACTCCAAAATAGCTGATTAAAAACTATAAATAGTAAAGTATTATAGGTATCAAAGATTGCGTTGATTCCCCTTTAATGTTCTTTGCTATGAAGTAATTAAAATATTATTTTCTACTTTTTAGTTAAGGATTGAACATGTAGGTGTTGTTTGAAGTCGGTTTTCATTTTTTTTCTAAAAATAATTTTATTATTTCACTCTAACCTTACCTTTGTGGTTTAGAGCGGTTACCGTCCAAAATATGTTTACCTAAAAGGTTAGCTTACTAATATTTCTTTATGTTTAGTAAAAATAATGGGATTAGTGTAATTAATTATATTTCAAAACCACCTCAATTTTAAGAAACAACATATTTATAAAAATAATTATGATCTATCTTTACTAATTTTGTGAAGCTTTTAAAATAAAATAATAAACCAAAATTTCTATCAGTTTCAGTTCAACATAAAATATATTCTGCAACAGAGTTAGAACCACAAAAATTAATAATGCCATCCAAAGTACGCATTTCCTTTACGCTCGGTGAGCACGAGATCCGCCGCAAATAAACCAAGTGCAAGGCTACTGAAAAGAAAAACGAAATGTTTTGCCGATGCAAAAACATTAAGTATATTGCGTCGACTTTTTTATCATTATTGTTATTTTTATGAATGAGTCTGGCATTCTATCTTACGTTCACATTTTCAGACATTTATAGCACGTGCGTCAGTCAATTTTAAATGCCAAAAGAATATTTTTCTTTACATTACTAATTAATCTTAATCATTGCAGGAATCTACAAACCGATAAGGCAAATTAAAGGACTTAATATCACATAGACATAATTATTTAAAATTTCCCGAGAACCCTATAATCCTATCATTTTATCCTAATCGATAGGTAACTTATTTGAAAGTAACACATTGAAATTAACTTTTTGTGACTTACCGTATAACTCGTCAATTATGGCGTATTAAAATTTTCCGAATCGCCGACTCTTCGATGTCGTCCGCATCATAAATCATCTAAAGCTAACAAACTTTTCGCACTTCAATCAAAATAGCATTTAAAGTACCTGTTTATTACAAACAATAATAAAGGAGATCAAAGGCAAACTTCAGTACGATCGTTTAATAATAAAAACTCTTTCGTAAAAGTTTTCTATTTAACTTCACTCACACAACACTGTCACAACACTATTACTTTATTTTTAAATTAGATAGACATATTTAATTTAAGAATGGAATACATCAAATTCAATTTTGGAATATTTCGATGTTGATATTTGGAAAAGTAGTAAAGACACGCTGCGTTCAAAGTTGCGAACATTCTGACGCGTCGATGAAGAGGCGGCCTTGCGACCAAGTCTCACTGAGTAGACTGGAGCTAGTAACTCGTATTCGAAACGAAATGAGAGTAATGCGCATGGCTCGGGAGTATGATAGTACGTGGTACATCAAGCTTTTATTGTGAAGGCATCTTTTGTATTCGAAGTGCAGTAAAGGCTGATTAGGCTGCCGTTGCCAACCAAAGGGTTGGTTGAGTGGAAAAAAGCTTTACAAGTTATTTCCCTAAGGTGTTTCAACTTCGTTCCAGGTAAACATTTTTAACTTTGAGTGTTGACTGAGATGACACAAGGCTATTAAATCGTTCATAAATAACTGATGTGTAAAATATGAATGATGCCATGCTGAAATTTTTCTGAGGAATTTAAGTTTATTTTAAAGTCGTAGTATACTTGAAATATTCTATTTATATACGTAAATCGCTTTAGATTTTGAATGAAACTCTTTAATATAGAATTGAAGCAAAACTTCTGTGGCATTTATTAAATTTATCAATTTTATTACATAGAACATCATTCTAAAAGCATTTTGAAACCACTGAGGTTTGTAATACATAATGCTATATCTACATCGATATTACTTCTCAAATAGTAACATTATTTAGGAAGTGAGACTGTATTTTTTTTGATACTTTGAGAGGGTCTCACTTTTATTACCATATACCTTTGAGGTTATATTTTTTTACTAGTGATTAATCTGAAATAACGGAAATAACAGAAATCTCACATCTTGTGTTATTTAGCTGTTTGTATTACAAAGACCTTTCAAAATAATATTTTAAATATTCACTCATTAATGAGAATTTTATACTACCTATCATCCAATAAATTTATCTATATTTTATCTAATTAATAAATGCTATTTTAGTTTTACAAGAATTAAAATTTTTACCACTTAATTTACTTGATGATATTTAAAATTTACTCAAAATATTTAAGATAGAATTTGTGTTAAACATTCGTCATCAATCTAAAGACGTAGTCACTACATTTGGTGAGCAATTTGAATTTGAATTTAACACTAATGTCCGTTACCTTCATTATATTCAACATATTTTTTAGCAATTTTCAGAATTTCAAAATTTATATATTTGAAATACAGAAGACAGCAAAAGTAAGTTTTCAGTATAGCAATAATATCTTGCAAACGTTGGTAATATTGCAATAATATTTTATGTAGGGCGATTCTTGTGAGACCGAATGAAACTTTTTATACCGAAGCGAAACGAAGGCCTTTTATTATCTTATAATTTGGTTTTAAATTCATCACTATTATTCCTTTTGACGGAAACAAGCAAGCACAACAAGCACAAACAAATAAACTTTTAAATTCGTAAAATTGTTTGGATTTATTACAGTCATTTAGGTACAGTAAAGAGAATCTTAAACGTAACAATGCTATTTAAGTAAGCTTTTAAAACGCAAAATACAACCAGAATTTATTCAAGTTCGAAAAGTTCGGTTTTTACACTCGCAGCGACTATGTATAAAGAAAATGCTGCTACCAAGTACGAAGAGTGCGAATTACGCACTCTTATGTTCCGGTTTTGCAGTAACTGGAGCAGGTGTTCCTGTACGTCGGCTGTGTTAGATCTCAATGTTTCAAAGCGAACTATGCGCAATAATCCCGAGGCCCTAGACAAGTGGCAAAGATTTCTATTCTATTCATAGAATAGAATAAAAAATGTATTGGATTGACATAGGCTAACGCCAACGCTTATGTCAACCTCATACATTTTTTCATCTATTCTATGAATAGAATTGATATCTTCGACACTTGTCTAGGGGCTCTGGTCATAATTATAACAGTCTGTAAGTTGCTGGTAGACATCAACTATATCAATTTACCATTTTCGAAATAATAGTATCAGCCCTAACGTACATGTCACATTCCAATAATTTATACTTTTATATAAAGCGGAAGAGTTTGTTTGTTTGTTTGAACGCGTTTGATCTCTGAAACTACTAGTCAGATTTGAATAACTCTTTTTGCGTATGATAGCCCAGTTCTTGAGGAAGGTTATAGGCTATGTAACATCACGCTGCTAGCGACGGGAGCAGAGCAGTAAGCAAAGACGCGGGTAAAACTGCGAAGCTAGTTATTAATGTGTAGCTTCTTGTCCATTAATGAGTAAATTCGGGCTGTGGATAAAGATTATGAAGCTTTTGCTGATGGCTGTTCCGTTTTTAAATTGCCTAGTATCAGATAAATATCAGGAATATCTGGTATCAGGTGCTCAGAGATTTTCAATCTGTAAAATTAGTGTTCTTCTTAAACTTTGTCTGAAGAAGGAAATATCGGTAGCATTTAGAACTGCAATGTCGCCACTTACATTAATCTCGCCACATCTTGCGATTTTTGGTATTTTTAAAGTGCCTGTAACCAAATTTTATTAAAGATTATATTAATATTTTAGAACTCTTTATAGGGATCGAGTTTAAACTATCCATACGTTGTATTACCTAGTGCACCACTACCGCTCAATTTAACTACAAATCATTCATAAACGACTTTAATGTATATTATTTTACATACACTGTTAGATGTAAACGAAATGGAGTCATAAATTTGTTTCTTTATTACCTACTTACTTTAATATAAACTAAGATTATTTTATGGTGAAATCATCATTGATTTTACTAGGGCGTCAAGCAGGTACCTACTAAGTACCAGATACTATGTTGATTACAGCAGCTTCCTATATAGATACTCAATCCATATTTTGCTTACTGATTAATCCAATTATTTAAATCGGTATTCCTTTAATAATAATAATAATAATATTCTACCACATGCACACAGCGCCATTTAGCCCCAAATTAAGCAATTATATTTGCTTGTGTTATGGGTACTAAACAACTGATATAGTACTTTTATACTTTTTTTTTACCTTTACTGGTAGGTTTTCCCGTAGTTTATGAAGCTATTACTAGATGGCGCTTCTTAACTTAAGTACAACGTTGCTGATCAAATCTGACCAGAGGCCCTAGACAAGTGGCATAGATTTCTATTCTATTCATAGAATAGATAAAAAATGTATGGGATTGACATAAGCTTACGACAATGTTAGCGTGAGCTTATGTCAATCCCATACATTTTTTAATCTATTCTGTGAATAGAATAGAAATCTTTGACACTTGTCTAGGGCCTCAGGATATTTTCGAGTAGACAGATATGTAAATAATTATTTATTTATGTTTTATTATACCTACAACTAGCTTCTTAGGTACGGTTTCACACGCGTCTTTGGTTACTGCTTTGCTCTCATCGCCAGTAGCGTGATGTTACATAGCCTCTAATTATTATAAATACCCTTCTTCAAGAACTGGGCTATCATACGCTCATCGCCAGTAGCGTGATGTTACATAGCCTCTAATTATTATAAATACCCTTCTTCAAGAACTGGGCTATCATACGCAAAAAGATTTATTTAAATCCGACTGCGTTCAAACAAACAAACAAACTCTTCCGCTTTATATAAGTATAGTTAATGTACGCTTTTAAATTATATACCTATTGTATAAAAAAATATGGTGTTGAATTTATATACACCATATAATAAATATTTTGAATACATAGTTATGTATGTTAAAGTAAATACAAAACACTACTGTTAGTTAATATGAAACCTGAAACAGCCAATCGTCGGTTCACCTTGTAAGGAGCCCGTTCATGCTGCGATTTTCGATTTATAAGGAGTCGCAACCTAATTTTTATTTTTAAATCCTATAAAAGGATAAAAACAAAATCATTATCATCCAGCATGCACAAAGCATCAGAATCTGATGTTTCACACTTCGCACGAATAGTCACGAGCCGTAAAGTAGTGTAGGTACTTACATAAACATACTTAGATATAATACATTTTTATTTATTTTTCTTGTAATTTATATTGGACTTAATTGAAAAAAATATACCAAATGGGAACATCTTGTACTTTTTGTATGTCTACAAAAGGTGTTGGGTTTCGCATTCTGTTTAACTCAGAGAATTTAGTATTTAAATTCTCATACAATACAAATATTTTACTTTCATTTTTTTTCCTATAATTCTTTGTTCTAACTATTTGCTATTCATATTATATTCTGTTAACTTAAGTCAGAAAATATCTGAAATTATAAATCATCTTGTCTGAGATTTGCTCGTCAAAAGACGACGAACGTTGTCAAAGAGAAGGTTGATTGATTGACAATCCTGTCTGTAGAGATAAAATTGTAGAAACCAGTAGCCAAGATAACATTGGAAATAAAAAACAATGTAACTTATTTTAATGTCAGTTTTTGGCACAAATTCTAGATTAGCTTATGTCAATGCCAAACGATAGAGTTAAATTAAATTAAAGTCAGGTTCATACTGGCGGTCCACTTTTTACGTTATATTAACCGTTATTCGTAAACGTTGGAAACGCCAAGAACTACTCGTAATTGGTTGCGATCTTTATGCCACTAACTGGTATGAAATATGAAATATGATGAATTCGTTTTTCATCATCGTCCTACGCTGTCATATCTCACTGTAGGGTGAAAAACAACAGTAGAGAGACAACATGAGCATGATCAACTTGGATTGACGATATCAGACTAAGTTCTGATTTCCTCACTATGAATATATTATACTATTTTTCCGCGTCGCGGTTTGCTTACTGCTCTGCTCTCTTCGCCCAGAGCGTAATGTTACATAGCCTATAACCTTCCTCGAGACCTGGGCTAGCATACGCAAAAATATTTTTTTAAATCCTACTGGTACTTTCAGAGATTAGTGAGTTCAAACAAACAAACTCTTCCGCTTCCGCTATATAAATATAATAGTATACATATTTTGATGATTAAATGAAAAGTATCCAATTCTACGTATCAATCGAAGCCATGATACACAATTATGTATGAAATAAAGGTGGAACAATTATATGTTGCTTGTTTGTGATCGATCATACTTGATGATGTAACGAAATTCTAAATAGGTATTTCACAAAATTGCAAGCTTAATTTATTAGTTTAATGCAACTCATGATACTGCGTATGTAGTTTCTTTATTATCATTATAGAGTTAATTTTTATAGTCATGTTAATTGTTTCATCCTATTAAAAAAGCTATAAAACTTATTTCATTGACCTTGATATTATCCTGTTCATGGACAGGATACATTAATGTTATTATGAGCTCACGCTTTCAAATTAATTTGTGACTGTTAAAAGACATGGCTGTGACTATGTTTCTATTTTAGATTTATCTACTTTTACATTTTGGGCTAGGCTCTTTTTTAATCTGTGTTATTTGTTTTTAAATGAGTTTAAATGTCCTTACATCCTTATTGAAAAATATTTTAAGTTATAAAATTATATATTTTAAAAACGTCAGGTTTCAGAATGATATTTATTGTAATGTCAAAGCAGAGCATTGTTTTATCCTTTGCACAATCTTCAATTTTTAAATCTTCCAATTTTACTCATACTCTAATTTTTTTAATAAGATCTTGATCTATTCCAAAACAATTCTTCCAAGAATTTTGTATAAATTATCTGCCGGTGAGTAAATTACCAGCTTGTGGAAATGAAAATGAACTTTGACCTACTGAAATGGCTTTTGTTACTTAGACAAATACAAAGTATTACTTTTTTAAAGGGCAGGAACAACCAAGCCTCCTAATCATTATTATATAACTTTATAGAAAAATCGCATTTGTTACACGACATTAAGAATCAATATAAGAAGACCCTTAAAAAATAACTTTACTATTCCAGTCCACAATCATATTTGTTCTATATCATTAATAGTAATGAAGACACCGGTATTCGACTATAGATAACAAAGATAGCCTAGGTTCATTGGACAATGTTGATGAATAATTTAGTGATATATATATAGAAATGTTACCATAAACCCTGATAAATGATTCACTGAAGGAAATTGCAAAGGTAATCAAAAGACAATGTCGAATATTGAAATGGAATATGAACAAAAAGAGACGGTAGTGACTGTAGATGGCAGAACAAAATAAAACAACAAAAGAGATACATAGATACTCAGCAATGGATCTGATACCAATAAGCAATACAAAAATAACTTCATCATCATCATCATCATCATATCAGCCACAAGACGTCCACTGCTGGACATAGGCCTCCGCCAATTTTCGCCACCGTTGTCGGTCGTTCGCCGCCCTCATCCATCGGTTGCCCGCCACCCTTATAAGGTCGTCGATCCACCTTGTGAGGGGTCTGCCCACGCTGCGTCTTCCGGTTCGTGGTCGCCACTCTAGAACCTTTCTGCCCCAGCGGCCGTCAGTTCTGCGAGCTATGTGTCTTGCCCATTGCCACTTCAGAGAAGCAATTCTGCGAGCTACGTCGGCTACTTTGGTTCGCCTGCGGATTTCTTCGTTTCTCAAACGATCGCGCAGGGAGACGCCTAACATAGCCCGCTCCATCGACCTCTGAGCGACTTTGAGCCTTCGGATAAGACCCATAGTCAGCGACCACGTCTCTGCTCCGTATGTCATCACTGGCAACACACACTGGTCAAAGACCTTAGTCTTGAGACACTGCGGTAGTGCGGACGTGAAGATATGTTGTAGCTTCCCGAACGCTGCCCAGCCGAGTTGGATTCAACGAGTGACCACTTTCTCGAAATCGGACTTACCTAATCGGACTGTTTGTTCCAGGTATATGTACTCGTCAACGAATTCGTGCATCGAGCTTTTGACCGTGATAGGAGTGGGTGTAACATGGACATTGGTCATGACTTTAGTCTTGTCCATATAACTTCAGAAAAACTTATTTATTTTTTATTTATTTATTTATTTATTTATTTACCAACTTACACTGACAGTATAAACCACACGTACAAGTTATTGGTAAGAACTTAAAAATTAAAATTATTAGAGAAACAGAATAGAATATTTATACACAACAACACTTAAGATAGTAGGAACTTTAACATATGTACATGACTTATAATAATAAATAAAAGTAGGTAGATAGATACATAGTAGTCTCTATTAAAAATTGTACTAGGGGATGCAATTGACTCAAGGTAACGCTCACTTATGGTCAAGAGTCTCGGTTCCTTATCACTAAATAGATCCAAAGATTCATCAAATAGTAACATAATTATTATTGATATGGGACAAAGCTAGGTACAGAGGGCTGTTCAAAAGAGTAACGGTACTATTTCTAGGCATGTAAAATAGTGGACGCTTTCGCGGACGAAGTGAGTTTCTAATTGGTGAAACTTGAAAATAATTATATCGTTCCAATTAAACCATGATGGTTTTGTTAATGGATTTTAGTGAAAAAAGAGATGAAATGAAACCTATGAGCTTCGGTTCTAAAAATAACTTTGGAAAAGTTACAGACGGATTTTTCACTCGAATAATTTACTATCATTGGCATGTTATTTTAAGGTTGTCGTTACTGAAGAGATCGCTATTTCATTGAATTACAGATAAACAAGGCTATCTCTTAAACGCAATTCTCGTCTCTTATTGCTATTGACATTGCGATTGAAAAAACATAGCCACTGTTTTGTGATGTAACCGGACAGACAACTTCCTCCTTGAGAATATTGACAGACATTTTCCGTTAGACCGAAAAAAAAGAAACAACGTACATAGATTTTCTGCTCAATACGTAATAGTCTATAACTTTTTATTAGCCAATCCATCATTCAACTTTGACGTAAGTAGTCGACAGCAGTTCTGAAGATTTTTTTGAGAAAATATTTTATCATTATTATCTTCTGGCAACGATAATCGTAACATATACGCCTTTATCTACAGAGAGGTAAGACAGTAGTGTTGTGTTGGGCCATGTTACACGGCCTAGGGAGTCAAATGCTATTTTTGCACAATTCTGGTATTGAGTCTCATCAAAGGCACCACCAAAAGTCGTAATGGCCCAGTGGTGAAGGCAACCGCTTCGTAAACACGAGGTCGGGGGTTCGAATCCGGGCAACTACCAATGTGATTTTTCAAGTCATATAATTACTTTCTAAGTTAATCTGGACATTACTGACTGACGATGAGAGAAAACGTGAGAAAACCTGGACTTCTGAGAAAGTCTGAAATCACCAATCCGCCATTTGCAAGCGTGGCGATCAATGCTCATACCTTCTCAGTATGAGTAAAGGTCTTTCCCTGCAGTGGGATAATAATGGGCCGCTATGATGAATAGCACCAGAATAATATTAAAAATACTAGAAAGAAGAACTCAGTGTCAATTTAGTGAACCATCACAGTTCGTACACTGTACCACTAAATAGCCGACGCGATCGGTGTTTACAGTATATTTTTTAAATTGTATTTATTAATTTTGGAATACAGTAAAACCGAAAAAATCATTGTACCTCGAAACGCAATAAATTATATAATGTTTTTTTTTTTATTTACAGCTTACTTTCATGTTTTCCGTCTGTCAAATGGCCCGCAGCAAATTGATGAGGAAAGGCCGCAACGTTCTGCGCTCTACTGGTAACGTCTTCAAGAGTAAAAATAAATTGTTTTGAATTGCGTACATCATTATAATTAATTTTATTTATTATTTTGAAAGTAAAAATAGCTTTATATTATTTGGTTGTATCTTAATTATTTATTTTCTTACAGCCATGTTTTGTACCTTGTTATATGGCTTAATATCAAAGCCATTTTTTTAAGTTAATCTGTTTATCTAACTAGTAAAAATATATCTATTGAATATTAGACTCGTGACTTTGGCAGCATCTATCAAGCCAATAGCAACACCACTTGCAAGGTAATGCAATGAGTATAGTTTGCAATAAGTTGATGGATGATATTTATTGTATTTGCAACGTTAGAAACACAGATGTCATTAGTACACGCTACTACTAAAACTAGCAATAAAAAATAATAATAGCAATAGAAAATTATTTAATACATACAGATATTAAAATATGAATCGTTTATAAATTGAGTCCAAGGCAACTCATTGCATTAATGAAACAACACTACTACAGGTAGTGTGCTTACTTTGAAAGGGTAGTTTAGTTGAAACGTGTAAACAACAATTACTTAACTCGTACAAGTGCTATTAAAACATTGCGTTAATGAAACAACACTTTACTACAGGTAGTTTGTTTACTCTGAACGTGTAGTTTAGTTGAAACGTGTGACCAACACTCACCTAGAGTGTTTCGATACAAGTGCTATTAAAGCACTCGCCTAAGACAAATAGCTTATAAGTGAAGAATTGAAAGATGGGTGAAGAATTAGAAAAAGGCACAGGCTACTTAAAACAAGTAAAGGAAGTATAAGTGATTTTGAAGGTATTGAAAGCGTTCTGATTGTAGTTGATGTCATACAACTCAAGATGCTTTTAAATCTTATTTTATACTAGCGATTCGCACCTGCTTCGCTTGCAAACAATCATGTATTCATATGAATCTACAGAAAGAAAGTCTCGGAGTGATAGTGAAAACTCCATTAAAATCCGTTGAGAAACTTAGCTTTAGTTTTAAGCGTACAAACAGCAGGACCAACTTTTTTATACTGTGTATAGATTATCCTATTTTACGTGCTAACCGAATAGGCTCAGAACACTTCAGCCCTTCGCATCTTTTGCACTCACTTACTAGATTTCTCAGCATCGCGTCTGCGAATGCTAGAATTACCTTATTGAGAATGTGCCTGAGGTTTTCTGAACTCTTATTAGGTAAGTAAATTTATGCTATGCCCAAAGAATCTTGTGCTAATATTACACGAGCTAAAGGCATTGTTAGTTTACAAACATTAATCTTACTTTTCGGACATCATAAATAATGACTATATTTCTCACTAGACCTACATCAATCAAACACCCTTTAGTCTCCGACGTAGTACGAGTAAGTCATACATATCTCACATAACGCGTTTTGTCTCTAAAATTAAAGTACCCGGTCATTTGTTGCCCAACTGCATTATTGAAGGCTTATTTTTATACAGAGAATATTTTTTAAACTAATCTATTAATATGACGTCACAGAAGGAGTTAGGTATAAGTTTATCATCTTACTAATATTATAAATGTAAAAGTTTGTGTGTGTGTGCGTTTGTTACCACTCAGCGCCTAAACGGCTAAATCGATTTAGCTAAAAATTGGTATGCACATAGATTCAGTGCATGGGATACTTTTTATCTCGATCGGTCTAGTTCTCGAGTTACATTAATCAAACACATACCAATTTCTGCGCGGACAAAGCCGCAGGGCGCAGCTGCTTATTAATAAAAATACTTAATAAAATAAGGCCTCTTGTAAATCAATAAAACATTTACGCAGAGCTTATAATAAAAGTACTCTATATGACAGATTCACATTACCCTTATCAATAGCATGCATTTATGCACAATACATCATGTTAAATACTTCGCTTCAGACCGTTATGTAAAGTGACACTGACACATTTAGATTATGATAGCTATGTGTGCGTGTGATAACTTATTACATGTCGACATAGGAATAAGACTTTAATATTATAAAAAAGAAAGTCGATTTTTCATTGTCTAACTCGTAAAATGGAGATAGTAATTTTAGCCATCATCATCATTAAGCCCAAATACGTCTGCTGCTGAACAACTGTCTCATCCAAGCATTGGTCACCTACCAATTTTGTCAGGTTGGCGTCAGTCCACCATTTTTCCTTCCTCATTCCCTTTTCCCTACGTGGTCGGCAACGGCTTGGTTATGTTTTCTAAGCATTATTTGTGCATGCCCATTATAGGTGACCACCAAACTGTATAAAAATAAAGTCGTTTATTTTTTTTTAAATAAAAAACACTCTACTCTAAAACTCTACTGTACACCGAATTTCTTTGTTGCTATTTTCTACTTCTGCTGCGTATCAATCATCAACATCAATATAAATACAAGCACAAAACTTATAAGTCGCAAAGTATATTGTTTTTTCACAAATAATATGTATAACTTGGGAAATAAATAACTGTAGTCACGTTATAGTTTGTAGGCAAACATTGAAAGCAAATCCTTCGTGTAGTTTATTAAACGTTAACATCTTTATTTTAACAGTCACTAGACATTCTTTCCGCCTTTTGCTTGGTTTGGTCATTTGGAATGATAAATCATAGTACATTGAGCCATATTTTTTTATTTATTTTTATTATATTCTGCTTTTGGAGAACTTTAGATCAAATTTGGTTAAGTTTTTCAAAGGAAGAAGAATTAGGTAAAATGAAAAAAAAAATTTGATTATGTAGGTATATTAACTCAAAAATAGTGTTAAGTTTTGTCACGTTGCTGCAATATTTTAGTTTAGACTTTTCTTTGGTCTTCTTCTTTAACTACTTAAAAAATTTATTTTCAGAGAAGTCCTTGAGAATTTATTTTTTTATTATATTTATTTTTGTGTACAGTTAAGAAAACTTTTTTGATTATACAGTTGTCAAATTGGACACTACCTTTATTGTAAATGTCGTTTTACTGCTGGACATAGGCCTTCTCCCATTTTCGCCACCTTGGGTAGACGTGAGCCGCCCACGTCCAATGTCGTTTTATTTAAATGTAAATGTCGTTTCAAGCCAACAAAGGGGGTTGTGAGAAAAACGCGATAGTTAAATTTATTTAATTTCCAATTGCTGCAAAAAGTTGAAAACCAATTGATTTATGTCAATCCCATACATTTTGTAATCTATTCGATGAATAGAATAGAAATCTATACCTGTTGTCTAGGCCTTCTTGTTATATTTGAGAAAATATAAAAGATTGTTCAATACATAACTAGCAATTATTACCTCTAGTAAAAAGATTCAAAACTGTTTTTTTTTACAGATTTTATTATTGTGACACGTAATATTGCTAATGATTATGGCGTATAGAGTGAGCTACCGATGTGCTTATCGACCGTCAATGTAATGAACGTAGGAGTGTGTACTTCATTGAACAGAGAAAATTATATTATATGGAAATAGATTCTACCAACAACGATGCTACTTACAAGCATACGGCTTACCAGGACCTGACGGTGAAGTGATTACCGTGGTCAGTAGGGTGCTTTGGCTTGCGTACCCTAAATATCGCAGAACCAATTTTAAAGCTCAGACTTCACCAAAGCGGAGATGTGCGGAGATGTCTCATTTTTTATAGAATAAGAAAAAGCCAAGCCTAAGAAAAGACAGCCAAGCTGGTAAAGTGAGGTGAAGGGTATTCTCACTCGCCGGACGAATGGGTACCACTAAGATTTTTCTTAGAGATGTTTTTAGAGTGAATTACAGACTATAAGTTTTGTATACTCAATACTTTTTGCATTCCATAATTTTAAATTAAGTTAATTCCTTCACCTTCAGTGGATTTATCCCTGAACACATTGTATTTACTGCGTGCTACAACTTTTGAAGTTCCGCAAAATGTTTTGAAGCGTAGTGATTATAAGTGTCAAGAAACTTTCACTGTTCGCAATGTGTTCAAGATAATGGCTAAAGTAAGTACGAATTTAATTTAAGATAACACGAAATGTTAGAAATGTCGCAGTTTGTACAAAACCATTTATTTTTATTAACATATTCTGAATCATAATAAATTTAATGTTTCGGAAAATTAAAATGATATTATGTTGCTATTGAAAACATTTAATACGGTGTATTGTGTTAACTTTTAAATATGTGTCTCCAGTTAAGAATGTATAGTCGACCATATTATTTGCTTTATCACTTTCAGGAAAAAAAATCCATCAAAATAAAAATTCAATAAGACTCATTATGACAGTGACAACTGACACTGCACTGGGGTGATTTGCAAACAAAAATACGCATAACTATATTTATAAAACGGGTCTACTCGTGTTAGAGAATTATTATAAGGTGTCATACCTCTTTACCCGACGTTTCGGTCGAATTACACCGACCATGGTCACGGGCTGACTGATGTAGCCAGGCGTCGTCTTCGCCTTGAAGCTCGGGATTCGGCAACTACCCTCACTTTGTCTGTTGTTACACTGTTTTGTAAAAAGTCAGTACTACGACACACAACACTCACGACGTCTTCACCTTGGCCTACTTTGTCATAACTGCGACGCTCACACCTGCTGATTACTGGATTCCAAGATGGAGATAAGCGGTATCCGTCTTCTCGGTTGAAATTTCGGTACTTTTTAATTTCAACCGCTTCTCGAGCTATTCTGGAGTAGTAATGCCGATCAGTGGAAAGCACTTGCGGCTTATGTAGCTCAATCCAGTGGTTGGTTCCTGACTCTAACAGGTGTTCAGCAATCGCAGACTTATTTGTTTGACGGTTCTTGACAGCTGTGATATGTTCTTTGACCCTTTCCGCTATTGTGCGCTTGGTTTGTCCAATGTAGGAACTTCCACAGCTGCAATCCACCTTGTAAACACCAGGCTTTTGTAGAGGGATGACATCTTTCGGAGTACGCAGGTGATGAGATATTTTGGAGTGAGGACTGTATACAGTCTTTATGGAGTATTTCTGTAGTACTGTTCCAACTTTGTCCGTCACTCCTTTTATATAGGGCATAAAAGCTGGTGCTCTGCTTACTTCTGCCATCTTTTCCCTCTTCTTTGGACGTCGCATGCTTGGCCGGTATCCATTCCGCTTTAGTACCTCCTGAACATGTGTAAGCTCACTGTTCAAGTGTTCAGGGTCACATAGATCATATGCTCGATTGGTCAGTGAGGTTACGACTGACTGTAATTGTCGCGGATGGTGGTGCGAATCGGCGTGAAGGTACCGGTCTGTGTGTGTCGGTTTCCTGTAGACCGTGTGTGCTAAGCACCCATTTTCTCGAACCATTACTTTCACATCGAGAAAGGCTAACGATCTGTCCGTCTCCGTTTCATATGTAAACCGAATATTCGGATGTATGGAGTTCAGGTATTCAGCCAGTTGTTCCACTGCTTGTCTACCCCCCTTCATAATACAGAAGACGTCATCGACGTACCTCTTCCATAACTTTACGTGAAACGCTTTAAGGTCTATACCTTCTTCAAAATGCTCCATCCAGATATTAGCCATCACCGGTGCGACTGGGCTGCCCATGGCTACTCCGTCGATCTGGATGGCCAAAGAAGAGGGAAAAGATGGCAGAAGTAAGCAGAGCACCAGCTTTTATGCCCTATATAAAAGGAGTGACGGACAAAGTTGGAACAGTACTACAGAAATACTCCATAAAGACTGTATACAGTCCTCACTCCAAAATATCTCATCACCTGCGTACTCCGAAAGATGTCATCCCTCTACAAAAGCCTGGTGTTTACAAGGTGGATTGCAGCTGTGGAAGTTCCTACATTGGACAAACCAAGCGCACAATAGCGGAAAGGGTCAAAGAACATATCACAGCTGTCAAGAACCGTCAAACAAATAAGTCTGCGATTGCTGAACACCTGTTAGAGTCAAGAACCAACCACTGGATTGAGCTACATAAGCCGCAAGTGCTTTCTACTGATCGGCATTACTACTCCAGAATAGCTCGAGAAGCGGTTGAAATTAAAAAGTACCGAAATTTCAACCGAGAAGACGGATACCGCTTATCTCCATCTTGGAATCCAGTAATCAGCAGGTGTGAGCGTCGCAGTTATGACAAAGTAGGCCAAGGTGAAGACGTCGTGAGTGTTGTGTGTCGTAGTACTGACTTTTTACAAAACAGTGTAACAACAGACAAAGTGAGGGTAGTTGCCGAATCCCGAGCTTCAAGGCGAAGACGACGCCTGGCTACATCAGTCAGCCCGTGACCATGGTCGGTGTAATTCGACCGAAACGTCGGGTAAAGAGGTATGACACCTTATAATAATTCTCTAACACGAGTAGACCCGTTTTATAAATATAGTTATGTGTAAAAATCGTGTGAGTTTAAAATATTTAAAAATACGCATTATTTTTTTTTGATACGCAAATGACAATAATTCTAAGGGTGGTAAAATAATTTTATGGTCGACTATACAACAACCTCATAAATCTTTTGAAAAAATCTCTGAATAACAGTGACAACCGTGTCAAAGTCCAAAGGTTGCGTTGGAAAAACTGACAAGAGAACAGAGACTTTAAAACTAATTACGTTACTGCAATTTAATATGTATAAGGTGCAACAGTGACCTTTGCAAAAGGCTTAAAACCATTAAAAGTTTTTCTAAGAACTGCAAGTTCTTTAAATTAACAGTGTTTGAGCTACGTCCGTGCCTTAATGTGAACATAAAAACCAAGCAATTTAAGTTATCGTAAGACACAGTCATTAAGCTACGTTAAGTTAGTCTAGCTAACTTCATGGAGGTCAAAACAACTGACATAAAGCAAGCCATAAACTGCACGCAAATTGTGTAATGGTTACATTTATTTCATATTTTATGAACAATAAACTGTGGCCTGGAAAATAATTATTATACAGACTACGATAGCGCTAAGGTTATATTTTTAGCGCGTATCCACTACAGGGATTAAGGGTTTTGCTGCGTCTATAAGTCAATCTAGTCACTGCCGACCATGAAGGAGAAAAATAAAAGAGAGAGGCGAAGTAATAATTCTTTAAAATTAACTGAAAAACATAAAAAAATCGACAATTTATCAACATACATATCGCACAATAAAGTAAGAACAAAACAATTGCATGTCACAAAAGGGTATCAAAGATTTGGTTTTAGATAAGTTTGTCTGAAAGTAACTCATAAGGAAAACGGTACGTGTCTTGGGCCACAAGCACAACGATTTTCTTTTTGTACACGGTGGTGCCAGGCGAGGCGAAGGATCCAAGGCCAAGATCAACTGCGCACTTAGTGATTTAGAGGTATATGGCACTTCAGGTTGGGTTGTTTGTTTACGTTGGTAATAAAAAGTATGTTATAAAGATGCGTCGATGTAGTGGAAATGGAGTGGGAGGATGTAGTGGTAATAAAGTAATTACGCAATTATAGGTATATGCCAAATGGGTTTTATTAATTACTTGTGTCGGTGTAGTATAACGGTCTTAGGTTATCTATTTACTTAAGTAATTATAAATAACATAAGAATTATATAGAATTTAAATTTACTTTGTGTTGGTTTGGTTGATTCGATTAGTACAATGCCGTGAAATGTGCAAAATAGTATAATACATTATTTATTTAAAAGTAAGGTTTCGTCGCAGGCAAATTTAATAAATCCGCCGTTTACATACTGCCTCAGCAATTTGTAAACGCTCGCTTTCATCGGCGTTATGTAATAATATATGCCGAAGGCACATTGGGTTAAGTTAGGTTACAACTGTGATCCCCTGGGCACGAGCCGCGAAGCGAGCATGCCGCGGCATCAGCCGGCGAGTGCTATATACGAATTATATTTGTTGTCAAACTAGTTTAAACATCCCAAATTAGGTATACACATTGCTGACCTAGCATATCCGGCGTTATGTAATTATGCTGAGGCAGATTGTAAACGGCCGATTAATACAATTTGCCTGCGACATAATTATACAAACCTTTTGGAAAATGTAACGAAAACAAATCCATTACTGTGCCGATTCCATTCAAATGATTCAAATTAAGAAAAATCGTGCCAGAGTATTCAGACAGCAGGACCTCATTTCAACAATTATTGTAAATTTCATCATTTTTATTTTTATTTACTGTAAAAAAATCCCGCATCGCCGCTACTATATTAATTAAAATGAGTTATTTATCATGATTTCAATAATTCTGTACATAAACAGCGCCTCTGTGGTTTACTCTACGAACGAAATTTTCTTACACAAAGTCTAAAAATGCATGATTACTCCTCAACGGATACTGATGATCAGCAATAAAGGATAGATATATTTACATTATATGTGTTTTGAAAATTATTGTTATAACTATCCATATGAATTCTTTCTTTATTAACACATATACGCTTTGTCACTGTCGCCTCCGTTAAATAAAACATTGGTAAATGTTTAGTAGGCTGCGCACTGAAATTGAGAATCTACTCAATTTTAGTGCGCAGCCTACTACTACTACTACTACTATTTTTCTACTAGTTTCAGCTGATCAAATGATCTCATTTTCTCATTACGACGAAACTAGTAGAAAAATTAAATAGAAATATGACAATTACCTAATCTTTACTTTAACACCAACTGCAGTAGAAATATTTCTTGATTAAACTGCACAGCTCATTTAGCTAGTTAAGAATGATGTCAATAAATTATACTAATAAACACAAACAACATGTAGAGAAGTAAAGGAAGTTTTTTAAATGTAGAAATTTCTTTCTCTATTGGTATTACAAAAGTTACAAAAATGTGCTTTTTAAATCCGGCTCTGTAGTTTAAAAAATCACGTTGAAACTTGTATTATGTGTTTGTGTGTAATGGTTTCCAATCTTTGAGGATCGAATTTACTTAGGGTGTACACTCCGTGAGGGTAAACTTTGACTCTTACATTAAACGTGTATCAAAAGAGCCCAAAGTATGGTATGGAAATCAGGTGACTTCTTTGAATCGAATTAATTTGCATTACAAATACTTTCAGCAATGGACTATTTGACTTTCTGAGAGCTAAAGTTGCTCAGGTTTATTTATACAAACCTTTTCATGTCAATCGATGTTTTATATTAGACTGTGACCTATTTAAAAAGATTAGATCGAATAATAAAATACGAAGAATTAAATAAATAATTGTATAGGTTGAAGAATGGCGGCCGTAGAAACAATGAACCTGTATTTTTCTCTTCATACTCGGTATCGATTCACCATTAAGGTGATTATGTGAAACTAAAATGAAAAATATTTGTCAGATTTAATTACATATTATAAAAATTACATGGCATACGTACCTACTAGTTTTGTGAATCATATTTGTATCTCTTTCTTGCATAATAGCTTTACCTACTGGCCCGGTGTGTCTAAAATGTACCTCTGACGGCGCCTTTGGAGTTGAAGACGAATATTCATGAAAGTGTACCTTAAGTGCAGCCTAAGATGGTTTCAGTATACTCCTTTGTTGCAATAATAATTGTATACCTAGTATTTATACTATACAGCCTGGTAAAAAAAGGTACTTCAGCTATCATAGTAAAAATTTACTAGCTAGAATTATGTAGAATTCTATGTCACGATAAAAATATCAATGTCAAGACTTTGATAAATATTATTTGTTTAAATACGTGAATTAAAATATTATAGAGTCGACAACGAGTGAGAAATGTCCTGGAATTACAAGCTTCTACAGCAAATTAAATTAATATATTTTCAAAGCAATGTTACATAGTCACAACATACATTACACTTATAGAAATGAATAAAAGAATATAATCGTATCTCTTGACTCTGCTTACAAACCCATAAAAATCTCCATAACGACTAAAACAATTTGCGAACCATTTACGAGACACAGTTTGCTGCCAACAGTCAAGTCGTAAAATAAAAATAAATTTACAAGTAATCACAAAGGTGCGTGACAACCTGTTGTGTAATAACGTCGCTTTGAATCGTTAGCTGAAAATCTGCAATACTTCAGAAACCCTAACACCGTACGAAATAAAATAAAGGAGAGATCTAATTATTTAATAGAACTAAATATACGGGAATTCACGCGATCATGCATTAGGTATTTACATACCTTATTTTGCTTGACGTTTCGACCAGGTTACGCCGGCCGTGGTCACAAGCAGACTGATGTGGCGATGTCACGGCTCCGTATGCGAAGTAGATTCTAGATCTACCCTCACATTTTTGTCTTTCCACGTACTATCACAAAACACACTGACAGTGTCCTTATTCTGTATGCCGTCCGTATTCCGAGCGTTAACCGACTGCGCAAAGCGAGGTTGTGTAATTTGAATCACTGGATTCCACGTAGCCGAGAGCTTAAAGCCGTCTTCCCTATTGAAGTTTGTATGTTTCTTAATTTCAATAGCTTCTCGTACCACCCGAGAGTAGTAGGTACGATCAGTGGAGAGGACTTGCGTATGATGAAATTCAATCCAATGATTGGTGTCCGTTTGCAGAATATGTTCGGCAATCGCTGATTTGCTGGTCTGTCGATTCTTTACAGCGGCGATATGTTCTTTGACCCTTTCAGCAATAGTCCGCTTAGTCTGGCCTATGTACGAACTACCGCAGCTGCAGCTGATCTTATAAACGCCCGGAGTTTGTAGGGGCAAAACATCCTTTGGCGTGCCTACCATGCTGTTTATTTTGGCCCCAGGTGTAAAGACTGTGCTGATGCTGTATTGTTTAAGCAGGTCTCCTATCTTATCAGTCACACCTTTAATGTAGGGCAAAAAGGCAGGTTGCCGGTTGACCTCTGGACGTTTATCCCTTTTTGTTGGTTGCTTCCGTCGCCTGTTCACTTTATATCCATTTTGACTAAGTACCTCCTGAACATGATCGAGTTCTTGCTCTAAATGCTCAGGGTCACACAGATCGTAGGCTCTGTTCTTCAATGAAGTCGTAACGGACTGCAAGTGACGAGGGTGGTGATGCGACGTAGCATGTAGGTATCTGTCCGTGTGTGTTGGTTTGCGGTAGACACAGTGTGATAAGGACCCATCACTTCTCGCGCTCAATTTGACATCTAAAAATGACAACGATCTTTCCGTTTCCATTTCATAAGTGAACCTTATATTTGGGTGAATGGAATTTAAGTATAGTATATATTGATACACTTCCTGTTTACCGCCCGTTACTATACTAAATACGTCATCAACGTATCTTTTCCAAAATCTGATAATCTTCGGTCCACCACTCAATGCCTTCTCTTCAAAATGTTCCATCCAGAGATTAGCAAGTACCGGTGCCACTGGGCTCCCCATAGCGATGCCATCAATCTGGAGGTAGTATTGACCTTGGAAAAGAAAGTAATTGCCCTCTAGGCAGTGTTTCAGCAAATCAATATAGTTCAACGGCATCTCGTTGTCATTTAATTTGTCCCTCACGACGTCCAGACACTCCTTAATTGGAACGTTGGTGAAAAGCAACTCCACATCAAAACTCACCATGGTGTCCTCAGGTTCCAATATTAGGGTTTTTACAATCTGTACGAAATGGCGAGAATTCTTCACATAAGATAGTGTTTTACCCACTAATGAATTCCCGTATATTTAGTTCTATTAAATCATGCAACGCAAAAGTTTAAAAGTAGAGATCTAATTATGCTGGACACGTTACAATTAGCTATCAAATTTATGTTACGCTTTTAAGAGTTAAACTAAATAGATCATGATGAAACGATATCGATTAAAACACTAACAAATACCGAAATATAATACCCAATTTATATGCCCTTATAATTTTATTAGTGTTATTGTTTCAGCATCGTTTTAACATTTCACAGCGTTCCCTGCTACATTCCAGTAAGTATAAAACTAGAATAAGTATTGCCTGTAGTTTATCTATCTTTAAATTTTGATGCGATGCTACATGTTTATTGTCTATATTATAGAAAACAGCTTAAAAGTACTGAGTCAATTAGAAAACTATTTGTCTTACAAAATATACTTATAGAAAAAACTATGCAGAGCTTAGCTAACCAGTTCTTGCTAAGCGAAGTTAAAAAACTGCGAACTAAGAACAAAATACATTAGCTATAACGATTATAAATGTAATTTTCAAAAAGCTTTGTTACGCTTCGAACTTTTAAAACCTTTATTGTGATTTATTAGACCTCCATACATTTTTATCAACTTTTGCAAATATAACATACTTAAACAATGAGTTATGAGATGACTACACATCTTTGACTTAATTTTAAGAATTTCTGAATATTTTAGCAAATAATTTTTGTTCTATAAAATAGCTAATAGCTTCATATATAATTTCTGGTTTCCTCGTTTCGATACCTTTATTATTATTTAGTTTGAGTATGCAATTAAATGACGTGTCGATATATTGGTTGCTTCTTAGTTGATGACCATTATTATGTTTTTTACTGACAAACGTTAATAACGTTGAAATTAAATAAGGAAAACTGCCAATATTTTGCTGATTTTAAAAACGGCAGTCCGTGTTATCTCCGTAAAACTGCACAAATTTACAATACAGAATATTTAACTTCTTCCAAACTATTGTGACTGCATGTTCCAAATACATGTTCGTGTTGAAAAACATAAAAGAATCGTAAAACACAAAGTTGTAAAATCCTAAATTCTTTACAACAGAAATAATACCTAGTATTTTCACTGTCCTAGTAAAATAAGTTCTAAAGTGGAACTCAAGAGATTTTTTGTCATTATTCAAGTCGAGTTGAATGCATTCAGTCATGGCACTTTTATTCCGTACTTCATTTTGTTTGCTCACTGTCCTGTTTTATTCAACATCTTATTGTGCTTCTATAGAAAGTGTTGGAGGTTGGTCTTTTGTTTTTTAAATCTCACATTTGTTAATTTTACACTGCATCAGCGCGAGTTTAATTAGGTCAACAATACTTGTTGCATTTTTTGCTAATTATATTGTCATACTGTTTATTTTCATGATATTCGAGTAGGTATTATTAATTTCAGAGCAGAATTCTTTACGAGCTATGACTATTGGTGATTTTAATATTTCTTTTGTAGCTACGGGCACTGATTTGGAGTATTTCTATCGTAAAGCAAATCCAGGTAATATTGAAATTAATTCACACCTATTTCTATAAACATATAGTATTAAGTGGAATAAAAGCGTATCATTTAATTTAACAGTAAGTAGCAGAGTAAGAAATCAATTCACAGAGTAAAAATATTATAAAATTCTTTCTTTCTTACTACTAATTCGAATTATTAAAACTAACTCAACCACCCACTCACTAATATATTATGCTACAAATAATTATTATTTAAAATAATTAAACAATAGTAACTACTTAAATACTACCACTAATCTTTATTTTCAAGAGCGGTTCACTTCAACTCAGAAATAATAATTATTTTGTTTGCAGAACTTCGAGCACCTATCTTTTCCTTGGGAAATATTGCTCAACTATGCACATCACTTACTGGCGCTCGTAGTGAAAAGGTATTTATTATATTTGTAGGAGATGTTATAATGCTATTACTTTATTTTCACTTTAATAATTAGTTCAATGAAATTCATAAATATTTGCACTAAAGTGATAATAGCTGAATTAATACATCTTACGACAAAAAAATAAAATATAAAAATCTTAGTAAATTTAAAAATTCTGCACCCTAACTATATTACTCAGCATATCATTTAAAAAAAAAACCTCTAAATTCTAAGATTTTTACAAATTTGACATTAGACAATTTTTTGACTTGTAAGGGAAATAACATTAATAGCGGGATAACTGCTTGTGCTAATCATCAAGATCTAAAATGAAAATTATTAAAAGTACATTTCCTCTACTTGTCTTAATTTTGTTTAATTTTGATCGACTATCATAATTTTATTTTATGATCATTACAGTTCCTATGTCTGCTATGCAGAGGATTTGATTTTTCATGTCTTCTTTCAACAACTACAACAACGACGTCTACTACTCCAGCTACTTCCACAACACCAACAACTACTACCCCGGCTCCTACTCCAGCTCCAGCTGCTTAATAAATAAAAGTGTATCAACTTAATGTTTTAAGAGTGGTAGGTTATAGCTAGCTTCATCACACAAAATGTGGTTGGAAAATGTCCCGCAAAATTTACGAACCAACCGTATGAATAGGTTACATATAATTTTATTCTGGTGTGTAGACTGACTGTCGAAACGCACAATAAAGATACCTACTAACATAAATAGGTATCTTAAATTTAAGAATTTTATATGCTTTTATTAAAATTTTAATATTAAATTTGTTTTTTATTTTTCTTTTGTGTTTTCAGGTGTTTTTCTGTTGTTAAATAATATTACTTAAAAATAGGTGTTTTTAAATAATATTATTTATTGACTTGAATTTTTATTTGAGTTAAAGCAAAACAATAGATTCTTAATCTATTGTTTTGCTTTAACTTTGAATTTTAATGCACTGTACTATTTGTACTGTCAACTTTGAATTAATTTCTTATAGCTAAAGTGTTACGTACTCTATTGCAATATAAGGCTGTATCAAAGCATGTATAATGTTTGGCAAAATATCGCATTTATATAAGTAGTGAAATAAAATCGCACACTCACTGACAAAGTTGTATAAAACTAAATTAAGGATTTAATCATAGTTTGTTGCATTGAGGTATAAATTTCTCAGGGTTTTTGATCTTTCGTTTCTATTGACGGTACAAAATTCAAAATGCTATTTTATAATTTCAAACTAGTTGACAACTAAGGTAAAGACATTTTTTTCAAAGATCTAGTATTTTATCTTTTTTTCTACTAAAGATGCCGATATGATTACATAATCTAGGTATCCTTTTGTTTATCTAAGTTGAGTGACATGTTTCCTTATTTGCTACAAAACAAGTTTAATATATATTTAAGCACCCTCATGGATCAGTGAACCTTATTCGGTTATTCGGTCATTTTATTGACATCATGGTCGGCAACGTTTTAACGCGAAATTCCTTTGACAACTCGTTAAATATGCATTAAATTTTGTGCGTCTCATAGCTATTATACGACAGTTCTCCCGAACTGTCACCTGTATTAATAATTTTGGGAAAACAGTCTCATAACGGTCCGTATAATTCTATTTTCAAGATAATACAGTTTATTTTTAGCAACTATGTTTTGTTATTATAAAGTTCTAAAAAATATATAAGTCACGTGCCTGTAGGCAACACAACTTCTAGATCATAGATAAAATACAAGAGGTGCTGTTCATTTTTCATCATAATTAATGAATATTATATAAAGCGGAAGAGTTTGTTTGTTTGTTTGAACTAATCTCTGAAACTACCTTTACCTTTTTTTGCGTATGATAGCCCAGTTCTCGAGGGAGGTTATAGGCTATGTAACATCACGCTACTGGCAACGAGAGCAGAGCAGCAAAGCAGTAGTAATTAATCTTTTTTACTTTGTCGCCGGTGCGGTAAAGAAAACACGCGTACTATTTACTCAATATAACAGCCAGTACAGAGATTCCTTTTACGCAAACCCCACGACGATATCGTATCATAGAACTGAGGTTAAAAAATAAGCTATTCCAGACTAGCAGCGTGATCAGATGACCAGCATATTGTGCTGAATCAACATGAGATTTCCATCAAACAAATATATTATAGTTTATTGTAGGATAGAACAAAAAAAACCTTATTCAATGTGTTTGTTCAGAGGTTATCGTATGCCTAGGGAAAGAGAGATCATCTTTTGGATTTTATAATTAAATAAAAACTAAATAACAGCTCTATACAATTCCAATATAGCCTCACAAAGCAATGGTAATAACCTATATTGTTAATCCACTTAGATAAAGCTTGCAAGTTGTTTCCAATAAGCTCTTTTAGAAATTGATGTGGATGAGAAAATGAACGTAACGATCAATCGTTATGTTTTGCATGCAAGGAGGCCTTTCCCTACAATGGGATATTACAAGCTTATATCATTATGACTATTAAATTCAAAAACGAAATTAGCAACATAAAGTAATTAACGAAACACACGAAGTATCAAAGCAATTTACAACGTTAAATACAAAATCGGTTTTATTTTTATTAAAGTAAAACCTGTACACTGTTTTTTCATTTAATTTACTCCGTTACACTACGGTTAACGCATCCAGAGTGTTGCACTAAAAGTGGTTTCATATATTTTTAGTTTCATTCGAAAACTTCAGATTTATATTTTAAGTTTACGGTTGGCATTTTATTGCAACGATCCGAGCAACCGTTTAATATAATTGTACCATTAAATATTAGTACATAAATCATGCTGCTAGGTTTTAGTTTGAAGTGTTATACTTTGCGTAAGCAATAATACACTTCCATTTAGTCATTTTGTCGGTAAAGCTGCAATAATGTATGTAATTAATCAGAACGATTGAAGAGAAGTTTTAAGAAATCTTCTAATGTATGTTAAGAGTCGTCAACTGACGACCTAAAAAAGAGAACACGCACGCACGCACGCACGCAAGCACGCACGCATGCACGCACGGACGCACGCGTTATTCCACTGTCTTCTTTTTAGAGCTTTAATTTTAGGCTTAGACACAAAATAATTAGGCCATAGTAGCCGTAGCTTTTAGTGCGACATATTTTTCACTTAAGTAAACGTTCATAAACGTACACTAGAATCACAATGTTACTAATGCACTAAAACCATGTATTTATTATAAATCAGAACACCAATGAACTATGATATTTTTATAACACATAGTTTAGCAATAATAACAAAGTACATAATTGCTTAACTAATTATATAGAGATATAATTATGTTATACATTAAGTGTTGAATTAATCAAAGCTTCATTCTGCTCTATTGTATGAAGACATAATGCGTACTCAATGACGGGTAATGACGTCATAAAGACGAGTACTTGATGTAAATGGCAATGATCTAGATGCACATAAAAATGATCTGGACTTGCGATTGCAATAGCATAATATAGGTAATTTTGGGCATAAGATTTCTGTAATTATGCGACGTATTGTCAGTAAAGTATATAGATTAAATTTTAAATAAATATTTTATTTTCGGCCATACATTTAATTTTTTTTATACTTAGATATTTGTAAATTCGTATTATAAATTCGTAAATTAAAAGGAGTCATAACAGCTCGCGATATAATAAAATTAGAATGAAATTTATGACTGTTTCCTTTACTTAGTATATAATTAAGCTAATTGCTTTAACAATGCACAAAGAAAACAAATATGATATATGTTACTTTGAAAATAGTCTACCATGAGTTACTCGTAATTAATGTAAAATAGTGTCACCTTATTATATATTATGCATAGTTGTAAACAGCGCCACTGCAATTTTCCCTGAGAACTAAACTTTAAATATTTTGACCTGTCACTAGTGAGCTTAAAATTAAGCTACTAAATAATGCTGCTTATTTTTTTTAATTCAAGTAATTAATATAAAATAGAACTTGAAACTTTTAGACATTCATGAATTCTCCATGAAAACTTTTGAGAAATAGCGAATATTTTATTATTATGGATTACTCCAAATATTGGAATGTCATTTATTTTTAAATCTCATGTTATCTCAGTCTGTTACATGAATTTTAACGATAGTAAGACTAACTTATAGTTACGAGTAACTGGCGTTTGAGTGTCTGAGCATTAAGCTAATGTAGCTTATATTCTATCTGTAATTTCTTTGCTCAGAATTCAAAAAAGCGCCCTCCCCTCCCCCCCCCCAACTTTCATTCTTCTAACTAATTTCTTATTATTTAGAAACTTCCATTTTCTTATATGAGCTGAACTGTTTGATTACCTATTTGCAAAGATCCATTTCATTGTTTTGTCTGTTATCTGAATTAGGCTACGCCTACTTTTTGCTCTCCAAAAATAGCTTGACTAAAATCCCATGGGTGTCGTGCAATTTAACGTTTCTCCGGTAATAGACAGCAACGTTTACGTGTGCACATTTTGTAAGCCTCCATTCACCTGCCAATCAATGAAATTATCCCCTGAGCGCAAAAGAAAGGTAGGTTCATGGTTATCGCAATATAACATGCTATTGGCATTAAGTCCGCCGTTATACATTCTGTGTGTAAGAAGCTTAAATAAATAAATAAATAAATAAATAAATAAAGCACCATGTATAAAAAGTTTTAAACTCTATTAGTTTAGGTAGTCTTTGATCCCCACAGTAATGCCTTTAGTATTTAGACTGTATATTAGCTACGATAACCGCCTTACCAATATAATGTCTTGATCTAAATAAAAAACGATAAACGATTGTCCTTGTTTGAACTTCAATCTTACATTAATCGTATTTATCTGATGTATTTTTTTTTAATCTGTCACAAATATCCATAGCAGTGTATTTGTATAAACATCGAGATATAAACGAACATGGATACCTACTCTTGTCTTACATCCTTATTAGAAGTAATGTTAATATTATTTCTTGTTAAGGTCAGTATGTAGGACACTACCACAAGATTTAAGATATCACGTTGTTCCTAATAATTCACGAATGGATTTACTCATTTACACCACAGGGTAAGGACTAGGAGTAGGTATCTTAATTTATTTACGGCGATTTCTTAGCATGTTCGTAGTTCGTTCCAGGCGTAAAAACAAAGTGTGTCAATGCTAATGTCATTTTGATGAAATACTTATTCTTTGATTTTAATGAAAAAAGTTATAATATTAGTGTCAATTTGTTACATATTATTATGTAGTTTTCTTTAAAAAGTAAAAGTCTGTTAACACGTTTATATAATATATGTTATGCCGTAGAGATGCATTAATCGACACACTTCGACACTTTCTTGGGGTTGAAAAACGTCGATAACACAATTCATTGATATTTTCAATTTTACTTTTAGACAGGATATAATTTCAAATAAAAAACTTTTACTTACATCTTCGTAGTAACTTTGACCATTAATGGCCTGATATATGACTTCGACGTTGTTACACGTTGAAACTTTTTACCGTTAACTAAAATATATTGAACAGTTAAAAAATACACTTTTAACTTTGATATAAAGGTAAAGATGACTGTCCTCCCGTTTTTGTAGTAGAATGTAATAATTTTAGTAGAATGGTAAAAAGATTTAAAATTAATAAAGCATCTACAGGAAAGGAGTTTTGCTTTTGGCACCTTATTATATTTTGGTATTTTTCCTTTTTCAATAAAAATGCTATAAAAATAAACACACAATTAATAGCCGTATTTTTAACTGAACGCTGATATTTTAATCAATCGGCTACTTTTATATGAAGAATAACCTTCGTGAATACAAGTGAAAGATGAAAAAATTGTCTAAAAGAGAGAATAAAAACACGATTTCATTTTAATTTTTATTATATTTTGTCACTGTGTACTTTACAAAGAGAAGCAAGGAATTAAATGTTTATTTTAGTGGTTTTAAGTAAGTTGACTTTCATTAATTTGAATGTGTCCTGTGTTTCGATATGCCATGCTGATGTCGTGAAGATGTAGACTGAAAGAACAATTGTTTAATTAGAAACAGCAAACATTGTAAATGTTTATACAAATTAACTTTGTTTATAATAAATTACGACTGTTTATCTTACAGCTAAAACATAATGTTGGCTACTTTTGTCATGACATGTTTGCCTACACATACCATTGAATGATATACTGTGTAATATCAAGTGTCATACACATGATGTTCCACAATATTTTTTCGTTGCGTACGTCTAAAAACCTCTATCTCAAATTATAAGTAACAAATACGTATTTTAGCAAATAAAATCCCAGTATCCTCACCTCATTACCGCGTTTAGTGCCTACTCTAAATTGATCGGGTACTCCAAAGTCATCAATATGATCTGGCTGGGGCCATTCTCCATCAGATAGAGGTGGAACAGGTGATAACGTAGGACGTCCATCATTTCCACCTTCAGGATCACCGTGATCGAAAGCCGTGTCACCCTTTAGATTGTTAGCTTTGTTCCTTTTGTGATGGTTAGCTATAACAATTAAAATAGTATATAGTAGAACACAGATTTTTTTACGTTCCAAGAGTACTCTTGCTGAGGAAGTGGTCTCCGGTTTTACATAGCTTGTAGGGTAAGAGGTTACAAATTTTATTACAGTTTTGTACGGTAGTAGATCCACGCTGATTTCAGCATGAATGGGCCGGATTGTCCGGGGAAGTACTACCCTCTCATAGAAGATCGACTTAAGAGTAGTAGTATCCATACTACTGCGTTTCGTTCGGTGAGTGAGACCCAGCCGCCATAATGGAGACCACCATACCAGCAGTTTAGGACGATGGCTTTTAGTATAGTGGCCGTTCTGGATTCCACTGACTGCTTACCATCAGGCGGGGTGGAGTCACTTTGGCAGACTCTAATATATTAAAAAAAAAAAATCTATACCTATAGGAAGAGCCGAGTTTGTCGAATACTAATGATGGACACGGCAGTATCAATAATAACTTTGAGTTTAAACTTCTAACGGCAACAGCTATAGGACAACAGTGACCCCGACCCAATTTTACAAAAAAAAAAACTTTAGTACGATAAGAAATTAATTTAGCAATTTTAACTTTATTTTAACTAAAATGATGACTATTTTAAGTCGATGAATTAAGTTTGAAGACCTTTTTGTTAGGAGGTGGCAATGCGACTATTTGTTATCGCAGCACCTACATGAAAAACTGCTAAAACTTTCTTATCCGTTTGGCTACCGTTTACACCTGACTTAAAAATAATTATTAGTTTGCCAGGTTGCCTGATCGTTGAACGTTAGTACTTCTGGTATTATAACTTAAAATGAGTTTATTGAAGTTAGTTCATCAAGTTTAATATTTCGTGTTTTAAAATTTCATGACATTTAAATATCAAATTTATTTAGGACTTACTTACAACGTTGGTTTTAATTAACTTTTGTTATTTAGCTGTTATTGTTTTTATACATTTGTTACTGTTTTTGTATTGTGGATACCTTACTGTTTTTGATAATATTTTGAAATTCTATGGTATCTCGAAGAGGACAATATGCAGTTACTTCCTGTAATTGACATATTTATGTTTAAAATTACAGGTAGTAAAACATCTTTTAAGGTTTTAAAATTTTTAGGTTTACTCTTAATATATATTTCTTTAGCGCAGCAGTATTGACAAACTTTACCCTTTCATGGACACTACTGTAGACACAATAGATGTTTTTTGTCATCACGGCTATGTACGTTTACTGTCCCGGAAAGTGTTAAACTCAAGAATGACTATATCTTTGAAGACGTCACTGCGATACTGATTGCTTCGAATCCACTTGCCCGCAGTTTGTCAAAATACGAGACATGGCCGTTTTTTACTACTTACAAGAACTTTTGTATAACAGAAAAATAATGAACACAGAATATATTTAAATCTCAAAAAAATGTACGTTTTTCTGTTCTGTGGCTAGCCCTATAGTCTTGGCTTGGTAATATTTTACATGAATATGTTTTTGGTGGGATATAATGAACTACTTAAGCCAAATCTAAAAGGGTTATGTTACTATGTGGTTTACTTATGAACATTTTAATCTGAATATAATTTCTGTTGAATATTCAGTAGCTGACACGCGTCCTTGTTATCGGGGTACAATAATGAACACGTGATGTCTCATTATTATAATTATATGCGTTGAAAGAGGTAGAGTAGGTACACCAATTTATTACAGTACCTATTTATTTAAGCTTCTTATACACAGAATGTATAACTGCGGACTTTATGCCAACGGACATTCTCTACCAGTCAACCGGTTGATTCAGATATTATTAATGTAATACAAGTGGTTAATAATGTTTGTTAAAGAAAGAACTTGGCGTTGCTAACCGCAGACTTACCTTCGTGAATAATTCGCCTTATTTTATAAATACTAAATTTGTAGGTTTCTTTTGATAGTAGGTCACTGAATAGCACATAGTCTGTTACTCTATCACTTTTACAATTTCTATACCTATTCAGGATTTCACCCAGCTTTTGATCATAAAGCAGTCTCTAGCTTATACAAGTAATATAAAGTTGCCGATTTTTTTTTCTATTGATGGACTTGGTCATCAAAATAAGTTTTGGATCAGAGAGATTTTAAAATATAACTTATTATATTTTTATTTATATTATATAATTATACTATAAAGAATTGACTTGATGTAATGAAATAAAAGCCTCTGACATCCTGTGTTAGAAATTTATTACTTACATTAAACTAAATTGTTATTGCAGTCACGTGCCCACCATTTATTCAAACTCAAACCGTTGTTTTAATTTCCTTTTAGAACGAACAGAAGACAATTTCGAAATTTATTACAGAATTTTAATTGGGCAGGACAGAAAATGTCAAAAGCTTGTATAATTATAACTCCCAGCAGATGTTTAATGATAATTTGAATATGTAAATAGTTTAAACCAGGTTGGCTTTAAATCAAAATAAACAGTTGTTGACAACATTTAACTAATTTCAGAAGGAAACTTTACAGAAATAGTTTTAATTGACTTTTAATAAACATGGTGCCGAAATGCTTACTAGGTATTCAGTTTGCTGAAGTTAGCATGAGTTTTGACGTAATTTATGTTATGTGGTATACTGAATTTAAGGCAAATACGCATACCAGATATTTAAGAAAAGACTTTTTGAGATATAACGAATACAAAATGGTAAATTTACACGCTATTGTAAACTAATAGTATGATATTTTTTAATGAATAAAAATAAATCGTAAGATAGACGTAAAATACCTAGACTACGCAAAGGAGGGCTCAATAGATGAAGTAAATGCATCTGTTTGGATACCAAATTAATTTGTATAAATTTATTAAATCAGTACCAGTGGGCGCCATTTTTTATTTTTGGTCCCATGTAACTTTACCCGTACCCGTGGTAATCTGTAGCACCGAACCACAAAGGCAGTCAGTATCTATTAAATCAGTAATTCTAAATAAATAGTTTAAAAATATATAGCCTCAGACAGTTAAACGAAGAACCAAGAAAACCAAAATATGCAACTTTTTTGCAATTTAAGTCGCACTAAAAATCACAGTCACAGACTTAGCTTCAACTAGTTTGAACCGTTTTAAGTCTGAGTGCATTTTATAGATTTACAAGGATCGCAAAGTTGCAAGTTATGGCGGAATCGAATAAATTTTTATAATACATTCATCGAATAACTTTAAGGCGCGATTTTACGTAATAATATTTCAAGTATTTTTAAATTAGATTGGAAATTCTAATACAAACACATGAATTAATAAACACAAATTTTATTAAACGATGTCAAGCTTATTTTTAAAAAAGCTTATATAGAGTAGGTATATAGCATCTTTTAAAATCCGATAAATTTCCGAAAGAAATGGTGAACATATCGGTATCTCATAAAATCTGCGTATCATACATCTACATCTACCAATTAAAACAATACTTGACTTGAGCTTTTAAATTGGTGTTTAAAAGCTCAGGTCAAGCTACTTTAAAGCACCAATTTAAAAGCTACTGATTTGATCGAATATGCATGAAAAATTTACGGATACTAAAATTCAAAATCTCGTCTTATAAATAAGAACCAAAATTGAATATCAATCAATGCAAGTTCGTTAATGAATTATTCGCTGCAAAAAACGGACTTGCATACGGATGAACAAATAAGTTCCACTAAAATCCTTTTATAAAATAGTTATGAATGAGATATAAAACACTTCAAAAACGGTAAATGTAAAGTTCTTAGGTCAAACAATTGACTGTTTGGGTCCTCGCCGATTACGCGATAGTCGGGGGCCCAAATATCACGAACACACGTTTCTAATAAACATTCATGAAACCGAAACTAGACCACTTATCTTACCTTTATCTTGTTCAAAAATAATGTAAATTATATTTATACATATTGGTAGACCGTATAAATCTTATTATGAGTATGATCAATTTTCCAACTACAAGTTTTGACAATTTGTTTTCTTTTTATCGATAAGAATTTTGTACGTATTGTAGAATATTGATTTTATTCAAGAGTGATTTGATTTTTGACCTATTAAACAGACTTTAAAATAATATAAATAACAATGCTCATTTAGTTCAAGTTTTAGATATTTTGGGTTCCTTTTGAGTTGTGGTAATTTTCTTTCTATTTATATGTATAAAACTACATAACCACAGCATGATAAGCTTGAGTATTGTTTTAGTCAAGATGGCAATCTCTTTAACTATACACATACAGTATATTTTTCCTTATTTTTTTTTTTTTTTTTTTTTTTTATTCCTTATAAGGAAGTGATTAAATTCGACGCGTCGACACGTTTTCATTTTGACTGTTGCATAAATTGCACGCATAAGCTTGTCTTATTTTATTGTATACTAGCTGACCAGACAAACTTCGTCCCGCCTAGCAGTCGACCAACATTACTTTATTTTTCTAAAATAAAAGAATTTTCTAAAATAAACGTTGCCTAAGTTACTCCTTATTACATCAGCTACCTGCCAACAAAAGTCCCGTCAAAATCGATTCAGCCATTTCAGAGATTAGCCGGAACAAACAGACAGACAGACAGAGACAAAAATTGTAGAAATGTTATTTTGGTGTATGTACCACCGTATATAAATATTTTTTATACATATACATGTAGTAAAAAACAGTTATTTCAATATTACAAACAGACACTCCAATTTTATTATATGTATAGATAAGCTAACAAAGAACATAAAAGGCAGGTAGAAATAAAAACTTTGTAAATATCGTATTCTTATATTCCTTACATTTTTCATCTTAAGTATAATGTAAGCAATCCTCAAACAAAATAAGCACATTTATTTTCTAAAACGTTTGCTCGTAAGCCTTCTATTGTTATATGATTTTTGATTTTATCAATAGCTACTTATAACTAGGTAGAAATAAACCGATTACATCTTCATGTATACTAATATATTTATATACATATATATTAATATATAATATTTATATATAAATATATATAGTATATTAATATATTTACACGCAAAATACGCGCACTGACGAGGAATTGCAGAAAACAGCCCTTTCATACCATACATACTAATATACAAAGCTGAAAGAGTATTTTTATTTAATTGCGCTAATATCTGAAACTATACCTGTCGAATTTATAAAATTCGTCTTGCATTTGATAGCCCATTTTTTAAAGAAGCTTACAAGCTATGTAACATGACGCTTTAACTCACGGGAGCGGAGCAGTAATCAAAGGTGTATTTTAAAGCGAGTGAAACCGTGCTGCTGATGGATAGTTCTCATATATAGGTCACAAATATGTTTGACAAATTTCGTATAGAATCGTGAACTGTGTCTGGGTGATGTAATAAATGGTTGTGACACTTCGTATTGTTAAGATTGCCATATATGGGTCATTAACTCTGATGTTTCAGGGTAATCTGGTTCAAGGCTTTGATTATTCTAAGCAACTGTAATTATTAGTCAAGTAATATCATGTAGTATACCAGCTTTATTATTAAAATTAGTCATTGGACGTCTTTTAGCTGATATAAAGATTATGATAAAATTTGATCCTTGGACAACGCAAAGAGTAAGATGTATATTAATAATGTTATATTTTATAGCAACAATATAAATATACGGCGATGCGTTGACAAAGAGCACAATTACAAACACCCGTCACTGACGTGTGTGTATGAAAAGATTAATTAATGTTGAAGAGGTAAAGGACGTATGTTTAGATCGCAGCAAATGTCGCTCTATAGTATCTGCATACCTTAATAATGGGATACAAGCGTGAAGTTATGTATGTATGTAAGATATACATACATACATAAAAATCAGTTTAGTTCAAATCAAATAAGAAATGAAAGTGTTTTGGCATTGTTACATGCTTTTAGTATAGACACTTTTAACACGGACTCGACATCTGGTGGTCTTCAGTGAAGTTAACGGACATTTTAGATTAATCCATGTTTCCTAAATTTCATAGTACGAGTATATCATCAATATAGATAATAATATACATAACTTTACGCGTTTTTTCCTCTTGAAGAGTTAGACAAAAGTTAGTAACACCCGTGTTTCGCCCATTATGTTGAAATAGAACTAGCTTTCCTCACGTTAATTTAGTTTACTTTGGTTACTGCTCCACTCCCGTCGCCAGTAGCGTTATGTTACATAGCATATTGCAATATTCCTCAAGAACTGGGCTATCAAACTCAAAAAGAATTATTCAAAACGGACTTGTAGTTACCGAGATTAACGTGGGTTAGAAAAACAAACTCATCGGCTTCATTTATTAATATAAATATTACATTCCATGTAACAGAGTGCGAGCCTGAGGTTCTAGACAAGTAGCATATACGCTAATAGAAAAAAAAATTAATGTATGAGATTGACATAACGCCAACGCTAACGCCAACATTGTCGTTAGCTTATGTCAATCCATACATGTATAATCTTTTCTATTCTATTAGCATTTATGTCACTTGTCTAGCTCTCTGTTGTAGCCAGGGGCGTAATAACAACGATATGAGTACCTATTAATAATGTCCTGTCCCTTTTACAAAGTAAAACAAAAACTCTTACGGCACCAGACCTTACTAAATCGGATATAGTCACAAGTAAATAAATATCAAAGGGTTTTATTGATATTTGGATTCAATATGGATTATTAGTTTGAGAAGGTGGACAACTGGACTGATAACTTCAATATTGCTAACCGAACATTTTATTTAAATACTAGCGTCCCCACACACGGATACTAACATGTTACGACATGATTTCTAATCGTTGAAATTCTTTACTGTATGTATAAATCTATATTATTATTTATAGAGGAAAAATTTCTTTGTTTGTTTGAACGCGCTAATCTCTTCGACTACTTCTAGTCGCATTCAATTTTTTTTAGCGTATGTTATCCTAGTTCTCGAGGAAGGAAGCTAGTGTATTATACACAATATAACCCTTCCAGAAAAAGAGGTATAGAAATGATAAATTAATTAGAGAATAAAGAAAAACAAAGAAAGAAATAGTGACTTTGCTATTACACTGAAGAGGTAAAGTGTGAAACGTGTGAAGTACTGATCCCGCGTTCTATCGGATAGTAAAATACAAAGTTGAGGTATTTCTGTAATCAATCAATCAATCAATCAATCAATCAATCATTTATTTATTCACTACATTTTGGGTATTACATTGTGTTACAAATTGTTATTTTAATATAGTATCACCAAAATCTGCACGAGGAGGCGTATGAATATTTCCTTAATCATAATTATTTTTGGAATCATGATACTTACTTAAAAACAATAATAATGATAGAAAATATAAGTAGATAATAATTAAAATGTCAAGCAAGAATAATATCAACACCATATCAGGAAATGAAATGTCAAATAAATTAAATTAGTAACCCATTAAATCGAATAAAAGTATACATAATGTCAAATAAGATAAAATTATGTCAAACAAGAAAAAAGTTAAATATGTCACATTATTAAAATTGTCAAATTGATGTTAAACAATCAAATCAGTTAACAGTTAAATCAGTTTACAATCCTTCTTAAAATGTAGGTACGTACTTCATAATAATTAATTTAATGAAAAACAAATACCGACTTCAAAATTATACTTATATACAAACTTAAACAAAAACTAAAAGTAGAATTTCTCAATATAACTTGTAGAAACCAAAACATCTGTATATTTTGTTTATGCAATTTTTTTCAAACAGCGTTGAACCAATTTCCATCAAATTTATATGGAACCACGTCTGAAACATGACCTACTTTACAAAAAAACAATCATAAGAATCTATTTTTAATTGGCGGAAAAATCACGTAACAAACATACGACCCGAATTGAAAACCTCCTTCTTTTTGAAGTCGGTTATAAATAGACTTACCAGATTCCACAAACAAGGTGAGGTAAGTTACAAACAAAATCATAAGAAACAGCTTCATGTTGAGTTAATGTTTCTTAACAATAACTTTGGAAAATAGTACTATTCTTATTTATACTCATCGAACACAACTCGGACACTCGAACAGTTTAAATAATAGCGTGTAATTTTCTAGTAATTTTGAAAAATATTTTTAGAGTTCCGTGATATTCCAAGATGTTTTATTTATTTATTAAACTTCATGCACAAAGGTACAGAGGCGGACTTAATGCTCAAAATATTCTCTACCAGTCTACCTTAGGTGATGCAGAGATAAACGAGTAGGTACAGTTAATGACGCAGAAAAAAAAAGCTAAGATTGCGATTAAAATTAAGAATATATAAAAGGTAACCATAATATAGGAAATAAACGGTAAATATATGGATAGTTTTATAATACAATATATATATAGATATCAAGGGAAACACATACATAGTATACATAAATATATACATAAATACACTATACTTATAATATAACTTAGAGAAATTAACGTGACAACTCCGACAATTTCTCAAAGAGGAGAGCTCGAAGAGGAGAGCTGTTTTCAATAAAACTTACCCGGAGTTAAGAATTCATACATTATACTTCTCTGTCTATCTATTTAATGTTATGTTAAAGCTTTTCTGTTCATTTGTGTTTGTCACAACTAATTTTGTAATAAGTTTAATTGATTTAAAACTCAAAAATAGTCTAATATTTTTATTTATTTATTTATTCGTTTATTTATACTTCACAGCTTACAAAACAATTACAATCTTCATAGTTTCTTAATACGCCAATAAAGAAGTACATATATAGCTATATAAACTGTCTCTAATTTTATTTCATCTTGATTGTTATACTATTGACTTCATTATTAATTTATTATTTTTTTGACATATTCACTTATATTCATTTTATAAACTTAAATTGATCCACTTATAATGTTTTTGCATGTCACCAAAATGGTAGAAACACTTGACACATTGTAGACATAATAACAACATCTTGTAAACAGTGATTTCAGCAAAATAAATTATTTGATTTGATTTGATTCATAACAGTCAGTTAAAAAATAACAAAAACAAAAGAGCTTATTACCTTTAAAAGTTATAAGTAATTAGTTCACAATTTTCAATTCTGATATTATGAGTCGGACTGCTAAGTGCGGCTATTTTGCTTTACGTTTTAATTTTGTCTTGACTTTCTTTAATTTTGTCCTTTCAACGCCGTTATTCTATACGACTTTGGTGGAAATGGTAGGTGGCAACCGTAACCTATAGAGATGGCTGTGTTCTCCAAGCATTACGAAAGTAATAATGCTTAGATAATACAACCAAATCGTTGCCGACCACGAAGAGGGGGATGAGCAAGGAAAAGGGAAAAGGATCAGGACCGAGGGGGTGTTTGGACTGCCGGCGCTCTCACTCACCGAGCGAAATACATTAGCATGAAAACTAATATTCTTACGTCGATCTTCTATGAGAGGGTAGTACTGCCCTGGTCGACCCGGCGCAGTCATGCTGAAACCAGCGTGAATCTACCGTTAGACAGTAAACCGGCTGTTGAGTCTGACAATGTTCTGGAAGCTTAGCAATGCCTTTAGTATTTTGACATATCAGTGCCTGAAAACGAAGGTCTGAAAAAATTAGCCCAAGGCTACACTATGAACTATAAAAGATTTATTTTTGATTGCAGTCTAACAAGATATAATTTTTAATATGAGCCATAATTTCTGATAACACGCAACCTACCATACAAATATTTATAATCAATCAATATTAATATGTAATTCAGCTTTATAATCCACCTAGACTTTAATACGGAACAAAAAATTCTAAAATTTCTTATGATCAACACAGCGTGAAGAGAGAACACTCTTGGCCTGATTCAGTTTTAATAAGCTTACTCATTAAGATAACAAACATGTACTACAGTTTACAATAATTACAGAAACTTATTAAGAGTTTCTTTTTAAATAGCTTTGCGATTTGTTCTTATCACAAAACTCATAGTCATTACATATATTATAAGGTTTCGAAGCATTTTGATGGAACGTAACAGTAAAAAGTAAAAAAAAATATAACCAAATTTTACTTTAGATGGTAAATTTCGGCTTCTATAAGTACCTACCTATATATTTATAAAGGTTTTTTCGTATAAAACAGTGTCACAATAAACTTCCAAAAGCTAAAATTGTTACCATGGCTCACTTAAATATTTGCTTTCCTAATGATATCGTGGTGGAATCGAAAACAAAGTGGGTATTTGCTAGTGACCGCAGTGTTTGCGGAACATTAGTGTGGGTCGTAGAGTAATTGACGTATATCTGGACTGAAGTCCAATACAAACAGCAATACCTGGTCTGAAGTGGTCTGAATTGAAAGCTGAAAATTTCCTTTGATATTGTTATATAGGGTGGCGCAAAAGTAAAGACCCTATTTGGTTCAGCTATAACATTTTTTCTAAATTAGAAAACTAGATTTAGATTTTTTTAAATGTATATTTGTGCCATTAAATTTCGTACCATTAGGATTTAAAGATGATGTCTTTTAAATGGTGACCTCCAGAGTTGATACACATTTGAGCCCTATTTATGACATTTTGCATAACTTGCCGTAACACTTCCTGCGTTTCCATTTCCATCTCTCAGGGCATGTCAATAAGCAGAATACTCGGTTCTGGGGCACTGATAATCCGCGCATTATTCAAGAAACACCTCTACACCCACTAAAAGTTACTGTATGGTGTGGCATCTGTGTTGACAGAGTGATCGGACCCTATTTTTTCGAAGACGCTGGAGGCAATGCGATTACTGTCACTGGAGAACGCTACAGAACCATGTTACGTGAGTTTTTGATACCCAGTTTGGACGAATTGGGGCTGGAGCACATCTGGTTTCAACAAGACGGCGCTACGGCACACACAGCGCGCGACACTATGGACTTAGTGAGGGACGCTTTTCCAGGCCGAGTTATCTCTCGTTTTGGCGATTTGCCTTGGCCTGCAAGATCACCCGATCTGACCAGTCCAGACTTCTTTCTTTGGGGTTTTTTGAAATCTCGGGTGTATGTGAACAAGCCACAGACTCTCGCAGCTCTAAAAGAAAACATTCGTCAAGAAATAACGAACATATCGCAGGAAGTGTTACGGCAAGTTATGCAAAATGTCATAAATAGGGCTCAAATGTGTATCAACTCTGGAGGTCACCATTTAAAAGACATCATCTTTAAATCCTAATGGTACGAAATTTAATGGCACAAATATACATTTAAAAAAATCTAAATCTAGTTTTCTAATTTAGAAAAAATGTTATAGCTGAACCAAATAGGGTCTTTACTTTTGCGCCACCCGTTAGAAGCAAATGGGCAAATAATATATTATTGATCAAAAACTTAAACTTATTGATATTATTTGAGAACAATGCAAACAGTCATATTCATGCACACAAATTTACACTGATCGGGAATCGAATCTGCGACTTTTACGTGGTAGTCCGTACGCAGTACGACTGAACCACAGAGGCAGTCAATATAATAATAATAATAATAATAATAATAATAATAATATTCTACCACATTCACACAGCGCCATCTAGTCCCAAATTAAGCAATTATATTTGCTTGTGTTATGGGTACTAAACAACTGATATACTACTTATATACATTTTTTTTTTGTAAATACATACATATTATAGATAAATTACACCCAGACACAGAACAAACAATCATGCTCATCACACAAAGGTTTGTCCTGGGTGGGAATCGAACCCACGACCTCCGGCTTAGCAGTCAGCGTCACTAACCACTAGACCAACAGGCCAGTCATATCTATGGAATCCGATAAGTTCTTACCAAAAAACGAAAAATAATGCTTGTTTGCCATCTTAGTTATGTAGTAAATAAGAAAACCGTAGAAAAAGTTAGGTCTATTCCGATTCACACATCTTTCTTTTTTTGCTTCGCTACATAATCAGTGTCTACTAAAAATGATTTTTTGCACTAGAGCACCTTCGAGTCAAGTGTAAATTTACTTGTACGATTTTCTTATAAATTTACATCCAATTTACAGAGGTTGATGACCTACTCTTGTATTTCTGAAAAATATATGTCAATAAAATCTCCTTTTTATGTATGACATAACGCAGTAAAATGTATTTTTATTACTTATTACCATATATATTATGTTGAAGCAATTTCCTACAAGGTTTGTGAAATAACATATCGTGTATGCGTTTATTTGTCTATCCTTCTTTGAAATCAAAGCCGACCACAGATTTGATATGATTGTGTACGTGGATAGGTACACAATATACGCATTAACTGCAAAGCTTTGTTAAGTTGCACTCATTGTTTAGACAAATAGGCAACTTTCGTTAGAACTTATAACTTAGATGACTAAAATACGTAATTAAAAATAATTTGAAACTAATTTTATTAGCTACTTATTTAATTTATAATCTTATGTTTTATTGAATCTGCTTAAAAGAATGTAAATTAGATCCTAATTTCAATTCTAAATAAACATTTAATTTTTTAGCAATTTCTAAATAAACAATATGTCATTCTTTCAATTGTTTTTATTAAATGATACTATATTACATTGTTTAGTCCAACACGCGTTCATAATGAAATCACGACGTTGCCATATCAACGGGGCAGTAAAAACCTTAGCCCAGTCATAAATCACGGCGTAAATGCGATTCAGGGATTACTATTATTTATACGAAGATCTAAGTAAGGCCTACAAAAAATGCCCATACTAGGTATATGTTATTTTTAATAATATCTGCAAGCGTAGAAGTGTAGATAATAAATTTTCATACTATTTTCTTAAAACTTTATTTTGTAAGTATTAACAATAAAGAACAACAAGAATTGGATTGACATAAGCTAACGCCAACGCTTATGTCAATCTCATACATTTTTTTTATCTTTTCTATGAATAGAATAGAAATCTTTGACACTTGTCTAGGGCCTCAGAACTGATATGATCCAAAACGTATTTTAATTGAAATGGACTTACATTAAATTTTCTCTAGAATTGAATGCCTTTTGTAATTTAGTTCACATTCTTCTGTTTTAATTTTTTATCAGTGTATAAATCTAGAAGGGGTAAGCAGCAACTATTTTACCCACTTTTTACATACTACTTTTTTATTTTACCCACTTTTTTCTTATTGTAATGTTTCTACTTCATAAACTTTGCATGCTGAATTAAGTAGGCGGAATATGTTGATCTGTATTAATAATTAATGTACAAACTCAAACTGAAACTCAAATACCATGTGAAATACCATGTTTCAAGCAAATAAACTACCTATTTTATTCTATTCTACTGAGCCTTCAAAGCAATTCATTTTGATGACGATATAATTGCATTTGAGTGTTAAATTTAGTAATTAGGTAATTCTATTTTATTGTTCCTATCACCTTTAAGTAATATTTACATTTATTTTAAACTAGCTGTTGGCCACAGCTTCGTTTGTGTAAATTAAAAGTTCACATATTTTTATAAATAAATTTATTGCTTGTGTCTTATTCTGAGGAAGCTATATTATTGCCAAGTTTCGTTAAAACCCATTCTGTAGTTATCGCGTAAAAGAGTAACAAACATCTATACATCCACACGTCCATACAAACTTTCTTGTGTATTATTATACACAAGAAAGTTTGTATGGACGTGTGATTTTAACTTTTGATGATTTTAACTTTTCTTTCTAATAATATTTTATTAGAAAGAAAAGTTAAAATCATAAGCCACCTTGCTTATCAGACATTTACCTACAATGATCTCGAGTATTCAATATCCAGCAATGTAGTAATAGTATTGATCATTACCCCCAATCCGAATTGAGCCCATTAAAACTAATGGAAAAGATATGAAATTGGGGACCTAGATTTTGATGAAACCTTAATCCCAAAAATTTCGAACCCCTAACAGAATCAGTGGAGCATTCACATAATATGATACAGCTAGATAAATGAGGTGGTTACGTGGAAAAATCACACATCGTGTCACGGTTCATGAGGTAATGGTAACCCTCACGGGTAGCTTACGCGTCATTGCGCGGTGACGAGAAATTCGTGATGCGAATTTAATATAGCCTTTGTCATTCAAGCTAAAAAACACAAGTGTTATTTTTTGTTAAGGAAGTATGTGCACTGACGAATAGTTTATAGCGTATGCCTTGAGATTATCATTTAATTTGGTAGTAAAAAAACAATAGCTTATGAACCTCGATAGCATTTAAAGCTGAATAAACAAAAAAAAAAAACAATTATCAAAAGTATTGCAGTGCTTGCATAAGTTTTAGGGATTATTAATAGGTTAGTTACTAGCAGAAGCTCATAACTGTAGGTGTTTTCATGATTGACGTGGAAAATATTTTACTGCTAGACTAAGATCTTCTAATTCAAATCTTGATCCTTGGATTGCCAAGCCTTATGATGTCTCTCAAGATCTTTTGTATATTTGTACGTACTACGTACTAGCGTGTTTGTATAGTCAAGCGATTTTAAAGTGGACACCTTATTTAAAAAGCGTTCAGTTGAATTTTATACCAAAGAGGCTAATACAGCAATTTATAATAGTTGAAGGCAAGATACAGATAGAAAAATTAACAGCTCCGTAGCTCTGATAGTTATTATGCAAATGTTAAGTCTGCAGATACGGGTAAATGATTTGGGGAAAATGGCAAAGATATATAATAAAGTTGATATTGTCCAGAAGGTGATTACGTTTAACACGTGATAAGGTCCCAAACGTGTCATGATCCCAGATCGTAAGATCTTAAAAGTAATACCTGTGGCTGGCTCGTATTCATGTAAGATAGGCAAATTTGTGTAACAAAATTCTAAAATATTCAATGCAAAGGACGCATTTGGGAGAGAATATTAGAAACCCTAATAAATTGGTACATTATATGACAACAAGAACTGTAGGATACAAAAATGCTGTATTCTGTGTGTTTTCATTTAATAATAGCCCAAAAATGACGAGGAAAACGGTCATCCCATACCGCCAGATACCACAAGGTAATCATAGTCATAGTTGTTCTGCATTGGCAGATCTCTACAATTATAAATGGATATCTTAAAACAAATATTTTTACTGGTAATAAAAATTATACACAGTATATTGTGTTAGATATGGACAGATTCTTTTATTGTCTCCGTTTTATACTGAAGGAAACTCAATACTTTATTTTTTTTATTTTGAGCGTTTACGCCTCATGCATGAGTGGCAATGTCGCAATTTAATGGGATATTTTGTGGTTTTCAATTTTTATCATTCAATTTTAGCTTTATTTTAAAAATATGTTCTGCTAACATTTCAGAATTAGGTGAAAGCTATAAAGTAAGAAATCATTGCGTTTACAGTTCTATTTATATGCAAATAATGCATTTAAAAACCACGAAATATGACCACTCAGGAGGCCTTAACGCTCATAATAAATTGAAAAGGAAGAAACGCTACAATACCTAAGTTTTAAAAAAAAAATCTTTTCACAAAACTTTAACTTGATACTTTTACTCGTACGTTCGGTTCTTATTAAAATTGTTTCCTTTCGAGTTTCGAGATGAGTTATTACTTTCTGATATTTCATCGTATTCTCTTTACGCTTTATTATGTAGATAAAGCATAGGTACATAGAATATCATATTAAAGGCTTTAACAATTTGCATCATCATCATCCTGAACTCCAGCCAAAAGATGTCCACTCATACGTCTATTTTCATCTGTTCTCATAGACTTGCTCTAAGTATCTTCACTATGAGCGGTCGTAAGCCACCACATGTCAGCCGAAAGACGTCCACTGCTGGACATAGGTCTCCCCCAATTTTTGCCACCTTTTGACCGGTCGCGGGCTGCCCTCATCCATAGGGTTTTCGGGATATCCGAAATTTTTTGTCGGCTCACCTTGTAAAGCTTACGCTGCGCCTCCAGAAGTAGTAGTAGTTTCAAATAATACCAATATATAAATATTTTGCAAGAACCAACACACGAAATTATTTTTATAGCTTTTCTGTAGGTACCATGTATTCACTGTGACGACCTTAGTTTTTACCATTACAAACAACATACTTGCTAGTAGATCAAACTAGTACCGTTATCCTTCAAGGACGCGTACGAGCAATAAAAGTCACCACTACCTATTTGATTTAAAGTGACGATGTCTATAAAACAACCCTTACGTAATAAGGTTTGTTTTATCTAAAGGTCTTGTGACATCTCTTGACCCACTTACCACAAATTACCTTGGGAAATTTTTTTCTATGAATATTCTCATATTTTATGATTTATGTAGAAGTATTGTCTACTGTAGTTATTTTTTTCCAAGTTTTCTCAAATGTGTATGTGTATGTCAATCCCATACATTTTTTAATCTATTCTATGAATAGCATATTAGTGGTTAGGAATTCCCGGCATTCCAAAACAATTTTTCAATTTCTCTGTCATCAATGCCGTGTCATACTTAAATTGCTCAATGATTTTTATGTCTCATATAGTTTAAAGAATTATAACTTATATAAATTCGACTACAGTTTAATTATCGTGACTCAAAATGTTTATCTTCGAACATTATACTTACGAAAATAAACAGTTTCTAGCCAAGCACGAAACCTTAATGGGCACATCTATTCCAATCCTCAATTCGTCCAAAAAGAGCGTTCTTATTATTTATCAAAGACAGTTCCATTTATTTGCCATCCTTACCTTCGGGTTGCGTAAACAAAACATTCGGCACAATTGTTCCGAAGTAACAGAATTCGTCAACAGGTACCTAAACCTTCCTTCGAGCATTTTATTCTGGAAACTTTATTCAAGCCAAATGTTTACTGTCAAATATATTTACAGGTTGTTTAAGGTTTTATTCTATGGTTATTGCCTCTACTATGTTTATTGAAATTATACTTAAGACAGATGCTGGAAAGATGGATCCTTGTTTTTGAGTTCGTCACGTTTCGGTAAAACTATAAAACTGGTTAAACTTGAATACCTTTTACGTAATATACCTACATAGATATAAACAGATCTTTAAAGGATCATGTTTAACGCTTTAACAACCATATTTTTTATTTATTGCAGTTTATACAGTTATGGCCGTCAAATTTTCTTCTTCCTCCTCCAGTTATTATTACAGTTACCGTCTCAGTGAACAATTTGTAGTAAAGGCGTGAATTTACATAGGTGCTTAATTTAAAATCCCAACACAAGCATTCTGTATATTGTCTTATGTCAATTATGTCTAACCAAATTACTCTGAAAAGTAAAATGAAGTCCAAAACGTGCGTTAAACAGAATAATTGAACAAAATTTGAACGCACTTTATTGAACTGATGGGAATAAAGAGTTCAACCAGTCAGTTAATTGATCTGATAATTGAATCTCTGGAAATGAAGGGTCTTGTCCATGCTATACTATCAAAATTACATTATGACATCTATGCATCACGCAGGTAGACTTTGCTAATTGTACCTATATCCATAATTTCCAAAATAATTTGTCGTGATATTTCCAAGGATAAATGATTTTCTGGATCTAAATCTTACTAGACAAGAGCCCTCGATCGTGATACTAGTACAGATTCATTAGAGAACACTGAGAAGCTTATTCATTTTGTTACGTCTTCTCATCTCCTGTAGTATCGTATTATCTCAATTTGCAATAAATTAACATAAACTGTTTTAAATTCATTATTTTTTGCTGTCACGGTCACAATATAATTGACATTTCATCAACATTTTTAAATTTAAACAAGAAAAAATTTTTATAAAACAATTATATCTGTAAGAATACAGATTAAATGTAATAAAATTGTTGTTTTGACATCAACCCGAAGGCGTTAAAGCTGATGAAATCTGAAATTGTGTTGGCCGTCAATTTATTTCGGCGTGAAACGTTGCGCACGTGTCATTATAAAATAATGGTCCACAATTTGCCAAGTTACGTAAAGTATATCTAAACAAACTTACCATATTTCAATGTCACAGTAAAACAATACTTTACAACTTTATTTTATTATTTTGTCATATGATTACATCACAGCAATTATCTAATTAAATGATTATTACCTATAATTTACTGTTCGTACGTTTATATTGTTGTTACTCTTTCCTTTCATCTTTACTTATTAGGTTTATTAGAGCCGTATTGTATGTCAGCTGTTTTGTCCTTTATTTAATTCACAGTTATTTAAGATGTTTTGCACCATATTATGCCACTTATGGTAACAGTTTAAAATTATAAGTATACATTTTATTGTTTCAGAAAAACAAGTATTAGCGTTTATGGAAACGTAATTTTGTTTCGTTTTGTACAAGTAAAAATACCATGTTATAAATCAAAAGTTATCAAAACCTAACCACGGTAATACTATATACAGTAATCCATCTTCATACAAACGGACGAAGCGCGAGCCATGCCTACGCGCCTCGAACTCGACATGCGCTTGGCATGTAGACAGTCGCGACTGTGCCGCAGTGACGAACGGACGGTGTGTTGTTTTTTTAACAATAAGCGCGCGATTTTTTAACTAAAAATAATTGCAAGTACATATTTAATAAGAAGGATATATTGAGCTGTTTTTGGTTGCATGAATTCGTCAATAACGCATCCAGAGATAACTTTTTTTAGATTACCTAAGAACTCTGAAAGGTAAGACTATAAAATAATTTTATTTACTAGTAGGTAGGTACATAATGTGTGTCTTTTTAATAGATAAGTATTTCCTTTTATCTTCCTAAAAAAAGATGTCTGGATTAATAAATAAAGTGAATAGAGTAATAGAAAGTGACTGACACGAGTGAAATAGGTAGTTATAGGCGGTTCATGAATCATGATACGGTAGATACGCTTGTGTTAAAACCTCGGGGCATGTTTTTTTTTTTATATTATTGCCTACCAAAGTGACTCCTGATGGTAAGCAGTCAGTAGAATCCAGAAGTGGTGGCCACTATACCAAAAGCCATCGTCTTAAACTGCTGGTATGGTGGCCCCCACTATGGCGGCTGGGAATGGGGTTAGGGGAAGGGAATGAGGGAGGTGAGGAAATAGGAAAGGGGGGAAATTGGGCCTCCGGCGCTCTCACTCACCGAACAAAACGCAGTAGTACGGATACTACTACTCTTAAGTCGATCTTCTATGAGAGGGTAGTACTTCCCCGGACGATCCGGCCCATTCATGCTGAAATCAGCGTGGATCTACTACCGTATAAATGTTAATGTATATGTTTCTTTGTTTTTTTTTTTAGTTTGTATAATTAAAGTAAAGACGTGGTATTTTATTATTAATAATAGTTGTTTATTGTACTGTGTGTATGGATAATACAAGAAAAATAAATTTCCGATCAACATCCGAAAACAACTCGCATTTTTATTGAACACTTCCTATTAAATTCACAAAGTCTTTTATTTGTTTATATAAAAAAAGTATATTTACAATTACAAAACTAAATGGAAACACAAAATAGGCAAATGTAACTAAAGTGCTGGAGGCGGGCAGCCTTATCGCATGTTTACGTACGGCGCGGCTGTAGGCATATATTTATAAAATACGGCCGAGTCACAATACTGTTAAATAGTATTACCCTGACCTAACTACCCAACTTCGTAATATCTTACTAATCTCGAAATAAGCGGATGACTATTATTTAAATTGTGACATGATACACCAACGATAATAATAATTAGGTATAATCTTGCCAAAAATCCTATTACACCAAATCATAATTAAAATATTTTAATTTTAGACACTTGTCCCTTAATACACATAATTTTATTATTAATAACACAAAAATAAAATAAAAATTTGAAATCAACACATAAAATAAAAATAAAATTTCAAATTAAATAAAAAATCACATTGAACTTACAAATTACACATTCAAAATGTCATAAATTATAACATTATACGTTTAATTCAACAATTATTATTATAGTTGGTTTATTTACGTGATGCTTAAATGAAATGAAATGAAATATATGTTTATTCATATAGGTTGTGAATGAAAGGTCAATGATTTTCATAATAAAAAGTGGTATGAGTAAACATATTAAGTAACGTTTTAATACCTACTCCTTTAAACTTACATGTTAAGAGTTAGGTTACTATTATTACTAGAAAACTAGTTACAAATCATTATCAGACGCTGAAAATTCACATTATTTTTTCCATAAGAATTTACGCATTGTACTGGCAGAAGAATCCTGATAGTGTCTTGCTGTAAAATATCGCTTTTAATTTATTTATATACTCGCAGCGATAGACGTAGATATCTAATACGGCCAATCGTGCTCACAAACGCGTTTGTATTTCACGAGCGTTGCGAGCGATATTTAAAACTTCACAGAAGTTTAAAGAAAATTTAATGCCTGTACCAGTTAGGCCACAGGCTTACTTATTAATAACTAGCTGTTACCCGTAGCTCCGCCTGCGTGAATGTCGGTTTTATCTTTGTTTACATTGACGATTTTCCATACAAACATTCTTTCCCTATTTCAACCACTGTAGTCATTTTTCGACATAAAAGATAGCCTATGTTGTTCCCCGATGTCTAATCTATCTCTATACTAAATTTCATTAAAATCGGTTCAGTGGTTTAGGCCTGAAAGCGTAACAGACAGACAGAGTTACTTTTGCATTTATAACATTAGTATGGAAGTATGGATAAGCCAATAAAATCCGAAGTCCAAACATTATAGCGGAAAGATTAGTAACATAACGTTAGCAACCTATTCGAGTTTTAAATCGTAACATTGAGGTCCTGTTTCACCACTTGCTGATAAAGTGCGTGTCAACCTATTCGAAACTTAACTGACAGGTAGTACTCAAAAATCAGTTCCAGGAGTGCCTAATAACCATAACTGACAAATAAACTCATTAAAAATATAAGACAGATTTAAGTAGAAGAGGTTTTATCTGTTAGATAAATCAAACACTGTAGCAGCTAGTGGTGAAACAGGGCCTAAATATATCAATTCAAAATCTACACAGCAACGTGAACTGTTACATCAGAACTAGTTACAAGGAATTTTAAAATTACATCCAGTAATTGCAAAAATAATATTCAATTCTAGTTCCTGTATAACTAGTGTCACTGGTTTAAGAGAGAGTACGTTTTACATATTATTATCATAACCTCTTTGCGTAATGTAAATACACGTACATAGTCTGTAACAGTTAAAAGAGGCTATAAATGTTACTATGTTAGTATCTTTGCTGCCAAACAATGTATCAAAGAATCCTTAATATTATAAAGGCAAAAGTAACTCTGTCTGTCTGCCTATTACGCTTTTACGCCTAAAATACTGAATCGATTTTGGATACAGTGATAGAATATACCTTGAGAAACAACATAGGCTATCTTTTGTCGAGACAAAATGGCTTGAAAGGGTTGAAATAGGAAATGAAATTCTGTATGAAAAATGCGATATAACCGACATACACGTGGGTGGAGCTGCGGGCAACAGCTAGTAAATATAAGTATGACTGAGTGACAATGCAGAAAATAGTTGAGACAAACATTGTAGCGAAGACATTAGCTATAACAAAGAGTTGTTTATATTCAGTGGCTGAAACCTGTGAATGGTGAATGGTTATAAGCGAGGGTAGCAATGATCAGTCAAGTAACTGTAACTTTAGACGTAATAGTTTATTAATATTTACAGTAGGTATCTATATCTACGTGAAATTAACAAAGTTTTTGTTTTCTTTTATATCAGAATTTTAAAAATAAGTTTATATTTCTAAGTTTTCTACGTCTGCGTCATCAGCATAAAGAGTACCACTGCTGAACACTGGCCACTTCCAACAGTAGACGGTTGTCATTCTAAGTTTTCGTAATAACAAATTATAATAAAAATTACATACATTATTTGTAGCATTGACCACAGACAAAATATGCCTTAATCAAAAATATCAATATACAGCACTGTAAGTGGGTCTCAGTATGAAAGTAAGTATAACTGTCTTCGTTAATGCTTTGATCTTAACTTCCCGTAGCACAATTTCACCCGCGTGTTTGCTTACTGCGGAAGCACCCGTCGCCAATAGCGTGATGTTACATAGCCACGTTCCTCAAGAACTAAAATATCATACGCAAAATATATATAATTATTCAAATCCGTCAGGTAGTTCCAGAGATTAGCGCGTTTAAACAAACAAACAAACAATCTCATTCGCTTTATTTAATAGTATCGATTAATATTATAGAATACCTTATAACAAGTTGCATAATAAATTTCAAAATACATACATGGCTTAGCAGTGACAATTCATAAAATAATTTGCTATTGTTTGGGCCTTGGAGCGTTAGTAAACTACGATTTGGTTTCCAAACGGAACTTATAAAATGTTTAAATAGTGTCCCATTGTTTACTGAAACGAAGAAGCACAAAAAGGTAGTTGAACTTTAAATAGAAAGGTTAAGTTGTAGATGAATTGACAAACACAGGTATTTAAAGCCGCGGCATACGTGACGGGTTTTTATACAGAGGGGACGGGACGGGAAAATTTGTCACGGAAATATGGAGAGGACGGGCACGTGGCCGATCGGACAAGGCAGTGACGTCTCCATCCCGTCCATATCCTGTCCGAGAATAAAAGTTTCCACTTTAGAATAAAAGGTCGAACAATATTTCCCGGTTATAACGCAGTAAAATATAGGTTTTTAGATAACTATAAATTTTTATATAGTTTTCAAAACAAAATAAGTATTATTTCTTGAAAGTAAGTTTTAGCCAGAGTAAAATTGTTTACGCCAGAAATATCGAAGTCGCCAAACTGTCGAACTGGAGGTCTAGACATGTGGCTTAAATGAGAATAGAATGTGATTAAAACATGACGTTTGTGATTGACATAAGGTAGCGATTGTCGTTACCTTATGTCAATCCCATAAATTTTTTAATCTAATGCTATTAGCATTTATGCCACTTGTCTAACCTTCTGAGTTGATATTCTTGTTTGTCGTTTATGAATTCAATATTTTATTTACTAACTGTTTCTTTGAAAAGGTATTTATGAATGTTTGAATACCTCTTAGAATTCGATAAAATTACATGTTATTACATAAAATCTAATTTATATTTTATGAGTAAATGTAAAATGTAATTTTGAACATACCTAAATAGTATAGAAGTCTTGTAAGATTTTTTAACCAAAATTTATGCTAATTTTAAAATCAATACAATTCAGTTATCTACTATTTTTAGGTAACTAGCTAAAGGTACTACACAATGTCCTGTGTTGCGTAAGAACTTACAATGGATTCTAATAAATCAATCACACAAAGTTTAAGGGTCTATGTGTAATTGCCTTGGCCAGCAGTGAACGACAGCGAAGTCATAAAATTTTTAATAATTGTTTTAACTCATCATCCATAAAGAAGAAATTCGAAAGATGCATAACAATATTTTAATAAACTGGTTGACCTGAATATCCACACTTTTTTTCACAAACTACACAAATATAAGTAGGCTCCTGTGTAGTGGTCGGTTCAGTAGTCGTTGTAGGTTTAGGAGTAGTCGTAGGTTTTGGATTTTTAGTCATTTTATGCGCCCAGTGACCGTAGTAGTATGGCGGAGGGTACGGGAAGTCTTCAACCCAGAACTCGGACTGAAAAGTTGGAGGTTCTTCATAATATATAGATGAATCTGAAATTAACAAAAGGCAATATTAGGTTGAGCAGCAATAGCAAAACTGGCATCTATTTTTATATTAGTCCCGTAGTCGCGTACTGCAGTGTTAGTCTGCTTGTCTATAGACATATGAACTAACCAATAATGCTTGCCCACTGCGGATCGGAGATTTTATGCAGTCCTATTGGTTAACATTTAATTTTCTCCGCTCCGCAACCTCGCTGCAATTTTATGGACAGGCAATAGTATCCTGTGGGCTACTTTGTGAACTGGAATCACCGTCTGCTTATTTTCACAAAAATATTTCCCGTCATATAACTGATAATAAACGACGTTTTCGTCCATAGTGAATTGATACAGCGAACAATCGAGTCTTTAACCCAAATTAATTGGGTTTTCTAAGGTCCATTAAGTCTACACATAGTGCGGGCAAACCGCATCTGTACTACTATTGATTAGATATATAGTATGTTGGTAAGTCACATACCTTTTTACATTAAAATTATCAATGGACCATTGCATGCTACCTATACTTATTTTTTATATAAAAAAGATACTACTAATAAAACAATTTCCATTTAAATTAGTTAATATATCAAGTACAAAGTTTGTTTAACCTGTTTTATCTTCATGTGTAATAAATAACATGACATTTTAATTATCTTATTTCGTATAGGCTAGGGTTGCGGTCAACCAATGGATGAGGGAGGCTCACGACCGGCCAAGGTGATGAAAGTTGGGGTAGGCCTATGTCCAGCCGTTGTCTTTAGGCTGATATGATGATGAAGATATGCTAATTTATCAAAATCAATTGACAGGAACAACGGTTTCAACCAAAACGTTAATATTGAACTAAGAGCCTTCAAAGGGCCTTTAACTTTATTAAATGTGTATACCTACTAATGTCTTAAAGTAGCTATGTTTTTCTATAGTTATATTTGTAATAAAGGTATTACAAATTCGATAGGACAGCTCCACATTACGTGCTAACAGAAACAGTCTTACCCTCATCAACTCGTCGCTTCTCTCTCTTCGAGCAATATAAAGGGCATACTTTAAAACAGAAGAATATCGGCTTTTCTGAAACCAAACATTAACTTAAATGACGCGTTTTACAAACTATTCAATTTTAGTTTAGTACAAAATAATAACATAGTATCACATCTGGAGTAGGCAGAGATATCTAAAGTCTACGTTTTGCCAGCCAGTTTCTTATGGGACAAGCCTGCTCCTATTTACTACAATTCCAGACTCTTACTGGTAATTTTGTAGAACAAACCCCATTATAGTTTTACCGAATCCGTGAATCAAACCCGAGACCGTAACGTTAACGTGACAATACACAATGCCACTCATGCAGTCACTTTTATTTAATTACTTTACTAGGGAACACGCTGCAGCCAAACCACAGCTCCTCGGCAATACCCATCTTATGTTAACTGCTACAAAGTACGAAATTGCCTCAAAATCAAATTTCTCGTTTTTTATTAAATGCTGTATCGCAAAAGATTTTACATACATACAATTAAATGTTGAAAAACTACACACAGGCTAAGAACCAATATTTATGGATCACAGTAAGTTTTGTCACGTGTCAGAGTGCGATTACGATTATAACTTTTTCCATTTAGAGGATATACACCTGCCAATATAAGCTTCGACATACTTAGAATTCTATAAATGTAAAGATTTTCTTAGAATGTTTATTATCATTGTTACTGCAGAAGTGTAATGTTTGTGGAACTAATATACTAAATTACGGAAGGCAATCCATTGGAAAAGTAGATTATAATGGCTTCACAGCTCATTTACGGCTAAATGTTGCTTATTGTGTAAATTTTCCAGTGTTGGCTATATACCGTGGACACACACTGAATAATTAACAAAACAGTTCATAACTTCATCATTCCATATTAATAAACTATTCTTGCCAAGTTTATTGATATCTACAGATTTAATGGATTCTTTATATTAAGCTTGCCAATAATAAGTCTAAAAGATCTATCAAAAGATAGTCACTTGACTAAAATACGTTTTATCTAGGACGAGCTTCCAGCAGCGCGATTTCTTCCGCTTCTTTGCTTACTGCTCTACTCCCGTCGCCAGTAGCGTGATTATAATCTGTATTTACACAGTTTTATAACCTTACTCAAGAACTGAGCTATCATACGCAAAAAGAATTATTTAGATCCAAAGATTCAGAAATTAACGCGTTCAAACAAACAAACAAACTCTTCCACTTTTTATAATAGTATAGATTATAACTTATGCCCAGGTAAGGGTATATCTTTATTACTTGTTATACTGTTGTGTTATACAGAAATGCCAGTTAGCTTTTAGTTAAACTTATGTTTTTCTGTCAGTAGTATAATTCTAATTAGAATGACAGAGACAACATAAGACCTAATCATCAATGAAAATCGAGTGACATTTCAGAATAGCACGACAACGAAAATGATATGGGTCTATCTTTTGTTTTCACGAAAGATGGTTGTATGTATATTTGTATGTATTTGTGTATTGTATTTTATCATTGTAATATACCATAAATATCATCAACAAGAATATTATTCTACACTTGACGCTGGCAGAAATTGCTGACACAATCGTCGGCTCTGTTGCCAAAAAAAGGAGAAGAAGAAGAATAAAGTGAATCAGTCAATTAAACATTTACCTTTCCAGAAGAAAAGCGCTTCACTTATTACAATATTCAAAAGCACGGTATAGATCAGAACGTGCAAGTACATCTTTTACACGCGTACACGTACAGTCACCTTTCACTACTAAGTAAACACAAGTTTTGAAGAAAATCTACCGTACTTTATATAAACTTATGAAAACCGGTCCATTACGTGTTATGTAGGAAATTAAAGTCTGCGATTTAAGTACGATGAAAATTTCGTTACACTAAATGCTAAAATTTTAAACTGTTTCTATCATTCAATCAAATCATAATAGCGCTAGTAGCTGGTTTCAGCATGAATGGGCCGGAACGTCCGGGGAAGTACTACCCTCTCATAGAAGATCGACGCAAGAGCAGTAGTATTCGTACTATGCGTTTCGTTCGGTGAGTGAGAGTGCCGGAGGCCCAATTTCCCCCCTTTCCTATTTCCTCACCTCCCTCACTCCCTTCCCCTAACCCCATTCCCAGTCGCCATAGTGGAGGCCAGCATACCAGCAGTTTAAAACAATGACTTTTAGTATGGTGGCCACCACTTCTGGATTCCACTGACTGCTTACCATCAGGCGGGGTGGAGTCACTTTGGTAGGCTAATATATAAAAAAAAATCATGTTTTAGATCAGAAAAGCTTATCTCTTACAACCAATTAGCAAAAGGCATTATGAATTTTTAACGCTCGGTTGATCGATTACAAACCGAACTCCATATTGTCAATATATAGCAAATTATTATAAGTATTTTAAATTTATTTTACTTTGACATAAAATTACGTAACAATTTTTTTTTTATTAGCCTACGAAAGTGACTCCGCTCTGCCTGATGCTAAGCAGTCAGTGGAATCCAGAATTGGCGGACTCCATTTCAAAAGCCAAACTATGGCGGCTCTGTGAGATGTTTTTCACGCCCCGCTTAAAAGACCCAGGATCAAAGTTGGATGGGAACACATGAGTTGGCAAAGAGTTCCAGGCTTTAATTGAGCGACAAAAGTTTGAAGTGCTGAACCGTTTGGTTTGAGACCCTTTAGATTCCACAGTGAAATGGTGGCACTTTAGTCCCGCACATGTCGTTCTGGATAAAAAGGGAGAGGATGGGATTAATTCAAAGAGCTCTTCAGAACACTCTCCGTTGTAAAGGCGATAGAAGACGGCCATTGAGACGATGTCTCTTTGCAGCTGTAAAGGCTCAAGGGTCTTAGTGGCCTCCGGGCTTTCGATGATACGGACTGCTCGCCGCTGCAACCTATCGAGTACATACAGTAAGTACTGTGTGGAGCCACCCGAAAGATAAAAATTGTACTTCTATTTAAACTAATTAAATGATTTGATTTGATTTGATTTAAAAGATAGACTTATAAATTTGAGGGAGTAATACGAAATCACACGATGCGAAATGGTTGCTGTAAGAGGGCGACTAAAAAGTTTAAACGGTTGTACTGTCTAGGAAATGTCTTTGCCCTGAGCAACCTCGTTAAGTGGTACGCGAAATCTCGTATTTATTTAATGAATACGGAATGAATTAAAATCAAAGCCTTTATTTCATTTATTTGATTTGAAAATAATTAATATCTACTAGTTGTCAAAAACCTTGTCAATCTTTTTAAGATTTACAAGGATGTTTGCTAATGATCAAAATCTTTCTTGCGTATTGCGGTCTTTTTATTTTATTAGGCGTTAGTAGTTTTAAAGAGAACCAATCTAGGATTATTAAGCCAGTCAACTGTTACTAGTACTAACTAGATTTTTAATTCGACATAATAATATCCATGATTTAACAACTGACATGCGAGCCAGTCTTAAATTTTATATTTGTGTCACGTTAGTGAACATGAAATTGGCGTTTGACTTGTTAACCATCCAGCGTAAAACTATGCTTTGCATCGATAAGGCTAGTCTACAATCGCGGTAATCTAATCAATGTAAGCTGGTCTAAAGAGAAAAGATTAGATTTTGTGTATGTTAGTTTATTTTTCCAATTCATCTCAAGATCTAAATTAACTATTTAAAAAATTCCTCTTTAGAAAGCTATAAAGAAGATGGGTAACATAGGCTATATTTTATTATGTCTTACATATTGTTTTCAGTCATTCTCAAAATATTAATATTTTAAACGCCTTTGTAAATCTAAAAGATGCAATACGACACTATTGCAATGATATTTTTCGTAGGCGTTTGTTTTCAGACCAAATGAAACTTTTGATACTGAAGCGAAGCGGACGTCTAGTGATAAATAATTTACTTATTCTCTTCCAATATTTTACTATCTTCCAATCTTCCACTACGTTTATTTCCTAACTAGTTTCATGCGGCGCGGTTTTACCATCGTATATGCTTACTGTTCTACTTCCGTCGCCAGTAGCGTGATGTTACATAGCCTACAACCTTCCCCGAGAACTGGGCTATCATACGCAAAAAGAATTATTTTAATCTGACTACTAGGTTTAGATATTAGCGTGTTTAAACAAACAAACTCTTCTGCTTTATAAAATAGTATATATAATCATTTTTGTTTCCTCGCATTTATGATACAGACAATATTAATAAATTCTATGAAAAGATATACTCGTTTCAGACGATATTAAAATTGTAAAAAACATGTTTCTAACGTAGACCCGTTTTCATTGGAACTCGATATTTCAATTACACAAGAAACATTTTTTATTTTTATTTTCGACATCCCATTCCAATTTTTTTTGTTTTATTTTATATTTTCTTATTCTTCAAGAGAAGAAGTTTAATGAAATGTTAATTAAACTTCTTTACCTTACTACATTGATTTTTCTACATTAAACAAAAACATTTCTCATAAAATACAGAATGTTTCAGAGAAATTATACTTTAATCACTTCAACTAAAACTAAATAAAAATTTATATATTTTCTTGAAGTATATGAATTGTTAAACCACGAACGTTTTGAAACCTGTCACAACCTATAATCACATTGTCACACATTGTTTGAAGACCACAATATTCGTAATGATGTTCGTTAGGCTTACAATTTCTAAGGCCTGTCGCATGTTTTATATGATTACCTATACAATTTATATTTGTTTTGACTACGGGTTTAAAACAATGATCAATTTATATTTTACTAGAGAGCTGTTGCCCGCAGCCATATCACAATTTACATACAAACTTTCATCCCCTATTTCAACCCTTTCAAGAAATTTTTTTGCGATGAAGGGTAGCCTATGTGGTAACCCAAGGTCTATTCTATCTTTATACCAAATTACAACAAAATCGGTTTAGTGGTTTAGGCGTGAAAGCATAACAGACAGGCAGAGTTACTTAGGCATTTATTATATTTGTATGGATTAATAAGAAGCTATAATTTATCAACCAACGGCCACTAGATAGATCTACTGAATTCTTATTGCTCAAAATATTATAGGGAAATTTAGGACTAGTAGAGTAAAGCCTCATTCACACGGAGAGAGTTTTTTACCTCGAACATACGATTATTGTGCAATGCGTATTATATCTTGATAGGGCTAATAATAATAGCTAATTCTCCATTAAAGATACTCATTTAGATGGTATTAAACACTAAAGATATGAAACAGCAGAAAGGGATATGAATGAATCATTTTGGAACATAAAAATCATCGTTATCATAATTTTAGTTGAAAGACGTCCACGACTAATCACTTGATTGACTGAATCTGTGATTTTCAACTGAACAATGAGAGATAATCTGCAGGGCAGATTTATACAGCTATTTTGGTCAGACAATAATATCTTATATTCACCTAATAAAACGTCGTACACTTACACCAAGTTTCTGAAAGGCTGATCTACGAAAAATTTACTAATCACCTGTTAAATCTCATGTGAAGTACCAATTGAGTTGCTAAAAGCATGAATAATTAGTTTATTTTGATCTAACTAGTAACCAATTAGAGCAAATTAAACCAATCATTCATGCTTTTAAAGTAATTAGTAACTTATTAGATTAAGTTACAGCATGCTTTTAGGTACTTCACATGAGATTCAACATTAGATTAGATTAGTTATTTTTTCGCTGATCAGCCTTTCAGAAACTGGGTGTAAGAGTTATTTATTTATAATATTTTATATTTTTTTACTTTAGCGGGCAACTTATTGCATTTTGAGTTGATGTATAATTTTTAACAGTATTTTTTAATGTTATCTAAACAAAACAATAATAAATTTATTAAAGAGTTTATCTTTCTTATAAGCACTTAATGAGTGAATGAATCAAAGAATTAAATTATCTTTGCAAATTGTTAAGTAAAAATGATGTAGGCATGTTTGGGTGAATTACTAATATTCATGTTTCACAAATCCAAAATCTTTAAGAGCTATGGTTTTCAAATCATTTTTGTTTTAAGTAATAGTGTTGACATCTAAAAAGAACTGCTAGATCTTTTCTAAACACCCAATCTACAAAAAGCAACTGCGTCTAGGTTAAGCTCTTTAAGAGTAAGAAGCCTCCTAACCCTTACAGACTGTCAAAACTCGTATAAAATGAGATATTGTGAATCCAGTTTTTAAATTTATTAGCTAGGAAAAGCATTAGAATCTTATCGAAGCAGCCTGAGTGATTGACACTTAATCCAGAATCAGCGAAAGGATGAAATATTGTGATTTTTATCTGAGTGACATTTGTCATTTGCTATAAATATGCTATTCGTCTCCGACTTACCAAAGAGTGTTTGTTGATCCTTTGGAGGCGTTGAATTTATTTTCAAGCTACGGATTTTTTGAAGTAAATAACGTCATCAATAGCGACTCTGATATTTACAATGGTTTCAAAATATTAAAGAAATTCTTTTAAAAGGGCCTATACTGGTCACACTTATAATTTCCGGGTGTCTATTACATTTAGATAAATAAGGCGTTAAATTGTATCCGCAACGCGATGGGTTAGTGTGACAGCTGTTCAAGTAAGGTGTCCTTATTTTATACAAACGCAAAATGTCAATAATAATAATAATTTTGTTTATCATGGACACGGGTCTTACAAGTAAAAGCTCTTTGAAACATTAAATTGAATAGATAGACGAATACTGCAAGCAGTTGAGAGAATATTGTAGGATAAAAGAGGTAAGTGTTGCGCGAACGTTTAAGAAACGAAGAAATCCGCAGGCGAACTAAGATAACTGATGTGGCTCGCAGAGAGGCTTTTCTAAAGTGGCAGTGGGCAGGACTCATAGCTCGTAGAACTGACGGCCGTTGGGACAGAAAGGTTCGAAAGTGGCGACCACGAACCGGAAGACGCAGCGTGGGCAGACCCCTCACAAGATGGACCGACGACCTTATACCGGTGGCGGGCAACCAATGGATGAGGGCGGCTCACGACCGGCCAAGGTAGCGAAAATTGGGGGAGGCCTATGTGCAGCAGTGAACGTCTTTCGGCTGATATAATAATAATAAAAATAATAATAAAAGAGGTAAAGAACATGCTTCTACATTAGCATCTCACCATCTAAAACAATAGTACTTGATAAACATTTTTATTTAAACCATAATATTATTATCTAATACAATTTAGATATGAATATTTAAAAAGAGAACTTTTAAACTTGAAGTAAATATTTAATTTATATCTAGATTGCATTAACTCTATAGTTAATGCAATTTAGATAATATTTGTAGTAAACGTTCATAGTACGTTAAAAAAAAAGATACCATATCATTACAAATCTCCACGTTTGGCTTTGCCTAAGGGTTAAAACGTTATCTATGCCTACTTCAGATTTCAAAAACCATTTTAATCTATAATGCTCTTTTCAGAAACAACTAGTTGGGTATAATGGTGAAGAAAATTACTGTTTTATGTTCAACACAGCATATACCTTTATTTTACTCTAGGCTTTGTTAGCTTGTTGAAATTTTATTGTTTTATTTAGAAACTTTGTCCTTAATTTTGTAAGATTGACTTGGTAGAAAATGTCTTTGGCATTAAGTCTACTACTAACTGAAAAAGCTCCCTGCCTGCTTCTATCCGAAAAATGTATAATATAAAAATGAATCGCTGAATGTGTTGCTAAGCCAAAATCTCGAGAGCAACTGAACCGATTTCGCTAATTCTTTTTTTATAATATTCTTTGCAGTACGAGGATAGTTCTTACGGAGAGAAAAAATTTAAAAATTGGCTGAAAAAAAAACCAGCTGACCCGGTGTTCCGATTAGCAGAAATAAATTATAAAAATTTTAGAATCGACTGTTAGACTGTTAGGCGGTACGAAGTTCACCGGGTCAGCTAGTATAAAACAAAATTAGGTCCTCTTTTATTTATATTTTTTAATATATTTGACATTTCACTTTTTAAGAATAATCGGACAAGAAGATGGCATTTTTTACCATTAACTAGCGTATATTTAAAATATTTGTATGTAAAATGAACAGCGCCACTGGTATTTATTGTAAGAACCAAATTTCTCATCAAACATTTACGAAGTCATCGTCAATTTCAAAGACTTGTAGCAAATTATGTAAGGACGCAACTGAAAGTGGAAGAGGGCCATCATATTTTGTAAGTAACGATTACTACAAAATACAGCCCTCTTACAAGTTGACAAAAACAACAGGAAGGATGTGCCTCAGTACTGTAAGACGCACAGAGCCTACAGAAAATGTACATGCTTATTTAAAATCTGAAGCTGCCTGAGTAAATTTGAACGATTACCTCGTGGAGATCCTTGAAATTTAATGGAATCTGTTTATTACTTGGGGCTTTATTTACGTAACAAAAATGTAAAAATACTCCTGAGGGCCTAGACAAATGGCATAAACGTTAATAGAATAGAATAGATCAAAAAATGTATTAGGTGGACATAAGCTAACGACAATGTTGGCATTAGTTTATGCCACTTGTCTAGGCCCTCGCCCTCTGAACTTCACTGGCTGCTTGCCTACCATCAGGCAGAGTGGAGTCACTTTGGTAAAAGGACTATAGGTAAAACAACACAAATAATTTATTTTCAAATATTTCTCTCCGTATGTTTCAATAGGAAATTTTTAAACACATTACATGAAAAGTAATTCAACAGTATCAATTAATTTTATTAAAGCAAACACCTCCGACCCTAATTTTCCCCTGCCGTATATTTATGATCGCACCTTGTGATTTATTCATCCCTTAAACCGTTTTCTATGAATTTTAACTCAAAAGTAAACAACCCTTTGCTCTTAATTTTAATGCAAATTAAATTTGTCAAAGTCTATTTGAGAATAATCACTACTACATATTCTAGTTTAAGTACTAAAAAAACTTTTACTTTTAACATGGCCAAATTTTGAGAAAATACTGAACTTCTATACGATTCGATGATTCGAGTTCGATGGCGATGATAATAATTCACCTAACAATGTTTAATCTAATAACTTTTATACGATAACTGACCATAGACTTTATGTTAATCACTTTAAGCTTCGTAAAATAAATGAAGACGAAAAATTAATCAGGCCATTTGCACATAAAAATTCAATTAGCCTCAAAATCATCCCTGAATCCTTTACCAGCGCATGTGTTCCTATATAATTATGATCCTAGGTTCTTTTAAGCGAGGCGTGAAAAAGTATCTCACTAAGCCGCTATAGTGGAGGCCACCATACCAGTAGTTTGACTTTTGGAACGGTGTCCACCATTTCTGGATTCAACTAACTGCTTGCCATCAAGCAGAGTGGAATCACTTTGGTAGACTAATACTTATAAAAAAAATAATTATAATTTAACAGTAATAGCCTTAGCTGTCATCTTTTAACTAAAAACTTCTTAACTAGTAAAAACAGTTACTAAATCATGTTAGACCAGTCTGCAGATTTCAGCTTTATATTAAGTAATAAACGTTATACATGTTCTCAAGATAACATATGAAAGGCTTACGTTCAGGCTTGACGAGTTCGTAGAGGCATAAAATTTACCTTTATAGCTACATAACTTTAACTGGATTAATCTGGTTGCTAAAGTAAGGTGAAACAATAACTACAGTCTTATGGTATATCAATACAATTATAATATCTTCTGGACGTGGCCTTTTCGAAGTGTCGTGTTTTGTCACAATATTCACGCTTGATGACGCAGGTGGATTAAGGATTGCAGTAGTGGCAGTCTTACCACGAAACGTTGAAATCTATCTTATGTTGAATGAAGTTTCATAAAGATCCTCATGTTTGTTCATGGTTTGTTCGCTAATATTCGGTCATTATTTGCATGAGTGATGTCTACACGAGCAAGAAATACTCTGCTAGTAGGAAATTAATCACTGCTTAACGCTAGTACAAATTATCAAACATACTTAATTAAAACTTTTTGTTAATTTTTGATATTATTGACTTATGGTGAATAAAAACGTAGGGAGAAACATGTTTATTCGAAAACAAAAATATGAATTTAATTTGCCGATTCGTCTTGAGCAAGTGTAGTGATCAATGCTCATGCCTTCTCTATATGAGAAGACATTTACCCTGCAGACAAAACGGAACGTTTATATATATACATTATTTACATTGTATGTAGCTTACGTAATGAGGCATATATGGGTGGGACACCGGAAGAATGCTTTACATCAAATACGCGACTGTTGGGCGCCACTCCTCTGCTGAATTATGATGGCAAGTCGTTCAACATTTTAATAATGTCTTTCTTATCTTGTGATTTAGGCTGTTTTTAATGCTTGCATACTATAAATTTTTGGATGTTTGTTCATTCGATATGTCTAGATTCTTTTGGTAGTATCTCTGTATGTTAGAAATATTCAAGTTAAACTTAGAAAAAAATTCGCATTGATGTTAAGCTATTATAATAACTGCAGTTCGTGATTCTATTTATAAAACTGTGTTATAAAATTAATACAGACTTATTATATTAAATTTTACTATTTAAAAAACCAGCGTATATAGTAGCGCTTATTTTTCGCAGCTGTAAATACTTGAGTTTTTGTGTACTTTGTGCGATATTGTGAGTATTTTTCGTCTATGCCATATATGTGTATATTTTTCTATCTATTTTCTTTTATTTTCTATTTATATCTTTAGTGTACTTACCTAAATACGGGTCATTTACAATCAATAAACTATGTTTTTCTAGTCCTCTTATGCCGCACATCTTCTTCTATCATGTGGTTTCATTCTATTGTTTAAAAAACAAAAACAAATAAAAGCAGCATCTTTAAACTCACTTGTTTGTAGAATATAATCAGTAAAAACAAATATTTAAACAACAACAAGCTTATAAATTCTTAAAATAACACAGTAACATCTAAATAACGTTGCAGTGAAATAAAATATCCTCGAACAACAAACTAAGAACAAACCATGATAAGTAAAATAAAGTACTCTTGGAAAGCGTAAAATAATTCTACGAATATGTAACTCGTGCATCGTTTTGTATTCAAAACAACCAAAATAAGATTGAGTACACTATTAGCGATAATACTTTTAACTAGTTTGTACTATTCCCGCAGCGCGGTTTTACCCACGATAAGTTACATCTTTAGTTACTGTTTTACTCCCGTCGCCAGTAGCGTAAAGTTACATAGTCGATAACCTTCCTCAAGAACTGGGCTATCAAACACAAATAGAATTATAGAAATTTGACGGGTAGGTCCAGAGATTAGCGAGTTCAAACAAACAAACTCTATTTTTAATAATATAGATAAGGATTAACAAAAGCAAGTTTAGTAATGCCTATAACTTTTTAATCTTAAACATTACTTGACTTACTGTGAAGAAAAACGTGGTAAGGTAACTTGGACTGCATCGGTGCCTTCCCCTCGTGGGCACCATTAGAAAATCCTCTCGGCAATTTTCTTTTGTCCTTATTGTGAATTATCCATTTTGAAAATAAACATTAAAATTGCCGAAATGAACACTAATATGACAAAAATATTTGTTTTGATAGCGCTGTCAAAATGGAAGACCATTTACCAAAGTGGCGCCGTCTGGTACTTATGGACAACATACCTTATAAAGTACTTAAGTCTTGGCAATAGCGAGCAATAAAATTAAAAGCAAATAAGATTACATTGAAAACTCAGCTAGTTATAGAAGAAGTATTATCGAGTAGACAAACTTGCTCATTGCTCAGTTCAAATGGCTCAAACTGGTAATAACTAGGGATGATAAAACGTGAATAAAATAGTTTAATATTTTGTTGAAGCTTGTTATTTTCATTCTGTTTTACTTTAACAAATTTAGTTAGTTAGTTTAGTTTTTTTTTCATAGATTCATCATATCGGCCAGTTATTGTCCCACTACAGGGAAAGGCCTCTTCTTATACAGAAAAAGCATGAGCATTGATCAGATTGCTTGGTTTTTTCCAGTTTAATTCTCAACAGCTAGCGTATGCTATATAGGCCGCAGCCAACAATACCTGGGTAGCGTTCTATGACTGCTGGTGATTAGCCGTTCCATTGCTTCTATTAGATTGTCAAAAGGATTCTTCATCAGGAATTACAGGAACCTCAAATTAATATTTAATTAACCAAAAGAAAAGTATGGACTCCTGGAGCAAATATAAAGTACCGATATCAGCAATATGAGGTGAAAACATCAACATTTTTCTATTTTATTTTGAACTAAGAACGCTATAAAATTTCAGCAAACAGCTGCAGATAACAGCTTTTCTTGAGCTTAGAATAAGACGTCAAAAAGTGTGCCTGACGCTACCAAGAAGTTTATAATTGCATTCATAAAAGAATATAAGCGTCTGAATATTAATTTTATCCGCAAATATTGTGAGAAAAACAAGATTTCTCATATAGAGAACTGTGAATCTGAGTGCTGTGGAAAAACCACCTGATAAAGGCTGTCAGAATATACTGAATTCAGTCTGCCTCTAATCAACCCCTTAGGATATTTCGTATCATCATCATCAACTTTTTGACTGTCCGAGTTTTCTAACTGTGGACAGGCCTCTCTCAGTTTGCGCTATTTCCTACGCTCTCGTATCAGTCTCCGCATATCCAAATACCCGCAACAATTATGATAAATTCGTCTTATATTGAAATAAAAATAATGTTAAACAAAGCCTGAGGCCCTAGACAAGTGTCAAAGATTTCTATTCTATTCATAGAATAGATAAAAAAATGTATAAGATGGCGTTAGCTTATGTCAATCTAATACGTTTTTTAATCTATTCTATGAATAGAATAGAAATCTTTGCTAGACAAGTGGCAAAGATTTCTATTATATATCTATATAATAATACTTTTTCCTGGTACTGTTATTAATAAAATAGTAGTGTTTAATCTATCTTTCAATACGTTTCCATTTATATTTTTATTTAAATAGTCTACTACTAGATTTACATTTATTTTGTAGTCTTCTTTATGGATTAGAATTGTCTAAATTTTATCAGTGACAAGTCGCCTTATTAAATATATAATGGGAAGATACATCAATCATTTGAAATTGTACACGAATTATGATAATATGTTGGTCTCTTATTACGTACGTGTATGTAATTGTACTTGCATGGATATCATTATCGTCGGTACTATAAGATCATAAAACACATCTAGATCTGATATGTATATACTATTATATAAAGCGCAAGAGGTATAAAGTTCTTTTTTTATATTAGCTTTTCAAAATGAGTTGAAAGTTGGTTATATAAATGATGGACACGATTCCAAAAGTCATCGTGGCCAACTGTTAGCATGATGCATGATTGCCCGTATTATGATGCTTTTATGAGAAGCTATTTCATGGAAAGGAGAAATACATGCACTAATAAAAAGTTCTCTTTTTTAACTACGCGTCATAGCTATGATCTTGCAATCAAGTGATCGCAGCCGACGTGCTTGCGTGGGAAGGCTAAGCTATGAATGCCGTGGGACCAGAATCCACTGTTGCCATCACCTACGCACTCTGATAAGAAATCACACCACAGATCAACACAATAACAAATGGAAGAACCATACCAAGTGCAGGCAAGCTAAGGAAGCACTGCCAGAGCTAAATGCTCGCTTCACGAAACAGGTGCTCCAGCTGTCTAAACTACAACTTCGCACAGTCACAGCCGCCATCACCGGTTATGGTTCTTTCAATAAACATCTATTTGTCATGGGAATTACAGGCAGCCCGCTGTGCAGAGCTTACATGCGGGCAGGCGACAACAACAGCACACATACTGCTACACTGCCCTGAGGTCGCCACATACAGGGCAAGATACTTTGGCGACCCAGATTCACTCCACGAGATCGTCGGGGACATCAGAAGTCTGCCGGCCTTCTTCGAGGAGCAGAGACGGATCGAGTGATCGCCACCCACCCACACGCAAAATACGCACACAGTCGTGGAGTTGCGGAAAGCAGCCCGTTCACACCAATGATTTTGCAAGTGTGTGTGTGTGTGTGTATGTTTCTAAGACATTTTACCAGGTCGTTGTTATCCTCTGCGTTTTACGGTCATCAATTCATCAGTTTGTTTGTTTAAACGCACTAATCTCTGGAACTACCAGTTGGATTTGAATTTTTATTTGTTATTGTAATTGATAGCCCAGTTCTTGAGGAGGATTATAGAATATGTAACATCACGCTTCTAGCGACGGTAGCAGAACGGTAACCAAAGATGAAACTTAAAGCGGGTGAAACCACGCTCAGCTCTGCAAAGCCGTCGCCTACCGTGAAGGACGTAGGGTAGGTGAAGAGTTTGAAAGAGGTGAAGAAAAAGGAAAAGGCCTCCGGCCTTCTCACTCACCGAACTAAATGCAATAGTACGGATACTACATCTCTTACTTCGCAATCTTCTATGAGATGGTAGTACTTCCCCGGTCGATCCGGCCCATTCATGCTGAAACCAGAGTGGATCTACTACCATACTTCCTCAGATTGAAATTTAGAAAATAATGTTACACAGAATCAAATTCAAAACTGATTTTATTTTACACTTCCCTAGACCATGATTTTATACCTCAGTACTTTTTCATCCGACCTCATTAGTCAGAGCTAAGAATTATGCTTGCAATTAAAGTTAAGATTCATTCATTAAGAGCTAACACGAGTTCGACATTCCAACCACTTGGAGAAAATATTGTAATCCCCAGTCCTTTTGACACCATTTAATTAACATACAAATTAAAAATAACGGGCATTCTTTCACAGTTTTTACGGTTTTTGAATTAAGCGATTTTCTAAGGCAACCAGCACCACCCAGATACTTATATGTAGATGCGTCTATTAGAATAAAAGTGTACCTCAAGAAATAATGAGTTTAGTTAGTTTCTGTAATCGGTGGTATTAGTTTGCATTGTGAACTACACCACGTGAAATATTAAAATATATTGCAAAACAAGATCATATTTCGTTACACCTAATATACTCACGTAACAGACGCGATGCTAAAGTACCAAGAGGAATGAGTACCTAAACTAAATGTCATTATTTCGCCGTTGTCACTATTCATTGTTACATAATTTTAATATAATTTAATGTAATTATGTTACATGTGGTGTACAAAAAGCATATTCCATTCTATTATATTCTAAATGGTCCTTAAAGCAGGAATCCCGTGTTTAAAAATCCGTTCAAAGATTAAGAACATTTGTTCAAGTCGCTGTTTTCTTTTACCCGTTTCTCTTCTTATTTAAGAAGAGAAACGGCTAAAAGAAAGCAGCGACTTGTAATGGATTCTATTTAAAGATATTATTACATGACAAATACCATAAAATTTGCAATGTAACTGTCTTATTGGATCGCCGATTTTTCATAACATAAAAACCTATCCAAACTTAACAATAGAGTGTAGCAAAAATAAACTGAAACGAACTCATTTTATCAAGCAAACACTGTTCAGAAAGTATGTTATTATGCACACACCGTATAAAAGGTTCAATATATAAACCTTTGTTAAAAGGCTCTATTGAACGCCTAAAAAAGCTTAGTCATTCAAACATCCACTTAATTATGTTCGGGAAAAAAAAGTGTTCATTATTATATGCTGACAACGAATAATCCTAAGAACGCACGCTTTTGATTTTTGAGAGAAAAAGGATCCTAAGTGTACAATTATAGACTTGAACCATCAGTTAAAAAGCTCAGAGCATAATTATATGCAACTCATCTGTTGCAATAAGAGCGATAATAATTTGCAGATTGTTTTTTAGGCTTCAGTTTTGTGGCGACTGCGCTAAACAGACTATTGCTAAGGCATTTGAAGTTTATAGGCTATTTATAAGATTTCAAAGATATGAGTCTAGCAATTTTAAAAAGCTTCGAAGTCACAAAGAAAATCCGGCTCAAAATCTTTATAACTTTGTGATATATATTTATGCCGATACATAGATAATAAAGTTACTATGTTTGCAATATTATAATAATATTAATCCTGTCATCTCTGCATTGTGTCTACATATTAGTGCAGACATTTTATTTATGCCATTGTACAACAGAACTGGAGTAGGTATTTGGGAAAGCAAAGGATTTCTCGAATACTCCAGTAATTGTATTCAAACATTTTTATAGAGAAAGTACAATTTCAATCACATTTCTTATGATATTTTATATTTACTAACATTTAAAATTGATTGTACTTGTATTTTGCAGTATGAAAACTTAACTTTATCACCCCTTGTTTACCTTTGATACCACTTAACGAACAATCCGTTGGTATGAGTATCCTTTTTCCTACAGTGTATATCAAACAACGTAATATCAGTATATAATACATCTATCTATACATATAATAAAAATGTAACCGATCGCTGTCTGTACATGGAAGATATATGAGAAAAAATACTATTGGGACCTATAACAACGCAAATAGAACCCAAAACAATGATTTTTAAAATTTTTGTCTGTTTGTCTGTTTGTCTGTTTGTCTGTTTGTCTGTGCGTTTGTGCACGCTAATCTCAGAAACGGCTTATCCGATTTAAATATGGTTTTCACTAATATATTGTGGTAAGCTTCACTTAACATTTAGTGTTTGTTTCATGTTAATCGGTTCATAAATAAAAAAGTTATGCCAATTTAAAGAATCACATCCAACATTCGTTAATTTACTACGAAATCTTATAGAAGCAGATATTTTAACAGGTTGCGGAATAGCTGATAGTGTTTTTATTCCTCGGATTCCTGTCATTCTAAACAGTCTTTCATTTAGTTTTAAACGAGTCCAGTTTCCAGTGAGCCTATGTTTTGCGATGACTAATTAAAGTAATTAATTAATTAAGTAATTAAAGTAAAGGTAAGACACTAAAAGTTGTGGGTGTGGTAAAAAGTATTAGCTGTTTTTCGGTCAGCTTTATGTGGCTCTATCACGTGTTAGCATTACTAGCAGCCTGTATGCTTTGATCCCTGATGGCTATACGTCTAATCCATACATCCATACATATTATATAAGGCTTTGTCCTGACTGACTGACTGACTGACAGACAACGTAAAGCCTAAACCGCTGGTCGTAGCGACTTGAAATTTGGAGGGTGTGTTTGTCTTAATGTCTAGAAGTGTACAAAGAAACCCTTTCTTAAAAATTCAACCCTTAAGTGTATGAAAAGGGATGAAATCGATTGTATGAAACGTCTTCATTTTTTAAGTTACAGCTTTGAAATTTTGTTTTGGAATACTTTTATTTAAATAAAAAATACGTTCATAATTTTTTTTTTACTGGGGTGGATTTATATGAGTGAAATAAGGGATGAAATATTGTATGGAAAGATCTTTGCTTTTGAAGTTGGCGACTTGAAATTTGGAGGGAGGGGGAAGGGAGGGGGAGGAAGAGGAAAGGAAGGGAGAAGTGAGGGGAAAGCGCGGGGGTAGTGAGGGAGAAGTCAGGGGAAAGGGAGGGGAAAGTCAGGGGGAAATCGACTGCCTCTGTATTTCGGTGGTACTGTGTATGGACTGTGAGGTCGCGGGTTCGATTCCCGCTGAGTGCAAATATTTGTAGCATGAATTTAAATAATCACGTCATAAATGTGGTATGTATATAGCTTAGCTTAGTTTGTTTTTAAGTTAGGTTAACACGTCTTATTTCTTTATTAAAATGTAAATTAAAATGTAAATACTTTATTAGTTAAAATTTAAATACAAGTTAGATTTATATTTTCTGGATTTATTTTATTTTTTATTTTTTGTGATAAAAACATGTTTGTTAACACGTTTCATTACGGAATAGGTGGAATTGAAGTGAATTACGAAATAGTAGTAGTCGATTTACGCTGGTTTCAACATGAATGGGTCGGATCGACCAGGGATGTACTACTCTCATAGTTTTCGACGTAAGAGTAATAGTATCCATATTATTGCGTTTCGTTCGGTAAGCGCGAGAGCCGGAGGCCCAACTGATGCAGAGATGACAAACCTCGCAGCATGTGTGGGACCAGCTGAGTATCCGCGGAGTCATTGTGTGGGTGGTGTGGGTCAACCCGCCGGCCAGGGAGACCCGTATAAACGGTGGTGCCGCTGGCCGCCCGCGGCATTGTACAAGGGCCCAATTAGACCTAACCAAAAAAAAGAGACTGCCCCACCAGGTTGCGCATAATCTCGGAGTGGTTCGTCGTGCAGGTTGGTGACCGGATAGTGGGACCCGGCGACCATTTTCGAGACGGTACGGGGGCCTTTTGCGAGCAGTCCGTATCATGGAAGCCCGGAGGCCTAAGACCCTTGAGCCTTTACAGCTGCGAAGAGACATCGCCTCCTCAACGGCCGTCTTCTATCGCCTTTACCACGGAGAGTCTTCTCAACAGCTCTTTAAATTAATTCTACCCTCTCCCTTTTTATCCAGAACGACACGTGCGGGACTGAAGTGCTACCCTTTCACAGTGCAATCTAAAGGGTCTCGAACCAAACGGTTCAGCACTTTATACTTTTGTCGCTCAATTAAAGCCTGGAACTCTTTACCAGCGCATGTGTTCCCACCTAACTTTCATCCTGGGACTTTTAAGCGAGGCGTGAAGAAGCATCTCACTAAGCCGCCATAGTGGAGGCCACCATACCAGTAGTTTGGCTTTTGGAATGGTGTCCACTACTTCTGAATTCCACTGACTGCTTACCATCAGCCAGAGTAGAGGCACTTTGGCAGGCTAATATAAAAATATAAGGCTAGAAGACCGGGTTATCCATTAATTTCATAAAAAGAATAATTCAAATTAAACTGTTAGTTCCAGAAACAAACTTTTACATTTTATATATTAACCCCCTTATTCATAAAAATCTTATAAGCCTCTATATTTAAAATGGATTTTGTCTTTTTCTTACTAGTGCAAATGTCAAGGTGACAGATAAAGACAAAATAAATATAAACTTATTTTAGCTAATAAAAGCTTTTATGATGTCTATGAATAAGGGGGTTAGTATAGAAAGGTATGTAAGTGTATGTATCGGATATGTTTCGTAACCAATGGATTGCACACTTGAGTGTTGGTTCGCATCGTTTTATCCCTACCCTCATAAAAGCCGATGAAAGATATTCATACGGATAGAACGATATCGCTTATGTTGTTCTTCCTTCCGCGAACCTTTTTCACTTAAAGAAAATCGATTAGAACTATTACAATATCTATACTATTATATAAAGCGAAAGAATTTGTTTGTTTAAACTCTCTAATCACTGGAACTACCAGTCAGATTTTAAATAATTCTGTTTGCGTATGATAGCCCAGTTCTTGAGGAAGGTTATAGGCTACGTAGCATCACACTACTGGCGACGGAAGCAGAAGTAAGCAAAGACGCGATTGAAAACTAGTTACTTATAGAAATAAAAGATTAAACGCGACCATGTCATACCAATATCATTATTTCATATTATCATATACCTTTATACATATAGACATTTGTTTGTTTCTCATGTTTCGCATTGTGTTATGGTAAACTATAATTTTTAACCGACTTCAAAAAGGAGGAGGTTATCAATTCGGGTCGTATTTTTTTTTTTTTTTGTATGTTTGTTACCTCATATCTTCATTTATGAACCGATTTGAAATTTTTTTTTTTATTTGAGAGGGTAAAGAACAAGACAAGAAGTGAAGATGTGTAAAGCAACACGTCGATGTCTTTTGCGACGAATTTTCTGACATTGACATGTCCATGCTACAAGTGCGAAGTGATTTTTTTTTCATTTTTTGTTAGAAACGAAGTGGCCCTGGATAAGTGACCATTAATTCCCACTAAAAGTTTAAAAATAAAATTATTTTTAGAAAAAAAAATGAAAACCGACTTCAAACAACAACTACATGTTCAATCCTTAACTAATAAGTAGAAAATAATATTTTAATTACTTCATAGCAAAGAACATTAAAGGAGACTCAACGCAATCCTTGATACTTACATATAATACTTTACTATTTATAGTTTTTAATCAGTTATTTTGGAGTCGGTGCCAGCCAAGAAGGATCATAATGACCTTCATAAAAATAACCCACCTACTAGCAAAAAAAACCTTCTTGATTAATCTATTAATATATGAATGAAAAATATAGATTTAATACAAGAAATCGAACGAAATCAGATAAGTGCGCCTCAAATTTTTTATGTATATCTGAACACAACTATCAATGACGTCTGCCTTCACGAGTATGACCGCGTTCGGGTAGTGCACTTAGGCATATCCCCCACGCGTGCCATTACCGCCCCGTGCATTTCAAAAGTTTGTTGCAAAGGCAGAATTAAAGATCCTTCTTGGCTGGCACCGACTCCAAAATAACTGATTAAAAACTATAAATAGTAAAGTATTATAGGTATCCAGGATTGCGTTGAGTCCCCTTTAATGTTCTTTGCTATGAAGTAATTAAATTAATTTCTACTTTTTAGTTAAGGATTGAACATGTAGGTGTTGTTTGAAGTCGGTTTTCATTTTTTTTCTAAAAATAATTTTATAATAGAATAACAACTTTTACTGTAATTATATGACTAGCACGAGCACGTATTTCATACACTTGTTTGCCATTTACATTGAAGCAGACTGAGCGAAGCGAAGCGAACCGTCAAATTTACATCTTATCTTTACGCGAAGCTGCTCTTATTCGCACGTCCGGATCGTATAATAGTATTGCTGGCAACGACACGTCTCTGCGCTCGAGTGAGTTGACGCATTCACAATGACATATTCACTCGATGCTGCTTCCAGTCACCAGTTACTCATACTATGTATACTATTTTAACTATGTACGTTACTAAAGTGAAATAAAAGAGTCGATGAATGTAACGATGTTAAGTTTAAACACTACACGTTGCGAATGAAGATAAATAAATCACTTTATAAAATCATGGATAGTGAAAAAAGGAATGTATAAAAATGGTGATTGTGTTTTTGAATTTCTATATTATTGGCAATAGAAACATGTTTTCAGTTGAAGCATCGAAGCCTCGACCTTTACACAATTTTGAGCTTTATGTACTTCTCCGCTGTACTCATCACTTATGGACTTTAGCATCACGTCTATGAGTTCTAGTGACATTAAGGGTAGCTTCCTTTTAACCAATTGGCGTCCACCTTTGTCTAATTCAAAACTTTCTGGACCAGCGTTGCCGCGGACTATCTTGCCTATTAACACTTTAGTAAAGCAACTCTGCGATTTATACAGTCAATTTGGTTCTCATGTACGGATTACCACAAGTTCGATCCCCGGGTCGGGTAAAGTGATATTGGGTTTTTCTGTCCAAAAATTGTAGTTACCTGTATGTATGTACTTTAGTTCTCCTGCGGATTTCTTTGTTTTTAAACGATCTCGCAGGAAGCAAGCAAGCTATGATAGGCCTTATCCATCATCGATCTATATCTATCTTTAAGTACTACAATACTAACAATAATTATGTGCTCGATATTATATATAATAATACAAATTGTTTGAATTAAACATGTTTTTATTTTTAGGGTTCCGTACCTAAAGGATAAAATGGGACCTTATTACTAAGACTCCGCTATCCATCTGTCTGTCTGTCAACAGGCTGAATCTCATGAACCGTGATAGCTAGACAGTCAAAATTTTTACAGATGATAATTATATTTCTGTTGTCGCTATAACAAAAATATTAAAAACAGAATAAAATAAATACTTAAGGACGCGTTCTCAAAAATCATAGGTATCGAATCGCACCAATACATAAACAAATTTCACACACACATACATAGGTCAGCCTAACTAAGGCGATTATATGAAAATAAACTCACGTTGATACTTTAGAAATAAATTTTTATTTTGTTTAATTGGAATGACTTGTATTTGAAATTTCTAATTATGTTTTTTATTTTGTACGTAGAGTTAGTTTTGGTGGGCATGGAGTCACACATTGCGTGAATGGACATTTGCGAGAAAGACACTCGCGCGAAACTTTTGCGTTGAACTTTGCTGTTTTTGAACCTATTGTTTTCAAAATCGATATCTGAGTGTCCCAGCGATGACCAAACAAGAATTTCAAGTCAAATTTAATTAAAGCAGTCGCCATTTTGAACTTCGTTGTCTTTGAACCGATTGTTTTCAAAATCGATATCTGAGTGTCCCAGCGATGACTGAACACGAATCTTTAGTAAAATTTAATTAAAACAGCCGCCTTTTTGAACTTTGCTGTTATAGAACCAATTTCATTCAAAATCGATATCTGAGTGTCCTAGCGATGACCGATGACTGTTTTAATTAAATTTTACTAAAGATTCGTGTTCAGTCATCGCTGGGACACTCAGATATCGATTTTGAAAACAATCGGTTCAAAGACAACGAAGTTCAAAATGGCGGTTGCTTTAATTAAATTTGACTTAAGATTCGTGTTTGGTTATCGCAAGGACACAGAAATATCAATTTTGAGAGAAATCGGTTCTCTAACCACAAGGTTCAAATTACTAGCTGCTTTTATTAAATTCGGCTGAAGATTTGTGTTCAGTTATCGCTGGGACACCCAGATGACGATTTTGAAAGCAATCGGTTCAAAAACAGCAAAAGTTAAAAATGGCGGCTGCTTCAACAAAATTTGACTTAAGATTCTTGTTTGGTCACCGCTGGGACAGTCAGATATCGATTTTGTAAGCCATATGTTCAAAAACAGCGAAGTTCAAAATGGCGGCTACTTTTATTAAATTTGACTTAAGATTTATGTTCGGTCATCGCTGGGACACTCAGGTATCGATTTTGAAAGCAATAGGTACAAAATCAGCAAAGTTCAAAATGGCGGCTGCTTTTATTAAAATTGACTTAAGATTCGTGTTCGGTCATCGTTAGGACACTCAGATATCGTTTTTGAAAGCAATAGGTACAAAATCAGTAAAGTTCAAAAAGGCGGCTGCTTTTATTAAATTTGACTTAAGATTCGTGTTCGGTCATTGCTGAGACACTCAGGTATCGTTTTTGAAAGCAATAGGTACAAAATCAGCAAAGTTCAAAATGGCGGCTGCTTTTATTAAATTTGACTTAAGATTCGTGTTCGGTCATCGTTGGGACACTCAGATATCGTTTTTGAAAGCAATAGGTACAAAATCAGTAAAGTTCAAAAAGGCGGCTGCTTTTATTAAATTTGACTTAAGATTCGTGTTCGGTCATTGCTGAGACACTCAGGTATCGTTTTTGAAAGCAATAGGTACAAAATCAGCAAAGTTCAAAATGGCGGCTGCTTTTATTAAATTTGACTTAAGATTCGTATTTCGTCATCGCTGGGACACTCAGGTATCGATTTTGAAAGCAATAGGTACAAAAACAGCAAAGTTCAAAATGGCGGCTGCTTTTATTAAATTTGACTTAAGATTCGTGTTCGGTCATCGTTGGGACACTCAGATATCGTTTTTGAAAGCAATAGGTACAAAATCAGCAAAGTTCAAAATGGCGGCTGCTTTTATTAAATTTGACTTAAGAATCTTGTTTTATCATATTTCACGCGAAAGTTTTCGTGCCAGTTTCTTTCTCACAAATGTCCATTCACGCAAAAGTCTTTCGCGCAATGCGCAAATGTCTTTTGCGCAAGTGGATTCGCGTAAGTGTCCTGATACCACTTTGGTGACTTCTACTGGAACTATCTGATTAGAAGAGCTGGGTATTTTTTTTTTTTTTTTTTTTTTTTTTTATATTAGCCTACCAAAGTGACTCCACTTTGCCTGATGGTAAGCAGTAAGTGGAATCCAGAAGTGGCGGACACCATTCCAAAAGCCAAACTACTGGTATGGTGGCCTCCACTATGGCGGCTTAGTGAGATGCTTTTTCACGCCCCGCTTAAAAGACCCAGGATCAAAATTAGATGGGAACACATGCGCTGGCAAAGAGTTCCAGGCTTTAATTGAGCGACAAAAGTATGAAGTGCTGAACCGTTTGGTTCGAGACCCTTTAGATTCCACTGTGAAAGGGTGGCACTTTAGTCCCGCACGTGTCGTTCTGGATAAAAAGGGAGAGGGTGGGATTAATTCAAAGAGCTCTTCAGAACACTCTCCATGGTAAAGGCGATAGAAGACGGCCATTGAGGCGATGTCTCTTCGCAGCTGTAAAGGCTCAAGGGTCTTAGTAGCCTCCGGGCTTCCGATGATACGGACTGCTCGCCGCTGCAACCTATCGAGTGCATCCAGTAAGTACTGTGCGGAGCCATCCCAAAGATGAGAGCAGTACTCCACGCAGGAACGAACCTGTGTCTTATAAAGAAGACAGAGCTGCTCGGGCGTGAAGTACCGCCTCACCCTGTTCAGGACACCGAGTTTACAGGAGGCGGTTTTAATGACGCACTCGATGTAGTTCTTGGGGTTGAGATCTCGGCTGATGTCCATACCCAGGATACTTAGGCTATCCTGTAGTGGTAACACTGTGTTCTGAAGAGAGGGAAGGGGAAGGAACGGAGATTTTTTTGCAGAGAACGCGCACACCTGTGTTTTCTTGGCATTGAACTCGACCAAATTCTCACAACCCCATTTAGAAATGCGGTATAATACTTGGTCGAGCTCAGCGACAAGTTCTAGGCGTTTTGCCTCGATGTCAGTCTGTTTAGCCGCAGGATGTCCGAGATATCGCCCATGCACTGTACTATCATCTGCATAGCAATGAATGTTGCCAAGGGACAACATGTCATTGACATGCAGAAGATACAGGGTGGGCGACAGGACGGACCCCTGCGGCACCCCAGCGTTGACCTGCAAATAATCGGAGGCCGATCCGTCACAAAGGACTCTAATGCGGCGCTCACGCAGGAATGCGGCAATCCAGTTGCACAGCTGGGGTGGCAGACCATATGCTGGAAGCTTGGACAGAAGCGAACGGTGCCAGACTCTATCGAAGGCTTTGGTTATGTCAAGGCTGATGGCCAAGGACTCTCCATGCCTGTCCATAGCTTCACCCCATTGGTGCGTGATATATGCTAGAAGGTCACCCGTAGACCGTTTTGACCTGAAGCCATATTGTCGGTCACTAATTAACGAGTGACCCTCTAGGTAGCGGACTAGTTGGGCGTTTATTATCCGCTCAAGCACCTTGCAGAGAACTGAGGTGACAGCTATGGGTCGATAGTTGCCTGGCTCGGACCTATCCCCTTTTTTGGGAATCGGTTGAACATTCGCCTCTCTCCAAGCCTCCGGCACAATTCCCGAGGAATAAGATAGGCGGTATAGGCGCGTCAATGCAGGAGACAACTCCGCTGCGCATTTCTTGAGAACCACCGCTGGAATACCATCCGGTCCGCTGGCTTTCCGAACATCGAGCGACCTTAGTTCCGCACGGACATCACGATGCCTAATACGGATATTAGGCATAACGGAGTCGTAGCCAGATATAGTCGGCGGGTGCAAGTCACGGTCGTCGATTCGGGAGTTAGCCGCAAAGAGTTCTACAAGCAAGTTTGCTTTCTCTTGCGGCTCGTGGGCCAGCGATCCATCAGGACATTTCAAGGGGGGCAGCGAAGGCTTGCAGAAGTTGGATTGCACGGCCTTGGCTAGTCGCCAGTAGCTACGGCTACCCGTAGGATGCGAAATCAGTTCTTGCCCAATCCGTGCAATGCGCTGGGCATCCGCTCTGATGTAAGCCCTCTTGCATTCCCTAGTGGCTTTATTGTACGCTGCTTTTAGGCGATCCAAGCTAGGGTCGCGCCGTGCTCGGGCCCTGATCCAAGCGCGGTACGCCGATTCCTTTTGTTTAACAGTATCGGCGCACTTACGGTTGAACCAGGGACGCGTTTTGCCGGCACTGGTGACATCTGAGGATGGAATGTAATATTCCATACTAAACACTAAACACTACTAACAAGATTTCACCAGCGACAGCAGTAGCACTTTGCGACGGATCCCTGTTTTTAAAGCAGCGTAATGCCCATGGGACGGAAGCAAAGTACTCCCGCATACCATCCCAGTCTGCTGACGAGTAGTGCCATAGTCGTCGCTTTACCTCCGCACGTCGTGGGGGAGCAACAAGAGGCACTGAGGCGCAGACCAAACAGTGGTCGGAATTACCCAGTGGGGCGTGGACCGAAACACTGTATTGGTCTGGGTGACTCGTCAGCAGTAGGTCTAGCAAAGAGGGCGCTTGACCTGGAATATCTGGTATCCTGGTGGGATGGATTACCAGTTGCGTCAGGTCATGCGTGAGAGCGAATGCATGGGCGGCTCGTCCCGCATGGTCTGTTCTGAGAGAACCCAACCAGGTCTCGTGGTGGGCGTTAAAGTCTCCCAGAAACACCAGTTCCGCGTTCGGAAACCGCTCCTGCGCTAAGTCTGCCGCCTGACTCAGATGGTCAAAGAGTCGAGTTGTCTCCAAATCTCCGGAGTGGGAACGGTAAAGGCACGCGTAGACCCGGCTCAGAGAACCAAGATCAACGTGAAGCCAAAGGATGGGGTAGGATGGGTCCTCTAGGCAGCGCAGACGGCGAACGCAAACATCCGCCCTGACGAATGCGCATACTCCGGCCTTAGCGCGAAAGCGCTCCTCGAGCACATAGCCCGGGTAGTGCAGGTATGCCGTGTCGTCAGGGCGGCGTATTTGTGTCTCCGTTAGGAAAAGCAAAGCCGGCCGTGCCGTCTCGAGGTGTTGGTGGACGGCGTTGAGGTTTGAATGGAGTCCACGGATGTTAGTGAACTCCACCTCAAATAGCGGGTTGGTGGGGGAGGAAGATGCCGCTGTTTGACCTGCTGCTTTTTTGCGTGCTGCCATGTTGGAGGGTGAAGGAAGGGGCGTGGAAAAGATGACTGCCCTCGCAGCAAGGCTAGACAAGGTGCCGAGTATTGCTTCGTCATTTAACTGTGTGGCATGGTGGTAGCCGATCCGCCGGACGGAAGGGCCCCCGTACCCTCTCGGAAATGGTCGCCGGGTCCCACCATCCGGTCACCAACCGGCACGACGAACCACTCCGGGATTATGCGCGACCTGGTGGGGCAGCCTCCTAGGGTGGTTAGGCCTAGTTGGGCCCCTGTACTATGCCGCGGGCGGCCAGCGGCACCACCGTTTCTACAGGTCTCCCTGGCCGGCGGGTCGACCCACACCACCCACACAATGACTCCGCGGATACTCAGCTGGTCCCACACATGCTGCGAGGATTGCCATCTTTGCATCAGTTGGGCCTTCGGCACTCTCACTCACCGAGCGGAACGCAATAGTACGAATACCATTACTCTTACGTCGATCTTCTATGAGAGGGTAGTACTTCCCCGGTCGATCCGACCCATTCATGCTGAAACCAGCGTGGATCTACTACTACTAACATTATATATAACAATTATGGGCTCGTTAGGTTAATTATGATTAGACCTTACCACCGGACATGATGGAGTGACCAGAAGGCACATTCAGCTCTACTAATCAGCTACTTCCAATAGCAGTCACTGAAGTAAACTTTCAGGACACTAACATGTCCGGTGGTAAGGTCTCATTATAACTAATAAAACGAGCGCATACTCGGTACACCCAGCTCTACTAATCAGCTAGTTCCAGTAGCAGTTACTGAAGTAGACCTTCAGGTCACTCCATCATGTCCGGTGGTAAGGTCTCATCATACCTAACAAAACGAGCCCATACTCGGTATGCCTAGCTCTACTCTTTAGCTAGTTCCAGTAGCAGTCACCGAAGTAGACCTTCAGGTCACTTCATCATGTTCGGTGATAAGGTCTCATCATAACTAACAAAACGAGCCCATACTCGGTATGCCTAGCTCTACTCGTTAGCTAGTTCCAGTAGCAGTCACCGAAGTAGACCTTCAGGTCACTTCATCATGTTCGGTGGTAAGGTCTCATCATAACTAACAAAACGAGCCCATACTCGGTACACCTAGCTCTACTCGTTAGCTAGTCCCAATAGCAGTCACCGAAGTAAACATTCAGATTTCTCAGCATGTCCGAAACGCAACTAATAATAATAGCTACTTAGGTACTTATAGCAAAAACAATAGTACCTTGACAACTATTTCGTATAAAATGCTTGCAACTCTTGTAAGTATTAAATCTAGTATTGTCAACTACATTGTGTTTATACAACGAAATTTACGAGTCGAGCAGCTTCCGATAAGCGACACAGGTCCACTCACGACGGGCGCCGAGCGCGGACTGATTCTTGTTCACAAAGCTCTGTTCAATGCGATGAAAACAACTACTAAACAAAATAAGTCTTATTACAATGCGTCAAGGTTCACGCTGCATAGCAAAATGTATGGAAAACGACGATATCATTTTTCATTGATTTTCGTGTTAATTTGTAAAATATGAAAAAAAATGATCGATATATAATGAATTGAAGATATTTGCTAACTTTTGGTACTTTTAAATTTAGAATATTTTGAATGTAATAAGAAAAAAACAGGTCTCGAAATCAACACGATTTCGTAAATTCTGCATTGAGAGTCAAAGAACAACGGTTTTTACTACATTGAAAATAAATTGTAGTATCTGCTAGATATATAAAATTGTTTATCGTTTTGCCGCAAAATGAACCGAAAAAGGGGTTATTTTTGATAGAATTATAAACGCGTCCTTAAGGAAGCTCCCTTAAAATATATATCGTTTTTGTTCGATATTGATAACGGCAACAGGAAGACGCTTAAAAAATTTACAGAATATTTAGCATATTCACTTTTAATACAAATAATTAAAAAATAAAACAAACATTTAAGAGGGGTTTCCATACAACAAACGTGTTTTTTTGCCGTTTTTATAGATAATGGTACGTGCGCGAGTCCGACTCGCACTTGACCGGTTTTGATTGGTATACGTACCTACACCAATTTACTGTTTTGATATATGTTCAAATTTGCATTAAGATAAATTGTGCTATAATAATTCGTGATAAATTAATTCATATTGTAGTACAACTCCAATTATAAACTGTGTTATCTCGTATAATTATAACCACCAGGGTATACATACAATGCTTTAACTATCACCGTCCGTCCAGCACCGCTGTCCAGCCTAGAATGCCCGCACTCGCCAGTCGCCATTTTGAATTAGATTCCTAGAGATGTCACTTTGACAGATCGTAACCGATCATTCGATTACGATTCATTCAATTTAATCGATATTTATCTAAATAAAATATAAACCTTACACTCGTCCATCCTGACCTCGTGTATGTCCCCATACACGCAATCAGGCAAACGTACATGTACCTTACACTTGGCGAGTGAGGGCACTTACAACCACATTTCACATAAAATAAATAATCCTGTAAACCCATCCAATTCTTACAGAATCATTGCATGTTCTCATTGCCGTAAACCCATCCAATTCTAACGGCAATGATAATTCAATTTTGCGAACCCATCCAATTCTCGCAAAATTAAATCCAATGCTTGCTAACCCATCCAATTCTAGCAAGATTGGCCTTAACCGATATGCAGTTCCTGCTAACCCATCCAATTCTAGCAGGGACTGTACTATTCTACTTAGCATATTCATTACAATTCTGGTCAACCCATCCAATTCTGACCAGAATTTCAACATTATTTAATTACAATATAAACTTATACAAATAATTCATGCAGAGAGACAATAGTTCAGCAAGTTCATTGTAACAATCAATTGCTATCATTTATATGAATAAATCGAGACTAGATTAACAATTGCAACGTAACTTAACACAGCGTTACGTTCAGCAGTGCATTAATTAGTTTATACGACATTATAAATAGCGCAGTATATGTACACAACACCATCCTTGTTAACCTATCAAATTAGCAAGAATATTACTAATTCATTTTAACGTAACAAACATTTAAATTAAAAAAATAAATATAAAAGTTTTACAAAAATAATGCCATTAGCGTTAACATAGTTCCTAGAATTTGCAACATAAATATATAATATGTAGTAACTTATACCAATAGTTTGCCAAAAGGTAACATTTTTCTGTTTGTAAATGTATCTATTAAAATAATAAAACATTTTTTTTTTTTTATTCATCACCAGAAACGCTTTCATCGTTCGAATCACTATGAACCTCAAGGGCCGCCAAGTGCACCCAGGGCAACATTCGATCAGCGGCTACCGTAGTCTCACGCTTATGTTTTGTGCTCGTTAACCCTGGTATCGGAGCCAGCTTATATCGATCGTTCCCCAGTACTTTGGTTACCCTGTATGGTCCTATGTAAGATGGTAAAAGCTTCGCACTCTTTCCTTCGTTATTTAAGTCTACTTTTGTGATCTTTACTAATTCGCCTTCTTTGTATATGCGCGCTGGTTTCCTACCCCTATTATAATATTCCTTCTGTCTAGTTTGCTCTGCTTGTATCTTATCTTTTACCTCTTCCCTGATCGCTACAACATCATTATTATCACGTGTGCTACGTCTGAGTTCATTAAATTTAGGGTCAACCTCTGCATTCATAGATGTGCCAAACATAACTTCTGCGGGAGCCCGGCCAGTGGTTCTTTGTAACAATACATTGTTCAAGCCCCACTGTACGGCACCAAACTTTTCATCCCACATCCTTTCATCAGCGTTAAGATTTTGTGCCGTTAACGAATCTAAGATTGAGCGATTATAACGTTCTACCTGTCCGTTAGAACGCGGGCTACATACTGCGTTTAGCACGTGTCTAATTCCTTTATCTAAACAAAATTGTCTAAAAGCGTGGGATGTGAAGCAGGTTCCTCGGTCACTAACAATACGATCTGGGCATCTAAACGTATAAAATATATCATTCAATGCTCGTATGACATTTTGTGTATTTGTGTTCCGTACCGGTTTCATGAATACAAACTTTGTAAAAGCTTCTACAATGACTAAGAGATGTGTGTTACCGCGTTTAGATCTCACGAAGGGCCCCAGGTGGTCAATGTGAACGGTATGGAACGGTACCTCGACTTTTTCTATAGTATGTAAATAACCTTCTTTACCGCGTTTATTTTTCTTGGCATACGCGCATTGCATACAAGCCTGAACGTATTTTTGAACAAATTTCGTCATCTTGGGAAACCAGTAGGACCTTTTTATTCGGTCAAGTGTCTTATCTACTCCAAAATGTCCAATTTCGTCGTGGTTTAATTGACACAACTGCCACCTAGCACCCTTCGGTACAACCCAACGTATGTTATTACGAACACCATCGATAATTTTATATAGTTGATTATCTTTAATTAAGTAATTGTCCTTAATATATTTTAAACCACTAACGTCAATGTCAGAGGAAGCAATGTCTCTGATTCTGCACAGCTCAGAATCGCCTAACTGCAACGTATGTAACCAGTCATCGCTACTTATGGACATAACCCTTGGGTACTGGCCCAACGCATCAATAGTTTCACCGTCTGGGATAGGATTACGAGATAGCGCATCTACGTGGCCCATTTTAGAGCCTGCCCTATATTCTATAGTACATTGGAACTCCTGCAGTAATAACCACCACCGTGCTATCCGCGGTATTATATCGCGTTTAAGAAAGGTACTGCGCAACGCACTGCAGTCGGTCACTATTTTAAAACACTGTCCGAGAAGATAGACACGAAACTTTTTAAGAGAACAAACCACGGCCAAGGTTTCTAATTCGTAAGCATAAAATTGTTTCTCCTCTGGTGTGGTCTGCCGACTATAAAAAGCCACAGGATGAAATGTGCTCTCAGCAGGAGTTTTCTGCATCAGTATTCCCCCAATGCCTATCTTGCTAGCATCCGTGTGAAGCTCGATCGCAGCCGTTGGGTCATAAATGGCCAGAATGGGTCGCTTAGTCAATTTTTCTTTTAAATCTTTAAATGCTCTTTCCTGTTCCTCCGACCAGCACCACATCGCATCTTTCTTTAAAAGCTTATTTAGAGGATAAGCTATCTGCGCGAAATTTCTTATAAATTTACGGAAGTATCCTACTAATCCTAAAAATTGTCGCACAGAGTGCTGGTTGGATGGACACGGAAATTGAGCAACACAATCAATTTTCTTGTTACCAGGTTTTATACCGCAGGCGCTAATTTCATAGCCTAAGTAATCGACCTTATCTGTTAAGAACTCGCACTTTGATAGGTTCAACGTCAAGTTAGCTTCATCGAACAATTGAAGAATGTTCTCAAGTCTAGCCAGACATTGATTCGTATCTTTACCGTAAATGAGCACATCATCTATATACGCGGTAGCTTCGGAAAATCGGGCCGATCCTAAAACCTTATGCATCATCCGCTGAAATACCGCGGGAGCATTTGCGAGGCCAAACGGCATACGGTTAAACTCGTATTGGCCGTCTGGCGTCACAAAGGCCGTATATGGTTTCGATGCTTCCGATATCGGGACTTGGTAGTACCCGGAGGCTAAATCGAGGGTGATGAAATACGCTTGCCCTGACAAACGAGCAATCTCATCCTCAATTATAGGCATCGGGTAACGTTCCTTGACTGTGATTGCGTTTAATAATCTGTAGTCGATACACATGCGCAATTTACCATCCTTCTTGCGGACTAGAATAATGGGACTCGCGTATTCTGATGAAGATTCCCTAATAACGCCGGCGTCTAACATCTCGCCTACCATGGTACGGACTGTGTCACGCTCTGTGTGTGACAATCGATAGGGGCGATATACCACGGGTTGTTTACTATTTAACTCGATGGTCATCTCAGTGACATTTGTACATCCTAATTCTTTTAGCGTAGAGGCGAAACAATGTTTGTACTTATGCAAAATATCAAGTAAATTTCGTTTATCAGATTCATTGATACTATTGCCTATACGAACCATTTTCTCATCAATCTCTCGATGATCAGATGCTAAAACTGCCGAATTAGACGTCATAATGCGATTGACTATGTGAATCCTTGTTGCGCGACACAATAAAGTTCCGTTTGACAATTGCAGTTGACAAGTAATAGGAGCAATAGTGATCCTAACAATACCGCCTTTAATTTGGTAAACGCCACCATAGATTGCGCATTGATTATCTGGTTTACCAATATCTTACTGCTCTTACTGCTTACAACAATGTTGCAGTCGATCGGTGGTTCTACAACAGCTATTATTGTAGCCGGACCGTATAAATTGACACGAGAGTGTATCAAGACCTTAACGTTTTGAACTTTCTCCAGATTAACATTGGTAAATGGCATTTCGACCTCTGTATTAAAGAATCTCAAGTGCTCCGAACTCTTGTATACAATAACATGCAGCTGTTCGGTAAATGACTGTCCAATAAGTACGGGTACCTCTAAAAATTTGTCATCCACTACAAGGAACTTCACATTAGCTTCTACTCCATCAATTTTTAAGTGAGCGGAAACACTTTTGAATGATTGAACTATTTCGTTCCCAAAGCCTTTTAATGATGACAAACTATGCTCATATTCAAGTCCTAATTTAGGTATAATTGACTCGGCTAAAAGAGAAACTTCACTACCGAAGTCTACAAAAGCTTGAAATTGGCAGTCATTCACGTGAACAACCTTCATGTATTTCGAATTTGTTTTATGGGCAAGAATGCACATAGCTTTACGCGTGGTCTCATTCTTATTAGGGTTTCCACTTTCAAGATTGATTTGGCAACTATCAGATTTATGACCAAATCTTTGACAAGTGAGGCACTTTATGAGAGGCTTGGGGCACTTCATAAAGGGGTGCCCGCGCTCTTTGCAATTATAACAGAACAAACCAGGATTTATAACCGAGGCATTAGGCTTTTTAATATCAGAGTTATTACTTGATGGTCTACCATCACTTATAAATTTGCTTCTAAAGTTACCACGATCAAAATGTGATGCCATTTGCGCTGTATCCTTATTACTTATAAGAAATTGCAAGAGCTGGTCTGGGTTAGAGCAACGCAAAGCTAAAGCACTAGTTTTAAGTGTTTTGTCCCCAAGTCCATGTATAACGCAATCGACAGCTCGTTTGCCAATGATGTCGCACCGGTTCAACAAAGCTAACTTTTCATAGAAATATACCTCAATGGGTTAATTTGCCCTACTCTTACGTTTTAACATATCCTCCAGGGCTTGGCCATAATTCTGCTCGCAGGGGAAAGCTGTTAAAAGCTTTTCTTGCCACTCGCACCAATTAAACAGTATAGAATTCAACCCCTCGTACCAGGTCTTGGCCAAACCCTGGAGTTTCTGCATAGCAAAATGGACAATTGTTTTGTCATCCCATCCATAAACCGTGGCACACTCATTTACTTTTCGTAGCCAAATGTCAATACGTTGATTTTTAGATGACGGGTCGAACTCAGGTAATATGTTATTGTGATTTAAATTATGAGAACTATGTGCCGATGTTGATGGTTGGGATGGCTTAATTGAATTTAAAATGTTAACTATATCCTTGGCAGAAAAAGCTGGACTCGCTGACCTTTTAGAAGTGCGATGAGGCAGTACTTCGTTATCTTGTTCACGGCGGCATCGCTGCTCACTCCGGTCGTGCATTCGAGAAAGCTGCATTTCCTCTTGTCTTGGTGGTATAGTACGGGCACTACTTCCATTGCGATGAGAGCTGCTATGCGGTCGTGAACTGGATTGGCAACGATTTCGTTGCCGGCCGATTTCCTCTTCCAAACGTCGGACTTTTTCACGTTCCCTCTCCAACTCACGTTCTTTGTCCCTGATGCTCCGACTGCGGTCGCTATGGCGAACAGGGCTGCGGCTCCGATAGCGAGTGCGGCTTCTGCGGTCCCCCTCGCTGCGTAGTAGACTTCGACACCGTCCGCTTCCTTCACCATCGCGTCTCGACGCGGCGCGTTCTGGCGTCTCCAGGTGTCTGCTTTGTACCATGTCACCTCGCTCCATTTTCTATAACTCGCAAACAGAAAGTCCGGTTTGAATATAATTATATTTCAAATAAGCGGTAATATGATAAAAAAAAGGTCCATTTATCTCGAAAACGGTGCACGATAGCGCAGAAATAATGAAAAATTGTCCCCCTTTATAAAATCCAAAATCATATCTCTTGAAACCATCCTGCGACCTTAATGTGACCTTGACCCTAACCCTCCAACCACAAAATACAACTACGACCTATTTCTTTTACAAAATAACACCTTGGAGCTCATTCTTTGAAATCATAGTTGGACCTGACCACAAGCTAATACAAGTATTAGTATTTTTTCCTTTTTTTTTTTTTTTTGCTTATTTTGTAATAATCCGTTAAACTGTTACTACTTTTTAAGGAGGGTAGGTCTACATAACTTTGAAACAATATTTTATATATTTTAAGGAGGGTAGGTCTAAATAACGTTGAGACAATATTTTATATTCTAAGCTAAAGATATATTCTATTTTATTTCTATCTATTCTATCTATCTTTGCTGACTATTATTTTATTCCAATATAACATGTAACCAAAGTTTAGCTGAGATACTCCGCAAACATAAAATCATAGTTTCTAACATGACAAATATTAATGTGAGCATGTACTTACCACTTCTGATTTGTAGTACAACTCCAATTATAAACTGTGTTATCTCGTATAATTATAACCACCAGGGTATACATACAATGCTTTAACTATCACCGTCCGTCCAGCACCGCTGTCCAGCCTAGAATGCCCGCACTCGCCAGTCGCCATTTTGAATTAGATTCCTAGAGATGTCACTTTGACAGATCGTAACCGATCATTCGATTACGATTCATTCAATTTAATCGATATTTATCTAAATAAAATATAAACCTTACAATATTTAGTAAACGAGTTATTAATGCAAGTTCTTATTAACTTCATTTGATATACAGCTTGATGATTTGAAACTATACATAGAGAAGGGTTAATGAATTTATTTCCCAAGAGACGGCATCAAGTATTTTCATACAAAAACGCACAGTAGTGCTTACTATAAGAACTATTTTTACATACAAAATGTCTGACATTGTATCCCGTGACCAAATAGGTCATGGTACAGATACAAAATACTTTATAAGTGCATCCATGCAAACACATAAACTAAATTAATGTTAACAAACAAATAAAGTTAATTTGACTGTGCTTATTTTACTGGTAGTAAAAGCGTCGAGAAGTGATGATCTCACTGCCTAAACACAGAACTTATATCTTCTAACACTATTACAATCAGTCAACCAACAGATGGTATACTATTTATCATTTGACATGCAACAACGTTGTGTAATTAAACTACCACCACTACAAATGTCAGTCTAACTGCAATTAACAAACTAATTCAGCGGTCACGGTTTAACTTCTGATGGACCCTGTTGTAACATGTTATAAATGTTATCATATGAAAGAAAGAAAGAAAGAAAGGAAGAAAGGAAGGAAGGAAGAAAGGAAGAAAGAAAGAAAGAAGGAAAGAAAATATATTTATTTGACACAGACAAGAAGAGTCACAAATTCTTACAAGGTTAACACAAACACAAATAAATAATTATAATGACACAATTAAAAGTTAAAAGTTAAAATGCTTATACTATAAGAGTTTTAAAAAGCATCGGTTTATAAAGGACCTAACCTTTAGGAAATTCCAACCCAAAATTCTCATTGTGTTTGTATCGTGAAACTCGTGAACAGTCCAGTAACACTGTGGTTTGATTAATACTGAGATGTCACCCCAATTTTGTTATACAACGGTATTGACCAAGAACAGATCCCTTCGCACCGTTTACCCTTATTTATCTGCCCAAATGACAGTGACGCAGCTAGTTATGGATGTTATGTTGCAATATAGTAAGGATTAACAAGGATTTATTTTATTACGAATCCTATCTCTTTTATTTTTTTATATTTTACGAATACGAAAAAAATTATTGTACGTTTCACAAATATTATGTTTTTGAAATTAGTATCATGCTGGCGAGTAGTGGTTTGCAGTGCTCTCAAGAAAGACGTTACAATGTTTCATTTATTTTAGATGGTGCCATCAGTAAACAGTGGCCCTAAGAACACAACCAACAGTGCCCACACCTCCTTGTGCAAAACATAACACCCGTAAATGTTAATAGCAGACGTAGAATTATCCAACGATCATTCTTACAATTCTCACACCTATACATTCTCTTATATTATCACAACAGAAAAGCAATTCCGTGTCGAGTTTGTATTTACTGCTCAGCGGAGCCGCTGATAGAATGTGTAACCGCCATGATAATCGGTTCAGTGATTCCGCTTTTCTCAATTCTTATTAGGTACCACAGCTTTTAAATGTGGATTGAATGTGTGAAGAATTTGGGTCATTGAATTAGTTGTCAGGCGAATATAATTATTGTCCTTTAATCGAATAACTCTTTTCTAAAGTGTTGACTTGACAATCTTATTTGGCTATTGTTTTAGAATCATACTTTTTTCATTTGTCTACCAAAATCTTTATGTACTCTTAGCGTACCTCATGATGACAAATATAATATTGCTTTGTAAGGACATGTCATCAAAAATGAACCCCGAAGGTTGTCTGAGAAATGTCATTTCAAACTTTTCATTTTCGTTTCGGTAAATGAAAAAAGATTTGATAAAACGACCTCATTTGAGTTTCAGTTTTTAAAGACATTTTTGACATAATTTTTCGAAGTTTGATTAAAATAATTGTACTTATTAGTAGTCGGCTTGGCAAAACTTTTAATTGAATAATGTTGTGGCTAAGAAATTATTTATTAAAATCTGTAGACTAGCGGCTAGCTTTTCAGTTTTTCACATTCATTTCCATTATTGTACACACATAGAAAAAATAATAAATAATTGGTAAGAAATATCATGTACAAAGGCGAGCTTAACTCAAAAGTGAGTTGAATTGTTCGATACTAACAATAAACCGTACTTTTGATAATAAAGTGACCTAAAACTATGTATTTCAAAAATTTAGAAAAAAATTAAACTAACATTTAATCATTTTATTTACAGGTTCTTGCCGAATTTTAAATCAGCAGTTTAGACTATACTAAACTGTGTATCATAGTATATTTACCAACAATCTTATTTAATCATACATAGGTAATAATTATTTTTAATAAAATCAATTTACATTTCATAAATTAAAATTCGACCTATTTTATAATATTTAAACGTAACAAAGAATAAAAACTAAAACAAAGATTAAATCGCGTTGAAGTACTCCTCCGCATCGCTGTCATCTTGCAACGTGCCTAGAAGACTGGCAGCATTGCCACGCTGAATGGCAATGCTGATTCTTTGGCCAAAGAATAAGCCAGCCCTCTGATCACGTGAAGCCTCGACAAGGCGCTTGGCAATTTCTTGGTAAACAGCTCGTGCTCTCGGACCCCATGGTCCGAGCGTTTCTACCCCAAACAGCTCAAACATGTAACACCCTATGAGGTTACTATATTTGCGCCGCTTGCGGCTTGCCGCAGCTGCAGCGGCAGCACCAGCACAGCCCGCAGAGCCCGGAAGGTGAGATGGCGCAAGGGTATCGACACAGGTTGCGTCCCATGCCAAAGGCCTACCCATCTTCCATGGCAGCAAAGACATATCATCTGGTCTCTTGCCATCGTCTCGTGTCAAACCGTTAGGTTCTAAAACGGCTGGCACGCTGGCGGTAGCAAGAGCACGACGGATAATATCATTTAACTGTGCATGTCGTGCTATTCGTCCCGCACTTCTGCAGCACGACAGACCATGGTGTCCGAAGCTGTCGACGGCTTCACCACAACAAACGATGCGGGGCGCCGCAAGGAGCACCAAGACGGAGACATGTCGCTATCCGAAACGTGTTGTCGTCCTACAAGGTCTCAATGTTGGACGACGGAAATGCCTGAATCCAAAGACCCGACTTCCATTCACCCACAGCCAACAGACGAGCACGCTCAGCTGCATTAGTAGTCGTGTTTAAAAGATTATTCTTTACAACACTACAGAGCGACCCGTCCCATTGTCTCTGGGAGGATGGGTTTACGGGTAAAACTGTGTTTGGGCAAGCCATTTTCCAGGCATTCACTGCGTCAGTCAAGCACGGTACCTCAAAATCAATCAGTGTGTTTGTTAAAATTTTCCTGGTTAATTTTGCAGTACTCTGGACCGAGGACAGGAATGCCGATAAACTAATACTGGAAATTTTGCGGACGCTAAGGCCGCCCAAACGAATGGGAAGTGTAGCTTGTAGCCACGCTCAGTCGTCCAAAGTCACATTTAGTATTCCTGTTAGGGTACCGTGAATAATTTGGTCGCCATTTTCCAAAAGTTTGGTATGTTTCCATATGGAGGAACAGCGAAGATTATACGTTAATTTAAGGCCAAAACAACAGTAGCTAATAATTGTCATAGCAGAATGAATATTAATTTTGAACAACCTTTCCGAAACACAATTAAAATTTTGAATTTTGCCGTCCATAAAATCTTAAAAAGAGTCTTCGAAAATAGGTGACCCAATGAGGTTAAGCGATGATTTTTCTACAATTTCGATTTCCGGGGCTATTGAACAAAAATTTTGAAGAGTCAGTTGTCGGTCTGTAGTGCTTTGAATGTAAATTTCGCATTTTGAAGGATTTAATTCTAAACCAATTCGTTTAAAATTATCTTTAAGAAATAAAAAGTCGGCCAAAACAGTGTCCGCTTGACTTCCCAAAGTGCCGTCGTCTAAATACCAAACATTAAATTTTGATTTTAATTGCTGGATAATAGGGTTAATAGCAAGGGTAAAAATGGCCGGCCTAAGAGGGTCACCCTGTTGACAATCCAATGCCGAATCTAAATGTCTGTCTTTGTAAGATAATTTTGAAGGGTGCCTATAGCACTGCCATAAAAAACTATAAATTTGGGATATTTCATCTTTTACCTCTGCCAACAGGGTGTCCTTATTAACAGAATTAAAAGCGTTTTTAATATCAACCTTAAGGATGACTCTCCTTCAACAGAATTTAAATACGTTGAAAGGGCATGTACGGCAGCCTCGCATCCACCCTTTGAGCCAAACCCCACCTGATGCGGCTGAAATTTGTCAGCTAGGGTTTCGCTCAAAAGTTTGCAGCAAATCTTGGCTGCCATACGCCGGTAGGTGCAACCCACGGCAATGGGACGAATGCCGCCATTTATAAAGGTTTTTTTGTTTAAACTTTCAACCCTAGTTGTACCACAGTGGATATAAAGTTTTCTTTCCTACACACATACCCTTCCATATTTAAGTATATCTCTAACACTTTAGGCTATAAGTTGTCTGTTGAGTGAAGACGAAGCCTTTTATATGCCTTTTATAGACGAACACACTGTTACCGTAATTTGATATCAAACATCAAAGATGTATCCGTATTATGAAGTAAAAGCATTATTAAGCATACTCGTATATTAATAGAATATTGTTCAGTGCCATACAAAATTAGTTAAAAATAACAGACAAAGACAAGACTTATCGATCTCGACTAGACAACCTTCGAATAGAGTTTGAGTAAGTAAATATATATATTTATTCGTTTCCTGATCGCTGCAACACGCCCCAAGGCAACATTACCTTGGCACGACAAATTCAATTCAATAGCAAGGCTTTTTAGTCCTAAATCATTCACATGCAATTTACACTGCTACTACTTACTTGTGCATATAAGTACTTACTTGTACAAGTAAGACTTTTTAGTAAATACGTTGTAAGAATACGTGAGTGTTATTGATTTGCATTGAGTTAACGCTATAGAATTCAAATTAGATAGGTAAAATTGAATGAGTACCTAAATTAATATGCACTCAGTACGATACGTAGAAGTACTGCAACTACTACTCCTACGACAATAAAATAAGGGTATTTTGAACCATATTACGATATTTACGATACGATACGAGATTGTGGGTTCGATCCCCACACGGGACAAAAACTTAGTGCGACTAACTTATACTAACAGATAATACTACACTTAAAAGTTATAGGTATGAGGCCCTAAAAGGATTTCTACATAAACATAAAAATAGAAAATATTTGTTCCGAGTCTGGGTTTTCCTTGTGTTTGTTTTCCGTCCGCTTGTTCCCTAGTTCAGGAATTGCCTTAAAAACAAAATAAAATATGCATTTCGTAAAATTATTCCTTACTGGGTCTACGTTGTAATTTATAAATCCAATCTTGAAATTAAAGATTTATTATTTTCTTATGCTAATATCGAGACTAAGACAAAATGGTACTAATGACTATAAAATCACTGAAGGTATAATCAAGTTAATAAATGAATTGTTAAACAAAACGTTCTATTCCCATCCTCCATTTGCCTCTTATACATATTGATGACTCGAACGAAACGTTTGTGAGTTTTAGGAGCCGTGAATTTGTGGGTGCCTAAAACTTTTTAAATTAGTTCGTAAAAAACGCTGTCAAACAGTGCTTATGTAGCTGTCATTTGCCTACAGCAACAAGTTAAATAGGTACGTAATTGTACTGATATTTTAGTGAAATTATAGAAAATAAATGTGGTGAAGGAAAATACGGTTAATAAGTTTGGATCTGGATTAATAAATTTCAAATCCATAACCCAATTATAAGATTAAATAAAAATATTTAATAATCATGTCCACAACACTACAAGTACAAGCCAGTCGACCATTTTAACCGTTAAAGTGCAGTAAAAATATCTGACTACGGTTGTTTTTAAAACGGCTTTCAGTCTCCACAAAATAAAATTGAACTGAAAATTAATCAGGCCATTTGCAAACCAAAGTTATAATCCTAATGGCGCTATATTGCCCTTTAGACCCAAAACCTTCAAATATGGAGCCGGATAATTGTTCAACCTTGCATGCCTCGGCTTCATTAATTGGGCTGCATATTCATGACTGTCTTTTGATCGTTCTAATTCGTAATTATCTGTCTGATTGGGGTTGCACGCATTGCTGTAGGCATTTCAAATAGTCTCATTAACGACGTAAATTATACTATCAGCTTAAAACATAAACTTTCTTAAAGGTTAACGATAAAATGGCCTATCGTTATTTGTTAATAAAATTTTACTTTCATCATTTTAACTGGACACAGGCCATTCTCAAACTGTAATGTATAGATGGGCATTAACATACACACTTAGAATGTTATTAAGAAAGATAAAAATATACCTTAGAATCACTTATAAAAGATAGGACACTGACAGATGTTACTAATTGTTACAGGAAACACTACCTGAATAGTGTTATTCTGTACTAATAAGTATCATAACTAGCTTAACGTCAAGCCAGTTCAAAGTGTCCTACACTTTGACTACTCTTAAACCGCTCTCATTCATCGGTTTCGTACCACTTTTCTCAGATCGTCAACCTACCTTGTGAGGAAGCATGACTGCGCGGCGTCTGCTGATTCGTGGTGTTACTCCAAAATCCCTCTGCCTCAGCAGCCATCAGTTCTACGAGCTGTGTCCCGTTACCATTTCAGTAAAGAATTGCTTTACACTTCCTAATAATTTCAACATAATAAGAAAGACCATAATATTCATTGTCGCAATACAAGACCTACATGGCTTAACGCAAATACTGAGATAATGATTCAAATATTTATACATTACTTATGTACCAATTTCAACAAGGTACTTTATTAAATAGACAAATTGCGCTCTGCCTCCTCTCGCAATTATTTACGGCGCCCCTCAGGGTTTATAATTAATACCTACTTTATGTGCTGTACTTAATGTTTGTACATAGAGATATGGAATAAAATATGAGAAGCGTGTTACTGTAATTACTGTTGCTTAACTACTATAAATTGGGCTTGAATTAAAAATTAAAGAAATATTTTTAATTGTAGTAAAATTTATGCTGGTTTGTTTCTGGGTCACGTTGTTATACGAATAGAAGACTAAAATGTATAACATCCAAGTATTTTTTAACTAGATGTTCTTGTTGCCTTATCCCGGTTACAATTCCAAAGTACCCATGTATTTGTACCAATATCTATCTTCATATTTAGCATTACGCCCTTTTCCCTTAAAAAAGGCAGATCTATGTTTCACTTTTGATTTGCCAGTTATATTACATTTTATGTATGTAAAAGGCGAGCCAATTGCCATATCCCGGGCACAATTTGAAAGGTATTGATGTATTTTACCAATATCTATCTTAGTGCCTTTGTACGGCACCTACAGATTGAAAGGGTTTTGGCACAATTCGTACTCGACCGTCACACAAGCAGGGTTTATGTCCTCAATGAATGTAGTCCTTATTCAACAGACTGTTTAACTGCGATTATTGTTAACCATATTGTATGCCAAATTTCGTATAGATCGGGTATTTGCTTTCATTTAAAAGGAGACGTATTTCAAAATAAAGTAATACCTAAACAAATCTCTTTAAGTATTTTTATGATATTAAATTTAAAAATAAATAAACTTTTCTAGGTAACTAACGCTTTTGAGTGGCATTAGTAATACAGATAATAAACACTTAGTTATACAAAAGTTTAACCTTAGCCGTAGTAGTATATCGATCATAAGATGCATCTATGCTATTTATACGAAAAAGAATAATATTTTGCTTTATCAGCTTGATCCTCATTTTAGCTCAGAAACATAAATTGCTGAATAAAAGCCTACATAAGGCATCTTTATTTCAAACAGTTCTGAACCACCGCGTCATTGAACAGTTGCCACCATTAGGTACTAGTTCGCCGATTCAACTAATTAAAGGCCGGCTTAAGTCGTTACGTTTTTCTGATAGAGATGTATCACTTCCAAACTTCTTTACTTCTACAGGCATTGTTTTTTACTCTGTGTACCGATCGTGAGTTCAATATGACAATTCTACGAATTATATCAGTTGCTTTACTTCACTTGCGGATTTCCTCATTTCTTTCACGATCTCTCAGGGACATAACACAGCAAGTGAGTTTTTTAAATGCAAGTAAATGTCTACGATTGTGCTGACGTCAGATTAGCTCCTGACGCCATCTACCATCATCTCATAAAGCAGTATTATTTTAATGTCAATTTATGTTTTGTCCTTTTCTTTTGTACCATTAAAAACAAGGATAAAGACAAAGTAAGATTATAATAGTTATTCTTGTCTAGTAATTTGTAGGCGATCTGAAGTCTCGTGCTTAGTTTGAAGACTCCAGATCTCCAACTAATTACTAGTCAAGAATAGCTAACTATGTATACGTATATAATTTGTGGAGATGAATAAATAAATAAATATTATTATTATTACAATTATTAGTAAGATTGCTATAAGAGGTTGTACTAGGGCCCCTGATCTAGCAACAACTGTTATATTAAATAGTACTTATATAATAAACAAAGAAAATGAACAGTCCAAACACGAGAGAATTCAATCAATCCGACCAAAGTATTTGTGTAGTACCACTAAGAGCTTAATTATACCTCTACACTAGTATAACGCTGTATGCGGGCTAAACTAATCATGATTGATTAGAGCTAAGTATAGGTTTGCTATTAAGGGTAAAGATATTAATTTGGAAGCCATTATATAAGTATATTCTGAAAGTGTAGTCTAGATACAGCAGTTTATTAATAACCATATTTTCTACTTTCCTTTTTTCTCATCTCCCTCATTCCTTTTACCTACCCACTCCCTTCACGGTAGGCAGCACCTTCGCAGAGTCCCTGACATTGCAGGAGCGATGCTAGAAACTCTGAGTCGTCCATGAGCGACAGTTACCCATTACTATCACGTGGGCTGTTTACTCGTCTGCCACTGGCGGCATACTGCATAACCGAATATGGCGGTCAAAACTTCATACGCGATCACTAATCTACCTGACCAGCATGTATAGATCGGTATCTATATCTATATCTATCTATACATATAGGTAATAAAAATGTAACCGGTCGCTGTCTGTACATGGAAGATATATGAGAAAAATATTATTGGGACCTTTATCAACGCAAATAGAACCCAAAACAATTATTGTTACAATTTTTGTCTGTTTGTCTGTTTGTCTGTGCGTTTGTTCACGCTAATCTCAGAAACGGCTTATTCGATTTAGATAGGGTCACTGATACATATTGGTAAACTTCGCTTAACATTTAGTGTTTGTTTCATGTCAATCGGTTAAAAAAAAAAGTTATGCCAATTTAAAGAATCACGTCGAACATTTGTTAATTTACATCGAAACTTGATAGAAGCAGAGATTTTAACAGCTTGCGGAATAGCTGATAGTTATTCCAAACCATTTTCCGTTTAGTTTTAAACGAGTCCAGTTTCCAGTGAGCCTATGTTTCGCAATGACAAATAATAAAGCCCAAAGTTAGAAACTAAAAGTTGTGGGTGTGGATCTAAGTATTAGCTGTTTTTTGCACGGTCAGCTTTATGTGGCTCTGCCACGTGTTAGCATTCCTAGCAGCCTGTATGCATTGATCCCCGATGGCTATACGTCTAATCCATACATAGTATAAAAGGCTTTCTCCTGACTGACTGACAGACAACGTACAGCCTAAACGGCTGGTCGTAGCGACTTGAAATTTGGAGGATGTGGTTGTCTTAATGTCTAGAGGTGTACTAAGAAAGGGTTTTTAAAATTCAACCACTAAGTGAGTGAAAAATGGGGAAGTGAAGGAAGTGAAGGGGAAGTGAGCGGGAAGTGATGGAGAAGTTAGGGAATGGGAGGGAAGGAAGGGACGGGAAAAGGAGTGGAGAGGGCCGAGTAAGGGAGAGAGAAGAGAGAGGGTATGGAGGGAAAATGGAGCGGAAAGTAAGGGCGTGGGGGAAGTGGAGGAGAGGGCAAGGGATGCTGAAGGAACGGTTTCTTCAGCATCCCTTTACTTTCCGGGGGATATGTTTAGGTAGGTGAAAGAGGGTTTGTATAAACGGGAGATTAGAAATAGTATCGAAAACAGTATAAAATAATATAAAAAATATCTACTGGATAAAACGATATTCACGCGAGCGAAGCCGCGGGCAAAAGCTATAATAAATCATTTATTTCAGGCATCATGGCCTATACAATAAATACCTTAACCTAAAATAAATATTAAAACTTATATCTAAAAACACAATTACTTTTTCGGCGTCGTGTTACGCAGTTCGGTGTTGCTAAGCCTTCCACGAAAGCGTCGAAACATTACACCTTTCGGTCAAAATTCTGGACTCAGAAACTTGTAGATGTGTCGGCACACGTATCACAAACGATTTTAAATTCGTTTTATGACGTATAGGTAGATAGGTATAAATACGTATCTATGTCCAGTGAATGTCTGGGACATTTATGAAAAAAGTGACGACTAACCCAAGGATGAGTGCGGCATAGGCTTTCGGCCGAAATTATGATGATATTGAACGATTGTTACCCAGGATCTCAGTTTTTTTAACAAACTAATAAAGCAAGTACCAAAGAGTTTCAAGCCTAAACTCGAAATATAGGTACTTAGGTGCTGTTGATATCGTAACAAAGAATTAATCTAAATAAATTACTTAAAGTTTACCTTCTTTATTTCTCTCGAACGTAAGCGTACGAAATGAATTATAAATTGCGTTTACATCATTGTAAGAAGAATATTTTAAGTAAGGTAAGTTCATATTTTTCTTCGAACATTCTGTTCAAAATAAGAACTTTAAGGTTCGTTATATTAGTATTCGTTTGAATTTGGAGTTTTGTGTTGATTGTTCCATGACAGGTTGACATAATATATTTTTCTTCAATCTGTTTACTGCCTGACTGATTGCCTCAGTGGTTTAGCGGTACTGTGTGTGTTTGGTTTGATTTGATTGATTCTAACGTTAAATAGATTATTACTAACATAAGTATTAATTTAAGTAATTATTACTTCAAAAAATATACTTATGTAAGTATTATTAACATTAATTTTATTTATATTTAATTAATTAACATTTTTGTCTGCAGTGACAGCTTATGATTTCTGACAAAATTTAGTTCTCAAAACATATGGCAGGGTCGCTGTTGTAATCACATATTTTATACGTATCAGTGAGAAAAATAAGTGGACACTAATTCTTACACTTACTACCATATAGGGCTTTTGAAAATTCAACAGCAAAAATTTGTTAATTTTGGGTCTATTTTCGACAACCTGTTTTTATTCCGATTGCCAGTATATCGTATCGTTTAGTATTAAGGAACTAGAAGGTATTATACCTGTATTGCATTAACCGCAACTCGGAACCAATTGTATTAAAATTATAGATTATTATCTCAAACCACATTTCTCGTCTGAGTTGTAAGGCTAAGAGCAAGGTCAAGCTTTAAACTAAAATTATTATCACACACATTGATATACTAACAAATTTGAAAATGACCTAATTATAAATTATAATTTGTAGTTAAAGTATTTTACCAATATATTTAGCATATTTAACACATTTTTGAATAAGTCTAGTATAACAAAAAAACACTTATGACCATTTATGAATTAAAATATTCATGATAGAAAAATACCAAGAATGCTAAAATTTATAGTTTCTAGACTAAATTTAAAAGCAAAATATAATAAGGTAATAAACACAAAATGATAGGAGGAGCGTGTCTTAAAATATAACACTAATTATTTAAACATACAGTTAAGTTGGTCAATCATTCATAAATAAACAAGATTTAAATAAAACACAGTTTTAATTAGAAACACATTTTTAATTAACAAAAGTTACCTAATGTTTTAGGCATCACCTGGTTGACATCTACCATTTACACGGACCGGGGCATTAGACGGACAGGGCGCTCCAGCGCTAACTCCTGGTCCTTCTTCATCAGAGTCAATTCCAGCACCCTGAGTAGTATTAGATACAATCTGGTTTACAGCTCTTGGTAGCCAACGCATCCAGTCATCTCCCAATATATCATCATATTGATCACAAGCACAACCTCCTTGATAAAACTGTTGATGTCTCACTAAACTAGGAGCCACATGAACATTTTTAATCCTGTATTCAGGATACTTAAAACCACTAACACAAGACGCAAAGAAGAACCAAAATAATACAATATACACCTTCATTCTGCCACGATTCACAACCGAATGTAAATAATGGAATAGAACTTACAATCTTGTTTAGGTTGACAAATACACACACAAATTCAATGTTCTATAATTTGAGCGGCCAAGGTTTATAATAACTTAATTTTCAAGGTTCTGTATGCAATCATTGACTAAACGATCAGCTAAATGCGAATCAATGCCATGCTAATATGAATAATTAACATTAATATTAATTTACTCTATCTATATTAATTAACATTTATATTATTTCTCGTGAACGGGTGCTACCTGGGATGACTGGTCAATCTTGGCATGGCATACATTTAATACTTAATTCAGTATTACCTTGTAGTTCAATATGACTGGGAAATGTATTTACTATATATTTTATTTAATTTTAATTAAAATACGTAGTCAAATTACAATACTAGATGAAACTAAATAATTGAAATCCTCTATTTTCGTATCTTTTCTTTTTTTTTAAATGTTATTAAATAATTAGTTGTTTTGTAATAATTACTTTGTATGGTTCTTTGGTTGCGTTGATGTGTTAAAGTTGTTAACTCATACAAAAAAATTGTAATTATCTGGCGATTGAAAAGAGTGGCGTGAGTTTCTGGCTAGTTCTTCTCACAGCTCTACCTCGTCATCGAACTGGCTGTAGGTTAATTAGCTAAGTTCATGTAATTTGACTTTTCATAAGTATCATTCTTTATGATCAAAATGAAATAAATACTTTGACTTTGACTTTGACATTAATTTTTTGTCTATTTTGTAAGTAAGTTAAAAGTACTACATAAATTGTAATTAATCGTTTTCGAATACATGGTTTATTTCCATTACATTCCACAACTAGCAATACCTCAAATTTTCGTTTCCGAAATTGTTCATACAAGCTAGCAAGTATCTTTCGCGATTTGGTCTGTGAGAGAATTCGAAGTTCAATTAAGTAGACAATCAATTCCTACTTTTTCTCCATATTCACTCTAAGACGTGTTCGACAGTTTGTCAAAAATAATGCGTTTGTTATTTGCATAAGTAATAAGCCTAGGCATAATAAGTAGGATGTTTTTATTTTACTCGAAATCAATAAACTCCATTCAAGCATCTAATCCGCGTTTGTATTCGTATTGACATTTTATAAATTCAAAAGGAACTCTAAATACCCAAAACACGTCGGCCATGACATTTGAAATAGATTTAACTTTGGCTTAGCTTATTAATTTGGTATTCATTGACAAACTTATCGCATATTTAGTAGAAAAACGTCTTATAACAAAAACAAACGTTTGCAGAGTTTTTATCTTCTGCTCATTGTCAGAAAGAATAAAATTGCGGACGTAATTCTCATTTAACTGCACTTTTTCACTGAAAGTATTTATAATTTTATTCTACATTAAATTTGATAGTCATGTAATTAATTAAAATGCATTAGATCTTTTAGAGCTGAAAACAACAAAACAATTAGCAGATTGGACAATACTGAACTAAGAATACTTTCAAAGGGAAGACGCAAAGTCATTATAAAATAGCGATTTGTGAATTGAGGTAAATAATATTTCATACGCAGGTACAAAACGCTGCTTTTCGTTGCCCGGCTTATTTCTAAACCATCGCTGACGATGCACATGGAAAGAGATAGTTTTATACTCAACGCGGGTTATTTTCCAATTAAGATATTAACAATATATCGCTTCAAAAATTAAAACACAAAGCATAAATAGTTATAAAATTGATTCCATTTTATACTATGAAGAACAATAGAACAGTCTCTTTGTTGGGATTACAAATATGCACTCGACTATAAAGGTTTATTTCCTTCGGGTAGAAACTGTTATTATTATAATAAACCGCACGTATGTACGTACGTATTAAACAAAGAAAACAATTTATTAGATTATATTGAAATTTAAATAGGTACGTAACGAACTGACCGAATATCGCACCTTCTTTATAAATAAAGTGACGTAAATGAGAATTTCGATTAAACAACAATAAGCTTTGTCTGAACTTAAACAGAATAAATATTTATCTGCAGTCGAATAAACTGTTTGCCACTGAAATAGAAATGTTTAAAAAAGTTACCAAAACTCAACCACAAACTTTATTGTAATAAAAACATTTTTAATTGAGTTAGACTTTCTGACACTTGACATTCGCAGTCAAACTAAATAATGTTTACTAGCTGCGCCCTACGGCTTCACCCGCGCGTAACATATGTTTTATATCCCTCGGGAACCAGACCGATTTACGGGATAAAAAGTAGCCTATGTCCGTCTCCGTCACCGAATCTGTTCCAACTAATTTTTATCGAAATTGGTTCTCCATTTAGGCGCTGAGCGGTAACAAACACACTTGTAAACACACACAAACATTCGCATTTATAAAATTCGTAGGATGAGTTCATCTCGTATTAAGTTTAGTGCTGGCTTAAATCGTAGCAATTTTTATTGCCATTGATAGCAAAGGTGCCTCTGCTTGTGGACTTGGTGGTCTTGGTATAATCACGGTCACAGTTCATTTTAACCCTGATGTCTGTATTCGAAATTAGCATAATGTATGCAGCCCCAGACACAAATTGATTTTTCTGCCCATATCCTACTCTAGGAGTACGCTAGACCGCTTTTCTAGAAGATAAGATTTTAGAAGAATTCTATCTAAAATGCCTTTACAACACAACATAATAAAATAGCTACACACAACCCTAATACCAAATTAGTAAATGTAAAGGGCGTTCCATAGTCTCTGCTTACCCCATTATTGGGGGCAGCCATGAAGTAATGTATGTATGTAAAAATAATAATTATATGTCTGTATAACAGAGTTGTATATAACGCCACCTCTGATTTTACATGAAAACTATGCTGGAAGTGTCATGTAAAATGAATAAGATGGCGCTGTTGAGTAACTTTGAAGGAACCGTTTTTGGCGTAGGTTAATTTTTGAAAATAATCATTTTTTTATTATCTCTGACGCCAAATGAGTATGATAAAAGTCAGTCTGTTTACTTAAATGTCAACTTCACTTAAATGTGTTTATTAAATACCTACTCCTGTACTAAAATAAATAATGGAGACTTATAATTTGTAGCTTTTAACAGCTTTTATTGGTCATTTTACTAATTCTGAGAACAAACTTAGGGGATAACATAAAATCAGCAGAATTATGGCTAAACACATAATATACACCTTATCTTCTGTTTACATTTATGCTTTTTGCAGAATTTATTTCTGTGAGCGTGATGTTATTTCATTTTATCTCTTCTCACCTGTAAAGAGCTTGCAGGTATAGCTAACAGATGGCGCTAAGGGTCACCTTTACGAATTTGAAATAAGCTCGAAGGCAATAAGTATCCTGTTTGCCAATGCAATACAAAAACGCTTATAGCAGCACTATCTAGCTATTAACCTAAAGCGTCGATAATGATTGATCAATTACTACGACTGCCGGAGGAACATAAGGGATCATTTTTAATCCAAGAAAGAAAGAAAATACATTTATTTGGCACAGACAAAAAAACACAAACTTTTAGAAAGATAAAGGATTCCATTCTCTGTCAACATACAAACAAATAAAACGAAAGTGAATATAAAGTACTTAAGATAGATAAGGTTGAACGAGATTAGGAAGACACGTAACAGCTAGAATGAAGCATCATCCGAGTCACGTTCGCAATCTTACCGAGATTGATGCATCGTCTGCGTCGCGATTATGTGGGGAATGTCTTGTGATCTGTGTGTCCTCAATACTGCTAACACACGTTTGTACATGCCAGGACATATAGCATTTTAGAATAGAATTTAATGATAGCAAAGAAAAGAAAAATAATGATGTCGTTCTTCGAGTTCATAAAAATGTTGCTCAAAGGTTACGCTATAATAATAATAAATTATTTATTTCAGGCATCTAAGGCCCATAACATGCCAAAACATACTAAAAAATATAAACTAATACATATTTTATAGAAACTAAAACTAATTAACATGAATTATTTCAGCGTTATATTTCGCTGCGCGGTGTTGTGTAGCCTTCCAAAGGTTACGAAAAGCCTCCTCAAAGTTAGCCATTAGCTTAATAATTTTGCACCAATCTTCAGTCAAGAAATTTTCCTTGTACAACAAATATTGTTCCCAGAAATTTAATCATTACGAACGCTTTTATATAAACTTATCATTTTTCCGTGAATAATTTGCTAAGAATAATAAAGTACGACTATTTTTTTAGCAAATCTAGCCGTAAAAACATATAAAGCATTTTTAAGAGCTTCATTGTTTTGAATATAGAATCGCGATTACTATTTCACAATTAGGCTTAATATTTTACTGTTATTAAACAACACCTTGCAAATATAATCTTTTAATCGATGACTGGGCTTACATCCACCGAGAATAACCAATCGCGACTTTGCGTTTTGAAATGTCTATCCCTATTACGGTATCCAAAGTAGGGCCGAAATTCGATGTGCAAAATTTCTAGCCTGATATAGCTACTGTTCTATTCCTGAGAAATTGTGCTGAAGTCTAAAAAGAGACGAATATCTAACCACCAAATTATAGAAGATAGTATTGAGGTTACGACTATGCAGAATGCATAGTCGTAACCTCAATACTATTAAAGCTTTAGTGAATTATTGACACACGGAGCAGCTCTGTCGTCTTTATAAGACATAGGTTCGTTCTTGCGTGGAGACAGCTCTCATCTTTGGAATGGCTCCGCACAGTACTTACTGGATGCACTCGATAAGTTGCAGTGGCGAGCAGTCCGTATCATCGGAAGCCCGGAGGCCACTAAGACCTTTGAGCCTTAAAAGCTGCGGAGAGACATCAGGCCTCAATGGCCGTCTTCTATCACCTTTACCACGGATAGTGTTCTGAAGAGCTCTTTTTTTATATATTAGCCTACCAAAGTGACTCCACCCTGCCTGATGGTAAGCAGTCAGTGGAATCCAGAAGTAGTGGCCACCATACCATAGGCCATCGTCTTAAGCTGCTGGTATGGTGGCCTCCACTATGGCGGCTGGGAATGGGATAGGGGAAAGGAATGAGGGAGGTGAGGAAAGAAGAAAGGTGGAAATTGGGCCACCGGCACTCTCGCTCACGGAACAAAACGCAGTAGTACGGATACTACGACTCTTACGTCGATCTTCTATGAGAGGGTAGTATTTTCCCGGTAGATCCAACTCATTCATGCTGAAACCAGCGTGGATCTACTACCTAAATATTTTTTCTAATCTTTGAGTTAATCCTGCCTTCTCCCTTTTTATTCAGAACGACACGTGCGGTACTAAAATGCCACCCTTTCACAGTGGAATCTAAAGGATCTAGAAGAACCAAACGGTTTAGCACTTCATACTTTTGTCGCTCAATTGAAGCCTGGAACTCTTTGCCAACGCATGTGTTCCCATCTAACTTTGATCCTGGGTCTTTAAACTGGAGCGTAAACAAAACATCTTACAGAGCCGCCATAGTGGAGGCCACCATACCAGTAGTTTGGCTTTTGGAATGGTGACCACCACTTCTGGATTCTACTGACTGCTTACCATCAGGCAGAGAAGAGTCACTTTTCAAAGTTTCATTCGGCCACTTTGTTGGGCGACCAAAGTCACCGAATAAAACTTTTGATACCGAAGCGAAGCGAGGGCGGACGTCTAATATCATTGCAATAGTGTCGTATTGCATCATCTTCTTGTATTAGACATGCAAAGGCGTTTAATATTGAAATTTTGAAAATGACTTAAAAAATTTGTTAAATATATTAAAATATAGCCTATGTTACCCGTCCTATTTGTAACTTTCTAAAAGTGAAAGAATTTTTTAAATAGGTTACGCTGATCTTGAGTTAAAACAGAGCAAACAAACATACAAAAAATCTAATCCTTTTTTTATAATATTTGTTTAGATAAGCGAATTATATAGATATTCATCGATCCATTTAAGGTCCTCTAGCGTATCTCACATAGCTAAGAAGAGAGTCTATGGACAGGCATGGTGAACTTTTACTCAAGCTTTCTGAATTTAGTATGTCAGTTCAACTTTCCTGCGCGTATGCCGATGTATCCTAAAAATCCGTATCTTCCACCCTTTTTCTTGGCACATCATATTTGTATTGTGTTTACCCTTCTTCATACTGATGGAAAGCATCAGAAATATATCGCAAACCTTGACTAAAATTGTGGGAATTTCGTTGACTTGAATGTCAAGAAAATAAATAAGTTGATTAGACTCAGATCCTAATAACGACTTGCCTTCAGACAGAATTAATCATTTTGGCATTATAAAAAACCTTGTATGTGATTTCGGTGTTCTTAAAGTGCAACCTAAGTTATTCTTACTAAACTGTGGTGTATTCGTACTGTTGCTTGATACGATGGTACTTTTCTTTAAATACTGGCCGACTTGGAGTCCCTACACTTCAGCTTCAGTTCTTGTATATAACTCCTGCAACCTACTTTGTAGCATAAACCATAAACATAAAGTACATATTCCTTGGAGTCCTGAACATAGCAAGGTTCCTAAGAATTTCTTGTAATGAAATTCTTGAAGTTTGTTTCTCGGCACATACTCGTATTTTGTAACTTTATTAAATTCTAGGAAACGTTTACCAATTAACGTTATTACAATCTTTAAGAAGAGCTCAATAACAACATGCTTCATAAGTTTAACTAAGTCAGCTTATGTAAGAAAATAATGTATGTTTTTTTCTTCATTATTTTAGTTTAGCGCATGGATACCGTGAAACCGAACAAGTGCTTTAATTAGTAAATTTTAATAAATGAATAACTTTTTAGAGAAATTAAGCAATTGTATTACAAAGATGCTTGCAAGATTGCTCTTTTGTTTCTAAACATAGCCTCGAAAATATATATCATACAACGTCACGCTATATATCAAGAAGGACATAAATCACATACGGAGACGGAGATATCGTAACAAACAACTGTCGCACATACAAATATTTACCCGGTGGAGGCATTGTAACCGTGTCTGACGGTCCTTCTCTTGTATATACGGCCTATGCAAGCGTGAATACTGCCTTCACTTGTCTTCATACACCTCAGACATAGGTGTATGAAGAGTGTATTGATATGAGAATTGATTTAATGTATGGGTATTAATCTGCAAGATTCTTGAAAAAGGCTGTACTAGTAATAGAATTGAGTTTCTTAAAAGGTCTAAGATTACAAAGAAGTATACGTAATTGTAAGCAATAAGGGCAATCATGGTCAGCAGAATTTATATTTCTAAAACTACTTAGGTGTTTCGCTTTGGTGAGGCAATTTGAAAACTTTTTGCAAGCGGTAAATCCGGAATGAAGTTCTTCATATTGAAAAAAAAAAGAAGCTCTGAAACCAATAGAAAAACGAGTACAATTCCAGCTTCTAGAATGATAACGGACATCCTTCGACAAGAAGGTTTAATAGCAAGTTTTTCAGGCCCCTCCACAACACTAGTAAAACATAAAATAGACATTTATTCTCACATCAATATTACAACATACAAATTAATCTTTAGTCTCAAGGCCACTGCAATCATTAAAATATAATCTCTTAGGCACATAAGGATAATCGTATCTTCAACATGTTTGAACATCAATCTAATCTCATAGTGCGCAGAATATTAAAGTCTCAGAATCGTATTGTACTCTGGAATTCAATATCCGATACAGGCACTCTTCGACGCTATTAATCTGGCTATTTCCTAAGTGAATTGGAGTCGCGTTTTAGTCTAATCTGTTGCCCATTACGAGTATTTAAGCCGAGTAACTTCTATCTTCTATTGCAGCTCAATTAGTCAAAGGGTTAGCAATTACTATACTTTTTTTTTCAATTGGGAACGAGACATACGGACGATCGAATAATTACTTGATTTTGTAACCTGTTTAATACTTTATTTTGCTTTTGTTATTTTGTTTTTTTTTTTTTCAAATTTCTCTTATGTTAGTCTTAACCCTTTTATGGACACTACTGTAGACACAATAAGTAGATGTTTTATTGTTATCATGGCCATATAAGTTTACTGTCTCGAAAAGTATTAATATAATTAAACCAAACAGTTGTTGCGTTGCATTATGTAAGAGGTTGTGATTGACGACTGCGCTAATATAAATTGTGTTGTAAAGAGACGTCAGCGTCTTCCACTCTGGACAATTATTGGTTTTATCATATGAATAGAACTAGAGTTATAAAAACAAATTGAAACAATAATTTAACAAATCAATTAAATTATAAATACATTTATATGATAATAAAATAAAGTGAATTAATAAGTTTCGTTACAAAATTTAAAATATTGATTGATTAGGTACAATATCATGAAACTTAACTTTAATTAAGCTAGTTATAGGTACTGATTATAAAAGAAATTACATAATTTCAATATATAAATTTGTGAATCCTTTATGTCTAAGATGTTGGAACATTGCTCTAGGAGAGAAAAGGAAATGCGGTCGGCGAAGAAAAAGAAAGGTACCGGCAATTAACAAGCCTTAGTAGTGTCCATCCACAAGGATGACTCATTTCAGTATCACTATTGGCCTCCATACCTACCGATAGGGTTGGAATGCGGGCGGATTTTGTCATTGATGTTTCAAAAATGTAACTGAATTGTTTCTAAAGCTTCGTTATGAAAGCTGGTGTAAAGAGATTGTGCGTTGTTTTCCTTTGCTATTTATTGAAAGCTTTCAATCTAACTCTTTTTTAAAGCAAACCGACAGTTTGACATTGACAATGCCTGAAGACCTCAGGCATTAGCCAGGACTGACTGCTGCAAATAGTACGTTTATATTCGTTTTTATTTCGACTTTGTTTTAATTGTTTTGTTATGAATTCAAATTTCGAAACACAGGTTTGTTTTCTTTGGTTACAATCCGAAAAATTTTTGCTGTTTGTGCTACTTGGTCTATTGACTACGTTTTTTTGTCTATTTTAGTAAAAATACGTACAAAGACATATTATACACTACTAGATACTTTTTAACCGTTCAGTCTCTAATTCAAAATATTAAACTTTTTCCTGGGAGCTGTAAAACGAGAATAATAGATAAGCCACCATTTGGCCTCGACCAATCCATCTGCCAAACAAAGTGACTGTGAAAAGTACCTTCGGACAACGTCACTCGGCTGGTGATCATTATTTGGTATAGTTTTATTACCTAATAGTCATTCTATATAAAGAGAAAACTATAATAACATCGCCTTTTTCTGTCACATGTTGGGATAAGATTTTCCAGTTTCCAAAATTAATATCTTGAGTCCGTTTTATTTTCATATCTCAAGTGTCGCGACAACTAGAAAGTACTCAACTTTTTTCAATTGGAAACTCGAGCAAGAAAACTTTGTATAACGAAATCTTGTACAATTTCGTTCTACATTGCTCACTTGTGACACATTAAGATGTTAAATGTTGTAAGATCTCTTAAACTTTTAATGGATTTAAGAGTACATAAGGATATTTTGTAGGACTCCAATCTCTTTGTTCCGTGCGTTAAATTGAATGTTTCCATTTGCTTTACGTCAATAAGGTGAGATCTTCAGTTTCAAACATGGAACCATCACAGATTTTCTAAGGGATCGGCGATCTGAGTGAATATCTACCAGGTAACCTTGAGCAGTATTATTTGCATATTTAATAGCATTTTACTGTGGTCACTAATCTGTCTTTGAAGCTTGGTGACCATGTGTCAGAGAGGCATAAGCAATGGTAAACTTTAGGCTAATAGATTTAGGTATACCTACATAATATATTATTATATAAAGCGAAAGAATTTGTTTGTTTAAACGCGCTAACCTCTAGAACTAACAGTCGGATTTCAATAATTCTTTTTCCGTATGATAGCCCAGTTTTCGAGGAAGGTTATAGGTTATGTATATAACATCACGCTACTGGCGACGGGAGCAGAACAGTAAGCAAAGACACAAGTGAAACCGCGCCGCGATAAGCTAGTATACAAATATACTTAAGTAATATAGGTATATTATTCTTGTATATTATACTTTTCGGATATTAAGGTAAATAAAATAATTTTTAACAAATAAGTATTTTATAATTTTGAAGTTGATGCCAAGTAAAACAATAACTAGGTACTTATTTATAGGTATTATCAATTTTAATTTGCTATTGTAGTAAGGTTCTTATAATATTTACTTAGTTATTGAGTATTTACTTGGCACCAACTTCAAAATTATAAAATACTTATTTAATTATTTCTGATTAACTATTGTAAATTTATTTTTTACTTATTAGTTTCTTTCCTGTTTGAAGTCGGTTTTCTTTTTGTTAAAAATTATTTTATTTTACCATTTTTAGTGATGGGTAGATCTAAATCTTACTTAGGTATTATTTTTGTATACACTAAACATTTTGGCATATTAAACTATATGAAGTAAGCCCGACATGACTGCTGTTGAGGAATTCCCTTGAATGTCTATGGTCACCTGTAATGGATGACTTATAACCAATATGGGAGCAAAGTTCTCATCATTAGAAACGAATTAAGTGCAAACACCAAGTAATTGCTATAAATCGTTGAGGAGTTTCCTCGACTGTCTTTGTGCATCATCAGATCGTCTCCAGACCTTCACTAAATAGTAGTGCCTTAAAATACTTAATGAAAAACATAACAAATGCATTAGTCGTCAGTACATTTGTCGAAAGTTCCCCTCGATTTCTCTGGGATGCCATCATCAGATCCTGGTTTCCTTATTATGGTACCACCCTCGAGATATCTCCTTTCCAACAAAAAAAGAATCATCAAAATCGGTTCATAAATGACGGAGTTATCCGCGAACACACATAAAAAAAAAAATATACGGTCGAATTGAGAAACCTCCTCTTTTTTTTGAAGTCGGTTAACATAGCTGAGTAAATATACAAATTGTTATAAAGTGATATTACCGTCCCAAAATAAACCTCGGGAAATGGTATGTCAATACGTCATGAACAGGATAAGCTCTCCCATTGACGTCCACTCACAAACAGGACTACCTGTTATGTGTTACTGTCAAAGCTAGGCCGCTAAGAATATCACGCTATTTTGTAGAGGTGCTGTAAATGGTGGGTAGAAAATCAGTAAAAACTATTGGATTTATTTTTTTATATTACTTAAAACTGAGCTAACTGAACTAAATTTGTTTATCGATGAGTTAAAAACCCATCGTACATACACAAAATTGAATACAAAGTGTCGATTTGTAATAAAAACATATTTTTATAATAATAACACAACTAAACAACGCCATCTAGAACCAAAGTAAGCATTAATAGCTTGTGACATGTGATCTAGAATGCGGATAATCATACTTATATACTTTTTTTTTGTAAATACTTACTTATTATATACATAGAAACACCTAGACCAATGCAAATAGCCATGTTCATGCACACAAATATTTGAACTGAGCGGGAATGGAACCCGCGACTTCTGCGTGGCAGTCCATACACAGTACCACCGAACCACAGAGGTTGTCTATAAGAACTTTAACTTATTTGCACTGGTAGTTAACATTTCATTGCGATGTTAACCATCACTCTAAGTCAGTAACTGTAAACATAAATTTAAAATAGCAACATTGGTAGCATGGTTTTATGCCCACAACCCCGTTTATGCGATGCGAGCGCCCTAACCACTATGCGATTACGACTATATTATTTCTTAATAAAACTTGGAACAAGATTATCACCATTGGACTTATACAGTACAAAATAACGTAGTGCCTACCAAATGCACTTAACCTCGGGAAATAAATATTTATGAATGATACGCATAATTATGTATCGCAGATGGGAAATTGAAACACAACACACGATAGTCAATGGAGGCCCTTCAACCGTTGAACCATATATAATACCACGTGTTTTAATTACAAGACATATATAGTCACCTGCATCTTTTCATGTTCAATGGCCGAGAAAGAATTCATCTTAAGGTAGGTTCCTTTGTTAAACCTGCAAATAGTTTGCATAAAAGGAGCCACTGAAGTGAGTGAGCTGAACAAATCGTTAGCATAGTTTTGGAATGACACCCGGCGTGTGCGGGCCAGTGAGGTATGTGCAAGTACACACGGTTGGCATCCACTCAAGTTTCTATTGTGTAAAGTTGTCAGTGTATCTTGCAACTTGCACACACAATGGATACTCGCCTTTATTCTGAGACGGTGCAGGCACCGACTTTGAAGCGGATTATCGGAAACCTCGTACGCCTTCTGTACCTGTTATGTACAATATGTACGTACACCGGACTAGCACCTAGATCGCTGTACTGGACATCAGTTTCACCTATATAGGACGTGGCCGACAGCTCGTTTCCCGGTAGTACATAAACCTGAGTATTGATTTTTACATTTTACATAGACACCTATGTATTTACATTCGTATGAACTGTCCGTAAAACGATGAGCTTCGAAACTGTTTCATTTTTCAGCTGCTTTTATAGCACGCGTATATTTCAATGTTTTTTTTGCGAGTGAGTGGCACTTATCATTTTCTGGCTGTACGAGTAGGTATAATTTGTTTCATTACTAAGGTATCCCCATTTCACCGAAAAAAGTTTGTCTTACCTACTAAACAAAGAAAAATTTGTCGTTAGTCATTGTAAGCTCCTAATGAAAATAAAGTCGAAGCTTTAATTGTCTGATACGTCAATGTAAATAGATTGTGTACTACAATAATTACCGAACCGAAACTAACTAACACGAATATCAAACAATAGAGACTCAGAGGACATTGATTACGCCTGTTAGACCGTTAGATCGTGTATCTATTGTTTTGTTTACGTTCGAGGCGATGTGGCACTTAATTACACGACATCGGCACCTTGAGACAAGGCATGTAGTAGTGGCTCAGGTGTACGCGGCAGATGCGACGCAGCTGCCGGCCGGGCTGGTCCACTCGCCCCCGCGCCCTCGCACCCCCGCTGCCCGCGCAATCGCGGCTAACAGTTTTATTTCCCCGAATAAACTTTATCAAACAAAGCGTGCGTGCCCCGCGCCCTGCATCTGCTCGACCAGCTGTTCCCGCTGCAGCTGGCATTGCTATCCCGCTCTAACGCGCGCGCATCGCCACCCCCAGACAAGGACGGAGCTCGCCGGTGTAATCGCGGAGCCCTTCAATTCCCTGTGCACAGCCCATTCGCAGTTTGCATCCCGATGCCGGCGGGTAAACTGATAATGACATCCAAACGAAAGCTCGACGATAATACCAACCGTCGCGCGAAGCGTCAACGTATCCGCAAACGATCGCGGAGCGAGCCGCTAATGAACGATTCTGAGAATGCTGAGAAGAGGCAAGCGCTGAAACGTCTTTTCGGTCGCGTTTGCTCTGTGGAAATGGAAAATGAAAACCAACAACGCGCTTCTGAGGAAGAGAATGATTACAACTACGGGAGTGAGGGAGATGAGAACGACGATCCGCTGCTGGATTCTGTGCCAGTGGATATGGACCCTGAACAGCTCGGGTTCTTAGTGTGCGCTCAGGAGACGCTGCGCTTCCTGCACGGTCGCGGCATCCCTGTACAACACCCGGTGTTCGCTCGGCTGCGCTCACGCTTACTGCAGGGAATAGGTGAGATAGCGACCGCCTGAGCATTGCTGGGCCCAGAGCCCACCCGAACAAGAAACTAAACCCTTCCCGCACCTGCTCTTAGTTTTGGACCAATTCCCCCAGTGTTAGTTTGACTCTGTGTATCTGTGGCGTTGTTCTCGGTGTCGTTTCTATATCTCTGTACAGGGCTCTGGTATGTGTTACAATAAAGACTAAATGTATTGTACGATTTAAGCAACAGGTTGCCCGTCGGGGAGTCCTAGTCATAATTTCTAGTCAAAGTTTATGGATTATATTTGTTAAGCAAATTATTCTATTGATGTATTAACGATGAAATAAAATCGTCCAATTATAAACTGTTTCAACTTATTTGTCACTTTTTGTTATAATTCGAAAGAGTTTGTTTGTTTGTTTGAACGCGCTCATCTCTGGACCTACCAGTCGGATTTAAAAATTATTTTTGCGTATGATCGCACAGTTCTTGAGAAAGGTTATAGGCTGTGTAACATCACGCTACTGGCGACGGGAGCAGAGAAGTAAGCAAAGACGCGTGTGAAACTGCGCCGCAGAAAGCTAGATATAAATAAGATAAGGATGACATTTAAAATCTTGCGATAGCTAAAGTTAACTAAATATAATCACACAATAAAAAATAAAGTTAAAATAGAAAGAAGGCATAAGCAAAAAGCTAAAATACCTATTCATTGATTGATTTAAACTAAGTAGGTACTTTTGCGTAAATTGCTCTAAAAGTAATATATTTTACCTTAATATTTCCAAAAGATGGAAGTATACAAATAGACAGGTTATTGATAAACCCGCCTTTCAATAACACACTTAATATATTTGAAATGTAACGGGCGGGGGTGGCTCTACAGAGTGAGTTTATGAAAAAAGTAAGTATATTTTCTACATTATGAGACACTGTTAGGTAAGTATACAACTGCAACTTGCATGCAAATCAAACTGTGAACTTAATTTGAGCGAGCGATCTTTTATAAAATATCTAAATTGTACTTTTGGGGTGTACACGATTACCTGGAGGACATGAAACATATTTTTAAAGGCAATTCTCATTACAGAACTGTAAGATAAGATACTTGTAGAGCATAGCAAGATACAGGCACAATCAGAGACCTCTGCTTGTTCGTGTACGCACTACACGGAGGGATAGAATAAAACATATTTTATGCGCGGGCGAAGCCGTGGGGCGCAGCTAGTAATATTATAATTTTGAATAAAGAAACTTTAAACTTTGTTGCGTCTCAGTATTTTTGGTTATAGCTTTGGGTAATTACAAATTTAATGTAGCGTCATGCACGAAAGCTCAACTCCGCGATTTCTGCAAAAAAAGTTAGATAAATGCGACAGTTTGTGTATGTATGTTTGTTACCGCTCAGCGCTTAGCTGAACCGATTTCGATGAAAATTAGTATGTATAGATAGATCTGGTGCCAAAGACGGATAAAGGCTACTTTTATCCCGAAAGTCGTAGGGCGCAGCTAGTTTAACCATAACTTTGTTTACTGTCAAAATGCTTAGAAGAAATAATTACATAGCGTAAAGTTTATGGTCTACTACTCTGGATAAAAGTTGCTCTTTACTCTAGATGCTAAATAAATAGATAGAAAAGCTCTTAACGAATTTAAAATTAGCAGTACGCTCTTTACACAATCTAATGTCTCCAACAGAGAAAGATTAAAGGAAATAAATATTCTGACTGGTACCTCACTCTATCAGTGCATATTTCCTAACATTTGTAAATTTTAATAAAATATACAAGTACACTTACATTGCGAAAACACCGATATCTGTAGTAGGTACTTAACTCATTTGCAGATCTCAGTGTACGCTTAACCATTGACATTACTCTTGCAGGAATTCAACCTAAATTAATATTGTCTATGGTTTTTAAATAAAAAACCGGTCAAGTGCAATTTGGACTCGCGTACTAATGGTTCCATACAAGCTTATAATATAATCAATACATAAAAAGCCTTAATAACTATTGATTGCGTTGACTTTGATTTTTTGATACTTTTACGTGTTACTGAGAAAAATACAGGATAGGCGTAGTAGATAATCAAACGTACGTTTTGTACGGTAGCAGTTTTTTTCTAATACCGACGCGACGGTGGCAGACAAGCCAACAGTTTACCTGAAGGTAAGGGGTAACTGTCGCTCATGGACTTTGTTAATACGTTCATGAAGCAAAGCCGCTGCCAACCAGGATGGGAGTGGGGTAGGTGAAGGGAGTAAATTCAAATACGCAAGCAATAAATCTTCTAAGTAAAATCTTCCTAAAATATCTATAGAAACCTATAACTTGTCGTAGCTCTTAGACATTTACGTACCTATCTAAAGTTGTGCTTCAACTTGGTACACTGCAGGCAGTATTAGCTGCTCTCGCTTGTTAGGTCGGACTTGTTCGATTCAAACTTTGTCAGTACTGACACAACGAATTTAACAAGGTATATTTTTGAAAATAACGTTTCTAAGACATGCAGACTTGTTGAAATACTGTACTATAATGATGTACTAAATGCTTTTTAGAATGTTTTGCTATATATTATTCTTGGTTTTAAGAAAATGTTTAAAGAAGATGAACGGTATTGTAAGCGGGTTTAACAACAAAATATACCTACTTCTAAAAAGAAATTATTATATGTGTGGAAAAGTTATTTCTCTTATATTAGCCTAACAAAATGGAATCCAAAAGTGGTGGCCACCATACCAAAAGCCATCATTTTAAACTGCTGGTATGGTGGCATTCACCAAGGTGGCTAGGAATAGGGTAGGTGAAGAGAATGAGGGAGGTGAGGAAAGAGGAAAGGGGAGAAATTGGGCGCCCGGTGCTCTCACTCACCGAACGAAACGCAGTAGTACGGGTACTACTACTGTTACGTCGATATACTATGAGAGGCTAAAACTTCTCTGATCGGTCAGACTCATTCATGCTGAAACCAGGTTGGATACTACTATTGTAAAGTTTTCACTTTTCTATGACTTACTCTGTTCTTATACAGCAGTAGCAAATAAACATACTTTCGAAGATCATCATTACAGCACTGTAATGATATGCAACAGCTCTCTCTTTCTCTCTCTCTCTTCATATTTGAAACCTGTGTCCCTATCACAACCTCTTAGAGCAATTTCATTATAACCTTACTTTGTCTCTATCCTTGTTTTAAAGACAACAAAAGAAAAAGACAAACAAAAAAGTAACATTAAAATAATACTGATATAAGTCTTGGTGGTAGGCTCGCTGAACTTAACTAATTGTAAAATAAATGGTATTTAAATTAATGTTACCCTTACATAATGTAATTTTCAATTTCGAATACGAATTATACTTATTACCGTGTTATTTTATTTTTCGTCAGTCCTTTGTACTACAGTTTATGAGCTCTCTCGGTTTTGTAAACCAAATGCCGCATGAGATTCAAGTAGGTCTCTGAAATTTCATTTTATGTTACAAACGTATATTCGTATAAACCGACCATTCAGTTAATGAATAGTTGGAAAGCAAGCACTGAGTGTAATGAATGGGTACCTCACATATTATGTATTTTCCGCTGGTGTATAACTTGACTTATTCAAATTTTCTTTGCTACTAATTAAAACATGTTTTCTTTTAATGAATTTTCTTTTATTTTCAAGTATAATTTGTCAGGAATCTTAAGTAAAAGAAGTGCTTTACATGTTACTGAAATACTTACTAACTTACTTCTGCTAGAGAGAAGAGTAAAGTGATAACAAAACTAGACACCTGAAAGAGATTGCTATTAGTGAAGAAAGAAATTCGAGCAACTTTTTTAAAGGCAAAGATACTAACTTTATGACTAGGTACTAAAAAAGGATAGTTGATATATTGTTTCTCTTTATAAAATGCGTTGACAAGCAACTTAATATAATTTGTAATAAGAAAAATTTTAAATTATGCAGCTTGACAACTTGCTTTATTAATTATCTAAAAAGATAAATAAATAACCAAAGAATTACGGCGATTCCGTAGGTATACCCGTTCTGTAAAGATTGCGTCGCACTTTTCTAATTTACTGCTTATTCTCATTACCTATGGCAGTAGTTTTTATACCTACAATAACTTTTAAGAGAAAAGTAAAAAGATATAAATGAAAATTTGCGGACAGACAATTTCATTTTAGATAAATAATACTTTTGATTAAAATTTATTGCCTCGATGGCACAGTAACAGTGCATACTTACTAATGCTGTACAAAGAGTATAAGAATTAATTCTCACACATTGTGACCTTTCTGGATGCAAGGTTTGTTTTACAGTTCGCGAGTAGTAATTTTATTAAAAAAATCTTGTTATTACAAGTTAATAATTTATTTTGAATAAGGATTTACATTAAACATAACAAACAAAGCTAAACACAGTACACAGCCAAAGCTCTCGTTTAAGTTCGAGTGAGCTAGAAATGTCTGGATTTTGTTATCTCTCTCGAATGTTAGGTACATATTGTTGATTAGCTTTTGTTAGAACAAAAGTGCTGCTGACATAACCATCTACTACTTTCTTTAAACCTCTAACTTTGAAGATAAAAAATTTAAATAATGAAGATTAAAGACAAAAATTTAAAAAAGTATACTATTACATTACTATATTTTTGTAAGTGAAACGCGACCGTTGGTTAATCGTGTTTACAATTTCATTCTTACTCCCATGATTTCATAGAAAAGCCTCACGGAAAATCTCCAGCCCTTAAGCGACTTATATAATACGAATCTTGACATGTTAGAAAATTTCAATTATTTCTTGCCAAGAATTTTGACCCTAATCGATGCAGAAATAAAATAAAAAAAATATAGTAGGTCCGCGATAAAGAGTACCATTGAGAGTAAATATTTCAACGCTCAAGTGATTTTTGTTAATTGATAATAACTATGACGTTATTCTGCGTAGTGCCATTGTTCGGTAGATTCATGCATAATACACCCATGTTCCTTCCATCCTTCCATCCTGAAAATAAAAACTAAGAAGTTGTACTAGTGATTTCCAAGCAAAGAAATCAAATTCAACTTTAAAATTGGTCCTAGAAGTTATCTTTAAAATAAGCATACACACTTACTTTTCTGATAAAGTGATGAAATCGAGGTCCTCACTCGCACGCGTCGCTCTATCAAGACATCCTTCATGCACGTAATTGCGAAGACAACAACTACCTTCGCATCCGTAGATATGCCGGAAGCAATGCAGTGAGGCTCCGGAACCCTGACCTGAAAACATTATTATGTCACGCAGAATACATTGTAGCCCGTCAAGATTGTGTAAAGTTCGCCTACATTCTACAAGTACAGAATGCTTGATAAAAGTTTTAAATATAACTTTAACTAACTAACTTTACTGCCTTTGCGCTCCTTTTTAATTTCCAAATCTTCACCTAAGTTTTCTTTCACTAAAAGTATGTGTCCAAGATATATGGGCCTCTTTCCAGTCGTATTCATAACATGTGATAGCTTTCCGTCAGCTTCTCAGCTTACTCCTGCTCTCGTGTATTGGTTTTGGTACGACGAGAAAGTATTACGAATATCTTTGTAATTTTTTTAATACACTAGAAATCTACGTTTCTATTTTTAGTTCTTTCAATTACGCAAGACTTAAACCTACTTTTCTGTGTCATACCATTCATTTCACTTAATGAAAAGTAAATGAGGTCTAAATTAGACAATAAATATTTCAAACTGCAAAGGATACTTCAACTCAAACACAACGCTGTCCATAAAATTAAAAACGAATGCATCTCAGCGGATATTTAATCTAGCACGGTGCAACCATCAGCATAAAATCTAGTAAAGTTTCCGTCAAGAAATCCTGAAAATTTTCATAATTATATGTTAAACCAATATAAACCTTAACGTAGTAAAAATATGTTTCATTTTTAAATGGGTAAGTATGTAGAAGAGTCGTAAATCAAAAACTGTTCTATATTATTATGCACTTTAAGTGCAGGCATGTAGATTCCTAATAGCATAGCACGTTTTTTGATCTTCTAGTAGTAGCGAGATATTTATATAAATACCTGCCCTGTAGTAGTCGTCTGCTTACAAGTCAAAACAATTTTCCGATTACCAGAGTATCTAGTTACGAAACAGCTATAGATTATGCTCTGGCTTGTATTAAGTTTCTTTTTCTTGTATTCTTAATATGTTTTCTGAATCCTGATACTACCTACGTCTTGAAGACGTACGTATATATACGACTTGCTCCAATTTTGTACGTGGATACTTATCACGCCATGATTACAAAACGTTAAAATTTTCAGCTATTTACAAATCTCTGTCTAAAACTTTTGATACCGAAGCGAAGCGAGGGCAAACCTCTAATCTTCTCTATCTGTATGTTTTCAACATTCTAAAAATTTTTTAGAAGATAGTGAAAACCGTATCAAAATTCGTTGTGTAGTTTTAGCGTAACAACAGATAGAAGGCAACAGCAACTTGCTTTAAACTGATCAGAAAACGTTTGCTTAGCGCATTTTTGCCGAAGCATTGGATAGTAAGCCGATAAACACTTTATTAATACAAAACCTGTAATGAATTAGAAGTTTTTATTCATAATCCAGTGCATTATTGCTCGTGTAGCATGTTATTCATTGGAAAAAGGAATAAATTCGGATATTACAGTTGAAGCACGTTACACTGATCATCTTAACTGTTCCGCAAGACTATCCGAAGAGAGACGGTCGCAACTTGTATCTGAAATTGAAGGCTGTCTAGAGCGGAAAGGGGCGTGAAGAACTTACGTTTGTTTCGATATGTTTGAATTAAATGTCTTGGTGTACGTCAGACTAAATAAGTTCTGGGTTCTAAAGTCTGGCTGTAGTTTATGTGACTTAATTTTATCAATGTTTATAAAGTTTACACTCACACAGGGTTATCTTCCTAGTTTATTGCAAGTACCATTTTTATGATAGGTATTGAAATTTGAATTTTAATAATGATACGCATTATACATGGGAAATATTTTTTTCGTTTCGAAATGGGTTGGCGAAAATTTGCTATAAATATTAATTCTACGCATGGTTCTACATAATTTCATTTACATGACTTATACAATTTTTGTTTATAGTCTGTAACACCTAACCAGAGCTTTACAGTTACAAAGAGTTATATCAGGCGCCGATAGTCGCAGGCAAGTTTGGGCTTTGTGCATAAATCGAGACACAGGGACGCCCGTTTAATCTACGTCAAAGCACTGAAATCATTTGCTTTCATCGCAGAGGATACTACAGGTTTTTAATATTCCACCTACCGATAGACTCCCTTCAGCTCTTTTAACCGATGTTGTTGTTGATATTTACCCTAAACATTAGAGTCGATAATAGGAGGAATGGCTTTCAATCATTTACGTCGTGATGACATAGTGGTTACCTACATTCCTTTTATGCGCAAATCTTGTGCGTTTAAGGTCTTTCAGTTTACCTTCATTAAAGTCAAAACTTATGCCACTGCTGCACAGGAGTCAACTTCAAACATAACATTGAAAATGAAAAATGTTTATTAGAATAAAAAATAAATGGTAACATATATGTAATTTAATCCCCTGGTATCTGAGCTAGCGTGAGCAGTGTTTCAGAAACCAGTGTCTTCTCACTTAGACACGGGTATAAATAATACAGTTAAAAAAAAAAAATAGGCGAGGTTACAGTAACAATTAAATTAAAAATTTGAGAGGTTTTTACATTACAGAGGTTTTATCACAATTACGTATTTCGGCAAACGCATCGATAGCAGCCTTATCATGGATGTTGTCTCCCTTCCTGTGTCGTATGATTTACCTGTCAGTTTTAGGTCATCCATCACTTCCCGTTCCCGACGACGCACGCCAACCTTCACCTTTATCTAAAGTATAGCACATAAGATTGCCTTGAAGGAGCCTTGTATTACATTTTGTGCAACGGTTACTGCGAGCTTATCACAAGGCTTAATATATTTAAACTACAAGATATATTTAGTAATTGTCCGCTTATTCATTTCCTAAGTTACAACCTTGTGATTAAAAGACATGTTGCTCTATCTGTTGTACATCATTACTATTCAGAAAGTATTTTTATTATTTATACTATGGGGTAGTATACCTATCTAAAATTAACCTACAGTAATGTAAAACGAGGCTTATTAACGCCAGGAACCGAAGCATATTTTCAAACTAATTTCAAAATGTTTACTTCACGTTCCCAACCTTCAATTTAATGTTGAATAAGCTAATTTCCCAGAATACTTGCCGAGCATTTTCCGATAGCAACCGTTGCCTAGCAACTCCAAGGGCTAAGCTTGCTCCAGGAAAATAACTACGACAAGTACCTACTTGTGTATAAGGTGACTATTTGGTAGTGTAAATAAGTTGGAGATTTTATTAGGTTATTGTTGGTTTCAAAATATGTTTTAAAGCGTTTATTATTTATATTTTACTATAGTAAACTCGTGCTGATTTCAGAATAAACCTTTTCACAGAATATTGGCTTGAAATATTACACTAATTATAAATTTCGTTCGGTGAGTAAAAAAGCCGCCTAGATACTCAATTACCATCACGGTCCTCTCCCTTTCCCTCAATACTTTCTCCCTAAACGGTCAACAAAGGCTTGGTTCTCTTTTCTTAGCATAGTTTCGGAAATGCTTAGCGAATACCGCCTTTTCCAGTATTCAGTTACTACTTACCATCAGGAGATCCCTAAGTGATGGCCTCGATGTTGCAGTAAAACTAGAAAGAATGTCGTAAGAGGTCGACTGCTGAACTAGCCTTCCCCATTAAGTTACAAAAGGCTCCTGCATCTAGCGCCTTTGTTGTTTTATATCATTCGCTATTTAGTTTTCGGTCAATTTGGGGGTATGCCGTCTGGTGTTCCTATGCAGTACAAGAAATAATAAAACCAAATGTAACAAAAGGTTTTTCGTGCGCTATGACGACTTTGTTTCTATAACAGTATTACGTATTTTCCCCAAAAAGGTACATTGTGTGGCTGTGTTGGACCTCACGTAACAGAAAGCAAGCATGTTCCCATTTACAGGGTACAAGTTCAGACCCGATCTAATCGTTTCTAACCCAATGTAATTTTTCCTTCCTCGGGCCGAACCCGAGACTTCAGTGTGGCAGTCCATACACAACTAAACTACCGGCGCAGCTATCTCAACAGACGTCCACTGTCAGACATAGGCTTCCAATTGATTTCCAAAGAGGTTGTTTGGAAGCAGCGTGCATATAGTGTTTGACACATAGGTATACACGGCAAAGTATTTAGGTTAGGTTACCGAAGAGTTAGTTACTAAACCTGCCAACCTAATCCCTTTGCCGTGTGTACATATTATAGAATAGAATAATCAGCCAATATTATATTTAATAATTTATTATTATATTAATAATATCATTTTACAAATTATTTTACACATTAATTTATGTATCCATTAATAAATAACTTAAGTTAAATACATGTAAAATACGCATAAAATTTAAAACTATAAATAATTGTGTAATAATTTAATATTCTTAATTTACTAAATCATAATCTCTAGATATTTGGTGTAGTTTCAGATCTATCGATTGCACTTACTTTTATACATACATGTTTATCTATAGTCTTATGAGCTAAATATTTGGCTTTACAGTACCAAAAAGTAGTTCATTTAAACAGTTTCAGTCGCAAACTTTTATATTTAACAAACATTTCATATGGCAATGTTTTGAAATTTAAGTACATCCTGCAAACTAATTAATTTTACATAATTATCTGTTAAAGTTGACAATAACATTTTGGCAACAAAATATTTATTCAAACTAATCTTTTCTATTATGTATTTGTAAAACTTTAGGTACTGCTTTCTATGAAATGAAGAAATAAATAAAGATTTATATAGATTAAGTACAGATAAATTAGTTGCAAGAATACCAGTAATTTATAAGCTTGTGATTTGATTTTGTTATTAAAATAAAGTTTTCCAAATGAAACGTTGGCAAGCGTGAATATTTCAGTTTATAGTCTTTAACAATCTTAAAACTTCAATTTGCTTTTCTTAAAAACGCATGATTTCACAAATAAATGAAATGCATCAGATTGTTGCAGAAAATTCGTCGAAATCAAATGGATTTTTTTTTATTTTTACACACAATATAAATGTGATATTTTCTATTCTGTAAACCTTATCATTAATGCTGAAATGAACAACTATTTATATATATTATACGAAGACATTTTACACAAACCTCTATTTTACTTATACTTTATTAATACTTATTAATCTTCTAATAATCCTCTAAAGAAAAGTGGTTTAAACAGAAATGTAAACAATTTTAAACCTTATTACAGTCATAGAATAAGACAAACATTGCCGAATTATAATTCGTCATAACCTACTTTTCCAAAAGGTGCAATAATTATAATGTTTATTGTGACTAAGCAATTTTAAACCTAAGAACAGTTAGGACAAGATAAATATTGCCGAATTATATTTGGTCCTATGCCGCTTCTCCACTAAAGGTTGGTTACGTTATAGTCAAGCTACCTTAGCTGTATCTAAGCCGCCTAACGTCCTCAAGCCTCCTACAAACTTGACTATTATCCGTACGTCAATCGCGCGTGCCAATTGTACTAGTGTCGGTTACATCACATTTGCATATTGCTACGACACTATCAGGCGTAATGAAAGATATAGGCCGTAAAGAAAGGCATTAGAGTTCAAAATTGTAAAACATATTTATAATGTTTTTATTAAAGTCTTGACTTTGTATAAGGACATTACTACAAAATTACAATTCTTTAAATTGACGACTCCTTCTTAAAGTAAGCATGTTTAAGTACATAAATATAATCCTTCTGAATGAAATTCTCTAAATAATTTTGAATATCAAAATCTGTAAATTAACAAAGAAACAGAAGAAAACAGCGAATACTTTACATTATTTGATAAAACTATCTATAAAATTACGCGTGTAAATAAATATTTTATTAATAGCTTTCCTTGGCGCGGTTTCACCCGCGTCTTTGCTTACTGTTCAGCTCCCGTTGCTAGTATCGTGATGTTACATAGCCTATAACTTTCCTGGGCTATCATACGCAAAAATAATTTTACAAATCCGACTGGTAGTTCTACAGATTAGTGCGTTCAAACAAACAAACAAACTCTTCTACTTTATATAATATGTACTATATTCAGTCAATTTCTGTAGTAGAAGTCCTATATCTTAAATTACTACCTCTATACGCATATTCTTTGAGCAACCTCATTTGTTCCTCTGATATCGCTTCAGTGATTTGTATTCCTTTATGCAGCAAGAAGCTCAGTATAACTTTATGATACTCTCCGGCGGTCATCTTTGGTTTGAAGACATGCCCCTTGGCAGTAACGTTGTCTGGCTCCGGTATCATACTGAAATCAATAACGGAGACTGTTTACTTGTACATAGTGTATGTACTGATATATAACTGAAATAGGAGGTGTATTGTATACACAAACACAAATGTATCTGTTTGATAACTTGTAGTCAAACTAAGTGTAAAGTTAAATATTGGGAGTAGTGTTTGCTAATATAAATATTAGAATGCAATAGAAAATGTGGCTATTGACAAGGTGTATATTCACGTTCGTCATTCCAGCACATTATATTTTACTGTAAGATTGAGGTCTCTTCCCATGCCTTCTCTATATTAGGAAAGGTCTTTCCCTGCAGTGCAGTGGACTAATAACGATTTGGTATGATGATTGTGTTTTTTTTTATTACCGACAGTGACAGACGAGCACACAGCCCAAGTGATGGTAAGTGGTAACTGTCGCTCATGGACGACTCAGAGTCCTGCTCCAGAGCATTGCGTCTGTAATGCCAGGGACTCTGCGAAGCCGCTGCCTACCGTGAAAGGATTAGGGTAGGTGAAATGGTTGAGGAAGGCGAGAAAAAAGGGAAATTGGGCTTCCAGCACTCTCTAAATATATATGCCTTGTGAATAACTATTCTGCCTTTGGTCGTCTTAACATTGTACCTATTTATACCGATTAACACTTTCCAGGACAGTAAACGTATATGGCCGTGATGACATTACAACATCTATTGTGTCTACAGTAGTGTCCATGAAACGGTTAACCTGAATTCACTACCAAAGTGTCAAAGTACAGATAAGGCCTTAAAGCATTGAACGTCTATCGTGTCGAACAATGCAAATAATCAACTTTATCAGAGCTTATTCTAGTCTAGTCCCATTTACGATAGATCAATGAAGTGCAATTTACGTCCAGTCTTAAGTTTAATTAAATCACTACAACCAGTTTACGATCGCGACGCTGTAATTATCAGATGACAAATTAAACGATATAGGCAGGTAATGCAGATTAATCTAAAGATAGGTGTAGGTATAGATGGTGTGGTTAATGTACCTAACATCTAATAAAAACATAGACGCTATAGTCTTAAACAAATGTTTCGAGACAATTGTAAACATTTTTACGCCACAGCATTGTACAAATACTTTAGTTTCAAGTACTTTTAAGCAATTCCCTTGTTAATAGATCAATGAGTTGGTAAAATGCACTGCACAATATTTCGTTAAATCTGGTTAAATGACGTAACTTTGGTCAAAGCGATGTCAGTACTTTTATGTGTAAAAGATAATTTTTCGTTCATATCCGCCCGCATTCTACCCGTTATATAGGGAACTTCAAAATTTCATATTTGTGCTTTTATAACACGATGTAAATTTCAAATTTGAGTTTAAAAACTATGCAAGTAAGGTTTGGTTTTGTAAAATTGACTCATAGCTAAAAATGGAGATATTATGACAAAATATATGCACACTTTAAACTAACATTCCAACAACTCGATATTTTTAGCAAAGCAAATTCAATACCTACTACTGAAATCTTATAACAAAAAAATATTTAAATAAAATGTTAGCTTAGTGAGGGGCGATTGAATACGAGTCGACCGTCTGTCGTCATGAATGAAACTCACTTGTTGAAGAACCACGAAGAAAAACAAACACCTTGCACCCGACGGGACCCCTCCGACAATATCTTGCGCAAACCTTACGATTACACCTTTGAAATCACGAAAAAAACACACACACTACACGGAGCTTTCAATCGCACACGGACTGTCGACAAAATGCCGGGGAAAGACCGTCAGAATCATTCACGACCACCTTTTTTTTTCAAACCATCGTAACTTTAAACCTTTATTGAAAGAAGTATCTTTCTGTACAGATTTAGGGTTGATTTTTGCTTGTTGATGTTATATAGGGGTGCATCTGTTAGCCGGCTGGCCCCATTTGTGTGATTTACCCCGACATGTGGCGAACCGGCGTGATCCGCTCTAAACTAGTATTGAACGAACTCCAGTTCAAAAAAATGAATGATAAAGCAACGAATTTCACAACAGGGTTTACGATAGCGTTTTTAAAGTTCATTCTTTACGACTTTAATATTCATTCGTCATTCTAAATATCTTCCATTCATAATATTGTGTATTATTTTAAAAATTACAAGCAACAGTGAATTTGTTTATTATTTTAATAGTCCTACCTCAGTATCATTTATTTATTTAGGCCACTTAAACATCATAGCCAAAAAAATATCATCCAAATTGCTAGTAGCCTATTCTTAAACAATGGTAGAGACGTAGGTAAGAAGAAATCGCGAGGTACTAAGTACCTATCTACTCTTTTTAATCGGATGAGATGACTACGGTATTTCGTATGAGTTACTATTTATGATAAGTGATAACATACAACGCAATCAAACCACTACACAAAATAATTTGTATATTTTAAATTATGAAATACCCTAATAAAATTTAATCGTGAATGGCGATCGGGCACGTATAAATATTGGAAGATTGCTAAAGTATTGCACAAAGGTTAATTAAATTAACACTTGTGAACGTTCAAGGTTGCAAAATGTCAGCCAATTGACCTACAGCCAGTTCGCTGACGAGGTAGAGCCATGAGAAGAACTGGCAAGAAGCTCAGGCCACTCTTTTTCATCGCAAGGTTATTACAAGTAATTATAAGAAAACACAACCAAACAATTGCCGAGTGAGGAGAGCGAGAAAATAAAAAGGGGGTAGAATAAAAAAAAACGAAATCAGATAAATAAGTCTCCGAGAGAAACGAAATAGCATTGCTATTATTATTTTATCGTTAATGATCTGAAATTATTCAGTATGATATTGAAGATATGTTCGCTTTCATTGTCTTTTCGTATTTGCAATACTTAATACTAACAAACTCTTATGATAACGTTTAAAACTAAAGAAAAACTAACATGTTTGCGCATAACTTGAGAGTCGTTGTCACTTGTGTCAACAACCTCTTGTAATTCAAGGAGTATTATAATTTTCATTGCTTAATTTAGAATAATTAAATTACACGATAAAAATAGAGCGTCCATAGGTTTATTTTTGAATCCTAGTAGGTACAAATACGAAACAAATAATTTATTAATCTTTTATTTTCAAACAAATACAGCCAAAGATGCTTCTATCCTTTTCACATTTAAACAATAATAATAATATTCTACCACATTCACACAGCGCCATCTAGTCCCAAATTAAGCATTCATATTTGCTTGTGTTATGGGTACTAAACAACTGATATACTACATAAATACATATTTTTTTGTAAATACATACATATTATAGATAAATTACACCCAGACACAGAACAAACAATGATGCTCATCACACAAAGATTTGTCCTGGGTGGGAATTGAACCCACGACCTCCGGCTTAGCAGTCAGGGTCACTAACCACTAAACCAACAGGCCAGTCTAAACAATATCTCCATAGTAAAAATATAAATAGTTTGAAAACAAAAATTGAGAACGTGGTCAAAACACTGTTAAGGAGATATATCATACATACGAGTACAGTTAACACAGACCCTTCATTGTCACGGCTCTACTTACCCTTTTTTTAATCTCTAAACAAATTATGCGGGTTCACAGACTAGGAGATTGTAGTATTATGTTTTATTATTTTAGCCCGACTACTAAAGTCAAGGAGGGTAATGTTTTTCGAGCGTATGTATGTATGTAAATTTATATATGTATTTGGATATGCATGTCCATTTCTTTGGCACGCCCTAAAGCCTTAATGGTTTATTGGATTTTAACGTATAAGGTGTCATTAGATTCGTATTAATTGTGGGACTGACATAGGTTACATAATAATTCAATGTAGCGTCAGCGCGAGTAAAACGAGTTTATTTCTTTTCACTTTGATAAAGGCAGATGGACTTTTATAAATTGCTTGTTATATTGTACGAGTATGTAATTATACCCTGACAGTAAATAAAGAAGTTTGCGACCTTAAAAGAATGTACGATAACAAGCATTTTTGCTAGCCTCAATAAGTAGTATAACAATACAATGGTTTGAATCGTCGAAGGTTATTACCTTCTTGATAAACAGCTCCGATAGAACATTGCACTTGCAAGAAAATATGGGTGAATCCAAAATATGTAGGTCTGCAAGCCGCTGCACATGTAACGACATAATAATTCGGACGGAACGTGAATAAATAAAGCGAAAGAGTTTGTTTGTTTGTTTGTTTGAACGCGCTAATCTCTAAAACAGCCATTCAGATTTGAATATTTTTTTTTGCGTATGATAGCCCAGTTCTTGAGGAAGGTTATGTAATTCATCACGCTACTGGCGACGGGAGCAGAGCAGTAACCAAAGATGCGGATGAAACCGCACTAAGCTAAGCTAGTTTTGTATAAAACGATATTTCTAAAATTTCTCGTTCACGTTACTTTCTCAACTATGAGATATTATATTAGTTAAGTTATAACATTTACATAATACTGTAGAAATTATCTAACTACTTTAAATCACCTTGGTCTGTAGTAGATAACAGACGTAAAAATTATAAAACACAAAAATAACATGCTACCAGTAGTTGTTATAGAGATCTTATCAACCATTACCTATTTCACAGAAATATATCAAGACCTACTTAAACATAATAGCGCTTATTTAGCTTGCATTTTCCCACAAATTAATTATCATCAAGTAGAATGGAGTCACTTTTGTAGACTCTATATAAAAAAAAAACCTACTTGAACTCTAAAGGTGAAATTTGGCAGTTTGTAGGTTGAAAATTCAGAATACGTTCTTGGCTTACAAGAACGAATTTCAGCAACAGATGGTATATCTGAGTTAGAAAACTCATGGTCATACAATAATCTATAGAAACGTCTTTGCTCGGGGTTATACAAAGAGAACATGACTGCTTCTGTAATTCGGTGGTACTGTGTATGGACTGCCACGCAGAGGTCGCGGGTTCGATTCCCGCTCAGTGCAAATATTTATGAGCGTGAACACCTCTATTTGCATTGGTCTGGGTGTTTCTATGTATAATACGTATGTATTTACCAAAAAAAAAAGTATTTTAAGTATGTATATCCGCATTCTAGAACCCTTAACACAAGCATATAATATGCTTACTTTGGGTCTAGATGGCGTTGTGTGTAGTTGTTGAAATATTATTATTATTATTATTATAACTTTAAAAAATGAGACGGCTTGATTGACATGATAATTAATCATATCGAAACCACGATGCTTATTGAGGTGACCATATTATTATAAAAAACCGTAATAAGATAATACGTAAAATATCTCTTTATGTTAATCCTTTGAAATCGGCAATGATGTGATTACAAAAATCTCCTTATATAGTACTTAAAACCAGACGAGCGTATATGATTTTTTTTAATAAAAATGAATTTGGGTTAATATTTTACCTCCTTTCCGCCATTCTGTGAATTTAAAAGTATCCCCATATAATCTTATGCCACAAGCGGTGTTAGTGTTCATTTCTATTTTTTAAGAGCGTGTAGCTCGAAAAATATTGGAAATTGGAAAATGTGCTCCAAATGAAAGTTGTAGAGAATTTTATAAGCTTTCATTCGGTAAAAGAATATTGTTCTCTAGAACGCACCATTTTTGAGATATTAGTGAAAAAGTGAAAATTGGGGACTTTAAACCTCTCTCTCCCCCAGCTCACCTCCTAGAAAGAGGACTTTTAGTATGTTCACTCCCTGATCATCCTAAACACGTTTCTGAAGAAATTGCTAAGTTACTCGCTCACGCACCCTATATTTTTTATTGACTGGAGTATCATATTTATTTAAACTTTTTTTCTATAACTAGCTTCGTTCACCCGCGTGTTTGCTTACCACTCTGGTCCCGTCGCCAGTAGCGTAATATTACATAGCCTATAATATTCCTCGAGAACAGGGCTATCATACGCATAAAGAATTATTCAAATCCGACTGGTAGTTCCAGAGATTAGCGCGTTCAAACAAACAAACAAACATACAAACATTTCCGCTTTATATAATAGTATAGATTAAAGATAATGATTTTTACTACTGTTCATGTTTTATAAAAGTATATTTACGCACCCTCAGCGTTCTCAACATATCACCTGAAAGATGATAGCTGCTTTACATAGACCAGAGGCCCTAAAGAAGTGTCAAAGATTTTTATTCTATTCGTAGAATAGATAAAAAAAATATGAAATTGACATAGGCGTTGGCGTTAGCTTATGTCAATCCAATACATTTTTTAATGTATTCTATGAATAGAATAGAATCTTTGCCACTTGTTTAGGGCCTCAGATATCGCCTCTGTAACCAATCCTCAGATGCTCTTATTATTAAAACTGTTTACTGTGTTAAAAGATATTTCGTAGCAGCCCAAAGATCACTGCTAACCATAGGACATAGCAGGCCTTTGTTAATCTAATTTATAAACCTATTTTTGCAGTTATAGGTACTTCTTTTGGCGCGATTGGGAAAAATGATGAGAATGAATGTTTACGATGCGCGCGCACACCGACAGAAAAAAGCAACACCCTGAAGTTAGTTGCAAACCTTTTACACCCTGAAGTTAGTTGCGAACCTTTGTGTGTCGTATCAGTACAAATAATCAGTGTGAATAAATAAAAAATATATTGGCGTTTATATCAATTCAATTATATTTATGACGGTGATAGATATTTTTTATTGATCATTTATCAGTAAAAATATTTATTTTGAATATTAGTGGTAAAAGTGGTTTTAATACACTGTTTTAAGTGCATTTTTAGATTTGAGGTTAACTGTTATGTGCGTTGTGTTATTATTTGGTATTTTTGGATTGTTACGCTAAAGAAGTATAACTTCTTACGTGCGTACATGAGTACACACACTCTTTTTTTTATCCATTTGTTTATTTTAGATTTCTGGATCACACTTTACCTAGGAATACTATACCTCTAAAGAATTCTGAAATCGCCGATTCGCCTTAAACAAGCGTGGCGATCATTGCTCATAAATCTTCTCTTAAAGATAATAAAAAGTCTTTCTTTGCAGTGGGATATTAATGGACCGATATGATGATTATACTAACCTAGATAGCCTTATTACAGCTAGTGATTACCAATATTTTTGAACTAAAAAAATGCAGCAAGAGACTTATGCTTTGTATATATTATCACAATCCTTAGCAATGGTAATGACGGCAAGTCAAGAGGAAAGCCTTGCTGCGAAAGATATTACATCATTTCCAGACTTTTTATCTCATTAATTTAACCTTCGACTGCGACTTGGTGTAACATTGACTTAGCTGATAAACTTAATTTATCACCATGGTATTGAAATCCATGAATAAAATAATACAGTACTTTATTTTTATCTTTCCATTGAAATTTTTATTCATTGGAAAAGCACCAAGTAACAAATATTTCAATAATAAGTTTTATTTATTTAACATAAATCTATTAATAAATAAAATAATAATAAATGCAATAGCGATTAATGAGATAGTAACACGTAACGCTTTTCAATAGGGTTTAAAATGGCCTGAAGTTTCAAGAAGATATAAGTTTCCTTGATTATTTTAGACGAGGAAATTACATAGTATATTTTTCAACGCTGTACAAACTACTAAGGACATTGTGCTATTGACTTAAGGTCGATATTGGCTTGCAATGTTTTGATAAGGTGAGAATTTAGTTTGTGCCCGTACACGTTGCTAGCATACGTTTATAAACTGAGTAAGTAGGTAGTCGCCTACGCACGTCACAGTCATTGTGTCTAACAGAAGACATTAGTGAATAAAATTGTGATAATTTAATAATGGGATAACGGTTAATTATAGAAAACGTGCTCAATTATTTGTGAAGTGCTTTGGATAATAAATGTAAGATATATTATTTTATTTTTATTAATGTTTTTAAAAAAAAATCATTAACTGTTTCAACAAAAATGGTTTGAAATCTAATTGAAGTTCAAGTCACGGCTGACTGTTACAGGATTAAAGGGAAGATAGCCGACCATACAAATGAGTTAAACACAGGAGATAATACAGTAAACTCACTAGAATAATACAACACAGTTGTACACAGGTAGATAAAATACAGGTTTATTATCATCCAGTTTAAATTTACATTTTCTTGCGATAACACATACACGGCTGCCATTTTCGTACAAAAACTTAGTAAAAATGTACTTAGAAATTAATTTAAAATTTTTAAATTTTATGAGCCAAGACGTTAGTAACAGGTTATACCGGCTTATTGAAAAGTTTTATTTGCGACAAGCCAGTTTTATTCAGATTGTTTACGAAAATGTCAACTGAAAAGAAACGTTCTTAAGTTTAAAAATAGAATAACCTCATTTCTCTGAGTGTCTTAAATCTAAGGGTTTGTTTACACCAATTCTAATTAACCAGCAAATTATATAATATGAAATTAAAATAGGATTTTCGTTTTATATTCGCCCGGGTTAAAAAATAAGCAATTATTTTTCTTCTTCTTCTTAGTGTGCTATCTACTTGCAATAGTTAGCAACTATTACAACAATTTTACTGATACCGCTGCTTGAAGCAGGGAACGCATACTTTTGCCAAACGATGGTAACAGGACTCGTAGGTTATAGAACCACGATATAGCCTCCTTCTTCTGCCACTTTGTCCTGCATTCTTCATTGATTTTGCCTAAATGATACCATTTTTATAGTAATTTACCATTCAGTGAAGTTCATCCTAATTGTTATACTGATAAAATAAAGCATGGTCTTAGTATGCCAAACTAATAATAATTATTATCTTGTGTGTCCGTCATATTATATTATTTATTCCTACTGCGAAAACGCCTTTAATCATTCAGCAAAATTGGCGATTTCAGACACATATTTTTTTAAATCTAGGTATTCTTAAAAAGTTTTCTTTGACTATATTTTAAATCTATGACTAGTTATTTTTATTTAAAATCATTACCTCTGCTATCTGAGACGTACTGCAAGTAACAAAAAACAGTCCTTAATAATTGCAATATGGACAATTTAATAGCAATTATAAATTTATAATTATAAATTTATAATTATAAATTTATACTAATTACGATTACATAGTTCAAGTTATAATTTTGCATCCATAGACACATAAACATGCAACAGTGGTCTTTAAATATAAAGAAACTAAAGTTTGTTATTCAACTAACATAATTCACTTTCTGTAATCCAAATTAATCTTTACTGTTAGAAGTTAACTCCCAAATCATATTTGCCACAGATGTCACTTGCTTTCTTTTAGTATCACAGGATAATTTGTGTGGTTTAAATGGTGTTCGCTATTTACTACTATGTAGTAGGATTCGATACCAAATAACCTGCAGTCATTTCATATCTTGGTGTACTTTGTGTCCGTAATATGTACTAAACAACATAGACAAACGCGACACTTTTAATCTTTTATGGTCTTACATAAAAATGTTTATTTTGAATTATTCGTTCATTTCATTCAAATTTATTTTTGGTTACGATGGTGATTGCTCGCGGAATGTAGCGGATTCGATTCCCACCCGAAACATGTATTTGTGTAGTCCCAAATGTTGGTGTTCGGCTTCGGTTTGCACTTTGTATTAATTAAATGTTGGTGTCCAGGTTAGGTAACTTACTAGAACCCTGCCAAAAACCCTTTAAGGTATCTAAACTTTCGATTAGTTTACTTACTTTTGGTATAATTAATTAGTTGCCATGTATGACCCCTAAATCGGTAGTAATACCAGTTTTGTCTTTATAAAACAAAAACAAACAACCAAGCTTCTCTTCGCAATACAGACCCTGTTCTTCATTGACTGTTATTTCAAAACAAATATATTATATACACGTATACATTTTAAAGAACATACCGCACACTCAATTAATAATAATAATAATAATATGTGGACACTATCACACATCGTCATCTAGTCCCAAGCTAAGCAGAGCTTGTGTTATGGGTACTAGATAATTGAAATATAATACATATACGTGCTTTTTTTTGTAAATACAGACTTAATATACATAGAAAACACCCAAACTGAAGACAAATACAAATGTTCATCACACAAATATTTGCCTTTCGCGGGAATCGAACCCACGACACCCGGCGTCGCAGTCAGTTACACTAACCACTAGACCAACGGTGCAGTCACAACATGCGCAAAAATGGTACAAAGTGCGAGAAATTATTTGGCAATTTTGAACTTTCCTTCAATCAGTAAAATACAAACATTTCCTGAACAACGTATGCTATCTTATGCCTTTTTTCGATTGAAGACTGTGCGATATCTCTCTTTTCGCTATATATAAGGTAAATGGCGGTGGTCAATCTTCAATGGTAACGACGTTCTACACTCATTAAATATAACAAAAAAGCAACGACGACGTCACATATTGTGTTTTATATATTAATAGGTAACTCTTTTCGCTATATTGAATAAGCTCGATAATATCAAGAAGAAATTTCAAAGAATTATGCTTTTCCCACTTCAGTCATATTAGAGTCAATATGGCCCGAAGGGAATATCTAATCACTCCATTCAATGTAGAATTTCAAAGAATTTTACTTTTTCTAGCCAATATTAGAGTTAAGTCCACGCGTACCGATATGGACTGAATATATATGAAAACAACGGTTATTTTCTGCTCTGCAGTGTAGAATTTGGAACCCCGGCAATTATTCCCATGAGTGTTGACTAGTAACCCATATAAATATTATTATACAAAACATAAATATGTATAAACACGTATTTGCCATCAAAAATGAAAAACAAGACCAATATAACAATAAAAAAGTAATAATTATTGCTGTTATGTTTGCCACGATATATCACACTCTCAGTGGAAAACAGTCATATCTTCATTAACACTACACAGTTATAGACTTTATAATGATTTGCACAAATTAAAAATTACAATAACGACATAACTTGTTTTAGTTAGTTTTACTTATTCATATTTAAGTCGATAGTCATAGTTGATATGTTCTTACAAAGATTTCACACAATATATGTGTAACAAATCAATCAGTTATTGATCAAAAAGAGTGATTAGTTCAGCTATTTATGGTTTATGGAAAAATACATAGCGTCTAATAATAACAAAAAATATATTAATTTTACCTTTTGAGTCGAATGTTCTTATATAGAGTGGAAAAGAAACGGCATAATAAAACAAAAGTTGCTGATTCATTCAAGCCTAAAATAATAACAACACCAGAGGGCATAGACAACTCTTATTAGAATAGAATAGTTTAAAAAATGTATGGGATTGACATAAGTTAACGCCAACATTGTCGTTAGCTTATGTAAATCCCATCTAAATACACACTCTTCTTTTGCGTTTATCGTGTTATCTTTGGTTTCCCTTTTTCTTCTTTCTTTACAAACACCGATATAAATTTTAGTAATTCTAAAATTTCTTCAACTGCTTTTATTTACCTATTTATAATATAAGATTGACACTAATGAATGGCGACATTATCAGCTTGTTTGTTGTTTAAGTAGAAAAGAACAAGCAAAATACTGAGACCACTTCTTTAAATTGCCAGATTTTTACAATCTTCCGTGAGATTGATAATTAATTGAAATTTTAGTAGTATTGTATTAGAAATCACTACCAGACGGTCCTTAGTCTACATTTCTAATCATTTATATGCCAGGATTTTTTTAACATTGTAGATGATGTCTTAACATTATATCCCTGTATATGAAAATGCAAGTTTAGTTCACTGCTCGACATATTATGTAGGCCTTTCTTATTTTACTTGATCTTTCCGCATCCAGTGTACAGCCACAACCTTGCTGACTATCCAGCTGACTGGAAGTCATACTTGTTCATTGTATTCGTAAATCCAAAAATACACCAATTGGACTAAGGTTTAAACAGGTTCAGAGCGCGGTTGCAACATTATTAAAAAACTAAAAAGGCCGTAGTCTTTATTTCCTAATAGAGTTACACATTACATCAAGCCGTTAAATCACACTTGTTTTTTTTACTATAACTTTGCAATATATTTATTTGACTTATAACACTGATGACATTGCAGTTTTTACAAGCAGAAGTGATAGTAAAAAAAGATACCGTTCATTTGTAATTGTACCATATTTAATCTCAGACAATATTGTTCGTGATTCGTGAATCACAGTTATGCATAATCTCAAATAAAATTCGAGGCCGAGGACACGACACTTGACGTATCTAATGGCAGAGGCGGATTAACCTAGACCACAACCAAGTTACATTATTGCGAGTAATCACGATCAAAATTTACAAACTGCAAAAGACCGCAACGTATTATCATACATTCGCGTGATAAATAAAGGAAACGTCATTCAGGCTGGTTGTTCATGAGAGTAACACGCCTAAAAACTACTGTATCATATAGATAAGCAAGTAGCTGATAATGTCAAAAAATACATCACTGTCTCTATTATATGTCATCTTAATCCTTTAAGAATGAAAGCAATATTTCATCGTATCGTAAACATAGAGTACCTATTAACGGACGTCTTTTTCCTGAAACGATGATGGTATTAGCATTGCAATCTCATTTACAAAATTTCCAAGAAAACCTATGCAAACCTATGTAAAAACAATTTAATATATGTACTCGTATAAGTTAGTTATTTAATAAACACGATTCAATTAAATAAAAGAACATGACATGTTTGATAATATTTTGTCAAAGGCCTCAGTAGCATGTAATTGGCCCAATTAATACGAACGATAAACTCGATGCAATAAATTATAAATATCCAAAATCAGACGGTAACCGTGTCAGTACTGAATAATCAATAGCTATGTAGCTCATATCCATTCAATATCGTATACATTACGACTGTAATATGAAAATATTGACTTAATAATTTCTTTGCAGCCAACCAGAGCGGACCAATGTGGACGTATTCGACTGTCGATATTGTGGGGAATCGGTTAAGCAGGACAGACAGAATCAAAATTTACCTCTCCGAATGCGTAGTGTGTTTCTGCATAGTGTTTTTCATACTCGGTGTCGGATTACTGCTATATTTATTTTTCCATTTGTATAACACTGTGACGACTGCTGGAAAACTCGCCGGGACACTGGCTGAGAGCTGAAAATGGGACCATTCTTAGTATTACATTAATACGAAAAGTACTGTGAGAACAAATAGATGCTTAATTATGTGATATAGATTTAAGTTTTTTTTGTTATAATGTAAATTAAGGTAAACATGTATCCAAAGGCCTAGTTATAAGGTATAAACATAAGCGATCATATTAGGTATTATGTCTACAATATGTTGTTCATTCAACAGGGTAAAAGTTATTACACGTGGGTCACGTGGTATTTAAAATGCTGCATTTAAGCCCCGATGAATTGAATTTTACGAGTGCGTCAGTGTATCAAAGGGATAAAAGCACAATGCCCCCAAATAGTATATAATAAGTTCCATATTGTTATGCGAGAATTTTTAATAGTGCTGCTAAAAAGAAGAAATGTTTAAATGGAATTACATTTTCTATGACAAGATTTATCTACATGTAACAAATTACAAAGATTTGTGCTCAATTTGACTTTGAATTGAAGAAAAATCTGAATATGGTAGTATTAGCAACAACACATTTGAGTTTGTAATTTCTATAAAAGACCAAGCAAGAAAATGTTGAGTATTGAGAACCTCTACATGCCGTTTAGCGGATCAAATGACATATTTATGAGTTGGCTACAAATAAACCTATTGAATAGGTATTTAAATATTATGGCTAGTCATTAGAAGGCCTTATTTTTGATACTAAGGAGCAAACTAGTCCATAACCTAAACCAAAAGTCCTTAATTTTGAATATTAGAATTTTAAAACTGCATTTCTCTATAAAGGTTGTATCACAGAGGATCATTATTAGCTACGAGTACATAATACACAAATTGTTCAAGGCGTTAAACGCCACTACAATTGCAACCAATTTGTTTGACAATGGTTGTCATTATTATCCAACGTAACGATGCATAAACAAGACCACTGGTGTTAAAACCAGGTACAATATTTACTTAAAACGAACTTTAATTATGTTATCCTTTAAAGTAATAAGAGAGAGGATTGATGATACAAGTATTAAAAGAAAATAAACCTTAAGTATCTATTTTATTAAGTCTATTTTTGCATTGTTTTAATAACAAAAATATTTAAGCAATAATAATGCTGACGTGTCGCCAAAATTAAAAGGTATTGACGAAAGCATTTGACTTAGGTAACAGTAATCTGTAAAGGCTTATACTATATAGGACCAGAATTAATTAGTAGCATTTATATTTAATGGATTGAATCTTGCTCAAAGTCATTATAAACATATTTCTCATGAATGTTTTTGGGTTAAATTGTTTAATTAATATTTATATTTACTTCGATTTACGTGCAGAATTTTATAAAATTGGCAATGCGCTCAATTACTTCAAGGCTATTTAAATAATTAAAAGCTTATCTTTCCCATTTTGACACCATTTAACTTATTTTTATTGAATGTGGTTATTTTTTTGTTACGTTTTGGTTTATTGAGTTGTGAATACTATATTACCAATTGTATTTGTTATTTGATTTGTTGAAGTTTATCTATGTTTACATGTGTTTAGTATAAAATAGATTGTCGCAATCGTAAAAAACGTATATATTATGACATTAAGGAAATTAAATTTATTCGATAAGGTTGTCAACACACTGTTTTGTTTTTATTTTTTATTAATTCAACAAAAATACATTTCAGATTATTTACAGGTTTTGAGACGTTTGCATAAGTTAATCCAAGTTTGCCTTTTCAAAGTGTAATAGCATTTATTTGTTAAATAACGACATAAATGCACATTAGATGAAAAATATTTTGGATCACACAAATTGTCCTGTGGAAGAATGGAACCTACAACCTCATCTACAGTCCCACTCCACTGTGCTAATAAATAAAGCGGAAGAGTTTGTTCGTTTGCTAGTTTGAACGCGCTAATCTCTAGAACTACCAATACTGGTAACTGGAACTGGGCTATCATACGCAAAAAGGTTTATTCAAATCCAACTAATAGTTCAAGAGATAAGCGCGTTTAAACAAACAAACTTTTCCGCTTTATATATTAGTATAGAAAATTCTACTGCGGTCACCAAGCAGCCTGCCAAGCGTGGTAGTGGTGGTAGAAGTAGTAGACTATGGTAAACACCTTTCTTCGGTATAGGCAGTGCTGCAGTGGAAGTATTACACTCGTATTATGTAAATAGTATTATATTATTATAGAAAAATATAATTAAGTACTATTAACTTATGAAAATGTAACCAAATAATCCTTTAGCTGTTGTGAACTTAATAAAATATTGTTTTGTTACTGAAATGTGTGTTTTATGTACAATATACCTTTTTCTACCCACAATAAGCGAACAACCTATATTTATTTACATTATTAAACTACTCTAATGATTTCGATGGTTAGAATCCAGTGGGTTCACCCATTAAGACTTCATTATTATAGTGAGCTTTTTAAGTCTTTCTCAAAGGTCTTTGGGACTTGAAGCATCAGCTTACCAGCTGACATAACATTTATGTAAAATAGGTGAGCCATGGAGGACAGTAGGTCACGACCGGCTAAGTTGGTGAGGTTCGGGCATACAGTCCAGCAGTGGACCTCTTTCAGCTGATATATTATAATGTAAGCTTGCTTATTTACTTGCTTTCCACTCATACACTCGCAATCACAAACTCACACACATAACCACACACACACACACTCACTCACTCGCACACACACTCACACACACTTTTCATTCACAATAAAATTCAATACATTTAAATGATGTAATTTCTATTTATGTTCTTGGTATTGTTCTATAATAGTTTAAGTTAAGTCCTGGGCTTGTATAAATCGTATTTACTGATACCCACGATACAGGCTTTACATAGTGTAGGGTCTTGTAGCAAATGTAATTAATATGTAAGGTAAACCTAAATAAATTATTTCGTAGTTCTTATGTCTTATTATTTACTGAAGAGTGTACAAAGGTTGCAATATATAAAATTTACTTATTGTAACTGTCGTTATCTAAATATACTGTAATATAAAATATATCTATAAAGTTATATAGATAAATAATCCAACAAGTTACTAATAAACCTAATATTAATGTGTAGTGTCATAAACTGATGGAAATGTATATAGGTGAGTCACGATTATACTAAAATCAATTAATGAGTAACTATAATATTATGTAGGACTGTCTCTACTACTACAAAAAAATATAGTATAAATATAAATTTTAAATGCAATGCACATTTTTGACTCACAAAGAGCTCACAATTTTTTCGTGATGCACTACAATGTCCGTTTCAATGAATATTTCTGCTCAGTGAAATACTAATTGAAGTACATTTAAGAATGATTTACAAATGAATGCGCCAAATTTATCTGTATATTTATGCGATACATTTTTAAAGTCTTTATATCCGTTATTGATATTCTGACAGTCTTAAAGGATATTGTTTGATATCGGCGTTCGTGGGTAAACTGTCAAGATATTAGTATCTGGTGCGTTTCGCGGAGTACAGTTCGGAGTTCAATTATTGAAAAGGCCTCGTTTAATGTTTCGTAGCTGAATGGGGCCTGGGACTATCACAATCTCTTATAGCAAACTTATTTTAACCTTACTTTGTCTCTTTCCTTGTTTTTAATGGTAAAAAGAAAAAGACAAAACACTAAATAACATTAAAATAATACTACTATATGTAGTGGTGGTAGGCCCCCTGTTATCACTATAACCACATAATACTTTTCACCTTGTGTTGATAGTATTGTTTACACGTTTAAGTTGATCATTGTGTGACAATCTATTTAATTGTTGTAACTATTTTATTATTTTCAAACCACTAGTTATATAATTTTAGTTTTATAATTTTAAGATAAGTATATACAACTTGACTATTGAAATCAATAGCTCTACCTTGCGTTTGATTATGACAGAACAAAAATATTTGTTAAAAAATTTAGTTCACGGAATAAATTATTTTTTTTTTTCCAATTCAAATCATTTATTTCGGATCATTTTTTTTACAATCCATATGTATATACTTTATAAACTAACATACATAAAATAATATAAACCTAAAACTAATACATAATACATAATATAAATACCAGAGGCGCGGTTCATTTCAACTACAACTGCTGCACAGAAGTCATTAAGTCATTTATTCATTGTCATTGAGGCAAGAGATGATACTAATGAGGGTGACACAATTGGTGCCACTTAGGTGAAAGATCTTCCTTTCCCAAAAATTCAAAACCTTAATTTAAAATTCATTCACAGTTTGAAATCAATAGAATCGTTCACGGTTGATTGGTTGATTAAAAGCACAACGCAAACCACAAATGCGCCATTTTAGAAAATCCTCATTGATCTGAACTGATCGACAATAAAATTGCTTTACCACCCTCAGAGTAAATGTCGTTTATAAACAAAACAATAATGTCTATTTATGCTTGCAAGTCACCTCAGTACAGTGACAGTTGTAATTTAATTTTAATTTTTAAGGATTTTTTTGTCAAAAGTGGTAAAGCAAATATGTGATCGACTATATTTTTAATTAATATTATATCTGTCAGGATTAAACCGTTACTTACTAAGTTATAATAGCAGTCTTTGGGTAAATAGAACGAAAAGATATAAACACAAAATATTCTACAGGATCAAAGTGTTCTAGCCGTTGTGGCAGAAAGGTTCTTTAGTGGCGACCACGAACCGGAAGACGCAGCGTAAGCTAACCCCTCACAAGGTGGACTAATGACCTTATAAAGGTGGCGGACAACCGATAGATAAGGGCGGCAAGCAACCGGCCACGGTGGTGAAAATTTGCGAAAGCCTATGTCCAGCAGTGGACGTCTTTTGGCTGATATGATGATAATGATGTGCTCTGACCTATAAAGACAGCAGCTCTACCAAAAACAAAGATCAAATCGCCGACTATGTATTTAAGATAAGCATTCATAATTTGGCTTAACTATAAAATAGATTTGTTTCTTCAACATACGAGATAATAGGTAATAGTGGCGAAGGGTGACGTTTTGTAAGAGGGAAGCCGACGCAAAATTTGCTTACCTTGAAGCACGACATATGGTCTATCTCTACACTTTAATAGATATTATAGTCTTTTTGATTTACCTCCAAGGGAAGCCGGTAGGAATCGGGTTATATGGATTCTTCGCCACTGATAGGTAATAATTGTATTAGTATCGGTACTTTATACGACGACTGAAAGACTGACTGAAAGTGAATTACTTTCATTGATATGCTTCTTATTTGTATATCCCTTTTTAATAGAGATTTATTATACCTTTACAACTGAATACTTGTCTCAATGCTATATTCCTTCACATTGCGAAAAAAAACAAGTAGACAACGTATAACAAGCATTCCAAGCAGTATTATATTGCTTAAAAGCATTCCACATTAATATTAATTGATGAATGATGAATGAATGAACAATAAAAAATCTCAAGTTATTGGATTTCATAGCCTCGATTATGTAAAAAGTTTGTAAGTATATATGATCTCGGGGTAGATCTTCAATCCAGGTGGCAAGGTATTGGGCTTTTCTATTGAGAAAATATGACAATATGAGTCCGGTATCTTAGAATTGTACTACTCGGTAAAAGGTACCAATAATCAAAATATTATTAAAAACAAAAAGCCCGAAAATAACAAAAAAATATTTATTTGTCTCGTGCTGACGCTTTATTAAAATTTTATATATCTTATGTCACTCCCACAATTAATACGAATCTAATGACACCTCATACGTTTAAATCTATCAAGCCATTTAGGCTGTAGAGCGTGTCAAAGAAATAGACATAGATACTAACATACACCACATAAATACGCTCGAAAAGCAGTACCCTCCTTGACTGCGCCAGTCAGGCAAAAACGGTCCTCTATTACATGGGACCCACAAAAAGCTGGTAGGCATTAAATCCACCTTTGTCGACTCCTTTGAATCTAAAAGAGTTATATTATGTTATGATCAGTAACGTCAATTTGACAAAATGACCCCCCCAACGGGGTTCTCGCCTTGTCGCGGCGGGGGGGCTTAGTAGCCGTGGTTACCAAGGACCACGTTGAACCAAGAGGAACCCCAGGGAGGCGCCGCTCCTCTGGGCTTTGCCGTTAAGCCCACGATGGAGCGGCTCTGGTGGGCTGCAGTGTTGCTTCGGCGACACTGCGGCTGAGGAGTGGCGGAGCCGCGGCGGGAGAGGAGTGCCGGTATAACGGTGCGCCGCTCTCCCTACCTTCCGCGGCCTCGGCGGGGCCGCAACCGCCAGATTGCGGACGCGGTGGGGCCGCAGGGGAAGAGGAGATCGGTATTGCGATGCGCCGTTCTCCCTATCCTCTGCGGTTGAGTTGGCCTGCGGGCGGCGATCGGGCAGTCGCCGCCCGAACAGCACGGGCCCGAGACGGCAGTGCGCGTGTTCCGCACGCTCCTCTCGAAGGAGGGGGGCTAGGCCCCTAAATCGGACGGGGCCCGCTCGCGGTGAGCGGGCCATGGCCCATCGGGGTCGCGGATGAATGCGCAAGCGACTCCCGTGACCCCGACACTCTGGCCGTCTGGAGTAACACCGTGGGTTTTAGTCGGTATGCTGGCCGCGCTTTGAGTGCGGTCGGAGAGTCCGACATAACCCCCGCCTTGCCCGGGCGGGTGCGTATGCGAAATGCATTTCCCACGTAAAAAAAAAAAAAAAAAAAAATTGACAAAATGACGCCGATATGACTCATCGTCAAGACAACTCCAAGTGTGACAATAAAATGGATTTTCATTCCAAATTACTGTGTTCGTGATACATGCTGCTATAAAGTCTTAGTGATAATACATTAATGACTTCTATAATTGCTAAACAAGCAACTAATTTATAAACTGTTCTTTATAAAATTGCAAGAACTCAGCTACAACAAAGAAAACCGGTCAAGTAGGAGTCGGATTCGCGTCCTGAGGTTTCCGTAATTTGTTTTATCAAAACTAGAATAGGAGATATCACAAAATGAATTCAAAAGGGGAAACAAATATCTATAAATAAGGCCTCTAAAGAGGAGGCCACTATTTTAATTTCCGCTAACTTTGGTGGTGACTACCACTGAACCCAGTTAGATAAGTATTTCGGAAGGCTAATGTTATAACAAAAGACAGTCACTATAGTGCACACTCGTATTAACATTCTCATTAGCTTTCTTTTTCCAAGAACTAAGCTCTCAAAAAGATATTTCAAAATTGGTTTAGTTGATCCAGAAATTAGCCCTACAACCTCGCAAACTTATTATATTAGGGTAGACTCTTTAACACGGTAGGGTCAACCTTTTCAGTCTGTGATCGTACAAGGTAATTAAGAAAATACAATACATTAATCTTTTGAAATTGAATTGGTTCCATATAATAGATTCGCGATCTGAAACGTGCTATAACGCAGGTGTAACAGCTCTGCCTAACCTTTCAGAGGTAATAGTATGACGCTATGTATGTATGTAATATGTATTTCAGTTTACATAACATTTCTATCTCACGGTGGTGGAAACCGTCCTGAGGGCCTAGACAAGTGGCATATATTTCTATTCTATTTATAGAATAGATTTAAAATGTATGGGATTGACATAAGCGCTAATTAAATGTTGGCGTCAGCATGGATTACAAAATATATAGGATTGACATAAGTCAATCCTATATATTTTGTAATTCATTCTGTGAATAAAATAGAAATCTATGCCACTTGTCTAGGCTCTCTGTCTATTAATGTCTACCAACGGTAACAAGGCTGCACTGATGTCTAAACTTATAATGTCAAAAGAAGAGATAAGTTTTCCAATCAATAGTATTTTAGTTCACAAATCTTGAATTTCATGAGAAAATGTACAGCGCCCCTAGTATCTATTCTGCGTACTAAATTTCAAATATTTTACGCTGCCGCTCGTGAGGCAAATGTACGTTGACTCATGTAAAACAAAAATATTATAGTTCCTGTAAACACATACTGCTTACATCTGCTACCTTGTCATTTTCATAACTATTGATCTAAGTATGTCATCGTTAACTATGTTATGACAAACCGAAACCTGTTGATTGTAAAACCTTTTAAAGATTATGTTTCAGCTAAAAGTTAAAAAATGTTTATCACATTTCACGTTTTGTTTCAGCATAATTATGTGTTATCTGTCTCTCCGTTGCCTAGTTCAATAAAACTAACAAGCTTGTCTAGTTATCTAGTTACAAAACAAACTTGAGCAATCACATGTTTATTCCTTCAGACGTCTCTCGTCATTTTTATCTGATAATTTCACATCTAAATATAATCTATGATAAACCTGCATTAGGTATGTACAATTGATACTAACCTCCTTGTTATCGTACATTGTTTTAAGGTCGCAATTTTCTTCGTTTACCGTCAGAATATAATTACATATTCTTATAATTTACTTATGTTGATATTTTAGAATATTAAAGTAATTATGTGTATGTGATATTGCTGTGTAATCTTCGGTCGAGAATATGTTTTATATATATAAATTTATATAAATATTGTTACCATAAGTTCAAGCCGAGTTTGAAATACTTGTGCGACAAAATGAACATTGCCTCCAGTGTTAACTCTTAGAACTAAATTTTAAACTGTCACGAACGCTGTTTCGTCGCGGTCACGGTTCACAACGAAGCTCTACACGACGTACTCGTAAATCAAATCTAAATTAAATACTTCCAAAAGTGAAAATGCTTGATCACTAAGTATCGTAAATGTGGCTGCCACATAAATTGCGTCATTCGTATTATATAAAATTAGTACTGGATGTTATCCATAATTATAACTAACTGCCTTAATTAACCATTGTAAAACGTCATGAAATGCAATAAAGGATTGAGGATGGTTCTAACTGTGTGAATTTCATCTCAATTTCAAACTACAGTACGTAAGCTAAAGAAATAAAATGTAGGTACATATATCATATATTTCAATACTCACTAAATAATTGTACATAAGTCCCAAATTGTGTATTATTAGTAGAAGGAAGGAAGTTAAAAATGTATTATGAAATCGTATGTTTATTTACACCTACCTACATTATAAGGTTTGAGTATTTACGAAGAATGGGCGTCGTATTTTTAGACACATAAAATATTTTTTAACAAAAATAAAACCGACTTCAATCTGGAAGGAAACTAAAAAGTAAAAAATAAAATTTACATAGCATAGTATTTTATAATTTTGAAGTTGGTGCCAAGTAGAAGATAACTAGGTACCTATAGGTATTATCAATCCTAATTTTCTATTGTAGTAAGATTCATTATACAGTATTTTAAACAATAACTAGGTACCTATAGGTATTATCAACTTTAAGAAACCTCCTCCTTTTTTCAAGTCGGTTAAAAATACTTTCATAGTTTTTAGTTCATAGAAATCTATTGTAATGCTGACAGCCATCAATGCTACAAAAAACCAATTTTAATGTTATAATACTGGTAGAAAGCAAGAAACATTTAAAGGTCGAGTAACCAATGATTACTTTGAAAAATCCTTCAACATTTTACGAGTCGTCCTAGCTTCATTGCTCTCATAAATCCAATCGGACCGCTAATGCACTGAGCTATCAAAGTTGGAAGTAAGTGGTTTCGGAAAGTTTGTGATATGACCCAAACTTGAGCACTAGGCAACTAGATTTCTGTGTCCGCTTCGGCAGAAAATACTTAGTTATATACGACTTTAGTTCTTCAATCGATATGTACATACTAACGAATATTTTAATTCTAGTCACTATTAGTATACTATTATGTCGTATTACGTTAGAAGAACAAAGTCATGAAATAAAGGTGAAATAATTTCAATCTCGGTGCGGGACTCGAAATCACGTCTCTGGGATACCGTTCCTCGATCTCATCCTACTTTTCTTTCACTATTAAGTTCTCACATCATTTAACAAGATCTAGTACCATTTTATGAACGTTTTTTTTAACTAATTATATTAGCCTACCAAAGTGACTCCACTCTGCCTGATGGTAAGCACTAAGTGGAATCCAGAAGTGTTAGACACCATTCCAAAAACCAAACTACTGGTATGATGGCCTCCACTATGGCGGCTTAAAGTGATGCTTTTTCACGCCCCGCTTAAAAAATCCTTAGAAGACGAATTATATTATCAAACCACTGCATTTTATTAGTCTATGTAAATCGACCTGAGTCCAACAATGACCATCGTTCTCCAACAGTAGACACGAAAAGGACTTGCTCTCAAGCGTCACCACTTTGACAGTTCTTGAGCTGCTCTCATTTATCTCTTCTACAAACAAAACGTCTACAACAATAGTTGGCAATGCATCTTTTAGCATAGCCATAGCTACAAATAAGTATGTACTTGTATAAAGCATACATTTTCTATATTTGAGAACTAAACAGATTTGACATGCACATTAAGCCTTTCGGCGTTAGCTACAAATCGAAATGAGAACAACTTCATAATTTATACTGCTAGAGGTATCCAAATTTGTTTGACTTGAAAACTTATTTTTAACAAGTTTCGACATGTTAAATGTACAACCAGTGGTCCAATAGATAAGACATAGATTTGAATTGAAATAGTGGCTCAATACATATTCTTTCTAACTTATAATACATCTGATATAGGAAGCGCTTTATCAGCATTGGAACCGATAGCATTGTAGTGACACGTTCATTCACCATAACTAATGATTTACTAAAATCATTATCATTGTCTTTGTCTGTGACTGACCTAAAACAATTAAATTACACTCTTACGAGTTCGAGTGATCTTATAGAAGTCGTAGAAGTAATCTTCGATTAATGTCTATATAAGTTTATAAATGGTATTATAATCATTTTAACCTATTTATGAATATTTCATCTCTAAAAGATTTTCTATGAAATTCTTCTGCGATTTACAAGAGACTTCAGAAGTCATATCAAAGAAATTATTGAAAGAGGCATTCGATTTCAGAAACTCTAATCCTATACACATAGGTTGAACGCCGCAACTTGTACCACTACACACCGCATTAGAGGTTGACAGGGTGACTATTTTCCCAATGCACCAAATGTATAGTTAAAATTAGATGGTCCGGAGTACAACAGTCTGGACAGTGAAAACAGTTTTCAATAAAAAATAGCCTCTATATTACCAGTGGACTACATATAGACAACGGTAGTGCAGACTAATTGACACTTCGACTGAATGATCGCACTCTATCGTAAGTGCATTGATTGTTTACTATATGAAAAGACAGGTGTCGAGGTATGTTTATAGATAGCAATACAGGCTTTTCAATAAAAAGATTTTTTTTCGAGATTTACAACCAGTTTCTGAAAGGCTGATTAACGAAAAATTAACTAATTACCTGTTAAATATCATGTGTAGTACCAATTGGGTTGCTAATAGCGTGAACAACTTAATTAGTTTCATTAAGTAAACTATCCATGCTTTTAGTATGCTTTAGGTACTTCACTTATGATTTAACAGGTGATTAGTAAATTTTTCGTTGATCTGCCTTTTAGAAACTGGGTGTTAGTTAATAAATATAACCAAACTATTGGTGACTGGCAAAGGACAAGAGAATGAGAAACAAGATTTCAAAATACGAACATTGCTGGTGATACGCAAAACACACCAGCCTATGGTCAATTGCTACTATAAGGAATTTTTCAAGCGGTACCATATTGCCTATTTGGCGATAACGACTAGTCAAATTCTAGCACAGACGTGAAAATATCTTCTGGTTTCTGAAACACTGCCTCGTTAGGTTTACCTTGACAAATGACCTCTTTCTCGAAGTTCTATCTAATAAATCAAAATTATCTTAAATAAGTGTTCTTGTCGACAACTTAGAATGTAAAGTCTTCAATTCAAAGAACGTGTTTCTTTACGACTGTAATTTTAGAGCAAATGTAAAAGTTTCTACATACAAATTAAACATCAATTTCAATACTACTGTTTGTTAACAAAGCAATAATTAGTTTCAAGTCATAGTCAGATATACAGATTTATTAAATAACTAGGCATTTATGTACAAAGAATGATTTTTAATTGACGAAACATGATTACCGTAATTGTTTAGCCAAAACACAAAACAATTAAAAAACAATATCTTTTAGTTTTAATAGCTTTATACATTAACATCGAATTATTTAATGACGACAGTTCAAGGTCAGGAAATGAATTATTTTTCTATCGATACAAACGTTAGGTACATTGAAATATTTAAAGTTAAGAATACATATAACTGCTGTGCAAATAGTTGTACATTTCATTACCACAGAACAACACAATGTGTGATTCTTAAAAAAATGGCCCGTGTCTGTACGCTCTGTCCGTTAATTTTATGTTTGTAAAATGCCCCGTCAGTGTTTACTATTGTGACAGTTGTAATAAATCAAAAATTTTAACTCACTATTCGTAACCGTAATCTCGCCCCTACACGTGTTACTGGTAATTTTATATATTTAATGAAAAATTTAAAAACACAAATAAAATACACAATTTCAGAATTTCACAAACTAAATCTGCATTTTTATATCACAATTATTTTATTCTTTTCTTAAAAATCATAAAAGTAAGTAGGCCATATGTGCTTTTCCTCATAATTCGTAAATAAAATTACGAAATTGGCTTTAAATTTCAAGGTAGACGAAAATCGTTTGCAGTTAAAGTATGCTCAAGACACCGAAGGTGAGATAATGATCACACATCCATGCGACTGGTATACGATGACGCTTTAAGTATAAAAGCAAATATCATTTAAAAAAAAACCATTTTATTACCTATAGTATCGTTATAACAAACACATACGAAAATGGCGGCAGCAATGCTAGCAAAACTCCACAAAATTTCTAACATGGAGTATTTGTAAAACGAGAACTATATTGGCAAGGTTTGAAAAGCGGTAGCTGTGACGTCACCTGCCTGTATCTGAAAGTTTGCAAATTTTTCAAACTGTTATCTAACTGAATGTATGAAACTAAATACTAGTGCTGCAGTTTTTTGTTTGTTTGTTTGAACGCGCTAATCGCGATAATTGGTAGTTCCAGACCAATCGGATATGAAATATTTTTTTTTTGCATATTATAGCCCAGTTCTCGAGGTAGGTTATAGGCTATGTAAAATCACGCTACTGGCGACAGGAGCAAAGCAGTAAGAAAAGACGCGTGTAAAACCGCGCAGCTAGCTTTTCGCTGCGCGGTTTTACACGTACTATAATAATTATATTTACGCATATGAAACACCCAGCCTTGCTTCGCACAGGGGTACTTAAATATTTTTATGCAGGTATAATATATATAAAAAATAAAAATAATACCAGCCTGTTTATTGTCCCACTGCAGGGCAAAGGCCTCTTCTCATAATAGAGAAGGGCCTCTGCCCTGAATGAGCATTAATCACCACGCTTGCTCAAGGCGGATTGGCAATATCAGACTTTTAAGTCCAGGTGTCCTCATGTTTTCCTTCACTGTCAGTCAAAAATGTTCAAGATAAACTTAGAAAGTACATATGATTTTTAAAATCACATTGGTACTTGCTCGGATTCGAATCTCCTACCTCGTGTTTACGGATCGATTGCCTTATCCACTGGGCCAGTATAAATGTCTGTCATTAATTCATTAAGTATACTCATTACCCTACTGCAGGAAAATTCTTATGCCCATGAATTGACCCTGTAGGTATATCCATTATTAAGATCATTGTAATTGTAAATATTTATGTTTTTGGAAAGACTTAAACAAAACAAAGCCAAAATGTAGTCTGCAAAGATGTCAGTAGCACTTAGAGCAATTTATTTGCCGTTATTATAAAAACATATTTAGTAAGAAACGGTAGTGTATTTAATCAAAAGAAAAACAGGAAGCAAAGGAAATAAAACTTCGGTCTTTGCAATGTGGGGACAGCAAAAAGAGGATTAGAGTTTCTAAAGGGAAACGTTGGCAGTCGAGCTAAATTATATACTTTTTAAGTATAGTAAAGAGCTCTATTCAACCTCTTTGCAACCGTAAACTTAAACAAAGGAGCTCGTTTGCCAGCCTTTAATATTGGTAATGCTTGAAAAATCTTTAAGGATTATAAAATACATTTGGTTGGTATGTAATACCTGTACATTTAGTGACAAGCGTAAATTTGATTTATTTTTATTATTGAAGCTAAAACATTACTTATGTCTAGCCACTCTCATGTCTATAAAGTCTATAAAGTTGCACGCTATAGATAGGTGGAAATATTAATATCAATCCTTGTTTATTATTTTTCTCCTTTACGACAAGACAACTAAGAGAATGTCATGTAGATATTTGTAGCAACAAACCACCTGCCAACTGAAACATATGTCCTGCAGTTAACGTCTATACAGTAATAATGTAATATTATAATTTTGGCTCTTTGTACTATAAAATGCTAATTAAGTACGATTAAGCGCCTGATGAAATCTTAGCTAGACACTGTTAATCAATATTTGCTATTGTTATTGTAGTAGGCGCTAAGTATTTGCGGTTTAATCAGTTTGGTTCAATTAAGCTGATTTGATAGCCAAGATCGAGTATCTATATCTACAAATTAACTATAATTAACAGTACTTTGAATGCTAATCAATATTGTCTCTTAATTTAATTATACCAAACATTAATTAGAATTGAGTTGCGCAGTACGTTCAAAACATAATTGTTTAATTTTATAATTATTTTTAATACTGTATACATAGACAGCATCACGCCTTTTATCATCGAAGGGGTAGACAGAGGCGTTTTAACCACCCACGTTTCGACATTTTTATTTTGGGTCCTATGTAATAGGGAGCGAGCCTGTTGCCATAATATATATCGGGCACAATGCCAGACTCCGGGCTAATACTGAGAATTTCTCGACAGAAATCCCAATATCACTTTACCTGACCCGGGAATCGAACCCGAGACCTCTGCGCGGTAATCCATACACAGTTCCACCGAAACACAGAGGCTCTCATATATTTTTAACACTTATCTAACGCATTAATATATTAGCCTAAAGAAGTTTACTGCGAGACACAGACTTCTTCCGAAGTTTGGTAGTTGCGGCGGAGTGGTCAGGTTGATAACAGCAGCCAGCTATTGGAGTAAAGCTTAATGCGCAAAGCTGATGTTCTTTCTTAACATTTCCTAAGTTGTCCCTTACAATAAACAGAGAAGAGCTTGTTATACATTCTAATTCGAATACTACAGTGTATCCCCTGGATGTGCAAATAAACGTAGTATTATAATGTATACCTAATGGACTCCTTTCAGTATTTATGCAGTAACCATCATAAAAACCTTCGTTCTTCTAATAATTTACTTCTACAATGTCCATCCCACTGTTCTAACTTCGTAGACTCTTCCTTTCCTGTCCAATCTATCCGTCTGTGCAATGCGGTCCCTCTTGAAATCAGGATGTCCACTAACCGTTTTACATTTAAGGTGAAGGTGCGTGAACTTCTTTTAAATAAAAAAGCAGACTCATCACAATGATTCAGATCAAATATATATTATTAAGTTTATGTATATAGTGTATATTTATATTTTATATTTATGTAGGTATATTTTTGAACGTAAGGCTATGTATGTGTATGTATGATTGTATGTATGTTTATTTAGTATTGTAACTCCTTGTGATAATCTCTTCATACTGTCTTCAGATACACCTATTTTGTTGTTCTCTGCATCACCCGTAATGGTTGACTGGTAGAGAATGCCTCAGGCATTAAGCCCGCCAATATACTTTGTACATGAAGTTTTTAATAAATAAATAAATAAATAAATAAATGTAGATTGTTATAGTTTTCATATTGATAAAATAGCGACCCGCCCTCGCCTTGCGTCAGTATCAAAAGTTGCAGTTTCCCGCCTTGATTCACTATTATCGTTGCTGTTGAAATTTATCCTACAGGTGATAGGTTAAAGTATTGTATATTATACCTACCAAATGAAAAGCACAATACAACAGACGCAATCTCATCTAAATCCATCGGGATGTTCTCGAGATTAGCTATTTCAAGCTTTCCGGAGACTTTTTTTTATACTATGTACGTGTATAGATGTTCACCTTACTCGCAGAATCAGCGGTCAACGTCCGTCGCCCGTACTTACAGGTGTGCGTTTGGACTAGACGACCTACGCACCATCATGATTGATGACGTAGTTAGTTTTCATTTCTAAGATTATTTTCATTCATCCAGTACGCATATAGGCACTGTAAATCGGGTAAGTTCTACACTTATAGGTACTTAGGTACTTTACATATAGTGACGTAAAACGTAAAAATACCTAGAACTACGGGGAAAAGATGTAAAAGATATGTTTGTTTGTCAAGTGAATAAAAATTAAACATAAAAGTAGGTACACTCATTCCTATATGCTGTCAATGCCTATACGTTACTTTTTCTTGATTATGCATTTTGTTTATAAATGGAAATCTTATCTTATGAATAGAATCATTAAAAGATTCAACGTATCAATTTGGTTCTTTTTGCGAAGTGACCGTTCGTTCACCCGTCTGTTTGAAGATTGACGTGCCCGAAATAGGAACTCGTCTACAAAACACTATGACAAAACTTGTTAGACGACAGATATAAATATCTTTGGATACGTATCGACTTTTATGGCTTGTTATATTACTTGACCAAATTCTCAAGATAAAAGTTCGGGTTACAAAATGTTAACGCCAATGTGGCATTCTGACAACGTTATACTATCAACTTTTAGGTAGTTGATCCCTGTTTCAGCCATAAATGAAGGGTCCGGTCCAACTAGAAAATTTCTACTCTCTAATAGAATATAGACATAAAGTATTAGTTCACATAATAATGCGTTTTGACCGCGGAAGCCAATAACCCACAAGTCCTCTTCCTTTTCCCCCTCATCTTGCTTTTTGGGATTGATTCCCTCTCTTCTGGACTCCGCTGACTGCTTATTATCACGCAGAAGTCATTTTGGTATATAAAAAACGAAAGAAAAACGCGTAAGGCAGTTAGTACAAAAATTTGAAGGCTCGAAATGTAAAGAATAATCAGAACCTCAAATATAACTATGTAATTTCTTAGTTCGTTTGTCGATTCGTACCTAATTCTTTTAACTAAAATATTCTCAACACCCTTGAAAGTAACATTTATTTTAAAATTATGGTTTGGCGTATTAACATCGTGTTTAACACCGTTAAGTACTTAAATTCGTATAGTTTTGCCAACAGGAAGATCTCATAAAGTACAAAAATAAAGAACGACCTTGAAATATTGAAGTTTCTGTAAAACATCTTCTATCACCCTTTTTATCCAGAACGACAGGTGCGGGACTGAAGTGTTACCTATTCACAGTGGAATCTTACGTATGCACTTCATATTTATGACGCTCAAGAAAAATGCTTCAAAATTATTAACAGTACATGTTACCATCTAATTTTTATCCTGGGTCTTTCAAGCAGGGTGTGAAAAAGCCCCTTATAATACCACTATAGTGTCTTCACAAATCACCAAGCCAGCACTTTCAGCACTAATGCACCCCACTGACTACTTACCGTTGGCAGTGATGTCACTTTCATTCAAATTATTTGATTTACTTCTTGAAACCAATCATAGAATATTATTGAAAGTAAAAAAAAACAAAAACTGAATAATGTGGAAATCAACATTTTAGCAGTCTACTTCTGCAAGCTAAACCCAAATTTGTCACTACGTTTCTAAGCTACGAAACTTAAAGTGTAAATAAATACTGCTTATATTATACGAATACGAAGACATCACTGTTCACGAATGATACAAGTATCTTCTCGGACAACATAATGAAACCCTGAACACTCAAACATAAAAACGATAAGTTTTTTGATCGAGTTTGTTTTGCCGCATGTCGAATTTTACAACATCCATCTTTAATTCCTTGGATACGTTAATTGATCGATGGTACTCAGTAGTTCAGTGTGTAGGCAGATTGCCACTTCATCAGCAGACTGCATGGAGCCCGCAGTTTTTACTTTGAACGTGTAATTGATTCGATCCTACAACCAGAACAGCACGTATTCATCTGAAATCAGAAAACAAAATTGTTTGTTCCCGTTTTAATTGAAGTTTATTGCGTACGGGCAGTGTGTAAGCGTAGAATCAATAATATTCAAGTATTTGAAGCGGATATTTAGTGATATGTATTGTTTTTGCAAGCTTGAAGTGTATGTATGTGGTGTCACTCAATAAGCAATCGAACACTTTATATAGTGTCCTGCGGACCTTAAAATATGTCCCTTATAGAAATTGATCAACGCTACTGATAGCGCAAAATTTGTAGCTAAGTCGTGGTCTGTCTACAAATATTAAAAAATATTCAATCAAACTATCCTATCGCAGTCCGACAGGTCGATGCAGGTCGACATAGGCTTCTCTTACGCCATATTATTCATAAGTATATTTTTACATATTCATCATACCAGTCCTTTACTATTCTACTGCAGGGAAAAGTCTCTTCTCATAGAGAAGGCTTAAACATTGATCACCACGCTAGCTCAAGATGAATCAAATTGTTACTTGCCAAGATTCGAACCCACAACTTCGGGCATACCAAGCGGAGGCCTTAACCACCAGCTCATCACGACTATATAAGTATTGTATAATCGTTTAATGCTAGCAATTTTACATTATGTTAATCAATCCTACACCTAATAAGGTAATAATAATAAAGACATTTTATTTAACACAATGTCAACAACCCGTTTGTCACTGTTATATGCGAGTATAATGACCTCTTTACCTTTTCTATTCATATCATACACTGATGGCAGTTTCTAGATGACTAGACAAAGCTGGTAGACTGATGATAATACAAATTTAGAAATTATTTAGTAACTAAATAGTTTGGCATTTTACGTGGGAACTCTCACTATCACTTCGCTAATGTGGGTGCGATTTGTACTCGAAACAAACATTTCTTTTAAAAGTCTGGGTGTTCTTGTTTATAAATTGAAATTTTTTTTTAAATATTACAACACTCACTGCTTCCCGTGGTGTTGAAGGTTATGTCGTTAAAATTAAATATTTTATTTATTGCCCTTTTTTATAATTACACCGACTTTATAATAGTCAACCTGTCCAAACTTGACATCAACGAATGTTTTTTTTAAAAAACTACATCAGTAACATACGAAATTATAAAGATGACATAATTACATGTTATGTGATGACATAACACCTGACAAACGTGGTAATTATTTTAACACTCAAAATAATATCTTTGAGGTAGCCATTTGTCGAATTATTTCAACTGAAAGATTTTAACAATTAGACGATTAAAAGAGTGAACAAAGGGTATAGACAAGTGGCATAGATTTCTATTTAATTCATAAAATAGATTAAAAATGTATGTGTTATTGAAATCTATGCAACTTGCCCTCTGAGCATATTGCTATTTTTTTCATGATTTTAGCTTGAAATTTAGTTTATGTAATTAAATTAGTTTCCTGACATTTTCAGCTTAATATCTTAAGATCCAAAGCTTCCTATGTGTCTTTTTAAAATAAATAAACTTCTTTAAGTTCACTGTTCATTCGTAGCTGTCAAACAGAATGTAGCAATGGTTTGGTAGTTCAGTTGTATCAATATCGAATCACGAAAAAGAATTCAACTGTAATTGTTTTGCGGTGACAAATCGCAAATACTGATATAAACCATCAATAATTTAACAAAATGTTCTATTGTTATTACAAATATAAGGTATATTCTGATTGTTACACTAAGTACGATTTATGTTGAATGTAATCAAAATCAAATATAGAGTGGTTAGTGGTCACCCTAGTGTCAGGATTTGTTCAGACCACCCCATAATTGAAATTGTTCAATGTAATGAATAGTATGTTATGTTCTTTGAAATTATTAAAAACATTCTATGTCCGACCTATATTTGCACTTTATGAAGGAAAACATCGTTAGGCGAAGGGTATGTGTATCATAAATTATTGTCTTTTTACATTATTATCAGTCTCAAAACGTTAACCACTATCGAATCGAAAGCATCCAAATTTATACATTATTTTTAACAATAACCTCTTACCTACTAATATGATTAGTTATTACTACATAAATGATCATTAATGATGCATTTATCAGAAATATCACAGGTAAGATAGAAAACAAAGAATTGATAAGGACGACTGAGGCTAAGCTATACCTACAAAAAAAGTAAAAGTTACAAAACTCAATTGAAAAGAATTAGCACAAAAATACAACGACGAGACCCTTGCTCTTATGTGACAGGTTTAGGGTAAAATATAATGTTAACCATCACAACTTAGGGTATTAAAAAATACCTTTTACACTACCGGTGGTGCAAGACGGTGGTGTCAAGGGTGCAAGACGCTTATTTTTTGTGTTGACCTACTTATTCCAAAAACCAAAGAACGTAGTGACAATCTTTGTTTTTTTACCGCTATAACCTACGGGTTATATAAATAAATTTATAGTCCCCAAGTCGATCATAAATTAGATACCAAATATAAAAATATATAATTTTATTCTACTCCAAAAACCAGGTTAAGTAGATTTTATTATATTATATAAAGCGAAATAGTTTGTTTAATTAAACGCGCTAATTTCTGAAACTACCATTCGGATATAACATCACGCTACTGACGACGGGAGCACAGCAGCAAGTTTTGTACTAAATTTACTATCGATAGCTGTGCTCACAATATTAAGGTACTATCCTACTAATATTAAATGCGAAAGTTTGTGTGTGTGAGTGTGTTTGTTACCAATCATCGCCAAAACGGCTGAACCGATTTCGATGAAAATTGATATGTAGATAGATTTGGTGCCGGAGACAAACATAGACTACTTTTTATGCCGAAAATCGTTCTGGTTCCTGAGGGATACAATACATATTTTAGGTGCAGGCGAAGCTGTGGAGCGCAGCTAGTATTATATAAACCATCTATGTATCTCATGAACTGATATTTTGTAACATTTCTTTTGAGTGCTTAAATTAAGTTATTTAACCTCTTAAGTAGTAGTTTGGAGGTTAACTTTAAAAAAAATACAGAAAAGCAATGCTCCTCCTATTTTTATACAATACTAGCGGAATAAACTGGTGGTTTCTTAGTGTCTATTCTTGTTTAAGGGAAGGCCGAACTCATTGACATAAAACCGTCGCCGTCGTTGTATTCAAGAACTTCGCCTACAACCAATCAGTGACAAAGTTTCCTCAATTATTTATCATTAATTTATTTCAAGAATATCTCTGTACCATACATGTTAAACAGCCGGCCTCGGTTATCATAAGAACATTCTTGTGATATCACAATCAAAGTCCAAGATTTTCAATTGCAGGTGATCTAGCAATCAATCGTCGCTACAAGTCACCGTTTGGACAAGATAGCTGAAAACAGTGTAGATGAAGGATGTCCAAAAATGCACTGGCCAGGAACGGCGCTAAGAACCTAATAAGAGTACCAGAACCTTTCTGTGGAATGTCTAAGCAAAGGACCCAAACCTTCCTCAATGACCTGTGCCAAATAAAAGCACAAAAAGCGTAGCAATCCGCCACAGGAGAGAGCCACTACAATGCGCTAATTAAAGGCCATGACAATAAACGTACCAAAGAGTTGCTTTAACTTAGTAGATGCAAAACCTCGGCGGTGATAAGAATACTCACCGGCCTTTGTAAATTAGACTACCATATGTTAAAACTCAACTCGTAAGCCGATCCAAAATGTACAGATTCTACCAATAGTCAAAGAAGACTGCAATGCATGTACTCTGCTCTTGTAGACCACTCATGCACAAAAGAAGCATTCATTTAAAACAGCACCAGGCGCAACCCGATAAGAGATAGTCTCTCTCTGCTCAGACAATCAGGAAGTACCAAGATTCTATAGAACTAAGCAGGGAACTATAAATAACAAGGGCGCTACAATAGATCAATTCTGGTCGAGATAGCAAAGAGGCCACAGACGGCTTCTAGCCCAACAAATAATAATAATGTGCCAGAATATCTAGATAAAAATATTTTCTATTAATTAAACTTCACTGTTAATAGGCTGCAAGTATCTTTTGACATTGACTTATAGAGAGAATTTTAGTAGAGCTATTGGCATTGCAAGTGTCTTAAGGTACACAGCACCTACACCACTAATTATCAATGATTATATCTTGACGGTCTATATACTTCACTGACACAATCAGATAACCTATCAGAAAACCATAAGATGGGGTCATGTAGGGGTCAAACTACCTACCAAATAAAAACATGACAAGCATCATCTGACACAGAACGCATTACAGAAGCCGGTTAGCCGTTATCACACACAGATACGTCAGAGCTCTGGCAAAAAAGTTACGAGAAAGTTATAAAGTATTTTATTTACTTCTTAATTTCTCAATCATGCTATACTTTCCTTTTAAATCTACAAGTTCTATCCGATATTTGTAAACACAGATATATTTTTGGTTATTTTTAAGTTACTCTTTTAATAATTTCACCTATTGCTGCTTAGTCTACGTTTCCTCACAATATTTTCATTTAACATTAGACCATGTTATTAAGAGTAATATAATTGTAAATAATAAATTGTTAAAATGGATTAATAGCAAAGACCCTCGACCAACATGCAATACCTAAAGAGTAATTTGTCAAGAGCTATATCCAGAAGGCAGTGCTGCTTGACACGGTACGTATTGTGAGGGGGTTCTTATCTCTGGAGTCCTTACCGGCGCCTTACGCCTTATATGTATGTATATTTAAAAATGTAATATTTGAGAAATGTTTAAATATTTACAAAATATTATTATCGTAATGTATTGTTTACAACGAAAGCTTAATAAAGTTTCTGTTATATTAAATAAAGTTTGAATCAAAGTGCAATGACATAGACACGAACATCTATACAAATTGTCAACTAAAACGAATATTTTGAATAAAGAAACGCAAGAATCTTGATGGGCGCTTAGTTGCGCAAAATGCAAATGTATAAATAAAAAGAAACCCTTCGCACCGTCAAACAGTTTGCCCAGCAGGGCGCCACTGGGCATATAACCTTAAGTAGATCCCGACGACTTCCAACTGACAGAGCCCTTTATTACAGCAATCTATGAACACCTGAGTGAATTACTAATCTTTGAATGGACCTACATTTTCACAATTTCTGTGTATACCTGTACAATACTGCTTTTTATCTCGGTAAATCAACTACACTTTACGAAGAATTTACAGAATTTTGAACCGAGTTTTATTCCAGAGCAGGTTGCTTATAGCACTTGTATTACTGAATGGGTTTTTTGAATACTTAGTACTCTGTAGAAAGGCTTTTAATTAGAGAAGGGAGGTTAACTAGTACCATCGCAGTTAAAATCCTACTACTTAAACTAGTTCACTTGTATTTTTGTGACAATTATGTTTTTATTTAAAAAGTGTAATAGATTTTTTTTTGTCTAACAAGAAAAGACATGAAATGCTTGTTACCGCCTACTAACACGTTCGGAGTTATACGAGAAAGTCATATTTCTAACAGTGTCAATATCTTAGAAATTACTAGATTACTCGATTGACACCAAGAATAATCCGTTTGAGATAATATTATGTTCTTTATTCTTTTTGATAACTGATCGGTAGGTATCTGACATCACAGACTACTGGAGCACGTGCCACCAACAGTGAAATTATATAATACAATCGTGTGTAACTTGATAATGTTTTAAAATCAAAACGGAACCATTAGATGTTAGTTTTACTTATTCATATTTTTATAAATATCTATGTATTAAATTAGGTTTTATTTTAATGCAATATTTGAATTAAAATAAAACTTGAACAACAGCTGTATGCTACTGATAAAGATAAAATCTCACTCACTGCATTATTTTGCATTAATAATAAATACAATCGATTCCGATAATCGAGCGATCCGGTCCATTCATGGTGACACCAGAAAGGATTTACTATAGTAAAGCACTATACGCCGCCGTAGAGGTTATTAATAAGTTAATAACGGTACAACAATAAACTCACTTAAAATAACAGGTTCAAATGCCCTAAAACTACCTTAATTTTACAGCAAATTGTATTCAAATTTATTCATATCTCAAATGTGAAGGAACAGCGCAGATTACGAACGTTATCATATCATTAAAATCATTATATCAATGAAATGCGCGGGCGCATATATTTCGTACAGGTCTGCTCGCGATCGTACTTGTAGTTGCGCTTGAACCGCCGCGTAAAGCGCACGTCATTGACGCGCTCTCTGTGTCCGACAAAAACGTGGTCGAAACGCGTCTTTGATATCATGGTGAGTGTTCTGTGTTTAATATTGTGTTAAAGTTACGTTATTATAATTATGTGTGATATAAGGGAATACTAACAAATCATTTAGATTAATTTTTGATAAATATTTGAAGTAAAAATTCCACGTGTTGGATAGGATTACACGGGGGAAAAACCATTGTTTTCGGGTTTCATTGTATATTTTCGTCCACACTGTTAATATTCTTTTATGAAAATTGAGTAATATTATAACATGCACAATAATTAATAGTACTATACGTGTTGATACAATATCAAATTTATAAATTACAAAAGTCCAATAATATTTTTTAGCTAACAAATCAAAACAAAATCTTGCGTAATCATGTTATTTGCTTTACATTTTTATTGTAAACAAAATAGCGTCGTATTTCAATATGTAACAATGTACGATAATGTTCGAATATGTTCAAGGCAAAGTGATAATTCTTACATAGATGAACATTTGAGAAACAATGCAATTTCCGATACATTTCATACGAAATGACGGAATGAGCTTGATGCATTAGCTGTACCTACTGTATACAAAGGAATGAAGGAAGAGGACAAGCAAGTCTAGCAATAATTAGTATTTTAATCATCTATGTCACATAGGTTTCGTGACGCAAAACTTCAGTGTTCTACTACTAATACTCAACCATTAATTATACTGAAATCCAAAGTAAAGTTAATAATAAAACTTGAGTTTGCTTTAGTCCAATAAAGCAAACCCTCGTACATGTGAATTTTGTTGGATGAAATGGTCATTTCGTCTCCGAACCACGTGCACTGTTATGGACTAGACTTGTAAGAGACAAGAATGTGCAGTTAGATACCTACTTGGGATAGAATGAAATATTCTCCATTGCACACATTGCGAAATAAATAACAATATATCAAAACATTAGGTAGTATAATGGCATGTCTCTTTTTGTTCGATGTATTTTTATGCATTCAAAAAGTTCTTACCGATACAGGTTTTATTCTTCAGAGCTAAACTATCTAATGTTATTAAATATGACTTTGACATGGTAAATTAAAAGTGGATAAACTTTAGCGGTAGGATTTGTACACGCGTCCGACGCTGAAGTTAGGACACAGTGTGTAACTAATGAAACCAGATTCTTAACAGCTATATCAAAGTCAAAGAAGATTAAACTTCGTGAAAGCTAATACAAAATCAAAGTCAAAAAAGATTAAACTTCGTGAAAGCCGCAAGTATCTCGGTGATTATTCCTTTCTTTGGAAAAGATCTCTCCCTGTTCTGCAGAAGACGTTTTCAGGCTTAAGATATGATGTAATACTCGTACAACAAACATTTTAACAAACTATTACATTTGTTATACTAGTAGGAATATCACAAACATATTCTTATAATAAATTGATACAAATGTAAATCATATAAAATGCGAGTGTTATTCCAATCAATCATTTTTACTTTTGTGAGTATACCTAATTTATAGCTAGCCTTAATTATAACACAGTACTCTAATAAATCTTACTACTTATTGTACTGTGTGCTAATAAGCCCTTATTAGTGTATTGTACGCGAGCAATTAAAGGTTCAATAATGACTAGCGGTCGCCTAGTGATTGAAAATTGACCGTAATTCCTTACGCTTTTAAGTGAACGTTATTAAGGTTATTCGTAATTATTATTTATTATGTATACTAGTATTTTATGTCGATATGACTATCACGTGTGAATAAGCGCCATATTGTATTAGAAAATTTAGTTTTCAAACTAAATACCAGTAGCGCTGTTTATTTTTCATATTTTTTGTATCTAATGTATTTCCTAATGTATTTTATTATTCTTGCAATTATTTTTTTGCCCGCTGTGCTTAAAAAAGGGCCTTCATGCATTAATATACACAATGAATGAGCCGCAAAAAAGATCCCAATAACGAAGTCTACGAAAAACTAGGACAGTACCAATATGTTTTGTACTTTATCTTAATGAATTTGACTTAGTTTTTGAATTGATGTATATTTCAAATTTCCTAATTTGTAACTACTTTCGAAATTCACCTTGAAGATAACTGATAAACGGTGAAAACATCGTAGTGACTATTTGAGTCTGAATTTGCCAATCTATCTTGCGCATGCGTGGCGAGCAAAGCTCGTGTCTTCTTTGTAGGCTTTAGGTACGTAAATTATTATTTCAAAAATAATGCTTTTAATAACTTATAATATTAAAATATATTTACTTAAGAAATAATATAACTTTTATAGCAGAATTAAAATAAAATAATTATGTTATTCTTATTACAAATGACATCATAAACCAGCTGGGTAAACCAAGTATTACAAATGAAGCACTTTATTTATTAGTGTAGTCACTTTATTAGTCCGGTTACAATCAGGACATATAACCAAGTTTGTATACTGTTAACAAAAAAAACCATCAAAAGTGCATCATCATCATATTATCAACGTGAAGACGTCCACTTCAGGACATAGGTCTTTCTCAAAGCCAGATTGGTCGTAGTCACCATGATTGAAAAAAAATACCTCATATAACCTCTAATTTAATTAATGGAAGGCGGCATAAAATGAATACAGGAAATTATACGCAACCGATATATCCATACATTTAGATGAATGTAGTAAAATCAGCAGCATTACGGCGATTTTTATTACGTCGGTAATCCTGCTACCTAATTCCTAAGTAAAAATACCTAAATTCCTGGTACTCCTATAGTTGTCTCTTACGATACCCACTTGAATTGAGTTATGTGGTTCCATGTTCTAAATTGGAGACCACAAGTCAAGAACAGTGCATATCAAGCGTTTCGAAGCCGAGAAGAAAGTTTTGTTTATAATATTTGAGGGTTCATAAGCTTTTGTGCAGTTCCGCTAACACACTCTATGTTAATCTTAAAAAAGCAGCCGATATTCCTATACCGGCCGGTTCTCTATAGTTGACAGATATTTGACACAAATTTGATTGAATGTCAGAACCAGATTGATTAAAATATTGATAATCGTGATTAAATTTATTTCCCGTTGTCCCCATAAGAGCGTTCACACAAAAGAGTTGCAACGTCGCAATTTAGTGTCATATTTTCGTGGTTTTTAATTTTTATCATTTATTCGGAGCTATATTTTATAATTGTTTTCAGAACACTTTTTAGAATTACGTGAAAGCTGTATGAAAAATAAGTAATCATAATGCTTACAAAATATGTTGCAAAATATGTTACAATATAATCAACATGGTACTTTTAAACAAATAATTAAAGAATTTATTAGCGCATTTTTCAAGAAAATGTCCTACAGTAATTTCGCCGTTAATAAATTTCATTTAGCACTCCGTAATAAAATCGACGATCTCAATCGAATTTTGGGTGGGGCGTTTTGGTAGCTGGTCAGCTTTAATGCTGAATAAATTGGCATCTCGATGTAAAACTGTAAGGAGTTTCAATATGGTGGGGTTTTTTTTGCCTACTGCGCTATTTAACTTATGGTGCCAACCTTCTGCGAAGTTGTTAATTCGGTGACGTTTGCCAAAACTGCACCTTATTTTAAAAAACTTCGGTCGAAGCCATTGTGACAGCATGTATTTCCTAAATCGAGAACTTTTACTGTCATCAGGACTTTGATCGGCAATATATAACTATCCTTTAGTTATTTTGTTCTCGGGCAGTAACGGAAGTACGACCTTAAGTGCGACCTTACGGCGCAGGATTTTAGATTTAATAAGGTCTAAATCACCTCCTTTCCTCCATACAGCTTTATTAAAATGGTAATAACAACCATGGAGATCTACCTCTGGAAAAACTTCCATTATGGATATGGTTGCTTCTTCAAAATCACAAATGAAAGAAGATGGATTCCAGTCAGGAATTTGCGACTTAATTAAACTGTAAAGAATTTCATAGCTCTCTTTTTTTCTGTCTGTCATTAAGGCATACACTAAGGGAGTTAGTGTAGTGGTGTTACTCTTACTATTACTTCCTAAATTGCCATGGATTGTAAAAATTTGGTTGAACAAATTTTTCAAATTTTTGAGGTATTTTTACATTTTTAACCTCATTAAAAACAGTTTTATCAGCGCCAAAAGCTGTATTTCTGTGACGATACAAAGAAGTTTTCTTAATTTCAAATGTAGAAATTGAAATTACCTTGTCTAGTCCTAAGTCTTTAATTTCTGATATTGTTTCATTGAAAGCTATGGGTATGGCAGGTACATCATCTGTGATGATTTTTTCCTTGCAGTCTTCCATATAACATTCAAACAGGTTTTCATTGCAATTTGGAGAGCAAGCGTGGAAAGTCTCCCTTAAAACTTGACTATCCTATAAATATAAAAAACATAATTTTAACCATCGAACATCGAAAACCTAAGTCTATGATAATGCTAGTAAAGAAATAAAAAAAATGTATAATATTTGTATAAGGATATATTATCTATATATATAGAAATGAATCCCTATTTCCCTTGGTCATGGCATCACGCGTGAACGGCTAGATCAATTATCTTCTATCTATATATAAAAAAATGAATCCCTATTTCCCTTGGTCACGGCATCACGCGTGAACGGCTAGATCAATTTCGTTAATTCTTTTTTTGTTGTGTTTGTTATTATCAGGAGAAGGATGAAAGAAAAATCAAGAAAATTGCGCGGTGGTTTAGAAAGTTTAAGAATACTTAACTACCATATTAAATTTAAACCGCTAAACCGATTTCAGTGAAAATAGGCAACTTTTTATCCTGAAAATCGCTCTGATTCCCGAGATACATTAATTAAACACATAGCAATTTTCGCGCAGTCGAAAACGCAGGGCGCAGCTAGTACAATATAATAATAAAACTTATACTTGGCACCAACTTCAGAATTATTAAATACTTATTTAATTATTTCTGATTAACTAAATCAAAATACGAATTACTTTGTGCTATGTAAATTTATTTTTATATTTTAGTTTCGTTCCTGTTTGAAGTCGGTTTTCTTTTTGTTAAAAATTATTTTATTGTGTTTTGAATAGTCCACTGCTTTTTATTTAAAAATCTATCAAAATTACGTAACACAATCGATAGTAAGTAGTCAGTGGAACTCGAGAGTATAACAATAATAGTTATCACGCTAATAGTTACCGTGAGAAAGGACATGTTAGTCTCCAGTCTTCACCGTGGGGATCTTATTAGACGATTTCTATAGTTCCTGCTCTTGACATTCTACTTTGATTGATCATTACATGAAAGTCTTGTATATTTTGTTCTAGATAAGAAGAAAACATTTTTGCATTATTATAACATAATATTATCATTTGTTAGCAGAAAAACCGTTGCTGGACGCGAACTTCACTATAATATACCGTTTAGTAGATTTTTGTATAATTGCCACGCTTGGCACACTGATTGACGATGGTAGTCGTGTGAAATATTATTCCACTTCGTTTGTATATTGGTGGTAATGATGATAAGAATATATTACAAGGCGGCGTGACCGCCTTGTAATATATTTGAAAAAAATTAACATATGTTTAGGTAATGATGGTTTCTTGAAGTTGTTGACCTACTGCTAAAATCGATAAGCGCTACCTAGAAATTGTTTTGTAGACTGAACAAAAACCTACCATTTCTATGAAAGTAGGCATGATATTACTAAAAACATGCGCTATACATACTATTATATAAAGAGTTTGTTTGTTTGAACGCGCTAATCTCTGGAACTGCCAGTCGATTTAAATAATTCTTTTTGCGAATGATAGCCCAGTTAGCCTGTAATAGATTCTATAGAACATCACGCTACTGGCGACGGGAGCAGAGCAGTAAGCGAAGACGCGGGTAAAACCGCGCCGCGGAAACCTTGAAAAATCGATGGATCTGAAAACCTACTGATCCTAATAACCTACTGTAAGAAGTTCGTTACATTTTGTTGGCGATGTATTTTTAGACTATTTATTGATAATTCTATGTTGTCTAGGTTTAAACTTATATTGAGGTTGAGACGCATGCATCTAAAATAGTGATGGCTACAAGTGTAGAGAGATGTAGAGGAAGACCAAAGAAAAATTAATCGGGTGCGTGAAAAATGATATGAAAGAAAAAATAGTGTGTTATGAATTTCTTCATGTGACGATAAAAGAAAATGCAACGGAAATAAAATAAATGGGCCGATTTCAAGTAATATCGGACCAAGGCAAGCAAAAGAAGCTAAGAGAGCCTTTCAATTAGAGGCTACTATCAGCGCCACTGTATGAAAACTAGTAGTAGCGCGGCTAGCGGACCACAGAGTGGCACCACTGCAGCGCTTCCTCACGCCTCTAATTTGAAGGCGCTCATAAGATGGCCATAAAGTATTAGATTGTTTTTGTTTAATACTGAGTATAATAATCTAAATGAGCAAATACTAACTATTTCGCGGTCAAAAAAATATATATTAGGTATATAAGAATTTATCATTCTGATATCAGTATTAATTTGACATTGATAAGAACTATAATATATTATTATTATATTTTATCTTTGCATTAAAAATTTCAAGCTCACACTATTTGTACACATAACTTTACTATTGGAAATTATTATAAGGTGCCTTAAGTATCTTTTTACCCGACGTTTCGGTTGAATAACAACACCGACCATGGTCAAGGGCTGACTGATATGGCACCTTCTAATAGTTTCTAACACGAGTAGACCCGTTTAATAATAAAGTTATTATGTATGTATTTTATTTTTTTATTTTTTTTTTATTTGGGAAAATAAACGGTTACTCAGTATATCTTAATCTAAGGTCTAAACATATTAATACTGATAATTGTGTAGCCTACAACGTTATCCACATCTTACTAATGCATATCGGCAATATTATAATTATTGGGAATTATGTTTATCGAAATTGTATCGAAATTGATAATTGCGTGTACATAAAGGTTGCTTAATAGCAGTTAAGCCAAGGACTAACGACCTTAAAACGGTAAAAGAAATTTTGTTTTTAAATATTGATTATTTTGTAATACAAACTTTCGAAAATCGAATGATTTAATCAATAAGAGTATCGTAAAGAGAGGTAAGACATTGCGATATTGTTCTTAGCATAAATATAGACGGTCATGTAGATTTTTTATTATTATTTTTAGTCAGAATATATAAAGTTAATAAAGTTCCTCTATTTTTCTAAACTAATGCGTTGCAGGTTTTATAGTTCTAATCTAATTTAATGAAAAAAAAAAACCAACTGATAACTTTACTGCGACGTCACTTACGCTAACTTCAGAGTCGCCAAAATAGGCGCTGAGTTTAGTAGAATATACAGTGAGAGCTAGACTTCGATCATAGCTAAGTAACACATGTGCAGACCGATAGAGTAGTTAGTTGTATTAGTAACTGTTTTCTGAAATACTAATTCTCACCATCAGGCGCCTAAGTCTGCTATCACAATAGTGTCAGAATGGTCGATCATTGATCTCTTATTGGTTGAAACTTGTCAAAATCAACCAATAAATCATGATCGACCATTCTGACACTATTATTGATTGAACCTTGTCAAAATCAACCATTAAGAAATCAATAATCGATCGTTCTGAAACAATTGTGTTAGGCCACAGCTTGTTAAGGTGTCACTGTCACTGGATTTTGCTGAATCATGAAGTTCTATTGTAATCTTTAACTACAGTTAAACTTCCGAATAATCTAACAACAAGTCCCACCAAAGAATATGCAAAGGTATCACCTAAATATTGAGTTCTAGACTATAGACTTCATGGTATACGTTTCTTTGTAATGCATGTTATGTCTAACTCTTTGTGATTCAAAGTTGTATGCCTAGTTAGGAAGTGAGAGTATAATATTATGCTATTCTTTTAACGTCATTATTCTATTCATGTGGACAGTTTAAACTTGTAAGAATATCCTAGTGGTATATTATTGTATTAAAAAAAACCTACAAAAATAAAATGAACGATTGAAAATAAGGCATCTGAAGGCTGTGCCTTCAAATTGCTGTCAGTTTTAAAGTAAAAACCCGACTACAATAGTTCATTTACATAAAAAACATTCATTATATTTAATTTTGTCATAATTATTATTTTTAAGTGTCAAATAATAATTATTGGTATATCAAAATGACAGTCTATGAAAAATAAATCAATGGCCTGTACTATTATTTTTTTTTGTGTCGTAGAAGGATAACATTTTACCACAATTTTTAACCGACTTAGAAGGTTATCAATTCAAGTCGTATGTTTTTTTTTTTTTCAGTTTTATATGTCTCACTTATGGCATGTAAAAAAAATGTAAAATAAGTGAGAGAATATGAGAACGATAAATTTGTTAATTCTTTGATATTGTCCCCGGAATATGGCAATAGACTCTATCACATAGAATCAATTTATAGCTGGCAAAACCAAATATGTGTATTCATAATTTTATTGTATATTTTACGCATAAATGACATTAGGGTTTTCCATCCTACGAAACATAACATAAGTATATCTGAGTTATTATTACACCACGCAGGGATTACATTTATAATAATTAAAAAAATATAAATAGTACATTACTATAGCGACACGCCCCACCACCGCACGTCGGCGTTAAAATTCAAAGCAGGCGTACCAGAACAGCTCACCGGATAAGTACACTCCAATAAGTAGAAATTTTAATTTTCATATTATACACACGGTGAAGAAAAATTCATATGACAACCTAGATTACCTAAAGAATACCAAACCAACAGTAAAATGCTTCGTAGGGTCGAAATGCTCTAATCAAAAGAACAGCACCTACCGGTCCAGCTTCACGCCTTGTTTCTCGAAGGGGTATGGAACCCAACATAGCCACAAGGGGCATGTTGACGTTTACCGGGCTCAATCAGAGAATTTATTAACAAAATCCAATATCACTTTACCCAAGTCGGGTACAAAATCAAGACCTCTGCGTTGTAGTCCGTACACAATGCCAATGAACCAGAGGCACCAATTAAAAGATAAAAATAAAGAATAATATAATTGAAATGCCATCGTAGAAGCACCTACTATTTAAACATTTCACCTCGAAGCACACTTAAGATACTCGCTTGATATAAACAAGGTAAACACGTGCCAGGAAAACCAACCATCATATTATCATTACATGCTTTACCGCACATCGTGTGAACCGCCTTTATCTCCACAAAGACTATAATTGAACACATTATTCCATTCTCAATTTTTAAATACATAATCGATGAAGATTATCTTTTTTCGACGATGATGGTTGAAATTGAGCTATTAAATTATTGTTTGTAAAAACATTTTTTTTAAGTATTTGATCAAAAGTATGTAGGTGGTGTTTTTAGTATGTCGTTGGCAATGAGTTTTAACCATCAATCTCTTTTAAAACAACTTTGTTATAAAGTTGGTAGACTTATACGAGAAAAGCGTAAAGCATAGTTTCCTTCTTTTCCTTTGTGGCTTATTTTCTTTGTATCTAGAAATATTACAATTAAATGATAAACCAAATTTTAGTTATAAATAGTTTTGACGGTTCATAAATTACTAATTAGTTTTTATCGAGGAAATAAAATTTCGTATCCTTAGTGGAAAAGAGACGCAAGACACAATACGTTTATTGACCAATTTTCATCTTGCGATAATTATCATAATTTTAACTACATCGCAATATTATTTCTCATCTTGCGCCCTTTGCCCGGTTTATTTCTTATTTATCCGGATAAGTATAAACATTTTCGTGCCTTTCTGAAATTGTCTTTAGAAATTGAAACTCATTCGGATGAATAAGGAATAAACCCTTTTTCCAATGAGAGAGTGCTAACTATTTATTTGAAATTATCAACGAAAAGAATAATCTACTTACAGTTGTCTTTATATTTAAGTATTTAAAGTTTTTGTACATATATCTATTAGTAAAACTAATAATAATTTTAAGTAAATTGTGGATTAATATTCAATCTTTTAAAGTAACGAAATAATAATGACATTATTCAACGATTTAGTTACTAATGCCCGTTTTGTGACAACTTTGTAAACTTATATTTTAATCGATATTTAATTCTAAGTTTATAATGTCAACTAATGTTAAGTTTAATCTTGAAGTGTAAAGTCGACTAGTGATTCAAGCTACAACATAATTAGTAGTCTAGTTATGTAGCGTTGTTTAGTTATTGTATTAGTATTATTAAAGCCTCGGTTTTATGTACCAATTTTTTTAACATCTCAACTTCAATCCACAAATTGTTACTATAATATTCATAAAAGTAATTACGATATATATCAAATCAGTTTGAATTTGATTTAATATCGCCATCTACGGCTCATAAATTTGCACGTTATAAACTATTAATAATATTGCCTACGTAGCAAATCCCTTAATCTAGATAGATTTACACAGACACACGTCGTTCTCACGGCCTCTATACATCAACATTTCCAAATACAAGACTACCCGGCTAGCTTCCTAGAAGGCGGTTTTGTAGACAGACTGTTACATACATCAAGTCTATATGAAATATGTACACTAAAAAATAGTGCGTGATAAGGAGATTATTAAAACAATTAGTTACAGCTAATATAGATTTATAATTGCTTAACCTTTTTGCCCGACTGCCGAAGTCAAGGAGAGTAATGTTTTTCGAGCGTATGTATGTATGTCTATTTCTTTGGCATGCTCTGCAGCCTAAATAGCCTAATGGATTTTAACATAATATTAGGTGTCATCAGATCTGTATTAATTGTGAGAGTGACATAGGGTATATAAAATTTCAATGTAGCGTCAACACGAGAAAAAAAATGGATTTCTTTCATTTCACTTTTTTTGTTGCGGCGTGTTTTTTTGTTTTTAATAAATTATATTGCTTGTTTTCAGTTAGTTTTAGGCAGGCGGGTTTTTGTTTTCCAAGAATATATTTGCTTATTCACCTTTAATATTAGCCCTCTAAATTAAAAGTCAGATTAAAAATGTATGGTTTTGACATAAGCTAACGCCAACATCATCGATAGCTTATGTCAAACCCATATATTTTTTAATCTATTCTAATCTATTAGCATTTATGCCACTTGTCTATGCGCTTAGTTCACTTAGTGGAGAATTTGCCAAATATAAGATGAGGCCGGTTCAAAATCGTTCGGAGTGATGATACTTGGCAATGTTTTGTGACTCGAAGAGTGTTATGTTCATCAAATCAATGTTATGAGATAGCTGTTACTTATAGTAAGTCGAAATGGCTCAGTGGATAAGGCACCCGAATCGCGATTCATCAAAACGAGGTAGTGGGTTTGAACCCGGTCAAGTACCAATATGATTTTTAAAATCATATGTACTTTCTAAGTTTATCTAGACATTTCTGACTGACGTTAAAGGAAACCTGGATTCAAAAGTTTAAAATTGTCAGTGTGCCTTGAGCAAGCGTGGTGATTAATGCTCATGCCTTCTCATTATAAGAAGAGGCTTTTGCCCTGCAATGGGACAATAACATATAGGCTCGTATTATTTTGGTCCTCGTAAGTGCCTGCAGTCGATATAAATATGGTGCTCCTATATTCTTAACAGAAAACCACAGGATAATGCAGGAATATAAATATTACCATAACTACTATTGCTTCAGTTTCTACAGAAAATTCTTTTTCTTTTTGTTTCACAGGATATTGTTATTATAATAAAATTTATAACATATTAAATATAATTATGAACAATGCATTTATACCACAACATTTATTAGGTATACTTCGCGCTAGTGTCTATTGTTCCATTAATATTAGTAGGTATATGGTAAAGTTAATGTTATAAAAAAACTAGTTTTGGTCGTTCCTAGATGCAAAATAATTTGAAATAACCTATATAAGAAATAAATGCATGATATAAATTACAGAATAATGATCTTTAAATTTTTTTATTTAAGGCTTATTTTTCCGACACTTATCCAATGCAGTTAGCTCCTTTTACGTTAGAAGAGCAATACCGAATTCTAGGAATCGCATCTCTATGGTATCTACATAGTCTTTCTTATCTAAAGGAAAATAATTATTTACAATATTAATAATACCAGCTCTTATTATTCCAATGCAATTTAAAAACCAAACAATAAAAGTATTGCTCAAAGTGGCTTTTTTATAGTGCAGGTTTCCTCTAGATATTTTCTTTGCGGTAAATAAGTAATGTCCACAATAAACTTATAAATAAATGATATATACAATGATACAATGCTTATAAGACCGCATTTCGTAAGTCTTGTAAAACACCTAATTCGCAATCTCAATAGATAAATGATGTAAAATAAAAACGCGTTTATTGAATTTTAAGCTTTGCAGCAATTAACATAAGAAACATTTTCGACTAGCTACCTATATCTAAAGCTTCTTATGTAGGTACTGAAACAAAATAAAATAAATGTTGTCAAAATACGTTCCACGCACGGTAAAGCTATATGCAAGTGACACACATTGGACATCATAATATTTTACATAGTTATACCGGGTAATGACCCAGTTTAAAGCCGAATGACAACGCAGAACTTTGTATCGTAGAAATATGTTCTATATTTTTACCGAGGTTGACTATCCTAGAAAGACAAGATACATGATTAGGTAGCAACATTAAGAGCGGCTCAGTACGTTCCGTAGATCGATGCATCTTGCGCTCACCGAGTGACCTAGTTTCTGCACTATACTTGTCACCCCGCATTTCCTAAGACCGCGCGACCGGTCGCCTAATGCAGGTTGGAAGTTGGAATCGATTTTAAATTGGAACGACAGCTTTTGTAGTGTGTTTTCATTCCTTTTTTTATAAGGTTTACGCGAAATTCAAATAATTCACGAGCAAAATATGTTTTGTATACCTCGGGAACCAGACCGATTATCAGTATACCAATTTTCATCGAAGTCGATTCAGCCTTTTAGACGGGTAACAAATACACACACTCACATGCACACAAGCTTTCGCATTTATAATATTAAAATGATGACTTAATTAGTGAAAATCCGAAATAAAAAAGATTTAAAACAAGAACAGAGAAACAATGAAAAGATCAATGTTTAACTTAGTTTTTCATAGCAAAGTAAATAAAATATTTATGTCAAAATTTAAAAAAAAAATTATTAATTAAATTAAAAATTATAGAAGTATCTGAAAGAATTTTCCAGGTGCATTTGTTTTGGTATACCTACTAACCTTATATAGGTACTAACGCCTTATATACTAGCGAAGCCGCGGGCAACAGCTAGTAAACATAAAATAAAAAAACATAAAAATATAAAGTAATCATTACAACAAAGTATTTATTTTTGATATTAATTGTTTTATAGCTGTGTGTAAGTGCAATGTATGTAATTTTACTTGCAACCAATTGCAAATTGTTTACGTGCAATTTCGTTAAAATCGATAACTACTAACTATAAATAAAATTAAATCACAAAGTAAATGGACGACATTATTAAAATAACAGTTGATTTCATAATAATGAACTTAACAATGCATAATTGAAATCGAGTTTTAATTATAAAATGGTTCGCAATAAAGGCTTCAGGGTGAATACATTTTGAAAATCACCGTATATTGCAAGCCCGGTAATACACGAAACATTGAGTTTCCACTGTTTTTTACGGAATTCTGCCTGTGATATTGGATATCGAAAGAGCTCCTACTTATTAATCAATTTTAAAATCAGCTTCTGTTCGTTTCTAAGAATTTAACGAATGAATATTAAAGTAGTAAATACTTAGTTACAATTTTTGGTACTCACAGATGTCTACCTTGACATCAATGCATCTTTACCAATACCAACACAATTATAATTATTCATTAATGCCCTATTTAAAAAGGAAAACCGAAGATAATTATTCAAAGCCATTTTATTATGAGTGATTGTTTTTCTATAAAAACATTTATTAGTTTTTGAAAAGAGGATAAATCTTTTGGTGAAACAGTCTTTGTCTATTGAATAATAACTTAATAACAGATCAAATCTTTGAAATAAAGCTAAGACATTAAAATCCTAACAAATAATTTGCTAAATCATGCATGAGATTTATGCTATAATCCGTTAACAACTTTAAAACAAAATGCTCTATTCAACCTTACCATTTCAGAAATGCACTAAGATAGATAGGTTTAAGTTAACTTGTAACCTTTGTCTATGTACCTACCTACTTAAAATATTTACATGGCGAAATGTGTCATCGCTCAATTATTTCTGTTATAACATCTTTTGTACCACATTTTTAGCAAATAAAATTATTATTATATTACTTACGTAAAGAGTATTTGTGCAAAACAGGCTAATCTCAGTAGAATAATTTAATTATATTGATACCAGTATCTTTTTTTTTATAGACTAAATAGTGCATACATTAACATATAAAATAGACGATTCGATAATTTATAAATGCTGCCAGATGGTAAATGACTGACGCCTTGTTTATATTTAGTACTTTAATTACAACTACTACTAGTACTATCTGTTGAGATTTTTAAGTGAAAGACATTTTATTATTTAATTTTACATTGTTATTTATTACTAACAGTTCGTATTCGTACATTGCACAGAGAGAAGAAGAGAGGAAGGACAAAACAAAAACGGTGTTGCCACCTACCAATATTGTTTTACCAGGGAGCAGTGTTTTAATATACATTAAATATTATTATAAGAAATTAACTATAAACTATATTATTTAACACCCTCCCTTAATTTCTTAATAGTGTTTTACTTCAAGTATCATTACACAAAATAATCTTTACATGCAACTTACTTAGTCTATTTTAGTTTAATAAACAAAACAATTGGTTTTACAAAACAAACTTTATATTACCAGTTTTAATAATAAGAGAAACAAATGTTACTATTAAACAATGTCTAACAACAAACAAAAAAAAAACTTAGTTATTACTTCTTACAGTTGCATAATTTATATTAGGAAATACACTTGTTTAACACAGTATTCTTATGTTTTACAAACTTATGCTTGTTCAAAGCTTTTGTCATTACATCAGCAGGTTGTAAGTCACTTGGACAATATGTAATACAAAGCTCATTATTCATGTATAGATCATGAATATAATGAAATCTGACGTCTATATGTTTGGATCTTTTGTTAAATATACCTGTTTTAATTAAATGTATAGCACTTTGATTATCTATATAGAATTGAAGCATTTGAATGTTAATATTAAGTTCATTTAACAGTGATTTAATGAATATTGCATCCTTACAACATTCCGCAGCTGATATGAATTCTGCCTCTGTGGAGGAAAGTGCAATTATTGATTGCCTTCTTGAACACCAGGTAATAGGACACCCAGCCAACATGATAACATACCCTGTAGTACTTCTACGAGTGTCACAATCACCGGCATAATCAGCATCACAGTACAATTCTAAACCTTTAATGTTACTTGTTTTTCTAAAGAACAATCCATCATTGATGGTACCTCTTAAATATTTGAAGATTCGTTTTATCAAAACTACATCCTGCTTAGTAGGATTTTCTACTTTGCGACTAGCTAACCCAACTGCATAAGCTATGTCAGGTCTTGTCCTGGTTGAAAGATACAGTAGGCTCCCAACAGCCTCTCTATAAGGAAAAAGATTCTTGCCTTTCTCATCCAAGACAATTCCTTCTTGACCTACACAAGGTGTGTCAACGGCTTTGCAATCCAACATATTATATTTTTCTAGTATGTTACGGGTGTAGTTTTCTTGAGACAACAAAACTCCATCATCTTTATATGTAAGTTGTAAGCCTAAAAATGTTTCAGGTTTTTTATATATTTTTATTTCTATTATTTTATTTATTTCATCAAGTACCTTACAGCCATCTTCTTTATTTTTAGAAATTATTATTCCGTCATCAACATAAATACCTATTATAATAGTAGCTTCTTTGTTTCGTAGTACACATGGCTCATTTTTAACCTGTTCAAACTCTAAACTTTTCATTATTTTAATAAATTCTTCATTCCATCTTTTAGATGCCTGTTTTAAACCATATAAGGATTTTTTCAGTTTACATACTTTTCCATAACTTTCTTCAAAACCTTCAGGTACTTTCATATAAATCACTTCTCCTTCTCTGAGATTTCCATTTAAAAATGCTGTCTTGACATCAAATGTCATAAGATGGTAGTTATTTATCACCATTAAAGAGAATATAATCCTTAATGCAGCTTGACATGCTACAGGACTAAAGATTTCATCATAATCTATATCTCTTTGTTCAAAACCCCTTACAACAATCCTGGCTTTATATGATCCATCTTCTTTAACTCTGAATACCCACTTGTTGGTTAGAATCTTAGCATCTTTGACATCCTTTTCATCTATTAGTTTCCACACTTGATTTTTCTCTAAAGATTTTATTTCTTCATTTATAGCCTTTTTCCATTTTTCTTTTTCAGGTGACTTCATGGCTTCTTGGTATGTAAGTAGAACATAATCATTATATCTTTGTGGAACTCTTCTTACCCTTTTATTTATTACTTGCTCATCATTATTACTAGCATTTTTTTATTTCTGTGTTTTTCTGTACTAATATTTCTTCTTCTTTTTCAGGTTCTATGCTGCTGTTTTCAGGACATATTGAAGACTCATACTGATCTATGTTTGTTAACAGATGACCACTACAATCTTCAATACTTGCATCCAATTTTATGCTCTCTAACTGCTGCTGTCCACCCCGTTTTATTGTGTTATTAGTTTTTGTATTAAAGACAACATCTCGAGCAAATACAATTTTCTTTTTATTTTCATCATATAACCTATAACCATTTTTAGAATGACCAACCAATATTAATTTCTGTGATCTTGAACTTAGCTTTTTTATAGGTGTTAAATCCTTTACCAATGCTTCACAACCAAATTCTTTTATGTTAGAAAGATCAGGTTTCTTATTATTCCATACTTCATAAGGAGTTTTAAAATCAATCACTGAACATGGTAACCTATTGAGTAAGTATGTAGCTGAGTACATAGCTTCTCCCCATAGTTCTTTACTAAGGTTTGAATTTAATAATAATGACCTAGCTTTTTCCATTAAGCTTCTATTTAGACGTTCGGCTTTGCCATTTAGTTGTGGGCTGTATGGAATACTGTAATCTAATTTTATACCATTTTTATAACACCATGCTTTAAATTCACTGCTGGAGTACTCACCTCCATTATCACAACGTAACACAGAAACTTTTGTATTAACTTCTCTCTCGGTTTCCCTAATGTAATGTTTTAAGTAATCGCTAACCTCACTTTTATTTGATAAGAGGTAAATTTTTGTATAATGACTAAAGTCATCTAACACTGTGAGAATGTATCTTTTTCCATCAAAACTTGTGGTTTCTACAGGACCACATATGTCACTATGTATTATTTCAAGTATCCTACTAGCACGTTCTCTAGTCTTATTAAACGGTTTCCTTACCTGCTTTGCTTTAACACAAATTTCACAAATATCTTGCAATTGCTTTAAATCAGCCTTGCTGTATGTGACACCCGTAGCAGCGTCCACCAATTTTCCCAGTACCTCATTACTTGGGTGACCCATTTTAATGTGCCAGTCATAAATACTCTCCTTTTTATTTAACAGAGACACTTCACTACGACCTTGTTTTAATTTTAAATGATACAGACCTGTTGACTGTTCCTTTTTACCAAATATTTTAGTGCCACACTTAGCAGTGATCTCCACATAATTATTTTTAAAACTTACAACAGCACCATTGTCAGTAGCTGCTGAGACTGAAAACAAATTTTTACATAGATCTGGAACATACATAGTATTATTTAAGACACAATTTTCACCTTCAAAAGTACCACTTTGTACAGACAACATTTTTTCATTTTTCTTTGCCAAACATATAGATGTCTCCTGACATTCCAAGTTACTTAACAAGTTTATATCATTTACCATATGTGATGTACAACCTGAGTCTACAACAAAATCATAATAATAATTATCTGCATTGTTACTTTTGTAACCTAAAAATGAAACAGAATTTTTATTGTTGCGAAAGAAACAATCACTTTCGTTATGGTTGTTTTTCTTACAAATGGAGCATATTTTCTTACAATCCTTTTTTACATGGCCTATTTTATTACAACCAAAACAACGTATTTTACTATTAAAGTTAGAACGGTTACCCATTTTGTTTAGAAACTGTGAATCCTGCTTTTCCGCTTTCTTAAATGACTTGGATGCTCGAAATGCCACCTCATTATCTTGTGAACTTGCATGTTTTTCTTGTTCCTTAATTAATCTTAATTTTAAATTAGAAAGTGTTTTTTCTTCTTTAGAGGTTGATTCCCATGCTGTTACAAAATTTTCATACTCTGTCGATAAAAATGTTAGAATTTTGGATTCAACTAAAGTATCATCCAGGGAGATGTTTAACTGTCGCAGCCTATATACGAGGTTATCCAAATGAGATAAGTTTTGCACCATATCTTTATTTTTGTCGTACTTGTAGTTGAAGAAATCTTGCATGATTTTATTTTTGTGTCGATCTTCAGTGCCGCCAAACATTTCACACAACTTTTTATACATAGCGCTTGCAGATGTGCATTCGAATAACATTGTTATTAACTTTTTGTCTACTGTTTGCAATAATATATATTTGGCTTGTGCGTCCATTTTACAGAATTCAGCTTTCTCTTTATCTTCAGTTTTTACGCTTCCTTCTATTATATCTTTCAGCCCCTTGGCTTGAAAAATAATGTTTACCTGAAATCGCCACAGTTGATACGTCTCAACATCGCTGAGTTTTTCAACATTTTTAAGTTCTTCAGTCGTCGCCATTTTTTACAACACGATGTTCCGCACGCGTTTTATTATCGGACCAAATCACGATACACTTATTTGCCTTTTTTAATTTTTAATCGAACTGTTAGCAACAGGTGCCAGCTGGGCCCATAACCTGTTGAGATTTTTAAGTGAAAGACATTTTATTATTTAATTTTACATTGTTATTTATTACTAACAGTTCGTATTCGTACATTGCACAGAGAGAAGAAGAGAGGAAGGACAAAACAAAAACGGTGTTGCCACCTACCAATATTGTTTTACCAGGGAGCAGTGTTTTAATATACATTAAATATTATTATAAGAAATTAACTATAAACTATATTATTTAACACTATCATCATTTTTTGTTTACCGATTATATAGAAAGAAAAATTCGCAATCTATTCGTCGTGATATGCGCCCCTATGCACTGTCAGCTCTACTTGCTAATTCGGAATAAACTTACTTTGATTCTAATTTGAATCTATGCTTATAGATTTTTATTCCTAGAAGTAATTTTAATTCAACAACACAACAGTATAAGTACACTGTACAATAAATAAAATATAATTAATAATCATAAATTTAGCAATAAAATAATCAATAAATAAATCGTTTAATATTTTATTGTTTAGTTATAAAATAATATGCAATGCGGTAACGCTTTATTGCATAAAGGAGCAATATATTTCAAGTACAAAAATATAATTTGTATTTTTCAAAGTCAAATTCATTACTTTAATACTTTATGAATACATAACTACAAATGTATTTAAGTCTTTTGTTATACTGCTCGACTAAGAGTAACATATTATCACAGTAAGTTCTTCGCATGCAAAGCGACAGCGACAATACGAAAATTATACACATATCATACATTTACAAGCTTAAAAAATCATCTTATCACTGTAAGCAATAAATAACCTTAAAATCGTATCGTTAGTAGGAAAAACCAAGTGGAGAATAATAGCACTGTTACTATTCGTAAAACCAAATATGCAAGTGCAATTGTTCAATTTTTCTTAGCGCACTTATAACTCAAAGTTGAATAGATAATTTCAGACTTTAAATTCTAGTAGTTTAGCTACTAGTGTTATAACTTTGAATCCCGCAACGAATTGAATCAGAATTCAGACAAAGAAAAGCATTATTCACTTCAGTCTATAACAAAACGTGTGGCAAACTGAATCTGTAGGATTGTGGCCTATCGGATAGTATTTTCATTTCGAATGCTGTTTTCTTTTCTAAAGAGTATTTAACTGGAGTTACAACTTTACAATATTAACTATATAATGTTGATACACGAGAATGTACTATTATTTATTTACAATTTGCTTAAAAAACTTGCGTCCGTTAAATGTATATATGTTTGTAAACTAATGTGCAATGACTTCATTAAATACCTATTTTACATTAAAATAACTCAACAAAATTGAATTTGAATTTGTTTACACCGCAGAATTCATGTTACAAAATATAATCGTTTTGATATTAAATAATTTTTATAAGTGCAATCAGGATATAAACGATCAAATATAAATGAACGTGTGTAATTGTATTGTGCTCACTTAATGCAAAAAAGAAATATATGTCGCAGGCAAATTGTATGAATTTCCCGTTTAGATACTGCCCCGGCAGCGGCTGGCGAGAGTGCTATAAACGAATTATATTTGTTGCAAACTAATTCAAACATTCCCAATTAGGTATACACATTACTCGTAACATATCAGGTGATAAGTAATATGCCAAGACAGTATGTAAACGGCGGATTTAAACAATTCGCCTGCGACATATATAAACTATTGTGTCTATTGTAATTTTGTTAAATTGATTGACGTCACAACATATATAAAAAGGTGTGGATAATTTGCGGTCATAAAGAGCTATTATGTTGTATCTATATAAAACATTTGTGTAGATGTATGTAAATACTTTGTTTTTAATCTATTTCTATCGTTAAGCGGGCAATTGCGATGTGACTTGAAAGATTGTAAATATGGTTCCGAGGCACGCAGGAGGGTTTGATGGCTGCTTCTGACAATGCAGTAATGCTCTCGAATCGCTAAGAGAATGTACAACTTAGTTGACATGAAAAATGTGACGCTGAGTGCGATGGCGCTGCCGTGACGTCTTTTATATTAGCTAGTATAGTCGACAATAAAATTGTTTTTCCACTCTTAGAGTATAATTATGTCGTTTGCATATACCAAAACAATATTGTCTATTTTTACTTACAAGTGACCTCAGTACAGTGACAGTTGTTACTGTCATATTGAGCGGTGGCGTTCACAGAGATTTTTGACAGGATAGGCATTAAGTATAGATTTTTGACAGGGTAGGCATTAAGTATAGATTTTTGACAGGGTAGGCAGTATTTAATTAAATATGTTGATAAAATTATGATTTTAGGCAATTATTAAGGTAGGCAGTGCTATTCTGCCTTTATGGAGTGCACGCCACTGATATTGAGTGCTATTGAAGTTTGATTTTGATGGTTTTTTTTTGTTAAAAGTGGTAAAGCATGCATATGGTCGACTATACATTACGACTACTTCATGTGGCGTCGCCGTCCCGCCCCGCCTACTGTCTGTTCCGATCTTAACAAACATCGATACTTTAAATAACTTAAATTAGTATATCTCACTGCTACCATTTCGCTCATATTACAAAATAAATTGTTCTACATACAACCAATATGAATAAGAACAAATTGGTCACTTTGAAATAAATAACATTACAATTTACATGCTTTGTAATCGAAAAAACAGCTCAATTTTATTGTTTATAATTTGTTTCTGTCAACAAAACATTTTTATTAGAATTATGTGTATTTTATTAATTTATTTAAACTTGGATAAAATTTAATAGATTAAGGATATTTCACGAGAGATGAAAATTAACTACTACACGTGGGCCATTTTGCGATTAGAATTAGGTTTTTCTTGTAATTACAATTATATTATTTAACCAATTGTATTTTTTAAATTATGACAATAGTAGTTAAATAATATTTCATCATCTTGCCCAGCGGCTTTCCTCTGATAGAGTGTTAAATGCTTAACGATAACTTAGCAAATCTCACGATCCTTAATACGTCGCCGACTAGTCGCACTGAGTAAACTTTTTGTAAGTCCAAGTTTTTAACCCATTCGCTGTTCAATAAGACACACAATAAAAATCAATTCTTATAAATCATCATTATACATGGGACAGGAAACCCGTGACAGTACATAGTACCACGTTATAGTCGCGCATTGGTCTCTTGAGTGATCTACGTCTCTGCGTTCGATTAGTCGTTCTAAATATATTTTATTTAACTTAAAGCCTAAATCCTAACTCGTCTTATAATTCGAGATAAAGACAATTAATTCTCCATTAATTCATTTCAATTCTGAATTCTTTTAAGTAGCTTGAATTTATTATAATATGGTTCTCACGACGTACAATGCTGATACCTTATCACAGTTAACTACCTACGGATCAATTGCCTTGCTAGTGCCTATGCCAGGTACTGTACTACCATTGCTTACTGATATGTGTTATTCTTCCTCAGCATCATTCACCACCTTTTCATAAGTCGTCGAAAAGATATCTATGAAAAACAAATACATGATACCTATTTGTACCTATTTCGTGTTGATAAATTTCGAACACTTCAAGTAGGTATAGTTAGAATTTTCCGTAATCAGACTTTCTGACACGAGTTTCCAATTACATCTGACAGTGCTTTGTTTGAGTTAACAGTTCAAAGTTTCCTTTTTGCAGCACAAAACTGATGTGCCTGGCATCTTTAGCATTTTGACATTGTAGGTAATAGGCTCGATGGACGGCTTCAAATGTAAAGTGGATAAATACTTGTCCGGTTAATCTGGCTTATTGCTGAAACTAGTACAGATTTCTACATGTGTGACTGCTGTGCAAGAAATTCGTTTCCCACATAGGGCAAAATTTGTCTTATTCATTATTTGTGCTAAGTTTGTAAAGTATCTTGCGACACGCAGCAGATAATCTCTTTTTATAAATATGGTAAGTATAGCAATAACAGTATCCGGTCTTCATGCGTGATTGTAAAAAAACTCTGTCTTTTCTTCTAACGCGGGAGTAGTTCTTTTAAAAATCAGAACAATGTAAAAAATACTGCTGTATAAAACTTGCTTAGCTACAAAATTCGTATAGGCACGCTAATATAATTCTACCTGTACCTTAAATAGTAATCATGCGTAATGATACACAATCATAGTTTGATATCGATAATACGCTTTGAACAGCACTGTAAATTGGCAATTACAGACATTACGTCATAATACGTACAATCTACGTCGGTCTTCAATAGATACCTCATTACCGAGGATTGTTTGTACATATATACAAACAGATCAAAGCAGATAGACCTTTGAAGTGCAATCCATGACTAGCTTGAGATAGACAATAGATGAAGACGGCTTATGTCCAAAAATTTACGTATTCTGGCAAAAATGCAACTTACATCGTTTTAAATTGTACTTTATAGATACTGTACACTGGTTTATTCCTTCAAAAACATTTTAATTATAAAATTCAACATATTTTAAGTATATTTCAAAACAGTTTATGAGAATTCACTGCGTCGATATGAGAAACTTAGTTTTAAACCTCTTCTGGTATAGGACATGTCGTTCGTTCTGAAACATACCAACACGAAAAAAAAAAAAATGAAAGTGAATCATGTTGGACGCAATTAAATTCAAGTTTCCTCTCATAGTTTTTTTAATATTTACATAACATCGTTTATAAAAATGAACCTGTACTAGCCCCGTTAAGTTACGTGGTACTCATACAAACACTATGAATGTCAGACTTATGTTATTTAGATATGAAGACGCAGTGTACGATGCAATAGCAATTATTTCTACTACGTGTGGATAATGAATAATATATTGACAGCTGTGACGGCATAATTGTGAGCCTTTCGCAACTGAATAGCGTTTTAAACATAACGGTTCATATCTTCATATTTATGTCGCTTAGTTAAAACTTGAAGCTCTTTATCATCACATCTGTTTCTTTTCAATTTTGATCCTGAACATTTTAAGTGGTGCAAAAAAGCACAAGTTTTTGAAAAACGAGAAATGTTTAATATTTCATGTATCTTATCTTATTGTTTTATATGGGCACCACATAAAACGTTATTCTGTTGTTGTTTGTAGGTACATTCTTTTTCAGTAGGTATTGTAGATAATAGTAACAAAGTTAGAAACACTGACATAAATATACAATATTTCTCAGAAAACGGGATCAAAATCAGACGTTGAATATACAAAAATCACGTACAGTTACTATTTTATCTTCCGAACAAGGAAATAGATAATCGCATCATTCGTACGTAGGAAATGGCTCAGAAATTCTTACCGTGGCGCTTTTAAATTGCATTTTATTTTCCATCGTAGTCTAAAAATTGAATTTTGACAGCCTTCACAGCATAGCTTTGCTACTTTTCTACAAAACTCAACTGCAGGAATGAACGTATACCATTATTATACTCATCAAAGTCAAGTATGCACTAAACTTGTCATGGTCATTATCATCATTCTCAACGACTTTTTTTAATCATAATGAGGGCATTTGCAAACTGTAGGTATACGGCGGCATCGTCAATTTCCAATGCTATCCTGATAAATATTAGAAACTAACTTGAGGGTGCAATTATTATGTTTTTTATTATTATCTAAGTTTTCAATGATCAAATAAATACCTACATATTAAATTGTTCCAAATACAATCACTCTTATCAGTTATCAAAATGTTATCTAATATGAAAATACTGAAAGTATACAGTAATTATCATATGATTACAATGTCAGTGTACACAAAACGTGTAATGTAACAAAGAGTTATTTTGTCGCCACTATATAATGTAGAAGAAACTATTTATTTTATAACTTATACAATTCATGTTGAAGTTCTACGTTATAGTTTGATTCATATGTTACTGATATTGCCTGACTACAGCAAAAATATGGTGAGTGCACCTTGTAATATCGTGTGAAGAATTAGTCAAATATATTCTTTTTAAATTTACTATAGAATTATTAAACCTGCATAAATATTTTTGATTAAAATTTCTTTTTGAACACAAAATATTTTTTTAAATATAAAAAATATCTGAGACGACTTCATTGATTAAAACGAATGTGACAAGAAATTCTGTAACAACAAAAATGTCACAACTGAGCTTGTATGGTTATGGCTACTGTTATTTTGTAAGGTAGTGTTATTTCACGTTGTTTATATATTTTTCTATTGTATGTTACACTATCGTATTAGGTTTACCCGTAAAGATAGTTATAAAGTGTTAGTAATAAATAAATAAAAATACTATAGATTACGACGTCATCGTCACAGCAAGCACGCTCCGTTGGTCTATTTTTATTCTTATTTATTAGGTATATGTATTATTATTATGTTTACCTTCCTTTTTAATAAAATAAATTACTCTTTTGACCTTGAATAAAATTATTTAAACAATAAAAAATATAAAAAATACTTGCTTATTTATTATGTAGGTATTACTGCTTGTGCAAATAATTTGTTTATATTCTGCTTAATTGTAATCATATCAATTGTAAGCTATATTTGTGTAGTCTAGTCTTATACAGACTTAGTATATATTTACTTGGTTTGTGTATATTAGTATTTGTGCAAACCATTTATGTGGAACTTTTTCTATAATGTTAATTTTTCTTTAGATATTAGGTATCTTGCAAGTAACCGTGACAATTAATCACATTTTAAAGTATTTATGATTTAGTGGATATCAACATATTGCGTTATCAATAAAATATGTATGTAAACGTAAAATACGTAACTCTTTCGGATAATTATATTAAATGACTAAAACTTTTATAGGCGTCTACTACCACTGAAAGTATTTAGCTTATAATCTCCCTTTTATATCTACTCACCATCCTCTAAAAGTACTGTCACTACTCATCAACTTCTATTCTCTTATGAACACGTAACTGGACTCTTAAGAAAACAAAAATAATGTTATTATGACCATCTCTAGCATGCCGTCACTTCACCGCCATCCGCAGTTAGGCTTTAATTCGAGCACGAAATATCGCCGACTCTTAATGATAATACTCCGGCGTTCAAAAATACGACGCAAAATAGCCAATTTTCAAAAAGCCTAAACCAAGTGTATGTATAGTGTTTGCAGATCAATAACCGCTTAATTATGCTTACGAAATATTATAGTATGACTGACATAAAGCTCCTTATTACACTAAAATTTTCCAAACATAATACAATAAAAAATCCAACAAAGAATGGAGATAGAACGACACATATTCGTGATTAAAATCAAAATTTATTATCTCAAAATCTACTTATTAATAATTCAAATAGCATCACAGGAAATCTATGCCTTAGAACACCATAAAAGAAGATTTTAATCTTTTTTTTTGATCAGGCGATAAGACGCGGTAATAAAAGATAGGTAGGCGTAGGTATGCAAATATTTATTAGCACATAGCATAATTTAATATGTGCATATTGTTTGGTTTTATTGATGTAGAATTTGTTATGTGATATGTTTGACATAGCTAAGTTCCACAAAAACAGGTAATATGTGATGTTCTAAAATATACGTTCAATTGCAATACAAGTAGTGCTAAAAATCTGAATATCTATGTAAAGGTATAATCAAACTATTTAAATTCAAATATATGAAGCGAACTCTAAGAAAAGGAATGAGTTCTGAGATAGGCTTCTTTCATTCCTTTATATTACATCCTTAAAGAAAAGACATAAAAGACAAAATTTTATGATAACTTTAAAGTTTTTAAATACAAAAGCTTTATATATAGGCTTCTTTCAACTTGACTTCATATATTTCGGTCTGTAATCGTAAAAAAAAATAATTGTTTGCAAATTTCTATTGAAAACTAACAACCTCATAATGAGGAAAACGCCCTTTCAACCAAAAACTGCTGGTACTAGCACAGACTGCGGGTTTCTGCCATTGCATTCAGATTCACGGTTCACAATTTTAATGCGAGAGAAAATATACAGTATGTATAATTAATTTTACGTGCCGTCATGCTTAGATAGTAAAAAAAACTGTAATTGTTATAGAGATAAGGATGACGTAGATTTTTAATATTTGATAACAAATCACCAATATTTCAAACTAGCTTTTCGCGGCGCGGTTTCACTCGCGCGCTTTTGCTTACTGCTCTGCTCCCGTTGCCAGTAGCCTGATGTTACATAGCCTAAAACCTTCCTCGAGAATTGGGCTATCATACGCAATAAAGAATTTTCAAATCCGACTGCTTGTTCCAAAGATTAGCGCATTCAAACATACAAACTAACTTTTATTTATTTATTAAAACTTCATATACATAAATAGTATATTGGCGGACTTAATGCCTGAGGCATTATCTACCAGTCAACCAGTACAGGTGGTGCAGAGAGAAACAAAGTAGGTGCATTTGAAGAGCCGTAGAGTAGAAACGACTAATACTTACAAAACAGATTAACTAATTAAATATATATAATATAAACAATACAAACATAAACTTACATATATATACAATCATACATAAACATACATAAACATATCATAATATAATAGATGATAGACATCATTGTGATGAGTCTGCCTGCCCACGTAAGAGGAGTTCTTTCACCTTGATCTTAAACGCCAAACGGTTGGTGGCCATCCTGATTCCGAGAGGGAGTGCATTCCAAAGTCGTACAGATTGAACAGAGAAGGAAGAGCCTACAAAATTAGAACTATGAGAAGGACATTGAAGGAGTAAATTATTGGAAGAACGGAGGACTCGGTTATGATTAGTACATAGAAATTTAAAATAGTCCAATAGGTAGGAGGGAGGAGTGGGAGAAGTAAGGAAATAATAGAGGGTCGTGAGAGTACGCAGACTGCGGCGCTGGCGAATAGTTAACCAAGTCAGCTGGGAACGGTATGTAGACACATGGTCATACTTGCGAAGATTAAAAACAAATCGAATGCAGTTATTAAGAAGACGATCATATTTGTTTAGGAGATCTGCACTCTTCCACTTATATATTTAATAGTACAGATAAGTACAGCGCTACCGTGTTCAGTAACCACGACTTTTGTACAATTTAAATGCTAAATTTACATGACCACCTATTGATAAATGGTCTCTAATTAATGCAGAAATATTCTAGACAAACGCAACCGAGCTACTATGTACTGTGAGGGACAAGACTGAAGGAAAATCTAGCGAAAAATAAAAAATATCTAACGAAGTCCATAAATACGGATAATACTTTACGTCGATATAGTATACAGGATACTTTCCCGAGAGATTAGCAGTTAATTAACATCGTGGTTGTTAACCTAAATACTTGATAAATTTTATAAAGTCGCTATCGCTTAGAGCTATTATCGCTATTATAGTAGAAAAAGGTGACAATGTTAACGATTTGTAGTCATATCGTAAATAAAAGGCGAGTCGCTAATAGTTGTAAAAATAAAGACAAAACTTCACTTCACTTCTACAAATGTTTACAGGAATAAAAATGCGAGAAAAACACAGAAATCACAAAATAAAAACTAATTGACAACTGACATATTCTTCTTTAAACGAGGTAGCAATGGTTTCACTGAGCCTCTAGCATTACAGAAGTCTATTCATGAAGTTTGTAACTTCTAACAGCCAGCCCAGCGAGCCAGATAAACGGTACGATTGTTCCTCGAAAATGTGACTCAAAACTATTTTAACTGATAACACAATTTACGAAATAAACAATAATTTAAATCTATAGATAAAAAATATAACATATTCAATACAGATAAGAAAAGAGGCAGGTTTCAATAAATATATACCTACTTGTTGTAATTACGTCATGGCTCCTTACATGCCTCTAAGCAACGAATTTTAACAAATATATCATCATATTTCACGGATTTTGTCTACGATAATCTGGACTAGCTAGTATTCTAACAGATTGCAATCGAACATAAACTATTCTAGATGGAACCATTTGATCTTCACAGCTCCACCACATAGACAACATGAAATTCGTTGGTTAGATCAATAGACAACATCTCAGACTTCTGACGGGCCTTAATAACTGTTATAGACAGAAGTATGATAACATTGACCAATGAGACCGTTTTACGTGTTTTTCACCACTTCATTTAATCTAGAAAACGATCACTATTTTACTGACCTCAAAATATGCACTTTACTTACAAAGGCGAAGTTATCTGCTGTTCTTACTTCTATTTAAATAATACAAAATGGAAGTCAATCGCATCGCATACATTAAATGTAAAAATTAAAATGATTACAAGATTAGTATTATCAGTATTATTCTAAATCTACGCGACTTATCGCTTGCACGCTTCTGCAAGTTGTTAACAATTTTGTATATTGTAGATAAAAAACTTTATCTATTGAATTTATTACTGAGATTACAAAAAGTGCACGACGAACGAGATTGTTGAGACACGTCATATAGTTCGCGAAATGTACTTGGAATCGAATAAACGAGTACATCTTTATTTATTTGCAAAAAATAGTTTAAAAGAAATTCCAAACAATAGTAATAAGCCCACTTACTACTTATAACCAACATTTAGGTACCACACATCAATTTAATATTATACCATATGCAGTATTTCCAATTTGTTTAATAGCAGTAGTATGCTGTACCTGAATTACGTACCAAGTTCCAGTTGAAAGGTATCCTTAAGCTCTGTATAATAATCTCTCCCATCAAGTAAAAATATTACCATTTTTTTTAACAAAAGCTAAAAACATAGCTTGTTATCTTTACAACATAGATTCCAAGCACTGCGATAATTATGTTAAATTAATCCTTCTAATCTAAGCGTTTTGTTAATATCTCTGAGTTTATTTACGTAGATTTCAAAAAAGGATAAACAGCTGTGTATTGAGACATAGCCATATAACGAAATGATAAGTAGAGTAAATATAAATATCAACCTGGATTGTTGGGAGAATGTCCCATATTTGTAGTTTTCTTCAAGGATCGTTACATTGCAAAAAAATCTTTAGAATATGTAATGTCTGCGATATCGCAATTAACTCGCACCTTATTACGTGAAGTTATTTTGTAACCTATAGGCTTAGCTTAGGTTTTGTATTTAATATTGCAAAAACAATGATATAGACATACAACCGAGTCATTGCTGACTGTAAAGGAGAATGGACTCATGATAACGAAAGCGCAAAATACCGGCGCGGAGGGGTAATTATGCCGCCACCTTACTGAACGAAATAATAATATAATACCACTTCTTTACTTTTAAATTCTATCAAAGATTAGATACTACGGTACTCAATCAGGCCTATTCAAAATAAAAACTGCTAGAATAACTATACTGCTGCGCTACAAGCGTACTCTCCTAAAGCCTGCTTCGAAGTTAAATATTTATCTTATTATTTAAATAACAGAACATAATATATAATCTTTTTATCATATTTACGAAAATGTCAAAAACATTTCAAAATATACCATAAATAAACATAAACAATTATATATTTCATAATAAACCAGAAATGATTAATTTCACGTGTATTTGTAAAGGTTATAATTGAAAACGTCATCATTTCCCGGAGTAGGACCGACAACTCGCTACTCCTGTTTCGTGTAATTAATTATTGAGTGTTATTGATCGGATACCACGCCAGATAAAATGTTACATTCGTTATTTAACGTAGGTACATCTACTGTTTATTATGCAATATGTAGACGGTTATTGAAATATAGTTAATTGAATTACAGCATCATATTATCAGCATGACGTGCACTACAAGACATAAGCCTTTGTTAAAAGGAGTTTGCTATAGTAGGAGTATATCAAAATAATTTAGAACCTTGCTGGTTTCAACATGAATGGGCCGGATCGCCTAGATAAGTACTACCCTCAAAGTACCTATATTTATTTAGGTCAAAAAGTGTAAGCGTCGGCGGTTCTATTACTGTTACTGTCCCACTGCAGGGCAAAGGCCTCTTCTCATATAGAGAAGGCATGAGCATTAATCACCACGGTTGCTCAAGGCGGATTTTAAATTTCTGACATAGGTTTCCTCACGCTGTTTTCCTTCACCGTCAGTCACAAATGTCCATGATAAATTTAGAAAGTACATATGATTTGCAAAATCACATTGGTATTTGCCCGGATTCGAACCCACTACCTCTTGTTTACGAAGCGGGTGCCTTATCCAATGGACCATTTCGACTAAATCATCTTATATAAAATATCATCTTCTATTGATCAAATATCAAATAATTAAAGCAAGTGCAAAAAGCTTTATCAAATCTAATACTAGGTTTGTCATCAACACTATAAAAATGCTATACCTAATCAATGTTCTAAAATTCACCATTCGAACAAATGTATAACACCCTTACTTTACTCCGTGCACCAATTTTAAATTCACTTTCAAACTTTTTATTTGAGTGTAAGGTTCCGAGAATCTCAGGTAGAGACATGAAGGCATCCTTCACAATTAACTACGGGCTATCGATATTCGACAGAGCATTGAACGCGAGCCACTTTTTATGTTAACTGTCTGGTCTCTGCCGAACGTAATTATGTACGTTTTGGTATGCTTTTTTCGAATATTTATTGAGTTTTATTGAGTTTGAGTGTATATATCTTTAATCTAAACTAATATTATAAAGAAAAAAGGCTAGATATTTTTGCACATTTGTTTGTTTGCAACAATTTAACTTTTAGTTAAATCTTTGCCGATTTGAAAATTTATTTCACCTTTAGAAATCAAAAAATCAAGCGTGTAACATAGGCTATATCTTATTCTGTGTCACATATTTCTTAGCAATTTTCAGAATTTCAAACCTGAATGGTGTAATACGACACTATGGCAATGATATTACCGGTAGACATTGTTGTAAGAGAATGAAACTTTCGATACCGAAGCGAAGCGAGGGCGGACGTCTAGTCTTTTGAAAACAAAACTCTCGTGCTAAGCAACGAGCCAAACAATCATACTAATTACATCACATCATCATCAGTCTGTAAACATCCACTGCCGGACATATTGTAAGTCTCTCCTGAAAAAAAGTTATTTGCCTTGATCACAACGCTTGAGAGGCGGTTTGATAACAACAGTAAGGTGGTTTTAGTACGCAGTTTACGCTGGTACTCATCAGTCAACTCGGTAGTCGTGAGTCGTCTGTTACGACACCTAGAATAAGAAAGAAGAAGAAGAAGGAAAATGCATTTATTTGATACAGACAAAAAGACAAAGACCTACGAGAAGAGATGAGTCCATCTCATTCTAGACCCGAAGGCCACACGTCGACATACAATAATAACATCAATGATATTCTATTTAACAGATATGTTATACACTCACAAAACAACAGAAAAAAGTGTTCCGCACAGTATCCGTTGCACACATAGACCTTTTTCATTCATTTCACATTTCACTACATGTCAAATTGATAGAAAAGGATGACTTGAGAAAACAAATATGAAAAAAAGTGACAGCTAGTGTTGTCAATTGCGTATGAATTTGAACAAACATTACTCTAGTTACCAATCACCGCATGCTGTATCATAGACTAACAAATATAACGCGAGAGAAGGTACAAAATTTGTACCGCAGTTTCTACCTATAACAACTACTAAAGGTAGAAAAATAAAACATGTGAAAGAAAATAAATATTTATTTACAGAAAAATTAAAACATTTTAATAAAAACTGTGATAGGCATAATTAAAAGCTTTTTTGTACGTAACTATATTTATAACGGGTGGAATCATGCAACTCAATTTTCGGCCGATTGAACTGAAACAGAAAAAGGGTAACAAATAGTTAAAATGAAATTAAAATTTTTCGAGGATTCTTGTTCTTCACTAGTCTAAGTTAGAGAGTTTTCTCAATTCGCTCATTTTAAAATATGACACTCGTACTACTGAGACGAATGTAGCGACGTATGATTTATTGAAATCGGTTCAGCCGTTTATTAGTTACGAGAGAATAAAAAAACCGGACATACGTACAGGTCAAACACATAACCCTCCTTTTGGGCTTTACTGTAGTTGGGTTAAACTAGAAATAGCTTTATTTTATGATTTTTGATAATCTGGTAATATTCAAATTTTTTACACACACTTATTTATTTCTAATTAAGTATATGCATTTTTACATAAAACAAAATTATGAAACAATACAAGGTTAGAAAAAAGGAAAACCGAACTGCGAAGAACGATGACTTTTCTGCCTACGATTTTCGCATCTGTATTTTTATTCTATGTCCGGGATGCACGCGTCCTTGTCACACGCACCACAAAAATGTATTTTCCATTTCTTTCTTTTTTCTAACCTCCAAATATTCGAATTATTAGGAAAATAATTGAAATATGTTATTAAATCAAAGAGTATTGCGTACTTACATATGGTATGAGATTCCTTGTGTTTTATTTAATTTTGTATCATAATTGGTGCACTTACGGAACACACAAGATGGCATTTTTAAATTTGAAAATTGCATCAATAGTGTACCTACTCGTTGCTGTGCGTAACGCAGACTAAAGACAATACGTCCCAATTAGGACGTTTTCAGGTCTTCACGATTACGCGTTCATAACATATCTGTTAGATAGAATATCATTGAATAACATTAGTCCACCAAAACTTGTAACAAAAATGTATAGTTTGGTCCACCATTTGTAGGTTTTGCCTATGGTAGGTCTAATATAAAAAGCTAAAGAGTGTGTATTTGAACGCGCCATCTTTGGTACGGTGGTCGGAAGTCAAAAGTTCTTTTAGCATTTGATTCTTAATCGACTATATTACATCACTCTGGGACTCACGGGAGCGAAGTAGTAATACAATATAAAACATGAGGTATTTTATTTTAATAAAATCAGATAAGGTTGAGAGGTTAAAAGTTTATCTACAGTAAAAAATCACAATATTTGGGCCAAGTGTATCCATGTCAGTAACGCGTCAGTGATGCCCCTGGTATTACAAGCATTCAATTAAATAATACAAAAAATAGTTAATACTTAAACATAATTCTTGACAAAATTATAAAGAGCTATATGCTGAGTAACGAACATACGATCGATTTGTAAAATAAAGCGCATTTGTCTTGCCTGTAGTCTCCGGTCGACAATAAACCTACATAGGTACTATCCTGTCTCTTCCTGATAGTACAAGACGCAGCAGTGTTTCCTGTGTATTTTAAACATCACCTTATTGATGTTACTTGCTCGTCCTCCAAGCGCAGTGACTGCAGCAAATTACTTTTTCTGGCGGCGAATTATGGATTCAAGCTGATGATGTGAAAAGGGTACTTATTTAACCTAGTGTGTTAAAGTAAAACAGGTTTAAATAAATTAATAAAAATAGAAGCTTGTTTACTGCCCCACTGCAAAGCAAAAACCTCTTCTCATATAGAGAAGGCATGAGCATTAATCACCACGCTTGCGAAAATCAAGGCGGATTGGCAATTTCATACTTTTAAGTCCAGGCTTTATCACGATGTTTTTCTTCACCGTCAGTCAGAAATGTCCAAAATAAACGTAGAACATACATATGATTTAAAAAATCACATTGCCACTTGCCCGGATTCGAAGCCACTACCTCGTGTTTACGGAGCGGGTGCCTTATCCACTGGGCCATTTCGACACGTTTACACGTTTTCGTAAATAAATTACTTATTACAAAATTACCATAACAGCCCTCAATCAGATGTTTGTCATGCGCAAACTATTTTACTGGTGTTTTTGTTCATGACTGCAGTTACCTGTGTTTGTCTCACCACACTGAGATAATGAGTGTCGTGATAACGTAATTATGAACAAACAGATAACAACAGATGATATTTTTATGTACAAAGACTTACATCCACATATGTATGCTGTAACAACAGTGCAATGGTTTGACAACACAATAAAAGAGCAAAAAAATTGTGATTCGGATTCAGATTTGTTTTGAATATTATTATACTTTATGTTTGTAAGCTTTGTGACGTTGACAATGACATTGACATTAATTTGAATAAGCATGAGTGGAGTCAGATGAGGGAGCCACTAGCGTGAGAAAAGAAACATTACCAAATAAAAATGATAAAAATAAAAGTGGTTGATTTATGTTTAAATATAGTGAAGTTAGTTTTGTGAATATGCTTTGATTTATTGTGCAAAAGAACACAAAAGTTTTGTATTAAGAAGAGTAAGGCATGAACATTTAATTGTCGATTCTCTGTTTTAGATGAATCACATTGTGTTATGCTTTAAGAAGAATAATCCATCTTATAAAGAGAGAATCCTGTTTTAGAATGTTCCAAAGTTTTCGAGAAACCCGTGATGTATTTTGAAAAGGATGTTTTTATGAGACCTTATTACTTGGGGCTTCCTTTGTGCGTTTCAAACCGACGACGTATGAAGGCAAACTATTTAAATTTTGAGTTAGTGATGCGCGTAGTTTTTATCGATTTTTTCTTGCACCAGAGGACAAGCCCGGTGCTTGGTGACTATACAAATATATAAATTAAGAGACAGAAGAATGTAGAAATAGATACAATGAAACAAACCATTCTGTAACAGGATTCTCTCCTAAATACTTGCTATCTGGTGAGTCCACAGACTTGCTGCCAGATGAATTAAAAGGAAAACAGTTATTAACAAAAAGTTTGGAAGGAGACAGAAAAATAGCACTCCAAAGGTCAATAAAATCGCATGAATATAATAAAACTTTATTTGCTAAAAATAGATTACAGCATGATTTTAAAAAAGGAGATAAGGTATATGTTGACAATGGAAACAAATTAAACAAAAAGAAGATGGATGAAATTAGAATTGGTCCCTTTGTTATTGAAGAAAAAATATCAGATTCTGTTTTTAAGATAAATACTGGTCGTGGTTCAAGATCTCTTGGACTATATCATGTCACAAAGCTCATTCCTGTGCTTGTTGATGATTAAATTTCGCAGCCAAATTTTACTCAAGTAAATAAATTTAGCATTTCGAAGGGGGGTGATGTAAGCTTTGTGACGTTGACAATGACATTGACATTAATTTGAATAAGCATGAGTGGAGTCAGATGAGGGAGCCACTAGCGTGAGAAAAGAAACATTACCAAATAAAAATGATAAAAATAAAAGTGGTTGATTTATGTTTAAATATAGTGAAGTTAGTTTTGTGAATATGCTTTGATTTATTGTGCAAAAAAACACAAAAGTTTTGTATTAAGAAGAGTAAGGCATGAACATTTAATTGTCGATTCTCTGTTTTAGATGAATCACATTGTGTTATGCTTTAAGAAGAATAATCCATCTTATATGTTTATTTTATATATTTAGGACGTCTTCGGAGATACAAAGCTTGTTCCCCAGTGCTCGGGTTTTCTTTTTAAGGATAAATCAAAAAATTCCTAATAGTGGACTAATGAACCTGTGTAAGGTCACGGGGAAATGATAGATAAGGTGCTTGAGACCAATTTAAATAGACATGCTTAAGCGTGGCACATAGACTACGCCAGACAGTCTTTTGACTGAAAGGATGCAAAAGAAAATATACCTAAAAAGGCCAAAAATGCCACACTAAACGATTTATTTTATTTGCTAGTACAAAAGTCTTTAGTAACTCTGAGTGATCATGACTATCGGATGCCGGTCGATTTGTGGACATTTCAATTGACAAGCTTCGAGATAAACTGGTCTATTACATGATAGAGATCGTCTTCGTTGAATTAAACACAACTACTTACTTTATGTCCGGGGCGTGGGAAGACAAATGATGAAACAGCAATACTGCCTTGATTTCTAATACTTCAAAAGAATTTATTTCTGGATTAGTTTATCTAGTAACGTGCACCAAGAATGCTCCTCTAAAACAGACACTACTTAATTTATCTAGGTGATGAAAAGTAATATAGAGTTGTTTGTGTTTTGAATATTTTAACAACATCAACATACTCTTATTCTTTTCATTCACATACGACAGCTTAATGATGCCTTCTATTGGTCTTGTCTCAAGCGAGAGTAAATTGGAGGAAGGAGATCATTTTAGTATTCATACATACTCGTAGACTATAAGACGTCGCTAAATGGTTTAGTTACGGGAGAGGGGGTACCCCCTAGTAACAATTGTTTCTCGGTCGATGATCGACTTTAATTGTTAATAAATTAGCTAAAAATCATGAGGTAACGTCTTTTTGGCTCATCGATGACAGCCATGTGTTCGAGAAAATTTCGTTCTCAAAGTAAATACCAGGGGCGCTGTTTTCATATACAAATATTTTATGCTGCGTACGTAAGAACAAAATAGAGCTACATTAGTAGCACACTAATCAATTTTACTCATAAAAACAATCATAGAAATGACCAGTTAAATTAGTTCTGTCACGCAATGACTGACACTAGATACGATTTTGTCTAATGACTTAAGAATAATATTGGTATTGGAATCAAAGTAAACATTAACCTCGCTTAATATTTTTTTTAAATATTTGCATTTTTTTACGGAATAATAATAATAATTTATTAATCTGGTAGTTTGGCACAAAAATACATAAACTACGTCACAAACTATATTACTAGGTATCGCGAACTCAAATTACATCTATAATAGCAAGCATACATGAAAAATACAGGATCATATTCGCTTTAATATTACAGAAAACAACAACTCAATAACATAAATTAAAACAAGCTAGAACTAGAGAACTAAATAAACATATCGCGAGCTCAAAGCAAAAAGGTCTTAAAAGAAAGACAAAAATTACATTGCATAAGGTTCAAAATAACGTGGTTTAATTTCCCATTTTATTACTATTTTCTACTGAGGATAGAGTGGTTTTGTAACATTGTACGTAAAAATGCGTGAAATAAGCTAACAAACCAGGCATAGAGTTTATCGATTGCACGCCTATAATTCAGTTACTGATCGAAGTTTGCTTATGCTTAATTAGCAAGGAACTGTTTTATTTCTTACAACATTATGTATAGGTACTATGAATATAAACATTAGGAACTCAAATTTCCGTATTCGAACGTTAAATTAAACAGCCAGCCTGGGTCTCTAAAAAGTGTGCGTTACGATTGCTCTGCCAAGTTATCCTATCAGAAAAAAACTTTGCCCAATATTTTGTCGCAATTTGTCAAAATCGAAGGGTACAAACAAAAAATTTGTCGAAGTAGAAATAAAGAAGTTACAAGGGTTTTAAGTTGACAGAGCGCGTAACGTGTACGATTGCGCGGCCATGGAGATCTTAGCAACTGCTTGGGTTAGAGATCTAAATCTTTTTGTCTATTAAAGACTGAATTTGTCGAAAATTGTCGAAAAAAGAATTAGAAGTTCTAGATAAATATGTTACGAAATATTTAGGACTGAAAGTTATGGCCGCGCAATCGTAACGTTGTTGATTCTTCATTGTTGATTATTTCTTTAAAACTTAAGACTTTATACATTAAAACTATTACAAGAAGAAAGGTCTTAATTTGTCGAAACTAATAAAAGCAATAAATACTATGTCAGTTTAGTCAAACTGACGAAATCAGCCCAAAACAGAATACGTGGCCGCGCAGTCGTAACGCTACTTTGCACGCTGATATCTCATTATCTGTTATTGCTAGGATTTCGGTGTGAACATCAATTTGTTCGACATATTAACATCAGAAGAATGACATATAGGTTTACCCTCAGAATAGTTTACATTGCGTAATATCTCAAAAATTATCAAATCTCATACAATGTTCGAGTAGGGTAACCATAATTTCGAAGTGGTATGAGATAATATAATTTTTGAGATAACACGTAATGTAAACTATTCTGAGCGTAGAGCGATATATTATTCTCCTGAGGTTAATATGCCAAACAAATTGATGTTCATACCGACATCCTAGCAAGTACAGATAGTGAGATATCAGCGTGCAAAGTAACGTTTCGACTGCGCGGCCACGTACTTTCTGTTTAGGGCTGATTTCGTCAGTTTGACTAAACTGACATAGTATTTATTGCTTTTATTAGTTTCGACAAATTAAGACCTTTCTTCTTGTAATAGTTTTATTGTATAAAAACTTAAGTTTTAAAGAAATAATCAACAATAAAGAATCAACAACGTTACGATTGCGCGGCCATAACTTTCAATCCTAAATATTTCGTAACATATTTATCTAGAACTTCTAATTCTTTTTTCGACAATTTTCGACAAATTTAGTCTTCAACAGACAAAAAGAATTAGATTTCTAACCCAAGTGGTTGCTGAGATCTCCATGGCCGCGCAATCGTACACGTTACGTTGGCGCGGCCAACTTAAAACCCTTATAACTTCTTTATTTCTATTTCGATAATTTTTTTGTTTGTGCCCTTCGATTTTGACAAATTCCGACAAAATATTGGGCAAAGTTTTTTTCTAATTCGATAACTTAGCGGAGCAATCGTAACGCACACCTAAAAATACCTATGAGAAAATTAGTAATCAGAGTAAGTACCAGTGTCACTGTTCATTTACAAATGTATATTTTAGACTGTTATCGGTGAGGAAATGTCACATTTACCTATGGTTTTACTGAACTTGAATGGATATTAATAGAGACTTACCTAGATATACATAATATATACCTAACCTACATACATCCTATCTATTAAACGCTGGGATGAAACGAATAACTAGCGTATAGTAAGAAGAAGCACAAAAAGATCTATATGATCGATATGATAGACCAGCTAAATGACTTCACATTAAACTTGTTTAAGGTTTTTTCGTAAGAACACAACATAATGTTTTGTCCATCTTTTGATTATTTCTTCAAATCGTGAGTCAAAGTCAGTGGCCAGTAAAACGCTGACAAAAAAGCTGAATCACAAAGGATTTTACTTGTATTAGGATCGTATCATTTATTATGTATCTACAAGTAACTATACTGCGTCCGTGACGAAATGGTAGTGGGAAAGATTACGACCATAAGTTAACCCGGTATACGCTAGCCTCCTCGTGTAAACGTAGGTTTTGAGCTTGGTTTAGTTCTGGATTTTTTTGTAATAATACCAGCCTGTTTTACAGTTTTACAGCCCCACTGCAGGGCAAAGGCCTTTTTTCATATAGAGAAGGCATGAGCATTAATCACCACGCTTGCTCAAGCCAGATTGGCAATTTCAGACTTTTAAGTCAAGGTTGTCTCACGATGTTTTCCTTCACCATCAGTCAGAAATGTCCAAGATAAACTTAAAAAGTACATATAATTTGAAAAAGTCATAAAGCAAATATAGATTTTATCATTCATGCATTCTTATTTATAGCAAACTAGAACTCACCACTATTGCCCATTTTTGAGATCATCTGTCACAGGTATTCTGATATACCTAAAAGATGACCTTAACAATGTCATGTATTAAGAAGTATGTTACTGAAAAAATAAACATTATTAAAAATATGTAAATAGGTAATCGCTTTTTGTCTCAAATTATTACAATACAGACAATAAAAGATTATTTGTTTATTATATTTATACTCATACAGATCGTTTTCAAATTCCAGAAAATCTTTCTAACAGCCGTGCTGGCTGTAGCAGCGTTATCATCAGGCAGCATCGTAAAACCTTCAGGAGAGAACTTCGAGCTACTGATCTTGCACAACAATGATATGCACGCGAGGTTCGAGCAAACGTCGCAGCTCAGTGGAGCCTGTACTACGGCGGACAGAGAAGCAGGGAAGTGTTATGGAGGATTTCCTAGAGTTGCTCATGTGTAAGTAATCTTTAAAGGCTTTTATGACATAAAAAAATAATTATTTATCGTTTCCAAATTTGAATGAGCGAAAAGTGCTAAAATTACGACTTATCCCTACTGGTCCTCGGTAAGCATGTCAGGCCGTCCTGCGGTTGGTGCGTATATACGAACATCGACAGATGACTACCTCTATAGCTGTTGGACGTAGGTTAGGTATAGTCACCAGACAACTGAGAAGCCTAACTATAGGTTGAACAAATGAACAATCGTGCAGTTAAGTAATTTAGTTGCGGAATTAAGATCAATAGATACATACAAAGTAGTGATACTCAACAGTAGTTAGACTGGAAACCAAATCCAATATACCTGTAAAAAAGTACAACGAATGATGATAAGTACTCGTATTTGAATTATGCACAGTCTGCATAAAAAGACTTTCTCACTTCTAAATAAACCTAAACCCCTCAACATATACAATTTCAGGGTAAAAGAAGCAAGAAAAGCAGCTCAAACTGGTGAAGGGCCTCCCGTTCTATACCTAAACGCTGGTGACACATACACGGGCACAGCTTGGTTCACTATATACAAGTGGAAGATCGCCGCCGAATTCGTGAACGCTCTTCAACCAGACGCCGTTGTGAGTTTATAAATATTTTTTGTTAAACGTTTTTGTGTCATGTATTTTTTCGTCTATCCGTGTATTGCCGTGTTCCATCAATTCAAAACTCATTATTTATATAGCATTGGATAAAAAAGAGACCATTCTCGAAGGTCATTGGCGTGTAATTAAAGTGTTAGGATAATACAAGTTTATAAAAAAGGAGTGAAACCTGTTTTAAATGTTATAATTTTAAGTTTTCTTTGTTAGAAGTAGAGTATCATTCATTCATCATTACAAAAAATTGAATATTGACAACCCACTTTAGTTATTCCATATTAAATCAAATTTTATACGTGTAAGTTTACTTCGGACATTAGATTTACGGTGATGAAAAACTACGTTAAAAATCAAGTTATAAAGCAAAGACGTTTTGAGGCCGCTGTGCAGTGGCACAATAATAAATAACTCAATAATAATTTTATGGAGCATACTTAATTAAATAAGAATATAGCTAATTAGACTTTTCTAAATAACAATAATTACGAAAAAAAATTGATTTAAATTAATTATTTTTTTTCTAAAATCTAGTTTGTCAGATGTCAAACTATTGTCTCGCTGTATCTCATAATTTAACAAATATCTAATTTTAAATTCCATCCGTACATGTATTATTACTGTGACGTTTTATCTTATTTATTCCGTATAAATAGGTAGCTTAACACTTAGTATCAAATATACAAAATGTTTAAACATAAGCTCTATAAATAAAAATAAAAGTAAATAAAGTTTTGTCGTAGGAAATACCTGAATCTAGAAATAAACATCTCTATCATAATAATCTATATAATTATTACATAATTATTATATTTAGCAGATGGAGTGTAACAGTCACTTTTTTCTTTAATTTGCATATAATATATATGTAAGGATCGATTATATTGTTATAATACTAGGCACAAAGTTAGGCCTATGTCCGTTAATACCTCGATAAGCCTGTTTAATCTATACAATTTAAAAATCAGTATATTTTATTTTTATTTAATGATTCACCAACAATTGTTTACATTAATACTTACAGTTGTTACATGCTACAAAACACTTTGAACAATGTAACAATTACTTAAAGGTAAATACCACATATGTTAAACATAAAGTTACTACAATGACGTAATTATTAAAGCCTTAACTAAACACTATTAATTAAATATAAGCCAAGTTATTTAAATGGCACTCAATAGGGTATTTTACCCTATATGAGTAAAAATCTAAAAATATATTATTAAGATAGCTTAGGCAAAAAGCAGTCGGAAAACTTTACTTTTAGTTCATGAAATAGCAAACTAAATTTTAAAATTCAATTCAAAGTTTTCAGCTTTTTTAATCTGTTTCTTAGCACCATTAAATAGTAGTCGCCTTATTATTACGTCATACTGCTTTGTAGGTATGGGCTTAGTAACTCCCGTAAAAGATTAGATATGTAGTATTTCCTTCCAAGTTAGGATATATTCGATTAATATATTCATATCCGCAAAACATAAACATAAAATTATAAAATTTAAACATCCCAAATTAGGTAAACACTTTGCTGGTAACATATCCGGCGTTATGTAATATGCCGAGGCAGATTGTAAACGGCCGATTAATACAATTTGCCTGCGACATATCCATTCTGGGATATATATTATATCCGAGGATAGAGATTAGTCCCTTCCGGGTTACACCAAACTGACGTCATGACCACAGAGCAATATGGCGTCCACTGCATCCAGTGGTTTCGTCAAATTACGCGCTAAATTTGAAAATGCAATATTTAAATACATTTTTATGGCACATGACTGAATAAAAATTTCGCAAATTTTTTTTGTTGTTTATTAGCACTATAGAATCTAATTGAGACAGTTTTCAAAAATGGGTGTACCCTATTGTGTCTAGACTCGGTGAACTGGAAAGTAGTATTAAAAGATGTTTTACAATATTTTTTAACTTTTACGCTAATTCACACAAGTTTAAAAATATCAATATCCTATTTACTATCGCAAAGTTTTCATAAAAGTACTTATAAAAAAGTTTGAATTCTTCGCTATGATCTAAATATTTTGTAGTTCAACGTAATAAAAACCAACAAAGTAACTAGAACTAGAATATTTTTTTTTATATTTTAAACAATACAATTACACGGGTAACCATAACAAACATTCGAATTTTAGATCCGCACGTACTTACTACTTACCTATTACAATGAGATCGCTTAAAATATGACAATACATAGCAGTAGCGAAGAGTGACGTTTTGTAAGAGAGAAGTCGGTGCAAAAATTGCTTAGCTTGAAGCACGACGTATAGTCTATTTCTACACTTTAATAGATATTATAGTTTTTGTGATTTATCTCAAAGGGAAGCCGGTAGGAATCGGGTTATATGGACCCTTCGCCACTGATACATAGGTATGTACATTCATTCGGCGATTACTTTGAAGCGTTTACAGCGAGAACAACCAAAGTCACCTTGAAGCGAATCTTTAAAATATTTTAGTCTTCAAATATGAATAATTAATAACATATCTTTGTTCGGTAATAATTCTTTAAATAATTTTAATCTATTTGATATCTGTGACAAATATCTACAAACGCGTAATAAAAGAATAAATAAAATTCTTTATTTTAAACAGACGACCAACACGTTCAGTAAAATTTCCATTTCATTTTAATTTCTTTTCTTCTTCATAATGACGCTTTGTTTCAAAAAAAAAGTTGAGATGTTAAAGGCTATTTTGCAGCAACTAGGATCGTTGATTAAATTTATTGCTTTACATGAAAAAAGAAATGTTTTGTAGGTTATAAACAAACTAAAATATAATCTATTGACTTATTTATACCCATATATAATCGGAAACCATTTAATTTTTTATCATCTCCTTGTCTTGAACTGGTATGAATTATATAATTATTTTTTTATTGAGGAAGAAAACCAGTTAAATCAAAATCTTCAAGTAATACTGAAAAAGTAAGTAAGGACGACAATTATATAAAGTAATACGTATAACAATACTAAACTAAATTAAGTAGGTACTACTAACATCACTCACAATGTGCTGTTTTTTATGTTATTTCACTGTGCTTTTCTACAGGTGGTGGTTTCAATTACAAATAATGTAATATACCCTATTTATTTGTTAAAATAAAGTAAATAATCTCTCTCTTTCATTTTGATAAGATATTATTAATAACGTAAATAACAATATTTATGTAATAGAAATCAAGTAGAAAGGTTTAATGTACTTCGAAACTGTCAATTGACAAAATTTTATCATCAAGATGTACTTACTTAACCTTACTACATTTTTCTCTTATATAGCAAATGCTTTATGATCTATAAAAAATATTAACTGTACCTAATACAACAATTAATATATTTTTATTTCAGTCTCTTGGTAACAACGAAGTAGATGCAGAGAGCCAGGTATCGCCACTCTTAGAGAATATCAATACCTCTATTCTAGCAACTAATGTGAACATAAAGTCGGCTGAAGGAATGAAAAATGTGCACAAATCCGTTGTATTCAACGTAGAGGGTGTCAAAGTAGGTCTTGTAGGCTACTTAACTCCTGCTAGTGGCATCTTAGACAGCGTCGGCAACGTTGAATACATCGATGAAGTAATAGCATTAACAGAAGAAGTAGAAAAACTCCAAGCTCTTAACGTCACTATTATTATTGCTCTGGGTCATTCTACAAGTGATAAAGATACAGAAATCGCTCGAGAAGTTTCTGGTATTGATTTGGTTATCGCTGGTAATAAGAATAAATTTTACTGGAACGGTAACGTAGCTCCTAACGCTGAAAACTCTATACTCATAACACAACTATCTGGCAGAAAAGTACCAGTGGTATTCTCAACAGCATATAATAAATACCTTGGCAGTGTACAAATCAAATTCGATGCTAGCGGAGAAATTGCTGAATATAACAGCAACCCAATTCTTTTAGATTCAGCAGTACCTGAGGATTCGGCGTCTTTAGACATCGCCAAAAAATATCACTCAGAAGTCGCTTCAAGATCTCAAGAGGTTCTCGGAAATACGGCGGTGGTACTTGATTCTGAATCTTGCGCTGTAGAAGAATGTAACTTCGGCAATTTCGTCACTGATGCTATTATGTATTATTACGCTATAAGACATGAAGGTGACGACTGGACAGATGCTCCTATCGCTATCGTTCACGGTGGTGCTTTTGGTCAATCGATTGCTCCAACAAATCGGCCCGCTGCAGTTACTAGAGGTGACGTACTGTCTGCTCTTCCTATCGAAAGCAACTTGGTGACAGTTACTATGACTGGCGAAATACTCAATCAGGTTCTGGAACATTCTATTTCAAATTACAATTCACAGAACCCAACTGGTCAGTTTCTACAATTTTCTGGTATCCGTGTAGAGTATGATTTGAATAATGCGCCTGGTACAAGAGTTATAAATGCCGTTGTTCGCTGTTGGAGTTGTTATGTTCCAGCCTTTTATGTTATTGATAGCTGGAATGCCTACAAGGTGTTGATGCCTGCAGCTTTAGCGAATGGGGAATTCGGATATAATATGCTTACTAATCTTCCTAAAACTGAGCTTGCGTATGATGAAATTACTTGTACATCTGAGTACATTACTTCCAGAAGTCCTGTGTATCCAGAGTTAGCTAGTCGTATAATTATCCGTAATTCGGCAACAGTAATGGAAGCTTCTCTATTTATCGTTGTTTTAGTAACTATTGTTCAATATCTATCATAATAATAAAATAAAATATATTTTATATCAAATGACAATTACCGACTTTGTTTATTTCATAGTTATTTAAATGCATTTATACCCATTAAAATATTTTTTAAACTGATGTGTATTTAATGTCCTTTTTGAAACGTTATCGTCTATCACTTCTTGCACCTCTCCAAAATTATAGTCGCTACAATTCAATAAAATAAGAAGGTCACTGGTTTCAGCATAAAAGGGCCGGATTGTCCGGGGAAGTACTACCCTCTCATAGAAGATCGACGTAAGAGTTACTACTGCGTTTCGCTCAGTGAGTGAGAGCGCCGGAGGCCCAACTTCCCGCCTTACCTCTTTCCTTACCTCTCTTATTCCTTTCCCCTAACCCCATTCCCAGCTGCCATAGTGGATGCCATTATACCAGCAGTTTAAGACTATGGCTTCTGGATTCCACTGACTGCTTACCATCAGGCAGGGTGGAGTGGAGTCACTTTAGTAGACTAATATAAAAAAAAAAGTTTAAATGTGAATTTCTGATTGCATTCTATTATAATACCTATTCGTTATGATGTTAGAGAGAATATTAATAGACCAATAATTGAGGTAAATTATAATATTCTTTCTTTACAATTTACATTTTCAATTTGCAGCTCAAGCACTCTTAAATTATTTGTGAGATCCGCAGACTTTCATTGGATACCGTTAGTTTATGACGTTGACAAGATCTTAGTTCATTTTGTCAAGTATAATAAAATTCTTGAACTACAGGCGAATAATTCTTGCTATATCATATTATATAATAGTAATATCACAGCAACTACACACAACGCCATTTAGACCCAAAGTAAGCATATAGCTTATGTTATGGGTTCTAGAATGCGGATATACATAAATATTATACATAAGACACATACATACATATTACACATAGGAGTAAATACATACATATTATACATAGAACACCCAGACCAATGCAAATATTCATGTTCATGCACACAAATATTTGCACTAAGCGGGAATCGAACCTGCGATCTTTGCGTAGCATTCCCTACACAGTACCACCGAACCACAGAGGTTATCAAAATATAAAATAATATATCAAAATGGAATGCGACTTTGGGCAGCTTACGGACTTTTAGTTCAAAAGTGTGCGATGCGATAACTATTCAGAACTTGAGTGCTTTACGAATATAGAGAAATATACTACTCTCAGTTTTGAAAATACTTGACTTTGAAATTACGTACGGTAATAACCGCATAAGAGGCTATTACCGGGCACTTTATTATTCAAACAAAAGAAAGCTGCGATTTATGCCAATAATTTTATATATCTATACAGAATTACAGAGAGCGTAAAATAAATAGGTAGTATGTAAAAATTAACTGAACTGAAAATGAACAGCGCCTCTAGTATTTACTATAAGAATCCGTGTGCATTACGATTGCTCCGCCAATTTATCCAATCAGAAAAAAACTTTGCAAAATATTTTGTCAGAATTTGTCAAAATCGAAGGGTAAAAACCAAAAATTCGTCGAAATAGAAATAAAGAATGTTATCTCAAAAATTATATCATTTCATACCACATCGAAATTATGGTTACCCTACTCGAACATTGTATGAGATTTAATAATTTTTGAGATATTACGCAATGTAAACTATTCTGAAGGTAAAGCGATATGTCATTCTTCTGAGGTTATTTATTATAGATTATTTATTAATATTATTTATTTATTCAGTAAATACTTATAAGCTAACAGAATTCATTCAAAGTACTTACAAGCCTTACTTGATGTTCACACCGAAATCCTAACAATTACAGATAATGAGATATCAGCGTGCAAAGTAGCGTTACGACTGCGCGGCCACGTACTTTCTGTTTTGGGCTGATTTCGTCAGTTTGACTAAACTGACATAGTATTTATTGCTTTTATTAGTTTCGACAAACTAAGACCTTTCTTCTTGTAATAGTTTTAATGTATAAAATCTTAAGTTTTAAAGAAATAATCAGCAATAAAGAATCATCAACTTTACGATTGCGCGGCCATAACTTTTAATCCAAAATATTTCGTAACATATTTATCTAGAACTTCTAATTCGTTTTTCGACAATTTTAGACAAATTCAGTCTTCAGTAGACAAAAAGAATTCGATCTCTAACCCAAGCAGTTGCTGAGATCTCTATGGCCGCGCAATCGTACACGTTACGTTGGCCCAGCCAACTTGTTTAAGTTTTTAATTTTATTTATTTATACCCTTTTATTACAACTTCTTTATTTCGACTTCGACAATTTTTTTTGTTTTTACCCTTCGATTTTGACAAATTCTGACAAAATATTATTTTAGTTAAACGTTTAAGTTTAGTTAAACTGACGAAATCAGCCCAAAACAGAAAGTATGTGGCCGCGCAGTCGTAACGCTACTTTGCACGCTGATATCTCACTATCTGTAATTGCTAGGATTTCGGTTTGAACATAATTAGTTCGACAATATTAACCTCAGAAGAAAGACGCATCGCTTTACCCTCAGAATAGTTTACATTGCGTGTTATCTCAAACATTATAATACCTCATACCTTATCGAAATTATGGTTACCCTTCTCGAACATTGTATGAGATTTAATAATTTTTGAGGTATACGTATCGCACACGCGCTGTCGCCGCTGTCTTAGAAACTTTAGTTCATATAATGAACACTAGGAGCGCTACATCCTAAAAGTCGGTGCACAGTTGAGAGCACCATAGTTAGATCAGATAGTGTTTTAAATAATAAAAGTACTAACCAGTTGTGGATCTCGAGTGATATAGAACACAACAGAAAATAAGTAGTAACGCTAATGATTACAGTGCTTTAAGGATGGCTGTCTCAGTCCAAATATTCAAATTTCAAAATCTAAATCTAGACTTTCTGGCTAAATATATCTAAATCGTAGCGTGAAGAGCATACTAAATTCAAAGATATGAAAATAAAGCAAAGTGAAGGCGGTGAACGATCGGCCACGTTGGCGAAGACTTTAAATCGAAATTGGGGGGAGACTTATGACCAGCAGTGGACGTCTTTTGGCTAGAAGCCGAAACAATTTTTTAAACCTTATTAACTTAATTTGTTACACACTATAACTGGCATTGCCACATCTAGTTGTAAGTTCGATATGCAAAATTTTATTACAATATAAATTAATACAGAATAATAAAGAAATCGCGATATAAGTATTAACTGTATCGACTTTTTAAAATGAAACTTTTAAAAATCTGGTATTTTTATAATTTTTCTTTTCTTTAAACTTAGAATGATAATTTTGTGATAGAAAATAAAAAAGAAATGTTTTTAGTGTTTGCCTTAGTAGACTGGCCTTAGTAAGTTCTAGTTTCGACTTAACTTTAACGCGTTAAAAGAACACAATTGTTTCAGATGTACATATATTTTATTTACTACCACTATACTACTACTACGCGCATACTTTATTACCTACTCTCTTGTTTCAGTCTTTGGGAAACCATGAATTTGATAACGGCATATCTGGACTTACATCATTTATTAAAAACATTACGTGCCCAGTTGTAGCCACTAACCTAGATCTAACCAAAGTACCAGAATTACAAGCAGAGAAAAACTTAGTCAATTCTGTAGTTCTAGATGTAAACGGTACGAAAGTTGGCATTATCGGTTACCTTACACCCGAAACCAAGATAGCAGCTTTAAAAAATGATGTCGAATATATTCCTGAAGTTATGGCATTAGAAAAAGAGACGGCCAAATTGAAAAGCCAAGGCGTCAAAATACTCATAGGTTTGGGGCATTCTGGATACCTTAAAGATTTAGAAATAGCCAAAAAAGTGACAGATATAGACCTAGTTATAGGTGGCCATTCACATACGTTTTTGTGGAACGGTATTAACCCTGATATAGAGATACCACAGGGATCGTACCCGACATTGGTTCTGCAAGAATCTGGTAGAGCTGTTCCCGTAGTACAAGCTTACGCATACACAAAATATCTAGGCAAATTACATATGGTTTTTGATTCTGACGGTGAAATGATTCATGTAAATGGCAATCCTATACTCTTAGATAATTCAATTCCTGAAGATGCCCTTGTAGCAGAAATTGTAAAATATTATCACGAAAATGTACAAAGAATCACTGAGCGTATTATTGGAAATACTTCAGTTACTTTAGATGGAGACTCGTGCCGTTTGGTAGAATGTAATATGGCCAATTTCATAACTGATACGATGGTGCATAAATATGCTTCAGAATATGAAGGTGATGGGTGGTCGAATGCTCCCATCGCCATCATCAACGGTGGATCTATAAGAACGTCCTTTAATAGTGCAAATTTATCCACGAGTATCACGCAAGGAGATATTATGAGATTAATACCTTTCAAAGGACCCATATACAAGGTTTCAGTAAATGGTAGTGATATAAAGAAGATGTTGGAACATTCTGTAGCTAAATATGACACTTCGAATATGGGTGGACAGTTCCTTCAATTATCAGGAATAAAAGTGGAGTATGACTTTGAGAAGCCTCCAGGAAAAAGAGTTGACAAAGTGCTTATGCGTTGTGGCAATTGTTCAGTACCTGAGTATTTTGATCTAAATGAAACAGAAACGTATGAAATTTTAGCTCCGATTTTCATAGCGAAAGGCGGTGATGGGTACTCTATGTTGGCTGACTCCCCTTCTACTGCTGTAGACTTCGTTATTTTAGATTCTATTACTGAATACCTAACCAAATATAGCCCAATAAATGCTAGCCTTGAAGGACGTATAATAGCCAAAAATATACATCAATAAAAGTCGACAGATGAGAAATCTGAATGGAAATAAAAAGTCTAGATTTTAAAGAAAATTTTATTAGATAGAAATTTAATTTCAATTCAATACATGTTATTACTTACACAAACAAATTACTAGAAAAACTCAGATCCAAAGCACAAGCCTTATTTCATGTAAAGAAAAACAGTATAAAGTTCGTGAAAGAATATACGGCAACAGTATTATACTAGAATAGTTATCCTTTTGGATTTATATTATGAACTTAATCAATGGACATTGACATAAGATGTATGGAAGATGAATTTTATAGATGATAACAGATATTATCTTAGGAAAATTATGTCAAGACTCAAACATAGTAAAATATTTCTAATAAATATCAGAAAAATAGTGAACCGGGGTAGACTAGAAGCTGACACGAATATGAATGGTAGAAATGTGGTAACTAATGACGATAACATCACAAAAATACTTAAAAAATATTAGATACATATAAAGAGTTAATTTTTGTAGTGCAAATAGTTTTATAACTGATATAAGTACCTATTTAATTTTCAAAATATATTTATGCAACGAATTTAAACAATTTTAGAAGCACAAATCAGTGCCAATTTAGTTGTAGGTAGGTAGTTATTGCAATGATAAATTTGTATTTTGTGTTTAGACAACAGATGGTGTTGACAAATTGGTATTTTATGGTGCGGGTTAATACTCATAAACAATTTTTTTTTAACTTTTTCATTGTATTTTTATACTTGAATATAATTTATTTATAAAGTACTAAGAGTATTTATTACCTAAAAACTTAACAGCGTTTACGCGTCATGAGTGGCAATGTCACAATTCAGTGTCGTATTAAGATGTTTTCAAGGTTTTCACGGAAGATGGTCGTCATTTAATTTCATCCACATTTTTTCTATTTTATCATTGTAATATACCATTATTACCATCAACAAGAATATAATTCTACACTTGACGCTGGCAGAAATAGCTGACACAATCGTCGGCTCTGTTGCCAAAAAAAAAGGAGAAGAAGAAAAAGATGTTTTCAACTTTTATCATTTAGTCGAAGCTATACTTTAAAAATATGTTCTGTTAACGTGCTAAAATTGTAATAAAATAACTGTAAGTATTATGGTTACTTCCACTAAAATATAGCTGAGATTAAATGATAAAAATTGAAAATCACGAAATATAACACTAAATTGCGACGTTGCCACAACACTAAAGAAGGTGGTTACTGAACTTAAGATAAATAAAACACGGCGCACATTGCTAAAGCATCAAAAAAAAAACACTCAAGATTTTTCTGAGCAACAAATCATAGAAACCCTAAAAACTAATGATGAAAAAATGCAGCAATAAGGAACTAAAAATACTTACCGGAGTGTTTTTTTACTAAAGAACTCCAAAAATTAGCTTAGCAACCAGATCAACTTCTGTGTAGGAACTCGAGACAACACACTAATGGGTTGGTTGGCTGCAAAAAAAATAAACCTCCTAGAACACCCAATACACAAAACCAGAAGATTTTAGAACCATAAATTTGAATTAAGAAAATTACCTCTATCGAAATAAAAAATTGCTACCGTATTAGTATAGAATCATTGAGAGAAAATCACCTATTTGTATATACGCAAGACAGTAGCAAGTAAATCGCGGCAGGTATACTGTAAAGTTTACTTCTTTACTCTATCCAACTTTAATCTGATGGTACTTTCTTTATAGCTCTACAATCTTCTTGGTAGTTTAAGCTTACAGTCTTCTACTCTACACACTACTAAATCTTAGAATTCTTTATTAATACATTTTGTAATCGCAAAATCAAACTGGTTGTTTGATTTTGCGATTACAAAATTTATTTACTTTTCTAAATAATTATTAACAACTAAAAAATGTTTACAACTTTCTCTAATATATATTTAAGGTACTTAAGTCTACAGAATTTAAAATTATTTCTATTCTGTCCTATAGTAAAATTGTAAGTGGGATTTCTACGTTGTAACATAGGGTAAAATGACATACGAGCGACCAACCACTTAATAATAATAATAATAATATAATAATATGTGGACACTAATTATTTATCTTAATTTAATGCCAAATATCTTAATTTATTGCGTTAGAGAAGAATGCTACCAAACATAGAAATTTGGCAGCGTCTCGGTATGAGCCTAACATAGACTAAAAATAAAGTTCACTCACAGAAATGGCAAACTGAAAAATTAACAATTAAATCCAAAGAAAATTAAAGCAAAAGTTATTTAAATTATAATATATTATATTAAAATTTGTAAGTATTAAAAAGGTATTCAAAGCATGACGTACTACTTACCTATTTGCAAATGAACAAACTCTTCTTTCTTCTTCCCTCTGCCTACATGAAACTTTTTAGTTTTATTATATATCCAACTAATTTATAGGTAATTTTGATGAATTTGAACCTTTTGTGCGAAAAGATGTTTAATTATACGAAATAAAGTTTAACTTACAATTTAAATTTCTGTTAGATACTCTGATCTGCCAAATTACCAAACAAGCGTACTACCTGTTTAATGGAAAGCAGTTATCGTAGCCATTGGACGTTCACTGTTGCAGAAGTATAACTAATTCGCTCTAGTCACAAGCATTCAACGTATTTTACGAATTTTTTATTTCATTTACTAACAAATGCATGATGTTTATTTGTTTTACTAACATTTCTTAATATATTATTTTCGAAGAATCAACTGAGCTATTTCTCTTTAGTATTCGCATGTTTGCATGAAGTTGCATGAATTTTTTAGATATAGCAATAATTACATCAACTATTTTTTGTTTCAGTCCCTGGGAAATCATGAGTTTGATAACGGTGTATCTGGTCTTACACCTTTCATCGAGGCTCTGACCTGTCCAGTACTAGCTACCAATCTTAACCTTGCTAGAGTACCTGAACTACTAGTCGAACGAAATCTCATGAACTCTGTAGTATTTGACATAAACGGCACAAGGATCGGTGTCATTGGCTACCTAACTCCTGATACTCAGTTTTTAGCCATTAAAAATGACGTTAAATACTTTGAAGAAGTGACAGCAATTAAGAAAGAAGCAACTAAACTAAAAGCACAAGGTATCAAAATCCTTGTAGCTCTTGGCCACTCTGGTTTTACAAAAGATTTAGAAATAGCTAAAGAGGTGGAAGATATTGATGTAGTTATTGGAGGACATACTAATACATTTTTATGGAATGGTACCAGCCCTGATGTAGAAAAACCTGAAGGACCTTATCCTACTTTAGTCAAACAAAAATCTGGTAAATTAGTACCTGCAGTGCAAGCATATGCTTATACCAAATATCTTGGAAGATTACATCTAATTTTTAATTCAGAAGGAGAGCTTATCACAGCTGACGGAAACCCAATTCTTTTAGATAATTCTGTCCCCCAAGACCCTTCAGTATTAGCAATTGTAAATCGATACGAAACAGAGATAATGCAATTAACTGAACAAATTGTCGGTATTACACCTGTAATTTTAGAAGGTCAAACATGCCGATTGAGAGAATGCAACATGGGTAATTTGATAACAGACGCAATGATAGAAAAATACAGTAATGATTATAAAGGAAGCGGTTGGACTGATGCTCCTGTTGCTATCCTTCAAGGCGGAGGCATAAGAACTTCAGTAGCACATAGAGTATTACCAGCTAATATTACGAAAGGAGATTTGTTACGAGTGATGCCTTTTGATGGCAATCTTGTGAAAATAAAGATTATCGGCAGTGATGTATGGAAAATGCTAGAACATTCTGTATGGAAATATAACACAATACGTGCTCCAGGAACATTTCTTCAAATGTCGGGAATGAAAGTAGAATATGATTTTCAAAAACCACCTGGATCAAGAGTTCAGAAAGTGTACATGCGATGCGGCGTGTGTTTAAATCCGGAATATTCTGTTCTTAACCAGACAGAAGAGTACAATATTTTAATGCCTGCGTTTTTGTCAATGGGAGGCGATGGTTTCACAGTTTTTGAAGGTTTACACACTACAGCTTTAGCTTACGATGAATTAGAGAGTACAATAGCGTACATAGAGAAACGAGGCACAGTATATCCGGCTGTAGAGGGTCGTGTTATCATACATAATCTAGACAAGTTAAGAGTAAATTCTGCATCACATACGAAAACATCATTTGCTTTAGTATTGTCAGTACTTACTTGTTACTTTGTACTATAGTTAAATTGTTAAATACATATTACTACTCCTATTAGAGATGATTATTCACGTTGCATATAATTTCGAATAAGCTAAATTCATTTAATTCATATCGAGTAATAATCGAAAAATAGTACATCGTATGTCCTGATTAAAATATAATACCTTGTTGGCATTAATCCTCGGAGGGAAATGTATTCTCTTTAAAACGAGCTAGTTAAAAATTTTGTATTGATCGTGGCAGTTTGGCAGGCAATAAGAGCCTAATTTACAAATGTTAAATAAAAAAGGGCTCAAAATATGCATAATATAATGTGAGATTATCAGGGCTCAACAAAGTGCTTTTACTAATAAAGTAGAACTTACAGAAACTTTTTAATACTACCTGCATGGTGTTTCTATGGCTACTGGAGAAATGGTCAACAAAGCTCGGAGAGATACTTTTGATGAGAGCTACTTAATTTGTTACGAAGGCTAGTATATAGATATAGGTGCTTTTATAGACGATAGCGACGCACAAGTGATATTGTACGTGTTGCTAGCGCGTACTTGAATAATATGAAGTATTTGCTTATTAGCCGCTGTAGTTTAGTTTAGTTATTTACAGTAGAAAAAAAATAAAATTGTAAAAATAGAAGTAACCGTAATTTAGCTAGGTGCAATATTAATAAGTAGAAAGTTGTTATAATTATTCCTGTTTTTGTTTATTTAAAAAATATTAAATTTATAGAATTTATTATTAATATTAATTTCTTATTTGCCTCTACATCCTTTACTGCTTTGAAACGAAACAAACTCGTTTCTCCTTTAACAAAGTACGCGTACCTACGTACCTTCAACGTACCCAAGCAAATATTACATTGGTCACTAACTATGAATCCATTTTCTGAAACGGGACACAACTTATTACAAGAAAATTATTAAAGACAGATATTACGACCTTCGTACCGTATTATCTAACGTATAATGTAATCATCAAACGTGCAGTGAAATACCCGCCGACGTGAAATCAAATGAATCACGTCGAATTTTCATGTGCCCGCCAGTGACCTAACAAAAATCGTTAACAGAGAACACACGCATTATGTACTAGTGCCCATATACGCACACTCACGTACATAGTACGTAACATAATAATGCCCGCGCCAATCAATAAAACTGCAATTGAGCGCCGCACAAAATATGCTCGGACAAAGTAATCACGGTGATTGAATAACACTGCTCTACCTACGTATGTACATCAAACGAACATCCACCCTTTAGTTTCAAACTTTCAGTACGTTCACATTGGGTTTATTCTGCTTTGAAGCTCGGATTTCACAGTAGGCACATACTGACCTGTGTGAACCTATAACGACCAAATTCCAGCTTTGCTGCGATTCCAAACAAAGACTGACAAAAAAATAATGCGTAGACTTACCACGCACGCGTGATCCGGCTGCACTTTACGTAAATAAAGAAAATGAAAAATTACAATCAGCAGAATACTTTCTACATTCATATCTTTTGTTTCAGTCTCTGGGAAATCACGAGTTCGACAATGGAGTCAACGGGCTCACCCCTTTCATAGAAAATCTAAGGTGTCCAGTGTTAAGCGCCAATCTTGTCCTGACTAAAGTGCCAGAGCTAGCCAAGGAGAATAATCTTATGAAATCTGTTGTACTCGATGTCGCTGGTCACAAAGTTGGTATAGTGGGTTACTTAACGCCAGATACTAAGGTACTAGCCGTACCAAATGATGTCGAGTATAGTGATGAAATTGAAGCACTCAAGCAAGAAGTAATGAAATTAAAAATAAAAGGAGTAAACATTATCATCGCTTTAGGACATTCCGGGTACCTCAAAGATATGGAAATCGCTAAAGATGTGGAAGGAGTAGATTTAGTTATAGGAGGCCATACAAACACCTTTTTATGGAATGGAACTAGCCCCGATTCAGAAGTATCTTACGGATCTTATCCTACGTATGTGACACAAGTTTCTGGGAGGAGAGTACCAGTTGTTCAAGCGTATGCTTATACCAAATATTTAGGCAAACTGCACCTTCTTTTTGATGCTACCGGTGAAATAATCAGCGCTAATGGGAATCCTATTCTCTTAGACAATACAATTCCTCAAGATCCAGACGTCGTGGAAATCATCAACAAGTATAGAGAAGGTGTACTTAATGTAACCGAAAAAGTAATTGGTTACACATCTGTTGTCTTAGACGGTAGAAGCTGTCTACAAAAGGAATGTAATCTTGGTAACTTGATTACGGATGCTATGGTGTTTAAATATGCAGTTGACTACACTGGTGAACATTGGACTGACGCACCAATTGCTATAATTCAAGGAGGTGGTATAAGAGCATCGTTAGCTCATGCCGAAATGCCCGCAAATATAACTAAGGGTGAATTGTTAACAGTAATGCCTTTTGACGGCAAAGCAGTGGCAGTTACAATGAATGGTAGTGTTTTACTGGAAATGATGGAACACTCCGTTCTCGAATCTAATGGACAGTTCCTACAATACTCAGGTATAAAAGTGATATACGATCTTAAAAAACCTATAGGATTTAGAGTGGTAAAAGCCGTAGCTAGATGTTGGGCTTGTGATGTACCGAGTTACTCAAAAATTGTTGACAAAGAAATTTACAAAGTTATAATGCCTAGCTTTGTCGCTACAGGCGGAGATGGGTATTGGATGTTCCAAGGCTTACCCACAAAGGCTTTGGATTACAATGAACTGACATCTACTCAATATTACATTGCTAGACATAGTCCAATATATCCTCAAGTTGAGGGTAGAATCGTTTTATTGACTGAAAATGATAAAGACGATTGCACTAGTTCTTCAACTGTTACAAAATTATCTTTAATGACTATAATTGTAATAACATCTTTTAATTTCCTTAATAGTTAATAGTAATACCTAAGTATTTATTTATAGATGATTGAACTTTGTGTTTATTAATGTTATGTTAATCTCAGTAACAACAAAATGACTGAAATCTTATTCCTACATTTTTTGTGTATTAAATGTTTTTTACAATATTATGTTGTTTATTTATTTATTTTTTCTTTCAATATATCTAAAGTAAGAGGGTACGATGAAAGAGAAGATTTTTTTTGTATCTTGGCTATACGATTACAAAAAAAAACTTCTCAGTTCATTAAAATGTAAAGCTAAATTAAAATATAGGCACCTACATTTATACGTGACGAACTTTGTAGGTACTAACGGAGGCAGAAGTATAGCATATAAGTAGGTATGCAGAAAGGCTGAATGGTCGACTTAATTAAAACATAAAATAAAAGTACATAAGTAATAATAACAAATTGCAACAAATATACACAATTACTATAAAGAACATTGTAAGATACCATCTCTGTCAAAAACTCAAACTTATAAAAATGTATAAATTAAATTAGTTTCGATTACTAGTTCAAATTTATCAACAAACAAAAGAGAAATAAATTAATATTAATTACAATTAAGTCGCAATACTCTATCTAATATATCATTTTATCCTCATATAAGCAGTTTTGAATTGTGCTAATTAATATTAATTGTGCAAAGGTGTGTTAGCTTAGAGCCCTGATCTATATTTTTTGTTGCAAGCATATTTAAACAGGCTTAACTTCAAAATATTAATATTTGTATTAATATACGAAATCAATAAAGTCGAGGGGCAATATTAATAGGTACCTATTATCAAAAAGCACTAGTAGATCGGTAAAATACTCAAGATATCTCCTAACAAATGGTATGCCATTAATAAACAATATTTTAATTAATGCTTCTAAATTTGAATTTTAATATTTATCAAAAAATTTCCTTTCAGTCCCTCGGCAATCATGAATTCGACGAAGATGTGCATGGATTGGTACCCTTCATCAAAAATCTAAGCTCACCAGTTTTAGCCGCCAACCTAATCGTAGACAAAGTACCAGAACTACAAAACGAGAAGAATCTGTACAAATCAATAATAATAGTAAAAAATCACGTTAAAATAGGCATTATTGGATATTTAACCCCGGAAACTAAGTATCTGGCTCCTAGTAACAAGGTCGAGTACGAAGATGAAGTGCCAGCTATAGCTCGTGAGGTAAAAAAACTAAAAGATCAAAATGTTAATATATTAATAGCGCTAGGCCACTCTGGATTTATAGGCGACATGAAAATAGCTGAAGAAGTACAAGATCTAGATTTAGTCATAGGAGGACATTCGAACACTTTTCTGTGGAATGGCAATACTACAGAGAAACCCGAAGATGTTCAAGGACCGTACCCTGTAGAAGTAAAACAAAAAGATGGAAGAACTGTGAGAGTAGTTCAAGCTTACGCGTATACCAAATATATGGGAAAATTGCATTTGATTTTCGACTCCCACGGAGAAATAGTGGAATGTGACGGTAACCCTATACTGTTGGATCAAGAGATACCTAGAGATCCTGAACTATTACAAACTGTAAATAAATATAGAAGTGAAGTTGATAAGATATATAATGTTGTAGTTGGTCAATCGCTGGGATTCCTAGATGGAGAATGCAGATTAAGAGAATGTACTTTAGGGGACTTCATTGCTGATGTCGTTTTAAACTACACCAGGGAAAGTTACCACAAACTGTTCCCTGATGTCAACATAGCAGTGATACAAGGAGGACGAATAAGAACATCAATTAACCATCCAGGAAGGCCGTTCAACTTAACAAGGGGCGATTGGATAACTGTATTACCATTTTCCGATACATTAACAATTGTTACCATGAACGGTGCTACCTTAAAACAAAGTCTAGAACATTCTGTATCAACGTGGCGAGTTGTAGACAGCACGGGTCAATTCCAACAATTTTCTGGCATGGAAGTAGTTTACGATTTAGCCAGACCTGTCGGTGCTAGAGTAGTTAAAGCTAAAGCTGTTTGCTCTAATTGTGGGGATTACACGAAACAAAATATTATAGATGATTATGAGTATAAAGTTATGATGCCAACTTTTCTCGCTGATGGCGGCGATGGTTATACGCTCTTCGCGAATCTGCCTAGGCAAATGATAGTGTATGATGAATTACATTGTGTTTTCAACTACCTCAGAAAATATAGTCGTATAAATCAACAATTAGATGGTCGAATTACGATATTGAATGAAGACAAAGTCGATACATCTAGTGGGTTTATGATTCAAAATAATATTAAATGGTTTAATGTGCTTATATTATTAGGAATGTACCTCCATCAATAGTTTTGTATTAAAATAAATAAACGTATGTACATGTACCTATGTATTTATATTATATACTTTAGACGAGAGCATTTTTACTAGATGTAGGTATACGAGAGATAGAGAGATAATTCTTAATTTAAAATATCTAAATATCATACTGTAAAAGTAGTATCATACTGTAATAGGTACCAAAATATGTATAACTCAATATTTTTTCTAAAATAAGCACAGTGCCATTTTAGATGAAAATTTGTAAATGTCGTTATATTTTGTATTGTCAGACGATAAAAACCTTTTTTTTTATATGTGTTCGCGGATAACTTCGTCGTTTATGAACCGTTTTTGATGATTCTTTTTTTGTTGGAAAGGAGATATCCCAAGGGTGGTACCATAATAAGGTAACCAGAATCTGATGATTGCATCAAGCATGTATTCCCCGTAGTACACTCATTGATACAACTGGTTGTACCACAGGGTTTTTTTCCTGATGGATCAACCGTACGGTGCAACAACTAAAAACATTCCCTGTGGTACAACTATAAAACTATTGACACAACTAGTTGTACCACAGGGAATGTTTTTCCCGTAGGACCAACCGTTCAATGAAACAACTAAAAATATTTCCTGTGATAAACTTATAATTCAAAAGGATGACGTGGATGAAAATTGGAAATAAAAAAAATAAGATACATTATTGTTTATTTAGTGTTATTGAATTAAAAGAGTTGCAAGACAATTTCTTATTATCAATGACATGTTGAACTAAAAAAGAACTACTTAAATAAAACCAACAGTGGGACTCCGGGAGTGCCGACACAACTTAACTTACTTCAAAAATAATTTTACTATTATACAGAGGTGTCTATCCATGTCAAAAAACAATGAAACATATCTAAATATATTATCAAATTTTAGTTCTAGGTTAGATTGGTAGCACCTCAGGGAATATTTTTAGTTGTTTTATCGAACGGCTGGTCCAACGGGAAAATCATTCCCTTCGGTACAACCAGTTGTGTCAATGGCTTTATAGTTGTACCACAGGGAATGTTTTTAGTTGTTGCACCGTACGGTTGATCCATCGGGAAAAAAACTCTGTGGTACAACCAGTTGTATCAATGGGTGTACCACGGGAAATACATGGTTCAAAGTTGACATAGTTTTAATAAAGTGATAAATAAAATAAATATTAATTTTCACACATTTATTATTATAGTTACAGAGATTATAAAGTTGTACATTGCTAGAAAATAGTCTTATTATAAAAGTTTTAAACAAAAGTTGTTTATTTTTTCAATTTTCAAAAAAAATAATGCCACGCAGAAAATGCCATGTAAAGGAAACGTGAGCTTTCAGATAACTACAATCTTCGACATTTTTAATTTCTTTCAGCAAAAATTATAAACATATAATTTGCTTGCATACTTACAATATGTACTTACATAGATATATTGAAATTTAAGAATAAAGATAGTTGGCAAATAGCAAAAATAAAGTAGATTTAAAGCAATTAAAATGAGCTTCAATGGGCTAACATTTAGTAAATTTTGTCCTTTCCTTCAAATTGTAAGTGTGTGACAAATAATTACAGGTTACCTGGCTCGCTGTCCTACGGGCGCTTCTATATGTACCTATATATACCTACGATCTTTAAGATTCTTTAAAAGCACGATTTTATGCAGTCGGTCGTTAGACGCTACAGCGCTATGTTAAAATAGACAAAGGCAAAGGAGATTCAGCACTGAACGTTACATTGCATAAAATCGGGATTTTAAAGAATCTTATCTTAATCTTAGATTATAAATCGTATATAGAAAGCGCCTGCTAGTGCACACATAAATGAAATAACGGTCAGTCAGTGATTATGTTATCAGAAAGTACAAAAAATGTAAAGTCGGAACGCTACATAAAGATTTCTTACATAAAAAACAACACAAGAAGGAACTATGACAACTGTATCAATATAGTTTCTACTCTTTATGAACTGTCGCAACATTATTGGTTCGGGATTAGTATGACAACACCAAGTCGTGACGTCATATTTCAGAGTAAAATTTTTTTTTATACATCTTTGGTGGTAAACAAGCGTACAATCAACAACCTGATGGTAAGTGGTAACCGTAACCTATGAGATGTCTGTTTTTTAAACATCGCAGAAGTAATCGTGCTTAGAAAACACAACCAAGCCGTTGCCGACCACGGAGAAGGGGATGAGGAAGGAAAAGGAAGAGGATCGACGGATTATTTGGGCTGCCGGCGCTCTCACTCATCGAGCGAAACACATTAGCATGAAAACTAATATCTTACGTCAAACTTCTATGATAGGGTAGTACTTCCCTGGTCGATCCAGCCCATTAATGCTAAAACCAGCGTGGATCTACTACCGTAAAAAGCATACTTATTTAAAATAAATCTATTGTTGCAGTTTGTTTTGTCGCGTAGTTTAATAATTCTGTACGATGATAGCGATATTTTTAGACAAATATTGTTATTTGAGTATTAATTTTCTATTTTCATCATCCCTAATATTATTCTTCGTTCCTTAATCTAAATTTTAACACAGGAGACACACTTAATACCTATTTCAATAAATATGGTAGTATACATTAAAGTATTTATATAAGACAATCAGCACAAACTGTGCGATATTTTTTTTAATATTCTTTTCAATGCAGATCTCATCCACAATACAAATCTCTCAAGACGTTTTCACAATACAACCCTAATAGTAATATATTAATTAATTAAAGTTTCACATTTTTAGACCTTGGCACATAAAACTGCAAGTTCCAGTTTCAGTAATTATTCTGTTACAAAAAAACTTAAGGTATTAATTAATAAACGATCAATTAAGTCATTAAAAAGATATTAAACGAAATATCATAATTACGTAGGAAATAAACTTAAAAAAATTGACATTTTCTAAATTTTCAACAAAAAAAACCAAACATAATATATTTTCTCTCACACTTAAGTACATTCATGCACATTTAATATTAAATGAATAAAAAGCTTAATAGAAAACTATAAAAAATTAAGTCTACCATTTTTGCCACTAGGTGGCGCCACTGGCAACTCGGATCAATAGCAAATATCACAGCTGTCGAGTGTCTTATGATAATAACATGTTGCAGAGCTATTCAAAAAGGCGGGTAATAAGTAACGTTATGTTACAAATACCTATATTGCAAAACCAGCAAAAATACATACTTTACTTAGGAAGTAAACATGCTTTGACTTAAAATCTTGATACTCATGATATATGATATCATGATTAATAATCTTATTGATATGATATTACAGAGAATCAAACACAATGAACTCATTAAAAGATTCTAGCAGCGACCGTTCATTACCAAATAAAAAGAATATTATGAAAGACGTGTGAACTTTTTGAATAGAGCTTTCTACTTAACTGATATTAAATGCGCATGAATTTGCACTATATTAATCACATATAAATTCGGATTTTATAATCAATCTTTACGTTTTCCATTCAATTGCACCCTTAGCATCACAATATTCTCGGTCCAAACCTATAAATACACTACACACACTACACTACATACACTACACTCGAAGAAATGTATTCATGACCCACCTAGTCTAAATTAAGTTGAGTCACTGGAGTTCAACTTCTGTTCTTTTGCTTTTTTTTAATACAACGAAAAGAATAGCATTAGTCTCGTAGTTGCAACAGTGCCTGGTAACTATAATACCTATTTAATTCATAAACTTTTTTGGCTAACAGAACTCTACTTAAGCATAATATTTAATCTAAATACCACCGTAATAACTTGAAAATAAAAGTCATAATCACAAAAACAATGTTAACATTACTTCTCTTAATTCAAATTCAATTCATTTATACGCATTTGGTCGGATTCGCAAATGGTCGGATTCTCATTTCGTCGGATTCAGTACAGATAACAACATAAACATTAACTGTAAAATACATAGCTGATTACTGCTTTTGAACTTGTCGCACAAAAAGGCATTTGTGGTACGCTGGTACCACAAATGCTATTGAAGGATGGCACAGCCGACTTAATAAGAAGATTCCGAAAAAGCTAACGTTGCATTTATTTTTGTCGTTACTTAAGAGAGAAGCTGCCTTTTATGATGCAAAGCTTAAACGTATTCAATTGCATTGTTCAATGAAAAAACATCCTTCAAATGAAGTTCAAAAAGATGTTCATATCGAAGGAATTATATCATATAAAATTAGCGCAATTGATTGTTTGCAGCGTTAATGTAAATTAGCTTAATTTAGCTTCAACTTATTCTATACTTCAATATTCTATGAGAATTCGACCATTTGCGAATCCGACTAAATGCGAATAAATGAAAATTAAATACTGCAATCTACCATAATGTTTACTACAAATTCGAAACAAATTATTGTAGTGGGTCACAAATCAGTCTATTCGACTTTATATCTACAGAAAACATTTAAACGTTGATCTTTACCACCTAATTACACTTACATACTTAGTACACTTATCTATGGAGACATACACACATAACACGTAGAGGAGGTAATCCTAAATCGGGTAGCCTGCCTAAAACAGTTAACCCTTTTAAAAAGTGATTTTAAGGTTATTTATAAGCGAATTGAAAAAAAAATGGTTTGGACAAAACAGGTAGGGGTAAAGCGGGTACCCGTTATGCCCAACCCGATTTGCCCTGCACTGTCAGCTTAATGACTTATTCGTTGACCGGTCGTTGATCGGAGACATTTTTCTAGTTCAGTATATCAGCGCAATCATACCAGCGCCACTTGAGTAACGTGAATCGGTACTAGAATGTATTTTGTTGGATTTTTACTGCTGGACTGAAATAATGTGAATTGTTCATTAATCAGACTTTTTCTTTAGCTAATGGATAATAAGTGCAAAAGAAAAACATTTTATGCTTCTTGGGACGAGAGCGTGATGAAATTGGCAATGGAAGAAGCCTTGAAATCATCAGTTTACGAAGCGACCAATACATATGGGATAAATTTGTCGACACTGCAGAAACATTAAAAAAAAATTGCCAAAAACAAAATTTAGGCAGGTTTCAAACAGTTTTCCCAGCTGCTCAAAAACTGCACTCCTTGAATATCGATTCCATAGACAATTGTTCTTTGTTCTAACGAAAGACGACTTTTTAGAATTGATAGGTATACCAGTACGTCGAGCGAAACAACAGACTCATTCAGACCAACTGAACCAAAATTTATTTTTAACAAATGGTTTCTGTGTTCCAAAAAACACATGTTGGACGCCTCATTTAAATTATAAAAAAACTAACGATTGATAAACGTCTCAAATGTCTACTCCATATACTCATCAAAGCCGGCTATTGGGCCGTAAAGGCCCTCAAATGCATGTGGTGGTCCCTTGGCCAGACAGGCGCCGATGGCCTTCCATAAAATCTCCTTCATATAAGGCACCACACCATAGAATATTTCCAGGCATTGTTTCAAAGCTTCCTGGCATTCAGCTAACTCTTTACAAGGCGCGTACGCGTCAAACACTTCAATAAGCTCACAGAGAGGTTTAAAACTTTGCACTGCAGTCTCCTTGTCTGCCTTCATTAGTTTCCCTATGACTGTAGGAGATAAAACTTGCTCCTTCTTCCGTAGAATGTCTTCAGGCAGACCTTTTGCTTCGCGTAACCCGTCATGCAGAGGCCAATCGTTGACACACGCTTCGCAAGCGCAAGTAAACTTGTACTGGAACTCCAAGTTTTCCCGTCGAGTCTTACGATCCTGTAATGCATGGTGGTATCTGAAAATATTAAGTGTATAGGTTTACATTTATTTTTAATATTTACCACCGCCAAGCGTGCAATTTGCATTATAATAAAAATTTTTACTGGTTATTGGTATCTTACTACTACTAAAACATTAACTTCGCCTTGCTGGTCAAATGCATGGAAATTAAAACAATCTGAACAAGCTTACTAGGAAAAAAAATTTAAGAAACAAAGACATGATCATAATAAATAGCAAAATTTTACTCAAAGTAAATAGCCGCCATAATATATTTAATGTGACGGCATTTTATTTTTAGGATTCCGTACCCAAAGGGTAAAACGGGACCCTATTACTGAGAGTCCACAGTTTATCTGTCTGTCCGTCTGTCACATGATCTCATGAACCGTGATAGTTACAGTTGAAATTTTCACAGATGATGTATTTCTGTTGCCGCCATAACAACAGTAACTAAAAAACATAATAAAAAAAATATATAAGGAGGCTTCCATACAACATACGTAATTCTTTTTCCTCGTTTTAGCTCGATATTGATAACGGCAACAGGTAGACACTTGAAATATTCACAGAATATTTAGTTATATATTCTCTTTCAAAATAAATAATTAAAATAAAATAAATATTTGAGAGGGGTTCCCATAAAACAAAACGTGATATTTATATATAATGGTACGGAATCCTTCGTATGCGAGTCCGACTCGCGCTTGGCCGGTTCTTGTATTCTTTCAGCAAATCCTTTAATTTGATACCAATTTCGAGTCATGAGAGTACATAGAAAATAAGTCCGCTATCTTTGGGGAGTCCGCCATATTGGATTTAGTATGACGTCACTTAGTTACCTTGTGCATTGTCATTTAAATTATTGTATGCAAAATTTTAGCTCAATCGGTTGAGAATACTGTTTTAAAATTCCGTTGCAAGATTTGACCAGGCAAGTTACATAAAAGCTTATAAAAAAACGGTAGCATTATATCGACGATCTATTTTTCTATCAATAAATGCCATGCAGCTACCTAAATACACATAGCTAAAATAAAATTTCCTAAATATAATAAAATTAAAAAAATAGTTTCATAGCGATCAAATTAATAGTAATCTTAGACAAAAGAAATAAAGCATGGTGGGTATTATTGGCGACTTTTAGTTGCCGGTTTGACACCCATCTGTACTAATATATAAAGTGGGAGAGTTTTTTGCCTGTTTGTTTGAACGCGCTAATCTCTGGAACTACCAGTCAGATTTGAATAATTCTTTCTCCGCTCCCGTCGCTCGTAGCGTGATGTTCTATAGCCTCCCTCAAGAACTGGGCTATCAAACTTAAAAATAATTATTTAAGTCTGACTGGTAGTTCAGAGATTAACGTGTTCAAACAAACAAATCTTCCGCTTAATATAAATTTAATTTCTCATCTGCCGCGGCAAAGAATCAGAGACCATTAAAAAATAAATATCGCGTTGCCGTTACTATGTTTATCAAACCCTGCAATATGGACCAACAAGGCAGAATGCTATAAGGAGCTCGTATTGTACATATTAGTGGACTTAGTCAATAAACTCCTACTCTCACATCACTTTGTCATTAAAAAAGAACCATGCATGCATGCAAACAAACACAAACAATCTAAACAAGTCCAATTTAAAACCAGTAGCATTTTTTCGATTGAAAGATAAACGCGATCTAAATTATCTTCAAATATAATTATCAAGAATGACATCTAAGCACATTTTCGTGTTTTCCGTAATTGTCTTAAAAAAATAGGGTTTTTGAATAAATAACTTTTTAGTTTAGAAACATCGCCGGACATTATAATGCCCAATTTTTTTTTTTTTTTTTTTATTGAAATAAGAATTCTGGCTGTGCTTTCGGTAGGTAATGCCTTTGCAATCATGATATGAATTAATTTATTTTAAAAGTTATGTATATGTAATAACTAAATAATATTTTATTACATACAGCTAGTATTTTTTTTCTTCAAAAATCACAAAAATTTGTTTAAAATTAACGAGCAACAAATGGAAAAGATGCTACCGTGAAAACATAAAATTTAGTAAGTTAATTTGTTTAGTACTTGACAAATTGTTCAGTCTCCGAAACCATGACAATTGGACGCTCGTCGTAGGCGCCCCTGGCCTTTTTCTTTTTAATTAGTTCGCACGCACTACGACCAAGAAAAAGTACATTTTACTAGTGTTTCAACAAATTATGAACCGTGGCGCTTAGCAACAATTTATAGCAATTTTAGTAAAGGTCATGAATGTCAAGAAACTTCATTGACTAGCTATGATTCCTTTGCACAATAATAATGTCAGAATTTAAAATAATTTAATCGTTTACTAAAAACACAAGCCAAATTACGGAACCGAAAAATAATCAATAACCAGTTTCTTGACGTTAAAACCAAGACAGAAGATTTATCTCAAGAGTACAAGAGTACTCTGAAAACAAGCTGATTAGTTATATTATGATAGCAAAGAATGTAATTACTTAATTGCATACAATAAAAGAATGTTTGCTAAAATCTCATAGCGGCATTTACGTCCACGCCCGCGAGAAATTCACTATCAGAATTCTGTATTAAGTATTATGTACTTAGAGCACTTCCCCAATTGTGTTCAATGAAAATTAAATGAAATGAACAATATGGTGCAATTACAAACCATACAAAATTAAAGCATAATCAAACAATAATAAATATACCATGAAAATTAACATCATAATTTACTTGCAATAGTGAATCAGTAGTATTTATGGGTAATTGCAATTTGCTGTGTAACCTAATCCTAATAGAAATATAATAAAAATATACTAGTTGTTGCCTGCAGCAACGCCCGCGTCAATGTCGATTATATCTCTGTTCATTTTGCATACAAACCACTTTTCGAGATAAAAGATAGTCTACGTTATATTTACTTTTAAACTTTCGCGTTGCATGATATAAATTTATAATCATACGGGAATTAACGCGATCATGCATTAGGTATTTACATACCTTATTTGCTTGACGTTTCGACCAGGTTACACCGACCGTGGTCACAAGCAGACTGGTGAGGCGATGTCACGGCTCCGTATGTGAAGTAGATTCTAGATCTACCCTCACATTTTTGTCTTTCCACGTCACGGAGCAAATATAAAGAGATGTTGTAATCAATGTAGCTTAGTCTCCAAATGTAGGGTACTGACGTCATACCGTAGTTGAACTACTGAAGGCCAGGTGTCGCTTTCGTCAGTACAACTCTTGTTGAAAGGCGAGTAACAGCTTCGTCCTAAGAGACTTAAAAATATATTATCGGTCTCCAAACCAAGTAAATATGAAGTGCTGTGTTGTATCGTGCAAAAGTTCTCCAGCAAATCAAAATCAAATGAAAATAAGATATCTTTCCACTCGTAAGAAATATTTAATTTAAATTTTTGACATATTTAGTCTAGAATGTTCGGTAATTACCTCGCTTCTAACGGCAAGTGGCAAAACAAGTAATTTTTCCATATGCCGCTAGAGGCTTTCCAGAGACGCACTCAGTATTTTTTGCGCTATATTATTATTTTGACGTAATGAGAAATGTGAGACTGTAATGTGAACTTAAACTCACATTTGTGAGTACATAGATAGGTACATATAATCAAGGTAGTGTATTTTTTTTAATAAAGGTATTTTATTATGTGTATAATTTTCCAGATTCCCGTCGATAGAAAATTTAAAAAAAAAATGGATTGACGCATTAAATAAAAAAGATTGGTCTCCGACCAAATATACTAAAATGTGCTCGTTGCATTTTGCTGCGAACGATTTTATTACCACAAAAAAGTGTTACCAAAAGCTACACGAAGGAGCGTGCCCAAATTTGACAACAAACACTAAAGTTTGTAATAACTGAAAATTTATAATGTTAATGGTTATGTCATATTTTGAATTATTATAAAATTAAGGTAAAGTGTATAAGAATATGGGCTTTTTAATGTTATTTTGAAAATGTGCTATTTTAATTTTTATGCAGGATCGAACAAAAACGCCAGTATCCTATGTTCTTGGTGAGTTTATGGTGTTTAATGAATTAATGATACACAAAGGGAAAAAAAATTAAAAGAAGAAATTGCACGCACAATTTTTCACTAATAGAAAGCTATGCTAATCAAGATTTTTTATATTTTGTATATCTATTGTATCCACGTGAACAAAAACGTGAACTGTTTGTAAATATGTGTTGCGTGAATATGTATTGTGCTGTGGCAATAAACTTAATGTTTTTCTTTCTTTCCTTTTTTTACTTATGACCTAAACCAGCCCGTCTGGCCAGCAGCGTGGTGTAACAGGCCAATCCCCTTGCCGTTGTACTTTAAGAAGGCCCTAACTCAGCAGTGGACCGTTTAAGGGCTGAAATGATGATAATAAATTTAGGAATTGCACGAACTGCCTCGGATTTGATAAATTTCATCATACCAGCCCGTTATTATCCCTCTACAGAAAAAGGCCTCTTCTCATACAAAGAAGGCATGAGACTTGATCGCCATGCTTGCTCAAGATGGATTGACAATTTCAGTTTTTTTTTGTAGGTCCAGGTTTCCTCACGATATTTTCCATCATTGTTACTCAGTAATGTCCAAGGTAAACTTAGAAAGTACATAAGAAAATGCAAAGTCACATTGGCACTTGCCAAGTTTCGGACTTACAACCTCGTGTTTACTAAGCAGGACATCACAACATCTGAAAAATTTACCTATATCTTTCAATAAATTTACCTAAATATTATGATGTACCTACTTTTCAAAGCAACATTTATTTTGTACCATCAAAATTGTATGTAATTTTATTAAAGGAACCTAAAAATGTATAAAGAATATATCCTTAATCCGGCCCTGTTACGAAATCGGCCGCACCCCGCACGACGGAGGCACTATTTGTTAGGGCGACAGTTGTTATGGCATCTCCTCTTTATATTTGCTCCGTGTTCCACGTACTATCACAAAACACATTGACAGTGTCCCTAATCTGTATGCTGTCCGTATTCCGAGCGTTAACCGACTGCGCAAAGCCAGGTTGTGTAATTTGAATCACTGGATTCCACGTAGCCGAGAGCTTGAAGCCGTATTCCCTATTGAAATTTGTGTGTTTCTTAATTTCAGTAGCTTCTCGTACAACCCGAGAGTAATAGGTACGATCAGTGGAGAGGACTAGCTCTCTGCTTGTGACCACGGCCGGTGTAACCTGGTCGAAACGTCAAGCAAAATAAGGTATGTAAATACCTAATGCATGATCGCGTTATTTCCCGTATGATTATAAATTTATAGTCTACGTTGTTCCCCGAGGTCGAATCTATCCCTAAACCAAACTTTATCAAAATCGGTTCAGTGGTCTAAAATATTAGTATGGAAGTGTGAATTATTATCCATGGAATCAGATTAGTATGCACGCCTCCAATAAATTTTGATACATAATACATGCAAGCCACTGAATTCACAACTAATCACATGTATACAGGTATAAATAGCACAATCAATCACAAGAATAAACGTTATAGTTAATTCAATCAATAGTGAGAATATTTAGAATTGTATCTTTCAAATAAGGTAACAACTATAGAAATCACAATTCGCTATTTGCTATCAGTTACACTTACATTAAATAAAGTACACAATCGCTGAGACCTTAAATATTTAACCCTTTACCGCATATCGCTCAATTTTATACCATAGCAAATCTGTTTTATGTGCTAATAACAAAATCACACCACATAATATGGCAGGGTAACCAATGTACCAGGTACCATAATGTCTCAGCTACGCAAAATTAACTAACTTCTTGTATATTTTTTCTAAATAATATAAAGCAAATTCGCAGTTTTTCAGTCAGTTTCATTGCTGTTTCTGAACCATGAATTTTGATTTTGATACGGTTTTACTATCATTCTATGAATTTCTTACCGAAGATTTTATTAAATAATAGACAAAGGTCGTGATTTACAAAGATTTGTAACAAAACTTATAATTACCCTCGTGCGATTCCGGGCGAGTCGCTTGTATTATAATTATAAAATGAAAACAAGTACAAAATGAGAAGTCAGTTAATTTTGCATAGCTGAGACATTATGGTACCTGGTACATTGGTTACCCTGCCATATTATGTGGTGTGATTTTGTTATTAGCACATAAAACAGATTTGCTATGGTATAAAATTGAGCAAAGAAATTACTTGCCAGTATGTTAGCTATGTAACATTTTACGTTACTTTTGGCAATCCGTTGTTACCTCCATGGTACACGACTCAAAATGTTACTTTTCCATAACTTTATGGGGTTAAAAATATACAAAAAAAAATTAAGTTAAGTACTAAGTTTCATGATTAGGATGATAAAATTAATAGATAGGTTTTAATAAATTAATGATAAAACTTACTTGGGTAATCAGTAATCACCCAAGTAAGTTTTATCTAATGAAAGAAGTTTCTTTTATTAGATATAATATTCGAGTTTTTAACTTTTTAACTGTAACGGCAGGCCGGCACAGGCCGTGGAAACAGCTCAGCGCGAGACGCAATCAGACACACAGGTATCCACAGGCCTGTGATAACACGGGTCGTGGGACCTCGCCTTTAGCTGTGTCTCAAGTAAGTTAGGCATTATTATTTCCAACGGGGACGCCGGCAGCTGGACAGACGATCCAACCGCAGTGCTTGCCACTTCGTCCATTTCCCCAGTTCTCCCCTTGAGGAGAAGTTAGGCATTAAGTTCTCAAACAAATTTCCTATAATAATCAGAAGACATTGGACACAGGCTGCTTCTTAACATAACAAATTAGATAGGGGGAGCGTAATATGTTAAGAAGTTGAAGCACAATATCAATATAGGTTCACACCTTAGTAATTAGAAAATCAATTTTTATATTATAAAGTATAAAAAAAATAACTTACCCATAGTTATCAAAAATTTGCATTCCTTTCTTGATTGGTCTAATGGCAATCAGAGACATCTGTGCGGTGCCCAGCTTAGTGTACCTCACAACATTTGGTGCACAAGAATGGTTTATCAAACTTAGAAAAGCATATGCACCACACGCAATGTCTAACTCCGCTATATAATTCCCATCAGCATTTTGAGTGATTGTGCTAATGCTATGCATATTAGTAGGGCTAGTCATGAGATGAGTCAGCAATGTGCTTCCCACATATCTTTTGGCTCTATGAAGCTTTGGCACAGTGTTATTTTTCATGAATCCTACCGTTGCAAAGAAACGGAACAAGACTACAGCTATAAGAGTCTTTCTAAATAAATCAGACGGTGATCTCTTTTCAAAATTTGTTGCCAATGTATGGATTGATGTGTAATATTTTGAATCATAAATCCATTCATTACCAACTTTAACACAGCCCCATAGGTCAGTGTTAACTCTGGAATCCGCAACCTGTGCTGTTTTTACTGCATCTTGCCAAGTATAGCTGTCTGTACGTGATTTTATCACAGTTCTTATAGCCAGCCACTCCATTTTAGTAAACTCCATTCCTATTAGAGCTGGCATCATTAGACATTCAACACTATGATATTCCTTGTAAGCAGCTTCACGACATTCAATAGAACAATACAATGTGTAAGTACATGTTAAACAAGGATACAGATTCCACTTTCTGGATAGACAATAGGCGCAACAGAATAGATACTGATTTTTTAGTAGCACTGTCAAGTATGGGTCTTCCTGAACAAGTATTTCACCAACTTGGATATCTTCATTAGCCACTACATGCCTACCCATCTCTTTAGTATAAACAACTTTCAGTTTTGAACTTGCACTGACATATTTCTTATCTCTAGGCCCTTTGAGTTTCATTATCTCAGCAATTTTTTCATCATTTGGATCTATTTTGGGTTGATCTTCAGTGGATTTTAACTTATCTAAACATTTTTGTTTTCTTTCCATAAGTTTCGTACGTATCTTTGCAGGATATTGTGTATTAAATACAAATTTTATGTCTTCTATACATTCATGGTATTTGCCCATATCATAAAGTACTGCAGATCTATTAGACACAGCTAATACTAAATGTTCACTTTCTGGCAGGGCATAAAGAAGAGACAAATTATAGCATTGCAGTGCCTCATAATTTTTCTGTTGTTTGAAATAGTCGTTGCCCTCGCAACGGTGGTACACGGCGATTTGGTTTTCTTTGAGGTTCCTTCTAATAACGGGAAAAAGCCCAAGGTCCTTTAGAACGTGATATACGAAAACAAGTCTTTCGTAATTAGTTTTACATGCTAAAAGGCCCACAGAAACTTCTTTGATTTTGCCTAAAGTGGTTAATTTTTTGATAACAAGGTCGTAACAGTCGTCGATACTTTTTTCGGACGTTTTACATACTGCACACGCATTGCTTAGCCATTTCTCTAGTTTTTCGCCCTCCATATTTCCGAACTACTGCAGTTTGTGTAAATCAAGCAATGTCGCACTTCGCAACTCCTTTTGTCGTCGTCAACTTAGGCTGTGAGATGGTTTTCGTGATCGATCAAAGATTGAAAGCTCAAAACATTTCAGTCGATAAATCTGAAAGAGGTTAGTTGTGCAAGTAAGAATTTACTTTTACGGGATCATTGGACTTCATTTATGTGCTTAATATTTCTTTGTTGCAGTACTCACAGACGTAGTGACGGTGCTCCTTCACTCGAAACTCCTGGATGAACTATTTATGCCGCAACCCATCGCTACACATACTGTAATAAAACAATTACTTCAGGATATTTCGGCCACTTCTATAATGAAACTAGATGACTACTCCATGGGCAAACTATGGGATCTTATGACAATGATCTATAAATGGCAATTGTCCGTAGCAACGAATCAAAATATTTTTGAGATCAGCCGCCGACATCTACGGAGTGTTGCCATGCTAATGCCACAGTTTTTCCCTAAATGCATTATTGAACAAGCCATGCGTCGTTTTGAAAGTTTATCGCACCGATTCACAGATAATGATTATAAATCCCTTATTAATACACTGATACTTTGGTTTTCTGAATACCATACTAAAATTTCTGTCCTAATGAGATTGGGTCTTCAAAAGAAGGATGGCACCTTTACATTACCTTCAACAGTAAGTACAAATGTTTTAAATAATTTAGGAGAAAATATTTATAAGTACGATAACAAAAAGAATACAATCGAAGAATATGAAAGCCAATGTTCTGATACAAATGAAATAAATTGCCTATTGGGAACTATTGAAAGGACCCATAATAAAAATAAAATGGAACTTAAATTACCAATAGAACTTGGCGGTAAAGATTCGAAAAAAAAGATTATAGAAATACCGAGAGATATACAATATAAATCTATTGACACCAGTGTTAAAATTAAAAACACTGATCTTACTTTTAACCCAGATATACCAAAATCTCCACAAGAGGATCTACTTGAAATGTTGGGAGAAGGAAGTGATTCAGCTTTTCTGTGAATATGGTTGATTGTAATTTGTCACTGATAATTATTTTTCCTTATTATTGAGTTACTGCTGTTAATGGCAACACTAACTGCATTATACAGAATGCTATGGCAATGTTAGGGGAAGTGTGCCTATAGCGGACAACCGGCCTAATAAAGTGGGCACCCATCGTTAAAATCGATATTTCAATACCTTATGTACAAAAATGCGCGTGAACACGTCCCCGCTACTACCCGCTTACCGCGGCAGCCACCCCGGTCCGCCTGCGACTGTCCGCACGCTCGTGACGTAGCGCTCAAAATAATCAGTCAATTTACAAAAAAAAATACAAGGTTTGTTGAATAATGTTTTTTCTTTTTGTATTGCTTTTGTGTGAAATTCACATCATGAGTACCTACCGTTTTGTATGTAAGTAGGTATTTTAAATATCTTAGCTTGGCGTAACATTCATCGATATGAAGTTACAATTTTGGTAAAAAATAACTGTTACGAAGGGCAAAGCGGTCTGTTTGTTTTTTCCGCTTTGTTCGTATTTTCAGACTTGATGATTGATAAGGTGATCGGTAAATTTTTGAACACACTACATTCATATTTCTGAAGTATTTAGTGTTTTAATAATACAAAAACAATATTGAAGTTTAATATACTAAAACGCGCCAAAAACACTGTTTCTGTAATGGCACCGGTCATACGTCACGCGTGACGTCACACGCCCGTAAAATTTTATTTGTGCAGTTGAAGTGTATGTTATTTGCGTGTGCCATCACCAGAGCTGCAATCACGTAGGTAACAGACCGATAGACGTACCAGATGAAATTTCCAGAATTATACAAAATTTCCTTTATTTTCAAAAAATGCAATTTTTTGCATCAAAATAAAGTGAAATATATATTTTTTGGCTATTTTCTTTGAGGAAGACCACAATAAAATTAGTAGTACCTATATTTTGAATGTTGTCAAATAGCATATACATCGATACAACTAAAGATTACAAACCTAGTTTTAAAAAAATATACTTATCTTAAAAACAAATAAACGATTAATTTAAAAATAAGCATTTCACTTTTAGCTCCTTGTTAAATACCTACATACCATTTCAACTATTTCTTACTTTATTTATATATTTATTACACATTTTCCTACAATTAATGTGATTTGTACATAATTATGCCCGCTTTGCCTATAGCACAGTGACCGCTTTAGGCCCCCGGGCAAAGCGGTCACCAATAAAGGTTTTGGTTTTGTTCTACGTATTTTTTTATTCACAGATTTAAGATTATTTTGAACACGTAACTTAAACAATGTAGTCCCTGTTATGATTAAATGTTGATGGCAATCTTGTGGTTCAACCGCTTTTTTCAAAATGATCCTTAAGGTGCCCGCTTTGGGCTTCTCTCCCATTTAGGTTTCACGTAGTTAGTTCAATGCAGGTGTACTATACCACCAGAGTACATTTTATAGACTGAAGGTGTACCTAATTACAAACGTAGTGTTTATCTAGGTATATACTCTTTGCTACATACATTCATAAAATTAACACGAACAGGGAGATATAGTTTAGGATTATGTGCAAACTGCAGTCCTAAACTTGTTTAGTAAGTAATTTCTTTAGAAGTTCACTGCTGGACCGCCCGCTCCCCTAAAGTAGCGAACTTTAGCTCTATGCTCTTCATTATAACAGCCGAAAGACTAATCGCAAACGCATCGGTACTAAAAGTGGTTGTTACTGCTCGACTCCTATACGTAATAGGTTTTTTTTTATTCTTAATTTATTATTTCGGAGTTTGTACAAACGACAATGTCACTCCCATCGTACCTTATACAAAGAATGATAACTTAAATTATTATAGTGTTCACTGCGAAATACTGGGAATTAAGCTGCACAGCGTTGATGTATTATATACATAAATTTCAAACATCACTTCAACTCCAAAACTTTACAGAATCGACGACATAAAATAAAACTTATGTAAACTTTAAAAATATACTTTATTTCACACATCACAAGTTATAATACCCCTTATACCAAGTATAGGTACAAACACATATTTTTTGTTTCAATCAAACATTGACTTTAAATGACTTAGTTTATATAAAAAACACGTGTTTCTTTACAATATATGTCTACGAAATGATAATACAATCATAAAAACAACTAGTTTTTTGAGATCTTATTTACAAATTGTATTCACATTTCTTATTCTTATATTTAAGGACTTAATTAGTATTAAACGCAACAAAAGAAATGCAGTCTATTGTACTATAATGAATATAAATGAGTGTTATAGTGAGTGCAGGCAACCTAGACTTGGCCTGCAATGTTAACAGTGAGTGGGCTACACTAATAACCCTCTATCAGATTCCGCAAAGAGGGCAACAGACACAACTCTTACCAATCAATCAATAGCTAATGAGATGCCTGATTTCTCGACGATCCTTATCGGATTGGCTCCCGGTCTATGAGAGTAAGAAAATATACCTAATTTGCTTCAAATAATATGCTAGTCCTTATTCCGACTCCTTTACAGTCGCCATTCGTTTCAAGTCGTTTTTCCCGCTTTGCAATGGAGGGAAGTGGACATTTTTATTTCCTCCTTTTTACTTCTGATTAAATTCGTTGCGGGGTCCAAGATAGTAGGATTAGTAGTACCGGGGACCCCAGAGTGTCAAAGCTCAGTGTATCGTATTGGTTATCACTGTTATTCCCGGCTTACAGGAGTCACACTTATGGGTATGTGGGTGGGATTGTCCCGAAATTCGTTTCAAGCTACTATTATTGTTATTTCTTAATGCTATTATAACGATAATAACACCTTACTGTATCAGTGACTATAAGCGAAGCAAATACTTTTATATAAAACCTACCTACCAGTAGCAAAGAGTCACTTTTCCGAGGAGGGAAGCCAGTAGGACTAAAATATTTTGAGTTTCGGAAGGCTAGTTAGTCTTTGAGTAGACACGCAAGCAGTGATAGATAAAATGAGGTCAAGACATATTTTAAAACGGAAGCCGGCAGAAATCGTGTTATATGGACGCTTCGCCACTGCTACCTACAACCAAATTATATTCACAACTAATTTAACGTTTATTAAGCCTTACACACTCCACTTACAACATAGATCATTCCAAATGAATCTATGATTATTTACTTGAAGCTATGAACATTGATTCATAAATGTTTACCTCGCATCAGTTGGAGTTAGAATACAATGAAATTACATACAGCCCAATTTAAAATAATGGCAAAATAAATAGTTTTCAAAGTCTCTAAAATTACTAAATATTTTACTTCATTAGATTCATTTGAAGTGAGCATTAACTTGACTAATCTAAATGTTCTGTTTACGTCCACCAAGCCTTTTCTACGATGATCAAACTTGACTCAAATCGACTATCGGATACCGGCCAATTGAAATTAGTTTCAATGTCAGTAAAAATAAGGTGTAATTTTAATAAATTAATACGTATCTAGTACTTGGGGTTAAGCCAAGTTTACCAAAATAGCAGCTGTACAACATACTAAAACACATACATAAATAAAACAATTTGGCATCTACGACTTTACTTGTGAGAATAACTATTTTATTATCCATCCTTCTTAATGAGCACTAGTCTCTTAAGTCTTAGTATTAGGTTTTCGTCATAACCGAGAGAAAAGATAGATACAGTAGCGAACTTTGGTTGTAATGTCGATGATACGAATAAAATGCAATATAAAATACTGAAAATTTACTCCCGCCGCTGATGAATTAACATTTAATAGAACAATTTATGATAGACTCCTTATGGCCTGGGACAAACGAGGGACTTTTGTCCCCGTGGGACAAAAATCTGAATCGTGTGAAAATGTCCAGTGTACTTGTCACGGACTCAACGCATACGGTGTGCGACCATTTGTTACCTGGAAATTGCGTCATAGTATGGACGTGCAGATTACGTCACTATCGAGCGCTCAATTCAGACTAAAGTTCGTCGTGTGCGTTGTTGCGCCTAGTTAGGTACGTTAGTTCTATTTATTTCAGGGACTCCTTCGTACTTTTGTTTAGTCCGGTCTTTCGATGTCCGCCGTTACTTGTGGGATTTTTGTAAGAGATATTTTTTTTTTGTGCGTTATTCAATACAATATATAATAGATCTATATAGATGGACAAAAAAAAACCCGGGGGACATTCCCTCGTTTGTGCAGTCCTTTATTGTATCTTTTAATAAATATTGTATATATCTTGCACAAGGTAAAGTAGTGAGATTCGAGTATCGAAGTAGGATTACAAATAACATAGTGAAGCACAAAAACAATAGGCAAATTGAAGTTTAGCTTCGAATTTATTTCGTATTATTTTAAAGTATTTAATCGCATGGTTTTTCGAGACATCAATTTATTGACGCTTATTGGATATAATGTACCTACTAAGATTCACTACCACCAGGGACCGGGCCCTATTTCTCGAATGTATTAGTTCACTAGTATATTAGTTACTAGTTATTAGTGACAAATTTACGAGTTCTAGTATTTTCTGTTTCTGAAAAATAATGATTAGATTGTTAACTAATACCGGTAGGCAAATAAAAAATATTAGGTCATGGACTAATATTACTAGTCTAATAAGCTTCGAGAAATACGGCTCAAAAGGATTTTCCTTTCTGTTACTGGCCACTAACAACTTGTTACGTAGGTATGGCTTTCGTGACAGATTACAAGTCTTATAAAAAAATTGTTTTAATTTAATTCTTGTTCTCATATTTACTTGTCGATATAATTACAACAAATTTTATTTAAAATAATTATGTTTATAGTTTGTGTGTATATAGAATAGTACAGAAATAATTATATGTCATAAATTAATGTTAGTAGTGAATTTACAATTTATTTTATGTGTAGTATCTAAACGTATATATAAACTCACATTATTAATAACAGTAATAAAGGGCCAAATTAGTGTCGTCGTCGGGTCTTTGTCATTGTATCGACCCTAATACTGACCCTTATTTACTTGTGTGGTATTTTTAATCTTCACATTGTATAATATTTTATTTATGTATCTTGTCACAATTATTATTTAAATGATATTAATAAAGATATGATCACATAAATATTATTAAATTATCACTTGCAAAGATGTCGTTTTTTTTAACCCTTATTACTTGTGTTACAGCATAATATATGGATATTGTAGTGAAGAACTAATTAAAAATATAGCCGTCATATACTACTCCGCTATTGTTTAATACATTATAATAATATATACATACATAATATTATACAATACAAGTAGCTTAACAGTTTCTGACGCACGTTAACGTATCAAACGCGCGAGTCAAAATTTTAAGTTGATGAGAATGAATTGATGAACTTTAAAATAAAATTCTTTTGAGTCTAATACCTACTCAAATTGTATACCGATCGAATATCTGAAATACCCTTTTATATAGGGGTAGGGTCAGAGTAAGCGGACTTTTGTTAGGGTGTAACTAAGTAACGCAGGAGCAACCCCTCAAAAGCAGACCAGTATAAGTACAACTATTATATTAATTCGACAGACCGTACATTTCAAGGTTTATTAAACACGTTTTATTGAAACTTTATTATAAGGTAAAATTGTTGTTTTGTTTTATATTGAGTTCGTATCATTATTGTTAACGTAACTATTTCGTTTTTGCGGTATAGGAAAAAATATATCATTTACCGAAAAGAAATCTTTTTAACATCTCTCATTTATGTTTCAAATTATTTCATCTTGGTTTCACGAAAGATGGTTAGCATTAATCTAATCCACGTTTCTATTTAACACTAGCTTGCCGCAGTGAGGTTTCACTCGCGTCTTTGCTTACTGCTCTGCTCCCGTCGCCAGTAGCGTGATGTTACATAGCCTATAACCTTCCTCGAGAACTGGGCTATCATACGCAAAAAGAATCCGATTCGTAGTTCTAGAGATTAGCGCGTTTAAACAAACAAACTCTTCCGCTTTATATAATAGTATAGATAGATTTTATGAGAGTAATTTATACCTGACACTGTCAAAAATTTACACAATCGTCGGCTAAGTTGCCACAATTAAAAGACAAGATAAGTGATTTCTCTACTAAGTATTTCCACCCTTCTTACCCTTTAAATTATTTTGTTGAACGCGTCTCTCATTTATGTCACAGTATCACATACATTACACAAATGATATCTATATTCGTTATGATTACGTTTTGATTCTTTTTAGAATATGAATCAATTAAGTACATACTTTTATAATACGAGCCTTTATAATATACGTTGAATAATAATAGTATTATTTTTTGGATCATTCTATTGTATCAAAATGCAGTGATTTTGAAATTACGTCTTCGTAAAAAATCTATTAATTTATACAAAATATAGTACGTGAGTAAGCAGTTAAACCTGACATTACATTGCTCTTTTTATTTCGTTAAGAAACTTTTTCTCTAGTACATCTAAGAAAATGTCTACGTATTACGTTATTTGGCTTAAGTTTTATAAGATTACTTACCTCATCATTCCATATACGTAAACGTCACAAGTACGTGTACGTAACTTTATACGTACACGTCTTCAGTTCGTGGTATAGTTATTTGATTTCTGCGCTCATCTCACTTCATAGTATACGTATACGCATACGTCATAGTGTTCGTAACATTACGTGCACGTCTTCAGTTCGACTATTTATTTAATTTTTACGAACTATTTAACAATATAATCACCGATACGGTGAAACATTTAGGCCGTTCGCACACTGCCCCGCATCGTGCAGTATACGTACGGTAGTGCGTGCTCTTACGTTGCTTGTATCTCTCTTTGCAACACACAGAAAACGTATTCACGCGCGGTGTAGCCGCCAATTTTATGTGCCGTTACCACGCACCTCGCAGTGTGTGAATCGCCTTACATACTAATCTTAACTATATTATAGAAACACGGAGTTCCTAGTGGCGTTGGGTGAGAAGCTCTGATCAGGTAACATGCTCGCGTCACCATACACAGGAGCGACGGGTCCGTTAGACGCGTAAGGACTACGGGACCATGTTCGTGAACGATTGATTGTAGGGGATGATTCCGGCGGTAGTACTGATTGGACCGGCTCTGTAGGCTTGCGAATTTGAGCTTTTTGCTGCATTCGTGATTGTACTGAAAAATAAACAATTGGTTAATAATAACTTCTTTATTTCTAGATCCCTCTGACTGCTCACAGGCAGTCATGGATTACCCCCTAATAGATAACGAGTTAATATTTATTTTGGTTCTGAATTGAGCTAACAGAAACAAGGGATAGGAGCGGGATGCGCGAAATGTAAAAGCTGCGTTTTGATTTATTTCAAGGTCAAGTATTCGAATATAGGAATATAGAAGGAATAGGAATGCACTAATCGTAGTATCCATTGTAAGTTCTTACGTTAACTCTACCTATGCGGGTTTTATTTGGAGGTTGTCTCTGTTTTAGCATGTGTGTGATAGGTACCGTAAGCATAAGCGACAGCCACAGCAGCGACAGTCGCCAACGTAGAAGCGTAAGGTCGCAGTAATGCTAACATCGCGCCCAGTAGTGAACCGCACGCAACATCACACTCCCGTTGTACGTCCACACGTAACTCCTGTGCGGTCAGTCGCGACCGTACCGTTACCCAGCCCAGACCACATGTTTGTGCCTCGTTGCTTACAATTACTGTCATCTCACCTACAACAATAATACTTAGATTATTTACACAATAGAAATCATTAATATTAAATTGTTAACCTTATTCATTTTATCATATAGCTCAACAAAACATTGAATCAATGTTTAGATTTTTATATTCATGTACATAACCCTTAGTAGACGAAAAACAGTCTAACAAAATGCATTTGGGAAAAAACTACCTAATAAATACATCGAAAATAAAATACTATTTAGATTATTGTTCAGTTTTGTTTGTATACAACTAATGTGACAAACAAACATACATAGCATGGGAAGCAGTTATCGTAACCTATGATCGCTTGCAAAACAAAAGCTAGAGTATATATTATTCACAAGTTGCCGCTCCCTGTAAATCTGTTGTTAAATATTTTAAAACCCGAAATGAAAATGAACACTTACCATTATCAACAGTAGTTTCCAACTTAAGTCCAGGCGATGGACTTAGCCTCACAAGTTTAATAGCGTGAGGATGTCCCGACACAGTGAATGCCGCGGGTGGCGACAGTAAGGACACTTTGTTAGTAGACACTCGTATTTGTGGCAATAACAACACTTTGGTACAAGCTCGATATACCGTCCATTCGGCACATAGCTCTACTTCTGATGATTCTGTTATTGAAGTCGCTGGAATTATTTTGCAGCCCATTTGACCTGAGAATTTAAAGTAGGGTTAGTAGGGGTGGTCGTTAACGTTAACTTTATTGTACAATAGTGTACTAACTAAAGCTTACCAATCAGTAGCTGATAATAGAAATGATGACATGAAAAATAAAATATTGAATTTGTCTCAAATACGTCTAAAATTTCGTCATGTACAGATTTTTAAATTGCGATCATTTATTTGTAAAAGCAGATTTATAATGAATAAGTACGGCGTTTGACTTTAAAAAAATATTAAGTCATAATTTTGTATTTAATACAAACCACGCACTTTTAAAGCGTTTTGTCAGTTTATAAAGAATAACTGCATTGATACATATTTATCATTGTTGCAATTATCAAAACAGAACAAAGTTAAATCATCACTAAAGTTACAAAAACACGGTTTTTACGTTGCTTTTGCTGATATGACTGTTTGTGTTGATAATACGACATAACGAACCAAATAATAATAATAAAAAATATATTAACTAGCTCACCATTAATAATATCAAGTACCGGCTCGGCTATATGCGGCGCTTTAGTCCTACAGAAGTACGGCAACTCTATAACAGCGCCCTCTAACGCATAACGTTGTTCGTCAGTACATATAAAAGGGCCTGTCAGACCACTCGCTGTGAACGATAGCGGTACTAGTGTGGATGGCCAATCACCAGGTAAAAACTCCATCTGGAAGAAAATGGTTTGGTTATTAAGTTATTAATCAGTAGAAAAGGCAAAATATTTAGTTAAGCGATTTTTATCTTGAGTCCATTAATATATGGTTGAATTTTGTATAGTCTACATTTGCTTTACGACTTTGAACAAAAATTTCCATAAAAATTAAAATTCAATAAGACTTAATATGACAGTGGCAACTGACACTGTACTAAGATCGCTTGCAAGCGAAAATAGACATAATTGTTTGTCAAACGATATTTACTCTAAGGTTGGTAAAGCAATTTTATTGTCGACTATACAATAGAATTTTTAGATATGTGCTGTTTTCACTGAGGATGTTTTAAGGCCCGTCGCAGACTTTTACGAATGCTTATGGTTTTGTTCCACTGCAAAGTAAAGCGTTCTTTTAATACAGGTAAGGCATTGGTCCCCAAGCTTGATCAAAGCAATTTAGCAATACAAAATTTTTCGACTCCATCGATCTGTCTACTATCATCGACCCGCTTAATTCGACGTCATAAGATTTTTTCCATTCAAGCTCATCGAAAGACGTTTCCGTAGGCGCTTCTGCAAGCTTGAACCTACTTACAAATCTATAGTAAGAACTAAGTAGTACATACCTTCTCTAACGGTATCTGGTGCAGAGTGTATACATTGTGGTGCCTATCTAAGCGTAGTATGTGCGTGCCCGCAATATCCTTCGTCAATAAAGCTAGCGATACCCCACTGCCGCTGAATATGGACACGCCAGCCGGCGCCCGCCATCCTACACCTTCTAGACACACTCCAAATCCACCAGTTACTGAAAAGAGAGAAAAATACCGAGTCAATTTAAACTTAATTTATTTGTTTTATATTTAATACACGAAAATTATAAATGCAATCATGTTTTATATAGGTACGTCGAAACCATGCTACTAGCATGAAGTTCTAGAAGTAGTTCCACTTTCTAGTTAACCTACTTTAATGCCTACAGCAAAGTAGCGCGACGGCAAGGTATTTTAGCCCCACAACAAATTTAAGTCTTAACTGTAACGACATAAGTTACATAATTTTGATTTTTTTATATCCCTTACGTCATTTTAGAATTTTTATATCAATTGCTTCTTTTGTTTTATCTGCTAGATTGCAGAAATGTTTTTAATACTTATAATACTTTTTTAAACAGTCTTTTAAATGTAATCTTTTTAAAAACATTATATTAAGATAGTTACAAAACTACAAAAACAAATAAATAATATAACATTATATTCACTTACCAACAACTCTATCGGCTCGTAGATCTGAGCCAGTGACCCACACTTCATCTTTAACAGTGACACCACTAACTGATGCTTGGAACGTCATAAACGTGCCCGCGGTATCGAGATTCGGTATTAGTAGCTCCGTTCCCAGGGCACTGTAAGGGCAAATATTTAGTTGTACATAGCTTTGTTTATGTTTAAGATGCGGTTTGTCAAAATAATAAACATCGCCTCAAGAATTGACTTTTGAACTTCGATTTCTAAACGATTGAAATTTTCATGTAGGCATTGTCATTTTCTGGATCTTGTTTAAAGTTGAATTTGGTAAGTAAATTATACGAATTTTCAGTAATAATAATTAAACTGTAAATGTTGTGTTTTAATACAGGTATGTATAATATAAATATAGGATGCAGTATTATTTTCTTTTGTATTATAGCTACAATAAAATACAACATTAAAATATTATTATTTCTGTCACATTGTATTATGTCAGTCATCAGCAGTATTACCTGTCAGTAGGTCGGCGTGCAAGCGCGGTGAGCGGAGCGAGCGCGGAGACGTTAGCAAGCGGCGCCAGCAGCGGGCGCCCCACACTGTTGCGCAACACTAACCGTACGTACGTTATGTCAGTCATCAGCAGTATTACCTGTCAGTAGGTCGGCGTGCAAGCGCGGTGAGCGGAGCGAGCGCGGAGACGTTAGCAAGCGGCGCCAGCAGCGGGCGCCCCACACTGTTGCGCAACACTAACCGTACGTACGTTATGTCAGTCATCAGCAGTATTACCTGTCAGTAGGTCGGCGTGCAAGCGCGGTGAGCGGAGCGAGCGCGGAGACGTTAGCAAGCGGCGCCAGCAGCGGGCGCCCCACACTGTTGCGCAACACTAACCGTACGTACGTTATGTCAGTCATCAGCAGTATTACCTGTCAGTAGGTCGGCGTGCAAGCGCGGTGAGCGGAGCGAGCGCGGAGACGTTAGCAAGCGGCGCCAGCAGCGGGCGCCCCACACTGTTGCGCAACACTAACCGTACGTACGTTATGTCAGTCATCAGCAGTATTACCTGTCAGTAGGTCGGCGTGCAAGCGCGGTGAGCGGAGCGAGCGCGGAGACGTTAGCAAGCGGCGCCAGCAGCGGGCGCCCCACACTGTTGCGCAACACTAACCGTACGGCGGGCTCGTGCGCCTCGCCCGCCGGCGCGACCGTACAGTACGAGGGGACCGCTACCTCTACGTGGATAGCCTGCGAATCATACCACAGGATATAGAAAAGCTACAGAATATTGAGATTTCTCTGTCTTTATGTGAGGCATAGAAAAGTATGTCTTATCCATTATGCTAATAATTTACTATGATAGCAATTAGAACATTGTCCACAATCAGACTAGCATCGATTTGGAAGGCAAGTAAATAAAATATTTACTAGCTGTTGCCCGTAGCTCCGCCCGCGTGAATTTCGGTTATAATCACATTTTCCTTACAAACTTTTATCCCTGTTTCAACCCCCTCAAGCCATTTTTTCGCGATAAAATCTATCCCTATACCAAATTTCATCAAAATCGCTTTTAGGCGTGAAAGCGTAACAGACAGACAGAGATACTTTCCCATTTATAATATAAGTATGGAAGTATGGTCATAGGTCACAAAACAATCCGAAAACTTTTAATTATAAAAGATTTTTTCTTTAAAAATAAGTAAAAGCTATGCAGACTCCAATATAACAGATATTTTCAAATACTCACAGTCTCTCTATAAATATTATTCCTTTCATCTCTATGCTGTGCCACAATCACTCCATGACCCGGTCTTATCGCTGTCACTTCACCAGCAGAATTCAAAGAAAATGCTCCATCTTCATAGGCCTTCCATGTTCCTCTAGGCAGAGACTTGAGCCTTACTACTGAACTAACGGCAAGGGCTAAACGATCACTCAATCCTAGTTCCTTGGACAAACCTTCGACAGATGTACGAATGTCCGATATACCAAGGATTTCTATTGTACTATCCCATGAACGAGTTTCTGCGACCTAAAAAATAAAACTGAGTTTTAGAAATACAACATAACTTTAACTTTTTAAGCGGGGCGTAAATAGCATCTCACTAAACCGCCATAGTGGAGGCCACCATACCAGTAGTTTGGCTTTTGAAATGGTGTCCGCCGCTTTTGGATTCCACTGACTGTTTACCATCAGGCAGAGTGGAGTCACTTTGATAGGCTAATATAAAAAAAAAACTATATATCAAAGTACAGACAACAGAGTTTAAATAATACTATAGAAGCGTTTTTTGTTTGTCACGTGTCATTTAGTTACCCTTGCCTTTTTTAGTATGGCAGAGAAGAGGATTGGATTAATTTAAAGGTGACGTAAGAATTTCTAAAAGAATCTGTATGAGGTCTTAGTCCAGCAATAGTACAGCATAAATGAAAAAGAATCTTGCCTTGCAATAGACATAGTAATGTATAAGCAGAATTTGTCTCAATACTTAAAATACTAAATATCTTTGAAATGTCCTTACCTGTCCAATATTTCTCACTCGGACATCGATTGTTATGACCCCAGGTTTTAGTGGCACCACACGGATTGATAAACCCTCGGCTAAGGACCTTTCCAGCATATCTGAAAGTAATACAATGAGTGTAAACGCAAATAAAGAAAAATACACATATAACTAGATCATGAATAAGTGCTAAACGGTTTATTCGTCTGTGACCTAGGTATACGTACCATCAGCGTGCGTAGTATATAACCTGGCTGCGGCAGGATCCCGCACGCTCCACGTGACGCGGGGCGAAGGCTGCAGCGCGCCTAGGGCCGCCGCCCCCAGCCCGCTCGCTTCTACCCACACCGGGCTCGGAGCACCCACTAGCAAGCTTTGAGTGGCCGCGCGGACGCGTATACCCGATATTGGTATTACCTGAACAATACACCAATATTACAATAATTGCCTATTTGAGCACCTTAAAGCTATGATCAGACAACGAGCGGATGCACGGTTTTGCTCGCGATTGTAATTGCACTTGTCGACATATAGTTTCCACTGCGAGTACAGGTGCGTAGTGTTTAGAACAAAACACGTGTGGACTGTGAAAATTTGCCACTTTGGTAAAATGTCTTCCATTTTGACAGCGCTATCAAAATAAATATTTTTTAGTGTACATTTCGGCAATTTAAAATTGTTAACTCATACAAAAAAACTGTAATTATCTGGCGATTGAAAAGAGTGGCGTGAGTTTCTTGCCAGTTCTTCTCACAGCTCTACCTCGTCAGCGCACTGACTGTAGGTTAATTAGCTGACTTCATGTAATTTGACTTTACATAAGTATCATTATTTATGATCAAAATAAAATAAATACTTTGACTTTGACTTTGAAATTTAAATGTTTTATTTATAAAATGGATAATTCACGTGCTTAAGGACAAAAGAAAATTGCTGAGAAGGTTTTCTAAAATGGCGCCCACGAGGTGGCAGCACCGACTAATCAGGTCTAGCTGTCAAGTGCTTTTTGAAAATTAACCCCCGATTGGCCCAATGTGAAAGTTGAAGTGGCGTTAACTGGTGGCGAAAATTTGCCTAAACACCCTCATTGATTAGTGCAAGTGATTAGTAATCAGCGAAGTAGATAGAATAAAAGCGTGTTCTATTTATTTCTAAGTTGCCACGCTCGCACTCGCACTCGCACTAATCAAAGTGGAAACTAGGCTTTACGTGACGTCGAGGGCCACGAAGAAGCACGCCGTGACTATTTCACGTCGCCGAGCTGTCCCACCCTGTCCTTAAAAATAATGTTTCTCCAATATAAGTATACAGTACATATTACAATGATATCAAACAATTACATAGCCAGCTACATGAAACACTGCAGCGTATGATATACATAACAATTGGCAAAACAGATTACTCACAAATCTTTTAAATTTAAATAAGTACAAGTATTTTAAAAATTAATTATTTAGAAAGGGATAATATTCATATTTACCTCAACTTCTGATTCTGCACTAGCCATCTCCAAATTTCCAACGTCTAGGGCCACTAGTTTAATACGAGCGGTACCAGTCGACAAACCATGTACGGAACCCAATGATGATACCTAATAATAACAAAAAAAAGTATATAATGTTATAGTATAAGGTCGCGGGTGTAAACTATATGTGGAAGACGGAAAACCGAGTGTTATGGCGTAAATTAAAAGTCCTTTTTCAGCAATAGAATGTGATAGGCGGTTCATTTGATTGAAACCTTACATGTTAACAAACACCGCTATGGAAATTGTTACATACAAATATAAATAATAATCATTAAAAGTTTAAACAAAGAACATGTCTTTTGCATTATTATTATTATAACAAAGTTTCCGCAGCGCAGTTTCTTACTGCTCTGCTTCCGTCGCCAGTAGCGTGATGTTACATAGCCTATAACTTTCCTCAAGAACTGGGCTATCATTCGCAAAAAGAATTATTCAAATCCGACTAGTTAGTTACAGAGATTAGCGCGTTCAAACAAACAAACTCTTCCGCTTTTTATAACAGTATAGATATAGATTAGTAGCAGTGTTAACATGAACAGTAACATACCTCTACAAAAGGAAGACCAACAACAGAGCTATAGTGTAAACTGGCGAGGTGCGCCGGCGGCCCGCCGCGGTGTCGTAGCTGTAGTCGTGCAGCCGGCGGCACTCGCGCCGTACGGGGCAATATCTCCAACGGCGGGAATACTAACACCTAGTACACAATAAATAAGGATTAATAACATACATTGCTTCACGCTTTTTATCCCCGAATGGGTAGGCAGAGGTGTTTAACCACCGCTATTTTATTTTGGCGCCAATGAAACAGTTATGTCCCTTAGTCAACTTATCTCTTCGAACAACGAAAATATATTGCCTACTCAATTATGCTTAAATTAAATGTAATGATTATTAAACATATTATCATAGTAGCTGTTGCCCGCAGCTCATATCTCTAGACATATTTATTATGTACATTTTTGACTCACCTCAACTTCAGGACTCCAAACACCACCAAAACTAGCTCTAACTTTCCCATTACCCTCTTGCACCCCACATAATACCCCATCTTTGATAGTAACATATCCCGTAGTCCTATAGTCCGGTGCTCTACCGGTAGATAGGTACCGGTGCGATACTCCTTGTATTAACACGGCGATAGGTACGCAAGCGCCGACGCCTACTGCGCGAGATGTTGACACTTCCACGGAGAGTACTTCTTCTATGTGAACCTAGAAATATATTATAAGTTACTACACATTTTAAAAAGGAAGAATTCTCAAATTTTATGTCATCATACAAATTTTATGTCATCATACAAATTTTATGTCATCATACAAATTTTATGTCATCATACAAATTTTATGTCATCATACAAATTTTATGTCATCCTCATCATACAAATTTTATGTCACCATACAAATTTTCTGTGATAGTACCGTGAACCCAATTAACTACCTTACCGACAAACAGAGAAATTTTCGTCAAAACACAAAAAGTTTTTTTTACTCACGCTTGATTGCGTCTCACGAAATTTTGATGATAGCAGACTGGGCTGGGCTCATGTATTATTTTGACGGTATGTCTTTTTAAAAGTTCATGTGAGTGGAAAAGGACGGAAAAAATTTCAACCGGGCTGTATCAGTTGAAAATGTACAGTGAGTTTCTACTATCAATTCAAATCCAATAATAATAGATATTATAACAACACTAGCTTTCCGTGGCGCGGTTTCACCCGCGTCTTTGCATACTGCTCTGCTCTCGTCACCAGTAGCGTGATGTTACATAGCCTATAACCTTCCTCGAGAACTGGGTTATCATACGCAAACATAATTTTTTAAATCCGACTGGTAGTTAAAGAGATTAGCGCGTTCAAACAAACAAACTCTTTCGTTTTATATAATAGTATATGTAGATTTACCTCAATAAGTTGTTTCTCTCCTTGCACACACATATCAACAACTAATAGATCGTAAGACCCGGGCCCCGGTACAGTCGCAGCTAAAGCACCATCTTCTACTAAAGCTGTTACTCCTTTTGGTGACTCCACTATGTAACGACCGCTACCGCCCGTTATTGTCGCAATATTGTTTATAGTCTCGCCTTCCCAGGCTATGTTTACCTAGAAAATTTATTTTTAAAGGTTGGATTTAAACACATTTAGAAATAAAATCACATAAAATTAATCGAACTTAAAAATCTACATTAAAATTCTTACCAATAATTAGCTAGTTTCAGCTTTTTAAGTATATTTATGAGTAATTCAATATAAATGGTTTTAAAATATATTTACATATAATAAAAACTTTTTATTATAGATCTTAATAGCTATATCAAGTATAAACAAAGTTGATACCTTGACTGGATCACATTTCAAAGGAGCGACTACTTTAGCTTGTATAGAAGCAGTCGCATCAGGAATATGGGCTTTTAACAAACCGGTCCATCCAATAGAGAGTTCAGTAGCCGTCACAATCTGTAATCAAAAACATATTTTTCAAATGTAATCGCCAATCCGCATTAACCCTTTCATGGACACTACTGTAGACACAATAGATGTTTTATTGTCATCACGGTCATATATATACGTTTAGGTACTGTCCCGGAAAGTGTTAAGCGAGCGTGGCGATCAAAACTCGAGCCTTCTCTGTATGAGAAGAGGCGTTTCTCTAATGGTAATCATTATCACATCATTAATAATAATATCACAACAACTATACACAACGCCATCTAGACCCAAGGTAAGCATATACATAATAATCTTATAGCTTGTGTTATGGGTTCTAGAATGCGATATACATTACTTAACTACTTCTTTTTAACCGACTTCAAAAATGGAGGCGGTTTTTCCATTCGACAGTATATATTTTCTTTTTTTGTAAATACATACACATTATACATAGAAAGACCCAGACCAATGCAAATAGAGATATTCATGCACACAAATATTTGCACGGGAATCAAACCCGCAACCTATGCGTGGCAGTCCGTACACAGTACCACCGAACCACAGAGGCAGTCATTCGCCTGAAAGCGTCCACTGAAGGTGTTAAGCTTTTCCTAGAGGGAGGTGTTTTCATACCGCTTGGATGACGGATTGGTAACCGCCGTATGATGACATTTTTAGTTCAAAGTAATACAGCTGCTCTTGGTAATCTATTAATCGCCTCTTGTGATGGGGTGGTCGTATATTTAAGACCGAGACCATAGCCTATAAGTATATTCAGCTCTGCTAATCAACACCGTAATTGAATAACACAATCGATTTAGAAAAAATGGACTTTAAGTTACAGACGTTAAAAGCGTTTCTCCTGTAAATTACATCATGTACTTAAGTCATTCTTTCTTAGAGCATTATATTCTTTAACCACTTACTTGATAATATTTATACGGCACTGGCACAGGTACATACTCAGGGTGATGTTCAACAAACAGCCTGTCGGTAGCTTTGTACTCTAAGCCGGGGTGATTAGGTTCAATATCCCATGTCATTTTAGGACCATTTTCATCAAGGAGCTCCCGTCCTATTGCGTCCATCAGCGTTACTCTTACAATCACTTCTTGATTAGGACGAAGCCATATTCTGAAATAATAATGATTAATGAGGGAATTTGATATTAGTAAGCTAATTTTCGATGTGAAATGCGTAATTGCGCGGTCTGTGTAAATTGACACAAGAATTAAGCAAGAAACACTCGTATACGTACTTGGGTCCCCCGGAGCAGTTCCCGTGCACGTCTGCGGGCTCCAGGCGCGCGCGGGACACGTGCGCCGCGCACCGCGCCTCCAGCGATACTGACTCCTGCTCCTCGCCCGACTGAGACCTTATGTCCAGCGACGACTCACCTTTCTGACAACACAGGATATAAACATTGACATTTTAGGATTGAATCCGCACTTTCCCATGCATTTGCTAGAGGGAGACAGAGCGACTGAACGCGACAGCACGCGGCGGCGTTTCTCGCTATAGTTAATGACGATTTGGAGTAAATAACAAGTCTCAGTGACAGAAAAAGATGGAAGGAAGCATAGGAAACTGTTCCATGCTGCCAGATGTGGTTCAATCCTTAGGCTATTCAGCGTAGGCATTCGATGAAAGTATCCGCAATGCGTCGCTATGTCACAGTTTTCCTGCAGTTAATTGCTCGCTGCATTAGCGCGGCGCAAACAACAATTTAAACTATAACACTCGCGCAACGTAATCATGTAGCACAGGAGAGACACCGCGTATACGTTTAGAAACAGACGAAGAAATATCTTAACATAATTTTATATAGATTAGTAGATACATACCTTTTTACACTTCAAAGTGAACAACTGAACGTCTGGATAGCGATGCGGCGGCGACCCATCGCGAGAAACCAGCTCAGCAACTCTTGAGTCGCTAGGAACGGGGACTAAAGCTTCACCTTCTACTAAAACCTGGACAAAAATTGTTTTTTTATGAATTAGTAGTGTTGCTATCCGTATTTATAATACTGCTCGGCTAAGAAAGAAAAAACGAGAAGTTGCAGAAACGGTTACGGGACACGCGCATGCAACATGCGCCTTCTGGAGAGGAAGAAGCTAACTAACCGGTAACGTAGCACCAGGTAATGCCGCGGCGTGTGTAGGCCACAGTAGTCTGGGCGCAGCTCGCACTAACACACGCGTAGTGTCGCCCGCACGGCCGCGGGACACGCGCACGCGAGATACACCGCGCGTGGTCCATGAGCACTGTAGCACGCAACACGCACCCTCTGACAACAAGGAATATTACTTACTATGGGTTATGGTTATAAATTAACCCTAATAGATACTTCATTACCATTTATTTGTTTTGACTCGAGCTCACAAAAAATGTGGCAGGGGTGGAGTGCGGAGATCGTAAAAGCGACGGTGCTATTGCTATTTATGATTCCCGCACTTCAACCCTGCCCCCTTTTTTTGAGTCGAATCAGAACAAATGAATGCGGTATATATTATATCTATGTCGCGTACAGACTTACGAAATGCAACATGCAATGTAACATGCAATGAAAGTATTTCCATAGTGTAGACGCCTTGCGCGCACGAATCGCGCACGAACAAAGAATTTCTATTGGTGCTTGCCGCGAACCGTAATATGTCGATTTTTTCGCCGAACTCGCTTAGCGCTACAGTAGACGGTTGTGCGTGTGTACTGCAGAATGCGCACGAATCATGGCTATGAAAGAAAACACAGCTACGGTAGAGGCTACTCTTGATGCTCGTATCGTATTCGCGCGCACACCGCAAACAGATGCGAGTACGTACATGCTCGGTTCGTGCGCGCCCTGTGTCCACACTTATGAAATGCTCGTTTCATGTTACATTGCATTTCATAGGTCTGTACGCGCCATAATGATGACATGTAATGCACTAATATGTATCAACCGTAGTACCCGTAATGAGTTCTTATGCTTACAAATACAGCGTGACGGATGCTTACGGCTGATGCCCTGTATACAAAATCTATTAGGAGGTTAAAATATATTTTGTTACGGTATACTTTAACAAAATATATTAGCTATCTGTGAATATATTGTTATGCTTACTCACCTATAGGCTGCACCCAAGTCGCTGCTGTCACATTATGAGGTTCTGGACCTTCCAATAACGAAACAGCGAATGTTTCGCAGTTGCATCTAAAAAAAAATATAAAATAAACCGTTCACATATAACATTTAATACTTCATTTTATAATAAACGTAAGCTTATTTTCATCTCATTAAAAATCATTCCCATTTTTTAAGGTTATAATAAATTACGATTAGGACAAAAATCACCTATTAGTACTTGATAGACAGTGCTCCAAAGTGACTGTAGCAAGAATCCACTAAGCTCTGAATATTAAACATACGAAAACTTTGCAAATCTAGTCTATTAACAAGATAAATGTAAGTGCTATAAATCTATACTAATATTGTTCGGGACGAGTGTTCCCGAAGGGTCGAATGGTTCGTGGGGTAAAGAAGAGACTTTACAACTGTTTGGCAAACAAGTCTATTCCAGAGACAATAAGTACATACAACGTACTAACTATAACAATGCTATCAACTATAAGATGTCGGAGACGAGATATGCTCGTGCTCTGGCTATGCGTAGTCAAGACTATATTGGATAGCCTAAGACTCGATTTTATAAGGGTCTCGGCTCCGACAGGGGTGTAGTTTTTCTTAACCCAACTGAGGTACCTAATAGGGTAACGGTTATACGTTATACAATACAAAACTTAATAGTAACAGAACATGTTGTAAAACCCTAACATTAAACAGCACTTTATAGCGTTATAAACTCGTAGAGCAAAAAACATCTTTAGAAATCAATAAATTCAGCGTGTTACATAGGCTATAATATTATTATGTTTAACATAATATTATTTTCAGTCATTTTCGGAATTTATGTATTTAACGCGCCTTTGCAAACCTAAATGATGTCATACGACATTAAGCCCTAGTTTCTGAAAGGCTGATCAACAGAAACTGGGAGTATTGCTATGATATTTTCTGTACGAGTTTGTTGTGAAATCAAATGAAACTTTTGATACCAAAGCGAAGCGAGGAAAACTCTAGTAAATATAAAAGTACTTACGTATGAAAATTATAAAGTTCGCCAGTTTCGGGATGTGTAGCGGTGAGCGCTACGTGTAGGTGATGCGGACGACCCACGCGCGCGTGACCCGAACTTGATACTTGTACTAGCTCTGCTGGGGCGGACCATACTCTGCGGATATTTTAATATACATATTATCACGCTTTTTGTTGAAAAGGAGTAGGCAGAAGTTTTGCTACGTGTTTTATAAGAAATTTTAGAAACACACCTTAAGTGATTTAATAAGATCTGATTCTGTGGATGTCGTACAAAAAAGGTACTAAGATCATTATTGAAAAATTTTATCAAGACATTGCAATAATTGTACCGAGTATGTGGCTTCTTATTATATCTTTTATATCGAGCAAAACCTAAACGCATCGCTGCATTTACACTTTAGTGACGTTTTATGAGTATAATCAATATTTTCCAAAAAATATCATCAGGGAGATTTTTATATTTATTTATTCCCGTCAATATTGTAATTACTAAAAGCAACAGCTATCAAGGTCACAGGACATATCAATAAAAATCTCATCTGAAAAGCAAACAAATCCAATGATATATACCTTCCCACAGCTTTAACATGTGGATACTTCTTCAATTGTACTCTAACACCAATATCGCCTACACCTCGTATAGTTAAAACACCTTCTGATGAGAGGGTAAGCAGTGATTGTTCAGTATTGCCTTCTATCTCCGACCACATGACAGATTCGTCACCTCCGCCTGCGTGTTTTAGTTGAATGTCTCTGTAAAGAATAATTAAATTTTAGTATGTGTGGGCTGTGACATTAACTTAGAAATGATCTTTCTAGAAAATGGAATCATCTCATATTTTGCTGTGGCAGTAAACGGCAACTATACACATAATAATAATACCAGCTTGTATTGTCCCACTGCAGGGCAAATGTCTCTTCTCTTAATAGAGAAGGCGTGGGCATTAATCACCACGCTTGCTGAAAGCGGATTAGCAATTTCAGATTTTTACTTTTAGGTTTCCTCACGATGTTTTTCTTTACCGTCAGTCAGAAATCTCCGAGATAAACTTAGAAAGTACATATGATTTGAAAATCACATTGGTACTTGCATTCACATGTAATAAATGTGTACATAATATACACCAAAGATGTATTAATTGTAAATTAAAAAGTCAACAAAAAGGTCCAGTTATTAGGTGCAGATCTTGCTTTTAAAGAAAATGAGACAATTACCGGGTAGTAGTTAATTGTGGTGCTAAATTACTAGTCTGTCTGCATATTATATTACTATTCTGTCTGCCAAACATAGTATCTATGGCAAACTGATTCCTTTAGGAAATACTTGTATCGTGTTTCGAGCTATTTCCGCCTACTTATCGTAAGTGACACCTTTATCGAAATTGATATTTGTACCGTAAGACTAAGCACTTACAGTACAAATTATGATGTTGATAAAAGTGTCGCTTACGATAAGTAGGCGAAAATGTCGATTTGTTGTCTTGAGGTTACATAACATACAACCTCATTGTAAAATACTGCGTGAAATATTTGTTTATAGTATTACTTACTGTACAGAATCAGTCCAAGCAACATATAATGTTGGCGGTACCACTTCTAATGGCTCCACTGCTACTGCTGACACTTGACCTTCAACCTAGCAAATAATTCAAAAATTAATTTAAGGTCACGTCGATATGAAATTAATTACTTACCATATGATAATGTTACTATTTTAACGTCTTTAATTATTAATGAGCAGTTGTATATTACTTTACTTACATTAAATTTTAAGAAAATAATGTTTTCGATCTAGACACCTACTTTTCTATAAAATTCAAGTATTTGGAGATATGAACTATTTTAAGTGGCGATTAAAATCACAAGCCATATCTCGCTACAGCATTGAGGCAACCTCAATTTCTTTACCTACAAGTTTTTATGTGACTTACCTACTTTTATGTTATGTCTAAATAAAATATTTTGCATGACTCTTTTTAGCAGTATATCAACAAAACTAATAAAAACTTAAACAAAAAGTACATAACGTGTTAAGGCATGCTATATTACAATTTAATACATCCTGACCTTGCGAGAATAGCTCCTTCCAGCTATTGAATGCAGCTTTGCAGTCACAGTAAATGGTCCTGAATCCTGGGCCACAGCATCCGTCAAAGTACCATTTTCCGTAGACATCAACAAATCAACATTAGCCTCTCCATTCACTGTTAACCGTATCAATATCTGATCACCAGCAAATAAAGCATGGCCGTCTTTATCTAGTAAAATACTGTGTATAATAAATGGTTCTCCTTTTATAACTAAGTTTGAAGGACGTAAGGTCACTCTGATACTGTACGGTTCGGCCACAGTTAGCGTTGCCGAAGCCACTTCAGTTGCTCCTGACATCAAGTATATTAATGTGTGACCTATTTCCTTCCCTCGTACTAAACTGACTGTGTCTTCTAATATAGCGGTTTTGGAGTCTGGTACTTTCATATAGTATAGGGTTTCGTATATGTCTTCGATTGTGAGGCGTCCAGCTCGCGCTCGTACCACTCTGAAATTCAGTATAAAGTAATTAAAAAAGGTAAGAAACAATCAACTATAAAATAGTGGTCAATTTACATGAGAAGGCACATGAACTTTGTGTAATACTGGAGGGACAGCAGCAGTAAAGTCCATAGTAAGGCGATCGTCAACCGTCGACAACGGTTAACGCAAAGATCCTCCACTTTTGGGGAGTCTATATCCAATATTGGATGTCTTTGCGGCTATCAATACGATAGGTAAATTAGGTACAACAATATCACTACTTTTCATTATAAAACAGATAATATTTAGAAGGGATTTAGGACATTATTATTAATACTAATTTAAACAGCATGCTTACATACCTATAACGCAGCGTATCCCCTGGAGCTATAATCGCAGTAGCCGGTGTAAGCACAACGCTAGCCACCACTTGCAGCTTGAACTCTGTACAGATGTCTTGTAAACAAGCTGTCACTTGAGACTCTCCGATAGCTTGACCGTAGAGTAATACTGAGTGGGAACTTTGGCCCAGAGCCTCCAGTTCTGTGACGCCGCGAGGTGCTTCGTAGTCTGTATCGCACCATCTTACTAGTCTGGACAATTCAGAAAATGTTTATAGTAAATTGTGATAAAGATAGCAGGCAACCAAAGAATGAGAACATAAGTGCTCTCATCCTTCATTCTTTCCTCAATTTGTGAGCAAATTGACGAAAATTGGGGGAGATCTGAGTCGAGTCAGATGATAGTTAACTATTAATCAGATATTAGTCTATGAAGTGCAAGCAATACTAGGTAAATCTTCTAACAACATTATTTCACTTAGATAATGTTTTGTTTGCAAAGAAATTTGTCTTTTTTTGTATGAGATATTATGTGGTAATAGCCTTCCGCAGTGTCGTTTCACCCGCGTTGAGTTACATCTTTGCTTACTGCTTCACTCTCGTCGCACCTAGCGTGATGTAATATAGCTTAACCATCCTTAATAACAGGACTATCAAACGCAAAAAGAATTATTCAAATCCAACCTATAGTTCTACAGATTAGATTTATTTTTATTGAATAAGTTGCTGCGAATGTGGCCAGATTAAAATCTAAGCATAGATTTTATGTTACCACAAGAAAATTGAAGCCAATCATAATCTCGTGAAATAGTTATTTGGGATACTTACTTAACAAGTAAATCTTCACCAACTGTATTGCCAAGATTCTCTATTTGCCATGTGAAGCTTACTCCCTCAAGAGTCGAGAATTTATTGCCTTGATCATCATATGCAACAACTTCAAAGGCCTCAGGTGCTTCTTCCAGATATAGCTTCCATGTTGTACTCATTACTTTCAAATAACTTATCTTGTCTATGTCTACATCTCCACGAAGTATCTGTAAAAAGTTTACATGTTTACTATTATTGTTAGTTATTCATTCATTTGGGTAAATTGAATAACATTTACGAACATGAAAATTACAAAATGTCGGCTAATTAACTAACAGCCAATTCGCTAACGTAGGGAAGAGCCATGAGAAGAGCTGGCAAGAAACTCAGGCCAATGTTTTTAATCGTTAGATTATTAAAATTTTTGTAGGTAACCATTTCAAGTAGCATGCAAAATGACGCAGGCAATACTCTTAACTCTAAATCTAAAACTACTCTAAATTGTAACATTGTTGTCTATGGTTGGGCAGTTTACTAAGCCATCCAACCAAAGCAACCTTTGGAATATTCATGTCATACAAATATTTCTTCATTTTTACCTTACCTAGATTTCATAATGGCATAATATCAGAGAGTAACATTATTACTGTCCATTACAAGCACTCACACTAATACTATCAAATTTAATAGCAATCTGATGTGAACAGAAGCAGATTAACAAGTATATTATGTAAGTAATGCTATAGCACAAGTGTATATTATGTAAGTTGTAAACTTAGGCTTGTTTAGATTCAATCTGTAGCACCTGGGACTAGTAAGACATTTGTACATAAAAACACAGATGCAGATAATATTTAATACTAAGTAGTTAAATAGTATTAAGAATAATAACAAGGTGCTTTAACTATGTAGCTTTACATATGAATCAACTTTTATTAATTTCTAGCAATACCATAACACTGTTCATAATTCAAGATTACTCTGATCTCAAACAAGTCAGCCATAACCTTGACTACTTCAACAGTACCTTTAAAATATTACCCAGTTACTAATCTTAATACAGTGATGTCACAATCTATTTTTGAAAGTCATACTGATGTTGTTAATGGAACTGTGTAAACTAAGTGCTAATAATAATTATTGAAAATATTACATTACTGATTATTTGAAATTTTCACTACAATTATAATGGTAAATTTACATAATTTTACTACATTACTAATTAAATACTAAGCATGTACTTAATATGTTATAGAATCGTTTGTAAAAAAAGCATCAAGAAATATTTGCATGTGAAAAACTTTTGTGAAAATAGTTTGCCGCCATTTCTTAATAGACACTCACCTCGCCAGTACTGGTTTCTTCGGCTAATATTATCACAGAACCAGGTGGAACACACGTCTTGGAGACGGAGACGCGCGCGGCGCGGGAACAGTGACCCCACGAATCATCGTACAAAGGCACCAAATCAATGATGTCATCCCGAGACAAACTCCTACAATACCAAAGGATATCTTGTAAAATAAAGCCTCATATTTCAGTACCTACACTAGATATTATCAAAAACTCACCAAGTATAACAACCTCCTTCAATAATTTCAAAAGTAAAATTCACATTCAAATTCTCGAACCATGGCAACTGCACTCTAGGCGTGTTTATTTTGCCGCAGTCACATGTGTACGCAAACAAACACAGTAATGTTACAATTACAGTAGTCTTTGGCGTCTCCATCATTTTATTTTCGTAATTACATCAATAAAAACAAAAATAATAACACTATTTGAAATTCTAACCTAACTCAACAAATCGCGCATTTCAAACTTTTGACAGTTAGTTTTACTTGTCAGAGTTGGGATGGAAATGCATGCTTTATAAAATAATGTAGTCTGTGATGCTGACTAAGTAATTAAATGAATGAAAAACCTCTAAAGTGACAACATGTAACTGTTACATCTAGAAATAATAACTCTAGATATCAGCTCTAGTTCATGACTTAGCAAACTAGGCATGGGCTTAGTAACTCCGGTAAAAGATTGGATATGTCAGATATCCTTCCAAGTATGTATATATTATTATATCCGATTAACATATCCATATCCGCTTAATATATCAATAACTCCGCGGGCTTATTCTCGCTTAATCACTCCGGGAGCGGTTGAGCGATGACCAAAAAGTTCGGTCATCGCTAGGACACTCAGATATCGTTTTTTAAAGGAATAAGTTCAACAACAGCAATGTTCAAAATGGCGGCTGCTTTTAATAAATTTGACTTAAAATTTGGGTTTGGTCAACGCTGAGACACTCAGATATCGTTTTTTAAAGGAATAAGTTCAAAAACAGCAAAGTTCAAAATGGCGGCTGCTTTAATTAAATTTGACTTAAGATTCGTGTTTGGTGATTGCTGGGACACTCAGATATCGATTTTGAATGCAATCGGTTTAAAAATAACAAAGATCAAAATGGTGGCTGCTTTTAATAAATTTGACTTAAAATTTGGGTTTGGTCATCGCTGAGACACTCAGATATCGATTTTGAAAGGAATAGGTTCAAAAACAGCAAAGTTCAAAATAGCGGCTTCTTTAATTAAAGTTGACTTAAGATTCGTGTTTGGTGATTGCTGGGACACTCAGATATCGATTTTGAATTCATTCGGTTTAAAAATAACAAAGTTTAAAATGGCGGCTGCTTTTAATAAATTTGACTTAAAATTTGGGTTTGATCATCGCTGGGACACTCAGATATCGATTTTGAATGCAATCGGTTTAAAAATAACAAAGTTCATAATGGCGGCTGCTTTTAATAAATTTGACTTAAAATTTGGGTTTGGTCATCGCTGGTACACTCAGATATCGATTTTGAAAGGAATAGGTTCAAAAACAGCAAAGTTCAAAATGGCGGCTACTTTTATTAAATTTAACTTAAGATTTGGGTTTGATCATCGCTGGGACACTCAGTTAACGATTTTGAAAAGAATAGGTTCAATAACAGAACAGTTCAAAATGGCGGCTGCTTTATTTAAATTTGACTTAAGATTCGTGTTTAGTCATCGCTGGAACACTCTGATAACGACTTTGAAGGCAAACGTCTCAGTCCGGAGTTGTGTGGATACATGGATATGTCGGATATATTAATATTTTGGAAAGGGAAGGTCGTGGCATATCCAGTCCCGGATATATATCCGAGGATATAGGTGTGTCCGGAGTTACTCATGCCTACAAACTATTATGACACAGACTACATTAATTGGTGTCATACGTTCTGTACAGAATTTTCAGGTTTAATCGTGACAAGACACAATATTTCGTGTTTTAGTGTGTGTGATAATTTTGTCCTGTGCAATTCACACGTACCGCGCCTTACACGCAGTAAAGACGGCAAACAGATTCCTTTACATACACTTATTTTACTTTCTGTTTCTTCATGTCGGACATTAAAATGCATCTTCCTAGTTTATTGCTCTTGCGTTCTTAATAGACTATAACTTGTATCAGGGTTAACTGTTTTTGATCATTAGTACTGGAGTACTGGAAGTAAGAAATTATCAAACATAAAACTAAGATAAAATTTGAATTAATAATGAAGAAACCGTCGATAATTATCTGAAACGTCATCAAAAAGTTCAAGCATTTACCACACACATAAAACCAAAAGTCATTTTGCTGCTAAACTGAATGCTATTTTGATCTTGTCTGTTTTTGCTCCAACTCCAGAATTAAGCTTGAAAATGATTATTTTCATGAATACAAAGAGTAAGAGTTTTATTTATTTAAAAAAATCTCTGGCATTTGGGGACAAGCTCTGTGTTTAATTATAATTTACAGGCACTAAGTACTCCCAAAAGATATTATCTTATTCTTTTCATTATTATGTTATTATACTGTAGGCTACAAGTTTTTCAATGTTATTAAAAAAATGTGATTGAAAAAAAATAAACTTGAAGATCTTAGTCATAAAATACTTACATTTTAATAATTTAGAGACAGTGTGTTTCGATATTTTAATATCTCTTTAAATTCTTGAAATGCTGTAAGCTATATCTATTTTTAGTTAGCTAATTTTCTATATTTTATTTAAGTAACTTTTTAAAGTGTCATTAGGGCAGAGGTGAACCAAATATCGAAAAACATTATATGAGGAAAAAAATCATCAAAAAACTATGTTGACTATAAATTCTGAATATAAGTATGGTGTGAATGGTTGAGTATATTTTATTTGTATTTTCTTCGAATCTGATGTTTACGCTACATTATTATATTACTCAAAAGTTTCATTTCAACACATTCAGTTTGTACTAGTTCAGTTTTTGCGTGGAAGAGTAACAAACATGATTTACTAATACCAGCCTATTTAGTGTCCCACTGCAGGGCAAAGGCCTCTTCTCATATAGAGAAGGTATGAGCATTAATCACCACGCTTGCTCAAGGCGGATTGGCAATTTTAGACATTTAAGTCCAGGTTTCCTCACGATGTTGTCCTTCACCTTCAGTCAGAAAAGTCCAAGATAAACTTAGAAAGTACATATGATTTGAAAAATCACATTGGTACTTGCCCGGATTCGTACCCACTACCTCGTGTTTACGAAGCAGGTGCCTTATCCACTGGACCATTTCGACTCTGAGAAACATGATAATAACTCTACAATTACACAATGCTATCTAGACTCAAAGAAGCATATTAACATTAATAAAGCTTGTGATATGGGTCAGGATATAAAATACATGCCTAATATACATAGATAGAAACACCTAGTTTTTTATTAATCATATCATAAGCTATATCATCTATAGACTACTTAGTAAAGTATTATTGTCACTCTATTTGGAAGTGATACTTGACCTCTGTACTACATAATCTCGTTCGGCTTGGTTTTTAGCAGCGAGTACAGCGAGTACTCGGTCCAGTATATTACGTCCATGATATTGTACTGTAACTATTATTTTGGATATAATATTTGACTTGTTACTATAATATTCATCAATCACCTCTCTAGATCTAGAGATAGACAGATTATATAAAATCACAGAATGCAATTTTGTAAGTATGACAATTTTGTAAAATTTTGTCATATTGTGTTTTTCAAAATCCATAAAACAAGGTGTGTTATTAATAATTTTACATAAAATAACCGAAAAATTATTTTATGTTTAGTAACATATTTTAAAAAATATGTGTGACAGAGGACAATGCTTGACAAAACATACATTTGGGATTCGGAATAAAAAAAACAAATGTCAGTCAAAATGTTAAATATGGCTGCAGTGTGTTCGTCATGTTTAGTGTCGTATTTTACTTGAAAATTATAAATAAGAGCCATAATGAGCACTGTGGATAATTAATGTGAGACGATAGTAAAGATATCAAAAAGCAGAATATTGTTTGTAAAGCGTTCAAGTGACAAATACCATGATGTCTAATAACAAGGCTACTGAAATAAAAGGCAGCGAGATCGATAAAAGCAAACGTCGTCATAAAACTGACGACACTGTTATTGCGACAGCGGCAACAAACGTCGTTGAAGATACATTACAACTCGGAAAGATGGAGAACGCGGACGAAAGTGCGGGCAAGCCTACAGATCTGTGTCTTCAAGGCAACACTCATTTGATTTCTAGCACAACTAGCAGTTTGGCCGATACGCCCGGTGATTCTGGTGTTTTATGTTTAGATAGTGAAGCCTCTGAGGCCACGAGCCAAGCGCTCATGTCCCACAGTCTCATAGGGGCCGAGGAGCTAGCCTGTGACAGTTTGTACGACGCTCCTCCATCGTGTTCTCAGGACATGATCAAGAGCACGACCAGTAGCATGATGACTCGCAGTGATATTGATAATCAAAACATTGGTGTCCCTGATGACATAGTTCCAGAACTAATAATTGAAACACACAAAAAACCAAGCACCTATGAAAACTTGCCAGATTTAGTTTTAAAAGCATTAGAAAGTGAAAAAGATATAGAGGAAAAGAGAAAGCCTGCATTGAGAAGTGAACCAAAGAAATCATTATCTGAGGATATTGTGTACAGGCGTAGATGCAGAAAAAAGTCCCAAAGTGGGCCAAGTTCTCAAAAGAAAAGAGTTTCATTCCATGAAGATATTTTGAATAATACTAAAACAGATAACATTCATATAGAAAGAGGTTTTGTATCTTATGGTCCCGATAGCTCATACTGTGATAGGTTTAGGCAAAAGAATAATATTGTTACTGACAGGTTCTCTTGGTGTGCATCGGGTGACAGGACACCGAAGTATGCAGCTGATGTTGTCCAACAAACAATGTCAGACATTCTCACATATGGTGATTCTAAAAATGACCGAAGTGGTATTTTTGAGTACTGTCAGGATTACGAGCGAGAGAATCATGACAATAATAATGATAAGGACAACAATAATGAGTCCAGACCAAGTGGGAAACTGTATGGATGTGACTCCAACAGTTCTGATTCAAATTTCAGTTGTGACTCTGAAACATCTTCTAGTGATTCATCCTCATCTCATTCAAACAAAACTGAGTCATCTTTATTACAGAGAAAGTGTGACAAAGCACAGAAGTCTTATTCTTGTGATGCATTTGAGAACAATGGACATGTAGCATTTATGAGAAAAACATATTTCTCTGAAGCTGATATTGATCAGTCAACAGATCGAATGAAGAAGCCTTTAGAAGTCACTGAGAGTCCCAACAGAGTCAAATCAGTTTTAAAAAAAAAACGCTACATCACTACAAACATTGTTGAAGAACGAAAACAACACAGCAAAGTACTTAATCTGCTTGACGCTAACAATATCATAGACTCATTGAAAAACTTTTATAAAAATTTCAACTTCAATTTTGCACCAGAAAGAGGCTTACCCGAAAATAGTTTGGAGTTGAACAATGTTGTGGAAGCTTTACCATGTGATGTCAACCAAAACAACAAGCTATCAAAAAGCTTAGACTCCGGTTTCCAGGCTGAAGATGAAGATGACTTTGTTGAAATCAATCTGAATGGCCAACCACTAGAGACTGATAAGCCTAAAGAAATTGCAGCAGCCTCAAAAACTATTGCAGGAGATAGAACTCCTAATGAAGGATCTCCAAGGCATAAACTCACTTTAAATATGAAAAGCCAACTAGACAAGAAACCTAACAAAGCTGATTTACCACCCCTCAGCAAATATGTTGTGAATTGTGAAAGTACTGTTTATGAACATAAAGGAGTATCCTACAGCTATGTTCATGATACATTCCAGACTGCTTTTGATGCACCTAAAGAGACTTTCGTACCCATTCCTGAAACTACACCAGTGAAAGAACTAGTTTCCAGTTCAACCAAAGGAGAACTCAACAAGACTACCGATACTGACACTTCAAGTAAAACCTCAACTTCCAAGAGACAATTTACTAAAAATATCCAAGACGAGACTGAACTCAAAAATGGCATTCCTAAGCATTTGTCTTCACCTAAAAAGCAAAACGTAAATAGATATAGTCGTAAATTGGCATCAACGGTGCAGAAAGTAAATGAAGAGCCGGCGCAAGCGAACAGCGACAATTGCTCAAACACAGATAACTCGACCTTGAAAGGTGCCGAAGATTTCAATGACGAGTTTTTCGACAGTCCGGCGAACCATAAGTTACAATCAAACAAGTCGGCGCTATTGAATAGATATCTGAAAAATGTGTGTCAGAGGAAAGACCTTGAACTCAAAATTAAGAATAACAAGTTCTTTCAGTTCAAGCTTAGAATGGAGAAACATTTTCCAAGTATAATAATCCCATTCAATGAGGTTTCGGAAACGTTCCACCTGTCGGCGAATCGAATGTCCCGGCTCATTGACAAAGAGGTGATAGAGAACAAAAGGTTGTCGGTGCGGTTGTTGACGGCCGACGAACCGTCCTACTTCGATAGTTTCGAAGATAACGTAGCGATCGAGTGTAATGAAAAGTTACGACTACAAATATTTTCGTACCCTAACGAAACTTTGAATAGGGTAATTATGTTTGATTACTAGCCTCACGGTTGTTTATTTCGCCGTAACATGACCTTGATTACTTGTTGCGTAATCAGAAAGTACTGATTTTGCAACTTTCTAATGACAGTAAAGTCCCATAAACAAAATATCAAGGGCAAATCTGTAAGTTAATGAAGGCTGTCCATTTTTCAGATGATGAAAGTGAAGTCTCCATATAACATGGACGATGGGTCGTGGACGCCTCTGTTAGTGTTCATCACGGACTATGCACTGTATGTGGCGAGTGTAAAGCCTGGTGGCACGGAGTACGACATATTGTGCAGATTGCCTCATAACGAACTTGATGCTATAGTGGTAAGTAAAATTTCATATTAACCAAACATCCACAGGAGTATACTCAAAATACAAAAACGCCAGAAAGATTTGTCGGTCACCACAGTAAAGTCCTAGTATGCTTTTAAAATACAATGCTGCTATTGTTTCCTCTCTTTAGTTGCCTTTTGTTAGGGCGTCATAACACCCACAGAAAACTGAGGTTATACGGTTTATATGGTAGTAGATCCACGCTGATTTCAGCATGAATGGGCCGGATCGTCCGGGGTAGTACTACCCTCTCATAGAAGATCGACTTAAGAGTAGTAGTATCCGTACTACTGCGTTTCGTTCGGTGAGTGAGAGCGCCGGAGGCCCAATTTCCCCCTTTCCTCTTTCCTCACCTCCCTCATTCCCTTCCTCTAGCCCCATTCCCAGCCGCCATAGTGGAGGCCACCATACCAGCAGTTTATGACGATGGCTTTTGGTATAGTGGCCGCTACTTCTGGATTCCACTGACTGCTTACCATCAGGCGGGGTGGAGTCACTTTGGTAGGCTATAATATAAAAAAAAAAAAAAAAAAAAAAAAAGGTAGTTATACCGACGGGACTTTATTTCAATGACATTAATGGAGACGCACGTAGCTATATTTTATCCGGTCTGGTTCCAAAGAGAGGCAAAACTCATTTTAGGCGCGGGGAAGCCGTGGGCCGCAGTTAGTGTTCCATATTTTAAAATCATGTAAAAGTCATCCGCCCACATACCTTTCAGGTCATATAACTTTTTCTCTGAAGCCTGAAACTAAATGTGTTTGCAGGTAAACACACTTTAAATACATAACCTTTTATCCAGGCAAGCATAAACTGACACTACAGGTCAATGAATTGTTACAATATAGTGTCATTCAGTTATATTCCAGACATTAACTCATACTTGGTAATGTTTATGTTAACCTCTGACTTATGTTTTAAATAACAAACTCTTGATATGAATCATTATTATTATCACAAAATGAGCTTCGACCCGTAAGTTCGCTCGTTGTAGTTGTAGACCTTTCAATCACTTAAAAGTATTTCAAATAGGTGCAGCAGTTTAGGAGATCAAACATTCAAACTCTACGTTATTAGTATAAGATACATAGCATGCCATTATAATTACGAATACTGTTGTTTAGATTTTCCTGTATTGACTTTTGTTTTATACGAATACTCAACCCCACTGGAAACAAATCTTTTACCACTGAGTGTGAATAAGTGGTGAATCCTTCACTTTCGAAATGACATAAGAGAAGTACCTACCACTATACAATTTAGAACCTTTGGTGCAGATAAAACTGCCGATCTTTTGCCATTGGCTAGTATAAAAAGATAAAATATACCTTTAGATCTAATTGACGTTATATTGCTATTCACGTCCACAATATGTATGATCAATATCGTTATTATAACATCATAGTTCATGAATGCTGCTAAAAATGCTATAATCCTTATATAATCTAGGGCTTTGATCCATAATAAGATTACAAAGTAAGAGTAACAAAACGTAATGTTGTTACGAGACGTATTATATAAAACCATCAGATTAACTTGATTATGAATATATTAGAACATAACATAATAATATTTGAATGTTTATCTCAAGAGAATGTTAGAAGATACCATCTTATTCTTACTATCTTAATTGTTTTATTTATTACATTATCGTAATAAATAAAACAATTAAAACATTTATTTGTGTTTTCTGCATAAATAAATGCTTTTCTTTCTTTTTTTCTAATATCAGCGTAGCATAATGAAAGTAATATGTAAGTGTTAGGGTCATCCCTAACACTATCGTACTACTGCCTCAATATAATAAAAGCATTGTTCTTAAAGTTGAATACAGTAATTAATAAGGATTTCCGAATATTTATATTGCTAGGAACATACTACTATTTATTAGATAATGTTGTTATGGCTACGATTTTCTGCAGACAGACCTCCTTCTATATGAGCGTGAAATCTCCCTGTACCTGCTTCTTTTGAACGCGCAAAAGAGTCATAAAGCGATTATTTCTTACAACAATGTTAATCTTATGCTCATCGCCACAAAGTTTAAAATTGACAATCAACTTTGTTACAGGTGGGTCCTGAAGCTCAATACATCCAAGTGTTAGACATAGCTGGTAATATCGCCTGCTCAGTCGTGACCGGTGAAGCGACATTAGGGGCTCGTTTAGCATCGTCGTTAGAATGGAGTGCAAGAACGTCACCCCTGCGTATTCAACGCCCGCCAGCCATGATACCGTTGAGCTGCAGAGAAGTAGCGGCCGCTGTGGCCAGGCAGAGGCATGAGAGCAGGGTAAGTCAGATCTGCTAATATTTTTCACGTTATTTAGTAAAGATATTTAAAGGAAGTGTAAAGTGGAGAAAGAACATTAGGAAGGCTGACCCCACCACCATAGGATAAATAAGAAGAGGATTTAGGAGATATTTGAAATCGGGTTAGTATCGATTTTACTTTTACAAAGTTATATGCACTGTTCATGTTTATTTTGAACCAGCTTTCTGCAGCGTGGTTTCACCCGCGTTAAGTTACATCTTTCGTCGAATTAAAAAAAATGTTTTTGTGTTTGATAGCCCAGTTCTTGAAGAAAATTATAGGCTATGTAATATCACGCTATTGGCGACGGGAGCAGGGAACTTAACACAGGTGAAATAGCGTCTTTCATAATTATATTTGTATAGAGTAGACATTCTTTTGACCTAAAAGATAATATTATTTTAGGTTCACCAACTGAAATGTCAATCACCAAACATTGAAAGTATGAGATAAGCATAAATCGCAAATTTTCAATGTTAATAAAAGACTTTATTTTTAATGATGTCATGTCAGGTCAATGTTTTTCACTGCCTAAAGTACGATAAAATTATTGAAATCGACTGAGTAATAAATATTCTAGAAATGAAAGAGTAGTTCTAACTCTCTCTTGTTTATCTTAAAATGTTCAACAAACGTCAAACTATTTAAACATTTTAAACTCCTGTTGCAAGAGGATAAAGTTTCTTTTTCAATATACAAATGTTATAAAGATATCAGACACAAAATTTGAATATGATTACAGTAATACGCAAGTGCATATTACCACATAATTATTTCTGCGGGAAAACGTTCTTTGTTGCATTTCCACTTTATACGTCTTGCATCGATTGCTCGACACCTTTACCGACTTGATGCGGCGCGTTCATATTGTGAAGAACCTTTTCACTTATTGTGTCCGTATTACACAATAAATAAATAATCTTCTTATCATATCAGCCGAAAGACGTTCACTGCTGGACATGAACTTCCCCAATTTTCGTCACCTTGGCCGGTCGTGAGCCGCCCTCATCCATCGGTTGCCCGACATCCTTATCAGGTCATCGGTGTAAATTCTTTTCATTTTGGGTCAAAAATATAATATTTAATGGAGAGAAAATTATTTTTTGTGAAGGTAAAATACTGACACTACTATCAACGCCCATATTCTGCAACACAAACAATCGTTGTATAAAACTACACACAATACAATAAAGATAAATAACGTCATGTTGCATTATTAATTAATAACTCGAATTGATATTATTATTATAATATAGAAAGCTCTTTATTATCTTTGTTTGTTTTTTACCATTTAAACCATTTAATAAGCCACACATTTACATTTGATAATACAAAACTATAATAAAAACAGGAACACAGTAATATTTGTGACAAGATTCCCAGCTCAGTAAACGCTGTCTGTGACTGTAAGGCAGAACACTGATTTTCAGCTGACTTTTCCACATTGTTTGTTCTTTATAGAAGTAGTCAGAAGGCTCGAGAGTGACATCGCTACTACACAGAAAAAATAATAAAGCAGCTAGCAATGTTTTTAAGTAAATCTTTGCCTACACAATATTCGTTTATTATTATTAGTGACGGGCTTACATTTCCTATTACTCAATGATGTGGTCTACGATGTAGCGCCTTTGCAAGACCACTAGTGACCATTGACGCGACTTGTAAATCTTTATGTTAAACTCATAAGAAACCATAGTCAGACTCTTGCAAGTAAAAAGGACATCTTACTCGTGTCGTACCCCTCTTCTGTCATATAATTTTATGTTGTTTATAAAACTGCAACAATATTATGTGTAGTATTAGGCGAATAAGTGCTCGTAAAAACCCATTAGTATTTCACTGCATTTTTCAATACTACCCGGTGTAAATTATTTGACTACAAAATTGCAAGACCTTGACCGCAGTACAAGTTCTCAGTCAAGGGCGAACCTGCATGTGAGTCACGAGTACGTTCGATCCGTTTAAAACCCTATCGAAAGGGTAACATAATAAAACGTAATGAATTTAGAAACTGTAGTAAGATAGTATATTTTTTGGATTGTGTTTGTGGCCAGTCTGATGATATACGTGACCTATGTTTTTTTTTGTAAGACATACGTAGAACCTGAAACACAGGGGTACGGGCATTCAGATTTCGATAAAACCTGTACCGTTACCAGACTCGAAAATTGAATCTAGAGACTTTTGTACTTCAGTTGTACAAACCGCTGCACCACAGAGTAAAAGTTCCTATGTTATTTAAACAGCAATAAAATAATTTATCTAGTTAAGGTATATAGATAGAAATACCTTATTACAGTACCCACGGGATTAAATAGGGTTTTATATTTTAGAGCTATTTCTGAGGTTCAATGTTATCTCATCAGTTGGGCTAGTAGTTTCTGTCCTATTATGCATTGTCAATAAAATGTGTTATAATCATACTTTCTAAGCATGATAGAAATTCTATTATAATAATACATTCGTTTTTAAACAATAAGTTAATTGTTAATGAAAGTAAACATTGCAAACGTTATTCAAGTGCTGTATAGATATTTATTCAACCATAGCATTGTCAATGGAATTATAATTTACACAGTTGGTAATATTCATTTAATAACAACATTAAGAATTTATATAATCATCGGCATCGACAAGTTTATAGGTTTTCGTCATTCGTTTAATTTGATTAAATAGTAAAAAAACTTTCTTCTTTCACCATCAACCAAATTTCACGGTAGTAGATTCGCGCTGGTTTCAGCATGAATGGGCCGGATCGTCTGGGGAAGTACACTACCCTCTCATAGAAGATCGACGTAAGAGTAGTAGTATCCGTACTACCGCGTTTCGTTCGGTGAGTGAGAGCGCCACAGGCCCAATTTCTCCCCTTTCCTCTAAACTCACCTCCCTAATTTCCTACCCGTAACCCCATTCCCAGCCGCCATAGTGGAGGCCACCATACCAGTAGTTTAAAACGATGGCTTTTGGTATGGTGGCCACCACTTCTGGATTCCACTGACTGCTTACCATCAGGCGGGGTGGAGTCACTTTGGTAGGCTAATATAAAAAAAACTAATAATTCGTTACAGCCCACTAAATTTATACTGTATGGTAAAAGCCTCGTCTCAAAGAAAAGCTTGAGCATTAATTCATTGCCAGTCTCAGATTTAAGATAGTTACGTAAACACAGATTTTGCACGAAGTTTTCCTTCACTATAAGTTACTAATAGGAAGAAAATAACAGAAGAATATATCTTTTCGAACGTTCAGCCTGTTGTATAGGAAGACTCTAATCATTTGGTCAACATATCTTTTATAATCAACTAGCTTCTTCACGTCATTGCTGCTCTGCTCCCGTCGTCAGTAGCGTTATGTTACATAGCCTATATCCTTCCTCAAGAACTAGGCTATCATACGCACTACTATTAAATAAAGCGGAAGAGTTTCTTTGTTCGTTTGAACGCGCTAATCTCTGGAACTACCATTCAGATTTGAATAATTATTTTTGCGTATGATAGCCCGGAAGGTTATAACTTTCCACAAGAACCGGGCAACTGGCAAACAAGCTCTTCCAATTTATATAATAGGTATAGAATAGTAGGTATAGATAGATGCATAACTATAATGTAATTAGTAATTACCTTATTCACAGATACCTGAAATCTTGTTCTACGGCCGAGTGTGTTCAGGCGACGCTGGTGACAGACTGATCGAAGCGCCCGGCGCTTTCGCACCACCCCTCGAAGGCTACCTCATGTGCAGGACGGACAGAAATCGGCGATTTGAGCCCAGCTATTTCTTATTAAGGTAAATAATGGTTATGTTTTGTATGGCAGTCTTTTACACTGCAATTTGCCAGTGGCGTTGTGTTGATAGAGCGGGCAGACAAAGTGATATTAAGATTACATTTATACTAATTTTTAAAAAATTAAACATCATACTAATATTATTAATATAGCATTGAAAAGATGTATTATAGCTATCAATTTATGATGTCACTAACTGTTATTTTCATAATACTAAATGTTCTGAAAACTTAATTAACTATGAAATATTTGATAAATTACGCAATTGTTTTGATAATTTAATCTATTTTCAAAGACTAGTTTTAATAAGATCTGTTTTTTTTTATCACTATCGATATGTTTATCTGTGTATTTTATTGTAATAATCCCTTTTTCCAGGGCTGGTGTTCTCCACTGGGGCCCGCACTCTCCGGACGGCACGTCCCCTCTCCCTCACAATATTGCCCTACGTTCAGTAGTGGGAGTGAGACGACACTTAGACTCGTCTCGCAGGCCGCACTGCTTCGAGATAGCGCTAGGAGACAACAGCAGGCTGTTATTAGCGGCGCCTGATGATGCGACCGCGTCGTCATGGTTGCAGTCTTTGTTACTGCACGCTGCGCAGGTATCACTACCACATTTACAGGAAAATGAGCCTTAAGTATGATATGATAGGATCGTTTTTGCCTTTTTTCATGTGTTAGGGCTTCCTTCCTCAACAAAAATTGGGCTTGCCTGGACTTGCCTGTACAAATCGTGCAGTGGATTAAATGCTATCACATCATGAAACACAATAAACACTGCAATGGATGTTATAAATTTGACCACCACTATACAAAAAAATTAATCCTATAATCGAGTCAGAATCAAAACTTACTTATTCGCCAAGTTTTTAATTCTGAAACAAAAGCCTTTAAGTCATTTTTACCGTATCCCTTGAAACATACATTGTTTGCAGGCTTTAGAAGAAAAAGATGGTGCGAAGAAATCCGACGTCCGCAAAGGTCCGCCTGCCGCGTGTACTGTACTAGTGACGCCTACAGAAGTGATCAGTGTTCGCGACACGTTGGACCTCGCCTTTGTCACGGGGGCTGCTGCCTATCTCAAGGATAGAGGCTTAGACGCGTTGCTCAAAGGTAACGTTTAAACTTATTGTTCGCAAGGATCCGCCTTTTTTTATATTAGCCTACCAAAGTGACTCCACCCCGCCTGATGGTAAGCAGTCAGTGGAATCTAGAAGTGGTGGCCACCATACCATCTTTTTAAACTGCTGGTATGGTGGCCTCTACTATGGCGGTTGGGAATGGGGTTAGGGGAAGGGAATGAGGGAGGTGAGGAAAGAAGAAAGTGGGGAAATTGGCCCTCCGGCGCTCTTACTCACCGAACGAAACGCAGTAGTACAGATACTACTACTCTTACGTCGATATTCTATGATAGGGTAGTACTTCCCCGGACGATCCGGCCCATTCATGCTAAAACCAGCGTGGATCTACTAACGTTGCTATAAAATATTAAAAAAATTGTAAGCATTTTGCTGTGTTCGTTGTTCAAGGATAAAATTTTAGCAATCTTAATCATTATAATATCATAATATTAGCTTAAAGACGTCCAATAATTTTGATAATAAAGCTGATATACTACATGATATTACGTGACTAATAATTACAGTTGCTTAGAATAAGCCTTGAAATAGATTACTCTCAAACATCAGAGTTGTAGTTGTGCCCGTTGTCAACACATCTCTTACTTGGTACATGTATGTTCGTCTTGGGCGACCCTACCAACTTTCTCAGGCATTTTCGCTCCATAAATCTCTTTCATTATTCTACTTCCATTCACCTTTTCCACATGTCCAGACCACCTTAACATATTCCGCCTAGCTAGTACAGGCGGTACTAGCGCTAACAATTATGTATGGTAGTGAATCTTGGGTATGGCAGAAAAAGCATGAAAGCAGAATAAATGTACTACTACATTCTTACTACTCACCTCTACAGGTGAGAGCACTCTCAGATAGACTAAGGAATAGCGTGATAACTGATAAGAGAAGAATGTGGATTATTTTTTTAAAACAAATTATTGTTAGATTATATTACTATTTATTTAATAACTATATAATTATATTACAGATTTATATATTTAAACATTTTATAAGAACATTATTATATTTACTTATTTATTTTAAGTATTTTGTTTCAATCTACACAAATAGTATCTACGATTGTTATCTACGTCAGGGTATTCTCTGATCAATTCGTGGTCTTGTCATAACAGAATACCATCCATCTTGGCTCTAACAGAATAACAGCGCTGCTGTGTTTGCAAAGTGGCACAAAGCTGAGTTAGGGCCATTTTGTATCTCACTAAGTTTGTTACTTTTATTTTTATTTATTACAATGTATTGTTGATATGTTCTGTAAACTAACTTGTTGAGAACAAATAAATGTTTTTCTTTCTTTCTTTCTTTCTATTAAATGCTGATATAGTGACTAAAATTGAAAGGAATATGATAAAGTGGTTTGGAAGGATGGATGGAAGGATTCTAATCAACTAATTTATTTGTTTTAGAATATATAGAGGATATGAGGACAGACGTAGAGATACTAGCGTGTGGTTCAATCAAGAACTTAACTGCGTTCAAAATACCCGATACGGACGAGAATTGGTGTTGTTTGGTAAGGTCCAATACATTTACTTAAACATTTTATAGAAATAGATTGCAATTTAATATCTATACTAATATATAAAGTGGAAGAGTTCGTTATTTGTTTGTTTGTTTGAGCTAATCTCTGGCACTAACAGTCGGATTTGAATAATTCTATTTGTGTATGATAGCTCAGTTTTTGAAGAAGGTTATAGGCTATGTATAATCACGCTACTGGCAACGGAGGCAGAGTAGTGAGCTAAGACGCGGGTGAAACCGCGCCGTAGGATGCTAGTTAGTTATTTTATATACTGTCAGTGATAGCTAAAAGCAGCAGTGTGGCGGTACAATCGGTACAATCAATAGAACTGGTAGTATTTCTGACTTCTATGGACTCGTTTGTCAATAATAACAAAAAAAAATATTACAACGAAATACAGAAATGTTAGGTACTTAATTTTAAGTGGAGCTTAATCTCATGTTTGTATGAATTTTAGCAGCAGAAACACTTTTAAGCACACCTTAAGAGCGTTTACATCTTATGAGTGGCTATGTATATATTTCGTGGTTTTTCATTTTATTAGTTAATTGGAGATAAATTTAAAAAAATATGTTCTGCCAACCTTTTAGAATTAGGTAAAAGTTGTATAAAACCTAAGAAACCATTGTCATTGCAGTTCTATTTATATGTAAACTAGCTGCGCCCTGCGGCTTTGCCTGCGAGAAAATTGCTATGTGTTTAATTAATTTAACTCGGGAATCAGAGCGATTTTCGGGATAAAAAGTAGCCTATGTCTCGAAACCAAATCTATCTACATACCAATTTTCACTGAAATTGGTTTAGCGGTTTAAATTTAATATGGGTAATTGCCCGCCACCCTTATAAGGTCGTCGGTCCAGCTTGTGAGGGGTCTGCCCACCCTGCGTCTTCCGGATCGTGGTCGCCACTCTAGAACGTTTCTGCCCCAATGACCGTTAGTTCTGTGAGCTATGTGTCTTGCCCAATGGGCAGTAGCAATTATATTGCCACCTAATTAAGAGCTCTAATTACCTAAAATATAAAGAGAAAAGATTTGATTTTTGTATGTTTGTTAGTTATGGATAAAATCAAAATCTTTTTAATCAATTCGAAAAATTCTTTCACACATAGAACGCTACAATATCTGCTAATATTATCGGCTATGTTTTTGTGATATACTCATGCATTCGAAGCCGCTGGCAACAGCTAGTTAATAATATACCTATGGCCCTATAAACAGTACAGTTTATCAATGAATATGTTCCATAATTAATGTATATTTCTAGGAGTGGAGTGTATGCGAAGCGCGGGAACGCGGCGCTGGGTTGGCGCTGGTGATGACTAGCAGCTCCGAACTAGAGAGGTTCATAGCCGCCGTCGAACAAGCCTTTGGGGCACTTACTGTAAGTATTTATTTAATGCGAAAGACGTTCACTTACGCCACATTGGTCAGTCATAAACCGCCCGTATGTATCAGCTTCGGACTGATCCGGTTGCAATAAAAAGTACAATTGCTGTTGTACCATTAAATAGTCGTTGGTAGGAAAACGCTTACGTAAAGGACTAATGATTAATAAAGATATTTGAATAGTTGATCGTATAATTGGCACTGATTCATCCCACTAGTATCATTGCCGGTATGCCAAAGTAAAGGAGGGTAATGTTTTTGAAGCTTATGTACGTATTATGTATATTTTTTTGGCACGCTGTACAGCAAAATGGCTTAATGGATTTTAACATATGAGGTGTCATTAGATTGTATTAATAACTAGCTGACCTGGCGAACTCCGCCTAACAGTCGATCAACATTACTTTAATTTTCTAAAATAAAAGATTTTTTCTAAAATAAACATAGCCTAAGTTGCTCCTTATTACATCAGCTATCTACCAATAAAAGTCCCGTCAAAATCTGTCCAGCCATTTCAGAGATTAGCCGGAACAAACAGACAGACAGACAAAAATTGTAAAAATGTTATTTTGGTGTATGTACTGTATAATTATATTCATATACATGTAGTAAAAAACGGTTCTTTCAATATTACAAACAGACACTCCAATTATATTATATGTATAGATTGTGGGAGTGACGTCAGCACGAAAAAAATGGATCTCTTTCTTTTCAGTTCTTTTTAGACAGGCGGGCTTTTTGTTTTTAATAATATATTTTGCTTGTTTATAGTAGAGTTGGCCTATTAAAACCTAGCCTACTAATACAATTAATGGTACAACTGGTCCGTTGTCTATAAATACTCGTATTTATACGTACTTGTAAATTAATATAACGGAACGTTGCGCAACATACTACCCTTTCCGGGAAAACATCATACCGCTTTACGCGAACTCATTTGATAAAAAAAAAACATTATTATACTAATTAAATACAAACAATGCATTGTACTGTAATTATTATGTATTATTAATTATTATGCTATACCGTTATGAATCGTACGTTACGTAACTTGTGGAATTCATTCATACCACACATTCCTACGTACATTGGGTATCTGATTGAATAATATTTTGTTGAAGTATGCAAATTGTGATGTCATTTATACTGTGGTAGGGAAACGCTCACAAAAACAAAAAAAAATTGTTTTTTTAATTAAGGTGGTTTATTTAGTCGCAACACATAAACATTTAAACTGCCTCGGTGACGTGATTGAAGTGCGTGCCATTGCTATGCAAAAGATAGTGGGTTCGATTCCATACAAGACTAATCTTTGTTTTGTACCTAAACTAGCTGTTGCCCGCAGCGCCGCCTGCGTGAATGTCGGTTATATCGCTGTTTACATTGACGATTTTTCATACAAAATTTCATCCCCTTTTCAACCCTTTGAAGCCATTTTTGCGATAAAACATAAGCCTATGTTGTTCCTTGAGGTCTAATCTATGTCTGTGCCAAATTTCATCAAAATCGGTTGAGTGGTTTAGGCGTGAAAGCGTAATAAACAGACATACAGAGTTATTTTCACATTTATAATCTTAGTAAGTATGGATATATGTTTCGAGTCTTGGTATACTTTGTGTCGGTTAAAAGTATCTTTGTAAAATCTACTAGATCTTATTATGTATTAGACATCTATACTATTATATAAAGTGAAAGAGTTTGTTTGTTTGAACGCGCTAATCTCTGGAAATTCCAGTTCGATTTAAATAATTCATTTGCGTATGATAGCCCAGTTCTTGGGGAAGGTTAATAGGCTATGTAACATCACGCTACTGGCGACGGGAGCAGTAAGCAAAGACGCGGGTGAAACCGCGCCGCAAGAAGCTAGTTCTTAATAAAATTTTATAAGCATATACTTCTTATTTGAGAGCGCTGGAGGCCCGATTTTCCCCCTTTCCTCTTTCCTCACCTCCCTCATTCCCTTCCCCTAACCCCATTCCCAGCCGCCATAGTGGAGGCCGCCATACCAGCAGTTTAAGACAATGGCTTTTGGTATAGTGGCCGCCACTTCTGGATTCCACTGACTGCTTACCATCAGGCGAGGTGGAGTCACTTTGGTAGGCTATAATATAAAAAAAAAAAAAATATATTATTCTTAGGTGTCAAGCTATGAAGTAAAAAATAAAATGGTTTGTATATTTCCACAGTGCGAGCCATTTCCTCTTAGCGTAGTCGAAGCGACGAAATCAGCATGTGGTTCTGTCCATTCCAAGTATGAAGCTGCCTGGTCACATATGTTACCACAGCAATAAGAATATTTAGATGAATCAGCGCTAACATTACATTGAAGAAAGTGAACAGAAGATGACATAAGGTAAAGTGGATAGAATACTCAGTATGAAAAGTGTGAGATATGAACCTTATGGTTGTGTCTTTAAATGCTAAGATTGTGTGGTCCGGTTACCACTTGAAATATGTAGTGATATGTGTTTTTGTATAGCTGTATGTATCTGTGTACTGTGATATTGATTTGACGAAATTATAATAAAACAGCATATTTGAAAATATAACTTATCGCATAGTACTTAAAGTATATTTTCCTGTATTTTTGTTATTCATTCGTTCGTTCTTATACATATGCTTATATGTACGGCTATATAAAGTTTAAACGTAATAAGTGTGAATATTTCAATGTAATATTATCACTGGATGGTTAAGCTCTTAAATATATTAGGAAAAAGTGATTTTTTTGTTGTAATTAACGCTTCTCAATACATAGAGGATATTCTAGAAATTATACTCGTAAGTTTATACCTAGAAAATGTAATAACAATGCTTTAGAAATAGTATAGATAATTTAATTTTGTGACATCCTAAAACAGCCTAACATCTGATCAAATGGGCTGAAAAATACGTATTTTTATTTTAATATTCAAATAATACTTTTTCTACAGCACTGTTATTATAATATCTATGGTATATAGCATAATTGTGAATCACAGTTACTTCTTGTCTTCATAATACTCAGTATTTAGGTTAAAGTTTATATTTCCTCTGTGTGAAAAGCGTATAGAGCACAATTTAGTTGAATTAGTATATTATTGCTTCTATGTTAATTTTCCTCCCCCGTGTGACAGAGTTTTGAAATATTAGAAAATATATAATAATTTACTACATATAAAGTAATATATTTTACTGTATATTATGTTAAAAAATGTACTATACGATTCAAGTAAAGATAGATACGTCTATGATGCGTGCCGTCAACGTGCGTATACGTAGCTGTTGCCCGTCATTCGCACGTTGACGGCACGCATGCGTACCGTTATCTCTTACACGGATATATCTCTTCTATATTAAAAAGAATACCTGGTCCTTTGGAAGGCATTATTATTGGTTGATCCACAAATACTTGTCAGATTTCGGTGCTTTCTTTGCGCTTATGAGTTATGTATTTATTAAAGTCCTGAAATATAAATTCGCTAATTTCAAAACTCAGTCACGCATATATATTATTATAATTATACATTAATAAATATTAATGTGTTTATAATAAACTACTAGTATGTAGTCACGTTTCATAGTATTTAGGTCACAATACTCCACTAATATTTATTATGTCGGCATATCAGTGATTTTTGAAATTGTTATGGAACTTTAAGGTTATATTGCAAGTGGAAGTCAAGCAAAACTGGTTTCTATGAACTATACCCAAAGTGCATTTTGTTTTGGACCAGAATGTTAGTAATGAAAATTTACCAAAGTATTGTGACCATATCTGTTCTAAAAGTCATAAAAGATAAAGAAAATAGGTATAGAATCTCCAGTGGAAGAAAGGCACGAAATATTTTTCAGAAAATGTCGATCGTATTATGATAAGCACAAGGTCTTAAATAGTACTTTATTTACTTGATGCTTTAATTTATTTTTTAATAACTTGTACCAAAATTTAGTGCATTTTGACATTTCAGAAAACACTGATACAATCCCGACTAGGTATATTAAATTAAATAATATATTAAAATGTATGATAACATTTTAGATATTGAATCAAACTAATGATATTCGTTATTATTTTTATTCGGCCAGAGTTATTAAGGCACTGATACTTTGAATGATGTAAACAAATATTTTATTTTATTCTGGTCACTTTAAAATCAAGTATATCATTATATTTTGTATTCTTCATATATGTATAGGAGAAATATTTAAATGTATATTTAGTGTTTTTTCTAAACATTACGCTCTTAAATATGTATTATAACTGGGAACAGTTTGGAGTGCGAGCTTTGCCTGAGTGTTCTGTGAAACGCTATTCTGAGACTTGGTCCGCGAAGTATATCCTCAAAATCGATTATTACAATCGACACAAAATACAAAAATAAGATATCGATTCCAAGTTTACAGAATGCTTTGTGACGGCTTGGTAGATTTTGTATGTGAAAATAAAAATTAGTTTTTAATGACAAACCTTTTGTAGCTTTATTTTTTAAAGCTAATTTAAACGGTTTTGTTTGAATTTGTTTTTGTTTGAATCTACCAGTGTTTGGGGTCGTTTTATAAGCTTTAATATTTCTTTGACAAAAGGTCTCAAATATTTATGTTAGTACTAGTTCGCTGTTCGTTACCAAATATATTATCAATCATATATCATTTCGTATGTGTATTAGGCCGCTGTATGGCCGTGTGATATTAATGTATATTTAGGGTAGGTATTAGCGCGTCATGAACTGTGAGGCGCGTAATCTTTATCTATATGACAGTACTCATTTATTCAATAATTTTTGATGATCATAAAGCTGAGTTTAGATAAGCAAAAGCAGTAAAAAAATGATTAGACTTGAAACTTCGAATACAGTAGAAGAATTTTGGCGCTGAATAAGGCTCATGAGAATTCACAAGTAATTATTATATTGTTAACAAAAAAGCAACATTATTATTTGCGACTGAATCGTTGACAGTTAGTTCAATTTTGTTGCAAAGCTAGAGCAACTAGCAATGCATGTAACGCTCATCTGACCTCAGCTTAAAATTAACAATATAGGTTGAATACTGGCAACTTAATACCACAGAATAGTGTAATATTAAATGTTATATAAATAAATAATACTGTACAACCAATATTTTATATAATCTGTGCAAAATTGATTACGCGCCAGAATAAATATAAATAAATATTAATCTTCAATATGAGCACTTATAATTATTTATTGTGAAATTAAATGAAATCAATTTAAATGAACTTATTTAATTATTGTATTGCTTATTTTACCTATCGATTTATAATGTATTAAAAAATTTTATGATTGCGCTCATGCTAAGCTTATGTTTACGTAAAATATATAAAGTACCTACTGCACTTTTGAATATACTGTGCTTTTTTATTACACTCTAAAGTAATAAATACATGACATTGTAAATATTACAATCTCCTTGCAATTTACTCCTAAAAGACTATTCGAGAGTCAATGTTGAAACCAAATTAAATGTACGGTATGACATCATAGTTAAATCAGCCTGTTATTTTTTTTGGTTTTATTTATTTTCGTTTTACCACCTGCTTGGATGACCTAATCAAAATAAACATGCTTTTTTGTTATATTCACGGTTTAGTATGTTCAAAACAGTACTATAGTACTTTATAATTATCTTTTACGTAAAAATAACCTACCTACTGCTACGTAACTGTGATTTGTGTTGTTCACCATTAAGTTTTGTTGTTAATGCATAATATTAGATAAATGATTTTAGCTTAGTATTAAGTAATAATATCAATATTATAGTTGAACAAGAAATACCCGACAGAATAATAACAATATCATACTACTAATACACCTATCCTGTCGCCAATAAAAACATATTTAAAAGTACGCACAGATTAGTCGATTTAAATAAACAAATTAGTCAATTTAAATTAACTAATTAGTTCATGTAAATTAACTGAATATTAAAAATGTTATTTTTGTTTGTTTTTTTTTGTTATTTACACTAACAGCTCACGTGCTACTTTTTAAATGACGTTCCGTTTTCAAAATTAAATAAATTGAAATTAAAAATTGACTTGTTTAACTATTCTAATATTGGATATAAATTGTTATTGGCTGTTTATTTTGTTAATTTTTTTTTTATATTATGAAGAAATAGTTAATTACTTAATAATTCTTCCTTAACATCTAATTGGGGTGATATGATTCGTTGATTTTATAATAACACTGTATATTTAAATATTGCTATATTACATTTACATACATTTGAAACTATTAAGGTTCTCCAGTTCTTTTTATGTATACAAAGTTTCATAATATTTTGCAATACCAACAATTATTATTCATATATTCCATTCCACTACATTCCATTTATTATATATTTTTATCATAACATGTAACAATGACAAAACAAATATTAATATGCCAAAAACAAGTTTCCAATTGCACTTATCATATAAAATTAAACTCTTATAAATCAAAATAAGGTATATATTAGCATGACAATAATGCATACATTCGACTCATATCATCCTAATACGCTTCTGGTAGCTAACCTAAGTATTATTAAGAACAATAATAATGTTAATGCTGTATGTAGACGCTATTTGAATTACCTAATGTATATTACCTTCCATTTTATTGTCATAGATGGGTGTCTTTTCAGATTATTAATAAAACTGCCTGTCTTGCCAGTTTGGACCTTTTATTTTTAAATGTGACAGCAGACAGCGGACGGGAATGCAATGCGACGTGTTGTAATTATAATGTACTGGCTAACATATAAGACGTCACAGTGCTGCTCGCGTTCGGCGTCACGTCTCCTATGTCAGTAGTACATATAAAACCGTTCACGTCGCGCCGCCTTCCACTCCGTGCAGTCTGTACCGACCTTTATGGTCTTTATTTTTAAAGTTTAATATTTTTATTGTGCAATATTTTAATTTGATATGTATCTCGCCCAATGGCTATTATAAAATAGATATCTATAAATTAAATTATTGAAGATAGGCACAGTGTTTATTGAGCTGAAGGTTACATTGACGGATTTGTTCTTAGGAGTTACGTTGCTCAATACAGTACTACACCACTATCGGTAACATTAGTAAGATGTCCTTTATATTTCAAGCGATATAATTCTAGTAGGTAGCGTGCCCGCAAATCGGAGTTTTGTAAAATTTGTCTCTACATAGAGAAAAAAATCACTGTTTTGTCGAACAGCAGTAGTTCAAACTCTCATCTATTTTGGCATTTTGTGAATTAATTAAGTGAATCACCAAATTCCAAAATATATAAAAACAAACCACTTAATTAACGGTTTCAATCGATATAATCAAAATTATGTGCAAAAGCAACTTGTGCAATCCTTTTAACTCATAATATATTTTCAATTATTTTTTGCATTTTGGTTACCATGGTTACTTTCTAAATAATACGTATTGAAAAGACACTCGCATCATTACCATTGTAGTATAACAGCGTCGTAATATCCCTTCATAATTAAATATAGACAATTCGAATTTACTATCGCTTGACTTTATTGTTCATATAAACAATATAATAAATATTTGCGAAAAGTAACTGTTGTTTTATTTTACATACCTACACACACTACCAGCTGTCCCAGGAGGGAACAAGTGGTATCTTCAACGTCACTAGTTGGAAAGAGTGCTTAGGAGGTATAATTTCCACTTATCTCTAATAATAAAGGAAGAAGCAAAGAACAAAGTGAGCAAAGAAGGTTACCTAAAAGTAAGTAACCGTAATGCTTACAGTTATTTTACTATGAAAATAACGCAACTTAAGTTCCACATGTATTATTTGCATATAAATAGAACTGTAAACGCTATAATTTCTTACTCTATATACAGCTTTCACCTAATTCTAGCATATGTACAGAACATATTTTTAAAATATAGCTCTGAATATTATGATAAAAATTGAAAACCACGAAATGGTGACGTTGCCACTCTGACGCGTAAACAATATAAAAAACATATCTGCTAGGCATATTGTTTTGTAAGCCGTTTTTCCAGTTCTGATCGTGAAAGGCTCTATTTTATTCATTTAATATTTAGGACAACCAGTTGTTGTTACATTGCAATGCACATAGTTAAGTTTAAAAAATATTTATAATAATACTATAATGCACAACCATTTAAAGGTGCCGCAACATGCAAAGAAAAACGAAACAATCAGTAAAGTAAGTACTTAACTAAATATTAACTCCATGCATTGCTGCTTTATTTGGCCGAAGGCGATCCACCATGTCCGCAAGGTGTAATGAGAGAAGACTCCCAGCGTTTCGGAAAAAAAAAATGTTTCTTTTAGTTTGTGACCACTAACTACTCTAAGAACTGACTTCAAAAATAAGAAATAGGCATAAATACTATAAGAACCTTACTACAAAAGCAAATTAGAATTGATAATACCTATAGGTAAGTACGTAGTTATTGTTTTACTTGGCACCAACTTCAAAACTATAAAATACTTATTTAATCATTTCTGATTAACTTGAATTATTTTCTGCTAAGTAAACTTATTTTTAACTTTTTAGTTTCCTGCCCGTTTGAAGTCGGTTTATTTTTGTTTAAAATTATTTTATCTTTCTTTCTGGCCATCAGTTCCGCGTGGAGCTAAGTATCTGTTCCATCGCATCATCATCACCATACTAAGTAGTTAGGTTCTGTTATTTGTGATACCAGTCCGTTATTATCTCACTGCAGGGAAAGCCCTCTTCTCGTATAGAGAAGGCATGAGCAATGATCGCCAAGCTTGCTCAAGGCGAATAAAATTAGCGATTTAGAAATTTTTTTTGGCCATCACGATTATAAAAATAATACAATCTTACAAAAACAATGGCCGATTACAGATTTTGGAAAGACGTAAGTACCAAATTACCTTCCTCGGTCTTTGCAAAATCTGTTTACTTTTATTAAAAACATCTATTTATTACAAGTACCTATCTTATGAAAATCAGGCAACATGAAAACAAACAAACCTTTATGTGATGCTATAAAACGGGATTAACTATTTACCTACTTGATTAGAGACGACGCGACGGTATGAAACCTGTTATTGTAACCAGTAATCACATGCCAACCGGTTGGGTTGTCATCCATTCAGATTTGTGAGGACATGTCCGGATTTGTGGTCTTCTGTCCGGAATTTATTCAGCTTTTTTAATGAAATATGTACAAATACGAGTAAGTTTTATGAACTAAAACGTTTAACATCCACGCTGATTTCAGCATGAATGGGCCGGATCATCCGGGGAAGTACTACTCTCTCATAGAAGATCGACTTAAGAGTAGTAGTATCCGTACTACTGCGTTTCGTTCGGTGAGTGAGAGCGCCGGAGGCCCGATTTCCCCCCTTTCCTCTTTCCTCACCTCCCTCATTCCCTTCCCCTAAGCCCATTCCCAGCCGCCATAGTGGAGGCCACCATACCAGCAGTTTAAGACGATGGCTTTTGGTATAGTGGCCGCCACTTCTGGATTCCACTGACTGCTTACCATCAGGCGGGGTGGAGTCACTTTGGTAGACTATAATATAAAAAAAAAAACTAAATCTATCTAAGTAAGTATGTGTAGGTACCTATCTGGCAGAGTTGCAGCCTTCCTTCCAGGACTAAAAGTACCTACATACTTAATTATCCGGCAATTTCAAATTTTAGAATAGTTACCCTACTATCAATCAGGTGATTATCTTATTATTGTTATTGAGTGGGTAAGTACCTACTAAGTCTTGATTTGCCTCTCACTTACCTATAAGTATCTACGTATTTAAAAATTATAAAAGGTCACAAATTTTAAAAAATACTTATCGGTTAAACAGTTTTCTATCACTGATAAGTACTTATCAGTGATCAAAATCTGTTTATGCTGTTTAATCTTACTCTGATAATTATTAACAGCGAACAACTGTACACTGTTTTGGCGTTATTGGTTTGATTCCCGCACGAATAGCAAGTAGATAATTATTTTTAGATTTTACAGATTATTTCAAATCTAGGTATACACGGAACAAGAAAAATGTTCCTATCTAAAGTTGTTCTGCAAAACAAGACTTCCATCAGAGGGCGCTAGCTGATTAAACCTCGGCAAATACCGTATTGAGAGACCTTGATACCGATAGGCATCTCTGACATCACTAACTGACTGATAATGGGTCATTGGCTCTCAGCTATAATGATAAATAAAATGTTAGTTAGATGCTACTACAATGGCGATGGCGTTGTATTTTGGTCTCAAATATGGCAAAGAGTACGTAATGTGATAATTAAGTAATAATGATAACACAAATTTGTCTGAAAGTTTAAGAAGATTAAGAAATTTTTAACTCACAAAATTATTACTTAGGTACGTATTACCTATGTAAGTTATCATAAATACAAGATATCTGTATCAGACAGTAAATAACAGCATTGATTATTCAACAAACCGGCCACATTTGCATAGCGTTCATGTACATATTGAGTGTAGTAAAGGCACCGGTCACTACTTCGTCTCTTGAGCATCTAGTTGTTTATCACCTTTGATTGAGGCACACCGTGTTTGTGACTCGAGAATGGCAGAGCTTAAGGTATGTGAAATTATTTATACTTTTTATCAATTATAATTAAAATTAGGTAGGTACTTACTAAGTAAATGCAGGAGTACATTTTCTTCAACTGCGTTCAACTGCATGTCGGTTGTTATTTTAGCGGCAAAACCAGTGCAGTAAGTTTTAAGACTATCGCAAAAGAATCGGTGCATAAGTTATACTTAACTTACCTACTTACTTGTTTTTCTCGAACTTGTAGCATAAGCTTAAGAAAAACAAGTTACCTAGGTAGATACTTGCGCGTCTACATTTGCTTTAAAATATTTCGCTTCGAAGCAAATTATGCAACTTTTTATCTTCATTAAATATTCACTCTATTTTAAGTCTAATATTTATGCTTTATATCTGAGTTTTAATAATAGAGTAATTAATAATTATACATTTACCCATTTACCTAAAATACTTATTATAACTACCTACTTACTTACCTACCTATATTTTTAATAGGTAAGTACCTCTATTAACATAAACTTTATGTATGTACTTACTAAATATGTACTCGTATGTTTAGCATTGTCAAATTATGAGGCTAATATCGATCCAGATAGAACTTTAGTTAATAAAATTATGACTACAAAGTATCTTATCCGAGAGTAATTTACAAAGAACAGTGACCAGCCAACGCTGCAACGTAGGCAAGGCATTGTACATTGATTGTCTGTGAAAGAAACTTATAAAAGCCTTACGCAACACCAACTGTTTTCAATTTATTTATGACAGTACCTCTGTGGCTTCGGCTCGGAGTTCACGTCAGAAGATCCTCGTAGGCCTGGCTCTCTTCCTGAAGGGCAGAACAACCCACAACGTTGTCCCTATGGTCTGTACGCCGAGCAATTGTCCGGCACAGCGTTCACTGCCCCCCGACATGAAAATAAACGGTCGTGGTTGTACAGGTAAAGTATTACTACGATATTATTCAATAGATATTATTGCTTAATTTTACATCACATCATCAACGGCTTAACTTCTATGCCTCTTCCAAAAAAGCGATTTGCCATTGTCATTTAACTCGCAGGTTACCTAGAGGAAACAATTTTCTGTAATATGTGCTTTAACCACATTTAACACAATCTCCTCCCAAAATTCAAGTAAGAGTTCTCTCCCTGCATCTTCTAAAGAAGATTCGTTTAGATCTTTGTGGAATACGGATTTCCATCATTTTGTTTGTGTTTCCAGAATTCGTCCATCGGTTATTCATAAACCTTTCAAGAAGTTAAGCATTGCCAAATACTTAACTCATAACTGGGACGAACAAGAACCGGATCCTAACCAGGTAAATTAAGCGCAGTATCGTTTATTATTATCGTACCTAGTTATACCTATTTAGATTGCTATACATAATCAAATTTGCCTTCAATAATAGTAAACAACAACAACTTTAATAAATTGTTTTGTATTAGCCTACCTTTTTTACATATTTACGACTTGCGTACAAGTTCAATGGTAATTTAACTATTTATATTCAATGTTATTCTGTTATTCCCAACTTCTTTATACATAAATAGGTCTGTTCTGTAGGTTATTACTTAGTAAGTAGGAAAGGAGATACGTATATTATCCTTATACTGCTTAGGTACGCCACACAACCTCAGCAACGAGTTTTGAAAGCTCTTTAGGAGCTTAAAGAGCTTAACACGGCTTGCGGATGTCAGTGACAAACCGTGTATTTAAAGGTAGTGTACCTGAGGTAAATGTTTCACTGTGGCGTCGAGTAATGGCCGAGCCCTGTTCGAGACAATTTTGCGCTTGATATGATAGAAGAATATGACCAACTTTATATGTTGCAAGACTTGTAACAAGATGGGCAGAGGAACTGCTCCCCCAGTGAATAAGTAATTAAGTATAGATAAGTACTTAGGTACTATGTGCCCAATAAAAATTACAAGACTCGAAGACAATTAACAGTTAATCTACGAATAGGCAATTAATAAAACCATAAACGTATTTTTGGGGTTAATGATCTTACTATTAAAACATAAATTAGTGGGAAAGGGAGGATGTAGAATACACCGGCAAACTTATTAGTGATTAAAATAAAAACGCAATCGGTAACTTTGCCTAATTCCTAGTTTATTTAAATTGAGTAGACCAGCGTATTAGGTAATCCTACAAGAGCGATGCAATCGTGATTAATATCTAACGTAAATATCTGCCGATGGACCACTGACTTTTCTACCAACATAGACACGAAATCATCATCATATCAGCCGAAGGTGTCCACTGCTGGACATCGGCCTACCCCAAGCTTCGCCACTTATACCGGTAGGTCGTTGACTGACCGGACACAAAATAATATATTTACTTACGCATTTCTTTAAATTTAACCTTGTCTTAGTCACGTTGGCTTCCATTCAACATACCCGCGGGTGGGCCGGTAGACTTCGTGGCTGGACTTCATACAGTTTGTGGAGCTGGTGACCCTCGCTCCCGTCATGGACTTGCTATACACGTGTATCTCTGTAATGCTTCCATGGAGAACAGCGCTTTTTACAACAGCGATGGAGATTTACTTATTGGTAAGTGATTTGCGTACCTTACAAAAACGAACGCTGTCGTTAATTTAAGTTTTAACTATGGATGATTATATAATCATTAAAGTGGATGGAATTGATGTAAACTATAGCTAATTGAAATAGGCAACTCCTGCACTATCGCGTATCGTATCGTATTGTAACGGACCTTACAAACATGCAAATTGTACCACCTAAATTCGTAGCAAATGTTTATGGTTCACACAATGTTTTGTCCCGTGTGGGAATCGAACCCATAACCTCGTGCACAGTTGCACAACCGCTTGCACTCCCACCGACTGTAGTGGAACGCAATGGTACTAAGATATAAAAAAATATCCATCAGTTCCACAGCAAGGAACGCTGACGATAACCACAGAGTTCGGAATAATGAAGGTTGCGCCAAATGAGATCGCAGTCGTCCAGCAAGGAATGAGATTCACTGTAGCTGTTAATGGGCCCACGAGGTAAAAAATATTATCTATTTAAGTAAAAATCTAGATATTCTGTCCTTTAGGTACAATAGATCTTTTAGGTCACAGTGCTACAGGTCTACCCAAGCCTGCAATAGCCCTCTTCTGTTCTTTTCTTCGTCTTTCGTTAAGTTGTTCTTTCAGGGTGTTCTGATAGGCACCCGTTTAAACTATGTCACCGTTATAATTTGAATAGTTCTGAAAGAACTTTTGTGCAATACCATGATGTTCATAGCAATAAAAACAATAAACTTTTCGGAGCATCGTTTTGCTGATGATCATTCACATGGTATACTTACCTACCTATTAGTTATGTGGCGTATAACTTTTCTAAACTCTAATATTCAATGTATCTTATACACGTAGGACATATTGTACATCAATATGTCCTACGTGTATTGTACAAGACAATATTTTCCATTAGGGGATATATTCTCGAAGTATTTGATGGACACTTCAAGCTGCCAGATCTCGGACCCATCGGCGCAAACGGATTGGCCAATCCACGAGACTTTCTTACACCAGTTGCTCATTACTTTGATCAAGAAATACCTGGTAAGATACTGGAACTACTTAATTGTTCAAGCTTATCTAGGGTTGGATTTAAGGATACTCTCAAGGTGATAGCTACTTTATTTTTATACACCTTTGGTGGCAAACAAGGGTCCACCTGATGGTAAAAGTGATAACCGAAACTTATGGAAATGGCTATGTTTCTAAGCATAGCAGAAATTATGTTTAGAAAACACAATTAAGCGTTGCCAACCAAGTAGGTAAAAGAGGATAAAGAAGAAAAAGGGGAAAGGAAGAAGACCGAGAGGGAGTAATTGACTCCTTGATGGTAGAATTATGTGGCTCATATTAAACTCCACTTATTTCCAGGGTTTAAGATAGTAAACAAGTACCAAGGCGCGTTGTTCGTAGCAGAACAGAATCACTCTCCTTTCGACGTGGTCGCTTGGCACGGCAACTACGTGCCGTTCAAATACGACTTGAGCAAGTTCATGGTCATCAACGCCGTTTTGTATGATCACTGCGTAAGTTTATACTAGTTTGTCATTTACCTACTTAATTAACAATTATATTTAATTAAATAATGTTCTGAATGCCACGCCGTTCTTGTCAAACCGATGAGTGAGGGTTTATAACTGCAAGAATACCTACAGTCAAATACCATCCCAGCATACTTACAACTACTATAAGGTCGAATCATATATCATGCAAGAATATCGTCGAATTTGTTTAGAAGGTACCTATGTACTTTATAAGCAAAGATTACCCCCCATTACCCAGATTTCCCAATAATTAAGGGGTTATCTGTGTTTGTATTGTAGTGACGTCATGTCACAACTTCGTCTGCGTTGACGTTCGGTAAAGGTATAATATTCTAACATTATTTCCTGCAGCTCTAATAAAAATTTATGAAATTTTTATTAGAGCTGCAGAAATTTTAAATATTCAACTGGATTTTTAATTTAGTCATATCCTTCTAGATCCATAAAAAAATTGAGGTAAAGGTTCTTGTCGCTGAGCTTGGCCTGGTCTTCTGACGTCTCATTTCTAGATGGGTTTCAAGAATTTGGTCGAGCTTAATGCCTACAAAAACACAATATTATAATACAATTAATCCGTCTTCTAAACTAAAGCGTTATTTAAATAAATATTTAAATAACGCTTTTTTGTGTTTTTAAGTGTTTGGGATGAATTATTATTAGTGTTATTGTTATATTTAATGCCATTAATATAAACCTACTTCTTTTTTCAGGACCCCTCAATCTTCACAGTGCTGACATGTCCATCAACTAAGCCGGGTGTCGCTATAGCAGATTTCGTGATCTTTCCTCCGCGATGGTCGGTTCAGGAACACACCTTCAGACCACCTTACTATCACCGTATGATTTTTTTTAACTAACACTATTATTAAAATTATTCTTCGACAAAAGATAGAATTCGAGACTATTATACCACACATGCAGCACGTATGGACTATAGGAGTATGATCTAGAAAAAAAGATAATACCCATTTATTGTTTGGTGGCACTTATTTTGAAATATATCTAGTGCCAACCGTCTTATCAACAATCTGACAATATATTCATCAATTTTTAAAATTACTTATTAATGGCTAAGTCGGGTAGGTACATGATTATTAAATTTAGGTTTTTCATGATGTTTCTTCACCAATATCAGTAAATTTAATTTGCTAAGTATTATTTGATTTGCATAAACTAAGTTTTACTGACGTCAGACTATAATAAAATTGCGACCGCAAGTAACCCCCCACCTTTCAAATAGCGTGTAGTGACGGTACAAATAATAACTACTATGTTTACCTGATAAACATCTTGTACGGCGAATTAGGGTTGAACCACCGCACTCCCGCACTCTTTCTCGTTCTAGTACATGAAGATTCTGTGTGACAGAATAGGATGGATGCATACGAAAGTGCGATTTCGTGCTGCCTGATGTGGTTCAACGGGTTCAACCCCTAATAGAACTTCCATCAAATACTGTGTGTGATTAATTATGAAGTTTCCTGTTCGACATACGTACTAAAATAGAGTTGACTTTTATATCGTGCAATCATGACCTACTTTTTCTACACGAAGGGCTAACATCACAATGACCACGTACCTATACGTTTGTTTGGTAAGAGGGTGGGCAATTTAGGTAGAGTTGATAACAGTAGGTAGTGGCTTGGGGTCTGGGCTGTTGACCCGTATGGCTACATAAGCTGCCCGTTCAAATTGGAGTAGCTCTACCACATTCTGTTCCTTTTTAGGAGAACCTACTGTATCTACACACTTAGGCACCTAATAACAGTATATAATATCTATAAAAAGAAAAGATGTGTCTAAGTGCTGGAATGTACAGCTCAAACCAGAAAATGAGATCAAATAAAGAAAGACAATAAGATGACAAAAATTGCTTTTCGAAAGCTGCATAAAACCTGTTTTATAGAACGAGACTTTAAAATAAGACAGGTTTTCTTTAATAATATGGTGATCGATTGTGGTATCTGTACATACTTTATATAAATATGACTAATATATTTATATGACTTTATATAAATGACTCGCCTTTTGGTCTAGTGGTTAGTGACCCTGACTGCTAAGCAGGAGGTCGTGGGATCGATTCCCACCCAGGACAAATCTTTGTGTGATGAGCATGATTGTTTGTTCTGTGTCTGGGTGTAATTTATGTATAATATGTATGTATTTACAAAAAAACAAATTAAGTAGTATATCAGTTGTTTAGTAACCAAAATAATCCAAAAAAAAAGAAATATTAAGTAAGTAGGTACCTTATTATTATACCTAAGTATACAAATATTTATCATGTGAGAATTAACAACGGACTTCGTCTACAGTTGTTGCCCGCAGCTCTGCCCGCGTGAATGTCGGTTATATCTCTGTTTATACATATCACGATTTTTATACAAACTTTCATCCCCTATTTCAACCTCTTTATGCTATTTTTCTGCTATAAAAGATAGCCTATGTTATTCCTCGAGGAGTAATCTGTCTCTATACCAATCGGTTGGTGGTGTAGGCGTGAAAGCGTAACAGACAGACAGGGAATTTCGCATTTATAATATTAGTATAATATGGTTTAGTATGGATTTGACCTTCTTGAAATGCGTGAGACACTACATACCTACCTCTGCTATATTATTTAAACAAAATAAGGAGCTCTTGCTAGAACAATGAATTCAGCTGTTTTCTCATAGCTGAGGTGTCTGAGTGGTTAAGGAGTTGGACTTGAAATCCAATGGGTTATACCCGCGCAGGTTCGAATCCTGTCCTCAGCGAATTTTATTTTGTATTTTTGATCATGTGTTGTTTACCTATACAAGAAAAACAAATAAAGTAACAATAAAAATATAGTAGTCTTAGATATAAAAATATTTTTTACCGTTTTTTTGTATTGCCTACTGTGGCCAACGCACATGCTTTAAGAGTAATAACCACCGCTGGTATGATAACCGTCACTCATGAGCTTCTGCAATGCCAAGAGCTGAGCGAAGCTTAGTGGATTAGCGTAAATTGTAAATACTGACCTGCTCGAGTGACTCTCGTAAATAAATCAGAATAATATGAATAGAGAATACCTGGCTTCTTGTAATTTTATTTTAAGCAAGCGTGGTGATCAGATGTTTTTGTCTTCTCTGTATGAGAACAGCACCCATATTAAGAAAATAACAGGCTGCAAAACAAATCAGGCTAATAGAATAATTTCTAATTTCAGGCAACTGCATGAGTGAGTTTATGGGTTTGATCCTGGGATCATACGAAGCTAAAGAAGGTGGGTTCCTGCCTGGAGGAGCATCCCTGCACTCCATGATGACACCCCATGGACCTGACGATAAGTGCTTCACAGGAGCTTCGACAGCAGAGCTCGAGCCGCAGAAGATTGCTGTTAATACTCAGGTATAGATAAAACTTTATAATAAAATCCTAATTTGTCAGACAGATGACAGGCCACAGTAGCGAATTCAGGGGCTTGACCCCGTCGCAGTAGATTCTAGACATAGGTAGCCCTAAAGCATAGATATACCTAATGTGTCGTATGTATGTATGTATTTAAGTAGGTATGTTGTATTTCTTTGGCACGCTCCACAGCCTAAATGGTATGGTGGTTTTTAACGTATGAGGTGTTATTAGATTCGTATTGATTGTGAGAGTGACACATAGTACCTATACAATTACAATGTAGCGTCAGCACTAGATGTGTTGATGTTGTGTGATGGGTTTCTTTCTTTTAACTTTGTTTTAAGCAGGCGCACTTTTTGGTTTTTAATAATATAATATATATATATTATTATTGCTTGTATTTATTTATTTGTGTTTGTTTCAGGCTTTCATGTTCGAGTCTTCTTTAAGTCTAGCCATAACAAAGTGGGGTGCAGAGACGTGTCAAAAACTTGATGCGAAATACTACGAGTGCTGGCAAAACTTACCGAAACTATTTTCTGAACGAATCAATTTATAATTTTTGTCTTAAAATAAAATGAATATGAGTGATTTACTTTTAAGAACGCTTACAATTCTTTTTTACAGTTTTTTGTAAAGTTAGCAGTAACGTTGTTTACTAACATTTAAATACTGCCTGTATAATATGCCTATCTCAAAACAAATTGTTCTGAGATACCCACCTACCTACGCTAAATGTACTCTCTTTTACCTGTTATTTCTATTGCTGACATTTTGTACTTTTTTTGTAATAAAGTTTTTCAATTTGTAAAAAAAATATACAACTTCTGTGTCTATTATAATTTCTTGCTGCAACATGCGCTTGCGCTACCTTTAAAACTAAGTACTTAGGTACTTACCTATAATCTTACCTTTACTCTTTAACGGTCTAGTACAAAGTAGGTAGGTACAATCCAACTTTTACCGCGGGTATCGTACGAAGTGTAAAAGAAATAGGTATCAGAAAAAAGAGACAGCATGTGTTAAGTACATGCTAAATCTCAACTTACCGTGGTCACAAATCCGTTTGCCGTTTGCCAAGTGTTCTTACTTTGACATACTTTTACCTTGGGAAGTGGTTTATCTACATTCAGCAGCGGACTTTAGACTGGTGCGATGGCATGAAAGATGAGACCGATGAGTACTTTTATATAATGCGTATTATAGGTACCTACTACTAAAGTAGAGAAAAATAACTGCTTATTAAGTTTCCATTTCTAGTATCGTGTACCTCTACAGCCTCAAGATGGAAACAGGCACATGCTCTAAGTATTATTTAAAATAAATATGTAGGTAAGTATATTATTAAAAAACAAAAAGCCCGCCAGACTAAAACAAAGTGAAAGAAAGAAACCCAATTTTTCTCGTGCTGGCGTTACATTAAAATTTTATACATCGTATGTCATTCCCACAATCAATACGAATCTAATGACACCTCATAAGTTAAAATCCATCAAGCCATTTAGACAGTAGAGCGTGCCAAAGAAATAGACATACATAAACACATACATAATATATTATGTTAAAAAAACATTACTCTCCTTGACTTCGGCAGTCGGGTAAAAACTAAAACAAGCCCATCGCAATACAAATACCTACCTACCCAAATTTTAAAATCTTTCTCTCATTAAAATTCATTCATAATAAAAGTTCAGTGACATTTCAATATTTGCAATAAAACGAACCTATTGGCTGGCTAAATGTGGTTAAATAAAATAGCTAGTTAAGTAGATAGGTACTAGAGAGTCGTGATGCTAAGTAATTAACTAATGCAATTACTCAAATACGAGTATAAAGACAATAAAATTACGATTCTAGTTTACACCTGTGAGTTGTTCAAATAAAAGCCTCATAAAATCATAACAAACTTAATAATAAATTTAGCTGCTTAGTCACAGCTGAGGTGTCCGAGTGGTTAAGGAGTTGGACTTGAAATCCAATGGGTTATACCCGCGCAGGTTCGAATCCTGTCCTCAGCGGATTTTATTTTTATCATTTTAAGTGGTACACTGACTTCGATTTCTGAACTAGAAACGAGTTCGTTCTCTTACTTATAAAAAAAAATCATTAATTTTGACGTTAGGTAGGAATGTATAATACTATATTATGCAAACAATAACTCATAATCAGTAAGAAAGAAAAATTGGTATCTACGCTATTGATTCGCAATATCGAACATGATGCCGTGAAGTGTCGAGTAAGTACAGATTTTGTTTATATAATGTAGGTGTTAATTTGATCAAATTATTTAACAATCAATGTCTAAAACAGGGCTGTCTACAACGAGGCCCCCGGACCGCGTGCGGTCTCGCAGTTCATCTTTGTGCGGCCCGCTGTGTGTTTTTGTATTCTAAATTCTCACCTTTTCAAATTTTATTGGTACCTAAATATAAACCCCTACAGGCTCAAAAAAAAAACACTACCAAATCTTTTCTTTATAAAAATGTGTTTTTTATTTGCGCGGCCCTCCAATCTATTTAGTAATTTAATATTGGTCCGGCATCATATCCGGTCTGGATAGCCCAGAGGCCCTAGACAAGTGGCATAGATTTCTATTCTATTCATAGAGAAGATTAAAAATGTATGGGATTGACTATGTCATTGCTTATGTCAATCCCATACATTTTTAATCTATTATGTTTAAAACATACAACAGTAACATATCTAATGCCTACTTACTAATAATCGTAATATTCTATTGCGTGTTGCTTAGGTGTAGCAAATTGATCTGATAATAAATGCGAATGAAAATATATTTACGCATATTTACTTAAGTTACTTGGTCCAACCTCCACACTTTTCTAATTAAAACTAAATTATATTTGTGGTAGGTAATTTAAGTGTTTTTGATTTATTACACTTACCTACTACATTAATTTCGAGGGTCGGTACCTACATTAGTCGAATAGATAGAATTAAGCAGATTAAAGATTTTAAGTGCTTTCTAATTTTTGGTAAAGCCTACCACTCCGATCATAAACTTTAGGTACCTTACAAAGTCTAGGTAACTAAATATGAACAACATACTTACAAATATAAATAAAAAAACTAATTAACACGACACAGTTCGACGAACGTGTGAAAAAAATGCAATGAAAAATGCATAAGCACCTATCTATCACAGTCCACACAGCACAAACAGATCTAATCTACTAGTCTAGGACTAAAGATATTGTCTAATGATGACAGGCGTCATCTCAACTCAAATTCCATCTAAAGATAATCGAACATTTTATTAAGGCACTCCGCCATAGTCAACCCTAGCGAAAGTCGTATAAAATGCCACGCAGTCACCAACTTGCGTTAAATCACTTAGTTAATTCATGTACCTACCTAAACAGTAATCTCCTATCTTTTTTAATACCATATCAAGAGTAAGTCTACTGAAAAATTAATTGCAAATAATTCATTAGAAAGGACTCTAGAGGTACGTTTTAACATACTTCATTATTATTCATTTCATATTCATAGATTTCTTTACATAAACTAAAGCTTGGAAAGAAAGAAAGAAAGAATGCTCCTACACATTGTCATTATTTGACATTTAATTTGTGATGTGAACAAACTCGAGGTTGTTTTCTATTAGTTAGCTATTTTTACACTTGTGTCAATATGGTTATTATTAACTAAACAAGCACTTGCTATCTGATCATTTACTTGGTCGTCTCCATTCATAGCTGAGGTGTCCGAGTGGTTAAGGAGTTGGACTTGAAATCCAATGGGTTATACCCGCGCAGGTTCGAATCCTGTCCTCAGCGGACTTATAAAATTTTATTTTCTTGCCAATTTTTTTTTAAATTATTATCTATTTTATGTAATTGTTATTTGACAAAGTCGATTAATAATTTTTTTACAATCTAACGCCACATGTAATAAAATAGCAAATTCACCCGAGTAGGTACATCAATGACACTGCGCGAAAACTTATTTTCTGTATCTAGGTACTTTTCTTACTTTCTGTTGTACCCACCTAAATGAAAGAAATAGGAAACAGCTTGAAACTATTTTCCTTTTCTTTTTTATTTTATAAATTGTTCTGGGTTAAAAAAATACATTTCCATAACTGTCTTAGGAAGGTGATTAATTAGGCACTCCACAAAATTTTAGGACGGTATAAGTATTTATACCTACTACGTAGGTAAGTATATACTTATGTATCGTATTTTCTAAGTCCAAATCTTTGATGTTCTGTTCAACATTAATCTGGATGCCCTAAGAAGTTAGAGCCTAAGTTATGAGACTTTAGTGTAACCCATCTGGAGAGATGGGTTACACTAAAGTCACTAAATATGCAAGCTAATTTTATCGTGTTTGATACTTGTACTTATACCTACTCCGTCTACGTGTTTGATGTTATTTTTATTAAGGTTTTAGTTTGACTTGAATTGAAATACATCGACATGCAATTCATTCGATGTTCCACTGTATTCATTTATTATCATTCTCTTAACTGTAAATATTATTAATCCTGTTGTTGTATGCTAGACCCTCTTAAATATATTATGTTCATTTTAATTAAATTATTTATTTTTAAAGTGAATATTAAATACTACCTAAATACTTTGTGAAATATTTCAAGCGTCTACGGTACCTGTTGCCGTTATCAATAACGAGGTAAAACGAGCAAAAAAATCACGTTTGGTGTATGGAGTCAGTCTTTTTTAGTACCTATTTGTTGTTATAGCAGTAACAGAAATACATCATCTGTGAAATTTTTTACTAACTATCACTGTTCAAGAGATACAGCCTGGTGAGACAGTCAGCGAGTCTAGATATGAAACCTTGAAAACCCGCCTGCCTAAAAAAAAGTGAAAAGAAACCGTTTTTTTTTCATGCTGACGCTACATTGAACTTTTATATACAAGTAACCCTATGTCACTTCCACAATCCACACGAATCTAATGACACCTCATACGTTAAACTCACCAATCAAGCCATTTTTCAATTTATGCTGTAGAGCGTGCCAAAGAAGTAGATAAAGGTACCATACCCACATATACGCATACATACGCTCGAAAAACATTACCCTCCTTGACTTCGGCAGTGAAGCAAAGATTTGTTATAATTTTATTGTCTTGTAGGTACATATCTGCGAACTTGTTTTTGGAACCCAAACTAAACACTATTTGCATTTTAGGTAGGTATTGTCTCTAACTCTGACTTTAGCTGAAATAAAATGAAGTAGGTACTTACTTAAGATAATGCATTTGCAGCAATTATCTTTACAATTAATGAGTAAGAGCAATTCAATAAGTTTTTTTATTTTAAAATGCCACATATAAACATAGAAAAAAATATTCATAAAATAGAGGAGGAAGAGTATGTATCAAAATGGTGTTCGTAGTTATAGGTAATTATAAAACATACGCAAACAGTAATAGACTAGAAAATTTAGCACAATCGTTATTGAAGGTTTTAAACATTCTGAACTATTACGACGCATAGAGCGTTGTGCGTACTCCTGTAACAGTCCACACGGCACATTCTTTTTTAAGGTAGATGTGTCTCTGTATATCCTTATCATGTAACAAGTCATGCCGGGCGTCACCGGAATGGACGCACCTTTGGCTTTCAAGGCGTCCGTTACGGTCTCGTTTTTCACAGTTATTACTGAAGTATTTCCGCCGCTGACAGTTCCATTACCACTATGAGTGATGTTTGTGACAGTGGTGGTGACCGAATTCGATGTCAAGACGTGCTGTTCGTTTTGTGAAGTGCTCGCATCCAGAATGAAACTCGACATTAATTTACAATCGATGCGCGTCTCCTCGTACTCACCAGTTGGCTTGCTTATCCCCAGCTTGCATATCTCACCTGGTGTTCCACTGTAATGATTGTTATTGTAGGAATCGTGGTAATGGTGATTATTTGCTGACATGCGACCTAAATTGTATAGAGCTAGACCGGTCAGCAAGTTGTCGAATCTACTCCCCGAGTCTCTGTACTGGTAGACGTAGACAGGTGGAGTCCCGTGGTAAACTGGATGATAGGCGGAACCGTAGCTAATCTGCTGCGGAGGAGTGTAGTGGTAGTGATGATGGACTTCAGTTTTGGAACCGTAATGATATCGCGCTGAATTGTGTTGATAGTAATTGTCGGTGTTGTGACCGCCAGAGTTGCCGGACAGGCCGTTCGAATGAGGGTAGGTGTGGGCGCCCCCGGAGCCTGTGCCCGAGTAGCCCGTGGAGTGCGGGTAAGAGTGCGAGCCCCCGCCGCTGGTTCTGGAGCCGCCCCCGCCGCTGGTCCTGGTGCCGCCGCCCCCGCGCGCGCTCACGTGGCGGGCGGTCAACAGCAGCGCCACGACACAGAGGCGCATGTCGCCGGCGCGGGACTGAGCACTACTGACGTGTGGCGAGCTGTGGCGCGTCCCTCGACACGACGCACTACACAAGCCCCATTAGGCGCGCGGTGACGCACGGGCGGGTGTTCGGAGGGTCGCGGCCGCCCGCTATCTAAACAGACCGTCAACACCGTTCACGGAATAATATGACATCCATAAACACGCAATACGCGAACGGGCACTACCCTTAATTGGATTTATTTTTGTATTGAAACGAGCGCTATTATTACGATATTTTTAATCATAATAGTTAATTAGCAGAGCTTAAAATAATTCCATTACTGCATTATCATTATACAATACCCTCGGTCAGTCTCGTCACCGGTTCAAGAGCGTCTTTCACTTTGTGCTATATCGTCGATGGACATGGAACTTTACATCGATACACTAGCTGTTCGATAGCTCAACGTATCGACATTATCAAAGCTTTACGTATTACGTTTATAAAACAACCAAGCTATCTGGAAATTTTATAGTTTATTTATATTTAACCTGAAAACATTCATTTGGCTGTGAAAGATGCTCTTTTTATCTTATCAATGACATTACAACAGAAACACATCCTTGTGACTTATAGGACAAATAATAAATTAAATGGAATCAACATCTCACGCCTAGCGAAGTGTCTCTAGTGAATTGAATAGGTTACAAAAATCTGACGTGTTTTAATCTCAGAATTTTTGACTTGTGGTTTGTATGCACATTAAAACAAATTAAAATAAAGTGTTTCATTTTATATAAAAATATACTGAAATTCATTAAAATGTAAGTGTGTCTGTGAGATTCGTGTGCATACAAACTACATTACTTTTGGACCCCTTCTCTTGGAACTAGTCCATGAAAAGGAACATTTTATACAAACTATTTAAAAGCCTAGGTACTTAGTTTATATTATTATAATAATCCCTCATGTATGTCTGTATGATGAATGCGAGATCAAAATGAGATCTTTGATCCCAATTTGATCGAATACTTAATTTAATATTAATTATTCATTTCCATCATTGCCTTGTTAAGACTTCAGTCCTGATTTTGAAATCAACTTTATTCTACAGGAATCAAAATGAGATCTTTTATAATCAATACATACATAGGGTTACGAAATCGCTAATTATCTAAAAGGTTCCTATCCATGGACAGAGTCTTACACGAGCAACTAAACTGTACAAACATGGACATATAAAACAATAACCACATTATGTAAAAATATTGAATTCTTGTATAAAAAGTAATGCTGCAGTACCTTTTCCTCTTAATTCTAATATCGTACAAATTATGTACTTGCTGACCATATCAAATAATTTTTACATCTATTTATTACGACATAAGGTTTAAATTAGTTGTAATCAGAGCTCCTTCAGATGTTTACATACAATAACACATTATAATGCACTAAAAAGGTTATATCATAATAGAAAAGTTTATAATACCGACATCGACTATTACATTACTAGACACGCAATGACAATGTATATGTCGCAGACAAATTGTATTAACAGTCTCACTGCCAACATGGAAAGTAGAAACTTGCCCCCGGCCAAAAGTGTTTTTTATTTAGTCCACAGGAAAAAACCGTCCAACTTGTCAAAAATTTAAAAAAAAGAAAAAGTTCGGTATTGCAAGCGCAGTGCCACTACAAAAACAAAGTCTCTCCCCCGATGCCGACATCGCACTGAGTGTAGGAAATATATAGGAAATAGCCCGCACCTGTGCGTGGCCGGCACCCCGGACACACTCCCTTCCTCGCACCGGTGTGTGCTCGGCAGTGAAGCTGTCCATCGTTTACAATGGCATATATAACGCCGGATATGTTACCAGCAATGAGTAGGTATATCTAATTTGGGATGTTTAAACTACTTTGACAATATATATAATTTGTCTAAAGCACTCGCTGACCGCTGCCGCGGCACGCTCGCTTAGCTCGTGCGCAGTGGGTCACAGTTCTAACCTAACCTAACCCAATTTGTCTTCGCCATATTACATATCGCCGATGACTGCAAGCGTTTACAAAATGCCGAGGTATGTAAACAGACGATTTATACAATTTGCCTGCGACATATACATTTTTATGACCTGTATTAAAATTTGTTTGTGGTTCGTATGAAAATACAATACTGTGACGTCATAGTTTTTAAGACTCAAGAGCGCACTTAGTCGCAGTACTTCTTCTCCTCACTTTAGAGCCAACGATTGTGTCAGCTATTTTTGCGTCAAATGTGAAATAATCTTCTCGTTGATGATTTCAATGGTATATTACAATGATAAAAATAGAAAAAATGTGGATGAAATTAAATGACTACCATCTTCGGTGAAAACAAAAGATAATCCTTAGTTGCAGTAAATCTAGTTTTAAGACTATGACGATTTTAAGACTAATGTTGTTACTTAAATTTTTTTTTTTACAGCGCTATCTAGTCCCAAATTAAGCAATTATATTTGCTTGCGTTATGGGTACTAAACAATTGACTTTTTTTGTTAATTTATAAATAGTAAAATTTAGGCCTTTCCGAGGTACCCTTTTAGAGCTTTAGATAGCCTAAAATTCAGATGTGATAATAAGGAAAAACTTAAAACGATGAGATATACTGGTATCGTTATAGCTAAGAGCCGAAACACTAAGTATAAAAATGGCCGGCACCATTTTAAGCAATCTCTTCAAGTATACTTGAAATTGTGCCGCCGTTGTGTTTCAGCTCTAAAGCCCTAGAGCTTATACCTAGCTTATTTCTTAAGGTTTTCTTTTCGGTACAGAGACCAATTCAGCACGTCCACGCAGTCGTTTTAGCAGGCCAGAGTTATCCTAATCGCTCTTTCTCCCTCTAGTAAATGACATGTCTCAGTAACAGAAAAAGATAAAAAACAAAAAAGTGCGGTTCCATGGTGTCAGATGTGTACCTTCAGTCACTGGCTATCTTATTTAAACTTGTTGCAAACATACGATATTTAGTCTAAGTGTCATCGATGACTGTATCATAAACCTTTTTAGCAATAAACACAATATATCGACAGATTAGCTACTCCATGTTTTATCTCTTTCACGCTCTCTCATTTTTGAATGTCATAAAAAGAGACAAAACATTGAATAGTTATTCCGTCGCTGTTCTGATTTTTGATTGATCACACACTTTTTAAAACATATTAGGTGGCACTATATTCTATAAATTATTAATTAACTTTCTTATCAGTACATTCAAAGATTCAGTTCAAACAATATTTTCTGTAGTCGGGTTGACCATAGATTACCCCTAATAGATACTGCATTAAATTAATTTGTTGTGAATCGAGCTCACAAAAATATGGAGCAGAAGCGAGATGCGCAGAACGTAAACGAGCTGTGATTGGCTATTTTAAATACAAGCATTCGAAAAATGCACCAATCGTAGTGTCCGTAGTGAGTTCTTATGCTAGCGAATACCGGTATGAGTTCTGTTGTTGTATGCGGAATATATTAGGAGTTTAATGTGGGTTAGGCGATAGAAAATACTCTGTATACTACTAAGTGTAAATTATCCCACTACTAAAATTAAACACTTATAATTATAATATTAACCTTAGTGCTAAATTGAAACTATTTTTATTAGTTAGAATGTTGTGCCACTTAATAATTAATTAATAATAATAAGGTAATCCATCTGATTTGTTTGCCGACGCGGTAGCAGCGAGGCTATTACCGAATTAAGAAATACGGGACTAACAAATATAATGGTTTATTGTAAGTAATATAGTAGTAAATCGTTCTTTTTCACTGTGAGAAGTAATAAAAACAGATTAAACAGTTTGTATAACGAAGTGCTTAGAATTTATTGTAAAGCAACCTGCTATAAACCATAACGACAAAACTTCGTTGTTTATGTGTTTTATATAAATTACTGACACCAATAGCTCCCACTTAGTGTAAAGAACAATTTGCAACTTAAAACAAACATGAAAGAGCTCTACATAACATTCTAAACCTGATTAAGAAATTTGGAAGGTAAAACGTCCATTAGTTAAAGCACGCACATCCACAAAGAGTACATACAGAGTTCAGTTGATTTCCATGTGTGTGTCGGGCGGGTGTGACACGCCGGGCGGGTCATGCATGTTGGTGTCGGACGCGCCGGGCGGGTCACGCATGTTGGTATTGGATACGCCAGGCGGGTCGTGCATGTTGGTGGTGTGGGACGCGCCGGGCGGGTCGGACTCGCCAGGCGGGTCAGACGTGGTGGAATCGGCGTGCGCATAAGGCGGCGGCTAGCCGTGGTTAACGTTGACGCCGGATTCAAGCTCAGACGCGGGCGTTTCCGGTTCCTCATCATTGTAGATGTTTTCTGCCATTTGCCATACCTGGACAAAAGACTGCTATAATAAAACTTTTCTTTTATATAACTATGGCAGACAAAGTTGTAGACAACCTGAAGTACAAAGTGACTTCACTCTGCCTGTTAGTAAGCTGTAAGTAAATCCAAAAGCCATTGTCTCAAACTCTTGGCATGATAGCCTCCACTATGGCGTGATCAAAATTAGATAGGAAAGAGTCTAAAAAGTATAACAAACCTGCATAATATTATCCTCAGAGACAGAACATATGACCCACGGCTCATTAGGGTTCCAGGAGAAGTCTGATATCTTAGCAGTGTGGCCACCATGGATGAATAGAAGTTCAGGAGGTCCATCCTCAGCGTCCTCTGCTGTTTGTTCCTCGCCAATTTTTGATAGGTCCCATACATGCAAACTGATACAAAAATGTCTATGAGTCTTACTTTAATCCGATTTATAAATTTGTCATATTTCAATAATGTTTAGAAACTTATGCAGCTACGTAAATACTTTCAAAATCAACGATTGAAAAAAGTGCTTGGAATTTTTAAAGTAACTGTATAACACTTCAATTACATTTCATCCAGACTTTACGAACGAATTTACGAATGTCATATATTTTATTTATTTATAAAATTTTTAACCAAGAAAGTGAATGCACAAAGGTGAATTTATTTTCTACCAATCAACCTTTGTATGATGCCGGGATAAAATTTGGCAAATACTAAATAATATTTACCGTCTGTCCGTGCCACTGCTAGCGAGGATGGTCTCGTTGTGCGGCGACCACTGCACCTGGAAGATCTCGTCCTTGTGCGACTCGAACGAGTGCAGCTTTAGCTTCAAGTTGCGGAGATCCCATAGTGCCACCTATAAACAATATTATCTCAAATATCAAACAGTAAATATTATGTATAAAATTCATACAAATAAAAAAATTCATACAAAATATAAAAAAATAAGTATAACATTTGTTTAAAATCTCACCTATTAACAAGGTAAGAATATCAGTACAGTTGAATCACAAGACCTTGATTGCAAACAGTAAATATTATATCAAGTGAAAATATGAACTGTACAGTTACCGTTTTATCAGCACTGCCAGTGGCCAGTATGAACTCGGAGTAAGGGTTGAAGCTAAGGCAGTTCACCTCCGCTGTGTGCGCGTCCACTGTGTGAGAGGGCTTCGACGTGTTGTTACATCTGCAACATTATTTATATTTTAGTACTAGCTATAGTCCACAGCATCGCTTGCAATTGAATGAATTTAAAAATCTACAGAATAAGACCTAATCTATAATTATTAATAATAAATTAATAATAAGTATGATATTTCTAAATTTGAAAATTGCCTATGACTTTAAAAGTCTATCCTACCTCATTTGTGTCAGCATTTAGAATTTAACAATACTATGTTACTGTGCTATGATAGGATCACAATAATTATAATATTGTTGTGATCTTAATGTAAAAGCCACAAACCTAGTGTCCCATATCATGAGCTTCTGATCATCAGCAACAGATCCGAACAGAGACTCATGCAAGAGATGCCACGCGACGTCCTCCACGACAGCAGTGTGTCCGGTGAATACTGACTTGGCTTCGATCACTCGCCCCTCCTTCGGCGTGGCGTTTATGTCCCATAGGCAGATTGTGTGGTCATCGCTGGATAAAAAGAATTAGAAAAATAACAAATAAAAATGGTTAAATGTGGCTTTGAGCTGCTGTTATTTTTCTGACTTTAAATGCAGAAATTGCTTACTTGGAGTAATATTTTACTAAACAATTCTAACAGATAAATCCATTCTAGAATAAAAATAAAATTATTTGAAACAGTGTAGATATCATTATTAGTTGTAACTAATTTATAACATGTTACACTCACCTAGCAGACAACAGATATCCATTGAGGTTGGGGTTCCAGGATAGACCATATCCTTCTTTTTGGTGGCCGCGTAGTCTGAAAACATGATAATGTTTCGTCAATAAAAACATTAAACGCGCCAGAGTGTTTTCGTGTTACATCGCTCTATCTCGCTCTAGTAAATGGCGATCTTGAATGACAGAAAAGGATAAAAGCATAGGAGTGTTTCTATGCTACCAAATGTGGTTCAACCCTTATTTATCAACTTATTTGTTGAACATTCTAGTGTTAAATGAAATTCGTTTTGTAATCAATTTAAATATTACTGGTATAATGCTGATGAAAAATATTGATATGTTTACAATAATAAATGAACTGTCATTTATTAATTCATTCTATTCACTATTCAATGTTTACATACTCATACACATAACATACTTATGTTGTGTGAGTACCTATGTAAACATTGAATAGAATAACATGTTAGTAACTAGTAACCTTTAACAAACTGTAATTACACCAAAATGAACGCAAAATAATGTTAAAAATGATGACTGATGTGAATAAAATAAATAGTAAATTTGATTAGCAATAATATTTTTTTCTATTGATGAAAATTTTACATAATATAACAAGCTGTGATTCAGTTATGACTAAAACATATTTTGCTCCAAATACTCATTTTATAACAAAGGAAGTAAAGGAAGGAGTAAAAAAAGGACAAACAAACTAAGTTATAGTTTATTTCATAATAATTAACAATGTGACTGTCTCACCTGAGGTCTGGATGACATTCCCCAGAAGGTTCAGGCTTGGATGGATGCTTAGTGTAGTCAAACACTAGGACATCTGAGGAGGGAGTCTTCGTGGCAATCACACAAGGATTCTGGGGCATGTACCGAGCCCTGTTGACCTCACCTTCATGGTTGATCTTGATTTCTATGTCTATCTTACCAGACACTGAGCCGAAGCCACCAAATTCTGTAAGGATAATTAATAGAGATAAAAAGAGTATAAAGGGAGATATTTTGTACCTGGACTATATTGGGTATAATACATCATCATAATCATATTAGCTAAAAGACATCCACTGCTGGACATAGCCCTCCCCCAATATTCGTCATCTTGGCCGGTTATTTGCCACCCTCAACCATTGGTTGCCTGCCACCCTTATTAGGTTGTTGGTCCACCTAGTGAGCGGTCTGCCCACGCAGCGTCTTCCAATTCATCGTAACCACTCTAAAACCTTTCTGCCCCAATGCTTGTCAATTGTGCGAGCTGTGTTCTTGTTGGGTGTAATTACAAAGTGTTTACTGAATTAAGGATTGCTATCATAGATACATAGATATAATATTTTATTTAATAAAATAAAATAAAATAAAATACAGTATTTTGCAAATTGATATTATCCATAACACAATGACAAAACCATTTATATTTTTTTATTCAGACAATAAAAAATGCTATAAGCAATAAGGCTGTTAAATATAAAGAAATAAGGATAACATTACAGTGTATAATACTGTATAACTGAGAAAAGTTAAACTGCAGTAAAAGTGCTTTTGAGGACGACTTTAAATGTTCTTGCCCAAAACTTATGCATTATGTAGGCAAGTACAATGGCTTTTATGAAAAAGAGACTACTACAATCACTACATATAAAAGGCAATAGGTTTTTTTTTTTTTTTTTTTTTTTTTTTTTATATTATAGCCTACCAAAGTGACTTCACCCCGCCTGATGGTAAGCAGTCAGTGGAATCCAGAAGTGGCGGCTACTATACCAAAAGCCATCGTCATAAACTGCTGGTATGGTGGCCTCCACTATGGCGGCTGGGAATGGGGTTAGGGGAAGGGAATGAGGGAGGTGAGGAAAGAGGAAAGGGGGGAAATTGGGCCTCCGGCGCTCTCACTCACCGAACGAAATGCAGTAGTACGGATACTACTACTCTTAAGTCGATCTTCTATGAGAGGGTAGTACTACCCCGGACGATCCGGCCCATTCATGCTGAAATCAGTGTGGATCTACTACCGTTTATTCTGCTATACTTCTTTTATTTGGTAAGTTAACCCAGCCTATTAACAGAAATCGTCATATTTCCAGCTGGAACTTCTCCACTCATAAACAAGAAGCTCAAGAATAGTACACAAATAAATTATAAACATACCTCCTTTATCATTATCATAATGGCTAGCATCAAACTGTGCATCTTCATTCGGCAGTTGGACACTAGCAATCAGTAGGTGGTTTTGTTCATCAGATGTATGAGTGCCTAAGATCAATCTAAAAAAAACACATTTAGATCAGTTAATAGGCTTAGGTCTATCTTTACTTTCATATAAAGCGGAAGAGTTTGTTGATAGTGCTAATCTCTGGTACTACCAGTAGGATTTAAATAATTCTTTTTGCGCATGATAGCTCAGTTCTTGAAGAACTTTATAGGCTTAAATAATTCTTTTTGCGCATGATAGCTCAGTTCTTAAAGAAGTTTATAGGCTATGTAGCATCACACTACTCATGACGGAAGCAAAGCAGTAAGCAAAGATGCCGGTGAAACTGCATCACAGGAAGTATATAATATGTAAGTATTAACAATTTATTATTCAAAAATTAAGCATGTTTATTTGCATAATACCTACTTCACAAGCTATAACATTATGCTTACTTTGGGTCTAGATACTGTTGTGATGTACATGAAAATGTAAGTCAATTAATCTACAGCCAGTTCACTGACCAGGTAATCATGAGAATAAATAGCTCAGGCCACTATTACAAGTAGCATAAAGTTATGCAGGTAATTAATATATACTTAGGCCTAGTAAGACATATAAATTCCTCACATAATTAAGATTAATTTAAACAAAACAATAAAAAATAGTTTCATCTTGTTTCACTAGAATCAGCTGAGCATTAGAAGCATCACAACAATGTTTAAATAGACAATTGTGTTACATCTACTTGTTACATACAAAGGAGAGACTAAGGAATTTCTTCACAATATTTCTGTCAGAAGTTACCAAGGGTTTTTATATGTATGATTAATGATGTACTTACGTGACATGTAATTATTGATGTATAACTCACCTATGGACAGAATAATCCTTGCCTTCGGGCCTGGTCACGTCAGGGAGCCACTGTGCGGTTAAAGAGGGCCACTCCAGAGCGTGTGTCATCACCAGATCATACAGAAACGGGGTATTCTTTTTCCATATCTTGTATTCTTCATTGATTACCCTCTCCTCCACCGCATCGTCAAAAGTTTCTACAAATCATAAAACAAGGTACATTTTAGACAAAATCATTCTTGATAACCAAAAAATTCCTGGCTGTCAAGCGTCAACAAAAACTAGCTGTTAAATGAAAGCTAACATTAATCTAAAGTACATTTACCTCCGTCGCCTTTGTCTCCCATTATATTTTATAGAAATTAGTGTTTATTTGAAAGAAAGCGACAAAATTATCACCAAAATACCGACCGGCCCCGTAAAGGCGCCAAACAAAAGTCCTTGGCGTTACTGTAACACAGACAATACACAAACTTCCGGTTGGCAAATAATTAGGTACCTATGTTTTTTTAAAATAAAAATAAATCAAAATATTAAAAATAAATTTAAAGGCACTCTTCAAAGGTTCAATCGTTACTTTATTTTAGTAAATATTTTAATCAAAGACAATAATAGTGTAGAAGCTTATTGAAACGGATGAAGACCGCCTTATTTTTAATTATTTTACTATAAGTCATAGGATTTTTAGACAATTATATGAATGATCTAAGAATTGTGCTGAAAAAAAAGGTTCTCACTAATATTCAGTTTATTACTACAATCATATTAAAATAATGATGATTAGTTGATTACATTTAAAATTAGTTAGGTATTGGTTATTACTATTGCCAGATTATTGCTTTATCTGTAATATTATTTTGCTTAAAAATACGCAGGCAATAAATTCACAGATTAAGTAGAGATGAATAAATTTATTTATGAATTGTCACTTCATCACCATGAGAGATGGTAAAATTGGTAAATCCGGTACTAGGTGCAGCTATTCCTAGTCCGTCCGAATACTAGATCCAAATACCTGTTCCACCTAGTCTACCTACAAATCCACAACAAATAGATATCAGGTCAATGTGAAGTAATTATGTAGTATTATTTTCTATCTAGGTAGTTCTTGCATGATACTCGACTACGTGTACATGCGAATATTACCTCTAAAGCAAAGATCATACACTATCTCTAAAGTATTGGTATAGGGTCGGAAAAGTGTAATTTATAAAAATACTAACTGGATCATGTTTAACGAAAATTAGAATAGGGAAAATTACGTTTTTTACAATACTAGGCCGCACAGCCCAGTATTGTAAAATACCTAGTGCGTAGATCTGTTCTAGTAAATACGCCTCATCCGGCCATCTCTATTGAGTAATTGAATGACTTAATGTCAACATGGCTGAATCTGCAGCTGCTCGTCGAGAAGCTAGAAGGAAAAGAATATTAGAAAATTCTCACAACAGACTGCAGCTTATATCAGGGAAATGTGGCGACGATAGCCCTAGAGGTAATAGATTACAAATAATTGAAAATGTCTTTCAAAAATTTATGCTTTGTTTATCAAAATGTTTCTTTTTCAGAATCCCCGGTTAGGACTGTAATTCCTGAACCTGTTCAGGAGATTACAAATCCTACCGACAATATCAGCAGTTGCAGCAAAACCTCTCTCAACAATGGTGTGGTCCTGCCTGAAACGGAGTCATTCGACTTATTAACACTCAGTCATGATATTGCGAACCATGACATCGCGTCAGGCGATGGACAGGTACCTAGTGATTTGGCACCTTTCGTATCAATGATACAGGAGCAGAAACAAACGACGCCTTTTTGGGAGAAACTAACTAATTTTGAATATGACATAGTTTTGTTGTCAATCTTAATTCAATTATTGTCCTGTTTCTCATTGGTCACCTTTGAAGGTACTTACTTTTTTCTACCAGTGCTAATTTATGCCATAACAAAATTAATTTGGTTTCCTTCTCAAGTTAATACTAAATTCTCTAGTATATTGATGTTACTACAGGGCATCTCATCACTTAGGGTACAGAAATTGATATACATAATTCAATGTGTTGGCACAATTTCACGCAACATTTGTATATTTCTGTTCACAACTATTTGCATACAATCATTATTCGTCACCTTGAAGGATGGGTTAATTACATAATGAATACTTATCTACACCCAACTTTAGGCATTATATTGACTGAGCAGTATCTAACAATAGCTGGCTAGAATAATAATGAGTGAAATGCTAAATTCAACTGTAGAATTTGAAATTTGAATTTGAAGAATGTTATAAGTTCTATAGTTGAATTTTAAAGTTCCTCTGCAATGTTCCATAGTTTTGATTGCTTGTGCCTTTATACATAAGTGAGAAGTTGTGACATGTTTGTTTTAGTCACATATTGCCATTTTTAGTTTTTAAATTAGCATCAATTTTGTATAATATAGCAATGGTAATTTTTTTAGTTATGATCATGATATTTATTTTTGCTCAATATAATATTTGATCCATAAAATTTATGTAAGAGTTGTATTATTACATAATTATACTATATTATACTTATATAGTATAAGTAATAATAATAATACTTATTATACTTATTACTATACTCTCCTGCATTTAAACTGTATTTATTTCTGAGAAACTATAGAATATCAAATATTGCAATGAATATTCAGTAGGATGCCAAATTAGCAAACTATTTTCATGCCTTTATTAATGATGGAGTATTTTCATAAATTATTCTGAAGGTTTATGAACTAAAATGACCTGTGTAATCAATGCCATGGCCTGGATCTACAAACTATTTTATAATCTCGATCTTTTATCTTATCCAAAGTTGTTATTTAGAAATACCCTATATTATTGATACTATGTAATCATAGCTTGCTTGACATGGCAGTCTGTGACTTCTAACCTTTTTTAGTTAGAATGTTTGTATTTTTGTTTTATTAGATGGTTTAACATTTCAATACTGTCTATTGTTAATATTGTAATAAATAATGCTGCTTAGAATATCAGGTTCAATACAGACACCATGAGTTATATTGGAGGTCAATTGCTGTTTTGATAGTTTTCTAACAAAGTTCCATGCATTACATTACTACCAATGTTATTATAGTTTAATGCTGAACAATTTCTGAACCAACTGTATGAATGCAGAGCATTGCAAATTAATTCTGAGGCTGTTTTTATTTTGGAGGAAAACGCAACACAGGAAAATACCAACAGTGTTGTCCTTTTAAACAACTTTTATGTATCTTTTCTTTATTAAACCATACAACTGTCTTCAACAAAATATTTTCTGTACTCCTCTCCACAGATTTCACTATTGTTTCTCCAGGCAATTTCTGCAGTTCTCACCTTGCTTTGTGAACCATCAACCTTATGTGTTTATGTATAAAAATTTAATCTAACTACAAATATATGAAGGTATAAAGATGCAATAAAGTTGTCTGTTGTTTGTTCTGTCAGGGATATTAGTAAGCTGACCTCTAATGAAGCAGTTAAGTCTGTACCTGATTCAAATAATATACTTTGTTATAGCCAGCCCTACAAAGGCTTAATTCCTTAACAAAATATTCATACTGAATATAAGAATACTTCTGGATATTTTTTTTAGTAATTTCTATATTTGGTAACGGTGTAGGTGTTTTATTATGATATAGAGTTAAGCTGGTATCGGAATGCCAAAGATTTTGAAACTCTTTGTTCACATTACTTGTTACCTATATTTGATGTTAAGTTAGTCATTGGCAATCATAATCTTTGTGTAAAGTACCAAAAGCTGCTACTTGTCAGTCACATACATAAAATTAAAATTGCAAAATAGATCAATATGTATACATATTGATCTATGTTGTTTGTGTTTTATACATCAACAATTCTCCGGACCTTGGTATCAGTAATGACTAAGTTAAAGCTATGTCTACGTTTCCAAGGAATACGGCGATAATGAGAATTGTATGCACTGGTTTTCTGTCATATTTTTGGCTTAGGCCAAACAGAAGTAAATACTTATTGCGACACTATTTACATTTCATTGTCTCAAATCAGTTATTCCTCAGATAACCTTTAAGGCGCCCGACTTTTTAGCAGTTGGCTTGCCCTCAGCGCCCGGCACATTGAATCGAACAATAAATACCTACAACAAATAGGGTTGTAGATACATTTTTCGATGTCGATATTTCGCGATAATAATGATATTTGTATTTATGAGTTTGGTTAATAAGCAATTGTTGTCTTTAATTAGCTGTTTCTACAATGCCATTTTCGAGCCGTATGTATGGAACGGAAAGCGCAATGTAGGACAACATTTAATGGCCAGACAATTGGTTAAGGTGTAGACTGGTTCTTTTAAAAATTTATGTAGGAGGCTTATGTTCAGCTGTGAAGAGAGTGATGACATGTATCTCTTAAGACAGCGCATCATTGTTTCATTAGCACTTAATTTGTTATATAATGCAACTTGTTATACATAGATATGCATAGATATGAACTTATTCTTGTTGGTATTGTATTAAATTACTAGCTAATTGCTTGTAATAGTATTAATATCAGCTTAATTTGTATTGTAAATAAACATCAAACAACTATAAATAAAATGAAGAGGATTTATTTTAATTATATTTTGTAACATCTTTGAAATAAAAAATGGTTAACTAAATTATATTCTTTTTATTGAAGATCTTCCTTAACTGTTATAAATATGCCTTAGTATAAGATGTAGGTAGACTGAAAAGAAATTGTTTAGATTAGTATTTCTATTCCTGCTAGTAGTGGAAGTCAAATAACGGATAATAAAGGCTTTGCATAACAAAAATCATCCTACATCTCTTTATTGCATTTTATATGAACTGTTAACGCACCTACACTACGACGACTATGTGCTTTGACGCAATTTTGCAATGCGGCACGCCTACGGCCATAGTATGCGCTAGCCTTAATAATGTTTATTACGCACGCATGCCACATACAGTGTTTATGATTCTCAAAGAACAAAGTCACTTCAGATTAATTATTAGAGAGGAGGTAGCTAGTCGGTAAAGCCATAAACTGTAATGATGAAGTATTTGTTGTAATGTCGTCATCCAAAATGAACCCAAAAACCAGTCATCGAGAACTAATTGGCTAGGTGTGCAGAAACACCTGCTTTGGCTCCACCATATTATCAACTTACTGTAGAATGATTAGGTAAAGACATTACCCACTCAGGAATCATAATGTAACAATAATAAATAAATACATGAATATAGAAAAAGTAAACTTACTGCAACAAAAATCTTCTGTGTTCAGAAGATAAAAATGGCTGAACAACTTTAAACATAACTAAAAACCACACACTGGAATAGAAAATAAAGGTAATACAGAAAATATAAGGTAAAAAAACAAGTAATAATTATAAATCTATATTCTATCATGAATCTATAATACAAAAGAAGAGAACTTAATGAGAAAAAAAACAAATGTATGGCGAAAATGATGTAAACTAAGCTAAACTTAACGTCTAAAAAAGTTTTTAAAACTATTGAAGAGGTTCTTACTCTGTTGTTTGTCATCATTTATTGGAAGAGTTTGAGACTTGACATTTACATGGCTTGTCTTATCTTCAGTTGCATCCTTGTCTCGACTTGCGTACTTGTCTAAACTTCCGTGTTTGTCTCGACTTGCATCCTGGTCTCGACTTGCGTTCATGTCTCGACTAGCATCCTTGTCTCGACTTGCGTACTTGTCTAAACTTCCGTGTTTGTCTCGACTAGCATCCTTGTCTCGACTTGCGTACTTGTCTAAACTTCCATGTTTATCTCGACTTGCGTTCATGTCTCGACTAGCATCCTTGTCTCGACTTGCATCCGTGTCTCGACTTGAATCCTTGTTTCTACTTGCGTCCTTGTCTAGACTAGCATCTTTGTCAAGACTTAAATTTTTGTTTTTACCAAAAACTTTGTTTTCTTTTACAGCTTCGTGTCGAATTGTATCCTTATCGTAAATAGCGGTTATACCTTTACTAGCATTTGTGCTTTCAATAGCGCCTTCGTTTAGCATTACCGTATTGTGATAGCGTGCGTTTATGTCTCCTCTAGATTTTATCTGACTTGCGGCTTTAACTTGACTTACATTGTCACCCGTGCTCCGACTACTTGACTCTGTTTTAACATTAATACTTTCAGGAACTTCATTTGTGTGTTTGTGTAATATATCTGGACTAGTAGGATCCTTAATAATATTTTGTACAACATTATCCTTATCGCTAAGAGTAGGAGAGTCATATTGTATGTCGGAGCACCCGAGTTCCTATTGCTTTTTTTCCTCGGTTTTTGGCTTTTTCTCCCGTAAAGGTTTGGCGCGAACCAGATCATTTCGTCCCTTCGAAATCATTTTAACTTCCCAGGCTTCTAACTCTTTTCTGGAAAAAAAAATCAAATATTCCATTCTACAAATATTCATGAGTATCTGCGACCCACGGCTTCGCCCGCGCGTAAAATAAAATATGTTTTGTTTCTCTCAATAACCAAAACCACCGAAACTATCTACATACCGATTTTCATCGAAATCGGTTTAGTCATTTAGGCGCTGGGTGCTGACAAACACACGGCCTCACCCACACCCATAATGGTTTCATCATCATCATATCAGCCGAAAAGACGCCCACAGCTGGACATAAGCCTCGTCCAATTTTCGCCACATTGACCGATCGCGTGCCGCCCTCATCCGTCGGTTGCCGGTCACCCTTTTAAGCTCATCGGTCCACCTTTTGAGAGATCTGCCCACGCTGCGCCTGGCCTTACGCGCCTTGCATTAAATAAATTGTCGAATATTAATGTATCGCATCTGCAGTCTATTTTGCTGTTTAATTTCCAGTAGCCTTCCTTCTCTTGGTTCTTGAGAAGAGACCAATTATTGTTTTAATGAATATTATTACCAATAGTAAGAGGATCACAATGTCACTTACTTATATTTACTCATGAGATCCTGAGCTTCTTTTTCAAATTTAGCTTTCTCAGTAGCTGGTAACTTTGCCCAATCCGCTTTAACTTGAACATGATATGACTTTAGATCTTTTCCTTGTATATTGTCCTTTCTAGATTGCATGTATAAGAAATAGGAAGACATTGGTTTCTTAGGACGACCAAGTTCTCTGTATTCCTGGAAATTTTAAAAGAATGATATAAACTAAGTGCTGTTCTTGATATGGTTCATCTGCTAGTCATGTGTATATTTAACTGTTTGAGAAGAATATGTTAAAACTGTTGTTAATGATGGTGTAGAGAAGATGAAATCATGAGATTATCATCGCTTTCAGCTAGATTTTATGTTGTGTCGAAAAGGCCTAGTGGATAAGGCACACCCTTCTCAATGACGAGGTTGTAGGTTCGGATCCAGGCAAGTACCAAACTTTTAAAATCATAATATGTAATTTCTAAGTTTATCTTAGACATTTCTGACTGACGGTGAAAGAAAACATTGTGAGGTAACCTGGACATCTAAGGAAGTCTAAAATTATCAATCCACCTTAAACAAGTGTGGCGATTAATGCCTAACCTTCTCTATATGCAAAGAAACCTTTCTCTGCAGTGGGAAAATAATGGGCCAATACGATGAATGTTTGGGGTCATTTATTTCAACAGAGGTATAATTATTAAGTCCCATGATATTAGTGATTTACCACATAGTATACAAAACTACAGACAACAGTGCAGTCATGATTATACCCTGATAGAAATAACCACAGTGCAGTTACTCTAATTGACCCAGAGATATAATTTGGGTGCTTTTCAACCCTGATTATGAATAATATATTAGAAACATACAGCTTTTAATTTTCTTTTCTCCTTAGCTGCACTTATTTCCTCTTTTAACCTCTTGATATCTTCCTTCTGCTCAGGTGTTAGGGTAGACTCATACATTGCTTTTATTTTCTTATAGTCTTCTAAGTCTTTCTCATATTCCTTAGCCATTTGTGTCTTGGTCTACAACAAAACATAAAGTTCAGGAATATTATTTAGGTATTGATTGAATATTAAAAATATTTAAATGAGGGGACTTTTCATGCTCATACTTCTTTATATTCATAAAACTTTATTATCTACTCATAAAAAAAATTAAAACCGTTGTAAGTAATATTTTAATTATCAACATTGTAGAATACTGGATTCTAATTAAGCATTTTTGGTATCTATAATTTATTATTTATTTTTAGACAAAAATAAGGACCTAGCAAGATAGGTAACAATGAATAATAAATGTAAAATATTATTGGACATCACACCTCTCTATCTAATTCCTGCCAATGTTTGGATGTCCAAGTAATAGCCTCTTTAGACGATATGCCTGGATTCTTAGCTAACAGCGCTGGTCTCATTTGCGTCATAAACTTGAAAAATGGTGTCAGGGGACGCTTGGGCTTCTCCAGCCCAAGCATCGACTCCGCAGACTTCTTTGTGTAGTTGCATACTTGAGTTTGGTTAAACCAATTTGTTCTGAAACATTAGAAAGCTAACTACACCAAACGTAATGTGCTAATTAAGATACGACAGAATATCACACCAACTCTACATACAAAACCGGTTCATTAAAGTCTAATTTTCATTTTATTTCATAAATACAATTTGAAAATAAAATAGAAATTAACCAGAATAAACAATAGCGTAATAACCTCAATCTTACCTTCCATGAAGTACAGCTTTGTAACTTCCAACGAAGTAGTTACTCAAACGAGTAAGCTGAGCAAACGAAGACATTTTATTTTTACTCGTTTATTTTATCATACAATTTAGTCTGTGTTTAATTTGAAATAAAATAGCAAGCGCACAGCTTTCAGCTTTGCATCAATCACAATCACGCATCAATCAAACGCCCAGTCGCCCACAGATAATAATAGACAATAGCACAGAGACAATAGATAGAATCGTAAAGCAAAGACTTTAAGAGACAGATAATATTAAAGAGTGGCGCTTAGAGGCTTACCATAGAGAATAGTAATATTGTAATAGATGATACTTTGCTATATATTAACATTATCATGTCTTAGGGCCTGATGTATCATTGTGCAGCTTTCGAATTTTAATATAAATATAAAATGAGTTGATTCTATTTACAATGCTATTTATATAGATGTAAACTTTTACAGCTACAGGTGAAATCTCAAACAACTATAAAATTCTAACGAAAATGATCTGAAGGGTGGTCTACACAAATATTTTACAAAAGTCATGAATATCCCGCTGCTTGAGCCCGGTCGTCGACACTTTGTTTAGCACGAAGTCTTACGTTATTGGACGAGCGCTTCGGCCATTTTATACTTACCTTGTTTGAATTACGAGCAATAAAATCTCAAAAATAAACCAACTGGATTTTGTTAATTCATTTATGTAGAAATAAACTTACTTTAGTTTTTGGCATAAAATGAGCTGTCTCTAAACAAACTTTCATGTGATTGGCAGTATTAGCTACCTACTGGTAGCTATAAGTAACTGTAGCAAGGATTTTTTTATATTAGCCTACCAAAGTGACTTCATTTCATTCTCCCTGATAGTAAGCAGTCAGTGGAATCCAGAAGTAGTAGCCACCAGCCACCACTCTAAAAGCCATTGTCGTAATTAACGGTCTTAGTTCTAGGGTTGTAAGCACAGTTTGTACTTTCAAGTAGGCAGTTTTAAAGAGAAATTTCGCTGCATCCAGATTTCTTAGCTGATGAAAATCTTTTAGGCAGGTTTACTAGTTATGTAGAATGAAAAGCAACACTTAATTTTATTTTAATTTATTATAATAATTAGGCACTTAATCTACAATACTTACATAAATTAAACTTAAATTAATATTCACAAAAATATTTTCAGTCATTATTTACATTATACTTACATAATTATAACATTTTGGCAATAAGGAGGTGGGGTTTCTCTCTGTACCTGTAGTATTTTTTTAAGTAAAATCAGATATAAATTAAGTGACAACAAGTAATTGTATTTTTAAATAGATATATAAAAAATAATACTCAGGCATAGTAGTATTAAAGAAACCAAAGAAGAAAGAAGGTATTTATTGAATGCAATGGAAATGTTGCCTCAGATATAAAAAGGAAAGTAGATTCAATCTGTTATATTTGCGAGCTGGGGGATTTACAGTAAACGACATTTAACAATCTTACCTAATCTTACTGTACTCCAATAGTTAGATATTGTGTTTAGTTCCTCCTAGCTGAGCGAGCTAACCATCATTTCATTATTTAGTATTGTTTTTTTTATTTAAGGCCTGCGCAGGTGAGGTACTGACTCCCGGGTACTTATTGTCCATCGATATAGATCTTTTATAAATAGTATCGAATAACGCATAAGAAGAACTAAAAGTACCCTGTGCAAAAATCCCCCAAATTATTGCGGACACCGAGAGACCTGACTGAAAAAAAGTAAGGGGGAGTCACCGAAAAACGTACGTACCTATGTACTTACGTAGGTACGTAGGTACGTAGGTACGCTTCACTCAATTTCCGGGCAACAAATGACCGCAGGTTGAGTCCGTGACAAGTACTTGGTGGTCATTTTTTAGACGATTCAGAGATTTTTGTCCCACGGGGACAAAAGTCCCTCGTTTTTTTATATTATTTTTTATACCTACTTGCCAACACTAAACCAGAAAAGGCACGTCCACGTAAGCGTTACAAAAGGCGCATGTCGACTAATTATTACATAATGTAGATTTTCAGTCCTTAACTCTTTTAGAAGTAACAGTCTATTGAAGACTGCATTGCTAAGTAAGAAGTCGTAACAACATTATTTATGCTACGAAAAAAATGTCTAAAATTAAATAGATAGGTTTCGATGTAGATGGGTCTTTTAGCGGCGTTCTTACACTTATTATTATTAAAAAAATTCATACAGAATTAAACATCAATACATTTTCTTCAAATCCAAACTCTCCTATTTACAGTACGTTTCTACACACACTAGTGTAATTATAATTTTTATTAAAAAAATATTATTGTTATTATTTACACTTTAACTTAGACTAGGTCCTACTTATTATTTATTGTAAGGCAATTTCGCGGACTCTATCTATTCTTTTAATGTAAAATCACTGGGCCATTTAAATACATATTTACACGATTACCTAAAGTTATAAAAAGGCATTTTACAATTTTCTCAAAATTACGGGTTCGTTAAATCAAAACTCTGTTATTAATAACTTTAAAGTAGATAGTAGTAGGTACAAAGTTTAACAAACTTGAGTCTATTATTATCTATTCTGTTTATACAAAGTAAACTTGAGTCTATTAGTATATATTCTGTTTATATAAAGTAACTTTACCATGAGACTTAATTCTGACTTATGTAATAGTACAAAATTGTGGATTAGTATAGTAACCATAAAATGAACAGCGCCCCTGAAAATTTTGCGGAGAACTAAATTTGTTAAATTGTCATCTTGTGAGAAGTAAACGCATGCTATCATTGTTATTTAAAGGCAAAGCTACAGAGTATTCTTTACACGTACGTACTTTGAATAGGTAATTATTATGTTCAACCATAAATAACTAAATTAACGGACCGTAACACAATGGCCATATCTGATACCTTCATTACATTAAACAAAACTAATGGCACTTGAATATAATCATTCATATACAGAACATTCACATATTAAATGCGTCAAAAGAGGTTAAGTCTTCTCAAAATATTGTCTTTGAACAATAAAGTGAACTTGAATGGGAGCAAGTTACGCTAAGACTTGTCAAAGAATAGTTTCACCTGCGGAATAATGGTAGTGTCTCGGCTTTCTATATGAGTGTTGTTGAGGAGGCCTGTATGTCGCATACTTGTGTGGATGTCGCGTTAAAGTATGCGGATGTGAAGCATAGCAATGCAGGGTCAGCGGCGTAGAAGGCGGACCTGAGGGACACTTCGCTAACGGTGGCTTTCTTGGCCCTGCGATCCTTCGCCATAAAGCCTTTAACCTAGGTGTAGCGATCCACACCGCAACCATAACTCCAAGTATTTGCGTCGCAAATATTCGGAACAGAAACACCCAAAATGGTGGCAGTGGGTGTGTTGAAGGTTCTATGGAAGGAACTGGTGCAGCCAGCCATTCGTCTCTCCACGCGTACTCGTAAACCCACGTAGCGAGTATGCACGCTGATGGTACAGCATACAGTGCTGCGAATGCTCCTAACCTCAGCATGCTCTGATCTGTGTGAGGCTGAGGTGGTGAGTTCAGGAGAACCGCAGGTGTCGGCACAGGTGTCGGACGTCGAAGAACTGCTCGAAAGCCCGACGATAGGAACACGGAGCCAAGCAGCAAACAGATAGCTTCGGGAATTATCACCAGAGCCAGTAAGGACTTACTAGACTGGTTACCCACAAAACACGTACCTGAAATAAAAAAAAATAACATCAATAAACGACATCACACTGTTATAAATTATAATGCAGAGGGGTTAGCGGATACCGAATTCTTTCATTCGAGTAGTCTTCATACAACGTGAATAACATTCCAATTTCCACTATAGCTGATTTCAAAGCGAACACCTACACAAACATACGGCGAGAAAAAGGATTGCATTAATAAGACTTTAAAAGGGCCGATTTAAAATTGAAATACGAGCGTGTGAGGAGGAAAGGTGTCGTATTTAACGGCTCAAATAATGGTCGAGCATTTATTTCGTCCACCATAATGGAATGGAAATAATAAAACAAAACAATACTCATGGCATGATTGAAACTGCAATACCCATGCCTGAGAATCGGGCCGCGTGGCACATTGCTCGTAATTTGCACATTGGTATTGAAGATAAAATATCAGAGCATATATTAAAAAATATCGGAGATTAATTAAAAGATATTTATTCAAATTAGAATCTGTAACACTTTAGGTAGGTACTAATTTACAGATGGATGAGATATGGATGCAACCAAAATAAAATAATATTGTCAAAGTTAAATCTTCTGTGGTCGAAAGTCGTCGAAACTTTGACAAGACCTAATGGCGAAACCAAATACAGCAGATTCCAAAAGAGCATTTAAATTCAAGGAAAAGTTATTAATTAAAAACCGCCGTGTCATGTGTATGAAACGACTCAGCTATTTGCATGAAATAATAAACCTTCCAGTTTTTATTGATCTTGAATTTATTCCAACAAGCCGGACAGGTACAGAAGATTTATTTTACGCCCAAAACTTTATTTATACAGACGCAGTAAATATTTTTATGTGTCTCCATAATTCAGAGTGATAAGTAATGATTGGTACATGGTTTCTTTCAACCGGCTCGCTATAAAAAATACCTATAAATATTTTAAGGCATACTATCAACTATAGACTTTATAATTGGTGGAACTGGTATGTGACGGTACTAAAGACGTGACATTGCAGTGATTTATGAAGGTTCACGTCGATGTTCCATAGATTGAGCTGATTTGGTTACGATACCCATGGGAATTGTCGGATTATTTAAAGTGCTTTTTTTGTTAGTTTTCACGTTAGAAGGGAAGTCAATAGCCCATCTGGTGTTTAGGACTCCGAAAAGTAGAGGCGACATATTAATATCATACCAGAAGTGGTAGATATCCTTTTAGCTGGCGGCGCCATACTGGCGATAATTGATTTGTTTCTTCACTTTGCTCTAAAATACGAATGAATCTTTCATGTTTAAAGATCAACGTTATTCTCTAGATTTAGACTACACAATTAGGTGTATCCTTACTAACTACAACAACACGCTAACTAAAATGTTTTCACCCCAACGATGATAATGTCATCATAAAGAAAGGATCCTTCCTTTTTTTTATGATATGCCAGAATATTCTCCTTGTATTTAGGTAAAGATACTTAGATAACGTCTATCTAGTTACAGATTAGGAGACAACGTCTGCAGCAAAAGAAATGTTTTAAGTTATCTCGCCGCTAGTCCTTTGTCGGCGTATAGTTGTGTCTGCAAAAACCGCAGGGTAGACACTTTACACAAGTGTCTTGGAGCGCAAGCAGTGTACTTTCATATATTTTTAACTCCATCGTTATCATTGCGGTGTTTTTGAAACACGCAGTCCCAATTAATCGCCTCTAGCTTAAATGATAAGCGGTTTTAGATAATATATCATTGTCGCTGTCTTGTTTACATAAATGAGACTACTGTTTCTGTAATTTGTACCAATGTTTCATGCAACCGCTTTGTATATTTTCGTTATCAAATCGTGGCTCTATTTTGTAATTTATTATTACTAATTTTAAAAAGAAATGCCGTTTAATTTGTTTAGTCAATCTTCTAAAAAATAGCCGCTGTTGTGTAGGTAATGTGTAGGTAGGTTGATAGATACAAATGAAACAAGATAGGAGGGAGTTCGACAAGGATATGAAGAAGTGCAGTATTTACGAGGACCGTGGTAAGGATACTATGAAGGAGGAAAGAGAGATACGGAATGCTAGCCTCATTACCATGTGAGACTGTAGGACACATAGCCAGGAAGAGAAAGACAGGAAAGATGTACCTAATGTGTACAAATATTATTGTTTTATTGGTATGTCAGACTTAAGCTTACGACTAGGCTTAATACGTAACATTGGAAAGGTGTAGACGATCACGTCAAGTGACAACAGCAAAAGCTATGTGAAGTACTTATAGAATGCATATCGATAGAAAGACAATAAATTCTTAATAAAACACAGATAAGTGTCTAATTCTCTAATATTTCAAATAGTAATTTTCTGCCTATGTGTTTGTGTGCCTTACGGCAAGTAGGTAATTCATCATTCCTTACTTCTAATTTTAAAAGCAAGTCAAAATCTCGTTTGGCAAACCAACATTACAATAAGCCGGTACTGGCTTACAATACTCTCAATACAGCATACGTGCTCCCGCGCACTCATAACAGATTTAATCGCTTTGAAAAACGCCGCCGATCAAACAAGAAAGGACTATTAAAACATGAACGTATTGCATTTGTATGACGTCGTTTCGACACGGACTCGTATTAGAACTTATTGATTGATTCTGAAACAAAGGCCTGAGAATTCTTTTATGTACGGGAATGAATGAAGGTACGGTTTTAATTCCTTCAAAATAAACCGGTTTCTGTGACGTTTTATTAGTTATCCGTTTTTTATTAGTTAGTGAAACAGTAGGTAGGTCTCTACTCTTTTTTGTGCAGGCAACTTAGCCTATGCATGCTTCTATTATCTGCTACTCTTTTTGTCGAGTATGAATGACTGTGACAGTCTATACGATAATTTTTAAATTTGAATCCTGTGAGAATCAGGTAGTTTATCTTGTTGGTATACTTTGCGATTGCCAGACTGATTGTCTCCGAAAACTTGACAATGTAAGTAACATGACCTAAGAGCAATAAATAAACCACCACTACAAACATCAGTTTAAGAATTCGATTTTAAAAATATAATTTTTCATTACGATGCGACGCGCGGTGTCTCTTACTGCAACCTTTATTGGTACAGCCTCCTTAGAAAACGTTGAACTTATAACTGAAGTTAACATGACCATATAAAGATGATTGATGGATGTAACAACTTCTTGGGATTGACTGTCTGTTTCATATGGCCTAGGGTAATCGATAATTTTATACCTTTTCGACTATTTGCATGAGTTGAGGTCCTCATGGAATAAAAAACTCTTTCTATAAATCGTGCCTGTTCCATAAAGCTTTATTAAAAGTTTTAGCCCGATTTAAACGTATTATTTAGTACCTATGGTTGGTAAGTATCGTTTATTGCCAGAGTTATTGTTATGCATTTTCTAAAAGCAGTGTCTAAAAATAATTCCGTAATGCAAAGAAAATTGTGTATCATCTTTTTTCTATTTAATAATACAAATATGACTATTTTATCTTAGAAAACAAGGATCACTTAGATATTTAAAAGAATAGTTCTACCTATATTTGTTCCAACGCAAGTCTCCTTGCGGGTATGTACAGCCGCTAACTACCCAACCGGTCTAACCATAGAAGGCAGACCTAGTTACTGGGAAACAAGGTGCTATAAAAACATGATGGATACCACCAGTGACGTGTAAAAGATGGAATAGCTATCGGCTCAATCGATATAGGGTATTTTGCTCTATACGAGAAAAAATCTAAAAATATATTATTGAGATAGCTTAGGCAAAAAGCAGTCGGAAAAAGTTAGTTTTAGTTCATAAAATAGCAAACTAAATTTTAAAATTAAATTCAAAGTTTTCAACTTTTTTATTATGTTTCTTCTTCTTCTTCTTCTTCTTCTTTTTTTTGGCAACAGAGCCGACGATTGTGTCAGCTATTTCTGCCAGCGTCAAGTGTAGAATTATATTCTTGTTGATGATATTAATGGTATATTACAATGATAAAATAGAAAAAATGTAGATGAAATTAAATGACAACCATCTTCCGTGAAAACAAAAGATGGCCCATTTTGTTTCTTAACACCAATTGAATCAATTTATAATAGTCGCTATCTTAATATGTCATACCGCTGTATAAACTTACAGTGTCAACTGTCAACTCTAGATAAAGACAATAAATTCTAGTTAATTCGTACCAAACAACGTAATTTTTGTTGAATATTATCATGGAGGACGGTTTTGTTAAAGGAGACATCACAAATTTACCAAGAATATAATTCTTTGATGGTCGGTAAATTTTTTGCTGCAAATCCCGATTTCTGTTCTGCTGAGTTACGGAATGTTAAAACTTCGATGTAAGTAATGCTCTCTAAATCTTTAACACTGAATATAGCAATTTGATAGCACTATGAGGTGTTTAAAATTCAAACATACACTAGTATTCTTGCATACAGGAACAGCACACCAACGATAAGTAGAATAATACCTCATTTTAAAATATAAACAATTAACTTAAATAAAACACAAAATGACACTGCATAGTGCATTTGTTTTCACAGCTAACTGACGTCACGCAATATGGCGTCCGCTGCTTCCAGCGATTTCGTTAAATTACGCGCGAAATTTAAAATGCAAAATTGAAATGCATTTTATGGCACTTAACGATTGAATATTTTTTTTTTAATTTTTTTAGTTATTCATAAGCACCATAGAATCTAATTGAGACACTTTTCAAAAATGGGTGTAATACCCTATTATATCAAAGCCAACGCCTATGTTTCAAGCGAATGTCAGTTAAAAGTAATATAATACATTGTTTCATACTTAATTATATAGTCGAATAAACCTACTATGAAAATGAAAATATATTTATTCATATAGGTTAATTAAATGAACATTTATGAACGTTAAAAATTACAAAATGTTAGCCAATTAACCTACAGCTACAGCCAGTTCGCTGACGTGGAGTAGGGCATGAGAAGAACTGGTAAGAAATTAAGGCCGCTCTTTTTAATCGCCAGATTATTACTTAAAATTTTTGTAAGTTACAATTTCAAGTAACATGCAAAGCGACACAGGCAATAACTGTATTACGACTGATATATAATTTATATTATTATAATGTATTACGACCATACTTACGCCTATTTAAAGCATTTAGATTGAGCATAATAATTGTTGGCATTACGCTATTTCAAAATGTCACCAATAAGAATTTAATCACGAATTTATCTAAGATAGTTATCATAGTGTTTCACGCCTTTTCTTACCCCGAGAGAGCTGAAAAACAAAATCAATCAATCAAGTCAATCAAATAAAAATCGGCAAAAGTACCGGTGTTGACGGTATTTCTGCAGAACTCGTAAAAATCGAGTGTCTACTTCCAATCCTGAACGATTTCTTAGGAAAGTGTCGGGAGCAAGAACGTTTCCCACAGGACATGCGCGATGAAAATATTACCTATAACTTTGATAGCTTTTGTAGACCTAAATATAAAGCCTTTGATACTGTAAGCCGGGAGGGCCTTTCATCATACTAGAAAGAATAGGGTGTCCCCCAAAACTCTTGAACCTAATCAGGTCCTTACACGATGGCATGCAGGGTGCCGCTGTTCAACACGCGGAGAGGTGTGCGGCAAGGTTGCGTTTTGGCACCAACACTCTTTAGCTTTCTTTTCATCTTACTTCTCAAAGTAACCTTTGGGGATTCAGAACAGGGCTGGGAGTGCACTTACACACAAGAGCATAAGGCAAACTTTTTAATTCTACACTATTCAGGTACGTACCAAACGTGAAAATCGTCATATAGACTTACTGTTCTTCGTCGAAACACCGCCTTCTTAATGTCCATCAACGCAAAGAAGACAGTTATTCTGGCACAGGGCTACAACCAGAAACATTCTGTTGGATGGTGAGCCTCGTGATGTAGTGGATACGTTTTGCTATCTTGATTCAAATATATCAAGCAACCTGTAGCTAGATGTGGAGATAGGAAGCCGGCTGAGTAAGGCTGCTACGACGTTTGGATTAGTGCGAGAGTGTGGAGGAACAACTATGTTACAACCAGGACCGAAATGATAGTATATCAAACTTATCTCCTAAGCACACAGCAGCTGAAACTTAGACATCGTATGCAAAACAAGAGAGACGACTGAACTGTTTCCACATGCACTGTCTTCTGAGCATATTAAACATCACTTGGTAAAATAGGGTTACGAATGAGAGAGTGTTGCAAATTGCACAGCTGCCCAGCATCACCATTATGCTCAAACAGCGAATATTGCGATGACTGAGACATGCGCATCGAATGATGCCAGTGGCTTACCAAGACATCCTCATTAAGCGAAGTTGCATATGCAAAAAGAAGAGTGGGAAAGCTTCTATTGCGTTTTTACGACTGCACGAAGCGTAACATAATTGGGAAGACCTGGAACAACCGAAATCAGTGGAGAAAATCTTTAGTCGATGGTTGAAAAGCGCACGATAATAACTGGTTCTCTTGCCGACAAATGCAAGAAAAGATACGAAAATGATAGGGTCGCTTCATCATTCATAACATCTATCGACCCTCAGCTGAAATTCCAGTCGTGCGGACTGCTCTTGAGGATTGCTCTTGCATCGGGTTGTTCAGCCACATCTAACATTGCCGCAAGAACGCTGCATAAATCATCTGATTATGATGAAAAGGCCAAAGATTATCCCCTCGTCTGTGGTAGATAAGTTGTATAAAAACTAGCTCCTAAAATGGCGATTTAAATGAAAAAATGTCACTTCTAAACCATATAAAGACTTTATTACTGCTAATAAGTTTCTTTAAATGATGCGGTATTAAGAAACCGGATAGGCAAACGTGTACATATTAATTTTAGTGACATATGTCGCAGTATTACGTAGTTTTAACGAGCAATTACTCCTTATAAGTCATAACAAGGCTTGCAAAACACCTACCTTATCTTCTATGTTTGAAAAAAAACCAGATGCAATTTAAAAAAGTTGGGTGTTTGATTAGGCCTTTCTCCCCTTTCAGACCATCAGGTTGAATTCGCCTTACTTCATAGTAAGACAAAATGTCGCCACCATATACATGTATCAACCAACCATTTATCGTAAGTGTAATGTATTTCCTAAGAGGTTGAGAATTGTGTTTGGCTTAGATGTTATATGAACTGTCGTGACAATTTACATACAAAGATATATACATACCTTACCTACATGTAGGTAACTACTTATGAATTGCCTGAACTTATGAATTGTAATCAGTGCTGAGTAGATGCCTAAGAAAACCATTTCATGTTATGAGACACCATGCTCACCTATTATTAGTAGTACCTATTTAGTACATAAACATTTATCATACAAACGGTAATAAAGATTAAATATACATACCAGTGAGTTCATCAGCATCAACATCTCTCGTAACCAGTACTGCAGCAGCCAAAGCCGCTGGAACACCCCAGGCCGCTAGCTGCAGCAGCGAAGAATGTCTGTCGTTCCTCGCACTGCCTGCAGGCGCAGACGGACGGAGGACACTAGCTCGCCAAGCCCCTGCTACTACTACCCACCTGTAATCAGAAAATGTAGTGTTAGTTTTGTTATATTCAAAAATGACAGATTGATTTCTCATGAGTAATATGGAGTTAGATATTTGTTTACACAAAAATTGATTTTTTAATATTTTTTATTTCATTTCAATTTTTTATTTGTTTAGAAGGCATAGTCATTCCATATTTGTTTAGGTACCTATGGCTTTTTGGCCTATGCTAAACAGCCAATTAAGTCTGGCTGGTGGTTACCATCTCAATTGCTATTACATCACTAGTATAGTGAAGTGGGAAGACTAAACAAAGTTTTTTTTGACTCGAGAAATTGAAACATATGACACACACAAACAGACGTATGACACACAGAAGTTGCAGTTGCAGGCAGTCCTATAGCGTCAAGATATTGTTAGCAAAAGGTGTCTGTCAATAACAACAAAGAGAAATATACATACATTTTAGCCGTAATCTCTTAGATATATTGGTACCTATAGCGTAATATTACAGTCTTAGAACGTTGTTAGGTATTAACCTCATAAGCACTAAGTGTTACGAGATAAAGAAACGCTGACACTGCATAATATGAGCCAGTATGTTTATATAACATCACATGAAGCTGTTATAATTTGTTGCGTCAACGCTAAATCTAGATCTAGTAAACGTGCCAATGGCTAATGCAGTGCATGATACAGGTCCTTGGGGACAGGTTTCAATTCGAAAGTTTCTGAAGATACATATATCAAAGCTCACGGGCGCCGACAGCATGGTGCAAGGGGGTGCGTTTGCACCCCCCTGTCAAGAAAAATGTATATTTTTTATTAAGTTAACGTTTGAGTTGAAGGGTCCATTAGTTGCTGTCCAATATTGTCAATATATTTATTGTCCTCCTATGGTTTTTTGATTATCAATGCCTCCTATAGATATTTTTTAAGAAAATGCTGAAAATGAGCATGCACTGAAATTTGCTTAATGAAATGCAGATTCATCCTCCTGAAAGTACCTAATCCTGGCGGCGCACATGTCAAGCTATACTCATTATCGAGAATCAGTCTAGCAAATAGGTAAGGTAGTTGTCTCACTACTACCGTGAATCTGAATGTTGTGAGTTCGATCCCATCCGAGGCAAATGTTTGTAATATGTATTACGGCGTTCTTGGTTCATGGTGCGATACAAACAATACACCGACCTAGTGGTTACCGCAGTTCATGGATTTTTGCAATGTCACCTCTGTGGTACGAACAACACAGAAGCTGCATAATAGAAATTTGGGCTAAACACATCTGAAGTTAAGTAAAAGTTTCCATACGAATGCGTTTCGTTTGATGGGTCAGAACGGAGACCTATTTACCCTCTCGAATCTCCTCCTTTTCCTACCTCATCTCCTACAGTACAATCAATGGCTTGGTTGTATTTTCTTATCATAATGACTACAATACTAAGAGAACTTTGACAACACTATTTCGCAGACTCTCAAAATGGTTGTAGGCAATACAGAAAAGTTTGTACAAAGCTATGGTAAAATGATGTAGATCAACGACGTCTGTCTAGTAATTAAGATAATTAACTAGTCATTGGACAAAGTCTCGTATATAAGATGGCACGCGAGCTACAGCTGTTCAGGCAGGTGTATAAACATGCAATGGTAATGGCAAATATGACTACGAGTACCAATTATTAATTTAGTTTTAACGATTGCATATTGTGTTATAAGAGGGCACAAACAGATTTATTTGCTTCTTTTAGTAGTGTACTACAGGAACATATCTGTCTTCACTCTACAAACGAGTAACTAATGTTGTATATTGACAAGCACATGCATACGTGTTTTCAAAAGTTTAATTTTCAATGTAAGCACACAAATTACTCAACTCTGCTTGATTGTAAACAATGCGGATCTGATATAGATGGACACCATCCCATTGCAGATTGATAACATGGTAGTTAACAGTATGGTGGTTTTGTGAGATGCTTTTCACGTCTTGGTTAAAAGACCCGAGGTCAAAATTTTAAGGGAAACACACGCGCTGGTAAAGTTCTCGAGTGTTTGCTTTTAGCTGCATATAGATATAATAAACTAGTCAGATTTCTTAAGGTCTGAGACCTGCATCCCAATAAAAAATGTTTTGTAAATATATTTAGATTGGTACACTTTCCAATAAAGAAAATAGATAAGTAAAACTAGTGATGAAATCTACGTTGAGTAAATGATGTTTTGAATAAAGTAATCTGATCTATTCTTTAATCAACACTAATTATTATTATTCTACACGAGACCAGACTCGTTGAGCCACTGTCATAAACAAAAAGTGGTTGTAATCAGGATGACAGTGTAATTCGATCCCGCTGCGACTCGTTACATTATAAATAACCTCTTTGTCATTACCAAAGTGTTGTCGTTTTTCATTTGTTATCAGTGGCGTATATAAACTGTTATTCATTTCGCGGTATTAGCTACCGTACCGTATTGTTCTTCACAATAAAATTAAACCTATTTATGTTTTTAAATAATAGGCACCTTTGGGTTTTTTCAATTTACTTCTACAAAAAATTTACTTGGATCTGTATAGTATTTTGTAGTGTACATCGCTTACTTGTTAGCTAATTGTTGTCTAAACTGTAGATTAAACTAACTTGCATGGCGACTAGTCGAGATTGATAAAAGACGATCCAATTTAAGGATCCTAGAATTATTTCCTTTTCCGTAAAACACGTTTCAGACCTGTTTGGACGCCTGATCCGCCTCGATCCTCAAACGTTCTTGTTGAACTACGCCTCGAGTAAATTATAGCCTCTGTCAACCCTTACTTAGCTCGTTAAGCCCTGTGACAGGTAAATCCATTTTACTAAACACGAGAAAGGTGTCGCCTTGTTTTGAACCGCCACCACTGTAACTTGATCTTCTCCTTCCCTCGATCTGTACAAAAAGTCAACTAAGAAAGTTGAAATCAAAGAGTTGTTAGAGGTATTTTTATAGTGGTTAAGATCACTGCAGTGGCGTGTCACTTGAACCAACAACGGGCCTTATTTGTACAGAACCGAAAGTGGTGATAGTCCAAACACTTTATATTTGTTCGCTTGCTCGTATGTTTGATCCGGCCTCCGCGCCGCCGCGTCGCTAGCACATGCTGGCTAACATTTTACTAATGTTTGAACGATTTGCATTGTGATAATTAGGCTCATTTCTTTGAAGAACTTTCGTATGTAGCCGTTTTTAAACACATGAACATTTGAGCATCGACAAGAACTGTGGAATGTTCACTACGAGTGTGTAATTGTCTAGTTAAAATTTTAATGACAGTAGTACCTACTTACTGCACTGTTGAGTGTTGGTTATTTATAAGCTATTTTAAAAGCTAATAATTAGCCTAATGGAGCTTTGGTCATGCCTACCACGTGCTGTAATCTTGTGTCTAAGTGTACCAGTAAGTCATTCAATTAATATAGAATACCTACTTACATAATAATAAAAACAAAGTTGCCAAATGTGGTATAGAGAGTTATACAGAGTGTATACGATTGATATTCAATAAAAAGGTGGCTGTTACTAGTTTGTATAATGATTTCATATTAAACACAAAAATGATTTCACGAAAAACAAAAATTTTAAATTTTCTTACAAATTAATTAATATTTTAGTAGTAACAAAGTAATTTATTATGACAAGTTCACTGACCTGTAATGAGCGGCAACGTTTATCCTTCGACGTGGGTTATGACTTATGTCAGTGACCGTTTGACTTACTTACAGAGTGTTTAGAATTATAGAAATTAAAAAAGTATCTAAACTATTAAAGATATTTAGTTGATTTTTTTTGTCTCGTTTTATAATGTCACATACTATACGTAATTGTATTTAATATCAAACCGTAGTATACACTCTGTATAACTAAATCTTTGACCATCATAGGATAAAATTAATGGTGGGTAGGTACGATTGCGCTCATTTAGTAACCATTATGGGCTAGACGAGACGCTGCATGAGCTGTCCTACAGACATTATAAAACGAACATTAATAAAAAACAAACAAAAAATAATCATTCTTTTACCTAGACTGTAGTTCTACTAATATGAAACGTACATAATGTAATAGGATCACAAAAACTCTTTGACTTTTTGAAGCATTGACCTAAAAAAACAAACTAGAATTTTAATAAGTTTGGGGTAATCCAATTTGTAAATGTTATGACAGTCAATCAGTATCGCTGTAAAACAAAAAGCTTTTAGCATATTAGTACAAAGTACTTGAAGTGCGATTTATGAGTCAATAAAGCTATGGAGAGCGAGGAACGAGTTGTGCAGACTGAACTTGTGGGTCCACGTCGCGTCGCCGCGTCGGTCGTCGCACAAATGCAAGGAAATGCAAATGTTATTACACCGAGGCGCGAACGTACAGACGCTTTTAGGAACATTTTTTATTTCCTTTTCTGTTTATATGGCGTCGTGTCGTGGCTAAAGTGGCCATTAAACGATAATGCTATCTCAAGAACGATTGGTTTCACGCCGTAAAGAAATATATTTATTTGACAACTAGATGGGGTGCCATATTTATAATGATATGAATACATGTATAATGATGAGGCGGTGAGGTTTCGTCAACACTACGCATTAAATTACCATTTCATCTATATATTATAGTCTAATATCAGAAAGATGTTTACTATCTAAAGCTTAATAAATTCAACAAATTATGTGAATTCATCTATTACGTATTTTTATACAGATCTCTAAATGCCTTAGGGTTTTACAACCGCATTCATAAACAATTCTAGGTTCCAGTCTTTCAAGAAATAAAAAATAGTTAACTTGGTCTCAGTGGCTTACCTAGGTATTATTGTACGATACGTATGAAACAAATATTAAAACTAATTTGTAATTGAAATTTATAGGAAATTAAAAATTGTAAGTATGCCTGTGTTCATTTATTATAATTAAACGGTCCTGCTAAGGAATTATACACAGCCTGCATGAGACCATACTACTTACAGAATGTCCATTTTCTCTAAACTTATGTTATGTAATTGTTGTGTTCTTGTATAAGTAACAGAACAGTAAAGTTTTTATTGATGATGATGGCATGCCATAATATGGTATTGTGTACCTACTGTAATAGGTTTGTCTTAATGTTATCTTGCATTTGTAATGGTTGGCGTTTATCTCATCATCTCTAGCCCGAAGTCAAGGATGTTAGAAACACGCTGATCATAAAGTACCTTTTTGTTTTTGTTAAAAAGTTCGTGATTTTCGTTTATATTTATGACCTATGTGCAGTGAACGTATTTCGGTGGAACGAAGATAATAATAAGCTCTGTATATCTACCTAATTGAAATCGGTAGATTGGTAAATATTTAGACAGATAGGAATCTCGTTTAAATTAGAGCAGCTTGTCTTGGAGTGTTAGGTTCCTGCTAGCGTCAAGTAGTTCTTAGTAGTGTGGTGGGGAAGGAAGGGCTCGTGAAGCTCACGCTAACAACGAGTTATGGTGTACGATAGACGATTTACTTACCATCTGGTGGTCTGCTAGTGATTCTTTGGTCACCATTAATTTGATTGAAAAATAGTTAGGTATATGTAAGTATTTAACCAAAGCATTTTCTGTTAAGTTTTAAAAATATTACAGCAGGTATATAGATATTATATTTGTTTAGCTAAAATTCACACACAATTTTGTTAACAGTCAATTAAAAATTAACAAATTCGTTCCGTTTATAAATTTAAATTCACCGAAATAGGTATTTATTTGCGCGTTGAATTAAAATTCTCACATAATTGTTCAGACTAAAGTCCGACAATTTGCAATTTAAAAAAAAATATTCCTAAAGAACATTTATTTGTTTTTCATCATTTTTATGCATTTAAGAAACGCGAAGGAAAACTGTGGGTATTATTTCAACTGTCAACATTGTATTTGTATTATGACACTTCATAAAGTTTATAATTATCTGGGGCAACACTGGGAACTTTACGAGGCCACACATGTGGCCAGTACATTTGTATTTTTATTTCAAATGTCGGGTGTCGTAAAAGTCGACATGACATACGGGTCGTCTTTCTTGTACTAAATGTCGTACCGCCCAAACACTTCGGCCAGGCATGAAATGACTACAACAACATATAGGTCATATTATTATCTGACATAACATAATTGACGGCGTGAATAAACTTGCCGATAACCGGTACATAAAGGTAGGTAGGCAAACTACACAATATAAATGCTCTATTTTTATTGTTAATCAAGAATACTAACATTTTCTTCAAAGTAAACATGATCTGGTATCATGGTATTAAAAGCTAAGTCTTTTTACTACTATAATCTCACATTTATATTATAAATATTGCCTATTATTGCCACAATTCAAATTTAAACTCCCCGCATAGCTATAAAAATTTTGATGAGTTATGAAAGCTGTGCATACCTATATAGTTATAAAACGATTGTAAATAGGCTATTTTTGGCCGAGCGGAACGGAATACGAGAAAGTGATTCATATGGGATCGTTTATGCGTCCCTGTTTGTAAAGGAGACGATGCAAGGCGCTCAACTTGGAGCGTGTATGCAGGCCCGGCTCGTTAACTCGTAACAATAAAACAACACTGGCAACACCCACAGCACTATTTGGGTGAACGGACCCATTTATTGCCTTAGACGGGACGTTATTCTGCTACAATACCGTATTCTCTAATTTGAATCTCGAACCGTTTTCCTATACTTTTAAGTGTATAATCTATGGTTTCCCCATTTGCGTTTATATTGAGTTGGTTAATGTGATCGCCCACCTGGCCGCGTCTATTACTTAGTGATAGACCTTCGACAGTAGAAGATTTAATATTTATTAATGAAATTCTGTATCGACATAGTTTTGTTTCGAATCGAATCATTATTTGGTTTGATTAGGTAGGTAGCTACTACTAATATCAAAGTTGTGTAAGTCAAAAGTAAAATTGTACTGCTAACGAAGCTGACTGAATTGTATAATCAGCATTAGTTGATCCTAGGTACTAGGTTCACCAATATTTTCGATTTCAAAGTTTCACCTGTCACTTTATCGAAACGAATCGGACAAATCAGGAAAATTACCCAATCAGAGTTTTGAAACGGTTCTGTTATTTCAAATACCTACACGATTCCTTGAAAACAAATTTCGAACATTTCTTGTACTAAAACAACAAGAGTGCAGAATGTGATCGTTGATGATGTAGTGTCGAAGGGACTCAGTTTATTTCGGGAGCTCGTAAAATCGATTATCCAACCGATTCGAGAACTCGGCTCAGAGTGGCGTCGATACATCGGTGCGCGTAGCTGCGTCTGCGCAGAAACAGGATGCACTATTTTTGTTGCGTCTGACAGAAATATGTGTATGATATTAATTCCATTTGTATAACTAGCCTATTTATATAGCTGGATGGAGCTTATAACAAGATTTATATTTTACGATTATACAAAATTATGTATTATACCTGCGACTTCGCTAGTGTGGTATATTAAAAGTAGCCTAAATATCACTGGACAGGTGTAATATATATCAAATGCGTTAGAGAAACAACGCAAGGTAATTTGCGCAATAGATGGATATTGCAGCAGAAGGCGAGCAATACTGTGTTTTCTTTAGGATCAGGATAAGTCACTCGACTGTAGGTAAGGTATCCTATCGTCGAGGTGAATTGCTGAACAACTGAACTCTGTACCTTACATCCATCTCCAATGTCAAAGTTTCTGAGATTAAGTTTAAAAGCTCTTTAGCTTATCACATTCAACTTCAACTAGGTTTTGAAGATAATTTTGTATTATAATTTAAGAAGAAGGCTAGTTTAAGCACCAAAAACAAACATCTTTACACCACCTATGAGTACTTAATCGTCTACATACTACTAACTTGAATACCTCGATAACATTTCAAGGTTTTCATAACTAACTTAGCAAGAACCTTTGAACTTACTTAACTGCCCAAAATGGCGAATGAGCTCGCAGCAGGTGGCTAAATATGGACACAAGAGTTGAACGTACTACCCCAACCGTCCACTGTAACAAGACCTGCCTTACCCGTACGATTGGGTGTCAGTCTTTAAGATTAATGACCTTTTGAAGGCCTGATTATACTGGTTATATATGATGGAATGGATATTCATCAGTACTCAGGTCTTAATATGATTGATGCTTTTCGAAAGTAAAATATTATATCAATGATGGTACATGTTGGGAATCCATAAAGGGTATTAAATTTATGACGCTTAATTGCAGTTTGAATCTTATTTATTGTAGCATAATGATGATTTTTGGTTAAATTTCAATTACGTACTACCTTATTAGTTGGTATAATGATATTTTAAAATTTATATCCTTGTCAAATTTTGGTAAAACGCTTGATATTGAAATAATCAGCTAAGTTAATCAGGTGAATTTATTTAACACGTTTACGTCTAAATGAAGATTTTTATCTGTATATTGAATCAGATAATAAATATGAATGCGTAATTTATTTTTCTCGTATTTTACGAACTGATATTATGTTCAGCGGTTCTTTCTGGATAAATTTGGCATTTACACGAACAAATCACATTGCTTTCAAGTACTTACGTCAAAGCCGTGTTACGGATCTTTGTGAAAGAAATAGATGGAGTTAGATTCAGCTTATGTTTGAGTTGAAAGTGATAACCGAAGACACATTTAGAGTTGAACATCTGCTACTATTGGTCACGTGACATAAATTTTATCAATAGGTACAGGTTACTTAGGTCGTTTTATTTTTAACTTTGTTAATTAATTTATAAAACTGTTATTACAGTAGTTATTTATAGATAACGCCTACTTCGCCAGTAGATCTAGAAGCCGCAATCGCGTAATGAATTAAAAACATAATCTTATAATTTTTAAATAAGACTGGAGCAGACTGTGCCAAATCCAGGTATTTTACTATACAAAAAATATTTAAGAACTTCTGAAGTTGGTTTCTTAAATCCAAATCCATTCTCGAAAGCTTCTTCTCTTTTCAATACGAATGACGGACACTAGTCAGCTTCATTATATAAGCAAAAAATATCGCTAAAACCGCTACTTCATTGTCGGATAATAAGAAAATAATCAGCAGCTATATTATTATGCAAACTACTTGAAAACGATTACTCAAAACAAGTAACCAACTTGTTATTACTCATTTCCTTGTGATCATATACATATTGATTGATTGGTTGCCAACCAACCTGGCGGGAAACCAGTCATGTCTCGTTACGGCGACAACACACAACATGTCTTTTTATGGCTATTCGATAATTAAGTTTGTTTTACGATGGCAAATTGCGGGCACGCCCCGTGAACGGAGGCCCATTATATCACATTAAATAATAAGTGGTACCTAGTATCTATGTCTAAATTACCTATTTTTTAAAGACAAATGAGTACGACTATTTATTTGTGGTCACAAATATTATGGTCGCTTGTGTCTATAAACGCAATGGCTAAAATCTTAGATTATTTGATGGGATTACACCAGAAATATTTTAAATGTTTAGAACAGACAAGTGAGAAAAATATTTGAAAGCATACGACGTAACCTTTTTTTGGAAAGAAATCTGTAAAGTTATTACTTTAAAAATGGTTTTACGCTAAATTGCAACGCAGTTACATCAGTCAATCATTTCTTAGCAACTTAGAAAGTAAGGAACTAGAAAAATATCTCAATCTTCTGAAGCTTATAACTTCGACTTAGTAAGATTAACAAAAACATGACGTCGTGACAATCCCATGTAGATTCCTAGTTTCAGACAGGGTATTATTTACAATATTTACATAATGGTGCGCTGGGTGGTTAACGAAACAGACTCGTTGCATACAAACAACTTATATTTACATTTTCCTTGGTTTATGGAGCGAAGGTTGGCGGCAAAGCTCGAAGGAATGGTAAGCAACCTCATTACTTAAAACTTTTGTTTTAAAAAGAAAATTATTTAAATTAATGAATGCCTTTGCGTTGTGTAAGATGTTACCGTCGTCGATTGCTTTCACAACTGTGCGTTATTGGCGGGTATAATTTTAATAGGTCTTTGAGCTGCAAAATTAAACATGGTTTGGTTTACACCTCATAAAAGTAGGTGCCATCATCAAGTAGTCTTGGCAGATATGAGACCCGCGCCACCCATACCGTTACTGTTACTGTCAGGCCAAACTATCTCACTTCTGGGCAAAGGCCTCTCCCCATGACTTCTATTCTCCTCGATCCATAGCAAGGGTGGGCCACGATTTATTTATTTTTTCCAGTTCAAAGAAATTTGACTAATCATAAAGAGAAAAAAAGGTGTCACATTTTTATGTTATACCGTCTAGTTTACTAAGTATTTTCGTGGTATATATATTTACATATAAACTTTAACTATATTTTATTTCGTATGGTTTCATTACCTTTTCGCTTTACTTGACTCGATAATCACTGATTAGTGATTAGTTACTAATTACCTGACTTACGAAAAGCTAGTCGGTTTTGTTAGTGTCAGTTCATAATTATGTTGTAGATTGATAGTAAGTCTCTGACTAATGACTAATGAGGCAGGATATTATCGTTACTTCAGAACTTAAAAAGTCTCAACGTGATTATTATTTAAGTTTTTTTTTTCTTTTTTTTCAATCCATGATCAGTAGAGAACTTTTAATGGATGTGTTAGGTGGGTCTTCTACGTGAGAGTGTGCACTTCATTAAGAGCACTACTCGTATGGAGCTACTTTCTTTCAGGCAGCGTCAAGATGTCATGCCGTTTCAACCGATATGGGTAATTTTGTGACTTCAGATTTGCCGCCAGCTTGTTTGGATGTACAGCCAATCGTTGTTGGTAGCTTTTGGAAAAGGTATTTGGAGGAAGATTTTTATTTAAGTAGATACATTCTTAATTATCTAAACCACTAGAAACTATTGCTCTAGAACCACCTTTGGAAAAAAATTAAAATATTGTCCGATATCACCAGCTTAGCAAGGAGCTGCTAGTTTCAGCAGGAAATCAATTATTTTTCTTGCGCTTAGAATATCAAAAAGTCAGAGCATAACTGTAAGTACTATGAACATAAATTTCATTTGAGTAAAAGCTATTAAAATTCAAATCAATAAACTTGATTTATTTGTGCAAAAAGAAGACAAATCTCAGAATCTTTAAAACAATATGCCATCCAAATTTACACTTTAACAACCAAGATTGTTACTTATTAAAAGTTTAAAAACACATCTGAGATCATTTTTCAATCTTCGCCGACGTTTTCTCAGATAGGCTTCATAATTGTCAAAAATACGGCGGCAATAAAATGTTTTCACAACGTAGATAAGTATAAATAGAAATCCGTGAAAATCTGGATGATTCTAATACATTTTAAAACTTTCAGTAGAGAATATTACCTACTTTTAAATGTTAGCTAATTTAGTTTACGACTTTATTTTGATAAATAATTAATTATGTTGAGTTCAAACAAGTCACCAAAATGTTGACAAATTGAGTCGTTGACAGCAGGAAATCCTGTGTTAATCAACTGTGCAGAGGAAATTGTATTCGTTCAATGACTAAATTAGACAAAAATATTTTTTGAAACTAATTGGCGCGAAAGGGAACAAGTGATATCAACATTTTTCCTGACAAATCTACCTCTCATATTGTAATCCCTTCTATATTTGAGGCTAAATATCAAGAATTAAATGATTGTACCCTTGCCAGTACAGCCTGTACAGCAATAATGGATCAGAATGATTATAATATGCAACCTCTCATAGAAATATTGAATCAAACCAGTCTTCTGCTTAAGAGATCAAATTTTATTTTACACAACCCACAATTTTTTTTGAGACATTTTCCTTAGCGATAAACGTTTATTTAATAATATACTACCTACATAAAAAAAACACATATCTTCTAGTCTGGCAATAAAAATACACTTAACACATTAAAATACGTTTTAATTTACAGAAATCAACTCATTTATGATTAAACTAATGGCCAAACATTGTTTGGATCCAGTAAAAACAACATTGAAAATCCAATTTGGTTGATAATCAAAACGTTTTAACAAGATGCCTGTCACAAGGTACTCAGGTGCTTTTAGAAATACATCTATAATAACAAGATTTAAGCTTTTAACTTGCCGAATTGAATGACAGACGATTCTAGAGATGACTGGGCTAGTTTTATTGTGGACAGACGGAGGTTTTCAAAGCGCTTTTGATGGCTCGTACACATTCGTTTGAACTATTACGGCACAGTAAACTCGATACACGTGGGCTGTACTATACATAAATTGCTATTTGATAAAGGTAAACTAAAATTCAATATCATATAACTGCCATTTGAATGTCCCATTTGGTTTAAGGCGGGCTTATTTATAACGGGGTACTTTCTTGTACTTTTTAATGGTAGGTATGGCAGAAATAATGAGGTTTCCTTATTTGTCTATTTATAAGAAAATATATTTTTTTTTGTATGGTTTTCTTTAATGAATTTCTATTAAATTGTAAAATGACATCGCAGTGCTTTTTGTAAACAGTTTGTCTATTAGATAATCACAAGAGCGTAGGTATCCCAAATATGCACACCCAGACGATACATTTCTTGATTTCAGAAACTATTTCTGCCCATGCTTATCCGAAGTCTGTGCATTCTTGCAAATGATAGAGATCTACGTGTTCTTTGAATACCAAAAGCAGAAAAGATTCTTCATATTATTCATATTTATATTCATTTATTTAATAATATAAGTTACAGGTCATCAATACACAGTTTAGTCCAATAATATACATATTTTGACATGTCATGTTCATAAAGCCATTAAATTATCTAAATATTAATTAACATTAATTGTATAAGTTAATTGTAAAATATTAAATATAATATAATTTAATTAGGGATTAAAAGAGGCAAGGTCTTAAACTATTGGTAGTTTCATAAATTCTTCAAAATCATAAAATTCGTGCTCAACTTCAGCCTATGTTTAAAACCCGCGGTGGAAGCTGCATTTCTTATGTTGCCTGGTAGCCGATTGTATATAGCTGGTCCCGCTACGCGAGGTGTACGACTCGATTTAGTTAGTTTGTGAGCTACATTTGTTAAGCGGTTTTTGTGCCTGGTGGTGTAGTTGTGTTTCAATCCAACATTCTCATAGTTGTTTATGTTCTCCCTTACGTAAACAGCGACCCGGTATATATATATGGAAGTGAGTGTCATGCATGATTTTTAGCATTTTAAAAATACCTCTTGTTGACTGATCGTCACGCAGTCCCATTATGACACGTACTGCTCTTTTTTGCATGCGGAACACTCGCAACCTATCTGAAGCTCGAGCCCATAACTCGGTACCATATGAAAGTACCGAATGTACCGTAGCGAAGTAGCAAGCTCTGACCACATCATTAGCTGCAGTGGCTGCTAAACGACGTAGTGCGAATCATGCACTGCCTAGTTTCGCGCACATAAGCTCGAGCCCATAACTCGGTACCATATGAAAGTACCGAATGTACCGTAGCGAAGTAGCAAGCTCTGACCACATCATTAGCTGCAGTGGCTGCTAAACGACGTAGTGCGAAACATGCACTGCCTAGTTTCGCGCACATATACTCGATATGTGATTCCCATATCAAGGAGCTGTCAAGAATAAAACCCAATAGCTTTGTGGATGATACCTGGTTAATAATGGAGGTATTACAATTAACTTGAAAAGATTCAGCTTGACGACCTGCTAATTGAAACCTCATGAAGCAAGTTTTATGTAGGTTCAGTGCCAGTCCGTTGGAATGGATTGAGTTGGTTTTTTAGGCCGCCCTCTGTCTTGGCTTCCACAACAGCAGCCACGTCGTCAGCATACATGTACACCTGCGCACCGTCGATAGCCAACGGTAGGTAGTTTAGCAGTATGCTGAAGATGGTGTTTGAGAGACATAATCCCTGAGGAACGCCGATTCTAGTCGTTAACTCTTCCGACCTAGTCATTCCCCTGTTTCCTACCACGACTTGAGTTCGGTCAGTCATGAATGATGTTAGTAATGACGCCGCAGGTCCGCGGATACCGTGGTGCTCCAGTTTGTGGGTAACGAGGCTGTGGTCAGTTGTATCAAAAGCGCGGGAGAGGTCGCAGCATATCAACGCCACTTGGTATCCGCGTTCGCGTGCCTCCAGGACTCTGTCTACCACCTCACCTACTAGCTGTACAGTAGAGTAGCCCTGACGGTATGCGTATTGTCTATCCGACAGTCTATGGGCAATAAATTGTAGTAATCGTTTGCTTCATGAACACTATAAATAAAACAAAAAAAGTATGTAAAAAAGCACATGATTTGTATTCACTCGGACACAGATTCAGATTTCGAACTGCGCGTGTCTTTTATAAATTAGTGTCTGAATACGTCTATTTCTGTATCCCATTAATTAAATATGATACACATACGATTTACTACGATAATAATTTACTAAATATTATAATTTAGCGTGAATACTGCACAGAAATGTCAGCTATAAATACGTTTACAGTGTGTTCATTCATCACAATAATCGAGTGTTGTAAATAACTTTGCACTCGAGCTGTTTCGACAGATGCTCTTTACATTGATATATTTAAGTGTTTAATATACGTATAATGAAATTACAGTCACATGATTTATCCCTTTGCATGACTTATGTCTGAAAAGAAAAATGTCCATTACTGTAAACATCATACAAAATTAGGAATCGACTAGTAATGAAACTAGCATTTGAAAAACTCATCCGCATTTTTAGGATTCGTTACTTCAAAAGAAAACGGAGAAAGGAAGAAAAAGGATCACATTGTTTTCTGCCTACATTGGATGTGTCTGTTTTTAGCTATTAGGACTGCATATTTGTGACGTATTACTAAAAACTGTCTATGTAGCAAACTAGCAAATTTGGTAAAGAGATAGAATAGACCTTGGGGAATAACATATCTTTTACAACTTTTAAGAACAGCTTACATAGATTTACAGCTGATAATTTGCTTAATATATTTTTTATTTTATCATGACGTGTAAGTAGGGGCCTGTTTCACCACTAGCTGCTAAAGTGTCTGATATGTATCTAACAGATAAAACACCGTCTAGTTAAATCTATTTTATATTGTTTATTTGTCACTTAAGGTTATCAGCAGTGATCGGAGTAGGTAGATTGATTTTTGGTACTTGTATCATAAATGCACACAGAAAGAATAACATGGATAAGCCATTTTCCCGGAAAGTAATTCCGGTATTTCCGGATTCAATTAAATATTGTTAATGTTGGTAGTGATATTATTCCTACTCAATTCAAAATTTAAAGGAAGGTATCAAAACTAAATTAATTCATTATTTATCTGTTGAATAATAAAAACAATCGAATTCTGATCGAAGCTTTAATTTTTATTTTTTTATTTTTAGCCTTTTATGGCTAGAACTTTTATAGATAGACATAAATTGTTGCACTTAAATTTAAATATTTTCATAGGGGTCATGGTAATTTGCATTAAGGGTAGAATAAATGACGGGGCCCCATAGAGGGCCAATGCCTGCTGGGGTCGTGAGACTGTTCTAAGGATGCACCACGACTCTGAAACGTAAAGGGCATACGAAGGAACAGGTTGATTTTAGTCAGATTTTAGGACCAAAAAAAAGGGGTAGAATAAAGAAAAAAGATAAAAATCAACATTGTTTATTGTTAAATATGTACATTTTACATTTATTCACATTTTTAATCTTCATCGATTACAATGTCAGCATCCTGATAATCCTGATCTTTACAATTAAAATATATAACTATGAGTTTCTCTATATTTTCTATTTTCAACCTATTTCTTTTAACATCTAAAGTCCATTTATAAATGGAAAAAGACCGTTCTACATCTGACGATGTCAAAGGAGCAAATTTTAAAAAAGGTATTAAATTATGTGCTTCATTTTTTTCAATGGCCTCACTATATTCTCTAAGTGTGTCTAAATCTGGGTTTCGTTCCATAACACGTTCTATTTTATTTTTTATATTTTCTGAATTGCACTGATTTATAGCATCTCTGACGTTGTCAAATGCTAAAAGTGAGTCTGTCAACGATAAATTATGCTTTTGCAATTCTTTTAAAGACAAATGAATTATAAAATAATTGTCTTTAATGTAATTTAAATCTTCTTTTAAATTTCTTTTTCTATAATATTTCTATTTTATTTATAGCCTCTCGAATAGATACCGCATCAGAGCTGCTTAAACAAGATAATACTTCTTTTATTTTTCAAAGTTTTGAGCGTAATAAAATGCTGCCTCTAACCAAGTGCCCCATCTTGTAACAACTGGTTGGGGAGGTAGCGGCAAATCTGGATATTTTTCTTTTAAAATTTTGACTCTACTTGGGGCTTTCAAAAATACCTTTTTAACATTTGCTATTAAAATGTTAACATCGTGATATTCTAAACTAATTTGCTCAGATACGCGATGAAGAGAGTGCGCCAAACATGTTACGTGCTTCATTTCAGGTAAGTATTGTTTTAAATTTCGTCCTGCAGACAGCATATATGCAACGCTATCAGTGCAGAGGACAAGAATGTTACCTACCTTCGATTCAAAAGAATCTTCCCAAAAGTTTTCCAAACATTCTAACACAAATTGCGTGATTGTTTGTCCATTAACTACAGTTAGCATTTTACATGCTACCAAATAAGGTCTAGTCGAATTGCTAGGATGTAATGGTTTTATTAAAAAATGGACTATATAGCGACCTAAAAAGTCTGTCGTTTCATCTAATGATATCCATAGTTTCTCATTTTTATAATTTTGCCGAATCGAGTTGATTTTATTCTTAAAAAACTTGTTCAAGTAAACTTTCCGTAACTGTGATTCATCTGGCGTACAACAACAGGTACTACACATATATTTTTTAAAGAAATCTTGAAAAGTAGTATTTTTCATCTGAGACCACGGAATATTGCACAAAATGAGAAATTTTATAAGATCGAAATAAAATTCCTCTTCGGGCCGCTTAAACTTTCCCTGGTGTACTGCTCCTTCGATATGTCTTTTAACGTTTCCTTTATTTATGGTTTTCAAATGGCTTTCACATTTTGAACAGTATATTGTACCACTAGCGTGATCGTAAAGTAGTTCGGGATGACCGGATATCCATTTTTCTACAGTTTCAGCCTTGACGTTTGCCATATCTGAACTTTGTTTTAGAGATGAAACCTCGTATATATCACCTAAAACAAAGACATGAAAAAATTACATTTTATTTAGTTTATTTAGCATCGTGGATCAAATTTAGTCATTGAAATTTCACCCTCTTCCTGTCAACCGATTGATCTAAAATTTGGTATTCGCCTTTGATTCTGGTGACAATACAATTATGTATATTCAATATTATTGTCAATCCAAAATGGCTGCCGCTACAAGATGGCGGACAACTTTTTTTTTTTTCAATTCCATCAATATGGGTATCAATTGAAAGGGCTTGTTACGTAGAATATTTTGTAGAGAAGTAGATAAGGCCTATAGTAATTTATTTTACCAATACATTGCAAGAGGACACAGGGCATTCAAATTATATACGGATTCCAGTAAAATGTCGGTTAATAGTGGAGTTAGCTGAATTGCGACTACATTACTAGAATATCATAATTTTGTTTCGCACTAAGCTCACTGGTTCATACTCTATTAAAGATTTAACAATATTAAGACTCATGGTATGTTCAGCAGGTTAAGCGAACAAACACAATACTAAAAATATTTTTATAGTACATCCAAACATGCTTTATACTCCTTGTAACTAGTAAAATATTACTTACCAAAGCTTGGTTTAAATATGTAGATCCAATTCAATAGTGAAAAATCTGAGTCCGTATATTCGAGCCAAATCGTGGTTTAGAGCAGATTCCAGAAGTCAGTACGTACACAAGCCAGGGTCAAGTAACGTTTTCACAACACAGTAACAAACAAAGATGCGCACTCTACGAACCGAAGTAAACGAGTGAGCTACCTGGCATATCGTCGGCGGGCGTACGCATTGTTCTGATAACCGGTTATTGTACCACCCATGATCCTTTGTTCTGATTGGTCGTTGGGTTTTGTCAAAACGTGACTGTGTGCCGTTAAAAAAAATATGAAGAATAATAAAGAATAATATTGCTCATTTTATTACAATTCCTACCTTTTTTTGAGGATGGCAAATCATCAAATGACTCCTTCCACTCTGGCAGAATAAAATTCCTACATAAGTTCCGGTTTTTTTTTAATAATCCACCAATTCCGGAGGAATGTCCATATTAATATATACGTTTCGGATCAATGACCCCATTTCAATCTACCTACTCCGATCACTGGTTATCAGGCACTCGTGGTACTGATTTTTTAGTACTATCTGTCAGTTAAGTTTCGAATAGATTATGACGTACTTTATCAGCAAGTGGTGAAATAGAGCCTAATCTAGTAAAAATACCATGACATGACTCAGCAAGTGAATTACCTATTGAATAATGTATTAGGTAGCACTTGATGTTAAAACCCTTAGATCTCTAAACATTAATCTTTGATCGTCTGCAGCTTCTTTACGTGCGCAAGCGCAGCATACAACCGAATTGTTTTTCGGCACGGTGATTAACTTGACTGATCGATCCGTCGACACGATGTAATCTACTGAATTGTTCTAATGGCTTTTGAAACTAACAGTTACCGTAACATAACAAACTTGTTATTATGTATATTCTCGAAGGTTGGAACATTTTGGTTGTGTGACTAAATTGGTTGGAAGACTAACATTATTGATAAAAAGTTGACTGCAGTGCGCTGTAGGTAGGTATATCTTATTGCAATTTTTTTTTAAAGTCTTGATATCAAAACCAATTTTAATCTTCGGTACTCAAAAGTTTAATAGTCGTGAAAATATTGTTTAGGTGGCATTATTCTACTACCGTATAATGGGGTGAATAACACACCTTTCAGTATTTCAAGAGCCACATTATTTTTATTTATTAAGTTTTTTAGTGGAACTAATCAGTGCTTTAAATATGTGAGTCATAAGTACCTCTTTTTTTGGTAGATAGGTAGAAAGAGTTAAATAGAGACTTTATAATATAATGAAACAAATATTATCATGTTGCAAGTTACATCAACTTAAGGGTGAAGAACAACACTTTGGACAACTATGTTAAATCATGAACATGTTTCTGTTTATACACTGACGATTTTTCGTACCAACTTTCATTGCCTTAGAGTAATTTTTCCGCGTTATATCTATCTCTATACTTACCAAATTTTATCAAAATCGGTTTAGTAGTTTAGACGTAAAAGCGTAACAGACAGACAGACAGACAGAGTTACTTTCGCATTTATAATATTAGTATGGAGTACGGATTTACAAAAAGTTTTTGACTTCGTTTGTATTAACAGTAAACAGCACTTTTAGTTACACGTCTTTTCAGTTCCTAACTAATCTTATTATTCACCCCAAATTACTGGTACTAAGTAAATCCCTAATAATAGTAAAATCTAAAAAAACAGTCTGTTACTTTCAAAATTGGCAATGATATTACTTATTTACGTAATGTCTATCGAACATGAGATAATTTCATACCGGACTGGATTAATGCCAGGTTATTATCCACATTTGCAAATTGATTCCCTATGACATTAAAACTTTTATGTGTCGAAATAAGTACGCGGAGCTATAAAATCGACTATAACACTTATATGAAATCGATACAAATGCAGTGTCGGCATCGAGTAGGTATCGATCGAAGGCTCAACGAGGCAATCGGCCGAGTCGTTTTTCACAGAAATACCACAAGTTTTTTTCTTTAATTTTTGTCCGGGGCCGGCGCAGGAGCGTTGCCTCTGCTATAATAAACAAGTACACTAGTATAACCAAATCTTTAAAATTTTTCAGGATAGGTTATTTATTTTTGTAAATTTATCTATTAAAAATTAGGTTTATTATGTTTACTACAATATAGCTATTTAGGATTAAAAACTAATATAAAACTAAACCAAAAACAAGCACAAAGTTCGCTTTAGCATCTTTAGTTCTCATCAATTCCTCTCCATCAGTAACTATGTCAGTTGCGTCAGTAATCTAGAGTTACGTGTAGTTATAGGTAACGCTAGACATATTTTCTAATACTTAGTTCCAGATTTGAGCTGCTAGCATACCTATATGCACCCATCATTCACATACGATGAAATCAGCTGACTTTACGTTGAAATTTAACTAAAGAATTTAAATTGATTGCAAACGTCCGGAACTCAGATAAATGTGAGGTGTTTTCTTAACGCGATTATCCTGAGTGCCGTGACGGGATGGTGCTAGTACGCGAGAGAGACTACACAGTTAGACAGAGATGGAGATATGGGCAGCTTGCAGGTGTGAAGGGGACACGCGCGGACTATACCTCGTAAGCCTCCGGCGCGGCATTGGTTTTCAAAGTTTATAATTTGAAATGTGTTAACGGGGAGGTGTAATTTCAAATTTATTATATGTACTTAATGCTTTCTTACATTAAATATACTTATTATGTAACTAGAAGATTTACTGAGTGGTAGAAAATTATGCTCGAAAATAAAAGTGGTAGTCATTTATCAGTGACAGTGACAGTGATGGATGGTGTGTAAATGTCACATTAATTTTTTAATGAAAATGGCTTTGAAACTGATATTTTAAAGGTTTGTAAACTATTTTGTTTGCTATTGGAGTGATTATATATTAGGAACAGAAATTATTATGAAATTTCATAAAAATAACAAATAAAAACTTTGAGTATCATTGAGAGGCTCGTGCTTTTCCATCGCTTCTCGTTAAGAGCTTTTAACGAGCCGACCTTGCCGTAACGATTAGAGCAAGACAACGATATTCACGCGCACCTAACAGTACGTGCCAGACAAGAACGGAAGTCCGCACCGATAACAATAAGCTTACTAACAAGACGAAGCCACTCACTGAAAAATGTCGTAACCACCATAATTACACATTGAATTATGCAGTCTATTTTTATTTAGTTAAGGTGTGATTTTAAATAAACAAACATTGGTAGTTATTAGACACGTACCGCGGCGGCTCGTCTGACTAACGAGAATGACTCAGGTGCTGGTTTTTTGTCGTTTTTCCGATATAAACCTTTCAGTCAAAGAGGAGAGTTTAAATTGGATCGGCGTTGCTTCGCTACGGGGTTATCTCATAAATGCCTTTTTGAAATTTATTTAAATTGGTTTTCCGTTGTGCTGAGCTAATCGTAGCTATAAACTATACTACAAACGCGTTTTACGAGATGCTATCGTTAGATAATTATTGCCTATCTGCGATCACCGGTTTTGACATGTTATTATAGGTATAATACTAATCATGTTTTTAGATTTAAATTAGATAAATACGCCTCAAGAAGAAAACACTCATTAAAATTTTATCAGTACAATAATAAGGAACAAACTCGACTTGTGTTGTTATGTTCGTAATTAATTATTTTAACTAATATTATCTTCTTTTGTTACATGTAAATAAAGAAGTGAAATATGTCGTCAGTTCTGTCTAAAGACAGCATATTACCTATCGTACCTTCCTTGAGATGTATGTTATGAAAATTTTCGTTTTTGCAATTTTTAACTTTATTTCCATTGTGATAAGATAAAAAATCTGAAGAGCCGTTTTTCGTGTTATTCCTTTTCCCCTGTAAGTGCAGCATTTATGTCGACGTCAACCGCTCCGTTTGACGCAAACCTCTGTATCAATCCTTACCTCAGATGCCCTAAACGTCTGGTGATTAAAATAACCGCAAACGTCAGTGTTGCTTAGTACCACCACATGGAAAATACTGTTATTAAGTCTTAGCCAAGTAGGCTAATAGCTGATTTTATTAGACTAGGTAATTTAACCTGGCCGTCAGCGTAATTCAATTTATCAACATTTGTTTTGTTTTTTATCGACTTTATCGGTATACAATCAAGGATGTCTTTATGACGTATACTAGCAGTACTTACATACTTACAAACCACCAGTAGTAATAATATTCCTTAATCTAATAAACCTGCGCTAATAAAAATAAATATCAAAATTAAGTATCACCTACAAAAGACATCAACGCATAAAACCTCGCTAATGTCAAATATTTTTCATATAAATATTAAAATTATAATTCGAGTAATATATTAACATAGTAAACAGTGTTATAAAAGTTTTTATGTTATAAGGAACCATAAAGAACTTATAATTAGTTTTAAAATGTAGCCAGTAAAAAATGGCAGCTCCTTAAAATGCCACAATTCATTAGAATGAATTGTTATTAAAATTCTATTTAATTTTATTTTTAATGTGTGTACTTATGACATAATGGCTATATAAGCTTGTAGTAGGTTAGTGGATTCAATTATCAAATGTTACCAGTAGATATTTACGGGTCATTGCACTGAGTTTCGGTACAAAATGTGCCTCTCCAAAGTAAGTTCCCAGATGACATGGGACTTAGTATAGTAGAAAAAATTTATATAGCGTTATTGCAACAGTATATGTTGGAATCCATTAGGCATAAGGCTTATTGTGCCTAACTAAAGTCCCGCTACTGTGACAGAGTGCACACGAAGTTGATGATGATCAACCTAATACCTACATTGTTACTGATACTGATTATTATCTTTACATGGCCTTTAGATATCTTAAACTACTGACTTTTGATTTCTGTACAATCTGAAAACTGAGCAGTATTTATGAAGTGTCTAAAAATATAACTCTCCATTTAAAAATAAAGCCCTACGGTGTTTGTTTTACAGCGGCTACAATCCTTTTATCGCTTTATTTATCAATGTGATTAACTGGGCGGCCATCTTGGAAACTTATCCACAACTAACCGTCACTCAAAATTTAAAATAGGAACAACACTTGAAAGGGTAAAGGTCTTTTCTGTGTATGTAATGTTAAGTGAGTTTAATAAAATAAATATTTTAAACGAATAGGATACTGATATTTTTTAAACATAGCCTTTTGGGTTCGTAATACACTATAGTGGAATATTAGTAGAGTAATATGACTGCCATCTTGATATAATTCTCTGTCGAGAACTGTTGGTACTTCAAGATTAGGATGATATTCGATAATCACAAAATCACTATGTTTTTAATAATAGCAACTTGCGTCCTAATGATCTAATAGCCACGGTACCCGAGATTGAGTTTGAAGCCGGGCAAATATTTTTGGGTACCTACTAAATGTAAATGGCCAGATGCCGTAAACAATTTCAACCGAAAAACATCTTTATATTATTGGTTGGTCTGATCTTAATACCAAAGCAATCCGTCTCAAATGTCCAAGAAACTTATTTATGGAAAACAAAAGTACTTATTTGAAAAATCACACTGGTAGCATGCAACTCATAATCTGGTCCAAAACTAAAACTATCATTTTTATGTAGACCATACCGTTCTAATATAAACACCTACTTATGTAAACATTTTATATTATTTAGTGTATAGCTAGAACCGTGGTATCCGCTCTTTTATTACAATATCTATAAAACCTTTAAAGGTTAATTCGCATTGGTTGTGTTTTGTGGCTCGCATTCGGACAGGTATTCGGCAGAGCAGTGTAGGTAAGGGTATTAAATTAAAATTTAATAATTCATCTCATCAATCAGTTGTCTTATTATTATTAACGAACCGTATCTAATCAGAAAACTAAAAATATACTTAAGACTGTTAGAAATGGATTGAGAGGTTGAGGTTTATATAGCTTATGGACTCTAGTATCTCTGACTGCCTGGGAGGTTCCTCTTGGGGTATTAGGGTGCGTTTCCATTGATGCGGTACTGGGCGGAGTGGACAGGAGCGGACCGATGCGCAGTGGAGATTTTGAACACTGTGATTGGCCAATTCATAGTCTGCTCCTCTCCACTTCACCTAGCTCCGCGTCAATGAAAACGCACGCTTATGGTCGACAGGTTAGGTTAGCTCGATAGAATTGCAGTTCTTGCTCGGCGTCTGGAATAATGATTGGTAAATAATAACAGACTCGTCCCCTGTTACACATGACAACAATAGCTGATGTGGATCAAAATTTATCAGATTTCTAATAAAGTTATGAATTCCGGGATCAGTGATAGTAAAACATACTCTAAGACACGCAGGTCTTTTGTTGTTATTTGGAAGACGGTTACCCAACAACAGACTAACCGCGGTAGCCGTAGCTTAACCTCGCAGATCTGAGCTTCACACCAGCCATTGGAATTTTTACGAGCCAATTAAGATTTATAAAAGGCACTTTATATAGTTCAGTAAATATTGTTGGTGTTTTGTGTGCGCGGGCGCATCGTCGTCGATCATGTCCAAGTTTATTACAACACGCCTCGTTGCCACATTCACGAACACAGTGAAAAAGTATAGCCGTTAATATGACGCTTGGCGCCCAATCGATAATTGGTTATATAGAGAGTTTAATGCTTTAAAACGATGTTGATATAAAAATGTTTTATGTTATCTATTGAAAGTGTTTTGAAGTTTTTCTGCTATTTGTCATTTAATTTCTAATGATTGTGAGAATTTTAGAAAAATTATGTAATTTTCAGTATTTTTGTAAAACAAACATACACGCTAAGTTTTTTGTAAGCGTTACATAATAGGTCGTCAAGACCGTTGAACCTGACCGTTGACCTCCAAATGTTTGATACCCATCTACAACAATTTGCTTTTTAAATCTGAGAATAAGTACTTTGTGTTTGCTAATACCGATACTTAGGTCTTTATTCCACTTTTTTTATTTTAATACTTACATCAGTTGTCATTCTTAAAATAATTAAAAAAAATCACTAAACCCAGAAAATATTTTGATAGTACTAACAAGAAACAACATATATCTAGTTAAAAATATCACCAAGAAACATTTTAGTAGCCCACACAACGGCAATAGTTAACTCTGAGTATCAGAGCCATGATTAGAGCTTTGATGTGCCGCCTCGGAGATGCAAAATAGAGATCAAACTAGCCGCCTCTGTTGATTGTTATCGACGTATTTTATCACTTCGAAAGTGGGAGGAGCTGTAATCACTATTGATTGACGAAAGCTTTTTGTGATTTGACACTATACATGCCTATGTTAAGTAGATGAGAACTTATGGAAAAAATAAATCATGTAGAAACTATATAATGTGAAAACGCGAATAGCTGACCAATTTTAAACCGTTTTTTTTTAATTCATAAATGTTCTAAATGCTTACTGGCTATAAAAAAGAGTGACTTGATGTCGTAGCTAAAGTGCGTCTGATTGCTGTGGAAGAAGATGTATGTTCGAATCTGAAAGGAGTTAAAACTTTATGCGACTCATAATTTAAAAATAACATCATCATTTTTGTTCTAAATGGGGGGTAGGTAGGTAATTTGTATTCGTAATGCTTATTTGCAGGCGGGAGTTTCTTAAAAAATATAAATTAAAAGAATACCTTTTTTTTAATTAATTAAGTAGGTATATCATTAAATAACCTCCTTATTCATCTGCCTTGATGCTACAAGGCGCGAAGTTTTGCACATTGTACCTATTAAAAACATTCATAAAACTACGATTACTGTAAATGCGAATATTTTAAACTATAAAAAACCTAATAAAATAAATTAACTGTTTATTACATTAATAAAGACGTAAGCCGAAAATATTAATGATATTAATTCGGCAGCAGCACAAATAAGTATATTAAGTCTTATTGTTGTTGAGATTGTATTGTTAAGCAGTACACCTCTATTACAGACAGTATTTCTACGTTACGTTGATATTCTATGAGAGGGTAGATCTAGGGCTATCTAGTCTATTCATAATGAAACTAGCAAGAGTCTAATACACCAAAAATTAAGAACATCACAGTAATATAATAATAAATACAGCATTTACATTGCTTGAATCTGTAGCCTTCAGTGCTATTTGACGTACATTTAACCTACATGAAAGTTTAGTTCTCAGAGTGAATACCAGGAGCGCTGTACATTTTTCATTAATTTTGTTTTTAGTATATAAAATGTCCGGCACTCCTCGTCTTTCTTTAATTGTGCCAAATCTCATACTTCTCAATGTGCTTTGAAGAAGTACAAAGTATCCTTTGCGTTTCTTAAATTTTTCTACCTGAAAAATAAATGATTCAGATGATTAGCATCAAATATAGTAAGAAACATCTCTTCTCTATCTCTAAATAAGGTAGAGGCTGATTTCTCCTGTCTGTTTCTCCAAACGATGAACGAATTTTGATACGATATTTTCACTATCATTCAGGGTATTAGATACTTCCGTATGGTTTATATGTAGGTATATACATGCTTAATATATTAATAAAAGTCGAGAAGTTTGTAATTATATCGTAAATAAATTAGTACCCATATACGAAGTCATAATTAAAAAAAAAATACGAAACAGCCAATTGTAAATCTTAATAAACCTAGCAACCCTGCAAGCAATGACTACGCGCCGAGGCGTTTAAAATTAATAAATCTGCCTCGTAAACAGGCAGGCAGGCATCAACATTCGTCATGCACATCGAGTTTAACACTCACACGATTTAAGCTCGCCATTGTAATAGAATAAAGTGGGGAAGGTATTGTCCAACTGAAGTCTGTAACGCGTAATATGGAAGAACATTGTAGTTTTAAGAACCTACATAATATTAAAAGAAAGGAAAATGTAATGCTGTCTGTGGAAACTGTTATTCCATATTTAAAATTCGTATGGTATATTTTTTATTTCTCAGCCGCATTTTTTTATATTTCGATCTAATGAATAACCGAATCTCAAAATATTTTCCCAATTTGCATGGTACAGCTGTAGTTGCATTTAAATAATAAACCTCGTAAAATTAAAGCAAGTAACTCCGAGTGACACTTCCAATGTTTCCAAAAGCTTATTTTCTTCGCGAAAGAAAACGGTACAAGTTATTAAATCGAAAAACATACCCACTAAACTGATGACGGGTAAAACGTGTCGATATTTTAAGGTGTAAAATTAAATGCCGAGATAAAATCCGTTCTTTTGATTCAGGCAACTGTATAAATCGGCGGTAAGGCATGCGCAGCCGAATCTCGTTATATCAAACTTTATGGTTCGTTTAAAGCCAGTTGTTTTACATACAATCGAACCTTTTCTTATAGTTGCCATGTCAATAAACTGGTTATAGTATATTTGTAACAGATGCGTGAATTTGCGTTGTCATTTGATTATGCTGTACTCATTTGAAATTTAAATTGGTACATATTTTTTGTTGACAACACTAAACGCAGCATTTCTGCTATTATAGGACAAAAGACAATTTTGTTATTTAATCGAATATCTGGTTATAACAGCCCTAAACAAACTTTAAATGAACAGACAAATTTAAAATTCGTTCCACTAAATTAAAATTACACAGATTATCTTTGCATGTTTTCAATATTTAAAAACAATTTCCTTTTTATTTTACTTTATTCCTAAGCTAAGTGAGATAAAGTAATAATAATATAATTTGTAAAGCTTTTGCGTCTATCTCTTTCTATCAGATTGGATAGTGTTAAGAGTGAAAAGAAGGAAGCGATAATGGTTGTAAAAGGATAGATAGTGGGTGGATGCAGGTATCCCGTCGAGTAGGCATGTGCATCTGCTTAGTGAAAACAGGAACGTCTTGGAGTAGCTTTCGATTCCAATTTAATTAGTGAAGTATTTAACAATAGAAAGAAGAATGTAAAAAACCGATTTAATTTCAAGCCAAACCTTAGTAACTAGTATCGCGTAGTATTTGGCTATATGCTTTGTATTAGTAGCTATATTACCAATGGTTTAAACAATTGTTTCGCCAACTTGGTACAAAATTTACACCTTACATTTTTATTTCTACCCATCTGTCATATTTCCACTCATACGCCACATTTACAAACACTTACCTAAACACAATTTATTCCATCAATTGGTAGATAGAACCAAAACATAAACACAGATATGGCACGTACGCATAAATATAACATGCGTGGTATTTTTATTTTATCATAAACATGTCTAAATATTTCCCTGTTCAGTTCAAATGTTCCAAACATTCGGCCGGCTTTTTGGATGCCCGTTTAAATTACGGTCGACGGGATTTCTCCTTACGATCAATAAATCAATAAATATATACGGCTAAGTCTGTCCGTCTGTCCGACATTAATGGAAATCGTTGTTTGTTTAGGATGCGCAATCCTTGCCCCAACAGTTTGTTATTAAACGGAAGCTCAAGCATCGTTCGACTTCCTGCCCATTGCTATTTCAGATATTATGATTTACTATTTACGACAATATTAATACCTACCTGAATGTTAAATAATGTTTTTGCTGCAGTTTCGAGGCAACGTTTTATAGCAACAGTAAATTTATGTATGAAAAACATGAAAGAATCCAAGTCTACTAAATTCAGAAAAGAATTATAAATTTATCACAAGGCGTTTTATTTGCATTCTGATCGCAACGACTTAAAGTTTTAGTTTTTAACTAACTATAAGATGGAAACAGCGATCATGCAACGCTATTTAAAACGTGAATGCTTAAGATCGGGACTCTTTTTGCATTGAGTTAAATAAGGCATGTGATTTAAAATGATGATCCAATGCGATACGCGGCAACCCTATCAAAAGTGCTGCAAAACTGTCATTGTCTGATTTTACTGCTGTATATATAAACTAATTCTAATATATACATATCATATATATACATATCAAAGAGCTTATCGACCACCTGTTATTTTTACAACACTTGCAAATAAAGAAAGTTCTAAGTTGACTTTTTACAATAACTGCCGTGCAGACAACAACTACTGTTCAAAAACAGCCGGCGACAATAAATTATGTAGGTATTTTTTTTTCGCCGCCAGTAGAGTTGGAAAAAAGTCTACCTGCTCTGGCCAACCAAACCCTCACAATGACTCCCCGACCATTTATTTGGGCGAGCGTCGTAACATTTCAAGTTTTCGTATTCGAAAAAAGGAATACATGCACACAAAGAAACCTTTGCATTTTCTGAGAACAAACTGTGTAGTTTAGAAATATAAATCAGTTAACAAGACTGACGCAATAGAAATAAAAGGAGACATTAAAGTTTTATAGACGCTAACTGTAGATATAAGGTTCGTGATAATTTCTAAATTGGACGAATCTAAAGGTAATTAACATGAGTAGAATACGGCAACTTGAGTTATGTTTTCGGTGTTGTTTTCATAACAGTATGAGCCGTGAAAGCTTTTAAAAAGAACAAGGCAAGCGGTCGGTCAGTCTTGTTTGGAAGAAGTGTTAAACGAGCAGACACATTCGATGCAGTGACCATCGTTTATGACATTAATATCGAGCCAATTATACAAAATAAAAAAGGAAAACGTGGTTACACTACTAAAAAAGTCTAAATATAGTTTAACTAACAAGACAGTTTAGTTAACAATGTTGTGGCGTTTCATTTAAAATTAAATTAAATAGGTAACTGCAGGTTGCGAAATTGCAGAGAACAATTTTTCCGATACTTGGATGCGATGAAGATTGAGATAAACGGCAACCAATATTTGAGACAAAAAGGTTTCAAAACTAACATTTAACATTTTCTAAGAGTGAAATGCAATTTAGTGAGTGAACATGTGTGAATGCTTTTTAAACACGCAAGAAAATAACTATCCAAGTGTGTGAAATAACCTTAGTATTTACCACAACATGTTTAAACAAAGATTTACATGGAAAGTTATGGTCACACTACAAACTCTTCACGTTTCTGCTGAGCGAGCAATCTTTGTGTTGTTCACACTAAGAGCGGTGTCGAGTCAGCGACCACCATGAGCTCCCATCTCTACTAGGTACTTACATTGGATACCAGCATTATGTAAATAATACACAAACGCATACATACGACATGAAAACCTAATAAACGGATGCATTCACAAGTTCATCAACTTACTCATGCCTCGAGATATTCATAATTCAAAATAATTTCACAAACTAGTACTCAGACATGAGAGTAGCTATCTTTAATAAGCTTATTATCATAACCGACTCTATAAATTATCAGTAATTTTAAAATTCCACCCATCTACCCAGTTTCCTCGAGGCGGACGGGTAGACAGATAATCGGCCTTAATTACACGGCAATCCATCATCGAAAACCAACAAACGAGGTAGGTTACAGAAACGATGGGCCACCCACTGCACGTATAGCTTGACCTTTGCTGTACAACCATCTAAAAAAAATAGCTTCGAAGCACGTCCTAACCGTCCTGTTTGTTTACGTATTTACAGCGTTCAATTTTATATACAACTTGACTACGAATCATCACAGGTATCCCTTAGATAAAAATCATCTACACACTGTAATTGAGACTAGCAGAGCGTCTATGACTCAAACAAACACTAAAAGTTCGTGCTAAGTTTCTAAGAACATTTTCATTGAAGACATACGATAAAGCACTGAACTCAATCATTTCCAAACTATTTCAAGTGTGCCACAAAGTCTCCTCAATTGACGCAACAGTTTCCATGGATTCCGAAATAACCAATGTATATATAGATCTCCAGCATTACAGCCACATACGTATAATGTGATGTAAAAATAGAAAGTGACACTCATTCATGATCGTATTAAAGCGACGGTGAACAATGGTCGACGATTATGATCGTAGTCGCAACACGGGACCAGTTCCGAGGATATCTAACCACGCATCGCAGCTAACAAGCTTACTTGGTGCACTCACTAAGATAACAGACATTCTTGTGAAACAAGTTAAGCTTTAGGAGACGGCTCTAGGACCTTAAATACTGAACTGGTAGAATGCATCTACATGCTCGACGTTCATAAGTCTTTATTTAATTAACCTATATGAATAAATATATTTTAATTTTTCACATCAATCTATATTAGAATTTGTCTAATCTTGTACGTAGTTAGGATACGCAAAAGGTTATTGCTTTTAACGTGAAATATCATTTGCGGGCCTTTAGTGCTTCGCCTAGCTATTTGTACCTTACATAAATTGTAGCTAACGCTATCATCGCCCTCATAAAATAAACATGAGATTATCGATGCATGAGGCAATAAATATAATTGTAATAACAAGAACGTTCAACAGATTGGTGTACGTAAGCGATATTCTTTTTAGTTTTTGTTGATACATGGTCTTCTCACAATTCCGGGTATACTATTTGTATCCAACAAAGCGTGTTCCAATAATGAGGATAGTTCGATACGATCTCGTCTGCGCCCGCTCGTACGGTCTGATCACCGCGGCTGATATGCAGAATCCTTGCTACTCGGCTCCTTTGTAATCTCAACAGGGTAAACACCGCATTGTGCGCCAACGAGCCACAGTACCACTTACTGTTTTTTCTAGAAACTAATAACCAATCTCTTGAGTAACTTAATGGAAATTTCCTGAACGAACATCAGAATCTGATTAGGTACTTACAGCATTTTGTCAGGAATTCATTACCGTCAATTAAACTTTATACAATTTTAAACTGTTTATATGAAAACAAGTGACTTCTAAAAACACTTTTTATAATCTACCGTTATTCTTTGTAATGTTTTATTACTTGTGTGCACCGAGACCAGCTACCATTATTAACCAGTACCTCTTGTATTATAATTTTTGTTTTAGTATGCATTATAAAATTATTTAGTTTCTCAAGACCAATTTGGAAAACTTAGTAGGTACCTACTACCTACCTACCTAACTATGGGCTATGCTTGTATGTTTAGCGATTGACGATTATTCTGCAAAATATTACTTTTAAAACAAAACAATTATCGAGTTTATCTCATCATTCTGTAATGCTGTTGTGCCAGGTTGGTAGGTTGTTAAAAACAAAAATTATTCTGCCAGCGCAAACTACGGTGATTACATATCAGGCGGACCGAAGCCCGAGGGAAGCGCGTCTTTCTCGCTTATTGCCAGATGATTGAAGACCCCGCCGCCTACGACGCAATCCTTTCTGGAGCGAGAACGAGACACTCGCGCTCCTGCACCAAGTCAAACAGGGACGGCGACAGTTCAGCATCTGATTAGCATCCCAATTACGGTGCGGGCGCGCAGTGGAATCGAATCTTCGTTCGTAGTGTTGTGCAACGACACGTTCCTTTAGAATATTTATCGATGTTCAAATGAAATTATTATTTCTATTGAAAATTAAATGCGTACATTTAACAATAGTAGTGTTATTGAATTACAATTGGCTATAACTTGTAAAACCAAACAGCATCTAACTAGCCGCGAACAGCAAAATAGATATATAGGTATGACTTACAATATTTACAATGTCTCGTTGGTTACTCGCGCTGTCAATTGTGAATGTTATCGCTAACAAGAATCACGACTGGGTTAGGTATTGGTCGATAATAAATATAATAACAGTGGCAACCCTATTAACGAGAATGGCGGCCGAGAGCAGGCGGGGCGCGCTCGTGTTGAGATTACATCGCCGAGCCAAGGAAATTTTAAATAAACAAGAAATTATGAACCGACCCCAAGATTATACACCTTCGTATTGACCAGACGGTAACTAGAGAAAATTACAGCATATCCAATTATTTGTGAGTGCGCAAACGCAACGGTAATATTTAAAATAAATTGCGGAAATTTCACTAATTACTGAAAATAGCACTTGTAATGTGAACTCGAGAGCTTTGACTTTCTATTCCGCAACAAACAATACCTATTAAGGTAGTTGTGGTACATAATTAGATATTGCAATTTGCAATACAATGACTGGAAAGCTGCACGGTCGTAGACCTACCACTCAAATCCAATTTCAATTTAGTTATGGCTGAAACATGACTAGTTGAAATGCATCTAATGCTTACCCATACCCGCAGTGTTTCGTTTCAATTAAATAACTGTTATTTTAAGAACAGAATTCTTACAGTTCTCTAAACAAAAGCTACTCATGTCCACAAAGCCAGCGCTTGCATAAATATTTTAGGGCTCATTTATTTGTAAAGGTTAAGAGGAAATGACTACGGTTTAGCAATAATATAAGAATATATGTTCAGTTCTGCGTGTTAGTGTTTAACAAGAATATTATACTTAAAATTTTACGAAATTTAACGAACGATTAGAAATGAAAGGTTTGGTAGGTAACTGTAAATTGCATAATACAAAGACTAGTGTACATACCGTGTCTGAAGTGACAATATGAAAGGAGTGAAAGCTTAAAATATATAATGTAAGGAACCACTCCTTGAAACCGTTCTCTACGTTCGAAACATTCTTCTTACCTATACACTAGGTATAGGTAAGAAGCCTACCTACCTACATGATATTGCATCCAAATAAAAAACGCTGAATTGAAATTACAGTCAGGTGTTTAAGCAAAATAAAATCTAAGTATTTAATTTATTTTATAAATCTAAAATTATCTGTAAATGATAACTGTAATTATTTTGTGTGTACAACTAAATAACCATGACTATTTAATTTATTTGGCAAATAATGATAAAGAGTCAAAGTGCCGTTATAACTTAGTCCTGTCAAAGTTTAAAGCACTGCCTGCAAGCACGCCTTGAGTGCACATTTGTAAGCATTTACCGGACTGCGCTTATATATAAAACCAATTTGACGTTTCTCATTACGTGGCAATCACAATAATGGTCAACTAGTTCCACGCTCAGTGTTCTGATATGATAATAGGGCTAGTTTAGAGGCTGAAAAGCGCGGTGTCAGTGCCTCAGCGCACTTCGTCTAGAAACAAACTGTGCTCTTGCATCTTAACTAATAGTAAAAATAGAAAAATTAGATTTTTTGTAAGTATGTTTGTTTTTATGTTGCGATTTAACTCAAAACCTACGTAACAGATTTAAAAAAATGTTATTTGTCTAGTTTTGAATTAACAATGTTGTGTAATTACTTACACGAATCGAATGCTTCAAACAGTACTCAATCAAGACACAAGGCTTTTAAAGATATATAAATACCTAATAGGTATTATCATGACTATATTGTATACGATCTTCATTATTAAACAATAATGATGAAAATTATAAATAATTGTCATTTATTGTTAGAATACATGGCGATAAGTTAAGGATAATTGTGTATTTTTATAATTTCAATATCTATAAATTTTATCGATAAATACCGCATCTACCGTAGAAAAAGGGCGCAAGTTGACAAATACAAATTATTCAACCCTTATTTGAATAGTCCCAAAATTAAAATTGTCGCTTATATTTTGTCTTAGTCTACGAACGTGCGCTAATTTTATCTATCAAGATTAACTACTTCAGTAGTTCACTGTATGGCTGCTACCTTAATGAATATAAAGTTAAAATATAGTTAAAACATGTCTAGTAAATGTCACAACTTTTTCTAGCTCAAACTTTAACTAAAATAGGTCGAGGAAGAGCGCAGTTATTATAGCAACACAACTTTAAGCAGTGTTGTGTTTCAGCTGATGCTAGTCTAGGTTTTTGATGTTAAAGAAAGCACGTAAGTACCTACAGGTAGCAACACATATTAGTTTCCGGCAGTATTTTCCTAGTTTCACAGTTATTTTGTTGCTTCAGAGGCATACAAAGAGTTATCATTTCACATCAGGTGGGTCGTTTGCTCGTCTGCCAACACAAGCAATAAAATATTTAGTATAATTTTCTAACTAAAATATCCAGGATTTAAATAAAACATATTCAAAGAACGCCACCTTTATAAATCAACTAGGAATTATCATAACTAGTCAGTTTTGTAACCAAATCGTGGCTTTCTAAGAAATTAATAATGTCAGCCATAAACCGTGATTTACAACGATACGGCCCGGCCTGTATATGTGACCTCCTTAAATTAGATGTTTGTTAAGATATGGCAACATTTTGGATATTGGTATTTCTTTGTGGTTAGTTTATTTTTGGTATTAATATGAAAAAATGTTGCCTATTCCTGTTCTACGATAAAAACAGCAATGTTTTTACGAGCTTGCAAGCTATGAAAACTAAATTATCTCTCTGCATTTATTTACAGTGTACGGTAGGTAGGTACCTAGGGACCTAGTTACTTAGTGTAAAGTTCAGGTTGTCTAAGCACCCGCTAGTGGCGCTAGTTGGGTTGAAAAACGCGTGTTTTATTTTTCACACCAATATAATACTAATATTTATTGATTTTTACGCCAGTACCTACAATATTTATTAGCCGACTAAGTAAAATTTAAAGGTTGCTTTAGCCAACAATTTATGTGGACGTGGACATGACTTTGAGGAATAGGTAATTGATTTGACTAATTCTGGAATTGATAATTTAAGTTACCATACGACCAATTAGTATATGACGAGTGTTTGCGAAGTCCTTTCGGGGATGATGATGATGATGAAGAATTATAAAATCCTATAATTCTGTTCGTAATATCATTTCGACACTTAAATTTTATGTGCCGTATTTATTTATTAAAGCCCTAGTTTAATTTAACATGAGGTTAACATGTTATATTAATTACGTATTTTGCTTAAAAAAATCGTAGTTTTAGTAACATATATTCGCTTATTTGTACATATTTTATACATGGCACAGCTAAGGTGAAACTTGACCACCATGCTGTGTCAGAGCCACTGACTATGGGATGTCCTCAGAGATCAGTGCCAGGGCCGTATCTTTGGAACTTAGGGTTTGATGATTTCCTTTCATTGCCATTACCAACTGGCTGTACATTAACTGGATATGCTGACGATGGCCTGTTACTTACACAAACTAATACCAAAGATGGATTAGAGGATTTAGCGGATAAATGTTTACGTCTAGTGTAAGTCTGTGTAAGTCTCTGACTAGGGAAAACGTAACCGATTATTGTTCGCTCCTCACAAAACTTTTCAGCTTCTTTTAAAAGGAAATCTGAAAACACCACCTCGAATAAAATTTAATAATATTAGCATTAAAAGTAGAGATTCAGTTTGTTACTTAAGGATTCGTATCATAAAGAAACTTTTCATTTGTTATAAACATCACTACAATTGGGGAAAAATCTAAAAATAGTTTTTACGCTGTATCTAGAATATCAACAACAACATGGGGTCTTTCTTTTAATACTCTTAAAACGATTTATAGTGCTACTTATTTATGAAGTATGTGTTATGGGGCGCCTGTATGGGCTGATAGGGCAACTATAGGTGCTGTAAAAATTGCTTCAAAGTAAACGTCTTGCGTTAATATTTCTGTGTAAGGCATATAGGGCAGTTAGCACTAAGGCTTTGCCAGTACTGACAGGTGTTCTTCCGGTTGATCTTGAGGTTCAGAGACGAGCGGCTATGTATTATATAATACTACTCACGACGGCATGCATAGTGACTTCATACAATCGCGCGATCGCCAGAAAATCATTAGATTATATATAGCAGAAAATGAAGTTTATAAGTCATATAGACGAATGGCAGCAGCGCTGGGATACTTCAACTAAAGAGCGCCACCTGAACCAGTTGTATTTGTATCAGTTGTAAAGCGGTTGGAAAGAACATGGTTAGAGGTAGATCACTGTGTCGCCCAATTTCTTACGGGTCATGGTAACTTTAAGGGCAAACTACTTTAATTAAGTTAGTTGATTCTCCGAGTTGTCAGTGTTCCAATCAAGAACAGTCTGCTCATCACATTCTTTGGGAGTGTAGACATCAGGACCAGTTTATTATGAGTAGCTTGTGTCATCTAGGGCGAATTTCCGTGCGTTTAAGCGTTTCTGCCATACATATTACTGGAATCAGATATAGCTCACATAGGACCCTTAATATTACTTGTCCGTGGTGCTCTCTTTTAATAGGTCATAATCCTAAACAGATTAAATTTGTCTCCCGCTTTGCAATGAAGGGAAGTGGACTTTTTATTTCCAACTCCTCCTTTTACTTCTGATTAAATTCGTTGCGGAGTCCAAGACAGTAGGTTTAGCAGTCCCCGGGACTCCCGAGTGTCGAAGCTCGGTGTTTCTTCTTGGATATCACTGTTAATCCTGGCTTACAGGAGTCACAGTGATGGGCATGTGGGTGGAATTGTCCCGTTTGACAATAATCAACCTCGAGATTATGTCCATAACTTGAGCAATTCAATTTAACCCACCTCTCTTTAAACTATTAAGTCGTTACAATTAAACCAATAATATGACAAATTAATTGTTTAATCTTAACACGAATGAAAAGTATATAATATAGACATCGTAATAAAGCTGTAGAAATAATAATATGCTCTTTTGAAAACTCCATTTGTAACGGTATAAGTGATAACTTCGCCAAGCGCCGCGCGTCGAACATTGAATTCCCACCACGAATATAATAATACGTAATTTTATACAATTACACTTATTTTAAGGTTATCCCGGAAGGGGTTGGCAGGGACATGTTACATCTATGTTTCGCCTGCTAACATTTTACATATTATGAGGAGCGCCTGCTAACCCGAAAGATGTTTATGCAGTCAAATGATGACTTTTGATCTAAAATACGAGAGCTAAGTTAATTTTGTTAAACGCATTTATCTATTGTTTTCTCTCACAATACCTTTGAGTATACAACTGCTATTATGCTATAATGTTTAAGTACCTATTATATCGACTACTTATTGACCCCACACAAAATTACCTCAAAATACACCACGTCAATAGTACTTAAATGTCAACTCGTTCAAATGTCAACGAGCCTTTTAATAAACCCATTCATACGTATTTTATAAATATGCACTGACAAATTGATCAAGTACCCACTTATAATGTAGACAGGTTAACGAAAAGGGAACCAATTTTCATTTAATTTTCTCGTTTGTCGAGGTAAAATGTCAGGTGATATTAATTAGTGACACAAATTAAAGTAATTAAATTAAAATGTGTCGCCTTGCCACTCGCTACTACCGTTACGCTGAGTGTTGCGAGTTCTCTTCGTTTCCCATGATAATTGTGTGTCTTACAAATATTCGTTTCAAGAATCTGTATATTATATCTGTTTTTATTTTATCTTAGTCCCTCTCAACTCAGAACTTGTTAAACGAAAAGCTTTTCAGGATCAAAACTAATCACTATTAAATGATCTAACGTAACTACAAAAAGCGATTCTACAAAACGGCAAATGTTTCAAATATTTTTCGATTTACACAATATAAAGTAACAGACGAGCCCATATTACCAATTAGAAAAGAATTCAAACAATCAGGTTCTACTTTCTTAAACGTGTTATGATTTCGAAAAATGTCTTCATTAGCGCATTGGTTTCGCAAGCAAGAACAAAACGCATTTCTGGAATGGCGGGAATAAGTTCGCCGGCTGGCATTTTTTTATAATTGTTAAATCTAAGTGGGTAACTTTTTTCCTCATTTTACAAATATATGGCGAAATATTTGTATGTAACTAGTGAGTACCTGACGATAATTAAAACTGTTAGCTTCTGACTTTTTACTGTAAATGCTTGGGTGGTTGTTAGTTCGTTAACAAAAAGCTAGCTGCAAATAATGTTGGACGCAAAAAAATGCTATCGTCAATATTTCTCAGATACCAATGATTGGTCCGCACTGCTCTGTATGGGTAGTTAAACCAATATTTATGTAGAAATGCAAGTCGGCGAGTTTTTACACCACAACCATGTCGCTTCAGATTTACAAATGTGTTACTACCGTCGTTTTGTAGCCTATTGACATGAAATAAAACACACTTTCTAAAATCAACAGAACGTTTGGTTTGCGGGATGTTATAAGGCTAGTTTTTCTGTAAGCTCGTCACAAAATGTATTTTGTTACGAACACATGGAGTTTTACAGCTGCGTCTTATTATTTTTTGTGGAAGGTGGCTATATCTCATTTCCTATGCAGTAAAAGTGTCACTTATACAATGAAATTAATGGCCAAGATTATTCTTAGAACTAATTGCTGGATTATTAGTTTTATTTTTGTAGTGTCATAGATTAATGAGGACCTAGGTTTAAGTACATGCGTACATATGACTCACGCCTTGGTTCACCATACGGAGGTTATATACATTAAGGTGTGTTTTTATGCATGCAACGCTTGAGCCATGTTCCGACGCTTCCAAGAGGCATGCGGCACCGTCTTCGCCTACTCGTGATTTATTGCTCCTCGTTTATTTTATTTCCCAATTCGTTTTAGTTAACAACCTCAATATCCTCTAACGTTCTCTTAGAAAGTTCTACAAAGAACTATGGTGATTTATCAGTTGGATTAGGTACCTACATCAAAATATAGATTGCCGATAAATAGATCTTCGTGGCGTAGTGATGATGCGAGCATTGTGTGTAGGTATACTGCGTTAAATAGATCCCTGGTGCGATCTCTAGATCGATTACAAGTAATGTGAACAATTCTTATGACTCTGGAATATACACATTACATTGCATAACATAAAGGAAATATGGAAGATATCTTTAGAAGAATAATCTTTTTAGGAAATAAACATGATGTCACCGTTAATATTGTTTGAAAATTTCCTTTTAAATAATTAAGAAGCAACTAAAACCACAAGAAAATGGTTAACAGAACTCAAAGTTTGAAGATAAATAGGTTTCTAAAGCATCGGCTCAAAGTGATTCCGTAATGGCAATATGTACCTATTAGCTGAACTATATACCTATACAAAGAGCAAGTTCCATTTGTTTCAAACCGTTCAAAGCGTGACTTATTACTGAGAAAACAATAAGTACTTACTGCCGCCTAGTTGTTGCCTAGAGGAATTTGAACTCTGTTAATTCTATTCAAGTTTAAATAGCTTTGTGTAAGCTCCCTGGCTCTGAGTACAAACAATGATAATAATTTTTGATTTTGTATTACAATACACGTTCTCTCTGAAAGCCTGCATGAGACCGTTCCTTTCCAAGCGTTGACAATAACCGTCGATTTGTGTACATTTCTACCTGATTTTTTATTGCAAAAATTGCATTGTTGTTTCGGTCATTGCTTTTGCAGTCAATACCCAAGGCTAACAGATTAGGGGACATAATAACACGACAAGTGAGAATACATAATTGATTGGGGGACAATGTTTGGGACGGCTGTTCCGAGACAGGTATTCTGTTCAAATCGTAGGAGTACAAGAAAACCTTTGTGCACATGATCCGAGGTGTCAATAGTTATTTTTTTTGATAAATCGCCTGTGTTATTTGTTTAGTGCAGGTAGTAAACAGCTATAAAACAATTAATAGGTAGGTATACATATAATATAAATTTTCTTACCAAACAGATGCAGCCAATCCGAAGTAGTACAGCAGCAGGAAAACTACAGCGCAGTTGGGATTAGCTAATCCATCGTGTGCCAGCAGCAAGCGTGTGGGTGAAGTGGAATCCTTAGCACAGCCGGCAGCGGCCCGGCCCGCAGCTGCGCGGACGCCCCAGCCAGCCGCGGTGGCGCACCGGCACAGAGCCACCAACACTAAAGCTCGCTCGCCAGCTCCTCCACGATCGCCACACGCTAACTGAGCTCCTACAGCTGCCAGAGTACACGCAAAACTAAGAGCAGCCCAAGTAGTCAGCCACACTTCTGCAGCCTTTCTCTGTCCAGCCTCCCATAGCACTTCCGCATCACAGAACTGCGCGCACCGTGATGATCCTCTCACCCACACCCAACTGTTTGGTTTCACTAATCTCTGACATGCTCCTCTTCCACCACCGTTAGCCACATTCAGCGGCACAGTACCCACCGGAGGAGCACGCTCTCCAGGGCCTTCCATGCACATATGTTCGTGATTATTCTCAGCCGGGAATAAGGAACAATCTAACTCTGGCGGCCACAGAAAACCGAATTTGTAGAGGACTGGATAGCATTTGGCGTAGACACTTTCGCATAAGCCTCTGCAAGGTCCTATGGGAAGTGCTACTTTATCAGTACACATTGGAACGTATACTGAACACAGGAACAGATGCAACTGGGAGGAGCAGCCATACTGGACGAGCGGGCTGAAAGTCTGCAGGGTAACATCGGCATCTGCTTGCAGAGTATGTCGCGCCAAGTTGGGCATTCCCGTCTGGTTATATCCAATGTTCTTGCACATAGCCACTTTAATAGGTTCACATGTCCGCACAGAGGCCTCGGCGGCGGCTCCGATCACTAGTGTCACAGTTAATACGAGCACGCTGATGCACATCATATTAGGAGACGAAATATCCGGCGTCTCACATCAAAGATTTCATTGTAGTCGTGAATGTTTACGCGCGAGCGCCGCGGTCGCGCTGAGAACGTACGTGCGTCCCGAATCGCGTCTCAAGACGGTTTGTATGGCGTTGGCGACGGACCGCGAGTCGGCGGGAGGGGGAGAAGCATCATCAACAAAAAAAAGGTACGCAGGTATGCGCTACAGTGTGTCTGGTGCGGTGGGAAAGGGAGAGAAGTGAGCGAGCGGGCCCGCTAGTGGCCGCGCGTGTCCCGTGCGCTTGTCCACGAACCACTCTTATCATCACGCAGCACCTTATCATCGAGGGTGGATTCCGCCTCGTGATGCGGTTCGATACAATATCGATTTGTCGATAACTCCCTGATATCGCGCGGCAAATATCAACATGATTAAATTAGATATTATATTTAGATATTGATTTGTATATTCAACTGTTTGTAGTTCTTTGTAATGATAATAATTTCGTGGCATTGCAGTTTTATTATAAACGCTGATTACTGGCAAAATTGCCTAAAAAATATATTTTAAAAACTAATTACGTGTCTTTCATTATTTAAATACAAATACTAATAAAATTTTGCAATAAATTTATTGTACATAATTTACTACATTGTATCTAAGCATTACTGTATAAATTTTTATGAAACATAAATAGGTATAATGATGAATAATATTAGTAGTACAAAAATTGGACCAAAATGTAGATCAGTGGGATTATAAAGCATTCGACAGATGATTCTCGCGAGAGAACTCAAAGTATTTACACTGCGATTAGGCTGCGATCTATCTGAGGACCATATACTTAAACGTTAACACTAAAATGAAAGATAAATACTTTTACAATAATCTTATTATAATACAAGGTTTATTTTAACACATATTCAGTAGCTAATATTGTAATTTGATAGTTTATAACATCTGCCGGCGGGCGGCGGCGCGGCGGCAGCGCGCTTCGCCGTCGTCTACCTACTTACATATAACAATCTTATGTACTCTGCATACTACACAAGTCTTGTACATCGTGTTTTTCTCCATAGCTCTTACAACTTGACATTTTTACACTCGTTAAGCTAAATGTATAATACAACATTCACAAAATTTTAACAAATACACCCTCCTTTTGATGGAATTTTACACTTAAACGATGACAAAGCAAACTATATTTTTAAGGAATGCTAAACAAGCGATACTAGCGCCACCCTTTAGTTACATTCTGGAGTAACAACTAATTTCTAATATTGTACATAGTGGGTAGTAGGTATTGTACAAATTTCATAAATAAGAAACATATAAATGCCACGGGTACGAGTATAAAACATGGAATTTGGAAAGATACGAATCTTTTAGACTCTTTAATATTTGGCCTCATTTATTAATTGTTCAATTTTATACAATCTATAAAAGTATCAGCTATTGTCTCCATTTGTATTGATACTATTTAATGTTTAAAAAAACTAGATTGTAATTAGAGGTTAGTTAATTATCTGTGCGAAATTAACCATGTTAAAATTGCCGTTCCGATCTGTATAGTAATGGAAGTACTAAGATAGTAAGCACAACCTGGATAATACGACACGTATAACAATTCAATAAAACGTACCTATTCATAATTTTGTGATGATATCAAATATATAAAAATATAAAACAAATACATTATACAGTTATAAAGGTGATGTACACCATATATACAGGGTAATAAGGTTCTAAATTGCTGCAGCATTAATTTTCCGTGGAGGTTTAAAAAGGTTTGACAATGATCAACTGCTTTAAAATTGCATACAAGAATTTAATTCTACTTTTTAATATGTTAATAATGTATGGCCAGTGGAAAGAAAGCTGTAAATTGCAATGAAACTTAGTAAGTACCTAGATTTCGTCTTATTTCTTCAAAGAAAGGGAATAGGAAGAAATACTTTTGTCTGAAACTTTCTCATAATAAAAAGTTGAATTATATTCCTGTTGTCAATGAACGGAGTTGAAGTTACTGTCTGGATGGGAAACGCTCTCGAAAACAAAATTTGGAGGCAATTATAGTATTTAAATGTTGGGATATATTACCTTCGCTGGAAAAGTGCGTAACCTTGATCGTTGACATGACATTTTGATAGTTGTCAATTCCCTTGAAAAAATGTTTACCAGATTTCGTTTTTGATAACGTTTCTCTTCCATACTGTCACCTTCTCAAAATTTAAAGATCGTATCCAGATACAAAATATTAATATAATTTAACGCTTCTAAACAAAAGCATAGCATTTAGAAAATATTTTTTATTTATTTAAAAAAAGCCTATATTTACATTTTGTTTTCACAGCAAAAGCCAAATAATGCTTGCCTTATGTTTACTAACACTAAGTCTTCAAGACTAAAAACTCTGGAAATGTACTGGAGTGACGTTTTTTATATACAATATACATACATATCTATAAATAAACTACATGTATACATAATGCTTTGACAAAATTATATTAAATACTTTGTGTGCACAAAATTATTTTTAGTATTTCACCTTTATAATATTGGCAACTTAATCCCTTTTTATTAATTTGCAAATTTTTCACCATTTCGGAAAGAAAAAGGCACAATATAACGTCTATTTGACATTTTTCACTCTTAAACCAATTACTATATAGTTCTAAATTGCCAAAAGACATTTACATAGATATGATTATTTTATACTTTAATTTGATTGTTAGGGTTGTTGAAATTTAAACCTTCAAACCTTAAACATATGGTTCAATATCATTTAAATGTAAGGTTAATGTGTCACAGAATAAAATAGTATTAATTTATTCTGTGACAAATTCAAAAATGTTAGTTTGCATCATCAGACTTGAGTAGCAAATTTCTTAAAGGTTTAGTATACTAAAAATTACTTTGTAAACTTTTGATACAGTTTAAATATAGCCTCTAGAAATATAAAATACAAGTTAATATTAATAAATAAACGAGACATGTATTTCCAAATCATTTTGTAACAACATTAACAAATCCCGTGCGAATAAGGAATGGTGAACGGATTTTTGAAGGAGTACCAACTCACAAAGTAACTTCAATCGATTGGTCGCTGGCAGTTATTAGTATTTTAGTATTTACTTTCTTAACAGTGGCAAATTTGTACATTGCTACTTATGTAGCCAAATAAGTATAGTGCAGTATGGGACCCTGACACAATATTCGTTGTGTCTCACTGCAGGGGCAGGCACACACTTAAAGGCTTGTGTGACTCCTCCACAGACACAGACACAACGAATGTTGTGTCTGTGTCTGTGTCTTTTTGTTAGAATAATGGACGAGATACTGAGTTATATTCTGCATCAATTTCTAATGGAATTAAAACAGTACAATGATTTAATCGGTTCATTGTGACATCATAATCCACTGACGTGATAACCTCCTTCTCGTGAAATTCCATTAATCACACGGTTTGTATTCGTAAGTCTAAGTAAGCGAATTAAACTGCGTTAGTAATTAGCTAATACGATACAAAATGTTTGTATGTCGCAATTATTTATTAATATGACGGAAATAGACCGACTATGAGATTAATAAAACATAAAAAAATATACGCGTTAATCGTTTTGACACATGGGCGTATCCAGCTTACGGCTTATATTTAACTTCTAAAGATAAAGGGAAGTGGGGTTTAGGAAACTAGAGGGACGGAGAAACGGGTGTATGGAAGTAGGGACCCAAAGACTGAAGAATACGTCATGTTTGTGAGCAAGCACTGCAAAGCTAAAAAGCTTATTTTTGTCAGATATCAGAGATACTAGGATGATTGTATTTTGTTGTGTAGATTGCGATAAAACGAAAAACGTATTTAAAGTTTGGATTGGGATATGGTTAGTTAAAAGGAACATCGTCTTGATACGCCCAAGCTCACATAAATTAAAGACTTTCTTAAATATTTGTGAAATTCTACATTTTGAATTTTATACTTTTTAAAATGGTTATCACTTTTCAAAAACCTTTTTGATGTATTTAGTAACACAGTAATTATTCTGTACATTACTGTCTTATAAATTGATAGTTACTTGCCTGCGTTTTTGTTACGTACATATTTATATTAGATGATTTAATATTTACAAGACCTTTCAATAGCTGATATACTAGCGGGGATACAGCGAAGGGTAAACAAAATCACCGGATCAAACGAATACTAGTCTCAGCGATACAACAATACAATAAATGATTTAAATTTGATGAGATTACACAAACCAAATATACACAGTATAAGAAAGAACGACACTTCGTTACATTTTAATATAAATTTGTAAGATAACTAAGGTCTCGACAGACGTATAATTAACAGACTCAGTATAGAACAGTATTTTGTTTTGCTATGTTTGTTTTGTTTTATTTAAAATCACAACTCCCGTGCTAGTGAACAAGCTCTGTATCGCGGGAGACTTTTTGGTACAATTAATAGACACAAAGTACACCCTGACTCGGAACAAATATTTATGGATCTAACAAAGTTTTGTCCCGTGTGGGTACCGAACCCACAACCTCGTGCACAGCAGTCGCTTGCGCTCCCGCTGCGCCACGGAGGCAGACATAATTATATTAAAAGATCAGCCGTTCTTTCGTAAGCTGTGACGTAGGGAGGTGGGCGTGGCGGTGCGTGACTAGAGGTGCTATTGGTGGAGGCGCAGGCGCAGCGCCTCGCGGTCGCGCGTGACGTCAGCGAGCTCGGCGCACAGCGCGCGGCACACGCGGTGCAGAACGGCGTTTTGCTCCTGAAGCGCTTTTACGTCAGGCTCTGCCTCCCCGCTAGACCCACCCCCCTCGCGTATTGGCTTACGGTAGACTTCAAAGGCGCCGTGCATTTTTGGTGCATCTTCTCGGTTGTATCCGAAGCCGTCGGCGTCATAGTCTTTGGGTGCGAAGGCGTCGGGCGGAAAGGCGGGCTCTCCCTCGCTGCGCTGGTTGACGAGGCGACGGCCCTCCCCTCCCGAGGGGGAGGCGCGGGGCGGGGGCTGCGGGGGCGGGGCCGGCGCGCCCTTCAGTCGGTTCAAGTCTAAGGATGACGAGCGAGCGTGGTTCCGTAAGGGACGCGGGGGTGGCGGCGGTGGCGGCTCCTTCAACATACATATTTTATTTCAGATTATTTTATATTGAATACCTATCTTTTTAGCTCTTAGCGATAACACCGCCAATTGTACGTTTTTTTTTTTTTTTTTTTTTTTATATTATAGCGACTCCACCCCGCTTGATGGTAAGCAGTCAGTGGAATCCAGAAGTGGCGGCCACTATACCAAAAGCCATCGTCTTAAACTGCTGGTATGGTGGCTGGGAATGGGGTTAGGGGAAGGGAATGAGGGAGGTGAAGAAAGAGGAAAGGGGGGATATTGGGCCTCCGGCGCTCTCACTCACCAAACGAAACGCAGTAGTACGGATACTACTACTCTTAAGTCGATTTTCTATGAGAGGGTAGTACTTCCCCGGACGATCCGGCTCCATTCATGCTGAAATCAGCGTGGATCTACTACCGTATATATACTTCTATCTTCTGTGTAATATCTCGTCTTATGTCATGTAAACATTTATCCTTATCCCGTAAAATTTCAATAACGACCGATATTATAGATTTTAACAATTCAATGAAAACATATTTCTTTGTCTCTAGTGTCGGTCGACAGTGCAACAACTGAATAAAATATCCAGAATGTCGACATTAAAAGTCAAAATCATCTATATATATATATATTAATCCCCATTTCCCTTGGTCATGGCATCACGTGTGTACGCAATCAGAACTAAATAGAAAATAACAAAAAAGAAAGCGATGCAGTGTATGAGATTCAGGGGATCAGAACGGAATAACTCTATATATGTACCTACTGATTTTATTATATCATTTAAACGAATAGGATTAACATAGTGAATAGGAAAACATCTCTCGTTTTGCCTTTTTAAGTAGCTAAATTATATATTTCGGTGTTTTAAGCTGATAATCACCACATGATCAACCTGAACTGTCGACAAGATGCCTCGTTCACCATGCTTTTCGGACGGTTCAGCCATCATACAAAGGAGTTATATTTCCCTTAGTCATGGCATCACGTGTGAACGGCTAGATCAATTTCGTTAATTCTTTTTTTGTTGTGTTTGTTATTGTCAGGAAAAGGTTCTTATGAAAGAAAAACTAAGAAAATTGCGATGTGATTTAGAAAATTTAAGAATACTAAACCACCATATTAAATTTAAACCGCTGAACCGATTTCGATGAAAATTGGATGTAGATAGATTTGGTTTCGGGACATAGGCTACTTGTTATCTCAAAAATCGCTCTGATTCCCGAGTTACATTAATTCAACACATAGCAATTTTCACGCGGGCAAAGCCGCAGGGCGCAGCTAGTTGCTAATAACGATAAAAAAGCGACATACCTTTTTAGGCGCGTACTGCAGTGACTGCGGGCCGTCGTCGGCGTGCACCGAGGACTCCCTGGCGGGCGGCGGCGGCAGCACGCCCCCAGGCTTGACTGGCTTGCGAGGCTGCGGCCGCTGTATTGACTTGATCTCAGGGTTGGCACCATTCGCTGGCGGCTCTGGCGGCTGAGAGTTCAGTCTCTTAGGGCTTGCGAGCTCGAACGCATGCGCGAAGTCATCTCTACGAGGTGACGTACTTGACCGCAAGTCTCCCTCTCCGTGAGCAGGCAAAGTGTTCGCGTCAGGAGTCACTCGCACTGCTACAGGATGAAAGATCTTCGGATCTCGCTCCACGGCAGATTTGTGAAAGTCGAAGTTCACCGGCTTAGGGCCCGGACTAGATACACTAGAAGTCGGTGAATCGACGAACTTCGTCCACTCTTTGTTGTTTACTTGAGGTTCGGGTTTGGGCGGGGTGAGGGACGGCGGCCGATCCTCTGGCTTCTTGGTCACTTTAGCTTCGTAAGGGTCGTTTACGTGTGTTTCGGCTTTGGGCGCAAAGTTAAAGTCAGCTGAGGTACCAGAGCTGAACATATCAGATCCTAGGTCGACAAGGTCTGTGGTGACGGCCTGTTTGGAGAACCTTGAGTCGACCCTGGGTACTAGGCAAGTGGGTAGTACCTCGGGTACGGGAATGTTGTTCCGCCTTAGTACTATGAGGTGCATTGCTATGCTAAACTCTTCGAGAGTGAGCATTCCGTCTTTGTTGATGTCGGATAGCTGCCAAATTTTCCGTAAATCTGGGACTGGTAGGTGTGATTTTTCAAAAAATAACCTGTAACAAAATATTTTATTAAAATTCCTCTTTTTCTAAGCCATTGAAGTATGTGCACTATGCATTTCTAACCCCCAGTTTCTGAAAGGCTGATCAACGAAAAATTAACTAATCACCTGTTAAATCTGAAACTGGGAGTAAGAGCCGCAATAGCTATATAATCTTAGTGACCTTGCAGTTTGTCCGGAGAGCATGCCCCGGTCAGGCCGCAGCTGCGCGAACTGTCCCGCGTAGTGTCGCGCCTGCGCTTCGCTGATCGCCCAGATATCGTCGCTCGCGTCACCCTCTTCCTCCGATGAGTGACGGTCTGATGACTCCTCTTCAGTACCTGAAGAGTTAAACAAAGAAAATCTACACAAGAGTGCAAAAAGCAATTCATACAAATAAATAATTGAATATTATAGAATTATAATCGTAATCATTATCATGATTATCTCCTCCATTGATTTCCAAATAGGCCACTCAGAAGCAATTTGGATCCAACGTCTTTGGGTCGCCTTTATCAGGTCTTCTGCCCGACTTGTTCGTGGACATTCGATTCCGCACTTTTCGGTTCGCAGTATACATTTAGGAAATTTTTGCTACATCGGCCATTTACTGTATGCTCTAGGTGCCTTTACGAATTAATATTGTTTACTGATTTGAAGAAATATTGTATCTTGTATACCGTTCAGTAGTTATAACCGAGTTCAGTTTTTTTTTATGCGGTATACTTTATGAGACAATAGCGTCACCTGTCATCAGCGCTTTGCCGCGCTGAAGCTTGAAGACGAAGCTCTTTCCAAGACCTTATATATTTAGCAGTCTCTATCTTACCAAGTAGTCTCGTATGTTCTTCTCCAGTGTTTGCTGGCCATACGCCGCGACCTGTGGCACTATGCTCCCACACCGGATGCACTCGCTCTGCAACACTGTTGGTGGGAGTCGGGCTTTCACTGGCCGTACTCCAAGGAGAACCAGTCTTGCCTCTCCGCTGGAAATATGAAGTCAATTATAAAAACAAAGAACAAATTTAAAACACAATTAATAATAACTAAACCTTACATGAAAAATAAGGGTGACTGTGGTTAGTCGCCGATTGGTCGGCTCGATTCTACTTTAAACATTTTAGTAACGGTAATATGACAGACCAACAACCTAAGAGGCCTCTAATGCATTTGATTTATGAAGGCTATTCCTAATCCGAAATCTAAAACTGTGTGAGTTTCATCCTAAACTAAGACCTTGTAGGTTTTCAATAGGATCTGTTTTTTTTTAAACCTGTCGGATCAACAATCAGCATTCGAAGGAATTGCGGCACCATAGCTTTTGAAAAAACCGCTGAGCTATTAAATATAAACTAGATCATATGAGTCACTATTTCTAGTTAGAATATTATGTGTACGTATAACACAGACATATATGTGCATATAAACATGTACCTATATATATTACAACTGCAAGGTCAGGCGCTCACTAAAACATTAGTTATGACATAAATGTACGCAACCAATTAACAATAATGGTACAGATCAGATAATAGTACAGATATCCTAAATGTTAATGAGTCGTTTAGAAATATGTTGAGGAGTGTTTTAGTTTTTTCTTTATATCATTCACTAGCTTGCCGCGGCGCGGTTTCACCCGCGTCTTTGATTACTGCTTTGCTCCCGTCGCTAGTATCGTGATATTACATAGCCTATAACCTTCCTCCATCTGACTGGTAGTTCCAGAGATTAAACAAACAAACAAACTCTTCCGCTTTATATGTATAATAATATAGGTTATGAAACCTCTTGTATTCAATGTGGCTGAGTTATGTGTCTAGTGTTGCAAAAACAATGCTAAGAAAATACTATCACAGTCGCTAATACTGAAGCACTTGTGGCAATTGAGGAAGTAACTTTGTCAAGATAGTTTTGATGTTGCAAGAGCTGTTTATACAAGGAAATAGTAGTTTTTTGTGGCAATATACTTGCTAAAAAACAATGCAAATCCAGATGTGCTGGTATCTTTCCCTTTTGACACTTACACTAAAAAAGGAGAATGGAGAATCTATTATAAACAACATGCTGAAGAGTTACTTTTTCAAATAAAACGGCATTTTAACTAAACCTAAAATTAACTCTAAATTAACAAGAATTGTTATAAACAGATTATGGCCTCCTTCAAGTAATTTCATTTGGTTTATTCGAGCTACTTGTAGTCATCAATCAATATTTAATTTAAGAAATTTTTAGTCAGTACATGCACTGAACCAGTGTACACAAAAACATGATTGTATGTTATCAAACCTGATCCCTTTCTGCTGGCCATTAACACAAAAGATAAAAATATCGCAACTAATAAAAACTCATACTAATTATCTTGTTGATCAACATGTCAATCATATCTCTTATTATGTTTTTATACTTTTATAGTCTATAATGACCAGAGATCGAAAAAGTTCGAATAAGGAAGTAACATAGAGATAATACCTCCTCTAGAATCCCGCAATAACAAACAAACAAACCGCCCACCTGTTATTGATTAATGATTAGTAAACAACCGGCCAAGATGGCGAAAATTAGGGGAGGCCTATGTCCAGCAGTGGACGTCTTGCGGCTGATATTATGATAATGATGATAAAACAGCTAAGGCACTTTAGAAGCAGGTTATATGACCTTACTTTCCTTATCTGAACCCATTAAAATCTCAACATGTGATTGCAGTGAAATTATTAGACAGGTAATGCTACTGCCCATTGCAAACTGGTATTACATATTTGCTTCTTTTGATACCTTTTGATCCCTGCAAAGGGATTGGGTCAATTCATGTTGTAGACTGAGGACCACCATTTATTTATTTAACTAGCTGATCCGGCGAACTTCGTTCCGCCTAACAGTCGATCAACATTACGTTATTTTTCTAAAATAAAAGATTTTTTCCAAAAAAACGTAGCCTAAGTTACTCCTTATTACATCACATATACAGCTATCTGCCAAAAAAAGTCTCGTCAATATTGGTCCAAGCCGGAACAAACAGACAGACAGACAAATATTGTAAAAAATGTTATTTTGGTGTTTGTACCATGTGTAGTAAAAACAGTTATTTCAATATTACAAACAGACACTCCAATTTTATTATATGTATAGATTAGGCTTAAGTTAGCTAATTTTTATTACTATTTGTCAGCAAATAAGCAGTAGGTAAATTGTTTACACTCTCTTTTGCTGATTATGATATTCATTAGTCTTATTCAAATAATCAAGGTTTAACTTTAACAAAAATAGTTCTATACCATTTTTAAGTCTCTTAGTGCTAGATCTAACTTTGTTGTAGCTTTTATATGCCATTGTGTCAAGTAAAACCTTGGTAATATAAAACTATAATAAAAGTAGAACAAAATCCAACAATTTTCTTATCACTTACATAAAGTGTAGTAAGAAAGAGGTTAAGTATTGATGGGCGATGAACTGCTTGTTATTAAATCAACAATGTTATCAACAAATAAACAGTTTTGCCTTATTTATAAAGCACCTACTCTATTTCAGGTTTTAGATAACTAAATACAATTCTTTTTACTGAATAGTCGATCTGAACTTTGTATATAAATCTGCCAGCAGAAGTGCTCTAAATGATAGCGAATACTATATCAAAAACCATTGCATGGGTGAAGACTCAAGCAAAGGAAAATGACAACTTTAGTTAATACTTTAGAGCAGTGTTTTCGAACTCTAAACCTCGTGCATAACATACCAGTATGCCTTTACATTTACTAGTAATTAATAATAGAAATAAAAGTTTTATCAGTAATAGAACATACTCAATATAGTTATTTATCTGGCAGTAGAGGGTGGTGAAAATGGACTAATAACTCTTAATATAATTTCTATTTACACTAAGTTTATTTTACACCCAATGAATGTTATTATTGTTTATAACATAAACACAGTAATAATCACTCTTCAAGCTAGTATTGTATTCTATTGACTTACCCCTAGTGAACCAGATCGCTGTGACATTGTCTCCGACTCAATCTCAGAGTCTGTACTTAATCCTTCAGTCGTGTCGTGAGACAGTGTTGGTGGAACATCACTATCTGACAAGTTTGATGACAGTCTTATTGGTTCATAGGCACCAAGTTTTCGATGCTGTTCATTTGGAGAATTCGATAATTGTATCAGGTCCGCACTTGCTTCAGAATTAAGTGCCCACGTAAACCTAGGTAGGGGCAGGTCCATAGGTGACGGTAATATTTCAGGCTTTAAAGGCATATTTGATTGATGTGCTGCTATTAATTTCAGTGCTGAATAAAACTGTTTTCTATTCATGTGACTCAGTGAGGCACAATTGTTAGGAGCAACGCTTATATCCATGATCTGTAACATAATTAGTGTTCTTAATCATTCATTCACAAATGTGTTATTATCATACGCCTAACCTATACTACTTATTACCTGTTTTAGGACATCGTTATGCACATTCGATGATCTAAACAACTCTGTTGCTTTTAAAATCGGTATTTTTCCATTGGATTCCTCGTCACAACATAAAAACAAATCACCGAAATATCTCATTTCGGTTTCTGTCAAATTGAGATCCTCCATTATAGCAATAAAATAACAATATTACACGCTTCTATACTGTGTCTTCAGTTTATTATTACATGGGAAACATAAATAACCATTATCTATTAATGTACACCATATTCATTGATAAATAGACGGATTCGAAACTTGTACATCACAAAATTTACACGAAGCAAACCAAATGTCACTGACAGACAGCTGCATAGTGCGGCCATTAAAATAAATAGAGATACACCCACGTCCAGAAACCGATTTTAGAGTAGAGTAACATTTTCGGTTTAAAAATTAGTCACATTTAAAATCTGGCCCGGAGTAATCTATACTAATTATATAAAGGGAAAGAGTTTGTTTGTTTGTTTGAATGCGCTAATCTCTGGAACTACCGGTCAGATTTTAATAATTTGCGTATGATAGCCCAGTTCTAGGAAGGGTAATATAGGCTATGTATCATCACGCTACTGGCGACAGGAACAGAGCAGTGAACAAAGACGCGAGTGAAACAGCGCCAAAGAAAGCCAGTACAATATAAATCATCATCATACGCTTATCATAAATCTAAAAATTATGATTTACTAATTATACATGACTATCATTAAATCATGAGTTAAAAGGTTTTTAACAGGGTCGGCAACGCGCTAGTGATGCTCCTGGTGTAGCAAGCGTCCATAGGCCACGGTAACTGCTTACCATCAAGAGGGCCGTTTGCTTGTTTGTCACCATAATCGTATAAAAAAAACTAGTCATTGCAGTGAATACAATGTCTAATAATAATATAATATAATGTCTCTTCCTCTGTAAAATCAGAGTAATTAACCAATATTCCAATTTTTCACGTCTCATTGTCTACTTCTGTTTACTTACTACGACTTTTGACATCATCAATTTAGAAGAAGCACTTTGACCGACGATACTGGAGCAGATTATTTTTCAAGCGGTCAAATCTGAAGATTAAATTGATATATTTTTCTCGCTTGTCTCCTTCTGACTTGGTCATTTATTTGGAAATAAGTATCTACTAGATAGGTATATAATTAAAGAAAATAATAAAACAGAAAGTTAAACACTGAAATCTTTAAGAAAAATAAAAAATTATCTTATTATATTTCGACCAAAGTGTCGCATTGGAGCACAGAACAAGTACTAAAGCATAGAAGTACTATTATGAGAATAAAGCGTACACACTCAGAGACAAATAGAAGTTTAATAGTGCTACGATACCTTCTGACAGTTTATCGATATCGATAGATGAAATTTGTCTATGGGCTATGGTAAACAGACATACTAATATCAAATGAGGTCTGGTTGCATAAAAGCTCTCGTAAACGAACTACAAGAAACAAACGGCCGTTTTACACCTCACCGGAATGGCATAGGCCGGCAGCGGCGCCAGGAGCACTTTCAATGTGAAATAATTTTGAAGTTTATATTCATGTTTCATGCTGTAAGTTCAAACACAATGTAAACTGTATACGAATAAATTAAATAAATTGAAATATACATGATCGATCCACACACTGCCTCGCATCACGGAGCGTACTGCGAGCGTGCGTGTTCTTGTATTGTTTGTAAGTATCTCTCTTTGTATAGAAATCACGCGTGGTTGAACACACTGAAAACGCATTTAAGCGCTGTGTTACTGATTACACGCTTACATGCAGAGAAACACGTACTCACGCGCGTGGTTTCGGGGCCAGACGGTATGGACACCGAGTTCTGCAGTAACGTGCGTGATTGATGATGCAGACCAGTACTCTCGCAACTGCACGCGTGGCACCGTCGCCGCGTCACCACGCTCCCGCAGCGTAGTGCGGGGCAGTGTGTGGATCGCCAAAATACCAGTATCGGCCCTCTGTTGTTTTCTGACTTTCTTAGTATAGCATCAAAACAGATACCCCAAGGTAAAAATAAAACACAGCTGTAAGATTCATGTCAAAAATGTATGATTATATTTCCAATAATATTGAAACACATTATTACTGCCCCTTAAAATTACAGTTTTGTTTAAGAAGGTCCTGATTATTTGTGCATAAGGAAAAATATTTTTTGTTATGTTATGAATTGGTACTTTTAGAAATTTTTCCCGATCAATTTTATCAATAAATTTCTGTAGTCACCTAGAACATTTATTCATTTATTTATTTATTGAAAAAGTATTTACAATATCATTACAGATAAAAAATCCAATACGATATCATAAAAACAACCTAAAAAAATTACTAAATAAATATACCTATTTATCTAATACTATACATTTTTGTGCAACATCTTTGAATTTTGACAGGGTACATTGAAAATATCAATTTCTATAGAAATAATATTAATAAGTCATACGGCGCGTGACAATGGAGCAAATTTGAGTAGATTCGTCCTCACCGCTGAAACGTTAAACGTGTAACAATATAATATATAACATAATTCTCTCTTAATTTGCTTCATGGATCTTCCGGTCTGATCTTTCGGAAACCTGCAAAAGAACACAATGTATGAAACACTGTGAAAGGTACAAAGATAGTTACCACAAAATCGTTAACTACAAATTATAGTAATATTTTTGTCATCGATAAAATATGCAGCACAAGTCACAACACTATTGAACATGACTACACAAATTGGTAAAAATGTAAAATACTTAAAAATTACTGAATCGAATAGCAAACAGACGATTATAATATGATTGCAGTATAGTAAAGTATAAATCACTTAGGTATTTTGCACTTATGTATAGGTTTTTAGTATATATTATTGGTTTGTTATCTACTCACCGATGCATGTTAACGATTTAAACTTGATTTTCTTTGCGAAAAGAATGTAATTTACAACCTTCAATAACGCAGGACATTGCTTATCCAATGGGCTTAATTTTACTTCACAATAGCACTATGTAATTATTAAATAACATATATTATTTCACAAAACAGATAAACAACAATGAAAATTACGAGCGGCGGTATAATCCGACTAAATTGTCTAGAGGCCTTGACAAGTTGGAACATTTGACATTATTTCGCTTCTTAATTCGGCATCCAAAGGTAACCAAAGGTAACCAAATTGACGTTTCTACAGTGTACACCAGCCGTCCTTAGCAAAATTATTTGTCTCTTTCTTTTCAATGTATCCGGCTTATTTGGAAAAATAGGACAAGTATATGAGGGTAAATAGCACTCCTTCTATGCTTTAGTACTTGTTCTGTGCATTGGAGGCTATGCATTTTTAGTGAATAAATACATTGTATCTACTCTGTGTACCGTATCATAGTCGTATTATACCGTAGTTTAGTCTGTGAGAACATAGCAAATCATAGATTAAATAAACACTCAAACGTGAGACGTGAGAAGCCCCACGTCGCTGTTACCGCCTATTTTCAAATTTGTATACAACTAGCGACCCGGCCCAGCTTCGCACGGGTGCAATGCTGATACCTAAATATACTACAGAATGTCTATGGCGACTAAAGTACGAACATATAATTTATTTCGATAAGCGCAAAAAATGTGTTTATTTACGACATGACATAAAAACTTAGAGCATTAAACTGTGCAATAAACCAACAGGAGTGGACACGCGCTCTATTTCTCTTGCGCAAAAGTCTGCCACTTTCGGCGGGGGACGGGGTAACGCGAGCAACGCACACTAATTACAATGTTAACTACTAATGCATTTTTAAATCGCGTCGTTATACACACACACAATAAAATTATTACACACTAGCTTAAACTAAACACACACAATCCCATTCACACACAGGGACATCTATCAGTTTACGCTTCCTTAGCGTAAAACAGTTAGAGCTTGACTCTGTCGATATTTAGTATCAATGTTTAGGATTTCATATAAGTACGCGAAAGATTTAATTATTTTCATGATTATTATGTTTGCTTATTAAAATGAGCATTATCTTATATTATATAGAACAGTTTTAGGTAATAATAATCTATTATAATTTTAAGGTTTTTTTTTATTTAAGCACTTTGAAATAGATGAAACTAAAGTAAATAGTTCATAAACATGAATTAACTAGAAGTAATTCTGTTAATTCATGTTTATGTCAATATTACAGGAAGAATAAAACTGTTTCTAACTAGCACACTTTTTTGTAATTATTATCAAAAAAGCCCGTCATACGGTCGGGCTAAATTTATTTGTTAAACATTGTTCGACAAACAAATCTGGTTCTGCGGTCGGGCTCTCCTACTATGTTTACTAATGTTTATTCAATACTTCCGATCCCTGATAGTACGGAACCCTCGGCGCGCGAGTCCTACTGGCATTTAGCCGTTTTTTTTTGAAGTTATACTTTTTTTGGCGCGATTGGCAAAAATGATGAGAGTGAATTTTTACGATGCGCGCGCACACCGACAAAAAAAAGCAACACCCTGAAGTTAGTTGCGAACCTTTTACACACTGAAGTTAGTTGCGGATCTTTGTGTGTCGTATCAGTACAAATAATCTGTGTGAATAAATAAAAAATATATTGGCGTTTATATCAATTCAAATATTTATGTATGTATGCGTTGTATTATTATTTGGTATTTTTGGATTGTTATGCCAAAGAAGTATAACTTCTTACGTGCGTAATGGGTACCCACTCTTTTTTTTTATTTTACTACTGCGCACAAGGATGTATGTTCAATAACCACCACCTGTTGAAATTTGTTCTAGTGTGGATTAAAGATTGTAATTAATTATTACGTGTCAATTTTACGTGTATTATTCCTAAGTATGTATGTATATTCAAACCAAACAATACTTTGAATTAATTGTCTGTTGCTATTAAATTTCGTTCCAACTAAGCAGAGCTTGTAATTGGAGGATTTTGTTCTGATTACATAACAACAAGACACTGACATGAGAATGTATGAGTAGATTTTTATTAGAGAGATATTTTATCTGTTCAGATAACAAAAAAACAACAGAATATATTTCAGAAAGTCTTTATTTAAGTAGGTATAATAAAATACTGAAAAACTGTGCAATTTAAATTAACCTTATAAATCTAGTTTAACTAATCCTAGGTAATGCAATAAGAGGAGGTAGCGCACAGCGAGTTTACTTGCTAAAAACTGAGCTCTCCGCCGCTTGGGGGTAGGGAGGAGGTAGCAGTGCTGGCAGCACAGAAGGCTTTGTCTTTTAAGCTGTTAGTCAGATACTTGTACGCTTAGGAACCCACTTATATAGTTCCTACAATATTGGACCCAAGCGACTCGAGGCGCTGCTTCTTTTGAAAATCTAAAACAAACAAAAAAAAATTAATTTAATACTGGAAAACCAATATCGATATTTGTGATTAAACTGTCTCATCTCTAATTATGTTAAAGTGTGACCAGTTTCTTAAAAATAAATACGCTTATTTTTGTAAGAAATGAGCAATTATCTTTCGGAATAAAGTGCACTAATCTTGTATATTTGGATTTATAATCTCATTTTACTTGTTCATTTAATATTATTTTGTGCATTACTTGGTAAAAAAAACATTGGTTTTAATTAAAAATAAATAAATATGGGAACGGTGACACAATAATGTACATCCAAAATGAAACTTATTAGATATGTCAACAAGGCGAGATATAAAAAGGAAAGGTTAGTTTTAATGTTAATTCAACTTAAAATATTACCCCAGATTGGATTATTGATGATAAGCCTGGCAACACTTGTTGATTAGCATTTTATTTGGTTAAATTGCTAATTTAATGCCTTATTTAATAATATTAGAACAAAATAATACTTACAGGTGGAATGTGATATTATCCTTTTGTAGACTTGATGCCGCTGAACGCTTTTTACACCAAAATACACTGCAATTCGGCATTTCTATTGAGACGCTATTAAGCATGCACTGATAGGTGACATATGATGCGGAACGCGCGTCAACTAGTTTTATAAAACGGGTATGACCGGTGGGCTGGTACCTTTGGCAGAGGGGTACGCCTGTCAGTGGCCTCTCCGGTTGGTTTAATGCTCTAAGCATAAAAATCTCTAAAATTATCAGTGTTTCTTTACTATATTATGCATGTATTATAGGTACTATATATAATATAAACCTTCCTCTTGAATCACTCTACCTATTATAAAAACCCGCATCAAAATCCGTATCGTAGTTTTAAATATCTAAGCATAAATAGGGACAGGCAGCGGGAAGCGACTTTGTTTTATACTATGTAGTTATGATTCAGGTAACTTTACATAACGAACAATTAAATTAATTGTAATGAAAGGATTATCTAGCATTAAATACTTAAACAAAGTACAATTCATTACTAAATAAATTCTAAACTATTTATTTTGATTGACAGAAGAAATTTCTGTAAACAGCGTGATTTGCACCTTCAATAGGGGTTATTGACAACGTAAAAATAATGCATTAGTTGTATTCCTAACGATTTTGAAAGGATAATCTAATAGATTTATCGACACCCTGTTATGTTGTTTTATTTGCTTGTACTTCCGAGTCTCCGATCTCTTACACATAAGCACGGCATCTGAAGATTTAATGTTACTTTATAGTTTTCCGTTTCAACAAAGCAGAAAACACACCTTGCACTGCAGACGTTGATTTTAGTAGATTGCGTAGGTAAGTAGGTATATAAGTAAGTACCTACTGTATATCTCGACTAGACGATTTACACTTACTACGCCAATTTTGTAATTTTATTGATTGATTCGTGGCTGGAATTATTTCATATAAAATGATGATGGAATTATTTCATGCAGGTTAATTTGCTGACATTTTGTAAACTTTGACGTTCATAAAATCTTAAGTGTTAATATAACTGACATAAATGAATAAACATAAATTCATTTCATTTCATTAGTCTCAACATGATTCCATTCAAGACCATAACGTTTGTCAACATTGCTGTGCAATGGATTTTTTTCGTTTGTTCTCACTAGTTCTACTGAACAGTTCTACGGTAGAACTAATGGAATTTTTTTTTCTCACTAGTACGGTAGTACCTACTACTATATTAGGTGTAACAAAATAGTAGAACTATTAGGATTTTCTATTCGTACTTGTTCTACTGAACAGTTCCACGGTAGAACAAATGGGAGTTTTTGTTTTCACTAGTACTACGATATACTATATTACAAAATAGTACAACTAGTGGGAGTCTCTATTCTCACTTGTTCTACCTGTTCCATCTGTAGAACTAATGAGATATTTTGTTCTCACTAGTACTACGTTTTGATAGGTTCTAGAAATGGAAGTAAAGTACCAAATTTGCTAGTCGTATCTCAATATTAGATTTAAAAGACACTTAGATATTACTGGAAACATTACAACACTATTAATTAAAAGACACATTGTTTATTTATTGGTAAATATTGTAATAATATTTATTTAAGACACATTGATTATGTAAAAGAAAATATAAATTGTATTATAAAAATGTTCTACATCAATATCTTTAACTATCTTAGAGCATTAAACCAACCGGAGAGGCCACTGACAGGCGTACCTCTGCCAAAGGTATCAGCCCACCGGTCATACCCGTTATATAAAACTAGTTGACGCGCTTTCCGCATCATAAGTCACCTATCAGTGCATGCGTAATAGCGTCTCAATAGAAATGCCGAATTGCAGTGTATTTTGGTGTAAAAAGCGTTCAGCGACATCAAGTCTACAAAAGGATAATATTACATTCCACCTGTAAGTATTATTTCGTTCTAATATTATTAAATAAGGCATTAAATTAGCAATTTAACCAAATAAAATGCTAATCAACAAGTGTTGCCAGGCTTATCATCAATACTCCAATCTGGGGTAATATTTTAAGTTGAATTAACATAAAAACTAACCTTTCCTTTTTTATATCTCGCCTTGTTGACATATCTAATAATGTTTCATTTTGGATGTACATTATTGTGTCACCGTTCCCATATTTATTTATTTTTAATTAAAACCAATGTTTTTTTTTACCAAGTAATGCACAAAATAATATTAAATGAACAAGTAAAATGAGATTATAAATCCAAATATACAAGATTAGTGCACTTTATTCCGAAAGATAATTGCTCATTTCTTACAAAAATAAGCGTATTTATTTTTAAGAAACTGGTCACACTTTAACATAATTAGAGATGAGACAGTTTAATCACAAATATCGATATTGGTTTTCCAGTATTAAATTAATTTTTTTTTGTTTGTTTTAGATTTTCAAAAGAAGCAGCGCCTCGAGTCGCTTGGGTCCAATATTGTAGGAACCATATAAGTGGGTTCCTAAGCGTACAAGTATCTGACTAACAGCTTAAAAGACAAAGCCTTCTGTGCTGCCAGCACTGCTACCTCCTCCCTACCCCCCAAGTGGCGGAGAGCTCAGTTTTTAGCAAGTAAACTCGCTGTGCGCTACCTCCTCTTATTGCATTACCTAGGATTAGTTAAACTAGATTTATAAGGTTAATTTAAATTGCACAGTTTTTCAGTATTTTATTATACCTACTTAAATAAAGACTTTCTGAAATATATTCTGTTGTTTTTTTGTTATCTGAACAGATAAAATATCTCTCTAATAAAAATCTACTCATACATTCTCATGTCAGTGTCTTGTTGTTATGTAATCAGAACAAAATCCTCCAATTACAAGCTCTGCTTAGTTGGAACGAAATTTAATAGCAACAGACAATTAATTCAAAGTATTGTTTGGTTTGAATATACATACATACTTAGGAATAATACACGTAAAATTGACACGTAATAATTAATTACAATCTTTAATCCACACTAGAACAAATTTCAACAGGTGGTGGGTATTGAACATACATCCTTGTGCGCAGTAGTAAATTAAAAAAAAAAGAGTGGGTACCCATGTACGCACGTAAGAAGTTATACTTCTTTGGCATAACAATCCAAAAATACCAAATAATAATACAACGCATACATACATAAATATTTGAATTGATATAAACGCCAATATATTTTTTATTTATTCAAACAGATTATTTGTACTGATACGACACACAAAGATCCGCAACTAACTTCAGTGTGTAAAAGGATCGCAACTAACTTCAGGGTGTTGCTTTTTTCTGTCGGTGTGCGGTTGGTTTAATGCTCTAAGATAACTATATTAACACGTGAAGCAAAAATTTTGAGGAGTATGTAATTTGGCACAGTTTAAGTTTACAATATGCATTATTAATTTATTATTGCAGGACCTCTAGTATATCTTACTAGAAGACGGTTTTTGATTGCTGTATTTCTACATTCTTATTTAATTACCGAATTATTTCTAAAATATATCATAAATCTTAATATACTTTTTTGTAGACCTTTTTAAGGTGTACAATACTGTAGTACATTATTTTGATCTATCTTGTAGGGTTTTACCAGCGTTGCAATGTAAGCGCAAAAAAATTGTTTATTTACGACATCACATTAAAAACATCTAAATTTATGTGTTTCTCTACTATATTATACATGTTATATACATATAAACCTTCCTTTTGAATCACTTTACCTATTAAAAACCCGCTCAAAATCCGTTGCGTAGTTTTAAAGATCTAAGCAGACATAGAGACAGACAGCGGATAGCGCCTTTGTTTTATACTATGTAGTGATGTGTCTTTTAATTAATAGTATTGTAATGTTTCCAGTAATATCTAAGTGTCTTTTAAATCTAATATTGAGATACGACTTGCAAATTTAGTACTTTACTTTCATTTCTAGAACCTATCAAAACGTAGTTAGTACTAGTGAGAACAAAATAGCCCATTAGTTCTACAGATGGAACAGGTAGAACAAGTGGGAATAGAGACTCCCACTAGTTGTACTATTTTGTAATATAGTATATCGTAGTTCTAGTGAGTACAAAAACTCCCATTACCTAGTTCTACCGTGGAACTGTTTAGTAGAACAAGTAGGAATAGAGAATCCCAATAGTTCTACTATTTTGTTACACCTAATATCGTAGTACTAGTGAGAAAAGAAAATCCCATTAGTTCTACCGTAGAACTAGTGGGAACAAACGATTTTTTTGTGCATCGAAATCTGTGGAGAAGATCCAGTTTTATCTATTTGGATTTTAATTTTTATTGATGTTTGTAAATTGCAAACATTTAGGGTGAAGCCAGACGAGCGTAAAGGTGTCTACACACCAAAGCCGCCGGCCCGGCGGTTTAGTGCCGCCGAGCCGGCGGCTTTGGTGTGTAGACACCTTAAGTTTCTGAGTTGCGGGTCGCAGAATACAAAACTCCTGTTTCGTTCATTATCCTTTAGTAAGGATGAACATTTATGTAGGTACGTGAAAAGGTTCTGTTGTATCAAAAATTTACCTAAATCAAAATTTAAAGTACCTGTACCTAAGACGCTTATTCAATACATATGTATTGAATATGCTTAGGTATTGGTATTAGGTATGCGATTAGTTTTTGTTTGTTGGGTAAATTAAAACGTTTGTTTAACTATATTATTAATTGTTTAATTGTGTTCTTACATTTTTGCAATACTGCACTTGACATAAATGTGATAATTTAAACATATTTCAATACTACTGTCAAAGTAGCTGAATAATTTAGATTAATTGCTATACTTAAGCTTAAATTATAAAACTCGACAAATCATATTTAAATAACATTCATAACAATATTAATCTCTATGCTATATTCGAACATTTAATCCTTGGTCTGAATGTACTTGATGAGGTCGATCACACGGTTGGAGTAGCCGTATTCATTGTCGTACCAGCTGATGAGCTTGACGAAATTGTCATTGAGGGAGATACCGGCAGCGGCGTCGAAGATTGATGAATGCGCATCACCAATGAAGTCCGAAGATACGACCTGCTCTTCAGTGTAGTCGAGGATACCCTTAAGTGGACCCTGGGCAGCCTCCTTAACCTTCTGTTTGATTGCATCATAGGAGGCGGGCTTGGCAAGACGAACAGTGAGGTCGACGACAGACACGTTGGCAACAGGGACACGGAATGCCATACCGGTCAGTTTGCCGTTCAGAGCAGGAATGACCTTACCGACGGCCTTAGCGGCACCAGTGGAAGCGGGAATGATGTTCTGTTGAGCACCACGGCCATCACGCCACAGTTTACCAGAGGGTCCGTCAACTGTTTTCTGGGTAGCGGTTGTGGCATGCACGGTGGTCATCAAACCTTCAACAATCTCAAAATTGTCATGAATGACCTTGGCGAGAGGAGCGAGGCAGTTGGTGGTACAGGAAGCATTGGAGATGACCTTGAATGAGGGATCATAGGCATCAAGGTTAACACCCACTACAAACATTGGAGCATCAGCACTTGGGGCAGAGATGATGACTTTCTTGGCACCACCTTCCAAGTGAGCGGAAGCCTTTTCTATAGTGGTGAAGACACCAGTAGACTCTACAACGTATTCAGCTCCAGCCTTGCCCCATGGAATAGCCTTGGGGTCCCTTTCGGAGAAGACTGAGATCTTGTTTCCATTGACTACGAGGAAGCCGTCCTGTATATCAACGGTGCCCTTGAAACGACCGTGGGTGGAGTCGTATTTGAAAAGGTACACCATGTAGTCTAGGCCGATGAAGGGGTCGTTGATAGCGACGACCTGTGCGCCCTTCTCAACGGCAGCACGGAGCACCAGGCGACCGATGCGGCCAAAACCGTTGATACCAATCTTCGACATGTCTGTAAATAAAAACAAAAATCTCACTTAAAAATTAAAACTTTACTAGGTTTTTACTCGTTTATTAAAAAATATTGAAAGTTTACTACCTATCTACTATCCGAATTCTAGGTAGGTACAATAATTAATATGAAGATAAGGGTAAATTTATATTGTTTCATGTTTCATCATATCTGATAATAATTTAAATCACGTAATGTATACGTACAATACCTAGATTACCTACGTGAGCTATTATCTAGAAAGCTCATCTTCTAATAAAAGATTTTTCACAATATTGAAGGTAAAGATAAAGTTTTCCGATATTTAAAATATAAAGAAAAATGCCTCCAAAATGCAATAGAACTATATTACAAATATAATTTTATAGTCCCTCCAACAAGACAATATTTCCTTGTGAATGAAATCACTTTTAGTAGGTAGGTACATAATTGCTTCTAGGAAATTTCTACAAGTTGATGACTAGGAAATAAAACCGTTAGGTACTTTTTAATTCCATATTTCTCAGCTATTAGTAATAGAATCTATTCGTCCTGTCAATTGTTATTTGACCTTGGTACGCTAAGTAGGGATAACGACCCCAGTTATTGCATCCCAAGGTCAAAGAGACGACTAGTTTTGGTAACGACGGGACTTGATATTTACTTAACCTGATTTAAAACGCACAAAATTAAAAGAAACTTAAATATGAAATTTTAATGATTCTACCTACACACAACATTAAAATAATAGATAAAAATAATTTATCCGTTAGCTAATAACCTGTACATGATTTCTATGCAGCTTGCGATTAACGAGTCACAATCTGAAGCAAAACTAAATTCTAACTAGAATAATACAATGCAACTGTTAGGCATTAACTGTTTAGACGCGTAGGTCAGTTAACCAAGTATAAATAGCAAAATCAGAAAGTCGGTGACATATATAATCCCGTCGACTTTTATGTACTTAATGCGCTGGGTTTGCGATTGCGAAAATTATAACAATATATTAAAAATTTACTGATGACTGTACGCCACCGGCCGGCATGGAGGTCGCATAGAGGTCACGTGTATTATACCATAAAACAATATATAGCAAACTTTATAAAATAGGGTCCAATGTAAGTAAAATAGTTGTAAATCAGTTGCTTTATGTAAATTACCAAAAAATAGCAAGCTACAGCTGCAATCTCAATACCGCTACGTGGTAAAAATGAAATAAACACTACAAATTATGCAACATGATCCAATTAACATCATATACCACTTCAAACAATGGGATATAAAATATGTAATTAACATGAAATTGTCTATGAATACTCACCGGATTAAATTTATACGGAAACAAAGTAATTATTTCACACCGCGTTCACTCTCAACGAGATGGAGTTTTAAAATGTCAGCTGAAGGACAAAAGGCGGCACGGAGACGGGCGTGTAATAATAGACAATATCTAGAAGATCAATGAATCATAGAATAAATAATTTACAGATCTTTCAATTAAAATACACAATGTTTAATGTTGAGATGACAATCAAAACATTATTTTAATTACAGTTATTGTGACTGATTTTTATAGAACAAAGATAAAACAAACTCTCTCTAGTTCATTGGCATTTGGAATTACCATTATTCACGTTCTATCGACTCTGAATACGTAATTTGTTTCCAAGTCAGTTGCTATTGATATCTTTTGGCATTATTAATTATTATCAAGGGTTAAAAAATTCAATGGCCTCTTTGAAAATTAATTAATTAGTGTAATAAGGGTGTTTAAGAAAATTTTCGTTACCAGTTGGAGCCACTTTGGTAAAAGGTCTTCTATTTTGACAGCGCTATTAAAACAATTTTTTTCAGTGTTCATTTCGGAAATTTAAATGTTAATTTATAAAATGGATAATTCACATGCTATATATAGGACAAAAGAAAATTGCTGAGAAGGTTTTCTAAAATGGCGTCCACAAGGTGGCAGCACCGACTAATCAGGTCCAGCTGTCAAGCGCTTTTTGAAAGTTAATCTCTGATTGACCCAATGTAAAAGTTGAAGTGGCGCCAACTGGTATAAATTCTCCTAAACACAAGGATGTTTAGGAGAATTTTTAGAATTAGGAGTAAAATTAATTAATTTATTGAATTAAGGAATTTACTAATTAATTAATTTTGATTAATAATACTGATATAATTATCAGTGATTTTACGTGAACTTTTACGTGATAATTTATTACGTAAAAGTTAATTCGTTTTTGGCCATAGCTTAATGATAGTTTTCTGCCTATGTTACCTTCTTTTATAAGCTAATCTGAGAAACTTTCAAATAGTCTATGATCTGTAGTGATTGAATCTTATTCACCGGTAAAAATCGGTTTTACTAAGTGGCGAATATTTATCTAGTTAAAACCATTGAAATGTTCATTAAATAAATTGAAAGGATTTTTTTCCTATTTCTTTTAAATGAAAATAAACAATATATAAAATAGTAGAACAATGTGCTGCTGTGGTACCTATCTCTATGTAGCTATGATTATTTTTCAGACATTAAAAAATGTCATCTGTCTGACTGGCGCGGCTAATTTAAAATGTCCTAATTTAAGATTTGATTTTTATAATTTGTTATTTGTAGAATCTAGATTAGATGTATTTAGACTAATCGTAGCGAGATGGGTATAAGAGTGGGAATCAATGGCTTTGGGCGAATCGGCAGAGTAGTATTTCGGACTTGTTTCCAAAATAAAGACATAGCGGTACTAACAAGTTATTTTTTGAACAGTAGATTGTGTAGAATTTATTTTGTTCATTTGCTATGTTAGCTCGGCTATTTTCACCCTTTTGGTTAGTAGCGTAGGGTTAACAACTATAATTTTATGGCACCGCAAATTGATTAAGTCCATTCTATTAAAATGCGTATTGATGATTAATTTCAGGTAACTGCAATTAATGACCCGGCCATTGACATTGAGTATATTTGCTATTTGATCAAATTCGATTCTACTCATGGTAAATTCGGAAGGAATGTTACATTCGCAGATGACGAAATCATTATTGATGGTAAGTAGTTATGACTCCCGTTCAAATACATACCTTAAATTTTACTCGAAACTAAGAAAGTAAGTACCTACTTTAAGTCAAAGCGTTCTTTATGTTTAAAATTACGTAGTCAGATAAGCTTTTGTATTTATTAGCAACGATATACCTTTGTCCCGTGTGGTGTTTGGTCGGGCATAAATATGCATCTGATTTACCTAATTTTTCTGGGTTTTATGAACTACACAGCGGCCTCGCAGAGCCCCTAGGCATTGCAGAAGACCATGAGTGACAATTATCACTTACCATTAGGTGGGCTGCAGGCTTGTCTGTCAATGTAGGCAATAAAAAAAAGAATACCAGAAAACGTTAACTGCGTTGTATAAAATATCTTAATGAGTCCACCTGTAACGCGTGGTTGTGACACCCACTTTGTCTGATGTTAAGCACTCAGTGGAGTAGATACAGAAGAGGTTGACATTATGCAAATTAGCAGAAAGATAGTTTCCACAGCTAGCGGATCCAGGGAGGCCCCTACTTTGATCTCATTAAAAGCAACTTAGATATAGATATACTTAGACCCAGGTTCAGTTCTCGTTCTCCAGACTCAATTCAGTTCTAACGAGGGAGGCGAGCCGAGCATTACCTCATCATCATCATATCAGCCAAAAGACCACTGCTGGACATAGGCCACTCCCAATTTTCGCCACCGTGGCCGGTCGTTACCTACAGCGAACAAATTGATACAATATGTAATAAGTATTTTGAATTTGCAATGTTATTTACGAATGCTTGGCACTACTAGGCAGTCAGGGAGATACTTAGTTTGTAACGTAATGCTCAAAATCGAATCTGTAGGTAAACGGTACATTGCAGGTGAAAAAACGCGGTGAGGGAGAAAAGATTTAGAGAAGACTGAAATACTTATATATTTCTATAGGTACCTTGTCGTTTTAGATAGGAATGGAAAGAGTGTGGTCGCTACTTTTAGGTACTCCGATGTATGAATACTACATATTGCACCAGATTCATAAATCCTGCTATGATAGAGAGTTTATTATTAAGGTCATGTTTAGAATCACGGATTTTATCTGTGGTACCAGCCCACTATTTAAAAAAAACAACACCATATCTCTTGATCTCATTGACCTTATTGGGGATAAAAAGTAGGCGTTTTCTCGCTTATTGTAAACAATAAACAAGATAATTTATATCATGAATATTATAATTATATAGTTAGGTACTTGTATTACGCAATAGAGATAAATTTTCTACCGACAAATGCAAAGAGTCGATTAGGCCTACTCGGTATAGGTAGGTATTAATATTTTGACGTACAAAGTTCATAGCTGCCGATAGCAGAACCTCTTGTTAAGGATCTTGATACGACGATATGCGAGTCCATAGATACTAGATTATGCGACGATCTTGTGTCATTAATTTGTTCTCTGATTTATCTAAATTAAATAAATGGTTTCAATTTAAACAGAAAACCAACGCAAAGTCGAAATGGTCAAGTGGATAAGGTACCCGCTTCGTAAACACGAGGTAGTGAGTTCGAATCCGGGCAAGTACCAATGAGATTTTCAAATCATAATATGTACTTTCTAAGTTTATCTTGGACATTTCTGACTGACGGTGAAGGAAAACATCGAGAAGAAACCTGAACTTAAAAGTCTGAAATTGCTAATCCGCCTTGAGCAAGCATGGTGATTTGGTGATTAATGCTCATACCTTCTCTATATGAGAAGAGGCCTTTGCCCTGCAATGGGACAATAAACAGGCTGGTATTATTATTAGAAAACCAGCAAAGTTTAGTAGATAGGTAGGCAACGTGCACGATCTTATTTGATTACGTACTTATGTAATTATGTATTAGGTACATACTCAAATAAAATACATTTATTATCTGAACGTTGTATTTTATGTTATGCAGAACACAAAATTAAAATATTTCGCGAAAAGTTACCTCGTAATGTACCGTGGCAGAGAGCTGAAGTGCAGTATGTTGTTGAAGCTTCTGGAATGTTCACCTGTCTGGATAAGGCAAAGGTAAGATAATATTTGAAAATGTTTCATGAATCAAGTATGTTGAAGGTCTACCGGTCATTCATGTACATTCGCTAAAAAATTGCCATAATATTTGAGGCTCGATTCCCATGGTCGATCAGCTATCTACATGATAATTTTCACAAAACATGAAAGCCATCATAAAGTCAGCCGAAAAACCTCAATGGCTAAATCGGTGAACCAGAAAGTCATGCAGCTTGCTAATTGACAGGTTTTTTTATTATTCCTGGACTGTCCATTATCACTTTAAGAAGTTAGAGATATTTTAGAAGGCAGTGCTGCTGTTTACGAATCCATACACTCATATTTCTTGATATTGCAGATCTAGTATATAGAAAGGCTAATAATGTAATGTTATTACTTAGTCACGTTTATTAACGTAGATTAAAAGAATTCCGTCTGGCGAAATAAATATTCAATCTAAATAACTGCTATTTTATGATACCTACGCAAGCTACTTACTAGCGGTTTTCCTTTTTTTTTCTACTTTCTTAGCCACGCTGAAGAGCCGGTACCGAAATCAATAGTTTTAGTTTATTACAAGTTATTTATTGTCTGGGGTTCTTTACAGACAGCCCTGTTCACTTTTTCTTATTTCTATAACATATAGGTACCTAGCACCTGTGATAGGCATTGGTCCTCTATGTGATTATCTTTTGGGTGAGAGTGAGTCATTGCTAATAAACCTTAGGACTGCCCGTCTGCAACTGTTACTACATAAAAAAATATCTGTAGATGACGACACATAATCCTTGTTCTAAACGACCCCCCTTTTGATCGAGTTACCTGAAACGCAAGATGCCAATGAAGGCGTTATACCTAAACATAAAATTTGCCTAAAAAGCTGTTTGCCCTAAATGAAAGAAGTCGATGAAGCAGTTTGCCTGAAATGTGAAATTGACTTAATAGCAGATTGCTAAAAGTCAATGTCTACAAAGCACATTGCCTAATTGGTTAAATGCCTACAAATTAAATTGCCTAATGACTACAAAACAAAATGCCTACAAAGCGAAGTGCCTAAATTTGTGAAAATTTTTAATGTTTTCGTGTGTACCTAAGATAGCGTTTTGTGGACAGCTGATTATAAATTATATGTACATAATATTTAACATTTTGTAGTTAATACCTTGACCACATACACTTCTCCTGGGGGCCTACTTTGAAAATCGAAGATAGAAGTTACCAGTGATTTATCCCTTTCACTAGATTTAGTCAAGAATAACGATTGAAAGAGACACCGAGCGTAGTTAATTGTTAACACACTGTTGTGTTGTTGTGTAGGGTCAGGCATCAAGTCCGCTACTACATATTGTATTTATAAAGTTAATAAATAAATAAATAAATAAATAAATAATAGCCGCGTGCCACTAAATTCGACGTTCGTTAATTTCCTTCAAAAAATATTGTCTCTCACAATATTTTTTGAAGGTCAAATGAAAAAATAGAGCTTGGTCTCATATTTTATACTGAAATAGGCCCCCATATAGCCGGTAACTCTCTTCATGTTATTGACCTTTCTACCATTACCAGCCTATATGCACAGCACATATTAAATTTATAGCTTCTCAGTCATCTTGTACTTCCGGCAAACTGCTTCTCAATCATCTTGTATTTCAGGCTAACTGCTTTTGAGTCATTTTGTGTTTAAGGCAAACTGCTTTATAGGTAATTTAAAATTAGGCAATCTGCTATTAAGTCTATTTCACATTTCAGGCATACTGCTTCATCGGCATCTCTCATAAAAGGCAAACAGCTTTTTAGGCAAATTTCATGTTTAGGTATAACGCCTTCATTGGCATCTTGCGTTTAAGGTTACTCGATCAATAGGGAACGACCCGAGCTGATAAGAAAAATTTGTGATAAAAAATTTAAATCAGTAGGTACCATATTTGCCTGAATCAGGAATCAGTAGATTTCAAAGTTACCTAAAAATTTGTTTTTAATTAGCTTGTTAGTGTCATAGAGAGCAAAAGAGATTTAGTACTCCAAATGGTAGGCCGTTGGACTTCTAAATCTTTCAAAGCTGTAATCTCCGGCCAGTTGTTACAATAGTTGGACAGTTCTCATCCTGTATAATTATAATAATAATAATAATAATAATAATAATAGATATTGAAAAACTTAGAGCTGACTGTGGTAGACTCACTCAGTATATTAACAATAACAGATCAAATAAAGTAGTAAAGAAAGTAGAACAAATATTTAAAAATACATTTATGCACACAAGACATGAAAATAGTAACACAAAACCTGAAGAATACTTAGACACTATAAAGCAGAAACTAGCATTGAAAGTTCATAGGCTAAAAAGATATAAGAAAGCTCAGAAGCGTAAAAATGACAACATATTATTTACCTGAAACGTCATTTTACAGAAATCTGCACTCTTCTCGCACTAAAACAGACACAACACACGACCCTACAACACCCACAGTATCACAACTAGAAACATTCTGGGCAGGAATTTGGGAACAGCAGGTACAGCACAATGATAAAGCAGATTGGATTGCCGCTGAAACGCATAAATGGAGTAACATTGAAGAAATGCAATTCGATCAAATTACAGAAACAGACATAACTAGTATTACATCAAAACTGCACAATTGGAAATCACCGGGTATAGACAAAATACACAATTTTTGGTTTAAAAAACTAACTAAACTATACAATTCCATAGCCAAAAATCTAACCGACATTGTTTTCGGAAAACAAAATATTCCTGAATTCATTGCAACCGGTATAACTTACATGCTACCAAAATCTAAAGACACTTCACTACCTTCCCAATATAGACCCATCACGTGCCTCCCCACAATATATAAAATTCTTACATCAGCAATAACCCGAAAAATTAACACACACATTGATAACAATAACATAATAGCAGAAGAGCAAAAAGGATGCCGGCGGGGCCATATGGGATGCAAAGAACAACTTGTCATAGATTCTACCATACTTAAACATGCAACAGCAAAAAATAGAAATCTACATTGTACATATATTGATTATAAAAAAGCTTTCGACAGCATACCACACTCTTGGTTACTACAGATACTTAACCCAATAATAACAAATTTTATGCGCAATATAATGTCACACTGGAAAACAAGTTTACATTTAAACAACCGGAACAGTACACTTACTACCAGACAAATATCTATTAGGAAAGGTATTTATCAAGGTGATTCACTTAGTCCCCTATGGTTTTGCCTTGCATTAAACCCTTTATCACATTTACTGCACCGGTGTCGAGCCGGATATTCTCTTAAACATACAACAAAAAAAACTATTATCTCACATTTGATTTATATGGATGATATAAAATTATATGGAAAATCGGCAAAAGATATGAAAAAATTACTGGAAAATACAACAAAATTTAGTAAAGATATTAACATGGAGTTTGGTTTAGACAAGTGCAAAACATTACATATAGTAAAAGGCAAGATTCGGCCCGGTGACTACATAGTAGATGATGATAATACAATAACAGCGATGGAACCGTCGGATATTTACAAATATTTAGGATATAATCAATTGAAAGGACTAGATCATACAAATATCAAACGCACACTAACAACAGAATACAAAACCAGAATAAACTCAATCTGTAACACACAACTAAATGGTAAGCATCTTATCAAAGCATTAAACACCTTTGCTATCCCGATACTGACTTATTCATTCGGGGTAATAAAATGGACAAAAACAGACATAGAACAAATAGAACGAACAACGCGCACTACACTTACAAAACATAATCACTTACACCCTAAATCGGCAATAGAAAGGCTCACCATCAAAAGACACAATGGAGGAAGAGGGTTAATAGATATCAATCACCTTTGGCAGAAACAAATTCATAGCCTAAAAACATTTTTCCACACAAAAGCCCTCACAAGTATTATACATGAAGCTATAGTCCACAATGATTTTAATTACACACCACTTAAATTAAGCAATCACACACATTTACAAGAACATCAGAGTACTGATCCTCAAATACAAAAAATAGAGAACTGGAAAAATAAAACTCTTCATGGTAGACACGCACATGACTTAGAACAGATTCACATAGATAGACTAGCATCAAATAAGTGGCTTAAAATTGGTAACTTATTCCCAGAGACAGAAGGGTTTATGGTAGCTATACAAGACCAAATTGTTAACACAAGAAACTACAGAAAATATATAATTAAAGACCCAACCATTACTAACGATAAATGTCGTAGGTGTCACATCCAACCAGAAACCATTCAACACATAACCGGAGCATGCACAACCCTCACACAGACAGATTACACACATAGGCATAACCAAATAGCGAACATCATACACCAAAATTTAGCACGTAAGTCCAACCTCATACTAAACACAAACACACCCTACTACAATTATACACCACAAACTATATTAGAAAATAGCTTTTACAAACTTTATTACGATCGTGCCATACTTACAGATAAAACCATTCACTATAATAGACCGGATATAGTATTACAGGAGAAAATTAATAAGACCACTTTTTTAATAGACATAGCTGTCCCTAATACACACAACCTACAGAAAACAATAACTGAAAAAATAAGCAAATACGCAGACCTAAAAGAAGAAATAGCTCGAATATGGAAACAGGATAAAGTTTACGTTGTACCCATAGTCCTTTCTACTACTGGTATCATTCCAAAACATCTTCATCGTAGCCTAAAATTACTAGAACTGTCAGCAAACCTATACATAATATTACAAAAAGCAGCCATTCTAAACACTTGTAGGATAGTTAGAAAGTTTATGCAAATTCAGGATAATGACACAACAGACCAAAACACAAGTTAACACTACACACCACACACTGCATTTACTTGGTTGCAAGCCCGTAAATGTAGTTATAACCAGCCCAGAAGCTGAGAAACACAAAGATCACCTATAATAATAATAATAATATTCTACCACATTCACACAGCGCCATCTAGCCCCAAATTAAGCAATTATATTTGCTTGTGTTATGGGTACTAAACAACTGCTATACTACTTATATACCCTTTTTTTTTTGTTGTAAATACATACATATTATAGATAAATTACACCCAGACACAGAACAAACAAGTTATTATAAATACCTATATAATAACTTTGTATCTTTTCTGTTAAGGGTCATCTAGTAAGTGAAGGAGTGAAACGCGTGATAGTAGCAGCTCCAAGCATAGATGTACCGATGATAGTACTGGGCGTGAACGACAATAAATTGAGTGCAGGTATCGTTTAGTCATTAATTAATGATACGGGTAATTGAGTTTATGAGGTGATGCGTGAATTGCATATGGATGAGCAAGTGTTGCATGCATTTGCATTTAATAATGTATTGTCTTCAATTTTAATCAATAAAATCAATTACATATATTGGTTATTAGGTGTTCTGCGTAATCCGAAAATAAATATGGTTTTACCTTAATACCTCGCAAATTAGGCACGGTACTAAAAAACGGGTTTATACTTAAGCACCTATAGGATAACAAAGGACGGATGTTCACTGAAGGGAATGAGCACAAGAGCGAAGCCTTAAATTTTCTGCCACCTTTTCATGTAATGTTTTCACGGACATCATTAGGTTGATTAACTACAAGTGATATACCTGCGACCACTAGATTGTAAGTATACACTTAGTTAGGGACGAAGTGGTAGATACGTAAAGATGTATTATAGCCACGTTTGCTTTGGTACTATATTAGGTGCCATAACATTTAACAGCGTAAATTGCTTGGCAAAAACCTGCAAGCTTTTCTGTTACCATTAGCACATGCAACCCATTTCAAACTTTATACTTAAAGCTTTAGAGAGATTCTGATTCTGAGATACAATTATATTAACACAAAAAACTCCAAAAGGGCTCTGGCCTACTCCAACTCAACCATAAAATATTAGATATGTAGCTTTATCACATGGTGGCTATATATAGAAGAAACATTTTACGTAGGTAGTCTCCAACTTTTTTCCTATTTCAGAGCACAAAATATTGTCATGCGCTTCAAGCACCTTATACTGTTTGGCGCCTATCATCAAAGTGTTGAATGACGAATTCGGCGTGGTTGAAGGCTTCATGACTAGTATACACGCGATGACGCCATCACTTAAACCACTGGATGGATTGTGTTTGAGAGGAAGGGTAATATGGTTTTTTAGTTTGTAGGTATTGCATGATAAGGGCTTACGAAGTCGTACAGTACGGTTAAAAGCAGATATTAAGTACGCGCCTGATGCCATCACATGCATCCTCAGAAAGATTCGTGGATTTTAAAAAGTTACTCAAACAAGCTATGTCCTTGTTAATAGTATGAAAGCTAGAAAATTATGGAGACTTTAAAATAACAAGTGCCAAAAGAGTCTGAATTGGTGTAAACCCATAGACTGGCAGAATCGACCATCGACCTTTGAGATGCTTGTTTAAGTTTTTTTTAACGTCTAGGTGTTTTCTTTTATGAGTATTATGTTTATATATAATAAGTACAAGCATTATTTAGTTGTCTAAGGTACCTACGTTTATCATAAAGTTGTAATTAGACATACAAAATTAAAAAAACAGTAACCATTTATATTGATAAGCTCAATGTCAAAGATCTTGTAAATGAAATGTTTTTAACGAATTTAACGATGTTTACATAATGTACGAGATGTGATAGGTATTAAAATAAGTAGGTATAATGTGTTTCATTTGTTTGATATTTTTACTAACTTGAAACAATTTCGGTACAAAAATGGTAATCTTTTACCACTAACTTGTGAACTGAGTTTCTTACCACAGTTGTCAGTGAAAACAGTGAAATTGGCTGACATCTCTTTGGTTATGACGTTTACAAATACCTATCAAGTTCTAAGATTATTTAAATCATAAAAAACACTGATTTTTAAAAAGCTATTCCAGGGTAACTACCTACAGTCGTGGTCAACTAATTAGGGACAATCTCTAGTTAAGCCAAATTGAGACTTTATTTTTTATTTTCCAACGAGTCTTAACAATATTCTATATCTTTGAAATGAAATGAAATGAAATGAAATATATGTTTATTCATTTAGGTTAATTAAATTAACACTTATGAACGTCAAAGTTTACAAAATGTCAGCAAATTAACCTACAGCCAGTTCGCTGACGAAGTAGAGCCATGAGAAGAACTGGCAAGAAACTCAGGCCACTCTTTTTAATCGCCAGGTTATTACAATTTTTGTAAGTTACAGTTTCAAGTAGCATGCAAAGTGACGCAGGCAATACACTTAACTCTATAGATACTTAATTACTTACAGCTTTCTATGTTGTAAAGAAAATTAAAAAGTAAAATGTGTGCTTTACAGGTTGCCTCAATTTGCATATTGCTACAAAAGGTAAAGACAACATGTGAACTGTGATAAATGTTTCTATGTAGATATTATATAAACTGTTAATTTTTGGTATAAGTATAAAGTAAGATGAACTTAATTTACCACAGGAAAATAACAACTTCTTAAACATTTAACTTCTTTACAGTATAGCTGATATATTATCATAATGCTATTTGTTTAAAGAATGCTAGTTGGCCATTTAATTAAGGACGCTGAGATATTGCGTTCTATTTTCAAAATTAGAATTCCAATACTTTTATATTTCTTCTCTTATTGTTATGTGGTAGTTTTGGTAGCAATCCAGATTTATAATTTTAAGTTATAAGAATTATTTTGAAGAAAATTGGGCAAAAATAAAAGTTGCGATCCAACACTACGAAAAATTATCATGAAGCTTGTTGAGCGTGGTTGGTCATACCGAAAGATAGTAGAACATTTAGATTATTCAAAAACTATGGTATACAATGCAGTGCAATATTTCAGGCGCAATAACACAGCTTCAAATGTACCCAGAACAAAAAGATCGAGAAAACAACTCCGTAAGAAGATAGAATGATAACCAGGTTAGCTAAGAAAGATCCGTTTCTAGGCTCTATTTTAATTAAACACGAAGCGTTTGGGGCAGACGAAAGAGCCGGTGTATCAGCGAGGACCGTTCAACGACTTCTGGTAGAAGTAGGGTTGTTCGGAAGAGTGGCTCGCAAAGTACCGTTGTTAAAGAAAGAACATAGAAATGCTCGTTTGGCGTTCGCACGTAAATATGGACCTTGGACTTACGCCCAATGGCAACATGTATTATTCTCTGACGAGACCAAGGTTAATTTGATTTCTTCAGATGGAGCACAATACGTACGGCGTCCTGTAAAAGCGGTAATGAATCAGAGATTCACAAAAAAGCAGGTGAAAAATGGCGGTGGAAACATTAAAATGTGGGGTTCATTTTCAGAACGTGGAGTGGGATCTGTGAGAAAAATTCAGGGTAACTTAGACCAATATCAATACAAGGCAATATTAGAGGAAACTATGCTTCCATATGCTGAGGAGCATCTCCCTATTATATGAACGTTTCAGCATGATAACGACCCAAAACATACCGCCCGCTCAGTCAAGTCCTTTCTTATCAGTCAGTCAGTGTGGGTGCAGTCAGATTGGCCAGCAAATAGTCCGGACCTCAACCCAATCGAGCACCTTTGGCACGAAATCAAGAAAAAAGTTGCCACTTATTGTATCACAACTTTAGATGAACTTAATTAAGCTTTTTGAGAGGCATGGGCAACCATTTCTGTCGAAACATGTCAGAAACTGATAATGTCTATGCTACATCGGTGTCAAGCGGTAATTACTAATTTAGAGAATGTTACTTTAACTACGGTCACTATCGTCCTGTTAAATAAAATACGTATCAGCGTTCACGGATGGTTTATTACAACTTGTTTACATGACGGTTCGCGGCTGACTGGCCGCTCCCCATATTACAGTACAACACATTATTACATTATACTCATACGTCAGCATATCAACCTCCCTACATACACCCCCTTCTAAAAAAAAATTATATATTAAAATATACATATTAGGTACAAGAAAAAATATACTGAAAAACATTGTTTTTTTTTTTTAAGACCAATACCCTATAGATATATTAATACAAATAAATATTGATTTAATTTGAATGGAAATATTTTAATGTATAGATACAAACACTATTAATTCTTAGCTTAAACTTAGCTCTAATATAATCCAAACTCCGCAACCGTTAGGTCTTTGTGCCTGTTGTGGTATAACACTTATCGAATTAGCATTTTGCAACGCACACAATTCACGACGTAAGATATTCTTTGTTTTGTTTGCACACACTTTATACACTGTTACCGCACACGCTACGCAGATGATGACCGACATCACGGTGACCATGATGCCCAAAACCTCTAGTTTAAATTCTCTGTGGTCCGTTGCTGCGTGGTTAGCTCCATTCTGAGCGATTATTACTTCTTCTTCTTTCTTTTCTACTGAGTAAGATGTACCCATCTTGCGGTTTCAGAAACTGATGGTGACAGGTAGTTATTGTTTCAAGTTGCTTTCGCAAAAGCTAGTACCAAGTAAATGATGATACAATTTGATTACTTTTAATTTATATAATTGTGTGTATACACTAATATGTAATATTGACAAAACACTTAACCTTGCATTTACCTACTTAATTATTCTAGCCTACGTTGCATATCGATAAACCTAACGGGTGGTCTTACACTTCTACCGCTACGTGTTGTTTTTAAAGGTAAGTTTACATTAATGTGCTGATGCTGATTTAAGTTTTCGTTTTTCTTGTTATTATTAAACTCATCTAAGATATAAGCTGGTTTAAGACGATCTATTGAAACATAGGTAATTTTATTGTTTATTGCAATCTTAAAATTCTTTTTATTTCTCTCTAAAACTTTGTATGGTCCGCAATAAGGTGGTACTAACGGCCTACGTACTGCATCTATCCTAAGAAAGACATGAGAACAGGAACTTAAATCAGCATGTACAAATATATTTTTATTACTGAAGTCCCTAGATTTAGGCTTAATATTATTTAAAATATCTCTTAATCTAATTATGAACGCTTGTGGATTATCAATTTTAGTATAATTATCATTACAAAATTCACCAGGTAAACGTAAACAATGTCCTAATGTGTATTCCGCTGCGCTTATGAACTCGCTATCCGCTTGGCACGCTGCTCTTAACCCTAGCATTACTGTAGGTAATTCTGCGAACCAAGACATGTTATCCTTTAATCTAGACATCAACGCAGCTTTTAATGACCTATGCCATCTTTCGATTTTTCCGTTCGCTTGTGGATGATACGGGCTAGTACGCGTTTTACAAATTCCTAATAACTTCATTAAGTCCATAAATAATTCGCTCTCAAATTGCCTGCCTTGATCCGTTGTTATCTTAACTGGGCAACCGAAACGACATATCCAGCCTTCATAAACTGCTTTTGCCACAGTTTCCGCAGTCATATTTGTGACTGGACATATCTCAGGCCATCGTGTACGCCGATCTATCATTGTCACGCAATACCGATAGCCTTGTTCTGTCACGGGTAGGGGTCCTATTAAATCTACATGCAAATGCGTAAAGCGATCTCCTTCCTCGAAACTACTTAATTTTGATACCGTATGTCGCGTTATTTTACTTTTTTGACATTTAATGCATGTCTTTACCCAAATACCTATATCCTTGTTCATATTCGGCCAAAATACCTTTCTACATATTAATGCTCTCGATGCTTTAACTCCCGGGTGAGATAAGCCATGAAAATAATCAAATATAGTTTTTCTGAATTGCAACGGAATGTAAGGTCTGACACTTTTAGTAGAAGTTTCGCAATACATCAATTCATCAGAATTATTTAAATTAATTTGTTTCAATATTATGTTACTATTCACGCTTGTACTCAATAAATCTGCTAATTCAGCGTCGCCGGTCTGTGCACGGGCGATTTCTAGGTATGGTATCGAGTTCGGACATGTTATTGTTTCTATTCTCGACAATGCGTCGGCAACCGGATTCTCAGTACCTATTACATGTTGAATATTACTTGTAAATTCGCTGATGAATAATAGCTGTCGCGTCCGTCTAGGTAATTCTTTGTTTGAACCTAACTTACTTAATGCAAACGTTAACGGTTTATGGTCCGTATATACTGTAAAATTCCTGCCTTCTATTAGATCTCTAAAATAAATAATGCCTAAGTAAATCGCCAAAAGTTCCTTATCGTATGTACAGTACTTCTTTTGGGATTCTGTAAGTTTCTTAGAGAAATAGCCTAAGGGTTTCCATGCGTTGTTTTCTTTCTGTTGTAGTACAGCGCCTACACTAAAATCGGAAGCGTCTGTCATTAAAGATAATTCTGTGTCAGCAATAGGATGCGATAAAGTAGCCGCATTTTTCAAATTTTCCTTACACATTTCGAATGCTCTAACTGCCTCGTCCGTCCACTCGATCTTACGTTTATCTTTCTTCTTTGCCCCGTGTAAATATCTATCTAAGATGCCTTGGACATTCGCTGCGTTCGGTATATGATTCCTATAAAAATTTAACATCCCGAGAAACCTGCGAAGGTCAGCAATAGTTTCTGGTTTTGGGTACGTCTCAATAGCCTTAATTTTGTCAGGTAACGGGCTAATGCCTTTTTGTGAGACCTCATATCCTAAGAATTCTATTTTTGGTTGACCGAAAACACATTTTTCTAAATTAATCGACATGCTGTATTTACTAAAACGTTCGAACAATAGTCGCAAGTGTTCTCGATGAACCTGCTCGTTATCGGAACCGACTATGACGTCATCTAAGTATCCGAATACGTATGACTCACCGGTTATATTTTTATTACATATACTGTCGCAATTTAAACGTTCTATACCTGCTAATATCGTGCAATTTATAAATCTTTGAAAAGTTTGTGCCGCATTACGTAGACCAAACGTCATCCTTGGGAACTCATAAAGTCCAAATGGGGTAATGATCGCCGTCTTTTCTATATCTTCTGGACTAATTTTGATAACGTGATACGCCCTACAAATATCGACTTTTGAAAAAACTTTTTTGTTATGCAATCCGTAAGTAAAGTCTTGTACTCTAGGTATCGGATAACGATCCGGCTTTGTTATTGTATTAAGCATTCTATAGTCTCCGCAAGGTCGAATATCACCATTCTTTTTAGGAACTACGTGTAACGGGCTGGCCCACGGACTGTTTGATGGCCTGCAAATTCCTAATTCCTGCATTAGCTGAAATTCTTTTTTAACTCTATCAAACCTGTGTGGCGGTAGCTTCCTTGCGCGCGTATGCACTGGGGGGCCTGTGGTCTCGATATGATGATAAATGGCATGCTCTGGTACTTCCTTAAAAGTAGGTGGACGCGTGATCTCCTTAAATTGCTCAAGTAATTCCGCGTATGGATGGCTACTGTTTATACATTTTACTGCTCCTGTAGAATTTATACTTTTAGATCCACAAACGTACAAATTAGTAACTAGGTCGATTAACCTATCATTATATAAATCTACAGCTAATCTAAAGTTTCTTAAAAAATCTGCTCCGATTATTGGTTGCTTAACATCGCACACTATAAAAGGCCATTTTAGTTCTCTTCTAAGCCCAAAAGTTATTGTTAAATAACATATTCCATACGTTTTTATCACACTATCGTTTGCCGCGTATAATTTAAAATCACAATGAATAAGTGTACGTTGTTGAACACACCATTTTGGGATTACGGAAATATTAGCTCCTGTATCTATTAAAAATGTAAACTTAGATGATCTATCCCTAACTAATAAACGGTGATTAATAACTACCTGTCCCTGAGTACATCCGTCCACCGCTTGCGAACATACCGCCTCTAGTTTTCCTTGTTGTCCTTACGCCAAGCACATGGTTCCTCGCACTTCTTCGCATTCTTCCTCCACCGATAGTGAAACCTACACAGCCAATCTGGATCTCCTTCAGTTCTTCTTTTACGCGAATTTGACCTGCTCCTATAGCGTAGTTGGCTTCGGCCTCTATAACGTCCACGGTCCTGTACTTCGCTGCGCAGTGATGCAACCTCCAATGCGAGTTTGTTTAACTGTTGCATGAGCTCCGCAAGCGGTTCTGATGACTTCGGTGGTATCGTCGACTGTACGGCTATGGCGGCGATCTCTCCATTCCTGCTGTTTTCTATAATCTTGTCGGCAATGACTGATAAATTGTCCAACGACTGGTCCTGGCAAACAGCTATAACCGCTCTGACCTCGGATGGCATCCTGGACAGCCACAAGTTCTTTAGTGTCTGATCGGACACTTGTGTTGTTCGGCCTAGGTCTTTCATCCTACGCAGCAGTTGAGTAGGCTTCTGGGAGCCTAATTCCATCTCCGAGACGAGCTTCTGGAATTGGCGTTCAGCGCTCTCCTCGTACACTAGCAAAAGCCTTTCTTTCAAGGTCTTGTATCTGTTTTCCTCTGGTGGCGAGGTAACTAAATCACTCACCTGTTGGATTGAGTCGCGCCCTAATTTTGATATGACCATATTGAACTTGGCCTCATCACCCTGCTTTTGCGGCGCCATCACGGCCTCAAATTGCGCAAACCATAACCGGGGCATCTCTACCCAGAACTCAGGCAATTTCGATGACACGCTGATGGCAGCTAGAGTCATGCTGGACGACTCTGGTTGTTCTTCCTTGAGCCGCGCTTGAACTATCGGTGTCGGTCCCGCTGCTGATGGTGGTGGTGAGTTGTACATATTGGAGTCCGGCACTATTCACTGTGTTCTTAAAAAAAATTGTTCGTCGGGGTCACCAGTTTAGAGAATGTTACTTTAACTACGGTCACTATCGTCCTGTTAAATAAAATACGTATCAGCGTTCACGGATGGTTTATTACAACTTGTTTACATGACGGTTCGCGGCTGACTGGCCGCTCCCCATATTACAGTACAACACATTATTACATTATACTCATACGTCAGCATATCAACCTCCCTACACTAACAAGGTTTTGCTACTGGGTACTGTTTTACACGTAATAAAATGGAGCTGTTAAAAATATTGTAATACTGCAGATTATTAGTTTTGTTTAACTCTATTTTTCATTACACTTTACTGTCCTTAATTAAATGTCCAGCTACAGAATTATACCTTAAAATTGAATACATGTTTAATCTGTGATATTAAATACTTTTTTCTATTTATTTAATATTTTATTTACAGCCATTTATAGCATAATAATCGGATGAAATTATGCAAATAATAGGTGCTGAGAAATCAAGAGTTTTATATTTATATGTACATAACCGGTTATTGCTCTTCACTATCTTGAATGTCCCTAATTAGTTAACCACGACTGTATATATTCAAAAGAAATATATAAAAAATATATTATTCAAATTCTTACATTATTATTATAGCTAACAGTAATAATATGTTTAGGATCATAATGTCCACTTCCTATAACGACCACTTCCCAAAACGACCATTCCCAAAACGACCATTCCCAAAACGACCATTCCCAACACGACCACTTCCCATATTGACTATTCCCAAAGTATTTGTTAAATCAAGAACTATATTATGTTGCATTTGTTTGCAGCATTGGAGAGATAACAGAAGTATACATCAGAACATAATCCCGGCTCGGACCGGTGCTTGCAAAGCTCTCGGCCAGATTATACCGCAACTAAAGGACAAACTGACGGGACTTGCGTTCAGAGTGCCTATAGTTAACGTCTCAGTGTTAGATATTACTATACGGTTAGTAACAATTTTTATAAATAAATCATTTTATTTTACCACATATTAATATTTTATTTGACTTTGCTAATTCAACTTAGAAACTCATTTTTTTTAATTCAGTTAAGTTTAGAAACTCATTTTTTTTAATTCAGTTAAGTTTGTAGCATGAATTTAAAAAAAAAAACAAATTGAATTTAATTCATTTAAGGGGAAAGAATTATTATTATTAAATATTAGAATACAATATTATACATAGTAACACAAATCCAAGTAAAGCACAAGTAAGTCGTCGCTTTTGCTCGGTTAGAATAAGAGTCTAAAAAAAGGGAAAAGAATTCTATTTAAATTTTCCATTCTACAGATTAAACGAATGCACATCGTTACAAGAACTAGTGAAATGCGTAGACAAAGCAAGCAGATCTAACCTTAATAATATAATAGCTACATCTAACGAAGACGCGGTCTCTTCAGATTTCATCGGCGACAACCACTCCTGTATACTCGACGTCAGCTCGACCCTACAACTTAAACCTAACTTCTTCAAACTCGTATGTTGGTACGAAAATGAATATTCCTACGCCTGCAGAGTAGTAGACTCCATATTCTTTTCGGCACAACAGTTAACCCCAACAATACAAGTATCTAAAATGACCTACATACGCCCGAAAGTAATTAAAAAGCAAGACGAAGTACAACAAACCGAACGACGTATAGAATGTAAACATGATAACTCACTGCCTAAACTAATGTGCACCACATCGACAGATACAATTTCAACAGCTCCTTTACCCGTTAAAAAATACCATTCGTTGTTTTTATCTAAACCTAACTTTCATTCTGAATCAGCCGCCATACCTGTCAGACGTGAAAGCAAAAAAGATATACTCAAAATCTGCGCCGGCGCCGATGAGATCGAGACAAAAAATCATAAAAAACAAAATAAAGAAGGAATCTTTAATAGTTGCATTGAACTAAGTAGCGCAACCGATGTAGATATGAAGTGTCGGGAAGCTCAAGAACGATTAAAGAATGTTAAAAAGGAATTCTCTAAAATGGTTATCATAACCGAAGATCTGCTTAAGAAAACACATAGTAATAAAATACAAATAGAAAGTGACAATAAGTTTAAAGATACTTTACACGAAGCTGATGCAGAATTAAAAGGTTCTTATATGCTAGAAGATTATACTATTAAAAAAAAAGATAATAAACAAGACAGTAGTAATTCAATAACTAAAGAATGTGGTGATTTTAACAAAAAATCCAAAGAAATTGCCAAGAATGATGAGGGTAACAAAATGTCTTGTTCGAAAATTTGGAATGCACTTAAAGAATTTCAATTCAAAGATAATTTAGAAAAATATTACACTCCAAATGAAAAATGGCAAAATTTAAGTAACGTAACAGCTATTGAAACTACAAATAGTTTGGATAACAATTCTAAAGAAAATAATCAAAATATCCAAAAAACAGACAGCAAGATGTCTGTCCCGCAATATGATGTAAACGAAGCTAAAATTAAAATTAAAGAAAACACTTCTTGTTGTACACTATCACACAAAAACACTTTAGTGAATGAAGATTTACCAATGAATAATACAACTATAGAATTTGCTAAATATCTAGAAAGTAGTAAGGAACATAATATGCATGTCATTGATGAAGAATTAAAGAAACGTAATATGATATTGGTTAATTTGGAAAGTAAACTGGATATAGTGGAGAGTGGGATGTTCACGATAAAAGGTAGGCAGAAAAACAGGGTTTCAGATGACGCGATATTAACAGAATTTAACAGTTTTGTGACCAAAACAGAAGACGTTTCAAGGACTAATAGTGCTCACAACACAGAAACTACAATAAGCAATGGAGATAGAAAATTACATAAATTAGATCTTTACGACAAATTAGATAGCGACAGCGCGTCAGATTCCGACAACTCATTTCAAATAAACGAACGAAAATCACAAGTTATACAAATCACTGAACTAACTAATTCTATAGAGGACTTATCGCGTTTGGACAAAATTTGTAGAATTATTGAAATTTCCGATGAACTGTCCGATAAATTATTCTCTAAATTAAATAATTACAAAAACAAATCCGAAAATAATAAATGGTCTTTCCAAGAGTTATGTGAAAGGATACAATTAGACGAATTTTGTAACCAAGTGTTTGGCAAAACCTAACGATTTCTGAGTATTAAAACAAGTTGGATAAAAAAATTTATTTTTTATTTGAGGCACTTGAATGGTATATTTAATCTTGTACAACAGAACATTATAATTGTAGGCGTATACTTAATTATTTGTAGCAAGAACATATCACAGCTGAATACGTATAAAAACAGGTACATTCGTGAAACAAACGAGACATTATTACTAACTAAACGATACTACCTATATAAAAGGTTTCTTACCAATATTATAATTATTTGTATTGCTTAAAAGTTTCATGTTGAGGGCTATGATAGTTTTTGAGAAGATGGCATCGTCCATGTCTACAAAGTCGCTTATAACGATGTTGACGGGCGCGCGGACGCCGGCTTGAGAACTGCCCGGGACAGGCGGACCCGGGGTAAAGTCTGCTAGTTCGGGCAATACTTCTTTTACCACGGGTACCGCACATTTTTCACGTAGGCTGGATATCCATCTAAAAATGATATAGTTTTCCTAAGAACTATGATTTGGTATAGCCTAATTGGAAATAGTAAAAACTGTTATTTTGTTTTATAATAATATGTGGTCATATCCATAACATACCTAAGTACAATAAAAGTAGCAGTAGGCGTAAGTACAGCTTGATGCACGAAGCCCGTGCTGGGGTTTCTCCTCACGTGGTTGAGAAAGCTCAGGAGCCCCGGTATAGTGTCCTGCCTAGGCCATGGAGAGGGCAACATCTGCGGCTGCCAGAACTCACTCGTCGCGTATACGGATTCATTGCGATATACTACTATTATCTGGAAGGGATAACAATAGTGATTGTAGCATTTTTTATGTTTGAAGGGCAAATCGAGAGCGGTTCGCTAGGATACCAAAACCTTTCATGAGAAACGCACAATTAATATTATAGTGAAAACCGCATCCACATTTTGCCGGCGACTTCTTTTTAAATTCTTCCGAATATGAATTATGGCTGTCACGAATTGCAGAGTTGTAAGAATATATACAAATACACTATAAACTGGCTAGAGTGCCATTAATGGTGATAATATGTAGATAGTCAACCGTGCGTGTAGCTGACGCGCTGCGTTATTTATGTCATCAATATAAAAATAACGCACAGCTAATCTGCCGCCTACCCTTCACTGTAAACTACTTTTCAAGAATTAGGTATCTGGTTTTGCTATCTTTTCGGGTACAGTTGGGACGTCATTGTTACCGAACTCCGGTTGTACGTTATTGACACCACGATAAAGCCAAAAGGATTATTTATATCGAAAGGCCACATTTTCATTTTATAAGCAAAATTAAGTTAACAATTTCGTGGCATCGTATCACATGTATACTTGCCTAAGCCTAAACTATATTATACAGCGAGAACACGCAACATACACAGATAATATCACGTTCTTCTTGGGCGAGTACTTACAGCTATTTCAAAGTATTGTCTACCTGAGTTTTTAATCTGTGTAGCGAGTTAAGAGTAACTCCCGTGAGGTCGGCTTGCCGCGGCACGAGTCTTGCGCCATACAGGTTTAATAAGTACCGCATCAGTTTTCTATGATGTTCTGGAGTGAACCCGTAGAAATGTTGGCAGTCTAATATTACGACCTGTAATTTTATAAAAACAGCTTTTAATGAATTGATTATTCGTTTAAATTATAGTTAGTTTTGTGAACGTATCACATTTTGTTATTCTCAGTGTAGTCACAATTGACCTGATAGACCAATCAACAGTTTCATGGGAATACCAAAGGTACACTGCGGACCATACCAACGGCTATACCCCTGGTGGTAGGCCGGGTCCCAACGTTACCACCAAACCTTCGAGTACTTAATAGTGTTGTGACCAAAGACGACCATAGTTAAAGTTAAAAAAGAAAAGTAAAAGTATGAAGTTTAACCAGGGACCTTAGTAGACTAAAACTACTGAATATTAATCTAAAGCCTCCTTCTGCGAGTAGGTGATAGCTCCAAAGGAGGCGGTTAAAAGGGGAGGGAGTTAGCTTGCGGGCGGCAATCAGAAATGCGGCGGTGAAACAAATGGACGCAAACCAAAGGAGTGATAGGGCGCTATCACTCACCACACGATATTCTGTGAGACGGTACTCTACGGTCCAAAGCAAACCAGCAAAGACAATAAATAATGGTATTATAACTATGTATTATAATTAAATTGATATTCTCTGTTCTTTTCTTTTTTTTAATCTTGGTAATTGTATTAGTTTGTTGATTTGTAATATAGTTACTTTGTATGGTTTTTTGGTTGCGTTGAGTGTTAACATTGTAACTCATACAAAAAACTGTTATTATCTGGCGATTCAAAAGAGTGGCCTTAGTTTCTTGCCAGTTCTCCCTTTTTATCCAGAACGACACGTGCGGGACTGAAGTACCACCCTTTCACAGTGGAATCTAAAGGATCTCGAACCAAACGGTTCAGCACTTCATACTTTTGTCGCTCAATTAAAGCCTGGAACTCTTTGCCAGCGCATTTGTTCCCATCTAATTTTGATCCTGGGTCTTTTAAGCGGGGCGTGAAAAAGCATCTCACTACACTACACTAGGCTAATATAAAAAAAAAAAAAGTTCTTCTCATGGCTCTACCTCGTCAGCAAACTGACTGTAGGTTATTTGTCTAATTATGATCAAACTGAAATAAACGCCTTGAGCTAAAACTAATTTTATAATTTAGAGAAATGCTCCACTATGTGTGTAAGCCCGTGGTTGGAAGTTCAATCACCACAGAGGACAAAACTTTCATAAATATTTGTTCCGAGTTTGAGTGTACTTTGTGTTCGTTAATTGTATGTTTGTAAAGTTTCTCGCGGCACAGGGCTTGTTACATAATGGCGGGAGTTGTAGTTTATAAATCTACTCCTACCGGTTAAACTACCTACCTCTCCAGGATGTTTCTCAACAAATTCCTTCACTTGAGTTAAAGCTGCAGATATTTCTTCTCCGTATAGACCATGAGTGAAATAAAAGTTGTCATCACCTTTCATAGTGGCCAGTCTCAAGTCAAGATACCTAAAAAAGGTAACAATCATATAAACAATAAGTTATAAGCAATTTATATTCATTTGAACCCATATACAAATATATTAAAGTAACTGTTGCACAGCGGCTTCGTCTGCGCGGATATATGTATCTACTATACACACAATATCTTTATAAATTATGGCTTAGATGTTATTTTGATGTATGTAGTACATTCACACATTCATCCATACAAAATTTCCCGTTTATCAGTGCGATTTATCACTAGACCTTACCCTGTTAGATGGCCTCAGATTTCACAAATCATTATTATTACTATCGCTAACCCAGTATTGTCGTACTTCGCAAACGCCTCTTGTACAAAGAAAGCATGAGCATTAATCACTATTTGCTAAAGGCAGCTCATCATAGACAATGAGGGTGTGTTTAGGCAAATTTTTGTGAATCGAAGACCTTTCACCTAAGTTGAAAGGTCTTCGATTCACAAAAATTAAAATACATTAACAGTTTAAAATCAATAGAACCGTTTACGGTTGATTAGTTGATTGAAAGCATTTTGACAGTTGCCTGGATCTGACCTCAGTGCTGCCACCTCGTGGGTGCCATTTTAGAAAATCCGCATTGTTTAAATGCTGGAACATCAGTTAACTCTGCAGTTAACTTTATGTGAGCTCTTTTTATTGGTACAGTAAAAAGTTGGTCTAGTGGTTAGTGACTCTGACTGCTAAGCCGGAGGTCGTGGGTTCGATTCCCATCCAGGACAAACCATTGTGTGATGAGCTAGATTGTTTGTTCTGTGTCTGGGTGTAATTCATCTATAATATATAAGTAAAAAAAGTATATATGTAGTATATCAGTTGTTTAGTACCCATAACATAAGCAAATATAATTGCTTAATTTGGGGCTAGATGGCGCTGTGTGAATGTGGTAGAATATTACTATTATTATTATTATTAATGCTTTTTATTGACAAAGATAGCATGAGGTTTAAGGAGCAAAGATCTAATTTATTCGGTCCTTTTTTCCAAGTGTACCTAAAATATTAAAATTGGCAGGAAGTAACATAAAAATTTAGTGATGTTTAACTCCTGAAACTATGCTGCTTCAACAATAAACATCGTTAACACACAATAACAAACATCTTTCAATATGTATTCTACTATGTTTCATATTTGTACACAACAAAAACATTAGTAAAGAAAATAAATCATTTTACATTCAACCATTATATTATTTATAACTGAAAGGTAGATAGATAAGGTAGATATAATATTATTTATTGCACATCAATTCAATATGTACTACTTGGTTTGCAATAAGTAATAATTCCAGATAACCCTTGGAAGATGTTGGTTATTGTTTTGTTAATAATTAGAAACATTAATTTTGTTAAGATTTGCCCTAAACCCTTTTATATGCATGAATGGATGAAACACCTGGAGCTGAGAAGAACTCTTTTGTTTACACGCTAGTTCATTATGTTGTGTTTATGTTGATTTAAGCATATCTATACAGTTTCACGAGACAAATATAGCAATGCTAGTATCTTCTTTGTTCTTGCTGCCCAGGTTATATATATATTATACAACTTACCTTGTTGCTCTCATATAATTTTGTGCTACAGTGTTAAACAAACTAGTTGTGCAAAAAGCAACTTTACTTATATGATATAGGGTGTATATTCTATGTTACTCAAAGATACCTAATGCCAATGAGAAGTTGTTGCCAAGTGTCACTGGCCTGCGTTATGGTCCATCTTAAGATCGTACCTCGAAATAATGGGTACAGTTGGTTGAGTATCGGTTCAGCGTCTGGTGCCACTTTGCTAGACCGATTTATGCCATATGTCATGGAATCATGGCTGCCTGAAATAGTATTTTTGTAAATATCTATAATATGTACAGCATAAAATTATAAAATAGAAGTATTAACTTGTACAAAAAGTGGTATGGTATCTTATTTGGAACTAGCTGTCTGCTCCGTCTGTCTACTGCTCTGCTCCCGTCGCCAGTAGCATGATGTTACATAGCCTATAACCTTCCTTAAGAGCTGGGCTATCATATGCATGGTATTTTTTAAATCCGTCTGGTAGTTCCAGAGATTAGAGTGTTCAAACAAACAAACAAACTCTTCCGCATTCTATAATAGTATAGAAAAAAAGATCAGAAGCGTAGCTTGGTACTAAATAATCATGTAAGTATGTCAAGTTTATTTCGAACTGAATTGTGCTAAACAAAAACATAGTGAGGAAACTATGCTAATATTTAGCACAAGTTTCCAGGGAATCTCCAACCAAAAGATAAAGATGCTAAAGATTATTTCAAAAATGTTTTGAAATAATCTTTAGCATCTATCTTTTTTTCAGTTTTCAATTTCAGTAAATCTTAAAACTGTTTTTTAACAAAGAGGGTATTTATTACTATTATTTTTTATCTACACATCATGCATGAATATTGTGGCCAGAAACTACCTAAAAGTAAAGAGAATAGAAGATGGTAAGCAGATAATAAATCACTTCTTCTATTTGGATTTTATTTTTGGATACACAGCTGAAGTGGCAACAGTCTAAAGAAACAAAGTAACTTTTAAATAATTATATGAAAACTTAGTACTTAACTATCTATTTACCTGGAATAGCAAGATACATGAGTGGCACATTTTTCAGCTGGTCTGGTAGATCATTCATCCACGTCTCTAAGTTAAGCTTCTGTGCAAAGCTGTTGTTGTCCATTGTTATGGCTGGAAGTAACACAAACAACTACTAAATTACAGCACAACTGCTCTGTTGAAGTCTATCTACAATACAAACAACATTTACAAAGTATAGACCATTACTATATCAATATGACCGCGTATCAGTGAAATAAGACTGCATGGAACAAAGAGTGGTGTGGTAAGATAAAGTACCTTGAACTCGAGAGGTCGGTAGGTGTAAATCCTTTCAAAGGAATCACGTCATTCTCATGAATTAGACCAGAAGTACATGTTTTATATGCTTGCAATTAAAGTTGACCTAATGTGGATATAAAATTAAAATTATATTCCACATTTCTGAGTGTTTTTCAGTTACAAAAGTATGAAATAAGATCATTCAGGTGCCTAACGTTTATTTCAAACAATAGCTGTTAACATTATTATACGAATTATTGTAAATGATTATACTAATAGAAAGACACAGGATACAACGATACAACTTTTCAATTTAGTTGAATTAATTTGGAGTCAATTCAGTCAAGTCAATGTCATTGCATTGTCGTAGTGTCATACGTTGCGTTTAGATAGTACTATTATTACTTACTATGTACTGCCTGTGCCTTTGATAAAAAACTGAAACGATACGTTTTATTTCGAGTTTTTTATTATTATGAGGAAAACGTGTGCCTAAAATTATTTTAATACAGTCACGTAAATAAAATGTTTTAAAATCATAACATAAAAACTTAAGCTATAAATGAGTTCATCCTACACCACTGAAAATGTACTGGTAAGGCTACTTTTAAATTTGATACTACAGCCCGTATTATTACTTTACTCTATGTACTACAGACTACACAAAAACACAAGTTATAAATTTTACATATTTTAAATAGGTATTTCTTTTTTTATCAACACCAAACCAATGCATGCAGAATGATCCTACATGTAATGCTATACTTACTGCCAAAGTGAAAGTATATTGCCTTAATATTTTTTAACGTTTCATTAATAAGGCGAAACCGTCGCAGTTTGTGAAAAATTGTTTCAAATACAATAATCATCATTGTTAAATAGATTGTCGCGAAAAATTCATAGCAGCCGGATTATCTACCTACTTACTTATTATGTAAGTCGATAAATGTAAAAAATACTTTGGAAGGTAGTTAAGTAATTATTTTTTATACTTAAAAGTAAGATGTCAATTTAAGTAGGTAGGTACCTAGATAAAAAATATAAAAGGATCGTACATACCCAGGAATAATATTAAACTAAATTCAAACTTCATGATTGTTTTAATAACTCTTACAAACAAAACTTGTGGCACGTGGGTGTTCACAAAGAAAATGACCGGTAGTTAGGTAGGTATACCTACTTATTTTAATGACAAAAAATGTCAGCACAGAACAACACAACCGTTAGGCACAATGTTTGAACGAAGTTTTTGCTTAAGTATCCTTTGAACACGTAAATGTTCTCAGCTAGATTAAACTAAACTGAATTTATCATGCCATGCAACAAGAAATACGCACGTTAATTAATGCAAAATGTTACACACGCGTTGTTTTAAAGTCTATAATTTATTTGTTTATTTATTTAAGGTGTCCACTGGTTTTATTAGGTGAGAGGATTAACTGATAATTTTACCTTTGGTGTTCTAATTTAAGCATTACGTAACCTTGATTATTTGGTACCTACTCATGCTAAAGCATTGTCGCTATAGTGAAACTTCACGGTTTTAGAAGTTGTTTGTAAATAGAAAAATGTGATAACATTGTTAATCTTGAAGTGTTGCTACTCAGTGGAAATATGAGTGTTTTCTAGGCACGAGGAAGCACTGATGCAGGTTTAATAGCCTTCCATTTAAAACCTTACACAATACCAAAAACCTATGTGTTATGAGTAAGATCAGTGCCGTAAATAGGGCGGTGCCACCGGTGCCCAGGCTCTGGGGGGCGCAAGAATGGCCGGACCAGGCAGGACTATTATTTTTTCGGTTTGCTCCTGATAAGTGCCCGCTGCGCCCCTAGTGCTCGATTCCAACACATACATACCTACATGCCAGTATCATCAAAAACGTCTATTAAATTATACAAAACATCGCGCTCATTTTTTTGGCAGCGCACGAGCGTATTTGTGTTTAGTGTTTAACGGAGTTAAGCCGCCGGCCGGCTACACGGTCGGTCGGAGAGTGTATCATCTATGGTCGGAGACTAAGCGGCGGGAGGGTACGGGTGGGCGCTATAAAGATTTTTTTAATTATTTTTATTATAGAAGTATGGTAACCATAGTGGCCCAAAAATTAAATCTTAAGCATCAGGGTGGGCAACGCATTTGCACTAGTGAACTTGCGATTGAGTTTTAGTGAGTGAGACACAGTGGGTGGTATAATAGGCGTAGGGTCCACTTAACATCAGATGGCTCGTCTGCTTGTTTGCCCACATCAGTTCTTTAAAAAAAAAGATTTTTCTTCCAAAATATTAGATAATTGGTCCACCAACACCAAGTTCCTTGTGCTTTATTTTATCACCCTGAATTAAATAAAGTAGACCTATACATAGCATTGCTCTAGGGTACCTATATTGAAGAGACTCTTTCTCGTTCTTATTTTCTACCTATATACCTACAACTGTTAATTCTCTATTGGAGAGTTATAACTAGGTAGCGTTATGTGTAAAAGCATAAAAGGTCGTATGGGTGCATTGGATATCTACAGCTCGAGAGCATTAGGTACATATATGTTTCAAAAGGAAAATAGTCCGTAGTCCGGCTGCAAGGAGGTATATTTTTCTTCGCTTCTTTTCATGCTTCAATAGGCGAAGCCAATCGTACTTCATTTCAGGACCTGTATCTACCTAATAGAAGTAGGTATCTATATTTTATTTTAAGTAGGTACATATCTTATAATAGAATAGTGTAGAAAATAATGTTGAGGTATACCTTTTGCACTGCTCGTGTAAGGTTTCAGTTAATTGAACAAGGTATGAGAGAGCACTCACTTCACTGAAGAGAGCGCGGCACTGTGACTGTTACTAAATTTAAGTAATACCTACCAGAAACGGAATGAACTAACTAATCAAGATTCTTGATTTGTTTATTCCGTTTCTTGCCGGCGCCGACTTTGTGAGGTTCCCGAAGAAAGCCTCACCACCTAGGTACAGGTAAAAGTTGTAGAGTCGGGGTCACAAATAAATTGCCTGCTACATAAATACAAACTCTTTTATTGTTTAAGCGGTTACCTACATCTATCGCACCAACAATGAACTGGCCTTGTAATGGGGTGTGTCGGTTGTTTCTTCTGACCATAGTCAGTCGTGCGCTGGCTCGTTTCAGCAGACTGGTAGGTTCTCCCGCCGCGTACTGGCGGAACCAGCGCAGAGAAGATGAGAACTTGTTACTTGAAAATTGGACTTGAAATGTCAACAAGGAGTTCCAATCACAAATTTAATAAAGTATACATGATCTTCGTCACTGCAAAAATCACGAAATTACTACTTTAATTTCATTCGAACAAGCCGATTTCGTTGAATAATTAGGTGCTTCTGTTTTAACAAATGACTCACTAATTAACATTTTAAGCTAATTGTAGGCAATTACTTAGTTTGGTTTAATTTATTAAAGGGTTGATATATAATATTGTTAGAAATATTTTAAGTATTTTTGTTTAAAATAAGTAAGACAGGTATTCTTTCCTAATTACATATGTAACACACGGTAGTCAGGACTTGTCATAATAGGTACCTATCTACTATATGTATAACGTAAGTACTCGTTTATGATTCAAGAAAATCAGCAAGTGAACTAAAGTGGTAGTTGTGGCCATGCTTATAGGACGATTGACAGACGCTAAACGTCACCAGTTCTACTAGCTATCTATTAGCAGAACTGGGGACGTTTGGAGAAAATAGTTTTGCATTGAAATTGGTTAGGTACAAATTGGTGGTCCACAACTGATGACCCGATAATAGTGGCAGGCAATTAATGAATGAGGACGGCTCAGAACTGTTAAAGTTGAAAGAAAAAGAAAAAGAATATTCAGCAGTAAATACCCGTGGCCTCTAATGACTCATATAACTACCTTAGTCAAACTCGGGTTTGTACTTACGTACTAATAACATAATTACTCAATCGACATCCGCTTAACCAGGATCAATTAAACAAGTATGCTGTTAAGTCGGTCTTAGTCATATAAAATACTAGCTTTCTGCGGCGCGGTTTCACCCTCGTCTTTGCTTACTGCTCTGCTCCCGTCGCCAGTAGCTTGATGTTACTTAAGCTTTAACCTCAACTTCAAGAACTGAATGCTCTTGCTCTTGCGAAATGCTCGAAAAGAATTTAAAAACGTGACTGATAGTTCCAAAGATTAGCGCGTTCAAACAAACAAACTCTTCCACTTTTTAAATAATATATACTTAGATTTGTTTTAAATGTATGCGGTATCGATGTCGATCTGCATACATTTGAAATATCAATAATATTATCACTAGAAACGTTTACTACCGCTGCTGCGGCTAGAGTTAGAACTAATGTTGACATTAGTGACAGATCTTAATTTCGTTATTTGAAAGACTAAAGATCCTTGCGCACTTATTTTAATAATTGCTTTATCGGTATACCTTGTATATTTAGCTTTCGTGCTCCTATATTGTTTGGTGCAGTGACATATTATGGTGTCCGTCAGGACTGCATGGAATAAATTTTTCTGTCGCATAATGAGGGATTATTCGAATAATCGCAACTACAATTTTACATTTTGTTTCGATCTTTGTAAAATTGTCTTAAATGTTGGCAGCTTCAGTGTGGCAGCAGTGAATGCAATTGCTGAGCCAGAGATTGTGGGTTCGATTCTCCCGCGAGACAAAAGTGATCGATAATTTTTTCCTCAGAGTTAGAAGAGTGCCTACTTGTGTCAGTTAGGTACTTGAGTGTATTGAATAGTTGCTATTTTGGCAGGTGTCTAGTGTCTACATATTTAAAGATAATGGTTACCTTAAAAGAATTGAATTCGTGAATCGCGCATTGGGAATTGCGCCATTGTTTGTCTTAAAATATCACAATGTTCGATTTTGCTGATGGGTTTTAGCAGTTCTGATGCAATTGTGTGTGTAAAAGGTGTAGTACCTAACGTCATTGAGTAGTAATAACTTTATGTACCTACCACTGCTAAAGTTGTAGTTTTTACGGTAGTAGATTCACGTTGATTTCACTATGATAGGGCCGGATCGTCCGAGGAAGTACTTACTACCCTCTCATAGAAGATCGACTTAAGAGTAGTAGTATCCGTACTACTGCGTTTCGTTCGGTGACTGAGAGCGTCGGAGGACCAATTTCCCCCCTTTCCTCTTTCCTCACCTCCCTCATTCCCTTCCCCTAACCCCATTCCCAGCCGCCATAGTGGAGACCACTATACCACAGTTTAAGACGATGGCTTTTAGTATAGTGGCCGCCACTTCTGGATTTCACTGACTGCTTACCATCAGGCGGGGTGGAGTCACTTTGGTAGGCTATAATATAAAAAAAAATGTTGGCCCAATTTGCCATCAAGAAAAATATAAAATCACTGAACAAAGCCAACTTTGATTTTACAGACAAGGCTAACAAATTAATGCCTTTGCTAATACAAGTTTCGTGTTACCGGATTATGCCCTACATACATTCCTTGCAAGGACGTAATAATTTATATGAATTTAACGAATAGGAACTTTGTTCTTGTTTCGTGCATCCCAAACATGTAGGTAAAATAAATTACACAAGCATTGAATGCGAGGTCCGATCTCTGAAATTGCATTAATGGGGTCAACTAAATTTATGTTGTTGGAGTCTGTGTTTGTTACTGTATATGTAATTATTGTTTAATGTGTATAATTGGGTCATGAACAATTGGTAAATTGGTAAATATATAGCTGTTAGCCGCAGCTCCGCCCGCGAGAATGTCGGTTAATTATATCTCTGTTTATACATTCACGATATAAAAACTTTCATCCCCTATTTGATAAAGGGGTTATGAAATTTTAAGCCTAAATTGTTGCCCGAGGTATAATCTATATATAACAAATTTCATCAAAACCGGTTTATAGGTTTAGGCGTCAAAGCGTAACACACAGACAGGCAGACAGGCAGACAGAGTTACTTTCATATTTATAATATTAGTATGGATGAAGAAGTTAGTAGAAACGATAAGATGCCATCGTTCCATGTATTAGAGGGCAATGTCATTGGTGAGTACATATATTATGCATCTGAATAAAAGCATTACAGGGTAGTACAGCGAGGTATAATATCCCCGAGTGACATCCTCTCTTATCAATATACTCGTACGATACGAGTGAGCATAAGTTTATTTATAAAACTGTTTATCTCACAATCGATATAATGAAAATATGTGATTAATTCCAAAGTTAACAGAGATAGAGCCAGAACAACGGTCACTGTAATTAAGGAGACAAACACTCAATGAAAGGTTTTCTCCATGGAGGTTTGTAGCTTAGTATCAAGGGATTTTAGAAAAATGTTTTTCTAAGGTGGTCTTCAAGCCAATATCAGAGCTTTTTGTACAATCCAGTAATTCATTTAGTATGCTGCTGGGGTACAGTGCTACTGCAATATGTCCCCAGATGCGGCCGTACTTGATTTTCTCGAAACAGACTTAATTATACGTCGAATGCGTAATATCTCCTACCTAGTTGCTAAGCAGCTTGGCGTGGCTTTACGGCATATATGTCATTGAGCGCCTAGCTTATGTAAAGTGGCAATTAAAATAACAACAAATACGTTTTTATATTTAGTAGTAGGTAGTTTTATGAGAATAAACATGTAACTAATATTAATTTATATTTACTTATTAATATTTACTTTTTTTTTAAATATAATAGCCTACCAAAGTGACTGCAGACCGCCTGATGTTAAGCAGTCAGTGGAATCCAGAATTGGCGGCCACTGTACCAAAAGCCATCGTCTTAAACTGCTGGTATGGTGGCCTCCACTATGGCGACTGTAAATGGGGTTAGGGGAAGGGAATGAGGGAGGTGAGGAAAGAGGAAAGGGGGGTAATTGGGCCTCCGGTGCTTTCACTCACCGAACGAAACGCAGTAGTACGGATAGTACTACTCTTAAGTCGATCTTCTATGAGAGGGTAGTACTTCCTCGGACGATCCGGCACATTCATGCTGAAACCAGCGTGGATCTACTATTTACTTGTCCACTTACTACGATAATGTAGTTTCTAAATGTGTAAATGTTAATTGTAAAGTAGATAAATTTTATAGGCGTGTATTTTTTAGACAGGAGAAACATTTTCACTTATCCGGGGACATAAGACGGTTATATCAGACTCGCTATTTTGAGATGGTAGGCGGTCAAAATAAACTCACTAGCATCCTGTGCACCTGAGGCACCTAATACCATGTCAACTTGCAGTAGGTATTGGACACAGTTCCAGGGTACAATTAAGTGGTTAGTCCACCAGAGATAGGATCCTTCTCATAAACGTGAGGGGTCTTTATTGTTACTGTTACTACCTTCCATTTAAAATATTTTGTATTCAGTGTTTCGCTATTGATATCTATACTTCTATTTAATATATATGTATACTATTAAATAAAATGGAAGAGTTTATTTGAACGTGCTAATCTTTGGAACTAATAGTCGGATGAAAAAAAATATTTTTGCGTATGATAGCCCAGTTCTCGAGGAAGATTATAGGCTATGTACCATCACGCTACTGGCGACGGGAACAGAGCAGTAAGCAAAGACGCAGGTGATACCGCGTCGCGGCAAGCAAGTACTATTATATAAAGCGAAAGAGTTTGTTTTTTTAAACGCGTTTATCTCGGGAACTATCAGACAGATTTAAATAATTCTTTTTGCGTTCGATAGCTTATTAGGCTATGTAAAATCACGCTACTAGCGACGGAAGCAGAGCAGTAACCATAGATGTAACCGCGGGTGAAACCGCGCTGCCAAAAGCTAGTTAGTATATATGACGTATTGTACTGACATTATACAATTAAAGAAGTCATTGTTACGAAAATAGCATCCACTTTATTTTATTAATGGTTAAAATTTATTTTTGTTATGGCCAAATTGTAGAACAGATGACAACGGAGATTTAAAGTAAGTATAACATTTTAGTTTACCTACCTATTTTAAGCCTTAGTATTACGAACCAGTCTAAGTTGGTAAAAAGGTATTTACTGCCTTTATAAATTTAAAAAAAGGAGAAGATGAAAAAAGAATCAAATTATGTCGACAATAGTTAATTATTAGGTACTTACTTTACATAATGATATTGATTTTCCTGCAGCGCTTATTTAAAAGTACGCAAGTAGTAGTTCTAGAAATAATACTAAATGCGACGTCAGCTGCAGCGCCATTTGCCTAGTGCAATACTTATACAAGAATTAGCAATAAACTAGAATCACCCTATTTAATTGCCGATAGACGTGAATGTGACTTAATCTGATGACGTCTTCTGTATAACACATAAAATACTTTATCACATGTAGTTTAAGGACGCAATATAAACGAAATGCATCAAAAAAAAAATCAAGCTGACACGAAAAATAGAATAATTACTGCTTCTTTGACTACCTATGGCTGGCACTAACTCCATCAAAAGATAAAGCCAGCATTGTAACTATTGAAATCTTTTGAACGACAACCTCATGCAGACTTTCACATCACGTCTGTGAATGGCCTTATCGATATGCCTGAAGTCTTCTGCTTCTGGATATGAAAAGTACTAAAAGACTAAATCATCTTACAACTAACGCTTGAGAAGTGTTGTTACTGTAGCTAGTTGCATAGAGACCGCATTGCTAAGAAATAATGGCATAGTAGGTACATTATTTCTTGGCAATGCAGACTAACTTTAACCTGATTTCTAAGGCACGAACCGATTGTCAATACTAATGTAAATAATAATATAATGTAGTACCTAATAAGCCACGGCTTTGCATAAGTAGGTATACTATGTAAGTCATATATTATGTAGTAAAATGCATACAGACCTTCCAGGAAAATTTTCTATACCTACGATAATTAAGAGAATACCACAACCCGTAGTGGAGTCGACGAAGTTAGCGACGAAATAGACATGTCAGCGAATTTTCTTTACTAAGAGATAACAAAATGGATATAAATATGTAGAATATTATCAGTTTTAGTTATGACCCTGATAACTGGTGACGTCACCTACAATTCCATTAGCTAATATTATAAACAATAATCGCAATGTTATTAATTAAACAAAAGATAGTTGTCACAGTTATGAATATGTTATTGTGAGATAATGAGAGAGAGTTAGATTTTACGATAGGTGGAGAGTCCAGCGTGGGCGGATCAGCGCCGCGATCTTGTTGCGGCGCTCGCGACAGCCCAACTCTCGCTGCCGGCCGTGGTTCTATCCGTGGTCCGCGGTGAGAGGGCGTGAAAAGGCGTCGGTTCCTTCTGCGAGAAAGTAATGCTCGCCAAGGAGGCGACCGAGCGGGAGACGAGACCAACATGCTTCCCGCCCGTCGCGCACGCACCGAAGGTCGCCGTTGAGCGCTCCGTTATCTCCAGTCACCCTGAGAGGCAGTCTGCGGTCAGCGATTGGGCGATCGCTGCCCGAACAGCATAGGCCCGATATGGCGGCGCACGGTTTCCACATGCGCCTGAAGGAATCTTCTGAAAGAAATCTGAGGGGTCCGCTCACGTGTGTCGAGCGGGCTATGGCCCGTCGGGGTTGCGGATAAATACGCGAGCATCTAACGTGGCCCCATCACTCTGGTCGTCTGGAAGAACACCGTGGGTTTTAGTCGGTATGCCGTATTAATCATGGAAACGCTTGGGTTTTCATACGATAATAGATGGAAATTAAATTAAATTATTATTTAATTTAAATGTTATCTGTTTTTTGCACACAAATAAAATTTATTGGTCGTAGGTCATACATTAAAGAGACATATCAATTTATTAAGTTGTATAATGGTCTGGGTGTTTCTATGTATAATATGTATGTATTTACAAAAAAAAAAATGTATTTAAGTATGTATATCCGCATTCTAGAACCCATAACACAAGCATATAATATGCTTACTTTGGGTCTAGATGGCGTTGTGTGTAGTTGTTGAAATATTATTATTATTATTATTATTAATTAATGATCAACAAATCTGCAAATAACGCTTAACTAGTACATAAGTATCTAAGAATGAACTCAAAAAATTGTCCGATCGAGCTGAATTGCATTTCGAGCTGAACTCAAATATAAGTCTCGAGAACAACGATCTTCTTGTTGTTCAGCCCATTATATTTACACTGCAGGGTTAGGCGGCGTGGGCAGCGATCGTACGATGGCGCGATACGATCTCGTCGTGCGATGAAAATATACCTGTAAAATGCCTGTGCTCGTGCGCCGGCAATTAGGACACTTCTGAAAAAATCTGTATAACTGAACTCATCGCACGATGAGAACGCATCGTGTCATCGACTCATCGTAAGTACGATCGCTGCCAATTAGGACGTCGCCGTATAGTCTTATAAGACAATACATGAACACGCGCAACATTTATGTAATGTCAGTTTTAGTTCTGCTAGTAGTCGTTACGGCGCTAGTAATTTTTACTTTAAATCCGAGCTTTTTCTATTATGAACGCATTTTTTTTTTTATAAAGATTTTGTTACTAAGTATTAACAGATTGAAGATAAAATGCTTTAGAGATAAGGTAATTGTAAAACCTTCAAAACTTGGAAGCTAATTAATTATCATTTTATCAAGAATAGAAAATAGAAACAAATAGAAAAATATTTTTGTAGTTATTAGGTTTAATAAATTTTGTTTCTTATATAGGTTTACTAGCATTCCACAGCACGGTTTCACTCGTGTTAAGTTACATCTTTGGTTACTGATCGGCTCCCGTCGCCAACAGCGTGATGTTACATAGCCTATAACCTTCCTCAAGAACTGACCTATCAAACACAATAAGAATTATTTAAATCTGACTGGTAGTTCCAGAGATTAGCGCGTTCAAACAAACAAACAAACAAATTCTTCTGCTTTATATAAATAGTATAAGTTACATTTTGTTTCTTTTTAATTTTCGTTCAGTACGTCGTCAGTCATTATTGCTAAGGTGCTGGACAGTCTGCTTGATAAACATCTAGTTTAAGCACATAAAACTACACGATTCTCAATTTGGTTTCAGGCCGGGTCTCTCTACTGAAAGTGCTATCCTATGTCTCAAGCAGACTGTGCAGTACTACACAGCTAGAAATACACCTGTCTACGCCTGTTATCTTGACCTGTCTAAGGCATTCGATCTGGTATCTTATGACAGATTGTGGCAAAAACTGACAGTCGAAACTGACGTACCGAGTGATATTATGACAATCCTGAGATACTGGTACTCGAATCAGAAAAATGTGGTAAAATGGGCTGATTCACGCTCGGACGTGTACGAGTTGGAGTGCGGAGTAAGGCAGGGGGGATTGAGCTCTCCTCGGCTCTTCAACTTCTACATGAATGAGCTGCTTGGTCGGCTCAGCGGCACCAATATAGGTTGTCATATCGAGGGTATGTGCGTAAACAACATCTGTTACGCTGACGATCTGGTGCTGCTGACCCCATCAGTCAGTTCAATGCGGAAGCTGCTCCTTATCTGTGAGGATTTCGTAAGGACTCAGGGACTAAGATACAATACAAAAAAGAGCGAAGTAATGGTGTTTAAGGCAGGTAATAAATCCTACACTACTGTGCCACCTTTGTATCTAAATGGTGCCTGCCTTAGCATAGTGAATCGCTATAAGTATCTAGGTCACTGGGTCTCTGAAGATTTAAGTGACAATCTGGACATAGAGAGAGAGCGTAGGGCGCTGTCAGTTCGCTGCAACATGCTTGCTCGCAGGTTTGCTAGGTGTACAGATAACGTTAAGACAACGCTGTTTACAGCATACTGCCAGTCTTTCTACACCTGCAGCCTGTGGACAAAGTACACGCAGTGTGCTTACAGCACCCTACGCATACAATATAACAACGCGTTTAGGGTGCTATTCCGACTGCCTCGCTTTTGTAGGGCTTCCCCGATGTTTGCCGAGAGAAACGTGGACGGTTTCCACGCTGTAATCAGAAAGCGTTGTGCCTCTCTACTTACCCGTTTGCGGGCCAGCTCGAATGGCATCCTAAGCATGTTTGCTCAGCGCTGGGACTCCCCGTTGTTGATGCACTGGATGCGACTACACACTGAAGGTGGTCGCACCTTAGGATTAATTTAGTTTTATGTATTCACTAACACTAGTTTGTAAGTTATTGTATTACTAACATTAATATGGACATTGTCTGAAATAAACGATTTATTATTATTATTATTATTAACCATGACTTACTAAAGAGTTACTATACTCTGTCCTCGTTCCTAGTTGATGTCCTTTTGTTTTTATTTTTACCGCAAACTTAAATTTTAGAGGAAGAAAAATGTACGTTGTAAGGTTTGTAAAATATTGATTACTAGCTTTTAACTCTTGAAGAATTTAATTAAGCTTTTCATTAGTATTCTAACTCATTAATAACAAAGCAAGCTAAACGAAAATCAGAGCATTTGTTGATAAATTAGCCCTTATCTCGAAATTTGTCAACAGAAAATGACATATTTACGATATTAGATGATAGATTGATCTGGAAATTGAACTAATAGAATAGCGATGCAAAGTATATGACGTGACGTTTGAATTTGAATTAAAAATAAAAGAATAAAACCGTTGGATTTTGCGTTTCATTAGATGAGTGAAAGCTGAATACTCAGATTTCTCGTTGGTCCTTTTTCTTGTCTCCTCCTCAGTGGCCTGCAACGGCCTCGTCGTACCGTAGCTGTCTATGTGATGCTAACAACTTACTATCACAAGCCCTTGTTTGCTATACTTACTTAACATTAAAAATGAAATGAGACTTAGCGTAGAGTGCATTTTCTTAGAACTTCTCACTCAAATTCTAACTATCGAACTGTTATTATTATTATTATTATAGTTGGGCTAGAAGTCGTCAGCGGCCTCTTTGCTACCTCGACCAGAATTAGTCTTTTGTAGCGCCCTTGTTATTTATAGTTCCCTGCTTAGTCCTATACAGTCTAGGAACTTGCAGATTGTCTGAGCAGTGAGAGACTGTATCTCATCTGGTTGCGCCTGGTGCTGTCCTAAAAAAATGCTTCTTTTGCGCATGAGTGGTCCACAACTTACTGCAACTACCCAACTAGGAAAGTACCCTAAAATCTGAGTAGAATTCTGTTCCTAGTAGTCATTAGAGGTTTCATTACTTCAAATGTCGGGCTAAATTCGTATAAATATTATGTCGAGTTTTGTAACTACGGTTTGCTTTGTTTTAAGGCCGCCAGGCAAACAGCCAACTTCGCTCCAAATTCGTTCAGTCCCTTGAGTAATCTTGTCACTATCAGATGTTTGTGTATTCGCAATAATATTAAAATATTGGCATTGTTTGATGTAAAACGATTCCACTCTGTGTATTCTCGTATTTTTCCGATGGCGCGTATGTTCATTATGTCTTGCTCGAATACTGAATGTTTATGCTTTGATAAGCCTCATTTATCGATTTTTTTATATTTATATCATTTAGGATATAATACTTCTTACTGAATCATCATAAAATATGAGAACTTACGGCATTTTGAGAACTATTCCCATTGTATCAGACCGAATTCTCATGTGAGATTAATTTATCGGCTTTTTTGATTCACGTGTAGATTGTATGTAGGTCATGAATGAGATTCTCTGTATTAGAAGAGTCCCTTCCCTGCAATGGGATAATAATGGGGCGATATGAATGAATAAGAGGTCAGGTTCGATTGGTTTTTATTTTAAGCAGGCTATTTCCAAGTTAATCTTTTACTGAATGATAAAATGGATGAATTTGCAAAAAAATTTACGACGTCAACCTTGCAACTGCTGGTTGTAATTTAAAGATGTAAGTACGTCAATAAAGGTTTTAGGGATAAGACTGGTAGGTAGAGAAACTGCTTCATTGTATTGAACATACGACTCTTTATCTTCATGCATCATGCGTAGCATCTCTACTTGATCTGTGCATGCATCATTATCCAGAAAGTACGAGTGCTGAGAACATGCCAAGACACTCCCACCACGCGCGCCGCCGCACGAATGTGGCCGAACGAGAATCGATGTCACACGAAGTCAGTTGTATTCCGGCTGACGGCTCCCTTCCAATATCGTGCTTCGCTTTCGCTACGCTCGCTGCCACTAGCTGCGACCCAACGCCAAACAATACTCCACGTTAACACTCAGTGCGAATACAAACATTTCTATTGTGCATTACAATACTAAAAGTTACCTGTTCCAAGTTATACCCAATAGTTACAATGAGTAAAATCAGATCGGGAGTGAAGTAAACACTGAACACGTTGTGGCTGTTTTGTTTTAGAACGCAGAATTAAAAGATACGAAGCTGTATAATTACTGTGCTACGTTTCCTGTGCGATGTTGGGGCAGAGTTTTGGTTAAAAAATTGACATTGGACGTTTTTTGGGACTTATTGCGAATGTGTATTGAAACGTTTATCGCTATTCACGGGCGCACTGCTATGCGCCACGATTTGGTGCATTTTATACGACACACATCCTCTGACCACTATTGCGAAGGAAGACTTTAGTTTATATGTCAGGTGAGAATTTCAACTGTTATCTAATAAAATATTATAGAAATAACATTCTAGAACATGCCAAAGTTGTAATAAAATGTAATGTTGTAATAAAATATAATGCGTCGGTAGCATTGAATATTAAAATCCATAATCAGCTGTGTGGTTTTGCAACAGCTAAAATAATATTAAATAACTGACTAAGCACACACGTAAGTAAACTCACACAGTCATGTTACTAATAATAACAACATTAGTGTAGGTATTTGCAACAAAAATTACAAGCTATTAGAATGGTGTTAAAAAAATAGTATTAATTACATTGAGGGATAAACCGCTAACGATTATAATATGAATATAAACAAACAATCAGTTACCTATGTTGGAGGCACAAACCTTTGTTTGTATTGCATATTAATATTCCAGTGTAACCTTCATGCTCTGCTGCACCTCAATACAAAGAAATACTGTAACATGCATGTTTAAAAATAAAGGACATAATATCTACATTCTAAGCATGTGGCGAAGATGTTTGTCCTGATTTTGAAAATGGAACAAGATTGGACGACGACATAAATAAACTCCTAGTTCCAAATTGTTTTATAACGAATTGAATTTTGGCTTTTCTTAGAAATTGAGCACTGACTTGAGTGTAGGACTGTGAGATGTAGGACAGGTAGATATTTGTAAACAGGGTTAAAGATGTCGGTATGTTTCCTTGCCAATTACTTCAGTGCACAGAGTACTTTTTCTCCAGTGTTTAACAAGGGTGTCAATAAATTTTAATTTTATTGAATTTAGGTATATTTCTTATTGTCATCTTTTGTATAAAATATGTGAAGTCTCTTTTATAATTGAATTTGTTTCATGTAGTTAGTTGCCTGTTTTTTTTTTCTTATCACATTCACACAGCGCCATCTAGCCCCAAATTAAGCAATTATATTTGCTTGTGTTATAGGTACTAAACAACTGATATACTACTTATATACATTTTTTTTATATTTATATTTTTGTATTATAGATAAATTACACCCAGACACTGAACAAACAATCATGCTCATCACACAAAGGTTTGTCCTGGGTGGGAATCGAACCCACGACCTCCAGCTTAGCAGTCAGAGTCACTAACCACTAGGCCAACAGGCCAGTCAAGTCAAAGCCATTTAATTCTATTATTCAGTAAACTCCATTATAGCAGTGTAAAACCGCAATACTACACCTATTTATACGCAACATTATTTGGTAGGTTAAAGTTTACGTTAAGATTAGTTTTTATCGAATACATCATATTATTTCTTATTTCGAAAATTACATGTCCATGTGTAGAGATTTTAAAACTGAAGCATGTGTCCCTACCGTACCTATACAGAGAATTAAATGACCAGTTTCCTTAAACGACCAAGCCCCCAGCCTCGTTGTTTACAACAGCTGTATCTATACATCTGTTTACATATTAGTAGCTGACATAAATCTGCTATAAATTCATTAATTCAGTGATATTGTAACTATAATAGAGTGCTGTATTACAATAACAAGTTTAGCAGATGACAAAGCTATAAAGAATGACGTTAATGTCATTTGAATCATGCAAGATTAACGCTAAGTACCTATAATATCTTGGCATGTTACGGCCAATGTTGTGTAACGTAATACCCATACCTGAGCATGATCTAACCAGATACCTAATATTGCTTTGTTAGGCACAAAGGAGGTTGATAAACCAAAGAGAACGTAAACATGCAGGTTTATTTCACGAAGTAAAAACAAAAACTTGTTATATTTTTTCACACAACAACTTGTCTGTGTCAAGTGAATATATTACCTTATTAAATGTCTAATTATGCACATTCTTAATTAATACTATTAAAAATATGCTTACTGCAAATAATCAGATTGAACCAGTTTGTTATGACCATTTCGAAAGATTATTTCGTATGTTTTTAAATATATTTACCCCATCCTTTACTTTTATGATTATGACGGATAGTTGTTATTTGTTTTCATCGACATTTTTCTATTCTTCTTGTTCTTTTCTTGTCGACCGTAAATCTGTTTAAACAGCATTGGCCCAAACTTTAATACGACAACAGTCCTGCTCTGTTAGCAGCGTTCGTCTAATCAAGTGGGTCCTTCTTTTTTAATTTTTCTCTTTCCTCACCTCCCTAATTGCTTTCCCCTACCCCATTAATTCTCAGCCGCCATAGTGGCGGCCACCATACCAGTAGTTTAAAATGATGGCTTATTGTATGTCGGCCACCACTTCTGGATTTCACTGACTGCTTACCATCAAGAGGAGGGAAGTCACTTTCGTAGGCTAATATAAAAAAAACTATCCTTATAAAGGCGGTGTGAACATGACCTCTTCATAGATACGTATCCGTTAAAACTGACTAGACTGTGATGACAATTACCATCAAAATTTAAATTGAATCATGTGTACCTATGTAGATTGAAAGTTATGATACATTTTCCTTACACGTCACTTTACTCAGGTACTTATGCATCCATGTACTTTACGTACCTACGATGAGTTATTAAACCTTACGTAATTAGTTTCTCACTTATGGTCTCAACAACAAACTATTGAAATACTCTAATAACAATTTCATTGGTTAAACTAAATAGCAATACTTTACTAATTAACGACTTCATACACCTGCTTAATAAGGTCATACCTACCTACTACCACTTTTACAGACTAATTAGCCTCTCCCTTCCTTTTTCCTTTTCCTTCCTCATCCACTTCTCCACGACAACGGTTTTATTTCTGAAATGCTTAGAAAACATAGCCATGTCCATAAAGATAGTTACAACTTATATCAGGTGGGTCATGTGCTGGTTTTCCACTAAAGTTGTGAAAATAGGTATACTTACTACAAGAGATCAGAATGGCTTGAAGTGCTTTTGGTTCGTATTGACAGCCTAAAAATAAAATAAATTAAATGCACTGCTAAGGTTTTTGAATGAAAATAATACCTTCGAGAGCTAGAGGCTTCGGCTGAAAATCAGCGCTGCAATTGTACTTGTACTTTTGCAGCACCATGCTGAGCTGAGGCCCATTAGCAGTACAATATAACGTTTCTATGTACCTACCGTGCTTGCAATATTACACTACCTTTGTTAGCTTATAAGTTAATTGTACCTACTTATAAAATTTTGTATTTGTTGCTATTTGTATTTTGTCATTGTACGCTAATAAATTATTTTTCTTTCTTTTTCTTTCTTTCTTTCTTTCTCAATGATATCTCATTAATTAAACTGCTCATGAAAAGGACACATTACAAAACAATTCTTTTTTTGCTGACTGTGACCCAGTTAATCTTATATGTTTAATTCTAAATATACCTACCAGTGTATTGCACAACTTTAACAGCGCGCTACGATGAGAATCATGTTCGTTTATCTTTGAGATAAAATATTACTAAATTGGTTTATCTATTCTATATCTAATATCAGGGTGTAGATATTGGAAGCTAATTGAAACTAAGCAAATCGGCGTTAATATATTTTCTTCTGTTTCTTCTTTTATTATAGCAATTGGCCTAAATTGGTACAGTTATTGAAATTGGTGGTCATATGTGAACTCAGCCCGTTCGTACAACTACATACGCCATCGCCAAATAAACGTATGCGATAAAACGAACCTAAAACGTACCGCGCTGTGTGAATACACTCTCGGTTGAAACTGATGGTTGGTATGTATTTCTCATTATTTTTATTATATTGGACACAATCATGGTCATAGTCTAGGTAACTACGTAAGATCAGGTGTAACTATAAAATAATACCTAGTGCAAAATTATATATTTCTTGCATTATAGATCTTGCCATAAGTATTTCAGAAAGCATGATTCAGTTTTTATCGACAAATTGAGGAACTGTTGCTAACAAATAAATAAGAAGTGGTATTTAGGAAACGTTTACGCAAAACTAGTGATGTATCTGCCATACGCGTCGACATGCGTGTGGGATCTGGAATGGACTACTTATTGAGGTGTTTTCTGAGTAAAACATGTCCGCCTTGCAATGATATAAATAGACGTATCTTCGTACTCAGAGCGTTGACTGAGCTTTTGGCGTTGTAAAATGACTTACAATTATAAAAAAAAATATTTTCACTGCACACTTTTAGTGTTAATACCTACTTACATACACAGAAATCAACACTATTGTGTTAAACTTTAAGTTTATTTTTCTGCAACTTGTATCAAATAGTTACGTTGTTCTTTTATAAATATGGCAGTATAAGCCAGGATTAACAGAGCTTAATCCTAGCAATTAAGGTGGTTCCGACGAAATTTCGCCGAAATCCGCGACTTTCATCTCGATATTTAGTAGATTTTAATGCTATTTATTCATTTTGTTTTTTGCCTACAATATACTTTGATTCATGAACTTTAGAATAGTAGAAGAATTATTTACAATAATTGATTATATAACTTATACTAACGATAATAAAACAACGTGATTTCACTTATATCGAAATATTACTTTGTAATTACTATAGTTATAAATATAAAAGTTATATTGAATCAACCGGAATAAACCAAATGTCAACTCTATAGATTTATTTCATTTATTAGGATAATGTTTCAATAGTTATTGATAATTTGGCTGAATCAGCGTCGCAGGGGCTCTGCGCGGGCGACGGGAGGCAGGGCGGCAGAGCGGCGCAAGCCCTTCTGACGGACGGACGTATGCGGTTTTTGTAAAAATTATTTACGTAATTCAATAATTGCAAATAAATAATAACAAAAAAAAAATATTGTGTGGATAGATTTAGTGTTGCAAATAAATTAGATTAGTTATTTAGATTTTTTTAGTGTATTAAATACATAGGTATTTACCTACATTTATTATTATTTTTCATCAAAATGACTAAAATTTCACGACTGAAACAAATACAAATGCAAAAGATTCAACACATGAATATCCTGTAAGTAGGTGTATACCTACATATTTTTAGTAAAATACCTTCTTTGAGATACTTACCTAGGTATCCTTTAATTATGTTTAGTTCCACGTAAACTAGGTAGCAGGTGGTGAGCCTAATGTCGCTCATGATAAGATCAAGGCAACACCGGGCCTCAAGAATCAGTAAATTTCTGCTGTTATATACCCTAGGGATATGAATATGAGCTTGCTACAATATTGTCTATGTCTACTATCATTTCGAACTAGGTGTGTGGTAGGTGGGCACATGAGTAAAATATCTAACTTGGATATTTACTCATGTGGCAAGGGCGCTTTCCGATTCCGACCGACATGTACGAGGTGCTTCGGTCGGAACACGAACGTCGGCGTCGGTCGTACAACTAGCATAGAACTCAAATTACAATGATTATACGTGAGATGCGTCGGTTTGCGACCTAGTTAGGTACCTACACAAAACAACCATACACGCTGCTGTTAGGTACCTAACTATCTACGTTATCTTGCACGAGCATAAATACCTATAAATTCTATATATACATACGGTGTGTACTTGAATATTCTATCGGTAAGTAATGCCGATTAAATATTCAAGTATTTACCTCGTTAGATTTTTTTTCATGAGCTGATAAAATCAGTGATAAGATACTAGGCTAAAGTAAATACCTACCCTTCTACTTTCAATGCATCTTATTTTGATTTATTTATTTGATTGCAAGAAAGGAAGAAAAAAAAGGCTTTACAAAACGTCTTAGTCTCTAACCAAACTAAAATATTTGAAGACTGTGAAATTATCACAATTAGGTAAATTAAAAATCCTACTCTCTGTTCCTTTATTATCGTACTATATGAATGTTTAATCCTAAAATTAAATAATATATTGTTGAGTGCCTACTGGACATAACAAAACTAATACCGTATTTTTCGAGTGATAGGTGTATGTAGAAAGTAATAGACCCGGCACGGTGGCACAGTATAAAGAATTCTACTCTTTTTTGTACAGTCTTTACCTAACTAGGTAAAGGCAAAAGAATTATGTTTTAGCACTCTATGTATGTATGTATGTATCTTTATTATATTATATTATATATAAACTTATTGTAAAATGTTTGTATGCCTTGTATGTAGGCAAAACATAGCGCACTATTTTTATGATTTCAAGACCTTTGTTATGTACCTATGTTAACAAATAAAATTTCTGATTTCTGATTTCTGATTTCTGATTATAAGTGTATGTACTGTAAAACTACCCCGTGACGTCGTCCGCATGGATCCGTTACTTAGCGATAATATTACATTAGTTCTACTTTACCGATTTTGCATTATATTATACATTTACAATACTGCAATATGTACTTACATACATATATATGTATGTACACATATATTTGTATGTACATATTGCAGTAATCTATACTTATAATGAATCTCTAGCGAGGTAATTTTCACGGTACATCCAAATCACTCAAACTGTGGGTACAATGCGTCTACTTTGGAAATTGTTCGTGTTACTTATTTTGCTAAGGGTACATTATATTGTGTACCTTACGTACGGGCACTTACTAGAAGATAATCAACATAGGAATGATGACGCTTTGTTTAAAGCATGTGTAACTGAAAATCCTTATCAGCTCCATCATTTGAATTCAGTTTTGCTGGTGTATGGTGCTGTTTCAAATTCAGTGCAGTGGTGGCCATACAGAGTAAAGATACTGTGGGAGAAAAAAGGAAATAAAGAGGACCGAGGAGGTAACTATGCCTTCGGACCACTGATTTTCAGACAAAACTTACATTTTACGTCGTTATGTACATGTTAAATGCACATCTCCAGCCAAACCGTCCCGCTTATTCTAAAAGATCTACTTCCGTAAAATATTTGCTGGCTATACAATATACAGAACGATTTACTGAAGTTATATCTAGATGAACCGAAAATAAATAAGGAAAATGAAAATATGTTAATTCATATAGGTTAATTAAATTAACACTTATGAACGTCAAAATTTACAAAATGTCAGCAAATTAACCTACAACCAGTTCGCTGACAAACTGAAGAACAATTTTAAAAGAATTTTAAGAAGAAGAATTGAAGAACTGGCAAGAAACTCAGGCCACTCTTTTTAATCGCCAGGTTATTAAAATTTTTGTAAGTTACAGTTTCAAGTAGCATGCAAAGTGACACAGGCAATACACTTAACTCTATAGGTAATTAAATACTTACAGCTTTCTATGTTGCAAAGAAAAAATAAAAAGTAAAATGTGTGCTTTACAGGCTGCCTCAATTTGCATATTGCTACAAAAGGTAAAGGCAACATGTGAACTGTAATAAATGTGTATATGTAAGTATTATATAAACTGTTAATATTCGATATAAGTATAAAGTAAGATGAACTTAATTTACCACAGGAGTTCACAATGTACATTGTGAACATCTATTTTACAAATCACAATGTATAATAATTTTAATATTACTAAGTATACAATTTTAACAAAACAATACAAAATGTGTACTTAACTGTACAATTATGGCTCGGGCATTATGTCATATATAATTAATACAAAAAAAAACATTTTATGTCAAAATGTATCAATAAGCGAGATTACAGGATGGAAATAAATTATGAATCATTTAGTATAATATTCTGTATACATCTTTGCTCGAGACAGAACAGCGTTTTGTTTCGATTAGATTCGTGTTCGTAGAGTAGATAATCTTTCTACTGATTTGGCTGCGCGATAGAAGCCTTATTATAAAGGATGAATTTACTATGGCAAACTGTAAAGCGCTAAAAGCAGTGGACCAGATATCAGACAACACCAACTCATGAGTGGCTATCACAGTCCTACTATTTTGTGTTCATTTTCGGCAGACTGTGCCTGTTATTCCTACCTCGTGGACTAAGGCTGATGAAATTAAATAGTGTTTAGGAGGTCCACAGTCTGTAGCACTTCAAAATTGTTTTGCATTTAATAGGCTCCAAGCCTATACACTCCGCAAGATTTGCCATTTAATACAATATACAAGTACAATGTATAGTAGACAATGCACAAGTGTAGTCTGATTTGTTACTCGAGTTTGGTAGCGGTACGTATCTACAGAACCAAGAAAAAGTTGTTGTCCTGCACAAAACCTTACTTTACATACATCAATATAACCGTGCCGTACAATTGCCTATCGAAGTGACTTCACTCTTCCTTATGATACAGTTAGTGGGATCCAAAAGACTAAGTGGTAGCCACCATTCCAAAGGTTATTGTTTCAAACTGCTGGCTAGGTGGTCTTTATGAGATGCTTTTTTATTATTGATGCAGGACCTCATATCATCAGTCCATGAAGACGCAGTGGAGTTAGAAAGTTATGAAAACTCTTGGCTTTTGTAAGAGCTAATTTTAAACACTTAACAATCAGACGGGCATAAATAAAGATTGAATTTTTCAGTATTGTTTTAAAAAGTCATGTACTAGTACTATTGATACAGTTATTTTATTCATACTGGTCTACCAACGTGACTCTGCCTGGATAATTTAAAGAAAAGACATTTTGCTGGGGTAATGTTTCAAACGTTACCTCAGCAAAATCTGTTTTTTTCCGAATAACTTTAAAACTATAATGCAAACAAATTTTGCTATAGGCAAACAAATTACTCCTTACGAAGCACTAATTATCTGTTATACTCTCATCTCTTATAAGCACATTTTTATCAACATTTTGCTGGGGTAACGCACTCCTCTGCTATTTTAATAGAAATTGTCTCAAACTGCTAGCATAGCGGCTTCATGATACTAGCGACACTAGAGGTACGCATACGTTTCATACGTGCACACACACAAACTTTCGCATTTATAATATTAATAGGATGTTAATACATTTTTTAAGTCAAAATGTTTTAGTTTGTTCATGTACAAAAAATATATATATATAACTATAACTAAATAAGTATAAACTCGGCAGGGTTACTAAACTAAAGTGTACTAGTATTAGTTGAAGAATACATATCATGTCAATTATAGGAATTTATCACAATGGTGTATTGTCATTGGGACTTAATTTTTAAGTGACTTCAAAAAATATTAATATTATATATATTATTAAATATTTTTTTGTATTCAATAATTCATAAAAATCGTTTTAAACGGCTTTTTTGATCAGGTAATACATTTCACAGCAGCTGGGTTTTGAGTTTATTGTTTTAACCCACAGTATTTATTTTTATTTCTACTACATATTTAACAAACGTCATGATTCTAAACACTTATCTTTGCTTTCGCTACTATATAAATAATATATACTAAAAAATATACATACTTACTAAACGAAATAATAATAGATACTAAAAAAATAATTCATTATTGGCGCGTCTATCAGATTTTAGCTCTGCGGTTTCGGACAAGTAAGGTCATTGTCTTATAGTTGTGCTACTGCTACTTGCCGCTAGAGGGCGAACTCGCACGCAATGTTTTTTTCGGGTGAGGCGCGGGGTGGTGAGGAAGCGAAACGCTCAAGGTCATATGTGACGGAACGCCCTTAAGTCTATGTCATGCCGCAGTCTCGAGAAAAGCAGAAGTGGTCTTAAAATTATTAATCTACCCACATGGATTAACGTTGCCTTACTGCAAAGGTTCTTTAGGTAAGCACATCTGTTATACTAGGTAAATAATTATGTAAATAGATCCGATGACATTGCTTTCGCATATCGCCTCGTGTATCAACTATCAGTGTTAGGTTGCAATCGTGACGTAAACATAATAAAAACAACGTATTTTAATGTGTATCTGGATTGAGTGATCCTTTCTCAGATTTCAACAAAACCAAAACATGTATTTAGTCAAAAATTGTCAAAACTCATGAGCGAAATCAAAAAATTTGTCACTCGCAAGAGATCGAAGATATTGGCCAAAACGTGGATCACTCAATTCAGACATGAAAATCCGAAAATAGGCACGCTGTGAATGAAATTTTCATTTCAAAAATTTGTACAGAATTTGTCACATTATTTTACAAAAAATCAAGATACTCAAACGTAAATTCAGGAGTCTATGGTAATTTCATTGGATCACTCAATCCTGGCGCTGTTAGATTGAGTGATCCCAGAACTACGGCATTATGTTTGTGAAATGCATATTTTTTTGTTCTACCGTGAAGGTAACTTTAAGAAATATTTGTACAAATTAATAATTAACTACAAATGCCTATAGTTAAAAACTTATGACCAATCGAACCTTTTTTATTTGCTGAATTGAGTGATCCTTATAAACGCATGTTGATATCTACCTCTTGGTATATTGTGAACTTATACTACGTCGAAAAATTGTACAAAATTATGACTAAAGGTAGGTATACAATTTATTGGTATACGTCATTTCATTCGCGAGATTTTCGATTTTATTTTATTGTCAAAGAAAAACACAGTAGGGTGACCATAATGAGGATTTATTTGAAAATTAAAGTATAAATACAAATGTCTATCTACTTTATTGAAATTCTAAATCGCAAATTACATATGTAAGAACATGTAAAAAAATGTGTGATTCTTGTTTACTGTTATAAGTTGTACGCATATTATCATCATAACAAACCATTCGCCCGTTTACATAGCCGTGGGCTCGGTAATGACCGATTCCACCAGGTTGCATAGAAGGTATGAACTCTAAACCTCCTAGTAATCTGTAGGACCTATTTTTAACTAAAATCCTTTCGGGCACATCATATAAATTTACTTTTTCTGTTCCATTTAAGTCCATTGAAATAATATTTGTAAGTTCATAATTATAGGCAGCAGTACCATTACAGGAACTACACCTTCCCTTTTCATCATCGCTACAAGAAATTGCATCTTCTAGGGCGCGAATAGTAAATATAGTTATAATATCTAGATTCAATGGCAAGAATATAATATTTCTCTTTAATTCCGGTGCCGTGCAAGATTCTTTTAAGCACGTTTTTGTGGAAACTGCACTTGAAAAGAAATTTAGTAGAATTGATTCGAAAATGTACGTTACATTACAAGTACAATCGATGGTTATTGAGCGACCTGTCTGGTTTTTGGTAAAATATTGAAAAGCTATATGGCATCTTAATTTAGATTGATCATGCTTTGAATCAGTTTCTCTTAAACATTTAATGTATTCTCTAATGTTTTCATCTGTTGCATTGTTTATATCATCTTCAATATTTTTGTATTGGTTGCATCCTAAAGCTATAAGATACATTACTGAATCAAAAGCACAGGTATTCACTAATTGTATTTCATTTGCACCAACAAGGGTGGAACTAATCAAGTTGCCATTTTTAACAAATTTTACTCTTTCATCTTGCTTTATTATGTCTTCTTCTACTTTTCCTTTCCAATTTTCACAGAACGAAGGTTTATCAGAAAAAATGGAATCTCTGGAGAAATGTTGATGAGATTTAAGTTTTGGACGTTTCATTATTTTATTAGAAGTTTTAGAAGCTTTTCTTTTAATCGAGCGCTTATGACCAGAAGTTTTCTTATTTTTGACATCTTGATAAATATCACATAATGCGAGGTCGAGCTCTCCTTCTAAATATTCTAGAGAAGTTTTCATAAATTGATCGATTCTATATCTGAATAGCTTTGTTTTAAAAATTAAACATTTTAATGTTTTAAAATGACTTTCCGCTGCTGATGAAGACGGTGATTTGTTTCCTGACTTATAGAATCGGCATAATAAATTAGACCACAGCGGCATTTTGTAAAACAATCTCTTCAGGATAGATAAAAATGGCGGGTAAAAGTATATATTTTTATTCTCCGACGTAGTTTCGCATTTATTGGATTCAACGCGTTGATCAAACCATATCATGGAGTCAATCTTATCAAAATTGTCTAAATCTTCATCTTGTTCAATTTCCTCCTCCGATTCTTGAAGATTATCCGGATCACCATCAGGATTATCTAGTAAACTATCAAGTCGCTGTTTTGCCTCATTACATCTTGAAAATATTTCGTTATGATTATCTATGTATTGTCCAAGACATATTTTTATTATATCTTCAATTATCGTTTTTGCTGTATCATATATCTCACATTTTTTTAACTGTAATATACAACGTATATAAAAAAATTTTACGCGGTCATCGATGTCATTCTTGAAGCAAGATAAATTGTGCAGTGCCTTCACGAAGTGGCTTGTATCAAGCCTTATAAAAGTTGCTGGTAAATGTGTAGTTTTGTTTTCTAAAATTAAAAACGAGTGCCTGATGTAGTCTTTTATATTAGTGTGTACCGTAAACGCTTGAACGTTAGCTGATAACAAAGCTGAAGAGTCATCTGTGATTACCTCGTGAGGCACGTTACCTACGTAACTCAGCCATTTTTTCAAAAAATCCAAAATTAATGTTGCACTATGAGCATCAGTAACCATTTGAAAAATAGGAACGGATTTCAGATTTTTGTCAGCAGTAGTAAGTCCGGTATATAAAAACAGTGTCTTGGTAATTGCAGTACCATCAGGAAGATGTATTGTTTCAAAAAATGACCCTGTGGCGTCTAATGTAATAGTAACCCTCTCATTTTTATCATAATACATTCTATAGTACTCAATTTGCTTATCACTCCAATAATAGACATGAAAATTTGGGTGGACTAAAATTTCACGTATTGATTTTTCTGAAGTTTTTGCTAGAATAATCAAAGATGTCAATGGATTAGCATCAGGCAATTGTCCAAGTTTTGTATCAGATTTAATCTGCCGCAAAGCACTAATTGATGGTAATACTGGAGGTACAATATTTTTGGGATTTTTTACACTGGTTATTAATTTTGCAGCCATTTCATTATGAACCAGAATCGCTGGCTTATATTGCAATTCTTTAGATAAATGTCGTCTATTGTATGGTGTTAATTTAGACTTTTTTAGGGGGGAATGTTTGAAGGAATTATCTATATTAACAATTTTGCTGATGAACGTATGTATTTTGTCAGTACGTGTCAAAGTTACTATTTCAATGTTGGCTTTACATTGAGTACATTTTCCTTTGAATTTTAAGGCATCATCACGAACTTTATACTTCTTCAAAGTCCAAGTACATGGTAACTTCGAATTGAACCATATCTTTTCTTTAAGCATGTGGGACCATTTAAATTTTGGTAAAGATTTATATCTCTGATAGCGACCTGAGTCAGATTTTTTCCTTCTTAAATATAAAGGTGTAATTTTTTTTATATCATACATATCAACGTCAAAAGTAAACGAACAACTTTCAACGTCTAAAACGGTGTTTGGACTATTACATTTACTCGATGAGGTTGTAGGAGTAGACATTTCAGAAGTATTTTCCGTTTCTTCGTTGTTTTCGTCAAGTATTCGTAAACTTGCAGCATTGTAGTTTCTTCTATAAGACAAATATAAAGCCCTTGGTGATATTTTGGAATCGAATTCTTGAGACATTTTAGAAAAAATCACATCATTATATTTAATATTCGGGTTTCTCAAAATTTCCGCATATTTATGAAACAATTGCATTTGTTTATTCAAATCTATTAATGGTTTTCGACCCCTCTTCATAGTTCAAGCGTCTATAAGAAAAGGGAGCTTGGTCAGTCTTATTATAAAAACCCTGACAGTCGTACGTTTTTAATTATAAATATATAAAAACTGCTGAAATTGTAAGATTTTTTTTTGCAGTTATGAACAATTATTATGAGGTTCATTAATTTAAAAGTACCTACATATTTTGTTTAATAAACAGTCTGCTATTTGAGAATCAACAATCATTTAATATTTTACCTTCTAAAATCTTAATTACGTTGTATGTATATGCAAATCCAATAAAATAATTAAAATTAGAATGACATACTTACATTGTTGCACAGAACAGGAAAACTGATGACCTAATTATCACTATACTGTTGCACTGTGTTTCCAACTTAGAACTAAATAAAAAATGATGCGTCATTTCACAGATATTGACCTTAATGACGGTAAAATAAAAATATCCGTCAATGGCCGAAATTTATGTCTACCCTACAATACTTCATTCTTTGACAATAAAATAAAATCGAAAATCTCGCGAATGAAATGACGTATACCAATAAATTGTATACCTACCTTTAGTCATAATTTTGTACAATTTTTCGACGTAGTATAAGTTCACAATATACCAAGAGGTAGATATCAACATGCGTTTATAAGGATCACTCAATTCAGCAAATAAAAAAGGTTCGATTGGTCATAAGTTTTTAACTATAGGCATTTGTAGTTAATTATTAATTTGTACAAATATTTCTTAAAGTTACCTTCACGGTAGAACAAAAAAATATGCATTTCACAAACATAATGCCGTAGTTCTGGGATCACTCAATCTAACAGCGCCAGGATTGAGTGATCCAATGAAATTACCATAGACTCCTGAATTTACGTTTGAGTATCTTGATTTTTTGTAAAATAATGTGACAAATTCTGTACAAATTTTTGAAATGAAAATTTCATTCACAGCGTGCCTATTTTCGGATTTTCATGTCTGAATTGAGTGATCCACGTTTTGGCCAATATCTTCGATCTCTTGCGAGTGACAAATTTTTTGATTTCGCTCATGAGTTTTGACAATTTTTGACTAAATACATGTTTTGGTTTTGTTGAAATCTGAGAAAGGATCACTCAATCCAGATACACATCGTATTTTATCCGTCCAATTTAGTTCTGTTACTGGCCGCTATAGCGCTGCCTTTACTACATGTATTTTTATTTATATCGGTTTAGGTACTGGTCTGTTATATGTAGGGGAATTTGCTGTTTCCAGTAAAAAAAGTAAGTCTGTGCTGCTAGCTGAAAAAAGTGCCAGGGCCGCATTTAAATAACAGTAATTCGGTAGTGAACATATCAACTCGTCTATAGTTTTTGTCCATCTAACCATTGATATACAAAAAACCATCTAACGTATATTTCTATATATGTATAAAATTCTAAGTCTAAGTAATTAATTTAATCTATATCTATACTATTATATAAAGCGGAAGAGTTTGTTTATTTGTTTGTTTGAACGCGCTAATCTCTGAAACTACCAATAGGATATAAAAAACTTATTTTGCGTATGTTAGCCCAGTTCTCGAGGAAGGATAAAGGCTATGTGTTATCACGCTTTTGGTGACGGGAGCAGGGCAGTAGGCAAAAACGCGGGTGGAACCGCACCGCGGAAAGCTAGAAATAGTTATAAAAATAAAGAATATTTGGAGAGAAGAGATATAAATCAAAGGCAAAAAATATAAAATAAAAACCATAGTTGAATAATCCAACCAATCAGTATTTCGAAGTTAATAACGTGAACTTAATATGACAGTCGAGTGTATTGAATCCAAGTAAGTTAAATGCAAATGTGGTTTGTACAAGATAATTATTAAATTTAATTATAACACACGAACCAAGAGTTAAGTCAACGTACCTAATGGAAGTTTTGTACCTGCGGATACCACTATTTGTATTTTGAGTATTTTGTTCATATTAAACCTATTTGACAAGCCATAGCATATATATTCAAAGTATTATATAACAACAAAAAGTATAACGTGAATAGATCAAGTTTGAATGTAAAAATGGCATGCAATACAATATGCACCTGTGAAAATGAAATACAAAAATTAAAATAATCGTAATAAAAGCAAAGGCATTTAACATTCAGCCGTGAAAACTAAATGTTTATTTGTTGGTAATTTCTATCAGTTCTTATTCCAATTTACTCTGCCGGGTTAGAAATTTATATTATACTGCATTATTTGAATGAACCTTTAATTCAATAACAGTATTTAGGCATTATGTTCACGATGGAATTTTCATTAACAACCGGCCTAAGTATTTTTTGCGTAATCGACGCAATATTTGTTTAAATTCAGAACACGTATACATTGTTGGAAGTAACACAAGTTTCTCTTGTTTACTCGATGCTAAAATACAATAATGGTCTCTATTTATTTGTTGTTATATGTACAGTTGTTGTAGAGAGTGAACATAGGTGCTTAAAAAGAAATAACTAAATTGTAAATTCAAGGTTAAGAAACTATGGATTAGCGGCGGTTTGCTGTTTTATTTTCTACCCGCGTAACTTTAATTTTCTTGTAGGATTTCACGAGGTTTCGCGTCGTTTGGCAATTCATTCAAATCAGCATTCACCAATTCATTGATTCGAAAAAGTCTCTTTGACTATTCGTTTCGCGTATGCGTCTGATGCGTAAAATTAATTTTGGATTTGTAAACAACCGTTTCCGAATGTTGAGAATAAAATAGCTATAGTCCTTGGTAACATAAATAGAAATATTACAATGATTAGGTTTATTACAAAGATTTCTTCAGCTGAATGTTATTATCTGCTTTGTCTGCTTCGCCTAAATATTGACTAATAAAGAGTATCCTTGGCATAAGTCCACTGTTGTACCTACTTTTTACTAAAGTTTTCTATTGTGTCTTTTTAGTAAAAGAAATAGATACAAATGTTATTTCAACACGTTATGTGCACAGATTGTATTTAAATGCTAAAAGTAAAATACATCTAAAATACTATTTACCTATAAACTGTAATTAGAATTAGAATTGTAGGTACTTATAGTTGCGTAAAAGACAGACATTACGCTCAAAATTCTGCTCAGCTTTTGTTTTTAAACAGTCACGTCCCGCACTAGGGAACAAGCCCTGTGTCGCGAAGGACTTTACAAACATACATTTAACGGACTCAAAGTACACCCAGGCTCGGAACAAATTTTTATGAATCACACAGTTTTGTAGTGCACAGTAGTCGCTAGCGCTCTCACTGCACCATAGAGGCAGTCGATTATAAATATAACATTACCTACCTATAATTTATTAGTTTTCATTGCAGTTCTATATATTTACAATATCTGCGTGACCTTCTTATTGTTTTTTAGTAATCATTTAAATCAGAGAACACGCACTTTAGAGACCGCTCAAAAAATAATAATATAATTTTCATTAAGGTCCCTTCCTTAACATGGTTGTTTGTTGTTCCAGGTCGCAATTGATGGCGTTACTCAGCATCCGAGGCGATTGGTATCTGTATTTTTGGTTAATATATTGTAAAATCTATTCAGCGATTATATGGTTGTTTGGCAATCACTGCCGCGGTTCTGATAAGGTTCGCTCGGTGATAACGACTGGAGTCGGCGGACAGTCGCCTGGAGGCCTTCAGAGAGTGCGCACGCGTCGTCGTAGAGCGCAACAGAACCACCGCGTCAAACATATTGTTGCTCTTGCGAGAAGACCGTCTCTTAGAAGGATTGTAATGGCACCAGGAGCTAGCACCGCCCACGCTATGATGGAGGACAAAGAGAAGACGCTGCATGGAGCTTTGACAACCGGTGAGTTCCTTGTTTCAATTTACAAATTTTGCTATACACATATTCAAATGTACCTCTACGTATTCTCTCTGACGTAATTAACGTCTAAGTCTATTGTTTTGAACTTTTAATTTACTTGTATTGTTCTGTTACACAAACCACTTTGAGTCACGATTTCATTCGTTTGTTTTTATAGCCAGGGACACACCTCCGACGAGAGTAGGTACCGACACTGCGATGGTTATGTCAATAACATACATTTGAATACTTTTTGTTGTTACCGGAATATAAAACAATACACACACTGCGTGCTTTACAGATAGTTCCCTTTCCTTTTGGATAACAGTTTTCTTGAAAACGTAAACTTTCAGTGAAACATTGTTGCATTTTATTGTCGCTGTTTAGGCTTTATACAAAGGTTAGTATAAAGTAAAAGTAGCAGTTATTATTATAAAAATAGAAATGTTATAATAAGCGCATTGCTTTAATTGAGCAATGTTATCCAACGGACATTCTCTTAAACTTCCTACTCTGCTCTGTCATTGGTAAGGTCATTATTATCGTGAACAGTTAACAAAAAATAACAATGAAACTTCAATACATTTATAATTTAAAAGTAAATAAATAGTCTGTGCATTTTAAAATAATTCAATTTAAAATTTCTGCTTATTGTCTTCCGTAAAATGTTATTTAGATATTTCAAAAAACTTTAATTTTTTTAAAAATTCCAAAGCTAAGTATTATTAATAAGTGGAAAGACCAAATTTAACATCATTTTCATTAGGTACTCATGGCTTGGCAGTATATTTATCAAATTAATAATGAATGAAGAATTTCAAAATAAAAAGTTTGAGGAAAAACCAGAGCATTAAAGTCTTTCAGTTTCAGCCTATGTTATCATATGCCTAGTTTATGATCAACAATTTCGTCAATAGACAGAATATGATCTTTTTTGCTCATAGTCTTTTGTGCTAGTCATTTTTCAGTATGATACGTTTATATATTGTATATTGATACGTTTTTCATAAAAAAAATAGTTTAAGGGCTTGTTCCACAATCATTAATAAGTTTTAAGTGATGAATCGTATAAATAAATAAGTGAATCCTATTAAGATTTTTTATGCGTAAGTTTGTATATGTGTTTGTTACCACTCAGCGCCTAAACGGTTGAACCGATTTTGATGAAAATTAGTATGTAGAGAAAGTCGGCGCCGGAGACGGACATAGGCTACTTTTTATCCTAAAAATCGGTCTGATTCCCGAGGGATACAACAAAACATATTTTACACGCGAGCGAAGCCGTGGGGCGCAGCTAGTAATTAATATAAGTGAATTAACAAATTTATTATATTTACATTAACTATCAATTTTTTGTATTCCTCGGGTACCTACCTATAAGTTAACTGGTGATTCTAAAGAAGCGCTTCAGCTCATCAAAATAAACTATGTTTTATCTGAGATTGTATGAGTTTGATATGTGCGATCTCACCTTGTGCGATTAGTTCTGTTGATTACAGACAGAATTCAGACGGTTTTATCTCGAGCGTATTTGTTATTCATACTCATAAATGAGGTATATATATATATAATGATTTCCTGAAAAAACCCGTGTCACAATACATATATTTAGTTTTACTTATCTGTCGTAAAAGTATGGTTTCACTGCATGTAAATTTCTGTCAATATTCTTAAATCTTATGTAATTGTAGATAACCAGGCAGAACTGCTTTAATTAATCACGACTAATCCAAGAAAAGATAACAATTATTTATTACCACAATTCTTCCTTCTGTAAACTTTTTGTCGCCTTAATCAACACTTACATAATCTATTATTATACTAATTGAGAAGGAAATACAAACAATATTATATGAATATTAATTCATTTGTCAGTGTGGTACATAACATACATTACTAGTCTAGGTTAGTCTATTGATGGCAACGGAACTAGGAGGACGACCCTGTTGGCTCACAACCAATCCATCAGTCAGGTGTCGTATTTTTTACTTGAAACGCTTCCAATGTTAAAGCTAACACAGGTTGAAATATTGATGTTATTAGCAAATAATACAGAAGGAAATACTCATAAATATAAACGAATTTTGTGCATTCAAGATATAACTGACACTGTGAAAACAGTGCGAGAAAATCTTAAGAATGATTAAAACACATAAAAGATCAAAATATAGGCCAAACTATTAAGATCAGCTTAACCTAACTTGAAGATAAATACAGCATTTGTACAACATTATAACTATATATCAGTAACTGTGTAACGTGCGACCCTTGTTCTTTATTCGTTTACATTTTTAGATTTTAGATGGGTAATTGCTATCTCTAACATATTAATATTTTAGCACTTGGTACTACTAAACGGCACTGCCATTCCAACCTCGACCAACACTCATAGCTCAAATACTATTTTGTACAAGATTTTAACAATATTTCACTGAAGGCCTCGAATGTGTGTCGGCTATAAAAAGGCAATGATATCTTTAATTAAACGTTATGTTGTGCGGCAGTAACGGTCAATTGCCTCGGGCGTCGCTCGTCGAACGAGAAATGAACGATACGAATACGAACTATGTCCCGTACTAAAATAACTTCTGTTACTAAATGCATCCTGTTTTTTCTTTAAATAGCAGTCAAATTTACACTTAGAATACAATAGTGTTGCAGAAACAAATTTATTTTTCAAAATGCTGTGTTACAAATTTGGCATACCAAGTTGACGGACACAGCTCGAATAATTGCGTTATTTAAATGCTGGACAGGACACATAGGTCTCAATACTGATGGATCGGTACTTCATAACGATATCATACACCATACCGACCAATGAGAACCGCTCGGGACTGGTTGAACCTAAGATTCTGGGAAAGCAGTAAGCATTCGGCGACATGATGATGAAATTACTACATCACATGAACATTAAATGACCATACTCTGACTGACACGTGTACGCAAAATGGTCGCCATACTCAAAGATCGATAGGCTTATCATTTTATTCAACGAATGACAATATTACACGAGATTCCGACCTCTTAAATTGTGATCTTCCACATACGTAGGTATTAAGCATATCTTATGTCAAGAACAATGTTAAGTAGTAGAAAGATAACAGAAAAAAGGCGTAAAATGGCGAAATGCATAAATAAATCTATAATTTTATAAGCCTTTTTATTTTATGACCACATTTGCACCCGGAGAGGTCGAATGGAACGCTTGTTTGCCATTCTAGTAAAAATGTGAGCACGCGCCAAAAGTATTTAGAAATGGAATCTAATTCTATCAACATGACATGACATTCATGAGGACGATTTAAAAAAACTAATCGCGCGATGTATGACGTACGTGCCACGCCTCCGTTTAGAAGCAACAGTGATAAAACAAACAGCCAATGAGGACGATGTAGTAACAAAATAAATTTTAAAACAGCAATCAATTTTTGTTTTGTATTATTACGTTGATATTTAATATTTTATTTATTCTGAGTGGTACAATTAGCGGTCAATATGTTTTGTTCTTTATGATAATAATAATCAATTATTAAATCATAATAATGTGATAAAAGAACTATATAATTGTTGATAATCAGAAGATAGCGATAGTGTTATTTTTTTTTAAATTTTATGAAATTTTACTTAGGAGTTAACAAACAGTTTGTTAATAAAGTACATTACGTTTAGATGATCGATGTCACAGATTAGAATTATTTTTCATTGTTATCTTTGCCCCCTGTAGATTTATCAGTGGGTGTGTTGCCAAGTAATTATCGAACAATTTCTCTACAAATATTTACAAAGAAGTGCAAAGACTTGTCGAAAACGTACAAGATATGACTTAACTAAGATAAAGTTGTTTTTCATAGAAAACGACTTATCATTTTGATAATATGTCAACATAAAGTGTTGTATATAGTTACACTCATATTGTAACCTCCTTCATGTAAAAGACTTTAGATGTAAGCAGACGCTCAGTGGAAGTCTTCAGACAGATGATATATAAGAATATACAAAGGCGAGAATGGCTTGTTCAGTTAATTAAATTAATATGTAGTTACTTTATTTTGTCAAGTTCAATTCAATGACATACATACATAAGGTATGTATGTATGTCATCGAATTGAACTACCTAAATTTGAACCTACCCAAATATGCACTATCCTTTGAGAACCAACATAATAAATTTTGGCATCAACAAAATAATTGCAAGAATGCGAATTAATGTGATTGGAACACTTCCTGTAATAGTATTTTTTGCCAATGTTCCATCAAATTAAATTTACACGCTTGTAAGCAATTTCATTTAGCTAGAGTCAGCCGTTATTGGACATTTGTTGCGCCAAACTGGCTGCTTAGGTAGAAACTGTTAGGTACTAAACTAAATCTTCTGTATATATTAGGTAGTGAGATGAGCTTTGACTCATGCAGTAGCGACTACTTATATTTGAAAGCTAAATATTATATTTATTGTAGGGAAAAGCCAACAGAATAGAATAGAATTTTATTGGTAGAAAATGAGATATACAATAAGTACACCGGCAATACATTTAATAAATAAAATACTAAAATCCTTAATAACTGATACAGCTATCAAAAATTTTATGATTTATGCCGTGGGAAGTACCTATACAAAACAATACAACAGGGTAACAGTAGTGTAGACGATGCTAGTTCCCTAATCACTACGAGTACTCTTTACTCGTTGCAGCCCACCTATGTGTCTGAGCTATTTATACATATAGTAGGTAACAGCCAAATAATTTCTGTGAATGATGCTCGTTGGTCTGATGTGTCTGCATAGTAACTAGTGTCGCTACTACATAGCTGATGACGTCATATGCTATTTTACTGTTTTATGTTTTCAGTTTTATTTGTGGATTTTGGCGTTAAAGTAATTTAATTCAAACAGTGGCAAGCGGTGTCTGATGATTGTGAACCTCAGCAGCATCAAGCATACTGCCAGTATAGAATGAAAACATTTAGACTGTACTTGCAGTTTAAGTACCTACGGCCAATCACTCCAGTACGTTAACGTATTAGATTTAAATTGAATAGGTAGATAGGTACACTGGATCGGCTACTTACCAATCCAACTACAACAAAAACCTGGAGATATAGCTGTCTTCTGTGAAATATACTTTTCTATTTGAAAGTCTTATTTCAAGTACTTCAAGTCTTACTTTTAAACATAAAACATCTTTAGTTAAACATGATGTTTTCAAGAGAAGGCTATAGACATGTATAGGCCTGTGATTTCCAAGCATGTTGCAATAAAATAGAATTAAATTATTGCCTAGGGAGTAGGGAATGAAGGCGGAGAAAGAAAAACTCTGTAGAGGTGAACGTTTAGAGTACTGATTCTGCTAATTCACGTAGAGGACAGATTTCTCCGTTCAACTTCGCTTATTATTCACGTTGGTACCAGTAAGGATCTCCTACCTTAAAATGTGGTACCATTCGACTTTATTTCCATACAAGGCCATGTGAGTTTAGTGCCTTTGTCAATACATGTAAATGAACTCGCGACTTTATTACTTAACTCTTTTTATCTGTATTTATACAATGACGTTGCGTTTTTATATTGATTATAATAATAGTTATAATTCGGCATGAAATTATCATAAGTTAGGTAGGTAATAACAATAATAAGATTGTTTACAATACCTATTTGTGTATTATAAAACCAAAGAAGAATATCTTAATTTCAATTGCTACTTCTGTAATAGGCTATCCTACCTGGGGATATACAATTAGGAATATATGGAATAGGGCCTTTATCTGTGGCCTGTATTCACCATACTTGTTAGGCTATTATGTTATTAATTAGGTTTGTTAAAACTGCAGATGCGTATCAAGTGTTGCCTTTTATAATTTCCTAACAATATTATCTAATTACCTACCTAATTGTAATTTATATTCCTATGTGCTATAAAGTATACTAATATATAACAACTAGTAAGAGTAGTAAACACACAAACAAATACATACACACATAAGACAAATAGGTATCAAGTTAAAAGATAAGCACATCAATAGGTTGGTATGGTACATTAACAAAATTTATGACTCTTTTTATTTTAAAAACAAAAAGAGACATTGCGCATAAACGACATGGTGGCAGTCAATTTGTCACAAACTTGTTTTCTATTCCTAATCTATGACTGTGCAAGAGAGGTCAGTCCGTCAGTGAAATCAATCCTAAGAAATCTGATCATTTGACCTTTTCATTAGGTATTGATAGCAAATACATCAATAAATAATATTATTTCACGTTATCTGTGCATGATGGTAAACGTCATTTAATTTTCATTCAATGTGATTTTGCATGACACTACACGGTACAGAGGCCCTAGACAAGTGTCTTATATGTATATATATTGGATTGACATATGCTAACGCCAATGCTTATGTCAATCTCATACATTTTTTTATCTATTCTATGAATAGAATAGAAATCTTTGACACTTGTCTAGGGCCTCAGATGTATATGGTTTGAAGAACGTGCATGAGTCCTAGCTGTCATAGCTGTCCAAATTTTTTTCTATTCTTGTTCGTTTGTTTTCTTCCTTGACATGTAAATCTTCCTTTGCAAATGAAGTTACGGTACACTTAGTTTTGAAACAATATGCCTTTTTCAAAGTTATACACTGTATAAATCTTATAAGATATAGTGAGATAAAGTGAAGAAAACATTGATAATCAAAAATGCAAGAAAATCATGACCATGACGAAACCTCTAAATATGTAGGTACTCAAAAGGAAGTGATGTTTTAAACATTCCCGACCATAGATATAGTTTTCAAGTGTCCATAACAATTAGAGATATTTAAATAAAATTGAATTACTTAGTACGTTGAAACTAGCGATGAGCTAACTATTTAATAAAATCACAATATAAATGAAACATTTCTTAACAAAAACAATCTTGAATGTTAGGTTAATTATTTAAATTTCAAATGCATACATTTCTTGTTTTAATTGTTGCCAGGGAGGCTGAAAAACATTTCTAATAGATAAAGTTTGCATAAGATTTATACTTAGGTATAATAATTATTAACACACAAGAGACATTTATAGTCGTACATAATATCTAAGTACTTATCTTGATTGTGCGGTTTGGTTGTAAAAATAAACAATGTAATATTTACAATAAAAGGTAATTCAATTTAAAACTTAGGTAAATACTAAAACCTATTGTGTATACAACACGATATCTTTTACGGCACATTCGGTTGAAGAAACATGCATTCTGAAAATAATTTCTAGAAGAGAAAAAATGCTACGTATATCACGGAATAACATAATACTTACTTCTAAACATTTTTTTTATGATTGTAAGCTGACCTCATAAGTCACATGAGGTGAGGTTTATTTACCTATCTGTCCCACTCGAGGTCCACTCGGTCCCCGACATGTGAGATAATGTATCTGTGGAACTGGTTCCTATGCAAGGCAACGTGAGTCGACGTCTGGGAATACTAGGTACGTATCTATATTGTGATGATGATAATCATCTAAGTACCTATCTATTTGTTTAATGAACAATTCATATGATAATTTCTTAAATAGTTAATGGTTTTTATTTTTCTTAGTATCTTTCTATCGTACCTGAACGATTCCGCAAAAAACGTATAGGTATTAAAATAGGTGAAGCCAAACTGTGACTAATTTCATATTTTCAATTAGGTATATAAGTATCTACCTATGTTGATGGCATTGTAACTAAGACCCTCGTTTCATAATACGAGGACAGCCATAATTTGTTATGGCCGGCAAGTTTGAGGGAACGAGGGTTTCAAAAGGCACACATTTTAAAGTGATATTTGAAAAAGAAATTCGTTCTAAAACTAAGGTAATTTGTTTCTATTAAATAGGTACACGTAGTGATTGTATTATTTAGATACTGTTTGGTGGTTGTTTCAAAGTGACCGTTTCGCGTTTCCCGCCAATAGCTTCTGAGATCACATCGCTAAAAATAAACGAGTCACTGTCTGGAACAAATGAAATTATATATCTTTAGAAAGTTATATATCACTTAAAGTTCCAGCAACTAAACTTCTGTTATCACGTGATTGGTGACGTACGTAACATTAATGGTTTCAGTAAATTGCCATGGGAAGGTCAGGCAAACCGTTTAACTTTCCTTGACCATAATCGTGATAGTTCATTCGCAGAAAATGCCATGACTTACGTAAATTCACACACGGCGCCATCTAGCCCCAAATTAAGCAATGATATTTGCTTGTGTTATGGGTACTAAACAACTGATATACTACTTATATACTTTTTTTTTTTTTTTTTGTAAATACATACATATTATAGATAAATTACACCCAGACACAGAACAAACAATCAAAATGAAATGAAATAAATAAATAAATAAGTAAATGAACAGAACAGGCTATGTAACATCACGCTATTGGCGACGGGAGCAGAGCAGTAAGCAAAGACGCGGGTGAAACCGCGCCGCAGAAAGCTAGTAATAAAATAACAAAGTGCCACTAAGATTTAAGGCTGATATTGCATAAGAATTGATAGGTGATTAGTAGATAGTTCAAATTTTGATCGATTCGAAAATATTTTTATTGGTTTAATTTCACCTGTTGTCATCTTTACGTCATAAAAAATAAAACAATAAATTTAAAAATAAGAATGTAGATATATCAGTTCTTTTGCCTACGTCACTAAAACATTAAGTACTGAAAGTATTAGATAAAAAATCTTTTAAACTGTCATTAAACTTTTGTCAATCATTGTGTAATAAAGTGTTGTAGGAATACGACAGTAGATATGAGACACACCTCCATCGTCAATCTAAATATATGCCACGAGTTCTCGATCGTTTCCGTCGGTCCAAAGTCCGTAGTACTGTACACAAGATAGGGTAACCCTTTGGTAACCATCCGAATTGGGACACAATATCTCAATGAACTTATCAACGTGCAACCTAGGTACCTAATTTAAAATGTTGCCAAACAATTTTAGAGGTAGCTTTGAAGTTATCTAAAGATTTTGATTGGGTTTGACAATTAACGAACCAAAACATGAATTTCAAGATATATTATATCGGCCAGTCTGTATTCAGTCTGTACTTTGTCCGTTACGTGTAAAAAAATAGATCTGAATGTTATTATTTTTTATTATTAGTACCGGTACCTAAGCACACGTACAAGTAGGTAAAATGCATGTATCTTCTTCAAACGTAGTATCCTTACCTAGTTTACTTTTTATTTTAAAGTGTACAATTATCCAATCCGCTCCATTCATAATAAACTGGCAACCCTACATTGTCATGCATAAGCGTCGTCTGCTTCGTTCAAATACCTACCTATCTCATGCCTGTAATAGCGTACGATAACCTTGGTTTCCTAAGAAATAAATTCTCTCTCTTTAGTATATATAAAAATACAGTGAAAAAGAGTACCAATTGTTTTTTATCATTAGTTTGTGGCCATCTACTGCTGCGATGCTGTTGCAACGTTTTTTGAAATCGTTCAATATTTATTTGGAGCAAGATAAAAAGGTACCGATTAGATCATAGTGATTAAAGCCTCAACAAAAATAAAAAACGTTATCACTGTCGGCAACATTTACGGCTTATGGTTCTTGCTCATACCGCACCTCAAACCACAGAATAGATAATATAGTAAAACACTTGCAACATCATAACATTATTTGTATCATGTTAACATGTCATATCAAATAACAAGAAAGACATAAGCCTTGTTGCAATCATTCTGATACCCAGATTAGTATCATAATCTATAGAAATTGTGATTAATACATAAAGGATTGATATTAGATTGCACATTGGAATAAGTCGTGGATCACAATTATGTCGATAAGATGGATCAGCAATTCCAAGTAAAGCCTATTCACGAGCATGACATGACCATGAGGCATGAACTGCCTACACACGCAGAATTTTCTGAATAAGTTTAGATGGCAAAACATAAAGGTTTATGTACGATTAAGTACCTAATCGAAAAAGATTTTGATTCTAGGTTCCTAAAAGATAGCGTAGGTACCAAAAAGTAATAAGAAAAACTAATTCGATGTTCCCAAAAGATTGCAGTGGTACCAAAAACTAATTCAATGTTCCCAAAATATTACGGTAACTAATTCGATGTTGCCAAAAAATGCATAAGTAGGAACCAAAAACGGAATAAGAGCAAAGCCGTTCGATGTTTCTTAAAAAATTGCATAGGTACCAAAAACGTAATAAGAAAAAAAGATTTCGATATCGTTAAAAATACTATTTTGCTAACTCTGCAAGCTACATTTCTTCAGTTGAATATATAAAAACGTCAAATCATGTAATCAATAAGTCATAGCTTAAGTAGGTACTTAATAAGAAACAGGCGATGTTTGAAGGCGTGTCGGCATACGAAGTTTTTATTGGTCCGTAGCTCATAAGTCATAACCTTAATGTTGTTTGTTAACGACACGGGTGTATTGACACATACAAACACGTTTGTTTTTTTATTGCTTCGTTGGTAAATATTTATGCAGATTTAGATCGCCTGATTTTTGTAGGTTTATAGTTGAGACATTAATTAACATAGTTAAATATCATTGAGGTTGTTGTTGGGAGGTTATTTTCTTTTTTTCAAATTAAACCATAATATTTATGAAATTCAGATCTGGATAATTGCGTCAGACCAAAAAGCCACATGTGGTGGGCTTCTGTTGCTCGATCACTGCCTTTGGTATATTATTGTTAATATGTAATATATACACGCACTTACTTTTCAGCATAACGTTTATTTTAATAAACAATATAAATTATTGTTATTTTAGAAAGCATATTTAGATTATTCTCCATATATGCTTATTAACAGTGCCTAGTTTTATGTTCTTTAAATTAAATATGTTTTTTTTTTATTCTATTTTACAGAGAGCCTACGGACTAATATTAAAACTAACATGCAGTGTAAATTAACAAATTGCCAATTAAAGGCTCCCACATATGTTTCAGAAAAAAGCAAAAAGAAGTATCGATGTTAACAACAAGATAAGATCGAAATTGTACACAAATATAACAAAAAACAGAAAAGTGAAATAAGTTTATACATTTATTTTATTGTATACTGATCAAAGTGTGTGTCAGCCAACATTCGTCTCACGGTAGCTACACTAGTCACGGAGTACTGCTGCGCCTTAAAGTCTAAATACTGTAAGAATTTTCTTTGGATACCCCCAATACGAGACTTATAAACCTCATATCGAGGGTTCCAAACCTGGGATGCGTATTCCAAATGACTGCGCACGAATGCACAATACAGTACTTTGACTGGCTTCAAAGATCGAAAACAGGCCGTCGCTCGCATTATGAACCCTAAGGCTTTTGATGCTTTTTTTACTATACTATCAATATATAAATCATAGAGTAGTTTACTATCTTGCAATATCCCTAAATCACGAATACTGTCCACTTTGTTAATTGTTTCATCATTCATAACATAGCTGTGATGTATTAACGTTTTGCGACGAGAGAACGTTATGTGGAAGCATTTTGATACATTCAGTTGAAGTTTGTTAAGTCTACAGTATGTCTCAAACCTATGTAGGTCATCTTGTAATTGGTATGCGTCAGATTTGATTTTTACAACTTTGTGGATCTTCATGTCGTCAGCATAAAGTAAAATATATGAATGATGAAAGCAATTTTTGATGTCATTGACAAATATATTAAACAATAAGGGACCCAATATTGAGCCTTGCGGCACGCCTGATGGCACGTTGCACCAGCTGGAGATGTAGCCTTGGAGAACGACGGCCTGTGTTCGGTTTTCTATGTAAGAGGAAAACCACCGATACAAGTCTCCGTGTATACCAGCGGACAATAGCTTTTGCAACAGAATACGGTGATCAATGCGGTCGAAACATTTGGTGTAGTCAGTGTAAATCACGTCCACTTGACGTTGTTCCATACCTTTTATAATGAACTCATGTGAAAGAAGTAGGTTAGATGTAGTGGAACGGTTCCGTATAAAGCCGTGCTGTTCATCACTTAAACTACACTTGTACGCCATGTAGACATCGGTATGTACTATACGTTCCATAATTTTAGAAAAAAGGCAAATTTTAGATATTGGTCTATAGTTTTCTATATTGGCTTTATCTCCCTTCTTATAAACCGGAGTGACGAATGCAGACTTCCAGATTTTCGGAACCATGCCTTCAGAGAGAGAACGATTGAAAAGGATACAAATGGGCTCAGTAAGACCGTCAGCACAGCTGACTATAAACAGCGGAGGTATTAGGTCCGGTCCACCAGACTTGGTGAGGTCCAGTCTCTTAAGCAACTCTAAAACCCTCGCCTGATTTATGTCAACTGTACTAACGGACATTATGGTATTACTGCACTGCACCCCTGGAGTGAGTTCAGTTCCACTTTGTGATTCTGGTTCCAAAAACGTGGTTTGAAAGTATGTTGAGAAAAGGTCGCTTATACCTTTACCTGTATCGGCAAACGTTTCGTTAAAGTACATAACGTTTGAAAACGTACCAGTGTTTCGCTTGCTCTTTACAAACGTCCAAAATGACTTTGGATCATCCGTAATAGAGTGCTCAATCCTGTCCATAAACCTGTCATAGCATACTTTTTCTAAGTTATTAGCCCGACCGCGAAGCAATGAGAACGAATGATAATCAGATAGATTACCGTATCGTTTATACTTTTTATGGTATTTATGTTTCTCTTTAATTATTTTAATTAATGATGGGGTGAACCAGGGTGGATAGGATGATTGATTTATGGATTTAAATGGTACATATTTATCCCTAAGTGTGTATAAAATATTGTAGAATTTAGCAACAGCATCCTCTAAACTTAGCGGCAATAACAACTCAGGCCAGTTCAGTGAGTGTAGATCACAGTTAATAGCGTTATAGTCACCCTTCGAAAAGATGAACCGTTGTATAGGTTTATCGATGAGTTTTTGGATGTCAATAAATTGAGGTTGAATCAGTAAAGGCATGTGATGACAGTCAATGGGTTGAGCAAGAGCACTAGTAATTTCAGTGACAGCCACAGTATCGTTACAAAAAACTAGATCAAGTAAACGGTCGTTAACATTACAAATACCGTTATATTGTGACATATTTAGTGTTTGCAGTGTATCAAAAAATTCAACGGTGTGCTGAGACGTAATATTTTGCGGTAATAACTCGCTACTAAGCGTATCCATCCATACGGCTCCACATAACATTATTACCAAAATTAAAATCGCCTACTAAGATAAATTTATCAAGCGGGTGAGCCAACATTAAGTTGTTGATGTTTTCAGTAAAACTACGCAGCTGTGTGCTATAAGAATTACCCAGATTCTCTTTACATAAGTAAAGTGCACATAAATGTAAGTTATAACTAACCTTAGGTTTGGACCGCGTAAGTAGCAGCGACAGCCAAATATCCTCGGCCGAACTTCGCCATTCCTGTCTCTCAACTACTGTAAGTTCATGTTTGACCGCAATCAAAACACCACCACCGCGTTTCTGACCAGTTCGAGTGTAATCACGATCGCGTCTCCACACGAGATATCGTCCGTCAAACAATTCACTGTTGCAAAAACCATCGTCAAGCCATGTTTCCGTAAATATAATAACATCGTAAGAACCAAGGAACACATTACGAAACACACTATGCGTTTTTGTGCGCAATCCACGTACATTTTGGTAGTAAATTTTAAGCGCGAACACTACCGAACATAACTATAAACAAATAATATATTAATATACAGTAATTAATTAGTAACAAGTTAATAAAATACAGACATTTAAAACGCAAGTCATCTATGTCATTTACTAAATAGTAGTAGCAGGTAGAAAACAAATAAAATAATAGACGTAATATCGCACAGTGTATAACATTAATTACCTCATTGAAACAGATGTTCTGAATAAAAACAAAAGGCGACGGCCGGTTTCGAGTCACGGGAAGCTGGCGGCTAATAGTCGTAGGTTGGAAACGCCTATACCGGAAAGTAGACTCTATTTCATATGCCATACAGTGTAATTCACAACAACGGGAAGCGACGAAGCAAATATAAAATTCAATAAATTTACTCGGGTGGACCGTGCAGGGAAGGGACACAGCACAAGTTGGAAAACACGAGTAGCACACATTAGATCACATTTCTCAAAGTTTTTTGTTTGGAGTAAAATTATAATTAACTTAAAATTAGATAATTTTATCACAATTGCACTGAATATTGATAGTAAGCAATTTAAACAATTTTCTGTAAGTCTTTCTCTGATTTTAATATTATTATTGGTGAGGTATCCATTTTCCTTGCAAGTATTGTTGCGTTCCTGACCCAGACATATTAAAAATCCTTTTCCGTTGCTATTTTTTTAGCTTGGGACAGTAACATCTTGTTTTTAACAGTCAGATGATCATTAATAAATATCTTTTGGTTGCCACTTAGTCCTATTTTGGCAGGCGACAAAGGTAAAGTTTTAAGTTCATACCTAGCGGCGGCTATGAAATCCTCCTTGACGTACCGTTGTTGGCAGAAAGACACTATGATGGGTTTTACTCGGTCTTTTTTACTTGTAGGTACTCGAGTTATGAAATTTATTTGATTTTTAGAAATGGGATAACTAATTATGGCCCCAATCTTCATTACGATGTCAAATAAATTTTCAGTTTTAGACATCGGTACCCCCTTAACTTCAATGTTATTAATACGAGACCATTGATCCCTATTGCTGTTATCTTCCTCTAATTTTTCAAGACGTGTTTGTATCTGTTCTACCTGACTCTGAACCTTTTCAATCTTTACTACGCGTTGCTCCAAGTCGTTGATTTTACCGGTGACTTCCTTTATAACCTCGTTGTACTGGCTGGTCAAGGATGTTTTAAATTCAGTAAACTCGCTTCTCAGTGCTAAAATTTCGTCTTTCATGTTTTCTAATGAGGCAAATTTCGCAGACAACGCTCGTATTTCCCACAGAACTTCAGATTCTGAATCTGGCAATGAGTATATTGGTGAGGCGGGTATGGTAATTCCAGTCTGTTTGCATCTACTGCAGCGCCATGTAAGTTTTCGGTGATCACCGAGTTTTCGGTAACCAGCCTCCGAGACTCCTCCGCAATGGAAATGCAGCTTCAGATTGCATGATGCACATTGGGCACCATCCGATAGGTAGTCATCACACAACCCACACTTGTGCGTATCTGCCATTGCTTGTCACTTTACAATAGAAAATTAAAGGTGTAAGTAAAAGTAAAACTTTGAGAACTAGTGGATTTTTTTCAAAATCGACGATATGTAGATCAAAGACGTCCGACCGATACCGGAACTCGGAAGTGACTGAATATATGAAAAGTTAGTTATTTGGGACCTCAAAAATTTGTTAAATTCTAACAAAATGAGGCATATTCATATTCAATTTAACAAAGTAGAGATGACCATGTAATTATCTAGTTTAGTTTCCATTAACATTTTTAATAACCTACTTTTACAATGACACTACATGGCATTCTCCATAAGGAACGTAATCTTCTTCACCTTGATATATTCATATCGGTCTATTAACTTAATTTTTTATCAATTGGTGTCAACTGTCAGCATTTCAGGCGTTTTATTAGAATTAATGTTTAAACGTATCTAAATTATTTAATGTTATCAGTTACATGTTACTTACTAGTCTATGTCATTTCGACACTGTACATAGTTGGAAAGGAGGTACCTACATGCCAAGTCTGTCAGTCCCAAGTAAGTGTATTAAATTATCAATATTAGATATGTACCTATATAAAATAATTAGTGTACCTCTACGTTTTTCTATCTTTTCATTGTTTAACCCACCATTTTTTGGCACGCGTATTTGTCGACGACAACACAGTATCAATCAAAAGTTCTTGTAAATGTCATTCTTAAAAAGATTGATGTCTAAAATTTATTGACATTATAATTATTGCACATATTTATGTTATAGAATAATTCTATGACTGTATAAATAATGAATTATCATTTGACCCGGACACTACGTCGGGTAAGGTTATTGATAATAATAATTCACTTACGAATGTCTCAGCGAAGCTAATAAATATTCTAGACAGGTCCGACATATACTCGACTATGTATTTAGGTATATACATAAGATATCGGATATCTTGTGTACTGTATGTATTGACTTATTTGAATCGGACACACCCACCGAAAACTATTTATTGATAGTAGTCGTAGTTAACCCGTGATTACGTGAAACTTATTGACATGTCGTGGAGACATAGGTATCACCCAAAATTTACATGCAATGTGTGAATGTCGCAAGCGACGTCGGGACTGTCGAGGGACATAATCTGGACGCGTGTCGCTTTAAGTTTCAAAGCTTTGTCGTTCAGGAGTCTGGGTAATGTGAAAACGGCAAATTTCAAGCTACATTGTCCTACAAAGTAGCAAAGACGTAGCACGTAAATTTTGGGTGATATGTCGCCGCGACATGACATGAATTTTGGTAATAATGTCGCCTAGTGTAGATGTGCTTTTAGTAGCACGCATTTGAAAAAATACCCTTGACTTTGAACTTTTTCAAGGTTAATTAATGCTAGCAGTTAATACGCGCTAATACTACGAATTATTCCATTTCTACTGTTATAATTCCTATTGTGAATAAGTGTTATTTATTATTCAAAGTAGAAGGTACCTATTTATTGCCAAGACTTGTTGAAATATACATACACTATGTATTTTAAACATGATACTTAGACAAAGTGCTGTGTTTCTCTCATTGTTTTTGTTTATTATTGAAATGAAATGAAATGAAATATGTTTATTCATATAGGTTAATTAAATTAACACTTATGAACGTCAAAGTTTACAAAATGTCAGCAAATTAACCTACAGCCAGTTCGCTGACGAAGTAGAGCCATGAGAAGAACTGGCAAGAAACTCAGGCCACTCTTTTAAATCGCCAGGTTATTACAATTTTTGTAAGTTACAGTTTCAAGTAGCATGCAAAGTGACGCAGGCAATACACTTAACTCTATAGATACTAAGATGACTAAGATACTAAGATATATTGGTTTCTCTATAAATAAAACGGTTTAGTACCTACGATCTATTCCGTTCTAATAACACAAAACTAATACCAATGGCATTAAAGTTTTCTTTTCAATAATAGGTACCTTACTTAATAAAAAATATTGACAGGGTATTTACTAAGGTATTTACAGAAAAATAGTTCGTAAACCATAATAATAGCAAAATACAATTTTGAACGCATTTGCCAATAACTCGTGTTTCGTAGCAATTGTAGCTGCGTTTATTTCCCTTGGTCTTCATCCGCAAAACAGCTCTCTCTTTATCGGAAACACATTTTTAGATTAAACTAAGAAGTTAACTGGTGATATGGTATATGAATACCTATTTGAAAACTCCTTTAATTTTTATGTTTTTATTTAAAAAAAATGTTTTATGTATACATACCTAATCTATACTATCATCATCACCTGCGCGTTATTATATTAGGTGAAAACCTCTTTTCATATAAAGAAGGCTTGAGCCTGCTTGAGCATTGATCGCCATGCTTGTTGAAGGCGGATTATCAATTTCCGACATTTTTATTTCTAAATACTTAAAATCTCCCAAGAAGTTGGTAATTAGTTGCAGAACATAAAGTTTGATGACATTATATTCCTTGTCAACAGTGCGTTCAAGTCGCATCAGCCAGTTCGCGCCTCTACTCATCGCGCTGGTTGGTCTTCCTGCGCGCGGCAAGAGTCAACTTGCACACCGGCTCTCCAGGCATCTCAACTGGAATGGGGAGAGCACTAAAGGTAAGGATTTAGACAGTTTTATCTTAGTTTAGGTAACCTAGACTGTTGCAAGAAACGGCTTTATGTCGAACACTGTCACTGGAAATAATTTTGGTCATCACAGGAGCAGGATGTAATTATCCACACCTACTTATATTTTTTACTACATATTATTTTTAATTTTTGTAAACTTACTTTTGCGGTTGGGAAATTAACAAATTAACTTTAATGTAAATAAAAAAATAAAAATAAAAGAAAATAATAATAATAATATAATAATATTCTACCACATGTACACAGCGCCATTTAGCCCCAAATTAAGCAATTATATTTGCTTGTGATATGGGTACTAAACAACTGATATATTACTTATATACTTTTTTTTTTTTTTTTGTAAATACATACATATTATAGATAAATTACACCCAGACACAGAACAAACAATCATGCTCATCACACAAAGGTTTGTCCTGGGTGGGAATCGAACCCACGACCTCCGGCTTAGCAGTCAGGGTCACTAACCACTAGACCAACAGGTCAGTCAAAGAAAAGAAAAACATTTATTTATTCTCAACAAGCTAGTTTAATATTATGAATAATGTAAAAAGAAAAGGTACTTAACAAAAACATTGAGTAACAAAAAGGCCCTAACTCAGCTTCGTGCCACTTTGCGAATACGAAGCAGCGCTGATATATGGTCATTTCTTATAAATAACTAATTTTCTCTTAATTTTTCGGGAAAGTTATGTTTGCCTTCTGAAGAAACTGCTAAAAGCTACGAGGCTCGATTCCTATAATGATCGGACTGTTTTCAGAAGCTTCGGTGCTTGATAGACCGATAGCGCTAGGCTATTTTGGGGTCATAAGTTACAAAAATTTTAAAGTTGCTTATTTTTTGCCTGTGGATACAGTCATACATAAGAAGCCTATTATTATGTTTTGTGTCACATCTGCCATTTGCATTTTGAGCAATTCGATGATTTGTGATTAATTCTTTTAATTTAAATCAAAATTGGCAAAATTAATTTAAAGTTAAAAAAAAATATGGGAGCATGTCTAGGATAGCCTACGGAGTGTGCAAGCCTAATTTGTGTCATCTTCGTCCAGTGCAATCTGATACAGGGTCAGAATCTAAAAACAGTGCTAAAAAAAAATTATAATTGATTAAATAACTATCTCCTATTTCAGATCACTTACATATACCCATTAAAGAAATTTGTGCCCAATTAGAGCATGCAATTTTAAGATTTTTAATTATTTTGTTTTTCCAAGCTACAAACGCTCCAAAAAAATATTACAATCATTAGAGTTCACATATATAATAACATAAATGTATGAAAAATCGACATTGTAAATTTGTGTCATTTTCATGCACGATAATTAACGCAACACAAAAAAATAATGGTTGCGGTCCAAGCTGGCTCGCAAGAGGACGCGCGGCGGCGCGGCGTTGCCTCCTTCTACGCACGCACACCAAATTCGTTCGGTACCTACGATTTCTTCTAAGCGAATCGTTCTTTATAAATTAAATTAAAATTAACGTATATTTTATTTTTACACTACGCTATCTGGTCCCAAAATAAGCAAGGCATAATACAAATACATACTTCTTTTATAACTACTAGCTGCTCGCTGTGGCTTCGCCCTCGCGATATATGGTATTATGTTTAATTATGTAACTCAGGTACCAGACCAATTTTCGGGATACAAAAATAAAAAGTATCCTATGGGCTATGTCCGTCTCCGGCACCTATGTACGTACCAATTTTCATCAAAATCGGTTCAACCGCTTAGACGCTGAGTGGTAACAAACAAACACCATACATGCAAATTTTCGCATTTATAATATTAGTAGAATGTAAGTAAGTGCATACAATAAATTATTATTTAAGAAACTCCCAGACTCAAAACAAACTCTATGTGTTTATTCACAAAACTGTTTGTCTCTTCACGGTTGGAAACCAGCCTTCAAACAAAGGTCACCTTGGCGGGAGATTGGTTTCAATCTGCGGTTTGTGTTGCGTCTAGATGGATCTAAACCACGCATAAACCACGCACTAACACGCTCGCGAGTCAGTACCGGGCGAGTCGTCTCCTCTTCTGGCGTGAGATCAACTAGGGTTGCCACCTTCTTCCGACGGAAATCTAAACTAAAAATTACAATAAAGCGAGTAACTTCAGATAATTTTTTTTTAATTGCTGATAGTGGCAGACGAGCAAACAGCCCACGTGATGGTAAGTGGTAACTGTCATTCATGGACGAATTAGAGTCCCTAGCATTGCTACTGCCAGGGACTGCGAAGTTGCTGCCTACAGTGAAGGGAGAGGGGTAGAAGAGGAAAAAGGAAAAAGGGAGGCACAATAGTACGGATACTATTACTCTTTCGTCGATCTTCTACGAGAGGGTAGTACTTCCCCGTTCAATCCAGTCCATTCATGCTGAAACCAGCGTGAATCTACCACCGTGACTATTTAGTTATAAATTTTAACTAACTATCTTTGTATTAAATTTTTTGTTTTTATTTTATACTATATTTGTATAACTTTTTAGTTATCAATTTAAATATTTGTAAATGAAAATAAATGATGCAATACCATTGAAGAAGTGTTGCAATTATATTTTATATAGGCGTTTGTTGTGAGACCAAATAAACCGTTTACATTATTTTGAAGTTAATATGGTGTTGAACTATTATAAAATATGTTAAAATTAGTACAAATATCCGTAGGGGCAAAGACGCTTGCAATAACTATATTATATTAATATAATAATAATAATAATATTCTACCACATTCACACAGCACCATCTAGCCCCAAATTAAGCAATTATATTTGCTTGTGTATATATATATATATTATTATATATAGCAAAATTATTAGTACCTACTTATATAATACTGTACTATTTACTATTTATATTCAGTTATTTTTAGAATCGGAGCCAGCCAACAGGATTTTAATTATGTCTTTGCAACAAACTTGAACTGCACGGGGTGGCAATAGTGCGCACGGGCAGCGGCGCGTCGCGATAGCTTGGTAGCGTAGGACGTGATGCGCGGGATGTGCCTGAGTCGCGGACGGACGCGGTCAGTCAGACGTATGAGAGCAGACGTCGTTGACAGTTGTGTCTAAATACATAAAAAAATTAATACGCAGTTCAAATTAGGTTTCGTTCGATTTCTTTTATTAAATCTTTATTTTACATTCATATATTCATAGATTAATCTTTTCTTTAAAGTAATTTCTGAGGAATTCTTTCTTTCAAAAGAAACCCCAAAGAAAATGAACTTGGCAAAGCCCCGACAACATCACTAAAAATGAAATTGACTTCATCATGACGGACAAAAAGCGCATACTTAGGGATGTCTCTGTGATCAACAGGTTTAACACCGGAAGCGATCACCGACTGGTAAGGGGCACCCTAAATATAGTCTTCAGAGCTGAGGGAAACCACACGGTGAGGTCCATATTGAGACCAACTCTGCAACAAACCATAGCTGGCTCTGAACAGTTTCAGTTGGAGCTAAAGAACAGTTTTGATACCCTGAAACTTGAAAACACACAGGACATTGACAAGGACTTAGACAGCGTGGTTACAACCATTAGGGATTTGGGCAAACGGTTTCGTGAGCGAAAAAGTATGGGCCGAGATTTGCGACTATCAGCTAAGACTTAAAACTCATGAGTAAGAGACGTGAAATGGTACATCATTCCTCAGACCGAATGGCTCTGTCAAAGCTCATCAAAAAATCAATACGGAGGGACCTATGGCGCTCAAACATGCAACGCATTGAACACAATTGAGCGAAATAAAGGTCCCAAAGTGTTCGAACAAAAGCTTGGCAGAAGCCATTTAAGACAGATAAAAACCGAGAATGGACAAATCCACACGTCTCAAACTCAAGTTCTCGCTGGAGTCGAAGAATTCTACGGAAACCTGTACTCCTCTAACGCCGCACCACCTTCGCCATCTCACCAAGACCTGAGAGCCACCCTGACCCGCCACTTTACCGATGAACTGCCAGATACCAGCCCAGAGGAGATCGAGTTGGCCCTTGGACAGCTGAAAAATGGGAAAGCCCCAGGTGAAGACGGTTACGAAGGAGCTCTTGAAGTCAGGCGGCAAACCCGTGCTGCAAGAGCTCCAACGCTTATTTCATTCTATAATTGATAGCGGGAGAACCCCAAGGGCATGGAGCAGGAGTACTGTAGTACTCTTTTTCAAAAAAGGAGATAACACTCTTTTGAAAAACTACAGGCCCATCTCACTCCTGAGCCATGTCTATAAGCTGTTCTCAAGGATCATGTCGAATCGACTTACTAGAAGACTTGACGAGTTTCAGCCTCCGGAACAGGCCGGATTTCGCGGAGGATTTGGCACCATAGACCACATCCACACTATCAAGCAGGTCATACCAAAGACAGAGGAATACAACCTCCCTCTCTGTCTCGTCTTCGTGGACTATGAAAAAGCCTTTGACTCTGTCGAGATCTGGTCTGTCATGGAGTCCTTGCAAAGTTGACTGGCGATATATCAGTGTGCTGAAATGTTTATACAGCAACGCCACAATGTCCGTCCAAGTACAGGGTCGTCCGACAAAGCTTATCCAACTACACAAAGAAGTGAGACAGGGGGATGTCATATCCCCGAAACTGTTCACAGCTGTATTGGAGGATGCTTTTAAGACAATAGACTGGAAAGGACGTGGCATAAACATAAACATAATAGACCCCACAGGAGCTCCAAGTTATGCTGAACGATTTAAATGAGTCCTCCCAACGAATCAGTCTGCGGATGAACTTGAACAAAACGAAGACCATGTTCAATGATCACGTTACGCCACAACCGATTATCGTTGATGATGTACCTCTCGAAGATGTTAAATCCTATGTCTACCTTGGACAAACACTACAACTATATAAAAACAACTTCGAGAGGGAAATCGACAGGAGGATTCAGTTGGGTTGGGCAGCATTTCACAAACTCCGTCAAGTCTTTACGTCGCCCATACCGCAAACCCTAAAGACCAAGGTGTTAGACCAATGCGTCCTGACAATTGTAAACTGATTTTCGAAATTCTTTATTTGTTAGAAACAACGTGTCCGTGGATGGGTGATCATTTGCGGTAGCGGTAGACTCTTATCACTTCATGCCAAGTTAGAGGTGTCATGATCGTGAGAAATTCCAACAGCAGCGGGTGGCTACAAACTTGCCTTTACAGCAACACTGTTTATCTTTTGTATATTTGTTACGCGATTACTCCGTCAGTTAAATTATGATTTTTGATAATTCTTGGAACATTGACGTTTTAGCGACGAGGGCGAGGGAGAGGTGCTTGTTAGCAGCGGCTCTCTTAGTGACTCTATGAAAAGGCGTAACATTTGAATTAGCGACAACAATATTATTTTGCATACCCACAATTTTTTTTAATTTATATTTAGTACCTGCTGTCATGTTCATCGTGTCCCTCTAGCACTAGGGATAATTTGAAAACTGAATCGAGCTATGTGTTGGAAGTTGAAGAACTATTGATCCAAAACTGTATATAAATTTTTTGTAAGTCTCAAAAATATTATAATATTGCTGTTTTTCAAAAATATATATAGCTATTGCAAGCGGCTTTGCCTGCGCAAGTATATGTATTATATTATTTTTCCACACCGTATAAACTTCCAAATAATGTAAACTCTTTTTGATCTCACAACAAACGCCTACATTAAATATAATTGCAATACTTGTTCAATGGTATAATTATAAGTATAATTTTTAATGAAAATAAATGTGCATTATTTACTTTCACTTACAAAAATGAAAATAAATAATGCACATTTTTTTCGTTTACAAATATTACAAACTAAAAAGTTTTTTTTTTCTCTATAAGATTAGTTTAGATTTCCGTCGGAAAAAGGTGCCAACCCTAGTGATCTCACGCCGAAGACGAATCGCTCGGTATTGACTCGCGCGCGTGTTGGCGCGTGGTTTATATCCATTTTTGTTTAGTACCCATAACACAAGCAAATATAATTGCTTAATTTGGGGCTAAATGGCACTGTGTGCATGTGGTAGAATATTATTATTATTATTATTATTTAGACTAGATGCAACACAAAGCGCGGTTTGAAGCACCCGCCAAGGTGAACGTTAGAAGGTTGGTTTCCAAACCTGAAGATCGTGCATAATAAATAAGTCAATCAAATCGAATAACGCACGCACTTGTCGCAGCAAGCACCGAATACCGAATGTAAACAAACAACACGTTCTAGTTCTACGCGCCCGTCAGCGCGTCAGGCTAGCCGGGGCGCCCGCCGCCTGCGCCCGCGCTCTTCCCCGCGATCGCCCTTCTTGCGAAGAAATCGTTTTTTTTTTTAAATATTAAGATTTCGTGGATAAAAACAACACAAATTATGAATAGGGTTTTGTTACACCATAATAATCAAAAACACGTAATCTCTAATAACTTGCATTTTCTTTTGTGGCTTTTACAGAGTGTTGTAATAAAAAAATCAAATATCTATAAATGTCGTGGATAAATTCGACACAAAATATTGTGAACAACAGATAACCGAACTCTAAAACACATAACACCTCTAATACAAATTTTAATATTTTTTTAGAGCTAGTTGGGTGACGTATTAGGTACTAGTTAAATATCATGATTCTCTTGGGCAGAGATGACACAAAAAGCCTATGTACATCAGTTACTACTTTGTTATTATCATGGAAGTCAAATTTTTGTCTTTAATTTTTTTTTCGTCCAATACTGAGCGAAAAGACAAAATACCTAAATTTCTACCTATGCAAGTACCTAGGATGACACAAACTAATGTTTTAGGCTAGGCTAACGGTCAAGAAACTATATGCGAAAAATAAACAACTTTAATATTTTTGAAACCTCAAAACCTAGCGCTACGGGTCTATGAATCAGGCTCCACTAGACTAGTCTTTTGAGTCTTTTATATTTTTTGGATAGTCCAATACTAAAACTTTCTGAACACTGTCCAAGAAATGGATCAAAGAGTATTGATTCTCTGGCGGCCGGCAGTCATCGTGCGTCGGTTTGATGATGTGACAAATACTAATAGTAATATTACGATTATAGATCAATCCACTAATCCGGATTTCAACTGTAAAGATTTATTGCTTTCTTGTTATATATTTATTTATACATTCATGATCATGATGCAATAGTTTATATAAATACATAAGAAGTAAATAGCGGCAATGATTAGACTTTTGTTCAGTTCACGATCAGATATGAATCGGTATTTATAATTAACGAATGTTATCAACTCTATTAATAAAACACTATTGTACTTTGAACTTTAAATGACAACACAATTGTACTTATATGAGTTAAAATTTGTTTTTATTGAATAAGATATTGAGCTTAAAGTGATTACAATTTAATCTGACGTAGTCCAGCCAGAGCACCCTTTAGAAGAGCACCTGCACAAATATCACCTAGTCCACGAAGAACACCTAGTATAATCAATCAGAGTCAAAAAAAGAACAAAATAACATCCTTTTTCCGGGGGCGAACCATTTGTCATTTAACGGCCAAAATTTCAGTCTTTGATATTTTCAAAACCGGGCATATGAAAAATAAATGGACATAAGTTGCTTTTCATTAAAATTCACCCTGGGTAAAAATGAAAGTCGAATTTCTCTCCAATTTAGAATGGGTTGGTCTGGGACCTAGTAAATAACAAAGAAAAAATGTTTCCAAATCATATTGTAAACTTACACATTATTCATTACTATCGCTACTTTCTAACAATGAAAATTATGACGACATACTTCTCTTTACTACCATCGGATAAATCCCGTTTCTAACTGATTGTGCAATAGAATATAAACAGACACGACTCGTATTGTGAAAGATGTGTACACGAGGGTAACACGACAATCATTATAAGCTTGGAAGCCCTGACCTAGATGGGACATCTCGTCTCATCACATGTCATGCTTCATGAAACTACGCGTATTTACCGAGCATCTAGTTGATTACAAAGTAAATCTTGATAAGGAAATTGTTTATTTTTATAAACTTACCGGTATCGTAGTAAATGATTACCGCAACATATGGACATATCTGTGGTAAAACAAAACTAAAGTAAAATAACAGTATGTCAAAAAATATTTAACAGGAGCACTGTTCACTTGTCTTACAAATATTCCTCTGTCACTTGTCAAAACATAGTTTTAAAGTTAATACTAGAGGCCCTCTGTCACGCAAATATTTCGCTGCCACCATCAGACAAACATAGTGGCTGAGCTGCAGGTTTCCATCACAATTAGAGTATGTTGTCCTTGGCCTTCGTTCAGCAATGACCCAGATAAACATAAAAGTACATAGATATTACAACTTATAATTTTTTCGAATTTTTTGATTTTGAATGGCTATGTTAGGTATTTTTCTGATAAATTTCTGTGAAAATGGAAATGCATTGCAGTAGTACATAAATGACTATGAACAGACTAGTACCTATAAATAAATAACTAACAGCATGGATCAATAAATTTTTTCTAACTAACATGCGGCTCGATATCAGACCGTGAATGTTTTATCGTAATCGCGCGTCTGAAAGCGCGTTCGATTGTTTCAATCACAGTTGCTATAGAAACATAATATGAAATTTTTGTGACGCTGGAGCTAATACAGCTGCGTTGCCTAGAACTAAACAGTCAGATGACAGTCCAACTATGTAAAATACTAAGAGTCTCTGGGATGAGTGATAAATTAACTTATCTACTAGAAACGCAAATAACAATATATCCAACGATGCACTCTAAAATCTTTTCAGCTTACCTTTGCCCTCACATATTGATTTTATGTACAATCAATTTTACTTATCCTACGTGTCCATCAATTTTAATACCTCTATCCTAATGGTGTTTGCACACGAGCAATTTCACTTATTTTGTAGGTATCCATTATCACTTTTTTCGTAAGCCGGATTATAAGTGTTAAACCTACAATGATTTGACTCTGTTATGTTGCTAAGCAACAAAACATATTATGGGCAGGTCATCATCAGACTGAAATAATGATAATGAAGATGAAAAAGTACAAATATTTAGTTTGAAATCTTTTCAGCGATAGGTGACATTGGAATGATTGATTCAGACAATAATATTTAAACCGCAATTTTAGTAAGACTTTTAGATAGAGTAGTTAGGCTGGTTTTTTAACCCATCACTCTGCCTGATAGTAACCATTCACTGAGGTTTATGAGTGGTAGATACCACCCCAGTAAATGAAAACTGGTGGCATAATCGCCACCAATATAGCAGCTTTATGAGATAAGTTTCATGCTTTAAAAGCCCGGGATCAAAAATGGTAGTCCTGAAAACACATAGGCTGATTAAAAGTATGAAATTTTAATTGTGCAAGTTAATTACGGCTTAAGATCTATTTAATTGCACAGGATGATGAACTGTTGAGTCTTCACGAAAGGGTAAACCATTTTATTAAAGAATATAGAAGCAAGTGGAATGTCGTGATTTGCTATAATTTATTTAGTTTCTGGTTATACAGATTCTTCATGGATTTTAGACCTGGTCCTTGATATGTATTGTTTCATTGACCAGAGTCATTGCCCTAAAGCTTTAAGGGTTTTGACATTATGCCAATTTGTTCACCTCTGATTCACGCGAAGTTTAAATAAGCTACTTTTAGGTTTTCCTTGTTTTTTTTAATACTACTTTAACTATTAATACTATCGCGTGGAAATTTTAATGATCCAAACTTGGGAGACTAGCTTTCAGCTACGAACTATTGAAAGAAGGTAAAAAACTTTAAGTTTCAATTGACCGTTATAAACATGAAGTTCCGAAATGATTGGTCCAAGACCCTTAACCAATAATAATAACATAGATTATCTTTGTTCTAGTGTTCGACTGCAGTGAATACAGGCGTCGTCACATGGCTCTTTATGGCAGTCATGACATATTCCGCGCAGACAATGCACAGGGATCAGCTATCCGTCGCCAGAGCGCTCGGGAGGCCGTCCAAGATGCTGTACTGTGGCTGAAGGATGGAAACAGTGTTGCTGTGAGTACCTCCATTCTACTACGCCATTATGTCGGCTACAGGAATGTCAACTTTATTCAAAGATAACTTGAAGTGTAAACAGTGTGAGCTAACATGTCATTATCCATCATCTTTTGTCAGTTTAAAAAGGGCTTTTATCTTGAATCTGTTGTTCTATAAAGTCAAGAAGTTTCTTCTGTTTACATAATATAATTATAATACCTATAGAAGAGGCGGTCTAAGTAACCTTTAAACGCACAGCTTAAAGTAAATATTTTAAATAAATGAAACACAGAAGTCCGTTACGAAATCATCTCAAAACTCCCACGTGACGAAAACGCTAGTGAAAAATAAAGATTACGTAATTTCTATTTATAATTATGGTGTCAATGACGGGATTAACTGACATTAAATTTAAAATGATATCAAAACATTAGTAAAAGCGGCTGCGGCCTTTAAAATTCAGTTAATTAGGCGATATCACTTATTGTACATAAACCATTTAAGGCATTTTAAGGTTAATGATTGTTTATCACCTCGCTTCCTTGATCTATTTTGGAAATTTATACCATTTTATAATTTGCATAGAGTTCAAAATTATCTGTATTGTACTGGTTTTCTTTGAGAGTTTTATATATTAAGTTATGGTATTTCAGCCGCAATATTCAGTCGCAAATAAGCTTGTAGATATGCTATGTAACTGCTCTTCTTGTTAAGATTTAGACTTCATAAAATTTGAACTTAATGTTTATTTTTTATTAATAATGCTTATTCACCGGGGACCTAATAATATCCGCTTTATTACCTATTAATATATAAATAATTTCGAGATATTATGTTAGTTTTTGTTAGTCTTTGTCATATCTCGAGTAAGTAATCAATCTGTTGTTTTAATATAAGTTTGAACAACAAAGCCTAACCTATAACTAATTTGTTATACTCTTGAAAATTAAAATAGAAATTAACAGACTCTATTAACTTCTAACAAAACTGCCATTATTTTCAAAACCAAAAATTGTTAGACTCTAATGATGATTTACAGATGTTATCGGAATCTCATATTCTTCTTTGCGGATAGAACTGCTATGAATAATCCGATGCGTAAGCTTTTTTCTTGGTTTCGGAGAGCGTAGTTTCCGACTACCTTTCCTACTTCAACGTCGATATTCGATGGATAGATGATTGGACCAGTAGCCAGACTTCGCAAGCTTCTTTTGTCATAGGCATCTTTTATTTTACACGACTAAGACGGTTGATGGTAAACAGAAACCGTTGCCTAAGCCTTTGACTGCAACACCAGGAGCATCAAAGAAACGTCGCTGACCCTGTAATCTGTTAACTCCTTGCTTGAAGAACTCCATCATAGACTTCTTGTATGATAACCGACAATTAACTTATCTATTTATATGATTACGTAAATACTTATTAAGTAATTACAAACCACAGGCAACACGTAATATAAATAAGTATCTTTTTTTAAACACGGAAACGATAAATATGAATCATATCTCGACTACAACCAAAATACGAGTAGTTATTGATCTTTTGATATCAGTTCAACTTTAATCTTTATCGCCGGCTACGTCAGCATAGTATACTTCCTAGATTATATTTCTGGTTAACGAGAAATAAAAAGAAAATAGCTTTTTGATTAAAAATAGAGAATAAATTAATAATGCGAATAAAATAATAAGTTAATCAAACAAAGAAATTAAAAGTTGTATAGTTTCATGCACGCTCTGACGTCACAAAAACAATGGTGCCCGCACAGAGTAATCTATCTGTGACACAACTTTGCTATAAACACCCGCTCAGCATAATCTGTTGCATTGCCTGCAAACATCTAATAATTCATTTTTCAACGACTTGGTAGTAAACTTTGTTGTCAATACCCAAGGTATTAATTATAACTTGGGTATTGACAAATTTAGAAATATCTACGTCTAATTTTTGGTAACAGACTCGCTTTCTCATCAAAGTCAAAGTCAAAGTATTTATTTCATTTTGATCATAAAGTATGATACGTGTTAATTACAACTTGGGTATTGACAAATTTAGAAATATCTACGTCTAATTTTTGGTAACAGACTCGCTTTCTTATACAAAGTCAAAGTCAAAGTATTTATTTCATTTTGATCATAAAGTATGATACGTATTAATTATAACTTGGGTATTGACAAATTTAGAAATATCTACGTCTAATTTTTGGTAACAGACTCGCTTTCTCATACAAAGTCAAAGTCAAAGTATTTATTTCATTTTGATCATAAAGTATGATACGTATTAATTCTAACTTGGGTATTGACAAATTTAGAAATATCTACGTCTAATTTTTGGTAACAGACTCGCTTTCTCATACAAAGTCAATATCAAAGTATTTATTTCATTTTGATCATAAAGTATGATACTTGTGAAAAGTCAAAATTACATGAAGTCAGCTAATTAACCTACAGCCAGTTCGCTGACGAGGTAGAGCTGTGAGAAGAACTGGCAAGAAACTCACGCCACTCTTTTCAATCGCCAGATAATTAATTTTTTTTTGTATGAGTTAACAATTTTAACACATCAACGCAACCAAATAACCATACAAAGTAATTATTACAAAACAACCAATAAATTTAATAACATATAAAAAAGAAAAGAAACGAAAATAGAGGATTTCAATTATTTAGTTTTATCTAGTATGGTAATTTGACTACGTATTTTAATTATAACACACACGCATATACACGTTTTGTATGACAATCTCCTGCCGTAATTGATTTACTATCTCTGCTACTCTAACTATTTGTCACTATCAATGGAAAGAGACGGCAAACACAACTATTTTTAATCCCATTTTATATGCACACGGGCTATAACGATATTTTTGGTATTACTATCATGGCAATATCGTATGATCAATTAATTAAATACTGCTAAATCATTCATAGTTGTTTTCTTTATAATTAATCATTTAATCAGCAATACGTAGGTATAATAATCTGACAAACTTCTTTAGATTATAATAGGTACCCACGATTTTAGTTTATATTTAAAAGACTTATCAATTTGTAAACAACGCCACAATATTGTTGTGGTGACTAGTTATACTAAATAATCAGAATGTCAAAAATTATACTAATATTAATAATTTTAAATCACGGTAGGTAGCGGCTTCGCAGAGCCCCTGACATTGCAGAGGTCCATGAGCGACAGTTACCACTTACCATCAGATGGGCTGTTGGCTCGTCTGCCATTATAGGCAATAAAAAAAATTACAGGCTGCCAGGGGAATGAATACACACAACACACAACCCTAATAGTAAAAAAAAAAATTAGTTTCAATTACAGAAATATTTTCTTATCAGCTATTAGCATCAGCATGTGACTGAACTAGGAACATGTGTTTAATGCCTTATATGCCATTAATTGCTGGTACCATAAATTTAAAGTGTTTGCTTACTTTCCCTATTCTTTTAAATTAATTCGATATATTTTCAAATTTCATATTACTTATTTACATTTCATAAAAAAAAATCAAATAATTATGTATGCTTAAGGTTCATGTGTTGATGAAAAGTATTGAAAGGTACCCATTCCTTAAGTTGAAGCGTAGAAAAATAATTGAAATGTTGGATAATATTTATATTAGAAATAGCGAACAATTGATAAGATAACGTGAACCACACCGTATGATGAAATATATAATTAAACATACCTAGCCTACTGTTACACAATCATTTAATAAATCTAGAGCAAACTTTTTAACGTAGTACAGCAAATACCTAAAACACAGCACTAAGTTATGATTGACAAGAAATATGTGTTAACATCTTATGGACAGTAAACGGATATGGCAGATATGACAATAAAACATCTATTGTGTCTATGAAAGGGTTAATATTGTACAAAAGGGACATTTTTAATGATTCATGATGATGCTGTATGTTGTAGTAACACAAGTGTGACATCAAATCGGGCTAATAGCACAAAACATAATGCCAATAGTGTATCCATCTATGAGACCAACAAACATACAACTTACAATAAACCTCCCCCTCCCTCCCCCTCCCCCTTCATTACATACAAAAACTTACAAATGTAGTTTTAGTTACAAAATAAGATAGCACCACTACTTTTTATTTATAATGACGTAGACAAGGCAACGACTCGTCAAAATATTATAATAATCTGTGAAATATTTTGAATTATCTGTGACGCAGTTAAAAACAAGGAGCGTGGTTCCATTGGTTTTGTTATTAATTTTTATTACTAAATAATAACTAATGTGTCGATGTGTCTGCCTCTCTGTCTCTTTGCAAATTCTTCTTCACAACGCAGCGAATTTCGTCACGGTGTTCAACCGTTTGGAAAACGTTTGGACCATTTCTTTCGAAAGGTTTATAAGTAATCCTATTAATATTATAAATGCGAAAGTTTGTGTGTGTGTTTGTTACCACTCAGCGCCTAAACGGCTAAACTGATTTCGATGAAAATGTGGTATGTGCGTAGATTCGGTGCTGGAGACGGACATAGTATACTTTTATCCCAAAAATTGGTCTGGTGCCCGAGTTAAATTAATTTAACACATACAATTTTCTTTCGCTGGTGAAGCCGCAGGGCGCAGCTAGTACATTTATAATTAGGAAAAGCCCAGATTTCAAGTATAATTCATTTAGCAAAAATTATGAAAGTAACTACTTGTGAACCAGGGATAGAGTCGCTAGTAATTTATACGCTAGTAGATCCTCGCTGATTCCAGCATGAATGGGCCGGATCAACCGAGGAATTACTACCTTCTCATAGAAGATCGACGTAAGAATATTAGTTATCATGCTAATGTGTTTCGTTCGGTGAGTGAGAGCGCCGGCAGCCCAAATACCCCCTCGGTCCTCTTCCTTTTCCCTTTTCCTTCCTTACCCCATACTCCGTGGTCAGTAACGGCATGGTTTGTTTTCTACTTTTGTATTTCTATTTCTGCAATGCTTAAAAACACAGTCATCTCTATAGGTTACGGTTACCACTTAGCATCAGGTGGGCCGTATCCTTGTTTGCCTTGTTGTTTGTAAAAAAATACAATAAAAAAAGATTATTCCACTTAAGCTGTAGCCAGTATCATTGCCAAAAAGCTGTTCCTTATTGTTCTTCTACACCAATTATATTATTACGAATACATGACGTTTGTTTTGTTAGATAAAAGCTAACCTCGTGTGGAGTCAATCTCACACAAACAAAGTAAAGCCCCCTCGTTAATTACTGTCAGTTAATATCTTAAAATCACGAGATAAGAAGTACTTAGGACATTTAACCTTAATTAGGCGATACTAGTTCTGCATAGCAATGCCACGTGCATTTGTTTTTCTGGTCGTTTTTGATAAGATACTCATCAAATGTTATAAATGTAAGATACTTAGAAGTCTTTGTCTCATCGTAACTTCTTCATGTTCCTTCCCATTAGATTAAAAATAATTACAGCTCACAGTTATTCAAGTAAAGCCGTTTCTTTCCAGATATTTGATGGTACTAACATCACAAGAGAGCAACGCCGCGAACTCAGCGAGTACTGCCTCTCTGACATGGGCTTCAGGATCCTATTCATTGAATGCGTTTGCGAAGACCAAGAGCTCCTCGAGAGGAACATCATAGAGATCCTTCACTACTCTGCAGATTACAAGAACATGAGTGAAGAGGAAGCTGTGGATGATCTGAGGAAGAAACTGGAACATTATATGAGACAGTATGAGCCAATTGACGAAAACCTGGAGATTATAAGCTTCGTTCGAGTGGAGAACTTTGGTGAGACAGTGACAGCACATAGAGTAGCTGGACAAAAAGAGTCCGGTATACTTGGCTATCTGTCTGGAATGAGAGCTCTACCCCAAACCTTATATTTTACTCGAGTAAGTATTTCTTCTGATTGATTTAAGTAGGTATACTTTACGTGTTATAACCTTAAATCATATTTAGGTATCAACAATAGTTTACAGTAGATACTATCAGCTTGTGCTTGTTGGTTAAACCTGTAACAAAAAACATGTAAATCATTACTGAAATATGTAAATTAAAGGTACCTAAAATATGCACACCCAAAACATTATCATGGTAGATATCGAATTCGATATTACTAAAAACTTGTTATGGAATTTGCTTTAATGACAAAAAACATAAGAAAACTGATGATGACATTTATATAACTAATTTTGCGTCAATGATAGGTAACCCAATATTCTCTTATTGGTCATTTTTAAAGTCGCGACCTTCCTCAATTTCTAAATTAAACTTATCAAATTAAACTCAATTTTCAAATTTAACTGATCACATGAAGACCTTAATTTATATTGTGAAACTGGCAATCGACCTTGCTTGATATAGAAACTTATTTGTAGTACTGAAACTATTGCCAGTTTAGTAACCTTGCTATAGTTTATTGTACTCATTAAAGTATTAGTAGTAATTTTAGACGAACGAGGTTACGTCAGTTTCATAAAAATGTCTGTTTCCTAAAACAAGATCGATGCGTTTTGCTCTACTCATAACAGCCCGTTTTATTATCCCACTGCAGGGAAAGGCCTCTTCTCATATCGGATTGATCACCACGTTTGTTCAAAGCAGATTGGCGATTGCAGTCACTACAAAGTAATAATTAATTAGTATTATTCTAAGAAATTTAAGAAAAACATGTTTTGCTAAGTGATCTTAGATTGAAGTCAACTTTTACAGATGATGTAAACATGTCTATTAATTAAAGTTCCATATCATCGTATATCTAAACACACGCGTAACATAAACAGTAAGCTCTTAGTATTTTATTTTCTTGATTTTTCTGTTGAATGTAATAACTTTTTTGCAAACTAAGTAACTAGCTTTGTTCTGCTTTCTTTTATTTTAAGGTAACAAATGTTACCCATAAATGTTGTCGTCAAATATTTTAAAAATTCTTTAAAGATAATTTCGCTTTCAAAACTAAACAATATTGAATACAAACCAACAGTAAATATTTTGTTCTATTCTCTTAATGAATTGTCAAACCATTTATAATCTGAAGAATGGTTTCTATCTTTTATAGAATACTTACATAAGTATAATATTTTCTTACGTTCAATATTATAAATTTATCTATTCTAAGCATCACGATTCTAAAGTCCAGCAATTTATAAAGCAGTACTGAAATTGTTATCGGTGCCAAATGCGTCAAATGGTGTCGTGTTTTTAACACAGCTGTAAATTCATTTTCCACAATTACCACCATCAAATATTTGAAGTTAATGACAATTTATGTGAGCCAAACAAAGTTGCCATGAAAGTCAATTAATTTCTACCTATTTACACGTCTAAGTAATTGCGATCATTTGTTTTTTCTTTTTTTCTTTTTGAAGAACAGGTAATATTTTTATGAACATGTTTGTGGCAAATCTTTCTGCGACTAAAAGAACTTATAAGCATAATACTAATAGTTTTATTGGCGAACATAAATAACTACAAAAACTACATAGATTCAGAATGACCATCCGCTTAGCACATAGACGTATTTGTCACCTATGGGCATTAAACCCAAAAATCACAGTTTGTAAAGTGACAGCTAGGTACAATATACGATTTAGAGTCAATAGAGTGTAGGTAATATTGCTTGACAGCTAAACTAAAATCTAGATAAAACCTTATACCAGCAGGTGTAGTAAACATTTAATCAAATACTTTACGAATACTAAAGATGACATTATATTTTCAGCATGGCGAGAGTGAATACAACGTTCTTGGTCGGATAGGCGGTGATGCTTCATTGTCTGCCCGAGGACAGCTGTACGCTCAAGCGCTGGCTGACTATATCAACGCGCTGGGCTGCCGCGACCATATCACTGTGTGGACCTCAGAGCGACGACGCACTAAACAGACTGCGGCCGATGTTAGGGGTCCCAAGCGAGTCGTCAGAGCACTCAATGAGTTGGACGCTGTAAGTACTTTTAACAAATTTAAATGCTGTAGTGGGTACTTCATCATCATTAGCCTATAGGGGTCCACTGTTGGACATACGCCTCTCTCAAGCTATCTTTTCCGATTTAGTAGTGTAGCTGTAGTGCTTGTTACCCTGCAATAGAAAGAAGAAGAAACGAAGAAAGACTTAAGTTTAACTTATATTTAACTGGCGTTTGAGTATCTGGGCATTAATGTTCTTAAGTACCTTATAAATTTGTTTCAATTTAATAAAGTTATCAGTTAATAAACTCCACAGCTAGACGGACTACTATCTCATATTGTGTAAATGAACAAAACACCATTGTCTATTAGATTAAATTATGGATAGCTCCAAGAATAGATGATTTCCATGAATTATGGTCATCATTAATCAGGTTGCTAATCTTAAGATATAAAAAAACAATGATGTTTTAAATATATCAAAATTTACTAGCTAATACTACATCCATTCGAGTACAATGAAATCGTAAATAACGGTCATATCGATCACAATATATTATTTCCTATGATTCATGCAGATAAATAAATGAAAAACAAGATTATTAAATTGTTTTCAAGATAATTATCTTATATTAATTACCTGAAAGCTTTTAAATTTGACACGTCACATAAAACCTAATAGATACCTGCACAAAAATTAATGACTTTTCGTAATTATTTTTTATTCATAAAACATAAAAGGAAGTCATGTTTCTTAATTTGTTTATTAGATGGTTTAAAGGCAATAGTTAGTTTAAGCTCTCTTTAATATACATATAAATAAATAAATTTACGAATTTAAGAGATATGCACTGTTGTATTGCACGCTGTACTTTGAAACACGCATCAACACTACTTTACATATTTTAAAAAAGCGTTCTATTTACTACGAATTAATATTCGAAGCATGCGTTCGGTTAATCCATTTAAATTTTTAAAAACACTATAAAAGAAGTGAAGAAATGGTTTAAAATAAAATAATAATAATATTTTTTTTATGAAGTATCTATGAGGATGTGGGCGGCTCACGATCTGCAAAAGTGGTGAAAACTGGGACAGGCCTATGTTCAGCAGTGGACGTCTTTTAGCTGATATGATGATTATGAAAAGTTGCCTATCTTTACCGCTCTAACTATGTATTTCTATCATATATTTATGTCTGAAGTGCTATGTAAACATTCCATATATTTTTACTACGCACTCATTAGAATATGTTTATATTGGAAGCCAATCAATATGATGGCGATAAGTGCGAATGTATGTAGATACAAAGGTAATGCTAGTAAACAAACACGATAAAAGGCCACGTATGAAGGCTTTGGAAAAATACTAAAGATGACAATTATAGTGCATTGGCACAACATTATGAGGCCGACTAATCTATAATGATATTAATAAAGTGGATACCCGTGCCAAATATTATATGAGTTGTATAAATAAAACTAGATCTGTGCAGGAATAACATAAGTTCTAAAATTTGTTTTATGAACTATGTACTTGATCATCAGCCAAAAGACGTCTACTGCTGGACATAGGCTTCCCCAATTTTTGCCGCCCTCATCCATCGGTTGTCTGTCACCGTTATCAGATCGTCGAGTCACCTGGTCACGCAAATGATGCGTCTTCCGAAACGCGCAAAATACGGTAGATGCAAAAAACAATTACGGATAATTAATTAAAGGCAGGAAATGACATAATTCTTAAAATCATACCTAAAATAAAGCAGAGATTTACGCAAACGTGGATCCAACACAACTGCCTATCCCTCCCGGTAATAGAACATGATGCTATAGGTATATATATGTTTGGTTATTGTGTTTTGTTCTGTTATTACGTAATATTATGAATAAATGCATAACTTGGTTCCACTGTGTGACGTTTGTAAACATTACGTAATGTTTTAGATATCAGATTTTTATGATTTCTATTTATGATCTGTTTTTTCGATTTACTTTTATTAATCTGTTGTCTCTGATCTGCCTTAAGGATAATATTAATGTTATTCTTGCCTGATTTATCGTGGTAATTTACAATAATAATTAACGAAAGATAATCGTATCGACTTACTTTAAATTTGCTTATAACATCTACTTTTTTAATCGCTCGTACGTACCTTGTTTTTGTTTAAAAAACTCTTCACTGTTGCTATTTTGTATCGTTTTCTTTTAAAGTTTTAAATAGGTTTAGTGCAAAATATACAGAGTTTCTGATTCCCACCGATTTAGTTTAATAGCTATTTAGATCGCAACCGTATTTAAGTCTATATGTAAGTTTCTAACCGGTTATGATTGGTTGTCATGCCATTTGAAGTTTAAAACTCAATTACTGTTCAGTAGTCATGATAGTTCAGGTTTCTGATAGCACTTGTAATTATGAAGTAATGTCATGTGAAACCCTAGAGCGATGGTGTAAAAGTACGGCCTCAATGTGTTTTAGAAAACTACTTCGGTATAAAGATCTTTATTTCTCAAAGAACATTACATTGTTCACTTAAAGAGAAACTTAACTAATTTCTTCTTCTTCTTAATGTGCCTCTTCATTATTGAAGGTTGGCCGTCAGCTCTTTGAATTTGTCTCTATCCAGTGCGAGATGGAACAGTCTTTCAACGGTGGTAATTCCAGTCCACACCCGGATGTTTCGTAGCCAAGATTTCTTTCTTCGCCCAGCCCGTCTCTTGCCCTCAACCTTGCGCATCATAATAATCTGAGTAGCATATACCTATCGTGCTTTAGTACGTGGCCGAGATACTCAATCTTGCGCCTAACTTAACTAATTTACATTGGGTTATTTTTAAACAGGCTTTCAGACTAAATGTATGTAGTAACTTTGTAAATTATAATTGTTAAAACAGCTTATGCAGTTTTAATCATTTCTTAAATATGGGTAACGATGAAGAATATTTAACATTTTTCGGTAATTTGTCTTACTTCCTCCAATTGGATATTTTTCTTACCATTTAAAGTTCTAACTGATGGCAATTAGACTAATTCCATAGATCTAGGTATCTATCTATAATCTCTTCTACTCAATTCCTTAGATCTAGCTATACATGCGGATCAATGTTACTTCAGCATTTATTCCTCATCATTCGATTGACTTATTGCACTAGTGAAGTACTTGTATAAAACCGTCATATTGCATCAAATACATTTATTTCGCTAGTGGACTATAAAGTCAACTGCTCGATACTTTAATATACACTTGCACCATTTTATAATATTTATAACACACAAACTTTCCGCAGCGCGGTTTATTCGCGTTTTTGCTTACTGCTCTGCTCCCGTTGCCAGTAGCGTGATGTTACATAGCCTATAATCTTCCTCGAGAACTGGGCTATCATACGCTAAAAAAATCAAATCTGACTGGTAGTTCCAGAGATTAACGCGTTTAAACAAGCTAACATACTCTTCCGTTTAATATATAGTATAGATAGAATATTATAATTTTAGTACCATTTGTTCTCATTAAAGTATAAAGATGTGTTACAAGCTGTAAACATGTTTACATCGGTATTTACCTTTAAGTTTACAGATGTCAGTCCGTTTAATAATGTCGTGTAAGCTTCGCTCTTGTTCGTTTGATTTATACCTATTTATAATCGTGTGCGACCTACATCACTATTATTGGCTGCATTGATACAAGATATAAATTCAATACATTTTTTATTTCTTTATTTTATTTATTATGGCTTTTACACACAACAATGTATACAAGTATAAACTGATTTAGCTGTTTCACCGTAAAACGCTACTATACTATTATGAACAATTAATTACGTTTCATTAATCGTCACGTGTATTCTAACGAGTGTTTATGCACATGCTTTTTATTATGCCAGAAACAAGCATTGTTTTAATAATAAACTAATCACGTGTCTAATCACATTAGTTCACTTTTATCCTATTGGAAAAGGCTTCTTATCTTAGAGAAGGCATGAGCATTGATCATCATAAAGAGGAAATATTTGTATTTTTGTATGCAGCGAATAAACTCAAAAACTACTGGGCTGATTTCAAAAATTCTTTACCATTTGAAAGCCACATTATCACTGAGTAACATGGGCTATATTTTATCCTCCTACTCTCACGGGAACGTGAACCACGCTGGTATAACCACGTGACGTCCGCTAGCTTTTTATACGTCCTGGTTTTCTTACTGTTTTTCTACCTATACCTTCAGTAATATCCAAGATAAAACATGAATTTGAAATTTGGTAGTTGTCCGGTCTCGAACCCACAACCTCTTGCATATGTCATCACGAGTATCACGACTAGCAATATCTTATTTAAGTACTTTTTTATCGTAATTTTTAAGCCTATTTAAATTTTGATAAGACAATATTTCTTTTTGTACACAGTTGTATTGTTACTTGAATTATATCATGAGGAAACAATCATAGAAATCAAAGTACTGTTATGTATCTGTCATTGTTGACAGTTCGGTATAAAATAAATCATTATCGATAGGTATATATGTAACAGTTTATTAGGCTTTTTGTCAATAAAAGGGTAAAATGAACAGCGCTCCTGGTATTTACTCTGAGAACTAAATTTAGACAGCTTGATCCATAAACAGAGCCCCTAGTATTTACACTGAGAACTAAATTTAGACAGTTTATCGATAAAAGCGCCCTTAGTATTTATACTAAGAACTAAATTTTGTCATTTTTGACTCAGTTTTTCAAGCTCAATTTTTTCTAATTGTTCAATCATCTTTCTTCCAGGGTATCTGCGAAGGACTCACATACGAGGAGATGCAGGAGCGCTTTCCCCAGGAGTTTGCCTGGCGTGATCAGGACAAGCTACGTTACCGGTACCCCTGGGGCGAGTCCTACATCGACATTATGACGAGGCTGAGGCCCGCACTGTCCGCTCTAGAGGACGAACACGATGTTGTTGTTGTCGGCCACCAGGCGGTGCTGAGGTGCATGCTCGGATACTTTTTGGATGCCAAGCTTGGTGAGCATAATAATCTATAATAATATCTTGTAAAAGACAAATCTCGCACTAGAGGTCAAATTAATTATTAATTTAAAACTTTATACACAAACACGTAAAGGCGGACTTAATAACTGTAGCATTATCTATCTGCAAGTAGATGCAAAGTACTTAGTTGTTAGGTATAAAATTATATACCACTGTAAAATTTAATAACCTATAGTCGAAATGACCCTGTGGATAAGGCACCCGATTCGTAAACACGAGGTAGTGGGTTCGAATCCGGGCAAGTACCAATGTGATTTTTCAAATCATATGTGTTTTCTAAGTTTATCTTGGACATTTCTGACTGACGGTGAAGGAAAACATTGTGAGGAAACCTGGACTTAAAAGTCTGAAATTGCCAATCCGCCTTGAGCAAGCGTGGTGATTAATGCTCATTCCTTCTCTATATGAGAAGAGGCCTTTGCCCTGCAGTGGGACAGTTAACAGGCTGGTATTATTATTATTATATAAAATTTAAGAAATCCAAAGCACCTACAATTTCGTGCAAATAAAACACTAGACCTAATTTATTGTAGTCTTATGTACTTTTTCTGTTGCATAGCCAACCACTTAGGAAGTTATTAAATTTATCTAGGATTTTATTAGCTTAAACAGAACTGCAAGTGCTACTTGTAAAAATATACTTCAATAACATAGATATGCTTGTCATTAAGTGCCTGTTCACTCGATATCAATAAGGAATTGTTTAAAGGTAAAAATTGATTACCACATGCTGCAAAATTTCCTATCGGACCTATATATTTTTCTGCCTTACCGTAGAATTTGGGACTGAATTTGTATCTGACTACTTCATAAGTTCACCATTGAACCAACTATGTTCTTAAACTTTCCTGTGTTCCTGTTCTTCAAAGCATCTATTTGTCTATTTTATCAATTTCTTAAGAATTGTACACAATTGACTACTAGAGCTAAGTACTACTAAGTTGGAAATTGTCCTAACATCACATTTCTTTCTTCCAGACGAGCTGCCATACATGAACGTGCCACTGCACACTATCGTGAAGCTCACGTCCTACGGTTACAAGTACAACGTCGAGATGATCAAGCTGCCAGTAGAGTGCGTTGATACACATCGTGTGCAGCCCAAGGTGAGCTAATAAATTATATTATTTATTCTACAAAGTTAGATAACAGACAGAGGAGAAGACGGCTCTACCTCGTCAGCGAACTGGCTGTAGGTTAATTTGCTAACTTCGTGTAAAATTGACGTTTTTAAGCATCATACTTTATGATCAAAATGAAATAAATGCTTTGAGTTTGAGTACTAGTAAGACAAATGAACAGAAATGTTAACCCCGGTTTCTGAAAGGCTAATCAACGAAAAATTTACTAATCACCTATTAAATTTCATGTGAAGTATCTAAAAGCATGCTGAAAGCATGGACAGTTAGTTTAATTTGATCTAATTAGTAACTGATTAGATGTTAGTAATGTCAGTGCCCTTCCCTTTGGATGTGGCCGATGTCCTTTAGAGTAGATGACTTCACACTTAAGACGTCGATGATAATGATGAATCTTTGTATTCGAGATTACCATGTTACATAATTTTACACCCTATTCTATACAGTAACAATAAAACTTTAAAATAAAAATAGTTAAAAGTTATTGGCAAACATCACTCACACGTTTTGAAACGTGACTATTTAGACTTCTAAATATAGGTAGGAAACCAATGTCATTATACGAAGATAATTATGATTATTGCCCTTGACCTTTGTCGATCTCTTGTGTTAACTGTCAAATGTTAATCTCCGAGTGAGTTAATCTTGGATTAAAGATAGATTAAGATTAGATATAGCTATATTATTACGAAAACGCTTTATTGTTTCTAATATGTGCTAATCTACAGGAAAAATACTGATAAAATCAAATTTGGCCTACGAATGTGTCAGCTATTTTTGCTAGTGTATTATATGAAAGAAAACAATCGCTAAAAGCATAGATAAGTAGATAATTAATATTAGATAAAATTAAATTAATGGCACTTTGGACGAGTATTATCTCTTTATGATCAATTATGAGCACAGGATAAAAATAAATAATACCTAACACTCATTAAATCTACCTGCTGATGATAAATTGATTTTTAAATGAAATAAAAAATTATAACTGTATAGGCCTATTTAAATGGTATAAATTTAATTTTACTATTTGATTACACTTCAAGGAAATGTCACTTAATTTATCCTTTTTTCAATGTTTTAGACTAGGAATTATAACTATGTTTGATTGATTTTTAAGAAATAAATATTAATACAAAATGTTCGTTCTATTTGTTACAGAACTGCTCAATAAACAGGACGACAGCGGACGCGCTAGTGACAGTGCCCTCCCACTACGACACGCTCCCATCGAACCTGTGGCAGAACCCCACCGAAGCGCAACTTTAGACTACATGCGTGGGCAAGCGAACCTCGCCGCCCAGCATACCGCAGCAGCATTACTAGGGCAGCAAGCCCACGGACCTCAAGGTCAATGTCCTTGGCCGTGAAAAACCATGGACAAAGAAATACGCCACGCCACGATGTTTCGGGAGTCATCTAGCGATCTCTGTGACGAAAGACTGGTGTGTGTGCCCTATGGATAGGATATATTATATACCTAACCAATTAAAATATTTTTAAATAGAATATTATGTACCTAATTTTAGTTGTTTTAGTTTAAAAGTGTCACTGGCACTATTTGATTTGCTGAGCTCAATGAATTCGTACAAATAAATTTAAAAATAAATACGATGAAACACATTGTGTGAATCTTCCAACATTTTAATAATAAGACTGAACGAGTGGAATTCTTCGAAAATCAAATTCACTTTTATTTATGTTGTGTTCTTAATTTACAAGTAGGTATGGAGTAGCTCACTATTAATTTAAATTAAGATTACCATAACCAGGAATATGTCCACTTTAATTTTAGATTTAGTTTTTTTTAATAATATTAATATTACATGCTACTTATCATTACTTATTTTAAATTCTATATTCCTTATTATTAGTTTACTATTGTTAGTTTACGTAATAAATAGTACAGTAACTGTATGTTTGTATGCACCTATCTTTAATATAGCCGGGTTATGTTTCGCAATCCTTTCTTTAAAGGTTTTACGCTAACTTGCTTACAAGTTTCAACTATGGTGATAGAAAATAAGTACCTACTTTTAATGAATGTACTTAGAATTAGTTTGTATTGTTCTTGTTACGTAGGTCCCACTGCCGGACATATCCCTAGCACATAGTTAGTATTACTGTCAATTAGATACAGACTGACCCAAAAGGATTGAAAGTCTAGTTAAAATTTGACAAGTGAAATTAAAGAAATTTCAATTTTCTTTGCATGTATTTTTATATTAAATAAATAGAATAATTAATGATTAAAATGTGTGTTTTTATTTAATCATGGTAAACAGAAATTATCATCAATAAATTGCAATACAATTCAAAATATTATTACCTGGACTGCCTTTGTGGTTTAATGAATCGAACCCAATATCTGAGGTTCGATTTCCGGGTATATATATTTGACTTTTTCCGCCAAAAAATTAAAAACTAGATATTTTATCTCTCATACATCAACAACAGTTTTTAACTGTTTTCGCACATAGGCAAGCAGGTAGAAGTACACAGTTATTTATTTCCTTCCTGCTCTCTCTGTTTAGGTATAGGTTTTGATAGGAAAACCATGTTTTATGTTATTTAAATAGTAGCTTACTTATTTTTCGCCGTATCATTGAGTTAATTAAATGAACGAGCTGTTTTCAGCTTCAATCTAGAACTTATTGTAGTGTACGTTACCCCAGCAAAATATTATCGGAGATCATCAGCTATCGACAGAAGGAGATGGATTAAAGTCAGTTGCGTATTAAATATTCTAATTTTGATCCTGGTCTTTTAAGCGGGGCTTGAAAAAGCATCTTATTAAGCCGCCATAGTGAAGGCCACCATACCAGTAGTTTGGTTTCGGAATGGTATTCACTATCATCAATTCATCACTATCAGGCAGAGTGGAGTCACTTTAGTATGCTAAAAAAAAATAAAGGTATCATTTCGGTCACTTATATGCCTGTCGAATGTGTGGACTATGGCAAAATGTGTGTGAATGTCTTCCAGTCGGATAATGTACTCGGACATTAAAAACGCTTCACGGTAACGATTGTAATTGTAACCACAAATCATTATTATATTGCCAGCAATATTGTTACCTAAGAATAATATTTCAGTAAATTAAACAATATTATTAAACTCTCAAACAGTCTATTATAGAAAGTGTCATTATTGCAAAATGTGAACGAGACTGCGTAGGGTCATTACTTCTTAAACGAAGGTCGAATCGTGCATGTAGACTGATATAAATTTCTAAGAGTACGTTATGCAACATCGCAATTACTCTTAACATAGCACTTAAGTGTCACATTATGTTGAAGGATCAGACGTTAATAAAGTATGTTATAGGATATAAATGACTATTATTTTAATTATATAGGTACTATCGTGATAGAATCTGAACAAGTACTTTTTCAAAGGCATATGTATTTTCTACGTTTACTCTGAACATTACTGAATTACGATAACAAAAAAGCAGTGAAAACCGCAACTAAAAGAAGTATAAGTGTTAAATTACCCATTCGCCTTGAAAAATTGTAACAATCTCATCCATAGGTAATAGAAGGGTCAAGCCTCCTCTGTATATATACAGAGCCTTAAGTGGCCTTCACCCTGCAGTGAAAATAAAATGGACGACGAATGGAGCAACAAGGACGAACAATTTTTATAGATGAACTGAAAATATGATACCTACTTAGGTATCCAATAATGCAATGGTACATTTGTATTAATACTTATCGATTCCAAAAATACTTTCACAACAACGTGGAAATTATAATGCGGGATATAGATGAAGTCACGAGTAACAACAAACGTGATAATCACGATTCATAATAAATAGTATTCTAAAATTAGGTACTTATACGCATTATGCAATTTAAGAACCTTACATAGACCGACGACAAAAGGGTGGCAGGCAACCGATGGATGAGAACGGCTCACGACCGGCCAAGATGGCGAAAATTAGAAGCGGCCTATGTCCAGAAGTGGATGTCTTTCGACTGATATATGATGATGATTACTTATGCAAGCAAGATCATGTTCCTTCTTTTAGATGTAAGAAGCCTATATTCTGTACTTGGACATGACGTCGCGGGGTGTTGTTTGCCTTGTATAGCTTTTACAACGAAGAGTATTCCGTAGAACTTTTTGAATTGATCCCACCCTCTTCTATCCCAATAAATTACGTTGTAAGTAAATACCAGTAGGTAGCTAGTCCGTAATTACTTTTACTTAGATATTACGTTATAGTTAGTTACTACGAAACGAAAATACCATAGGTAGAGTACAGAACCGATTAGGTAAGTACCGGCAAATGATAATCCTAAACTAAGTAATCCCTCTTGTCATTTTGACTCACGCACGATTGGTTTAAAACAATATTCGACCAGCTGATAGATTGACTCCCTATCAGCAGATAGTAAATATATTGACAGACTTATCAAAGAAGTTAAATATTTTCATTTTCATTTTCAAGTTAATCTATTCGTAATTATGTATCGCGTGATATATTATTTAGCATATGTTTTCCTCTTAATAATAGGCCAGACACGTGACAGTCCGAGTTATGCTTGGAAGGTTTAATAGTTTGAAAAATGTTGCGTTAGTAATTGACCACGTTCAACATTGAATCTCGTAAACAAAAGAAGGATACGGTAACCACTAGGCCATAACACACTTTAGAAACACTACGAGTAGCTAACACAGTTTCTTACAGCTTTTAAATACAATCTTTGTTTTCTTTTTCAAAACCAAACAAGGCCCTTTAATACCATCTGCCACCTTTGAGTATGCCACATGGGTGGTGATTGGCACTAATAAGTGAAGTTTATCACCCCAGTGGTCAATGATACCTATTTAGTTTCATCTGCCCTATATTACATCAATACGAAATGCGAATAAAGCCCTGTAATTTACAGGGCTTTATTCGCATTTCGTATTGAACATTTTCAATGAAAATTTAAATAAAACATCACTGCATCATGATTCAAAAGCAATAAAAATGTATAATAATTAGATAATATTGTATGGAAGTTTTATTTTAATTACTAATTCTAATTCATAAATAACATGAACTTTTTTATAATTACGGGCAATTATTATTGTCTTTCATACACTTACTTATTTATATTACAACAATGGGGCAGATAAACCTAAATAGGTACGTACCATTGACCACCAAGGTGGTAAATGCCACTTATTAGTACCAACCACCACCCCGGTGGCAAGCTCGAAGGTGGCAGATAGAAATAAAGAAACAACGCAACGATCTCCTAGGCGAAAAGTGCTTAATCGCGGCAGACAAAAAACCAAATACAAACAACAAAATACCAATTCTTTTCGACATTGGGTACCGAATCAGTTATACCTTATATCCTAGAATACACGTGTACGTGCATACACAGAAATAAGTACTTCATTTAGGCAGCATTAGCCCGATCAGTTGTGCGCGCTAAAATATTTGAACCAACCCTCAAATTTATCTAATTCGTGACATGAATTATCTTGCAGCTTCATACAAACCAGTATTACCTACTACATGATATTTATTTGTTAACCAAGATAGACTGACATGATTAATCATTACCGTTCATTCATAGAGCATTCGTGTTAATGTACTATGCAGTATTAAGTAAGTACCTACTCCCATTGATCGATACGAGTGAGAGGCTCTAAGAGCGACCGTGACTTATTTCATTGACAGAGATACAACTCGACGGCGACCCCCGAGCGAAAAATATACTCGCATTGTCATACTAATGGTTTAAACGCGCACACGCATAGGTAGAACCTCTGTTGTTTTCTATACAGTGATCGGTTTTTTAATGAAGTGTTAAATATTTGGTTGGTGGTTCAAGTTTTGAAAAAGGAAAAGTAAGTGTTTTGTTTTGATTTATTTTCGTTTTGGGTTTGTTGGGATTTTTAAAAGGTAAGTAATTATGATTAATTTGTTAATCTATAAGTGAGTATTACCTATAAACTAGTTCTCTGATAATATAATGTTATTCTGAGTGATCTATGATAATGATAACAGACACGGTATCTCTATATATCTATTACCTAAGTATTTTACTGCAAATTGTCTCCAATGTGGATATCAAGTTGCATAGATACGTTAATTAAATTCAGAATACCTGTCATACACGTTATAATATATTGATTCAGTCCATTACGAAGTTTCATAAAAATACTTCTAAGTATCTAATAATGTTGCATACTTAGCGCTATAAGTACTGAAGTATATGATAGGTAGGTACAATGTTTTTTACAAGTAGGTAGGTAGGTTGGTCATAAAACTTTGTAGGTAAACAGATCACATTAAAACACTATTAAATGTGTACTTTTGAACGGATATAAATTAAAATTTTACGTGTAATTAACAATTTATCCGGTCGACCATCAATTATTTTATAAAACTCAATTTCCGCAGTAGGTATCTACCTAGGTATAAATTAACCTGTGTCATATTTACAAAATTAAATATAGGTCAATAACGAATACTAAGTAGGTACCTATATCGAAACTCGAAGCAATCCATATCCATACTCTGTCTGTTACGCTTTCAAATTTGAAATTTGGTATTAGAAATAGAATAGACCTTTGGGAACAACATAGGCTAAACTAGCGACATAGGAAAAAATGGCTTAAAGGGGTTGAAATAGGGTATGAAAGTTTGTAATGTAAACGCAACATACCTGACATTCACGCGGCCAGAGCTGCGGGCAACAGCTACTTACTACAAAATATTTGACTCTAGTGAGAATTGTACCTACCCACAGCACTCGGCGCAACGATAGTGGTGTGGTGGCCACTCTAACCGCTACACCACACGTACACGTGTTTCAGTTATTCGATGATCCTTAACTTAAAATCAAAAAAAAAATTAAGAGGTAAAACGAACTGAATGTATACTAGTTACACTACTACATATTATTTGAATTTTCCCTCTATGGATTGCTATAAAAGAAACCTTTTTTAAATTCTGTACAGTAATTTTACGTTTATTAACTTTTCAAAATATCTAAGAACAGATAAAACGATAGTAGAACGTTAATATCGTATCAAGTACCTCTATCCTGAAATGGGTTAAATCGATTGTAATAAAAGGAATGTAACCTTTCGTGCTTGAAAGGATTTGAATGTAGGGTTAGTACTCGTATAGTAAGTTATAGAAAGGAATTAATTGATACATTCCTTAAAGTCGTCCGATATAATGACATTGTCAGTGTAATTAAAAACTAATACAAAAGATTCTGACACCGAAAGAGTGGCGTATTAAAGAACACTGCAACGGAATGTGCAGAGTTGCAGACGGAATAAAAAACTTATAGATGGAATTCGTGATAAAAATAAATACATTAACACTTATCAATACCTACATGCCTTCAAAATAAGAAGGGGTAGGCAGAAATGTACAACACCTACGTGTCGCCAGCTAAATTGGATACCCTTTATCAGTGGGCGTGTGTGCTTGTTTCCATTTTATCAGGCAGTAGATATTTTATTATCTACTAGATACCTACTAACACATCTCCAAACAGGAAACTAAATATCAATCAATATAATGATCAATATATAAATAAAAATATTAGAGGCTTAGGTATAAAAACGATCCTAGTTTTTCAGTGATAAAAAAATATTATAGACATACTCGTAATTAGTCATCAATGGGTACAAGATAAGATATACCTAGATGAATGTTAAATAAAACAGTTTGAAACTAGATAGACACTAATTACTAAAATCGAGGTATCGATAACACGTTTAACTCGAACTCGATTACTAACGTGATCGTGATCTTAGGTATGTATCGTAAGTAAATAATTATAACATTGAGACAGGCTCACCTTGGCCTCAAGACTAACACAATGTGTTCGGACCTTCTTTTTGAAGCATAGGTATTTTCCTTTAAGCAACTATTTATTTAGTTCATAAATTAAATTTTATTTTTAGTCATAATAATATTAAGACTGCCTTTGTGGTTAGATGTTACAAAATGGCCGCCACAGTGGAAGATTTTTCTGTCGAAAAATTCTTAGTATAGGAAAGACACCAGTAATGGACACTTTAAGGGCGTTCCGTCACATATGACCTTGAGCGTTTCGCTTCCTCACCACCCCGTGCCTCACCCGAAAAAAACATTGCGTGCGAGTTCGCCCTCTAGCGGCCAGTAGCAGTAGCACAACTATAAGACAATGACCTTACTTGTCCGAAACCGCAGAGCTAAAATCTGATAGACGCGCCAATAATGAAATATTTTTTTAGTATCTTTTATTATTTCGTTTACTAAGTATGTATATTTTTTAGTATATATTATTTATATATTTATTATTTATATAGTAGCGAAAGCAAAGATAAGTGTTTAGAATCATGACGTTTGTTAAATATGTAGTAGAAATAAAAATAACTATTGTGGGTTAAAACAATAAACTCAAAACCCAGCTGCTGTGAAATGTATTACCTGATCAAAAAAGCCGTTTAAAACGATTTTTATGAATTATTGAATACAAAAAAATATTTAATAATATATATAATATTAATATTTTTTGAAGTCGCTTAAAAATTAAGTCCCAATGACAATACACCATTGTGATAAATTCCTATAATTGACATGATATGTATTCTTCAACTAATACCAGTACACTTTAGTTTAGTAACCCTGCCGAGTTTATACTTATTTAGATATATTTTTTGTACATGAACAAACTAAAACATTTTGACTTAAAAAATGTATTAACATCCTATTAATATTATAAATGCGAAAGTTTGTGTGTGTGCACGTATGAAACGTATGCGTACCTCATCTTCATTTATATTTTTACTATTTGCAATAGTGTCGCTAGTATCATGAAGCCGCTATGCTAGCAGTTTGAGACAATTTTTATTAAAATAGCAGAGGAGTGCGTTACCCCAGCAAAATGTTGATAAAAATGTGCTTATAAGAGGTGAGAGTATAACAGATAATTAGTGCGTCGTAAGGAGTAATTTGTTTGCCTATAGCGAAATTTGTTTGCATTATAGTTTTAAAGTTATTCGGAAAAAAACCAAATTTTGCTGGGGTAACGTTTGAAACATTACCCCAGCAAAATGTCTTTTCTTTAAATTATCCAGGCAAGGTCACGTTGGTAGACCAGTATGAATAAAATAACTGTATCAATAGTACTAGTACATGACTTTTTAAAACAATACTGAAAAATTCAATCTTTATTTATGCCCGTCTGATTGTTAAGTGTTCAAAATTAGCTCTTACAAAAGCCAAGAGTTTTCATAACTTTCTAACTCCACTGCGTCTTCATGGACTGATGATATGAGGTCCTGCATCAATAATAAAAAAGCATCTAGACCACCTAGCCAGCAGTTTGAAACAATAACCTTTGGAATGGTGGCTACCACTTAGTCTTTTGAATCCCACTGACTGTATCATAAGGCAGAGTGAAGTCACTTCGATAGGCAATTGTACGGCACGGTTATATTGATGTATGTAAAGTAAGGTTTTGTGCAAGACAACTTTTTCTTGGTTCTGTAGATACGTACCGCTACCAAACTCGAGTAACAAATCAGACTACACTTGTGCATTGTCTACTATACATTGTACTTGTATATTGTATTAAATGGCAAATTTTGCGGAGTGTATAGGCTTGGAGCCTATTAAATGCAAAACAATTTTGAAGTGCTACAGACTGTGGACCTCCTAAACACTATTTAATTTCATCAGCCTTAGTCCACGAGGTAGGAATAACAGGCACAGTCTGCCGAAAATGAACACAAAATAGTAGGACTGTGATAGCCACTCATGAGTTGGTGTTGTCTGATATCTGGTCCACTGCTTTTAGCGCTTTACAGTTTGCCATAGTAAATTCATCCTTTATAATAAGGCTTCTATCGCGCAGCCAAATCAGTAGAAGGATTATCTACTCTACGAACACGAATCTAATCGAAACAAAACGCTGTTCTGTCTCGAGCAAAGATGTATACAGAATATTATACTAAATGATTCATAATTTATTTCCATCCTGTAATCTCGCTTATTGATACATTTTGACATAAAATGTTTTTTTTTTGTATTAATTATATATGACATAATGCCCGAGCCATAATTGTACAGTTAAGTACACATTTTGTATTGTTTTGTTAAAATTGTATACTTAGTATTATTAAAATAATACATTGTGATTTGTGAAATAGAGGTGTTCACAATGTACATTGTGAACTCCTGTGGTAAATTAAGTTTATCTTACTTTATACTTATATCGAATATTAACAGTTTATATAATACTTACATAGAAACATTTATTACAGTTCACATGTTGCCTTTACCTTTTGTAGCAATATGCAAATTGAGGCAGCCTGTAAAGCACACATTTTACTTTTTATTTTTTCTTTGCAACATAGAAAGCTGTAAGTATTTAATTACCTATAGAGTTAAGTGTATTGCCTGTGTCACTTTGCATGCTACTTGAAACTGTAACTTACAAAAATTGTAATAACCTGGCGATTAAAAAGAGTGGCCTGAGTTTCTTGCCAGTTCTTCAATTCTTATTCTTTAAATTCTTTTAAAATTGTTCTTCAGTTTGTCAGCGAACTGGTTGTAGGTTAATTTGCTGACATTTTGTAAATTTTGACGTTCATAAGTGTTAATGTAATTAACCTATATGAATTAACATATTTTCATTTTCCTTATTTATTTTCGGTTCATCTGGATATAACTTCAGTAAATCGTTCTGTATATTGTATAGCCAGCAAACATTTTACGGAAGTAGATCTTTTAGAATAAGCGGGACGGTTTGGCTGGAGATGTGCATTTAACATGTACATAACGACGTAAAATGTAAGTTATGTCTGAAAATCAATGGTCCGAAGGCATAGTTACCTCCTCGGTCCTCTTTATTTCCTTTTTTCTCCCACAGTATCTTTACTCTGTATGGCCACCACTGCACTAAATTTGAAACAGCACCATACACCAGCAAAACTGAATTCAAATGATGGAGCTGATAAGGATTTTCAGTTACACATGCTTTAAACAAAGCGTCATCATTCCTATGTTGATTATTTTCTAGTAAGTGCCCGTACGTAAGGTACACAATATCATGTACCCTTAGCAAAATAAGTAACACGAACAATTTCCAAAGTAGACGCATTGTACCCACAGTTTGAGTGATTTGGATGTACCGTGAAAATTACCTCGCTAGAGATTCATTAAGATTACTGCAATATGTACATACAAATATATGTGTACATACATATATATGTATGTACGTACATATTGCAGTATTGTAAATGTATAATATAATGCAAAATCGGTAAAGTAGAACTAATGTAATATTATCGCTAAGTAACGGATCCATGCGGACGACGTCACGGGGTAGTTTTACAGTACATACACTTATAATCAGAAATCAGAAATTTTATTTGTTAACATAGGTACATAACAAAGGTCTTGAGATCATAAAAATAGTGCGCTATGTTTTGCCTACATACAAGGCATACAAACATTTTACAATAAGTTCAATATAATATAATAAAGATACATACATACATACATAGAGTGCTAAAACATAATTCTTTTGCCTTTACCTAGTTAGGTAAAGACTGTACAAAAAAGAGTAGAATTCTTTATACTGTGCCACCGTGCCGGGTCTATTACTTTCTACTTACACCTATCACTCGAAAAATACGGTATTAGTTTTGTTATGTCCAGTAGGCACTCAACAATATATTATTTAATTTTAGGATTAAAAATTCATATAGTACGATAATAAAGGAACAGAGAGTAGGATTTTTAATTTACCCAATTTTGATAATTTCACAGTCTTCAAATATTTTAGTTTGGTTAGAGACTAAGACGTTTTGTAAAGCCTTTTTTTTCTTCCTTTCTTGCAATCAAATAAATAAATCAAAATAAGATGCATTGAAAGTAGAAGGGTAGGTATTTACTTTAGCCTAGTATCTTATCACTGATTTTATCAGCTCATGAAAAAAAATCTAACGAGGTAAATACTTGAATATTTTATCGGCATTACTTACCGATAGAATATTCAAGTACACACCGTATGTATATATAGAACGTATAGGTATTTATGCTCGTGCAAGATAACGTAGATAGTTAGGTACCTAACAGCAGCGTGTATGGTTGTTTTGTGTAGGTACCTAACTAGGTCGCAAACCGACGCATGTCACGTATAATCATTGTAATTTGAGTTCTATGCTAGTTGTACGACCGACGCCGACGTTCGTGTTCCGACCGAAGCACCTCGTTCATGTCGGTCGGAATCGGAAAGCGCCTTTGCCACATGAGTAAATATCCAAGTTAGATATTTTACTCATGTGCCCACCTACCACACACCTAGTTCGAAATGATAGTAGACATAGACAATATTGTAGCAAGCTCATATTCATATCCCTAGGGTATATAACAGCAGAAATTTACTGATTCTTGAGGCCCGGTGTTGCCTTGATCTTATCATGAGCGACAATAGGCTCACCACCTGCTACCTAGTTTACGTGGAACTAAACATAATTAAAGGATATCCTAGGTAAGTATCTCAAAGAAGGTATTTTACTAAAAATATGAAGGTAGGTATACACCTACTTACAGGATATTCATGTGTTGAATCTTTGCATTTGTATTTGTTTCAGTCGTGAAATTTTAGTCATTTTGATGAAAAATAATAATAAATGTAGGTAAATACCTATGTATTTAATACACTAAAAAAATCTAAATAACTATTCTAATTTATTTGCAACACTAAATCTATCCACACAATATTTTTTTTTTGATATTATTTATTTGCAATTATTGAATTACGTAAATAATTTTTAAAAGAACCGCATACGTCCGTCCGTCAGAAGGGCTTGCGCCGCTCTGCCGCTCTGCCTCCCGTCGCCCGCGCAGAGCCCCTGCGACGCTGATTCAGCCAAATTATCAATAACTATTGAAACATTATCCTAATAAATGAAATAAATCTATAGAGTTGACATTTGGTTTATTCCGGTTGATTCAATATAACTTTTATATTTATAACTATAGTAATTACAAAGTAGTATTTCGATATAAGCGAAATCACGTTGTTTTAATATCGTTAGTATAAGTTATATAATCAATTACTTATTGTAAATAATTCTTCTACTATTCTAAAGTTCATGAATCAAAGTATATTGTAGGCAAAAAATAAAATGAATAAATAGCATTAAAATCTACTAAATAACGAGATGAAAGTCGCGGATTTCGGCGAAATTTCGTCGGAACCACCTTAATTTAAAATTTGTGGTATTTTCGCAATTTCATTAATAATAGTGATTGTTTCACCCTAAAAAGTGTAAAATTAAATCATTATCAATTCAATGATAAAAATGAAAGAAACACGAATAATATAATCGTAAAACAAGTTCCTTATATTCACTGTTCTACAAATTTGTCACCTGGCGGGAAAACATTCTAGTCTCTGAGTACCTATTCCATTGTTGTCTGAGGTTTAGAAGTCAACGCTTAACTTAAATTATATTTATTAAATTGTTTGTCTTAATAAAAACTATCTTAATGTTTAAAAATCAACGTTACTTTAAATGAAACTTCAAACATGGATAGCTCGACGACTTTTCTCTAAGGTCGAATATTCTCAATATATAAAATCTCATTCCTAATCTTATTCTACAAGATTTAGTTTTTTTTGTCCATCACTGGTTACGTGTCCATTACTGGTGCAATTACCTTATTAGCCTTATTAGAATTGTGCCCGATAAATGGCAACAGACTTATAGCTATATAACTAGGTTATAAACACCTCTGTGCATCATCCACTAGACCGTCACGACTACAAAAAAATTTAAACGTCTAAAAACGTATTGTTAAGTACACCTACTGGATGTAAATGGAGGAAGAAGTCACTTATGTAAATTGTATGTACATAGAGCCGGTATACCGTGTCGTACCTTACATTCAACAAGTCCTGAAAATGATTGTAACTCATATAATTTTTTTTCTTAAAAACTTATGACATATGAGTCATCATATAAGTCATAAGTTTTTAAGAAAAAAAAATATATTTAAATTTTCACTAATTTAATAGAACAGCACATTTTTGCTGTTCTGATTAATTCCTAAAAGTCAATAGCTTAAAGTTCTTATTCGATTAATAAAGTTATTCCATTTCCAACATGACCTATAACATAATAGGTCTTATATACCTACTAGGTTACGCTTTGCATTCATCTCCATTTATGGCACGGACTATACAAAACGCATTGTGGAAATATATTAAATATCTGCAATGGTTTATGAATTGTCCTATGTTCGAATAACAATGGCATGCTATGCAATCCAACATGAAATGTTAGCTAGTAGCTAGGTAGGTAGGTACATGATCATGATACATGGTGATGATCACGGTAATGGCTTCCACCTCTCAACAAAGATAAGGACGTAAATATTACGATTGCATGTACGTAGTTAGATAATAAAATTCTTCACTTTCATGGTCGCGGATGATCATACAACTAGAAAATCGGTATATTCTATAGAAAAACATGTTTATTCTTCTTTTTTGATCTATTCTTTTTTAATCTGTTTACATTTACATTATTCCGTATAACTTATTTTCAAGAATGTGGTCGGTATAAATCGTTGATGTGACTATTTTATTTATTTATCAAGCGAATAAGAAGCGGAATGGGAGAAATGGGGAAGAAGGGAGAGGGGAATAGGGGAAAGTAGTGAAAAGTTTACGGGGGATATCTGTAGATAGGTGAAAGAGGGTTTGTAGAATGGGAGATTAGAAATATCTATTTATATAAACATAAATCCCTATTTCCCTTGGTCACGGCATCACGCGTGAACGACTGGACCGATTCCGTTAATTCTTTTTGTTGTGTTTGTTATTGTCAGGAGAAGGTTCTGCGAAAAATTAGATAATAATTAAGACAGGACAACGTCTGTCGGGTTAGTCATATATATAAATATAATAAAATAATACACATGTAGATGGAAAATAATACATAATTACTTATATGTGTAATGAAACTGCCTTATTATTTAGATAAATAATAACTCCCGGACTTTAAACACATAACGGTTACTGGACTTTCGATTTCGAGAGGAAGCGCATTCCAAAGACGGATAGATTGAATAGGGAAAGAACGAGTGAACAAAATCTGTTGTATGAGAGAAACAAGATAAGAGAAGATTATTAAGATTATTAACTATTTTAATAAGATCAATTGATTCCATTCCCGATATTATGGTTTTGACAACAATAGAACAAAGACTAGGATTTGTGAGTGCACTGGGTAACATTAATTTTTTCAATGTTGCTGACCTGAGGTTAAAATAAAAATTCTGTCGAACGAAACCAGACATGGGGGCCGTCAGAATTAATTTCAGGGGGGTACATCTGCATTACGTTAAGCAAACTGAGGACATCAAATAGGCCCACCCGTGCTCGGCATTATGCTGAAATGGTGCCTATTTGGTACAGTCATGAGGCTGCTGTTTATTTGTATCTTGTTACTTGTCCTGACTATACCTATAATTGTTAATTATTATGTCTCGTGTTATGTACCAAATAAACGTTCTCTTTCTTTCTTTTTTTCTTTCTACATCTATACTATTATAATAAAGCGGCAGAGTTTGTTTGTTTGAACGCGTTAATCTCTAGAACTACCAGTCAGATTTGAATAATTCTTTTTGCGTATGATAGCCCAGTTCTTGAGGAATTAGGCTATGTAACATCACGCTACTGCGGGAAGCTAGTAAAAAAATGTAGAAGGAGGAGAATAATTGTATTGACGCGGTTGAAAACAAATTACGACAGCAACCTATAGAAAATCTTAATAATGACAGAGGGGTGCAAGTGCACCCCCTACATCATGCTGCCGGCGCCCATGAAACCAGATTTAATAGAAAACATGAGAATTCTGTTCATGCCTACAACAATCGTAGGCAAACGAGATCTCTGAAGCATTGTTTGTTTTATCGATTAGATCGCAAAATAGTTCCTCAAACAGAGAAAGCTTACGTCATAGGAAAGGTCAACATATACAAGAAAGGATGTAGACCTTGAGAGATATTTCTATACGTATCTATAAATCATACGTACATAACTCCACGCTTGCTTTCTATTCATGGGGTAAGCAGAGACTAAAAACACCATTTACATAATCTAGCTCTTTTGATTCTTCGAAGGTGTATCTAGGCTTGGGAGTTTGGGAGGGGGTTATTCATGCGACTGATTGTTCAAGTGAAGTATGTAAAACTCCTAGGCTGTATTTAATATCGCTAGTGGATGGTGGGATCGTTATTTCACGTCATCGTTGCCCGTTCTCTTTATCTAATGCCCCCCCTAAGCAAATAGGTAATATTCTCGGTAGGTACCTCTGAATAACCTTGTGCAACACACCCAAAACATAGATACCTAATAAGTATATAGACGCGATAAAGCGCAGACAGGTAAACCATCAAATAAAATAATGCTACTAATATTATAAATGCGAAAGTTTGTGTGTGTGTGTATCAATGGTGTGTATGTTTGTTACCACTCAGCGCCCAAACGGCTGAACTGATTTCGATGAAAATCGGTTCTTTTGAAAGTTATTTTCTCTAGGTAGACCAAACACATTACGTACGTACATACGTACCTAACGTAGGTATATAAAAAATAATAATGACCGTAGATAAGCATTGAATATAAATGGAATTATACTTCTTTACAATATAAAATACATTAACAAAAAGTCTAATAGTTATTTGCTTAGGTTGTCTTCTAGCAAGTTTTAGATATGATTAAGTATAGGTACACACGAACACGTGGAATTTCTTGTGAGGTTTTTTATAAATAAACGTGACGCAAAGTACAAATGTTTGGCTCATCTGCCACTTAAGAACTGCCTAGTGTAAATCATGAATATTACATAAGATTAAGTATGATTAAGCATTAGAATGTTAATAAATATGTTATTAAATACGGCAATTTTTCTTTACAAAAGAGATGTCCAAAATATAAAACAAATAGATTGCAAAGAACATTGCCCTTGTCTATTTATTTTATGGGCAGAAAAGCATAACTGACTATTTGCATTGGGACTACGGGCAAAAATATCCGTGGGCCGTCCAGTGCTTTAAAGTAACCCGTAGAACCACGGATAAAATCGAATCTCCGCAAGTCGACAACGCGTATTTTGGGTGAGTTACTTGTGAGTGGCGGGCAACCGAATGGATGGGAGTGGCTTAGTGGTCTAGATGGCAATAATTGGAGGCGGCCTTTGTCACAGTATTTCGGCTGATGTGATGACTTGTGTATTTATATCACCGGCCATATCTCGTTATACGTGATAAATAATGCTAATGCCTCTAATAACGTGTGAAATATAAATCTTCCATGTTCTTGCTTTGGTAACGTTAATTGAACGTCTTCAACGGGTGATAGTCTTGCTATTTACATTTAAAGAGCAATTACCTATACTGGCTGTTATCGGCTGTCCTAATATGAGTGCTCCCGCGCGATCCCCGTTTTTGATAAACTACCTATATTATGAATAGATAAATGTTCAAAATTTAATATTTCTTCAAGGTAGACATCCAACCAAATGATGAAGTGACCAATGAATCGCTGAATTAGCTATGCTTGCATCTAAAAATGCTTAGAAATTGTGTTCCGTAGTATGTTAGCTATGTCTGGTACAATCTTAGAGCATTAAACCAACTTTAATGCTCTAAGAGTACAATAGGTTAACCTCATTTTCAAAGACTTCCTTTAAATTTTACTTTAATGTTTTTGTTTTTTTATTGAATTTACTTTTACTATGTAGGTAATTAATCAATAACAATTATTTTTTTAAACCTCGTCACCTGCCAGCTACAAGCATCACCTGCTTTCTTATTTGCCTTCAGATTAGGGCGTAATAGGTAACTACTACATTATGGATGATTTCAGAACAAAACGATTTGACTCGATTCGATTGTGGAACAGGAATACAATGTAAATGATGGGACGAGATCAGTTGAACCGAGGCACGCGACGAAGACTGTATAGTCTGTGGCGACGACGAATCTCGTTACCATTTGCCGGCAAATAAGTATCACAAGTGTCGTGAGTTTGTATAAAGACGCACTTACGAAATTCATAAAACTTCTTCTTTCATAATGCAACCGAGTCAATGAATTTTGGCAATTGTTACCAAAATTATAAATTGTCCTTCACGTTGATGAATTTTAATGTTTACAAGTACCTAGGTAAGGGGAAAATACGTCTTTCATATGAAACAACAAAGGGAAATATTATTGATCTTGTTTTCAATTGTACTTGTACCTAGAAATAAATCTCTGTTTCTACCGCATTCTGCAACTAAAGTCGTGAATTATTAACACCTATATCGTAATTCAGTTCATCCTGTCTTTAATTTGTCTACAGGCAAATCCTACTTTTGTAGAGAGGTAGGTATCTACATACTTATCTAGCGTAGGAGACGCTCTTAGATACAATATGAGCACAAATTACAGAACCTAAAAGTTCCTTCGATTATGAATGCGTGACTGCAGGTTGGAGCATGACTAAAATGCCTAGGATTTAGTTCTTACCTACTTTCTTATTTACTTAAATTTTATTGTTTGCAGGATGAACGAGCAAGATCTTGCGGTGGCGAGGGCCATGGCTGCGGAGTCCAAGGAAAATTCACCAGGCGGCTCACCGGGACCACTTAGGAAAACTATCCTCACTAACCTAGTCGATAAACTTAATACATTTAGGTAAGATTTTAATAAATACGTACCTATCTAAGTATGTGTCTATCTAACTAGATTTTCCAAATTTCCAGTATTAAAAAGTACTCTGTGAACTAGATGTATCCCGCGCGATGTGCTGTGCCTCAGATTTGCTGTAGTTTTGTAGAGAAACGACTGTGGTGTGTTTCTCTATAATCCTTAATAGTTCGGAATAACAGAGCTAGATGGCGCTGTTAAAAACTTTTTAACAAAAATCACAAAAAAGTACATTTACATACTTCAGATTATATGTATTTTCCGTTAAAAATAAATTAGTTTATTAAAAATATGACTACAACGTTTTATGTTATCATCATGTGCATCATACATTTTAAATTTTAAAAATCATTTGTTTTGTGGATTTGTTTTTGTGCTGTCAATCTATACGTCAAATGAAACGTCAACTTAATTTTCACGGGTGGAATCTAACCTTTAAAATATTGATATTTTGTCTTTAAATACGTGTTTATTATTATCTCCAATACAATAACTTATTGAGGACATTATTGTAACAAACATATGGGATATTGTTACGCCAATTGAAGGGCAATGACATTTTAGTGGCTAATGTACAGTGTGATACGAAGATGAAAGCTACGCGGACAAAAATAAAGAGTCGGGCGACTACCAGTGCTCCAAAAGCAGAAGGTGAAGGATCTGACGAAGAAGAAAGGTTCGTACAGCAAAGCTTCAGATGCTAGTCTTTGCTACTTATAAAATTCGTACTGATTATGTAGCCACATAACCTGTCTCTTTTGTTGGTGTCTTTTGTAACCTAGCACTGCCTAGCAGACAGTAGAAAGTAATCATTGTAAATATTATTATACTAGTTGCGCACAACGACTTCGCTTGCGCCTAAATTGTGTTTTGTTTCCCTCGGGAACCAGACCGATTTTCTGGATAAAAAGTAGCCACTGTCCGTCTCCGGCACCGAATCTGTCTACTTAACAATTTTCATCGAAATCATTCTTAGTACCTTATTACTTATTATTTTTACATCGTTAGTGTATTCATAACCTACTTTATATTATTTCTTTTATGCTTCTTTCTTTAATTTTGTTTACCTATGATATTAGTAATTTATGACTGAATCATCACTACCAATATTCTTTACACGTCGACACTTTATATAATGCACATCATTACGTTATTCGCAGCATATGGTTGCAATTTTTTTTTATAAAAAAAAAGGTATGTTCTAATTATGACGCATATTTTTTTTTTTTTTTTTATGAAACTTACTGTCTGAGATTACTATCTCCAGCCAGATCTGTATACCTGCTAACCAACTTATTTTTTCTAGGGTTCCGTACCTCAAAAGAAAAAAAACGGAATCCTTTAGGTTCACTTTGTGTCCGTCCGTCTGTCTGTTACGACTTACGTAGTAACTATTTAGTAATCTGTGGTCACGACCCTTTATCTCGGGAACGCATGGGGTAATAAGTTAAAATTATACGATATACTCAGGTCTAGTCTCTTGAAGCTGTAGAAAAAACAAACTCCCAAGTTAGGTAATGTAAAAAAAGATATGGCCGTTTAGGCCACAAAAACGTATAATTCGACACTCTCAAGAGAATCAAAATGTATATGGTATTTTCCGTTGATCTAGACCTATAAAATTTGGCTATCAATATCGTCATATACCTACTACAAGTATAGGGAAAATCTTAAAACTATACTCACTTGTAAATAAATCATTAAAAACGGATGATTTTGTAGTCCTTCCTTCTGTCTGTCAAGTCAAGACACTTTATGTCAGAAATTAAAATGATATACTCAGGTCTACAGTCTTTTGGAGCTGTAAAAAAATCAAACTTCTAAATTAACGTAATAAAAATGATACAGCAGTTACTTTGCATATTAAACTAAATTATTATATTCTAAATTTATTTATTTGTGCACCTGCTTCGAAATATCTCTGCATCACCCTATGGTAGACTGGTAGAGAATGCCTCAGGCATTAAGTCCGCCATTACATATTTTATGTATAAAGTTGATAAATAAATAAACTGGAACCGCGCGGTTAGGTGGTGGGTGCGTAGGTACCTACAATCACAAGCGCTTGCATATTAAACTGGAAAAGCGGCTAGCGGCGCTAGTAGGTACGCTTGCCGGCTTAGGGTGGTAAAGCTCCCTCTGGCTGACATTGTCTAGTCTCCTAAAATGTTCAATATGCCAAAGTGTCTGGTGTCCTATTACGTCCACTCTCACAATGTCTAGTGTCTTATAATGAAAGTATCCAAACATGTCCAGTGTCTTATTACGTCCAGTCCCATAGTGTCTAGTATATCAGAATGCTATTTTATGGTCGACAATACTTATCATGACCTATATTATCGCGCTTTTTCTGATACGGTTTTCACTATCGCTTAGAGTATTCCTTTCGGAAGGTTAACTAATGTATGCTTAATTTTAAAGATTTGCAATTATGTCGTAATAATAATAATATAATACGGGAAATAAATCTAAGCGCGCCAGTCACTTACGTTGATGTCATTAAAATGTAATCTATACTATTATAATAAAGCGGAAGAGTTTGTTTGTTTGTTTGTTTGTTTGAACGCGCTAATCTCTGGAACTAGCAGTCAGATTTGAAAAAATATTTTTGCGTATGATAACCCAGTCCTCGAGGTAGGTTATAGGCTATGTAACATTACGCTACTGGCGACGGCAACAGAGCAGTAAGCAAAGACTCGGACAAAACCGCGCCGCGGAAAGCTAGTGATTAACTAAACGCCAAAGCAGTTGAAAGTAACTAATTAGTAATTATACCTATTACATAACCGAATCGCGAAAGCATAATATTTATTTATATACCATTCTAAATTGAGGAAGGTTTACACTTACAGGTAGGTACCTAAGTGACTATTAACTGATTAATTACTTTATAGTATATAACATTTAAATAGTATAATCATCTAACTACGCACATAGAAAGACAAATTAAAAAGTGCAGTTAATCACATCCACTTAGATTACACGCTAGTTAATGATTTTATGTGTAGCCATTTGTCATGCTATATGATATGAGTTAACATACCTAGAATTTTTTATGGCTATTTGTATTATTCATGTTTAAAATCCCTTTTGATCGAGTTATCTTAAACGCTAGATGCCAATGAAGGCGTTATACCTAAACATGAAATTTGTCTAAAAAGCTGTTTGTCCTAAATGAGAGATGCCGATGAAGCAGTATGCCTGAAATGTGAAATTGATTAAATAGCAGATTGCTTAAAGTCAATGTCAACGGCCACGAGACTCGTAACAATCGTTTATGAATAATACATTACACTTCGCGAAATGATAAGGCAAAAACTCCATTGCTTTGTGAGGTATCGCGCGCTGCGCTAACGCGTTTTTTAACATTGTATACAACTGATTGGCTTCGACCATTACAGATTTATATTTCTTAAGACCTAAATATAATTAAGATGCATATAATTTAAATTGACAGACGATATTTCAATAAAATTTATCTTTTTACTCTAAACTCTCCACTTAACTAGTGATTTTTGACGTACCTAGTTCTTTCAAAAGTAGATCAGCTCAATAAATCATAAGAATACAGTCCAGCATTGAACAATTAAACGCCCACGTTGGTCCTACCCTATGACATGGTTTCGACAAGCCGGCTAGTGTTTCAAGCCTGAGTCACGCCCCGGAATGTCACAGTTCTGGGACAATGACTTCTGACCTACTGCCGAATTGGACTCCTACCATACGGTGCACATAAGCCGCGCCTTTTAATAAGCAACTGAGGGTTGATTGTACTTAATGTTGTGCTGACACATTTGTGCTGTTTGTTTTTAAATCCTGGAATTCTAAATAAATGGGTTATTTAGCACAGTCTGTTGCGCCTTGTCTTATAAATTGTTAGATTTTTTTATATTAGTCCACCTACTCAACTCAACTCTGCCTGATGATAAACAGTCACTGGGATCGAGAAGGCTAGGTAAGATGCTCTTTCACGCCCGCTTAAAAGACACAGGATCAAAATAAGATGGAAACATTGTCAAGTTAAAAGAACATTTTATTTTAACAATCGTGATCATAGCAAAGGCTCACATAAATTGTAGACTCGGATCATCCTGTCCTTAATAAAAGGCGATAGCTCGGCCTCAATAACAAAATTAGATTCCAGTAACGTCATTGGCGATTTTACGACCTGTGGTTACCTTTAACCTACGCTTTGGCAGTGTACGTCCCAATCACAAGCAATTGCTTACATCCTCTTGCTTTCTATAAATATCCTATGAAAGAAAACCAAATGGAGAATGTTCCAAAATCTTAAAACTGATCTGACGATGGACATATTCTTTCTTTACTTAATAGCTATTCGTCTGCGTCTATTGATCAAACTCATCCTAATTCACTAAAATGCACTGCGGTTTGCCGTTACGGACCTTAAAAATATTTTGCAAAGATCTCTCACTCTCACATCGCTTCTCCACGAAATAATCCACGTTATCACTTTATTGTTTGCCTCTTATCATATAAGGTACCTATTTAAAAGCTTATGTGGTAAACACAGATAAATGTATTATAATCACCCAAACCGCGATAAAATTGCTATAAATAAATACTACATCATCGTATTTAAACTGTGTATAGCTCGATGACATTTTGCACAATTGCCGCAATTACATTGTTGTGTTAAAATGAGCAGGTAGGTTTGAAACATAACTTAAGTACTACGAGACAATCGCGATGCACGTACAGCATTTACCCAGATGTAGAAATCAAGCTGAATATAACAAAGCCATGACAATACTCTTTGAACGCTTCTGTCATTTCAAGTGTTAAACAATTTATACTTGTGGCGCTAAAACTCACTGTACGTGTCAGCGGTAGATACCTGTAGCAAAAATAAACATATGAAACAGTAAATTAAATAGAAAACTATTTAATTGACCCGTGAACAGAAATATCACTCTTGGTGTGTATTTAATATTATTTCTATTGCAGAAATTATAGTAAAAATAACTCCGAGTCAAGCTGTAGATGGCATAGCCACAGATGACAGTAAGCACTTATTATCAAGTGGGTCGTATGCTTATTTGCCATTTAAGTAGTACTCAAACACTACATAATTGATAAGCAAGTATCATGAACAAATTATTCGACAAATGCAGGCCAACATTGCATAAAGATGAGAGAAAATCATAGGGAGTGTTGCATGATTAGTTAACATCAGTTTCCGGTGATTTATATACGACTGTTCGCTGTAGAGCGGTAAATGCTTCTAATACCAGTGTACATAATATGTCAGTTTGAAGTTTTCTTATAAACTTGCAGGTTGTTATAGAGATAATACCTTCCATATGCTTATTACTTATTAGCAGTTGGAGACCCTTGCAAAAACAAAACTAAGCTCTGCCTTTTGAGTATTTTAGACATTGCTACCACGCAACAAATGAAATTATAAGTGTGTGGAGATGTTTAGAAAGTAAAAAATTATCTACGTCAAAAGTAAAAAGATAAAGGTATAAACATTTCGCAACGTAGATGCAGAGCCTTCGCTAAATAAGCACAAGTTGCTCATTAATGTTGTAAATGCAGTGCTAAGCGCAGACAAATTGTACTTACTTTAAAACGACTGTATAATTTGCATATCACTCGTTATTACATTAGATGAAGATAAGAAATAAAGTCGAACAATATTATCATTATAATGTACAATATAGGTATCATATGAAATGTAAATAATAATATAATAATAAGTACAGATAACATTTGAAACTAGTAACCGCTCTTGGACGATGATGAATAATATCGAGTCACCAAAAACACACTTGGCTATGCATCTGTTGATTCTGACTGAATTAAAAAAAAATTAACTAGTCATGTGAAGTACGTAAAATCGATCTAATTAGTAACTAATTAGATCAAATTAAACTAATTATCCATGCTTTTAGCAATCCAATTGGTACTTCACATGTGATTTAACAGGAGATTAGTTAATTTTTCGTTGATCAGCCTTTCAGAAACTGGGGGTGAATGCCTCATACACAACATTGCATGACCACAAAGAAATAAAATAACATCATTGTCATGTAAATTATTTTTGTAAAATGCAGAACAGCATCTGACAAAGTTAGGTTATTGTGTACCAGTGTTCAAAATTTTTAGTATAGAGAATTATGTAGATTGGTAATTATACGTATTTGTGATAGGTAGCAAAAAAACCTTCAGTCATGATTTCCTCAATTTTGGTGCTTAAATATTTATTGCATTATGATAATGACATGGGAAAATTCACGATCGCAAAATTGCAAGCACGTCTATTTTGCCTTGGATCGATCAAAATATTTGTCTTCATTTGTAAGATCCCCTCCCTCAGGATTCTCATAATCATCCGTGCCTCATAATCGTCTTGTTAGCTGTTCATATTTAACATAAGTTCACGCCTATCTCCCCTTAATGGGTTATGCAGAGACTATATAACGCCATTTGCTACGATCCAAACATATCGCCTTGGCCTCTTCAACATTCATTAATCTTTTCATACACACACACGTCGGTTACGGGTGCTAGTAATTGCGCCCTTTGTCAAGATATCTCCTATTTGGTCCGTGTATGTCCGTCTAGGGCAACCCCTACCAACTTTCTCAGGAATTTCCGCTCCATAAATCTCTTTCGTTATCCTACTTCATACCTAAGATTCACTTACATACATAATTGTTTTATTTAATTTAATTATTTGCATAAAATTGTTGGCACTAGGACTGCCTGTATTATGGCTAGGCAAACTTTATTGGGGTATTATTTTGCTATCCATAACCGAATTTAACACGCCATTCGCCCTATTACCCCTTTTTTACTCTCGTTTCAATATCCCCTTCACATTTTCCATCTCTTGTAAACGTCAAACCTAAATAAGCAAACTCTTTTGCTTGCTCCACTCTTTCATCTGCAATCATTACCTGGCACTCTGTCATAGTTTGATCCCTCTCGATAACAATCTCTTTAGTTTTGTTGGCATTTATGTCTCAATTTATAATATTTTGAATAACTATTGAGTTGATGTGGTGTTATGCTGTAAACCTGGTTTGATTTCCACCGAATTTAGATTTTAGCTGAACATTGGTTGCGACAATAGTGGACACGAGCTGTGCTAGATATGATTCAATATTTGTTTTAATGTTTACGAAACGATACGTAATGTAAATGAAACGTTCGATAATATAAACCAAATAGCCGACATTTGGTGTTACCGCGTGTAAAACAAGGTTGGGTTCTTCTAATTATGTACTTGTTTCCTTAAACAGCTCCGTGGTGCACATGGATCACTTGATTAATAATTAATTATCAAACATTTATGGATGACTAGACGACGCAAAAGATGACCATCGTTTACACTAAATACATTCATTGAGTTCAAATGGAATTTTACATGAAAGCATATTACTTGATCAAATTAAAATGGTAGGTACAGAAAACTGTGTTTTCTTATAGAGTTCATAAATTAAGAAAGAAGAGGCCTTTTACAAAATTGCAATTTGACAGATCAGGTGTAATGAAACAATGACAAGTCGCTCGTAGTCATGAATTTACGACGAACGCACGCATTTAAAATTACATTTATTTTAGTTTTATAAGTACTTTCCTTTTTCATGAAAGTATGAAATATTAATTCCTTATAAACTAACCTTTATTCTGATATAAATTTTATGTAATAATATTCATGGAGTGGGAAGAAATTAACATTTGATTCAGCGCGTTTTTACTTTAATCTGGTATTTTTATGTTATTATTATTATTGATATTATTATTATTCATTATATTATGATGCCTATGTCCAGCTGTGGACGTCTTTTGGCTGATATCATGATGATGATAGATATTATTAATAATCAAAACACCTAGTAATTACTTATCATGTTTACTGTATCTAATTTAGTCAAATATATAATAATTTAGATTTGGACGCCGAAATAGACTCTGCAAGGATTTTTCTGTAAACTAGATGTAGGATATTGATTACCACAAAGAAAAAATTGACATTACGAACAATTGGCTTTTCTTTTACATGTATTTAACAGTTACGAAGCATTACCTAATATGATAAATTAGGCGCTCGAAACCTTAAAATTTCGCATAAAACGTGAAATAGTTCTGGATGGTTTTGGCTTCGTAGCTTGCGAAATAATTTACAGTCAAATTACTTACTGTTGTATACCTACTAGTAATTAGAAGCTCATATCGTATACGGATGTCAATAAAACAGCTATTATATTCGGAGAGAAACGACCAAGTTCGGCCACTGTGACGTGACAAATGGCCAAGAGTTCCGGAGTCGCACGAGGGATTGTGCCTCTACATATTACATGTCATTACCATTGTACCATGTAATAAGATAGCTAACAAAGAAACAATGAATATGCAAAAAGGTAAAATTGAAAATTGCTTCTGCAATAGCAAAACAAATTGGATACTCAGTGTTTTCTTTCGCTCTCGTACGCTATTGAGGTCCCGTTTTACATCTTTCATTTTGCTAACTCTCACTTTCAAATAAAATATTATTTAGTTTAGGTTTATGAAAATGATAACGCCCTTACTATAATTAGTAAAACGACATTCCTTTCTTATTATTGGAATTTATAACTTTTTTTAATTACGACTTTGGTGGCATACAAGCATACACCTCATGGTAAGTGGCAACCTTAACCTATAGAGATGGCTGTGTTTTCCAAGCGTTATGAAAGTAGTAATGCTTAGAAAACACAACCAAATCGTTGCCGACGACGGAGAAGGGGATGAGGAAGGAAAAGGGAAAAGGATCAGGAACGAGGGGGTATTTGGGCTGCCGGCGTTCTCACTCACCAAGCGAAACAGATCACATGCTAATGACTACTAATATTCTTACTCGATCTTCTATGAGAGGGTAGTACTGCCCTGGTCGATCTCGCCCATTCATGCTGAAACCAGCGTGGATCTACTACCGTAAAAGTCAAGTAAGTGAATAACTAATTCAAAATTGTTAACAGCTTCGTTTCTGAACGTGTACACAACTCTTGTACACATTAACTCGTCTCAATTAATAAATATAATACTCTGTAATTTTACTATGATCTCACGCTAGTGACGGATTTGTAGAAGTTGTAGGTACATAAATGTGCACGTGTAGCAGTGCTAATATAAACAACATTTCAATTTAGATTAAGAGATTACTGTTATTTTCATATCTCTGTGACGGGTGACAATATTATATCATGATGCCCTCCTTATAGCAGTCAGTGTCAATCTCAGCGATAACGAAGTCCAGACACCTTTTGTTTGCGATTTTGAGCATTGAGTGCTATCTGGTGTTAGCGGTCGTTGGCGGGAGCATTCGCCGGACTCACTCACTATCCGTCAGTCGGTCGCTTTACGCTGTTGCCGCCTCGCGCGTTTTACCCACGACCGTCATTCGCTCGCGCCTCGCAGCCGTAAGACGACGGTTGCAAAACGCGCTTCATTATTTCCGTACACTTACTTTAACAATTCATACAATTATCGAGTCTCCGGTAACCTTGCATTATTCAACTATCCAGTTCGGCGAGCTTCACGTGTCCGAAATTTTGCAACACGATTTCGCGCGCCGATTCACTAAAGAAGAAGGTTACCGCACCAAAACATCATTGATTGCAACATTTTACACAAGTTTTGGAAATAAATTTTAGAATTGCAACAAATTGCAAGACACGTTTCGATAATAGACGTACGTTTGTTTATTGAATATTTTATCGAAATTACTTTTAGATAAGTGAATACTCTTAAGTTGCTTGTGAAAAGTCTTTTGAACAGACGTATTTGTTTAGTGATGTCCTAAAACTTTTGTGGAACAATGCTTTCTATGGATTCTTTGTGGTGTGGCTCGGAGAGTGAGCTGACGACGCTAAAGTTGTGCAAAAGTGTAGCAGAGAGACCTGAGTACCGGCTTACGAGACGCAAGCCTTCGAAGAGCCTGATACCGCAAGCGCTGCTGCACGCGCCCGAGCTACAGCCTCGCTCACACAGGCGACGAAGGTCTGGTACTTGGCCGTAAGTGTGTGCTTAACAAACACCGGCATTCTTTACTTTCTGTTTTCTACATTGCTTGCATTTTAGTTGTTATCAGTTACGCTACAGACATTTCCTAATTGCATTCTAGAACGTTATTTGAAAATGTAATTATATGCTTACTAGATTATGTAGTTGCATAGTTCTAGAATCACTTTTCTAGTTTTCTATCAGTATGCGGTTTGTGGAAACTTGTAGGCACGTAAATGACCCAATTAGCTGCGGTGTCGTATCATATAATTGACAGTGTGATAGAAGAAAATGATTCACAATTAAATGGCATAATCGTGTTCGCTATATTTCATGTAATTTCTTTTTTTATTGTAGGTACTGTAATTACATTATTATGATAGAACATTATTAATGGTTTTTTATTATTGAACAACGTTAATTGCGGTTTGTTGCACAATCGACTACTAACATTAAAACAAATGCTTAGAATAAATACCCTAGAAAGTGTATTTTTATTGATAAATGAGTTGCTAATATTAACACGGCAGAATTTCGTAAACAGCTAAATATAGTACCTACTTAACTAACAAGTAATTAATTGAACCAAAAACCGAAAGAATGTAGTAAAAACATCTTTGATGTATTCCCTATCGTATCCATAATTTCTAGGCAATTAAAGTACACAAATGCGGTTAACATTCTAGACTGGGCCACTCTGGGTCATGTTTGGAACAAGCCAGATATACCTGTTATGCGTCTTTGAAATAACATGTACAGCTTTAATGTCACTAATATTAAAGATATGACCGATTTGAGTATTTAAAGGCCTTTCTCTTTGATCTATATCTGGTTTCCATACATCGTGTTGGTAGGTCGTAGCTGTATGGTTTCTCTCAGTACCTTATGCCTTTACATCCGCGCCGACCCAGATATCTGTTGATGCGTCGCTCCAACCTTCGACAACTTGGTCAATATATTCTGAGTACTGTTTTACTACTATTATTTGCAAATGTTGTGAATGATTTTAACAGTTTCCAGCACTGTAGCACCATCAATATTTGTATCATGGTGCCTTTTTGAAACCTTCTGTATCGCGTGACTTATGTGTTTTAGCTCCTTGTTTTCGTACTGTAGTGCTAAATGTAGTGATTTAATTTGAATAAGTATGTGTTTTGTTTGAGAACCTTTTAGGGTATTATTAATTTTTTTTTATATAGAAACTGTGTAAAATAAAACTAGTTCGTATATTACGTGCCAATAGTAATAATGTTCAAGCAAGTCTATTGTTTAAACAGTGGTCACCGCATTGCAATATTTAAAGTGCACTTTGTTCATAGCAAATCTACATACACAGTGACCCAGACTGCATATATGACGTCACGTTAAGTACCGTACAAAGAGATGCTAATTGCAGGCAGCTAGGTATTTAAATACCGGTCGAAGTTATCATTTATAGAAATTCCAATCAATCCTGTATTTTAACAAGCTTTCCAGTAACTATATACAAATAATATAACAACTACCTTATTTAAATAATTGCAGGGCACGATTTCTAACAGTACCTATAATATTGTTTAATGTACATATAGTAAGCATTTCTCATGTGGTCTTTAGTTTAGATTTTAAAATATGGAATCTTACCGCCTAATCGATGCAATATGAAATAACGTGCAGTTGCGTTTCCTACGTTCTAAATATTACATACTGCGCGCTGCGGTGTTCAATCCGCCTGCTAAGCTTATTGACTACTTTAGCAAACTGTTCCCTTTGAGGCTAATGTCCAGCAGTGTCTTCGGACTAATATATAGATAAAAATTGTAATATAGTCCCCATGAACCACGCGAGCAATTCTGAAAATCGAAATTGGATTCATGGAGCGATGTATCCATTTACGTGAATAATATGTTTATGCGTTTCGCTTCGTTGCGTTTTACTCGTATCATTAAAAAATCTATGTAATTTCTTACAAGCACTTTCAAATATATATTATGACTGCTAGTCGGTATAAGTAGAGTTATCTATACATATAATAAAAATGTAACCGATCGCTGTCTGTACATGGAAGATATATGAGAAAAAATACTATTGGGACCTATATCAACGCAAATAGAACCCAAAACAATGATTTTTAAAATTTTTGTCTGTTTGTCTGTTTGTCTGTTTGTCTGTTTGTCTGTGCGTTTGTGCACGCTAATCTCAGAAACGGCTTATCCGATTTAGATATGGTTTTCACAAATACATTGTGGTAAGCTTCACTTAACATTTAGTGTTTGTTTCATGTCAATCGGTTCATAAATAAAAAAGTTATGCCAATTTAAAGAATCACGTCGAACATTTGTTAATTTACTACGAAATCTGATAGAAACAGAGACTTTAACAGGTTACGGAATAGCTGATAGCGTTTTTATTTTTCGGATTCCGCTCATTCTAAACAATCTTCCGTTTAGTTTTAAATGAGTCCAGTTTCCAGTGAGCCTATGTTTCGCGATGACAATTAATAAAGCCCAAGGTCAGACACAACTAAAAGTTGTGGGCGTGGATCTAAGTATTAGCTGTTTTTCGCACGGTCAGCTTTATGTGGCTCATCACGTGTTAGCATTCCTAGCAGCCTGTATGCTTTGATCCCCGATGGCTATACGTCTAATCCATACATCCATACACCCATACATAATTATATAAGGCTTTATCCTGACTGACTGACTGACTAACAGACAACGCACAGCCTAAACTGCTGGTCGCAGCGACTTGAAATTTGGAGGGTGTGTTTGTCTAAATGTCTAGAGGTTGTACTCAAAAAGGGTTTTTAAAATTTAATTCCTAAGTGTGTGAAAAGGGATGTAATCGATTATATGAATCTTCTTCATTTTTTAACTTACAGTTTTGAAATTTTATTTTGGAATACTTCTATTTAAATAAAAAATATCCTTATAATTTTATTTTAACAGGGGTGGATTTAGAGGGGTGAAATTAGGGATGAAATATTCTATACAAAGATCTTTAGCTTCTGAAGCTAGCGACTCGAAATTTACAGGGAGGGGGAGGTAGGGAAAGGAGGGAGGAAAAGGAGGAACTAAGGATAAGGAAGGGAGGGGAAAGTGAGAGGGAAGTGATGGGGAAGTGAGAGGAAAGGGATGGGGAAGTGAGGGGGAAGTTAAGAGGAAGTGTAGGGGAAATGCGGGAGAAGTGAAGGGAAAGTCAGGGAGAAGTCAGAGGGAAGTAAGGGGAAAGCCAGGGAGAAGTGAAGGAGAAGTGAGGGGAAAGTGAGGGGAAAGTGAGGGGAAGTGAGAGGAAAGTGACGGAGAAGTAACGGGGAAGTGAGGGGAAGTGAAGGGGAAGTGATGGGGAAGTGAGGGGGAGTGAGGGGGAGATAAAAAATAGTATGAAAAACAGTATTTAAACGATATAAAATTGTCTATTGGAAAAAACGACATTCACGCGAGCGAAGCCCAAAAGGTCACTCACTCACTTATCACGAAATCTCAGAAACAACAAGTGCTAGGAATCTCAAACTTTGCATTGTCATTCCTATTAGAATATAGGTGCTCACGGAATTTTGTGAAATCCATCCCCTAAGGGGGTATAAAGGGGTGGCAAAGTTTGTATGAAACTTCTATAGTTTTTATAGTAGGATTACCAAATTACTAGAAAATATTCTTTTTTTAATATTCAGAAACCACCCTTATTAAATGGGCAAATAAGAGTCGCAAGTTTGTGTGAAAGTGGTTTGTCAGTTTTAGCGGTAGCGGGTTTAAACTGGATTCGCCATAGAGACGGATAATACTGATACAATGTACGATTGCCATAAAATCAGGCACGCAATATTCTCAAAGAGGCACCCATCTGAATTTTCACGCGAACGAAGTCGCGGGCACAGCTAGTCTATAATATGTGTGTGCATGGTTTTAATGCGAATGCTTCTTGTCATTAAGAAGTAGGTAGGCAGCGCATATTATTATATCAACTTGCAAATCAATCAATCAAATTAATGGGCTTGGTATTTTGTAGTAACTCAAAAAAACCAATATTCCAAATTAAACCAACTTTCACAGACATATAATATATTAACCAACTTCCATAAGCGTTGCGTCTGTGAGTGCGCTAGATCAGATCGTTGTACCTTTGTAATTAATTATGCAAATATTATTAACCTCCAACTCGCACTCACACAAACAACTGTTAACGGAATTTTGCTCCTTTCAACAAAAAAATATAATGCTAGAACATAAACAAGTGAAAACAAAAACAAAAGTTAGTATTTGCGGCTTCGCTTGATTAGTACCGATTAGGGTGCAGTCGTGCTTACACAGAACATACACACACATACACATGCCGATTGTTGGCTACTTAATACTGTCAAGGCGTATCTAATTGCAGTTGAGTTAGTATCTCTTTAGAAAAGTTTAGGCTCAGCTTGCCCTTTGAATCTTGACCGTTTCGATTGAAATGTTTCACTCACCCCGTTTTTTATTATTTTGAGTGTATCGATTCGCCCCTTGCGGCATTTCCTTTTAATCCAAATTCCATATAAATGTTTCTTGTTGACGACAATTGCCTTTATATCATTAACTACTGTTTAATGCATTTCAAATACCTACTGTTTAAACTGATTACACTAGCCTTACATACAGCTATAAACTGAAGCAACAGCTCACGATAAAAAAATCTCAGACTCAAAAAGACCATTAGTAACCATATCCAATGATGTTGTTGTTTTGAGAGATCCGTTTTGGAGATCCGTAACACAGGTCCTAGAACCTACTATGGACTCCAGCTCTCACTAGGTTTCTAATTAATATTACATAAGCTATACCAATTTTGTAACTGTAAACCTATGAGAGAAATAAATAAAATTTATTATGTTAGTGCTCTACCTCGAAAATAAATAGTAGTTTAATAATAATAATATTCTTTATAATTTTTTTAATAGATGTAGTTTAGTAAGCACTGCATTCAGCTTTCGCGCATTGAATAAGGCAAAAATCGTCATAGTTGAGGATGTGTATACTCGCTTTTTGGCTATATTTTTTTTGCAAATGCATGAGGTTATTCTAAACTCAAATAGTTTTTTTTTTAATTTATTAATAATAGATTTCTTTTTATTTAAGCATCGGACTTATGTCGCTAAAGTAAAAGCTGTATTTTCTACATTTCGTCTTGCTTTTAATAAACATTTAAATAACACAAATAATTTAAAATACACAAGGTGCTTCTCTAACTTTGTTTTGTTTAATTAATATTGCGAAATATTCTGATTATGTTCTCATTACTTAGAACACAGTAAAATGTGACAACTTGTATTTGTCTCTTGTAGTTGTGTCAAGAAAAAATACAAATAATACCTCAGGTACTTTTCAAGATTATTCTGAATTAATTGACATCAAAATTCTTAGAGACAAGCACTCTCTACTAATATCATGTAAGCCTTCTAAAATACCGAGTGTTATCGTATTCTAGAAAATTATCCGTAAAAAGAGAACAATGAAAAATTGACTAGGAAATGTAAATTTTAATGTTATATGTATAAAATTGTCAATTCCTTCTTTATAAGAGAAGAAACAATAATGAGATGAGAATTAAATATAATTTTTATATAGATTCTGAATACAAACATGCTTGAAATAGGAGTAAACATTAGCCTGTAATGAGGTCTACTTATGCGAAGAACCGTTTATGAGAGTAAGACATTATACTATGGAATTGATAACGATCGCTCTAGTTTACGTCAATAGTTTTGACCTATAAATATTAATGATCTTATTCTTGACGTATGTAATTTAATGAACGAGCTAATGAACCGTATCTGCAATCTCCTTTGCATATTTAATGAAGCCTTGATCGAAATCCTTAAGAAGTTATTGAGGTTATTTGCACTAATTTAAATAGAAATTGCTTTATCGCTAATTATCATTTTTATGTCGTTTTGTCCAGGAGTTTTTCACCAGGCTAGCCTTTCAAGTCCTGGCTCATAAATACGAAAAAATGATATTTTATTTGAGCATAGAAGAATGCTACTGATTTGATTACTACTAATACTAACAATATATTTATTACAAAAAGTGCTTAATAAGACCAACTTTGATTTTTTGTGCTATCTTCAAAATATTTTCCTGCCGGTGAGTAATGTCCCAGATAATTAGATAACGTACATATATGACTTGGTAGATGTTTATAATATTATAATAAGGCATGTGTCTCATTGTCTAAATGGGGACCAGAACCTTGAACCAGAACCAGCTTTTATAATTATTCATAGTGATTAACACTATTCTAGTATAGCCCTATTATTACATTAATTTTCATAAAGTGCCAATCACAAACGATGAGCTATGCGCATGACATGACCAACAGTTTCGAGTGTGATACCTAACGAAGAATGAAACTAAAATTAAAAAAAAAAACACTCATCTTCAATATCTAAGATGACAACGTTATTATCGAAGTATCTACATACGGTTGCTTGCTACAAAAACTCTCTCAAAGTTAAATCACGATAACAACACGTGAAATTGTTAGTTACATAGACAGTTATGGTACATGGTAGATCCCACATAGGGAGATTAGGCGAAACGCCTTGAAGCGCATCGTCCTACCAAATACTACATGACGACCACGATCGCCGTCAAGAACGAAACGACAGAAGAAGAAGAATGGTGAATACTAATAGTAGATTCTGTGTAAATCCAGTCCTAATTAGTAAAAGAGTGCACTCTATCTCCTGTGAAAGTTAAGGGTATCATCGGTCTCTTGTCATCGTCAAATTACCAGGTTGCTCTCTACCTTTATCAGATCGTCGGTCCTCAACCGTCGGTAACCACCCTTTATCTGCAAAGCAAGTTTACTATTCATAAATCAAAAATCTAGACCTGTTGACAGTTCTATATGAAACTAAGTTTTCTGTTGTGAAAAGAATTTTTAAATCGGTCGAATTAGCAATTAATATTGGATTCGGTTACGACGTGGAGACTACGGGCGGCTAAGAATAAGGTAGCAAAACCTTTCATTCTCCAGCGGCTCAATGTAGCTCACGGCACTGTTCATAGTGAAGATGCTTAAAAGAGGCCAAGGTATTCCTTCAGCAGTAGACGTCATTCAACTAAAATATTAAAAAAAAATAAAGAATAAAGTAAATAAACTACTAATTATAACTACTTAATTAAAATTTAAACATTTACCACAGTTTACATTTTTTTTTCATTTGAAAATTAGGGCAGCCGTAAATTGTGCCTCAATTGTGCCTGTAAAGCGTACAATTTATTTTCCTTTTTTTTTACCTTAACAAGATAGAAATGACTTATAATTTACATAAAGAGATAAGTGCCTGCGTCACTTTGCATGCTACTTGAAATTTTAACTTAAGAAACATTTTAACATCCTATGGAGCATCCTAAAAAGAATGGCCTTGGGTTTTTGCCAGTTTAATTGGCTGACATTTTGTTTTTGTAATTTTAACGTTCAAGAGTCAATTCGTTTAACCTAAATAAATATATCATTATTTTGAGTTTAAATTAAGTTAAAATTATTGTACCTAATTGTAATGTTATGGAAGAGAACAAAAGTAGTTATTACATACTGCATAACACTTAATGGAGAACATAAAAATATTACTGTATTACGACTATTGTGTTCTCAGTGTTATTCTACTGCCTGCAGTAGGTTCGATCTGTCGCGTAACAAACCGCAACAACCAAACGTACGCGTGCGCAAGTCTTTCCAAATAGGTTACTTGTGAAATACCTTCCTTCTCTAATGCTTGCCTTCATTAATGACAAACTATATAGTTTATGATCTTAAAAAGGTTGTAGAATGCAGGATTTTATTTAATTGATTGAAAATTCCTGTGTTCTTATAAATAAGTACCTACCTATAAAATAATATAGATTAAAAATATATTTTCTAAAATTGGCATAATAAATATCAAGTTAAAATAAATAAAAAAAAAAAAAAGTTTAATTAATTAAACCACATATGTATCGCATACAAATTGATACAATACAAATACGAAACTACTTGAGTCGCAGCTTAAACGTGAGAATCCGATAGCGTTTACTTAGCCTAGGTTGTATTGCTACGACTGCCGTCTTCTGTAGCAAAAAGTAAGTAAACCTTCAGCTGCTCAGCTAAAATAAATATTTTAACCGAAATTTTAAAACAACGTTTCTAGCAACAGCACATGATTTTACGCCTTTTTAATCCACGATATTTTATATATTAAATGTGTTGTCAATAACTATGAATGCTCTTTGCTTTTATCTTTGCATACCTACATTAATACCTATAAGTAACAACAACAGCCATAATTTATAATTATAACAACTGTGTCCTCACGTGCAGTCAATGCTCGCGCACGTTCACTCACAAGCTTGGATACTGTAGCCATCAAAGGGCACATGCAAGAGCTGATCATCCTAGCTCCTCTACTAATTAGTGGTAGTCACCATAGCCGAAATCGGCTGGCAAGTATATATATATATATAATACCTATACCTAAAATATTTAAAGGTCGATAAATTTAAGATAAGATCATGTCTGTTATTGTTCATGAGTCTCTTATCATTTCGTAGAGCTGTTTAAAATAAGATTTTTGTCTGTTTTAAAACGTTACATAACGTAATAAACAGTAGATTTAATTTATATGCATGGACGAATTGATTAAACTAACCACATGTTAAATTAATGACATGTATGTATGTGTATACATAAATTACTCATAAAATCTTTATTTTTTATACAACTTTGGCGGCACATGGCCCACCTGATGGTAAGTAGTAACCGTAACCTATAGACATGGCTATATTTTCTAAGCAAAACTTAAAAACAACTAAGCCGTTGCCGACCGTGTAGGGAGAATGGTAGTACAAAAGAAAGAGGACCGAGGGGGTAATTGGACTTTCATTCGCCGAGCGAAACGGATTAGTATGAAAACTAATACTTTACATCGTAATTCTATGAGATGCTAAAATTTCCCCATTCGCCGGCTCATTCATGCTAAAACCAGCAAGTACCTATTAAGGTCTTTCAATTTAGAATTAGCTTTTTAATAAGCATGCAGGACGGCACACGCACGACAATAAGACGGAGAACGTCCTGCACGCTTAGTGCATAAATTGTATGGAAAAATTGTGTGCGTTACGATTGCTCCGCCAAGTTATCCAACCAGAAAAGAACTTGACCACAATTTTGTCGGAATTTGTCGAAACCGAAGTGCACAAACAAAAAATTTGTCGAAGTAGAAATAAAGAAGTTATAAGGGTTTTAAGTTGGCCGCGCCAACGTAACATGTACGATTGCGCGGCCATGGAGATCTCAGCAACTGTTTGGGTTAGAGATCTAATTCTTTTTGCCAATTGAAGACTGAATTTGTCGAAAAGAATTAGAAGTCCTTGGTTAATATATTACGAAATATTTACGACTGAATTTTATGGCCGCGCAATCGTAACGTTGTTAATTCTTTATTGTTGATTATTTCTGTAAAACTTAAGATTTATACATTAAAACTATTACAAGAAGAAAGGTCTTAATTTGTCGAAACTAATAAAAGCAATAAATACTATGTCAGTTTAGAGAAACTGACGAAATCAGGCCAAAACAAAAAGTACGTGGCCGCGCAGTCGAAACGCTACTTTGCACGCTGATATCTCATTATTTGTAATTGCTAGGATTTCGGCGTGAACATCAAATTGTTCGGCATATTAACCTCAGGAGAATGACGTATCGCTTTATCCTCAGAATAGTTTACATTGCGTGTTATCTCAAAAATTATATTATCTCATACAATGTTCGAGTAGGGTAACCATACTTTCGATTTGATTTGGCAATACCTGTAACTGGAGATTAAACAACACTTAGCTTAATCTGCAGAAATGATTAATCTATACTATTACTAGGGGAAGAGTTTGTTTGTTTGTTTAATCCATTTAAGGTTAGTCCTAAGTACAATGCAAAATCATACCAAAAAATATTTCATTCATAAAGTAAATAATTAAAGTAATGAAAACTCATAAAAATATTTTTATTAAACAAACAAACAAACTCTTCCCCTAATAATAGTATAGATTCATCAAAGTCAAAGTATTTATTTCATTTTGATCATTAAGTATGATACTTATGAAAAGTCAAAATTACATGAAGTCAGCTAATTAACCTTTCGCTGACGAGGTAGAGCTGTGAGAAGAACTGGCAAGAAACTCACGCCACTCTTTTCAATCGCTAGATAATTACAATTTTTTGTATGAGCTAACAATTTTAACACATCAACGCAACCAAAAAACCATACAGAGTAATTATTAAAAAACAACCAATTAATTTAATAACATTAAAAAAAAGAAACGAAAATAGAGGATTTCAATTATTTAGTTTCATCTAATATGGTAATTAGACTACGTATTTTAATTAAAATTAAAAAAAAGTAAATGCATTTCCCAGTCATATTGAACTACAAGGAAATACTGAATTAAGTAATAAATGTATGCCATGCCAAGATTGACCAGTCATCCCAGGTAGCACCCGTTCACGAGCATGACGCACAGACTAGCCATCATCACCTTCGCCATATTAGAGATAAGGTTTAGTGAGCATGACAATGCAAGGCATGTGTGGTAAAAAGAACTATAATAAAATGTTATATCTTACGAGTTCATAATGATCATGATTATGTATTCACTTCACATCAAACTTTTACTGCAATAGTCAATATCATTTGCAGATTAAGCTAAATGTTGTTTAATCTCCATGACTTCATGTAATTTTGACTTTTCATAAGTATCATACTTAATGATCAAAATGAAATAAATACTTTGACTTTGATGAATCTATACTATTATTAGGGGAAGAGTTTGTTTGTTTGTTTAATAAAAATATTTTTATGAGTTTTCATTACTTTAATTATTTACTTTATGAATGAAATATTTTTTGGTATGATTTTGCATTGTACTTAGGACTAACCTTAAATGGATTAAACAAACAAACAAACTCTTCCCCTAGTAATAGTATAGATTAATCATTTCTGCAGATTAAGCTAAGTGTTGTTTAATCTCCAGTTACAGGTATTGCCAAATCAAATCGAAAGTATGGTTACCCTACTCGAACATTGTATGAGATAATATAATTTTTGAGATAACACGCAATGTAAACTATTCTGAGGATAAAGCGATACGTCATTCTCCTGAGGTTAATATGCCGAACAATTTGATGTTCACGCCGAAATCCTAGCAATTACAAATAACGAGATATCAGCGTGCAAAGTAGCGTTTCGACTGCGCGGCCACATACTTTCTGTTTTGGGCTGATTTCGTCAGTTTCACTAAACTGACATAGTATTTATTGATTTTATTAGTTGCGACAAATTAAGACCTTTCTTCTTGTAATAGTTTTAGTGTATAAATCTTAAGTTTTACAGAAATAATCAACAATAAAGAATCAACAACGTTACGATTGCGCGGCCATAACATTCAGTCGTAAATATTTCGTAATATATTAACCAAGGACTTCTAATTCTTTTTTCGACAATTTTCGACAAATTCAGTCTTCAATTAGCAAAAAGAATTAGATCTCTAACCCAAACAGTTGCTGAGATCTCCATGGCCGCGCAATCGTACATGTTACGTTGGCGCGGCCAACTTAAAACCCTTATAACTTCTTTATTTCTACTTCGACAAATTTTTTGTTTGTGCACTTCGATTTCGACAAATTCCGACAAAATTGTGGTCAAAGTTCTTTTCTGGTTGGATAACTTGGCGGAGCAATCGTAACGCACACGAAATATTAACTGGCCATGAGCAGTATGACAACCGCATCGCTGCGGCACCGCAGCATTCCGCCACCAAACTCCTAAATTGAAAGAGCCCTTACTGTAAAATTACTAGTAGTAATTGGACAGCCATCATTCGGTTGACTGATTACGCCGATTAAACAACAAAGCAAACCCACTTCTTAATTACCAATTATTCTTTATTTAGTTCATGTCCAGAAGACCATGACCATCTGAATGTCTGTGTTAGCAGAGTTTGTTTCAGTCTACAAGTTTTACTTTCACAAAATATACATTAACCTATCGTATTTAATCTAGTTTAAGCCTTTCTTATCCGTTCACATTTCTACATCTTAATACCGGTTTTAAAGTATAGGAATGAAGATTTTGAAATCCATTGAATGTAGTAGAATATATATACTATTATAACTATAAAGCGGAGAGTTGTTTATTTGTTTGAACGTGCTAATCTCTGGAACTAGCAGTCGGATTTAAATAACTCTTTTTGCGTAAGAATGCCCATTTCTCAAGGAAGGTTATAGGTTATGTAATATCACGCTACTCGCGACGGGAGCAGAGCAGTAAGCAAAGTCGCGGGTGAAACCGCGCTGCCTATCACCAAAATAATATAACCTTTTTAACGGTGAACTAATTTCTCAAGAAGGTACATTGGTTCTGAAAATTTATTTATTGGTAGCCTAGTTAGTATTTGCAGTGGGCCCTTACGACACTGACCGAATACCACATTGCAGCTATTTTGCTCTATTCTTTTTGATGTCCAAATTCGTCTATGATCTTGGATTCTACTGGCAGCTTACCATCAGGCAGAGTGGGGTTACTTTAGTCGGCTAATACTAAATTAAAAATAAATAAAATGCATCCGGACATCAAATACATTTCAACATTAGCAACTAAAACTTAATTACTATAGCTGTATGCATCGATGCGTACAATAGTCTGAAAGCAAAAACTGGGTATAACACATACGTGACATAATGAATGGTCATCCAGTCCACCTGTTTGTCATAAGCATAACGTTCGGTTTTTCCGATGCAGTCCATTGTGTACAAACGACTTGCCATGATCGTAGCAGTTGCGTCATCAGCAGTGGGCCATAATGAATCGATTTCTTTATCCATGTGTTATGTTGTCACATAATCAAATGGTCTCGTAGGTACTTATTAGTATAAAGTAGGTATTCGTCGACATAGTTGGTCTTGACAGACAGCCGGGCAAGAAGGTGATCCTTCAAGAATTCGGTTTTCCCTTTTTGTATATAGAACCTTAAAAATTAAAGCAATCTATTCAGTTAAACAAACGCAATAGTGTAAGTTATAAAACAACATTTAACAATAGTAGACTGAATTAAAATCTTACGACATGACATTATTAAATATTCAGATAAAATTTATAAATCTTAATAGGTTGCTCCAGACCTAGTTGTTCTTTGTATCCATGATACTAACGTTTTTAAGAACCCATAACACAAAAATGCTAGCTCACCTCTGCGATACAGGGATTAGTCACAAGGCCAATAGTATTAAATATTGTATGTGTCATGTCATTTTGTTAACGCTATATAAGCCTTAAAACAGTCAGCACTAACAAAGTAACCTGTAACTAAACCTATTTCCATTATATTGAGTCTGTGTTTACACTTCGGTCGCCATAGCGAATCTATGCTATATAAAAAAGCAAAGGTCACATTTATTTCTTTGATTTCACGTGTACATTATGTACCTCTTGTTCTAACACGCGATATTTAGAAGACTAATTAAATAAATAATATGGTAGTAATTATCAAAAGCAATCAAAGAACGGATATACGTTAATTACTGATATAGCGGAAAAACAGCGAACTATGCTGTCGACTTAGAATTATATTTCTTAGGCACACGGACACGTAGCTTGTATAATTGTCAGAAAATAAACGTTAAGTTCAGATATATTTTATACTTAGTCATTATAGTTTTAATAACTGCAATTTGAAGTAAAGATAATAATAATTACCTATGTGCTATTGTATACAATTTATATGGCAAGCATCCATAATAAAGATTTGTAAATCAAAATTATTGAAAATCTGGAAGAGAAATCATTACCTAATGTTTAAGCTGTTCTGTGACTTGTTTTGTAATAAGTATATGGTGTGCAATAAATAATTCTCTATTTAATTGTTTAGATCTTCATTATCTGTCACCAAAAACATCAGAATACAGTTTCTCCCTATTTTTGAAGATATCGTAAGAGGCGGCTAAATTATTATTTATCAAAACAGGTAGTGACATTGTTTGTATACTAAGTAATACCACTACCGCCATGCATCGTCCACTTAGCATCTGGTGACGTAATTTAGCATAATCACCGTACTATGTTAAAACTCGTATCATTGTAAGAGACATAGGTCTAGGACATCTACCGCTCTTCAGGTTCTTAATGTCAGTTCAATAACGCAGTCCTTTATTATCGTCGTGATTCACAATTCAGGAAAACAATGATTTTGCGTATAATTTTCTATAAATTCTGAACGACCAAGGCCAAATAATTATTGAAAGTTAGCATGACATGAGACCACATGCATAAAACAATTGGTATCTCTGATATTAATACCAAGATATTCAAATCTAATCGTAACTTTTCAAAATTCTAGAAAAACTTTCTTCCTGTATGCTATCGATACGTTTATCATGATAAAATTGTCAATAACAGTTATCGACATTATCAATATCTGCACGTACGCCATACGCTCGACATACCTAATGACTTGTCGGTTTAAGTGTACCTAGCTAGTAAAACCCTTAAGGCAGGGCATTGACGAAAATCGGCGGCGCAAGTCTCTAGGAGGATAATAATATGCTATTGGGGCCTAAGTCTGATATCACAATAGTGTCAGAATGGTCCATCAATGATCTCTTATTGGTTGAAACTTGTCAAAATCAACCATTATGAGATCAATGATCGACCATTCTGACATGTGATAGCAGACTTAGGCCCCTGGTCAACGCACACTGAACCTGCAGCATGGCGGCAGCTTACGACGCACGTAGTGGCGCCCTACCCCGATATTCTTATCGCGCTCTTTAATAGTATTCAATACTGCAATGAGAAATTATCCTTGATGCTCATTAGTTGCTCGTTTACTTAATTACTAGGTTTGTATAAATATACTTTCAGTAAATCAGTAAATTTTAAAGAACTTAAACTTCTAAAGGTATAGGTACTACTATAAATAGACAATCGCACCGTATTATTTAAGAATAATGTTTCAGGCTCGACAATAATAAGCATAATATATAAAGTTATATAAAGTTAAAAGTCAAACCTATTTAAACGGGTAGATGAATGAAACATAAACCATAAGAATTGAAGACCTAGAATGCGACATATGATATACCTAAGTCTCGGCAAACATTTCAATAAAAAATTTAAACAATAATACCACAGAATTAACTACTATTATCTTTACTTTTGATATAACAAGTCAACAGTGCAAAATATTATTGTTTAAAGACCTATTAAAAGATAATAAAATTTTCCAGATAGAACTGGTAGACAAAATTTTCACATCGCATCAGACGTGTGCGTTCCCATTGAGGGATCATACCTGAATTTTAAGCTTTTAAATGCGTCAACCTTTAGTAAAAGTTCTCAAACGATTGTAAATTCAGTCTTTCATTTGTAAAAGTAGGCACTTAAAAGTTACAAGCGGTCAAAGGTGGTCCCTCAATCGTGACTGACAGGCAACCATATCTCAAAACCTTGTTGAAATTTACAACTGCTATTAATGACTACTCTTAGTAAAAGATTTGTTACACTACTTTATTAAATATCAGCCTTGCTGGTTCATTATATAAAGAGAACTAGCATGCAGAAGGTGGTCCCTCAATCGATCACCATAAGTTCACATAAGTGGAGACCACAGTGGAATTTGGAAATTTCGTATGGCTCTAGCGTTAGTAAAAGTATTTAAACGGTTATAAACTCAATCTCTAGTTTGTAAAAGAAGCCCTTAAAAAGTTACAACAGGGGGAAAGGTGGTCCCTCAGTCGAAACGCTTCCCATAAGAAACGATCAATTTACGTAGCATTCGGAAGTCAAATAGCCCATTGCTACTGCCTATCCCTTAGTAAATGTTTTTTACTAACGATTACATTACCAAACAATATCAAAAAAACCTACAAATTTTGCTTTAAACAACAGTCAAATTCCTGCTAAGAAATCTAGCATCGGGGCGACCACACGGCAGGTTTTTCCTGGGATAAATAAAAACGAATGACCGTTTGCTTGTATCAATTTTAATCATATTTTATTTTACTCAGCTGATAAAAATAAAAGAAAGAAAAAAATGCATATAATAGTTAATAAAAATTACAATTTGATTTATGTTGAATGTTGTGCTATTTACTAATAATAAAATTATATTATAATATTGAAGTTAATAATTATAATATCAAATTATATTAACTATGTAGATAATATATTTTTTTTATTAGTAACAATCGATTTGTGTAATCGATTATTTCTATTTAAATTATTCATATTCCAAATATTTAAATAAATGATAATTAACGTTTTTTACTTATTGTAACAATTGATTTATAAACATTAGATAGTAATAGTAATGAGACAAACAATCTAATAAAATATTTAATTTAAGTTAAGCGTTGACCTTTAAAGGCCACGATTTGACCATAGACTAAAATGGAATATTGAGAAACTTTTGTATATTTTTTCCGACAGATATGAAAAAAAAATTGTAGCTCATCTTAATAAAAAGAGTTATAATTGTATATACTTATTAAATAAATTGAAATTGAATTGTATTCTTGTAGTCTTCCGCGATACATTGTGCGGGCTTGTTATTTAGTGAGGATGTGGTGTTGTTAACCCATTGTGTAATAACTGTCAATGTACTACACATTGACAGTGCAAGGTAAAATAGATATTTTTATTAAGTATTACAAGCATTATTTTCTTTACATTTAAATCATTTTTTACATTACTTAGCTAACTAAAAATAGCTAACTAATGTAAAATATGATTTAAATGTAGTAGTAGCAAACGGTCATTAGTTTTTATTTATCCAAAAAAAATCCTTCTGTGTGGTCACCCCGATGCTAGATTTCTTAGCAGGAATTTGATTGTTGTTTAAAACAAAATTTGTAGGTTTATTTGATATTGTTTAGTAAAGTAATCGTTAGTAAAAAACATTTATTAAAGGATAGGCAGTAGCAATGGGCTATTTGACTTCCGAATACTACGTAAATTGATCGTTTCTTATGGGAAGCGTTTCGACTGAGGGACCACCTTTCACCTGTTGTAACTTTTAAAGAGCTTCTTTTACAAACTAGAGATTGAGTTTACAGCCGCTTAAATACTTTTACTAACGCTAGAGACATACGAAATTTTCAAATTCCACTGTGGTCTCCACTTATGTGAACTTATGGTGATCGATTGACAGACCACCTTCTGTATGCTAGTTCTTTTTATATAATGAACTGACAAGGCTGTTATTTAATAAAGTAGTGTAACAAGTCTTTTACTAAGAGTAGTCATTAATAGCAGTTCTAAATTTCAACAAGGTTTTGAGATATGGATGCCTGTCAGCCACGATTGAGGGACCACCTTTGACCGCTTGTAACTTTTGAGTGCCTACTTTTACAAATGAAAGACTGAATTTACAATCGTTTGAGAACTTTTACTAAAGGCTGACGCATTTAAAAGCTTAAAATTCAGATGTGGTCCCTCAATGGGAACGCACACACATCAGACCTGCAAACGGCATATATTTGACTAGCAAAAAACTCGCGTCATGAGAAGAACTGGCAAGAAAAACGTACATACATTTTAATCGCAAATATAATTTTAAACAATATAAAGGTATGCTACAAAACCACTAAACAAAATGTGCTAAACTTTAACTTATTATACCATCGTGTATTGCAAGTGTGTATAAACTACAGTAATCGCTTACGTCTCGCATACCTATTTGCTTTTAGTACAAAAATAGGAATGTTAGCACAACACAAATGCTGATTCGATGACGTATGTCGCCACTGGTAAAAGTGAAAGTGTGCGGCGGGTATATTATAAAACGAGTCTACCGTGTTTGAACTCGTAAACTTACTAGCTGATTAATCCTAAATTACGTTTTAATGCAAAATTCAATATTGGAAAAAGATTATTAAAATTAAGACTTTTTGATCAGAGACCACTCACACTTATTAGACACAGATGCGCGAAGGATATCTTCCTTCTTCAACCTAGCAAGGAAACACCACTTTACATAGTGACTCGAGTGACTTGTCTATATCTTTATTTAAACTGTAATTCATATGTTAAAAATGGTATTACATAATTTTTGATGCAATAGTATTCATTACGATTCAGGTTAGACTTATCCAGGTGGATAGGTGGATACATCATTATGTTGATTAGTTTAAAGCTAGAAATTGTCTTGCAGTATTCCTTAGCTTGACCTTTTTTCATATATCAGTAGGTATATAATTAAAGACTCCAGTATATGTAGGTATTATATAAATCCAAACAAGCGACAACAGTATAATTTGGTTCGTTATCGTTACAACCGACCTCATGTTTGTTTGACCCCCTAGACACCAAGAGTTGACTGATAACCGTGCATTGATATGAATGACCATAAATTGTTTCATTTAGATCTCAGTTGGTTATGACAAGAAGTTCAAAATTTATAAGTACAGTAGCAATCGATCATCGTAAGACAAAAATCGCGTGCAGGATTGTCATCTTTATGATAGTTAGCCGACGAAACTGACTAGTCTTCATTCGAAGAAATCGATTGCTGACCTAAATCACGATTAATGACGTTTGCTTGATTCCTTCGCTGAAATTACTACTTTTTTGAAATTAGAAAAGTAAAGTCAACATAACTTAAGATTGTTACGATTTGGACCTATGTCATCAAGATAGTTATATAAAATAACACCGAAAGTAGGAAATTTTCACGAAATCACCAAATAATATTGAGAGAAAACTTGAAAGGCAGTCTTTGCCTCTAGATCATTTTAAGACATGTTCTTACGTACGGCTTAAACTTTACCCTTATAAAGCGACAACAAAGTACGTATGTTTGTGCCCTTTCCCTGGAGAGAAGACATGCCATTAAGTTGTGTTGTAATTCTGAGTAAACTAATTAAAATTTATATAGAAAGTACAGTTCAAGTACTTTACACAACGCATGCCGTCTGTCTCCTCGGTTGAGTAAGATAGCTCTGAATCAGCTCGAAGCTCTAGCACTTCAACACGTGTATATTTTTGGTATCTGCTCCGCCCCATGGTTCGAAAAGCATGACCTTAAACAGCCAGATAATAACATCAGGCTATCAAATACAAAACTAATTTTCAAATCTATTTGATAGTTTTAGAGATTACCGCGTTTGAAACTTGGAACAAACAAACTAGCTCTTCAGCATTATATATAGTATTTAGATAATACTATGCGTGATTCATTTAAACCGATCCATTTAAAAAAGGTGTGATAGTATGACGATAATGTTCGTTCATATCATAGTCATACATCATCCTGACATCGATTTCAAAGGATTAACGGACACACAACAAGATCTTAACAGTATCGAAATGACTTGTAATATTCTAGAAAAAAATAATAGTGTGATATGACACATATATTTACAAATACGTGATAAAAGGCATCGCAAAGTCTGTCAGTCGTATCAATATGATAATCACATCAACAATGTCAGTGTTATCTACAAAGTTCAAGATACATTACAGTTTTGTTCAATAATACATGTCATTTTGGTTACTACTAAAGTTTAGTGAAACAGAGGAAATCAGCCCAAAATAGAAAGTACGTAGCCATGCAGTCGAAAAGTCTTTGCACGCTCATATCTCATTATCTGCGATTGCTAGGATTTCGGAGTAAACATCAATTTGTTCGACATATTAACCTCATAAAAGATTAAAAAAAAAAATACTCTTTGATTTCGACAAATTGTGACAAAATTTTGGACCAAGTTTTTTGGAAGTTTTTCTGATTGGATAACTTGGCAAAGTAATCGTAACGCACACTATCAGATGCATGCTACTATAGCTTCCGCATCTATTAGAGATTATAGGAGCCAACTTATATTGAGGAATTATCACTTTTATTTTTTGACATATCGCAGTTTTTTTAATTCAGATCATCAATACATCGTAAGGATCCTTAAGGCGAATGGAAATTAATAGGGTCCTAGGTTGATATATATGATGATTTTTGGATTTCTTTTAAACCATACAAATTTACAAGTCATCAAAGACGAAATGAAACGAATGACTCAAAACATGACTCACGAATATTCACGCAAAACTGGACTTGAACGTCCTAAAACCTTAAAAGTAGTTCGAAATATTTGTAATTCTAAAATACCTTTCGATTTTAAGAAACTTCAAAAGTGTTATCTGGTCTAATGTTGTTTATATTTCGCTCAAGGCTTTAACTATAATGTATAGATTTACGGTTTTATCCTTATCTAGTAATTAATTACCTTTCATTCTGGTAGGAAATGCTTGATATTCCTTTATTCATGGTTTTTACGCGACAAATCAGTTTTTAGCTGAAAGTTTTTAAGTATGAATTTTATTGTGCATGATAGCCCAGTTCTCAATGAAGGTTATAGGCTATTAAACATCACGCTCCTGCCCACGGGAGCAGAGCAGTAAGCAAAGAAGCGGGTGAAACCGCGCTGCGGAAAGCTACTTTATAAATAATGAAGCTTATTGTATTTTAATCTATTTACGTTAAATAAATAATAATATCTAATGAACTATTATTTGCCACCAAAAGCTGATAATAAATATGAAAGATGGTCGGAAATAATAACATTAGAGACCTTGTAAGTGGGTTGGAATTAGCGTGTTTCCTTTCACATAGTTGTCTTTCTGTACCTGTATATATTTATTCTGTGATATTAGTATTAGTTCTATTTTCTTAATATTATATTAAAAAATATATAAAGTAAATAGACCGTCTAAATTTACTACCGCATATTGGCGTTGTTGGCTTCATAGATAACGAGTCATCTTTCATTCACAAAGACATCTAAATTATTCAACAACATAATAGACATAGCAGAACTTAGGGGGTCACCGCTATGATGAAACGTATGTCCGACAAACGGCCTACTATGTCGGTCAATGTTGACACCTAACGTAACCCGCTCATAAAACAGCCTTGTCGTTATTGCTCAGGAAAATTATTTCCATAACCCACATTTGATGGGTCACTGTTTATGTGTTCAACTACTCCCCCTACTTCCCCTCTCCGTTCTAGATGTTGCGGTCATCGATGACCTCATAGCTTACTTCGGGTTTATGCAAATGAAATTGTATCAAAATTTTAGGTGTATGGTGCTAAACCTTTGTTCATGTTTTGACGTACGACCGCTAACATTGAGGCTTATTTAAGGGTAAATACCTGACTATCATTTCGTACACACATAGTCAGCTCACTTTTTGCACCGTTAATAACTACATCACGAAGGTTATATAGTACTAATATATTGCAGAGATTTCCGAACTCTGAGTTTCTGATTGTTCGCGTTTTTAGCAGTCAATGTCTTCTGCCAAAGACATTAAAGTCAAGAAACAACAGAATGGGAAAGAGGCATAACATGAAGTAGCTAATTCGTCGCTATTTCACGTTTCCTGTTATGAGGGGAACTGAGTGTAAGTGTACATTTACGAGTTTGCTTTGGAGTTTTAATAATCCTTTCGATTTAAACCTACGGCCAAAAGATAACTAAGCTATCTTGTTTGAATCTTTATGAGTGTTTGTTTAAATTTTAGTCACACACGTTTCAATGGTTTAGCAAAGAATAAGTAGGTAGTAGGTTTTATGTAAAACTACTGCAGTTGTTATTTATAAAGATTTCTATAAATTTAAATAGCCAACAAAAGAAATACTTGAGTAGATGTTCCTTATTATGTTTGTAATATTTTGTTTTATCGGTCGTCCAACAAATGTAAACATTATAGGTACAATTTATACTTGTATTTACTTTTCATTTAATAATATCTCGTACCTATTTTAAGTGTATGTACTCAACAAGTAAGTACTTATTTATTATTTACTACATTTTGCTATGTTAAACGAATATCCAAGAAAACGCTAAGACCGAATCAATTTCAAAAGAATTATTGAGGACGACGATTTCTATCTCATTTTAGGATTACATATAAAAAATACTAGCTTCATTGTGGTCTTATCATATCAATAGAATTATTTTAATACAAATGTATCAATCAATTAATTGGCCTAAAATTGTCCACTATTGAACATAATTTCCCAAATTCAAGTTATCAAGTGCTGCGATTTTGATATTTTCGGGTCGTCATTAAATATGTATGTATGCAAAAACTACGTTGAAATTTAAAAAATATTCCGTCACACAATGCTGTTTTTTTTTGCACCTCGACACATATCAAAAATGCTTTATCACATCTATTACCACAGACAATAACTCGATGCGAATTTATATAAAAATTACTACATATTTCTCAATGTCATGATTTTGATTAACTTCAAAGGTTTTTTGTAGGTTTTGATATATTTGACCAATTTAGGAATTTTCTTTGTAGTCATCTATCATTATTAAGCGTGGCAACTTTGGCAAACTCCTAGCTTTTAAGAGGTCTATATTCTGCAGTAATCTGATGATGATCATCTTCGTAAACAATATACGTACACACATTTCTAGCTAAATATTAATAAAATATAGGTATAAACATCTCATTATCACTATTGAGGCCTGTATCCAATTCTATCTCAGTTTATTCAAATCAACAACAAAACAAAATAGATTCAATGTCGATATTATTTAAACCTTCTAGAAATTAACAACTTTTTGTTACACCAATATATCAGACGGTGGTCATATTATTACGTGTTATTAACACCAGTTTACCTGCGGTTAGGGTTACCCGAGAGCAAAATTCCTGCAGGTTTTTGAGTCTCGTCAAAGCGCGACTTGGATCTCCAAAATACCTTTGTCTTATTAATATTATCATTTTTTTTTTCATACGACTAAGGTGAAAAACATACATACGGCCAGCCTGATGGCAAAGAGTTACCTTAGCCTATGGACGCTTGAAACAACACCAGGAGCATCTTACGTTTCAATATATTTTAATGAACTAATAATAGGGCCGATTCTCATAAATCTCTGGAAGTAAACATATTTTTATTACACCGATATTATCAGATGGCATCCACATTATTACACATTATCTTCGAAAGCAAAACCGTCATAAGTCGTTAACGGATAAACTTAGCAATTAATCTGCGATTAGGGTAACCCAGTATCATAATTTTGTGCATTATAGTGTCAAGCTTTCTTTGGCTTTCGGAATTACAAAAGGTGAGACATTTTCGATTGGTTACTGGTAATTAAAAAGGACCTATAATAATGATTTCGACCACATGCCAAGAATACAAATGTACTAGAATATAACTAAATTGCAATGGTCGTGGTTTTGATGACCCAACCTTCAGCATACCTGATACCAGACATACCAGATTATGTCATATGTTGATTAAGACACAAGATACCGTGCACCTAGCGGTCTTCCTTAAGCCTCACTACTTAACGCACTGATAAACGCTTAATAATGATAAGGATTTGATATACAAAGTGATTCTTGAAACCGCGCACAATCACAGCTCATGACAGATCAGCTATCTCGTTGCTAACGACTACCTTTCGATACTCCTAAACGAAATAAAAGATGTTTTGATGAGGCTGCATTGCATTACATAAAATAGTATTAGTTTTAGAATATAAACACAGTGATTTCTTTTTTACAAGGTGCGAGCAAAGGTACAAAGTTAACAGTAAAATCGTCTATATAACACGTAATCTCCTAAATAAACGGCTTGCTTCTGACTTTTGCTTGGATAGATTCCTTAGTCCCCATTTCAAATCTTTAGCAGACATCTCCTAAATATGAACTAACATACCTACTGTCAAAGTTTTAACTTGATTTTTTTTATTTCTTTGAGTTAAACTCTTCGGTATATAATGGTACATTATCAATAATTGCAGCATTCACATATAATTTAACAACAGCTTATAAACTTTGAATCTCTCACACTTGTAACAATAAATTTTCAAAAACATAATATTTCTCAAGCAGCCTGCAAATTTCCTCGTACTTTAATGTGTACTTCGAAGTTTTGCTCTGTACATTTAACTAGGCGTTTCGTTTATAGACTAAATAAGTTTTACGTCTTTCTAGTGATTTATCAAACTATTGACTAGTATAACTTTACGTTATGCCATTCGTCATAGGAAATAAAATTATATATTCAACAACTTTAATTATAGAAACAGGTATTAGAGATTTTGTAAATATCATTTAATTATTACTTAATAACGGAATGATCCTAGCCGTTTTTAGTAAACTATGACGTGTGCACGTCAAGGTCAAAACTGTCACTTTGGCGATGAGAGCCTGCATCGACTCCTGCGCAACGACCGTACGCCAGTCGGCCGGTACACGCGCGCCTCTACGCGCCACCCGCGTTATTTTATAAAATGCGTACACAAATTTTTCATTAACACACAGAAAATAAAATTACATTATGCATAAAGTGTTATACAATATGGTATAAACAATGTGAAGATAATTCCAATATTTTTTTCGTGTGTGTAGTATTTTTGTTTCAAGATGTTGCGCCGGCAGTTCTCACATGAATCCGGAAAAGCCGAGCTCTTTAGAGCCAAGGAGGCTTATTTCGATCGTAGGTATGTTATTTGCAAGTCATTTAATCGTGCATTCATGTGTTAAAATTATAGGATTTACCGTAAATTGTCTCGATAACAAAGATAATGATTATGATATATTCTGCAAGCATTAGATAATGCAAATAAAGAAACAATGCTAATTTAAAATATTGTCTTTTAGACAGACGTATGTGCTTGTAACTTGTAGAAACCTAACTATAATTTGTCATTTGCCTACTTGAACGCAAATTTTATTAATTAACTACTTAGTTTTAAGTTATTTCTCGTAAATGATTATATCTAATTTTTGAGAAATAGAGAATTCTTAAACTGTAACTTGAATTCGACTTTGTTTTTATGCACAAAAACTACTTTCGTAATAAAATCAACGTAAATCTCAAGCAACCAGTGATTTCACTTCATATTAATTAATAATTACTGAGGGTAAACAAAGAAAAAATGGGTTTGTTTGATATCAGTAGATACTCGCGATGCGATCATTTTTATCTGATATTTTTTGTTATATATACGTTACTATCATTGATGTATGATACGGATACAATAACTTTGTTTTATAATACACGTTGTAGGTGCTAATATTATCTACATATATTTACACTTCAACTTAGTACAGATCACAGAATCAACCTTGTAAAGTTATTCGAAAAAAAAAGCAATGTTGACACACCCAAATTGAAACTCGGGTAACCCAAAAAGTTCATTTTGATATAATATACATAGTTTGCTTATTGTTTACAAAATAAATAAAAACAGTCGCATCGGTACCACCAATACCTTACGTGATTTTTAGCAAAGCGCTTTAAAGTTTTGGTCAGAAAATTATGAAAATTCCTTGGTAGTTATCCATCAAAACAAAATCTACAGATACTCTAATAAACATCTCAAAAAGTTTAAATCAAATGATTAAGTTAATCTAAAACAATTAAATTATTATAATTTTTGTTTATTATGAATACAAAGAGTTGAGCTGTTAAGTGCTGTCATGCTTTCATAAACAAAAGAAAGTAGCGCCATCTACCGAGTCATCTAATTAAGCTTTTATTAAATCGATAACGTATTAAATTTCACTACAAGTACCTACTGTAATAACATAAAAATTACGAATTTTAAGTTGTCTACAAACTTAACTGTGCTATACATTATTATGTAAATACTTATTCGTAAATCTATACTATTAGGTATATAAAGCGGGAAGAGTTTGTTTGTTTGATTGTTTGTTTGTTTAACCGCGCTAAAATCTTTGGAACTACCAGTCGGATATAAAAAAATATTTATGCGTATGATAGCTTAGTTTTCAAGGAACGTTATAATGGGCTATGTAACATCACGCTTCTGGCGACGGGAGCAGAGCAGTAAGCAAAGATACGGGTAAACCGCGCCGCAGAAAGCTAGTTATAATATAACTGGTGGTCAAAACCGGTATTTATACATATAGTGTAAAAATAAATACGTGTTAATTATTTATAGTAATTACTGTTATCAACACTATTTTGTTTTCATTGGTTATCACGACGCTTAAGATATGGCTACATTCGAGAGCACGAGGTACTGAGAATCACGCTCTCCAAATCATTCATGTTCCGATCACTTGATAAATAATAATAATAATACCAGCCTGTTTACTGACCCATTGCAAGGCAAAGACCTCTTCTCGTATAGAGAAGGTATGAGCATTAATCACCACGCTTGCTCAAGGCGGATTGGCAATTTCAGACTTTTAAGTCCAGGTTTCCTCACGATGTTTTCCTTCACCGTCAGTCAGAAATGTCCAAGATAAACTTAGAAAGTACATATAATTTGAAAAATCATATTGGTACTTGCCTGGATTCGAACCCACTACCTCGATCACTTGATATTGACTCATAATTGGCTATAGTATAGACTTGTCTCTATGCAACTTGTCGAATTCAACTAAACTTATTTTTAATAGATATTATAGATAACCTATGATATCTATACTTAATAAAAAGTCTTAAAAAAATTACTGGATCTGTAAAGCCGAATATTATAGCAGGTAGGTAGGTTATAGCAGACAGATTTGCGATAAGGTCGAAACAAGAGTCCTATCAGACAAAGGTCAAGCGTTCGAACAATTCTTGTGCTCTGGGCTGCGGATGCAAGGCAGCACAGCCTGCAGCCGAGTTTGGAATAGCACCTCTAACAAACCAAACTAATAAAGCTTTGGCTGCAAGTATTTAGATTTTTTATATCTTGAATGAGGCTTCATTAAATAACAAAAAATAAAATGGCTACTTCAATAACAATGTGGCTAGGCACTAAAGCATTTTTGAATTAAACAGATTTCTTTAATTGATTATTTTAAACATTTTTCGCTTGACTGTCCTGTTTTCTGACTTGAACAATTGATTTTTTTATTCATTTATTGTTGTTCCCAATCGCCGGTAAGAAAATATTAAAACGAAGCCTCGTTGAACAGGTATTGCGGTCCAAAAGTGATAAACAACATTTCAAAAGCCATCGTGTCTTAACTGTTGGCATCGTGGCTTCCACTAAGCCTGATAGTAGAGGCACTACGTTGACCGTCTGGCCGCGAGGTTCGTTCGCAAGTGAACGCTCCAACACAGAATCGCTTAGACCCTAAAGACTGCTACCACGTAAACTGCAGTTGCAGTGAAACCATGACAGTGTAAAATTACCTTATTTTTTAATTCATTTTCCTTATTTCAAAGTGCAATGTATTCGTAAATCATTAAACAATTGTTCTATAAACTGAATAATTAATACGTTTTATTTGAGTATAATTTATACCTATGACGATTTTAGCAACCAAATTATTTAGAATATTTCCGCGGCGCAGTTTCAGCCGCGTCTATGTTTACTGCTCTGCTCCCATCGCCAGTAGCGTGATGTTACATAGCCTATAACCTTCCTCAAGAACTGGGCTATTATATGCAAGCTTTATATAAATCCGACTGGTAGTTCCAGAGATTAGCGCGTTCAAACAAACAAACTCTTCTACATTTTTAATACTATAGATAAACAATAGCTGACCCGGCGAACTTCGTTCCGCCTAACAGTCGATCAACATTACTTTATTTTTCTAAAATAAAATATTTTTTCTACAATAAACGTAGCCTAAGTTACTCCTTATTACATCAGCTACCTGCCAATAAAAGTCCCGTCAAAACCGGTCCAGACACTTCAGATATTAGCCGGAATAAACAGACACAAAAACTGTAAAAAATGTTATTTTGGTGTATGTACCGTATATATATATATATATATATACATTCATATACATGTAATAAAAAACTGTTATTTCAATATTACAAACAGACACTCCAATTTTATTATATGTATAGATTATTTAGAAAGCTATTTTTAGAATAATGTACCTACTGCACATACATTATTATTAAACTGATGTTTCTTTTAAACAACTTCAGCGGCAAACAAGACATCTAATATAATTTATGACTCTTGTCTTCTCTTGTCCTCGTCATCGTTTTCGATAACGGCGACTGTAAACTCTGGTTTCGTTTCAAAACTATAAATGTTTCACCTTTTACCTGATAGTTGTAACCGTAATTTATGGACATGACTGTTCTCTAAGCATTGCAAAAACAATGTTAAGAAAAGACAGCCAAGTCTTTGTTAATAGCATATGTGGAGATGAAGATGAGGGAATTGAAGGTAAAACGAATAAATCCATTTTTATTTGTAATAATTATAGGTAACTTTATGGCCGGACTAGTAGAATATTTTTTTAAGTAGTTGTCCTTGTACTTTAAACGTCTTTTATATCATAATATTAATTAATTATTCTATAAGTTAACTAAAATGTATTGCTTTGAAAAATCAACGCGTTTGTATGTATTGAATAACATAATTTTAGTAACTTCCAAATACCGAGACAAAAATCTTATTGAGTCTCCATTTAGGCTGTTTAGCAATAGCAACTCCTCCAAGTATACCTTATAAATATTAGGTCAACCTATTGCCATACACAGGGACAATTCGACTCAGGACTAATACTCAGCAGCATTTGACTTCGCCCGATACGAGGAGAATCTTGCTCAAAACTTCTTAAACCTAAAAAAAGCAATGTTAAAGAAATATTAGGTTATCGTTATATAAACGAAGGTCTTCTTATGCGTCTCCATTACGACTCGTCATCCTGCTAAACATCCATCACCTCTATTTCTTATTTATTACTTGTATAAAGTCCTTGCACTGTCCCGACAATGTCGTCGCAATGCTTTTAAAAATAAATTTAAAATAGAATAGACACGAAATTATATTATTTAACATACGACAATGTATATTAATGTAAGTATTTAAATAGTTATACAATAGGCAACCTCATTGCTAAGAGCAATAAATGTAACAGCTTATATGATTTTCCGCGTAACCTTTAGACAGAATGATCATGTGTTAATTTCCTGGTTTTAATTAAGAATAATCTGCTCATACTTTAAGAGTGTAAGTAAGATTTGGCGAAATGAACTCAATCTTGAAAGCTTGGATGAAAGTGACTCAGTGTATCCTATGTCAACTAAAGTGAATTTTACTTTTTTTGAGTAGGTCAGAATCCTATACAGATAAATGTTGTCTTTTTATTTCTGATAGAGCGGCTATTTTTAATTTCGACTCCAATTTGTGATATTCTTTGTAAAGTCCGATATAGTAAGATTAGCAATCTTCTGTCAGTTTTATTGCTTTACCCTGGCTTACTGGAGTTACAGCGATAGATGTACATACATAGTTTAGCTAGGAGACGTTACTTGCTGGACACATGCATCTTCAAAGCATCTTCATTTTGACCAGTAGCAAGCGTCCTTTATGAAACAATTGCCCGCCTACTATATCACCGTCGTCGGTTTAAGTTTGTTGGTTGGTTGGGTGGTTGCCATTCCAGAACTTTCTACCCCAACGTCAAACGGTATGTCAATCTATCTTGTGTATAATTCCGTGATGTCACTTCCGGTATTATTACAAACTACCCGCAACTTCGTTTCATTATATTTTTTAACTCGTGACTACAGACAAAAAGTGTAATTAGTATTCATATTATGGCTTTTTAAAGTGTTCGAGTACATTCATGTGTACTATCGTGTTTTGCTCATTAGCAAAATGTCAATAAGGTTAACACTGAAGTTCTTGCGCATAATGCTACGTTAGCGTCCATTTAAATTTTATACGGAGTGTTGTTTTTGTTTTTAAGTACCTGGTTCTTGGCTAGTTCTTGTTTAATGTTGTTTCAAAAGGAATTTTATATGAAAAAAAGAAATTATTATGAGATTCCTTTTAATAGTAGCCTTTAAAATTTCGGTAAATAATAATAATTGTACGGTAGTAGATCCACGCTGATTTCAGCATGAATGGGCGGGATCGTCCGGGGAAGTACTACCCTCTCATAGAAGATCGACTTAAGAGTAGTAGTATCCGTACTACTGCGTTTCGTTCGGTGAGTGAGAGCACCGGAGGCCCAATTTCCGCCCTTTCCTCTTTCCTCACGTCCCTCATTTCCTTCCCCTAACCCCATTCCCAGCCGCCATTGTGGAGGCCACCATACCAGCAGCTTTTGGTATAGTGGCCGCCACTTCTGGATTCCACTGACTGCTTACCATCAGGCAGGGTGGAGTCACTTTGGTAGGCTATACTATAAAAAAAAAAAAAATAATAATAATAATTTATTAATTTAAGTATACTGATCATCTTTCATATGAGTAAATAGCCTATGCTAAGAATATGCAGTAGCAGCTTAGGACTCTTTTGCTTTAAACTTACATACATACAACTTACTTACTGGCCTGTTGGTCTAGTGGTTAGTGACCCTGACTGCTAAGCCGGAGGTCGTGGGTTCGATTCCCACCCAGGACAAACCTTTGTGTGATGAGCATGATTGTTTGTTCTGTGTCTGGGTGTAATTTATCTATAATATGTATGTATTTACAAAAAAAAAAACGTATATAAGTAGTATATCAGTTGTTTAGTACCCATAACACAAGCATATATAATTGCTTAATTTGGGGCTAGATGGCGCTGTGTGAATGTGGTAGAATATTATTATTATATTAATTTCATGACACTAACTGCCTTAAAACCAAATTTTGAAAATTGTTCTTTTGGTTAATTTTACGCAAAACATTTACTTTTTTAAGTGACGTTACTGACATTTAATGAAAATAATGTCGTGATCAGACTTGAACTTGTAAAAAACAAGCACTGTGTGTTAACAAACAAAAATACACATAAACAGTCGAAACAAATATTTATGAATAATTATGAATCATACAAATAGTTCTAACAAACATGACATTTAACGAAATGGTAAAAAAACAGACGCACAAGGCTAGAAACTACACGTGTAGTATTTTTTTATATAAATTAGAGAAATTCTTCTAAAATTAATATGTAAGTACAATTAATTTTAGTAGTAGTAAGTAGAGATGGTAATTTTTCAAGTACGCAAACATAAGATACTAGCTTACCGCGGCGTAGTTTCACCCGTGTCTTTGCTTACTGCTCTGCTCCTGTCGCCAGTAGCATGATGTTACATGTATGATGGCACAGTTCTTGAGGAAGGTTATATAGGCTATGTAACATCACGCTACTATATAACATACGCAGCACGCGAAGGGAGCAGAGCAGTTACCAAAGATGCGGGTGTGCCCACCCTGCGGGAAGCTAGTATTTAATACGCCGGTAATGTTGTTGAACATTACCTAGTACTCCCTTAGTCGCCTTTTACTTTTTCACGAAGTTATCCATGTTCTAGAACTAAAGACCACGACACGGATAGATATAGTGGCTTTATAATAGTGTGAATAAACTACTTATACATGAAGATTCGAGACTAACACTACCTAAAACTATATTCCTAGTGCAGGGTAAAGATATCTTCCGCAGAAATGGATAGAGATTTATATTTCTGTGGGAGTGGTAGTAGATATATTTCTGTGGTATCTTCTCATACAGAGAAGGCATGATTGTTAGGTTAAGGCGGATGGGCGATTCGTTTTACTGTAAGTCAGTATCCAATGTAAACTTAGAAAATATATATTTTGGCAAAACAGTTACTTTTTTAAACTTTTGCGTTTTACTTCATGATGACCCTTGGTCTTTTTTAGTGCAAGTGTGTGTGTATCCTGCTCTAATTTTAGCAAATAATTTCAACAAAAGACGCAATTATCGTTTGTACAAACAGGTTTTCTAACTGCCTGTATATGTATAAAATATAATATTAACATATTTTATACTCGGACGATTGAGGTGTATAGTTGTAGATAGTGGTGTATTCAGTTCGTTATTTTTACTCACATATACATGACACACGCGGAAGCAAATACGGATTATATATGAAAGTTTAGTGAATACGTTCAGGTATGTAATAGTCTGTAAATTTAATAATATCAGAATAAAAAAAAAGGAATTGGTGTCCGATGATGAGGAAAGAAAAATCGCTTATACTTTTTAATCCCAAAAATAATAATAACTTTCAATTTTTACTTTTTTGTGAAAATTATATCTTGCCCATTTGTTTCAATTATTTTTAATCTGCTATATTCCATGCCAGTCTGTCTATGTATAATAGGGTAGGGCCTACTATCATCTAAAAATTATCCTTGATGAGCAAAGATAACCATTTACCTGAACTTTATGGACTTGTGATACCAAAGGCTCAGTCAAATCGCTATAGGAAAGGCACCAATAATGGACACAAAATTTGTAGTATTTTTACAATTTCATTAATAATACCTAGTGATTGTTTCAATAAAATATTTGTAATTGAAGATCCCGTGTTCTTTCTAGGTACATTTCGGCTGTATTTATTTATTTATTTATTTATCAACTTTATACATACAATATGTAATGGCGGACTTAATGCCTGAGGCATTCTCTACCAGTCTACCATAGGGTGATGCAGAGATATTTCGAAGCAGGTGCACAAATAAATAAATTTAGAGTTGAGTAAGAAGTACATTATTTGCATAATATATAAATATATACTACACATAACTACATAATAATATATATACCTACATATATAAATATATAATAATACACACAATTTATATACATATTAATAAAAATTAACAAAAAAAAAATATATTTATAGAGGAGATGTGACAATACCAGAGCTGTGACGAAACTGCCATTTTAGTTGCTCAGAAGCAAGTTCCGAACTTTTATTTTAAATGCATGACGGTTTGTGGACGTCCTGATTTCAAGAGGGAGGGCGTTCCAAAGAAGAATGGATTCTTATTTAATGTAGGATACTGCAATTTGGTTTTAATGTTAATAACAAATAAAAACTTTATTATTTGCACCAGTGATGGACAGATAAGATGAAAAATGTGATGACAGATAAAATGAATGATGTGTTGCAGTGGCGAAGCGTCCATATAAGACGATTCCTGCCGGCTTCCCTTTTAAAATATGCCCTGACCTCCTTATACCTATCACTGCTTGAGTGTCTACTCAAAGTTTAACTGGCCTTCCGAAACTCTAAAGTATTTTAGTCCCACCGGCTTCTCTTCTCGGAAAAGTGACTCTTCGCTACTGATGTGTTGTTATACAGTGTGTTTTCATCTTAATTTCATGCTTAACCAAAACACAAAAAAAAATCTGGTTTTATTGAATTGAACGGAAAACTTCTACCTACCTCACTAATATAATTTTCGTAACAACAGCCGCAAATACATATATTTTTTCAATACCTACCACGAGCACCTTGTGCCTTCCGCCAAATTAAATTCAAACTCGATGACTTTTGTCTATGGTGAAATATTGCTAACATATAAAAACTCATTACTACTCTTATTCTACAAGATATGTCCATCACTGGTTCCTTGTCCATTACTTACCTATCGTGACTTTCGTGCTCTTACTAAACTCCTCCGTTTGAAAAATAACACGTCCAGAACTAGCGTAATATGTAAAGACAGCAGTCATTGACTCGATGATTTACAGTTTAGTTTAGTGGTGTCTAATTATGGTGCTATTTACTAATTAATTACGTAATTAATTAATTACTTCAATTTGGTTGACCTACTATTGCCTAATTTACAAGAAATTTTATTACACTTAATTACACAATTTATCGGTATCTTTATTAAGTGGTCAGACCACCTAGTAAAGCGTCTCCACCACTCCAGAGCTTTTCTGTCTCAACAGCAATCAGTTTTGTGTGATGTGACCTGCCCATTGCCACTTCAGTAATAGGTACATCGTAACATCTATTTCATATATCGTCACTGGTAGGGGTAGTTGGTTTTATTTTTCAAACTTTCCGTAATTTAATCAATTCAAGTTTATTCTTTACGCATTTAATTGATGACAATGACATTTATTTTTCTATTACATCACGCAACATGATGTTTTGTCGTGTTATGTAAACTATGTATTTATTAAGACCTTTCATGATTTTGACGATGTCATTGAATGTAAATGCTGCATACATAAAATAATGAGGTATTATAGTAAGTGTAGCTACTTATTTTCCTCGTAACTTGTAATTACCCGCGAAATATTTTTTTTATATTTAACTACGCTAAACATTTGGCGCTTCTATAAAGTCATGATGATATAATACCTACAAGAAAAAAATGTTAGACGTTTTAAGTCACATAGTTGCTGGGCGTTGGCGCATCCTTTGATAATTTTCATTTCAGAACGCCTCCAAGATAGGTGCAAACCCGTAGACCCCTTGACCTATAACATCTTTAAACAAAAATTGTTTATTTTATTTATTTATTTAAACATAATGCACACGGCGGATTTATTGCTATAAGCAGTCTCTATCACAACTAAAATATTTTTGTAGATAGTATTTTACATGAGTAGGTACAAATGAATTTAATTAGCAGTATTACTATAACTTGAAAATTTCATTGACATAGGTTGATGTAATTCTCTCTTTATTCGATTAGTGAAGTTAGTTCATCTGTTGATCTAATAACTGTGTAACTGTTTAACGTTATTTTAATCAATTGATTACAGACTATTCAATTTTTAACACGTTCAAATCTTTAATACAATTCTTGCTAAGATATATCAGGTCAGAACTTTTCTTTCGTTAGCTTATGTCCGACCGTGCGATCGCTAGCGCAAGTAAGACGTGTTATTGAACGGCTCTGTACAAAAAATCAAAAAAGTGGTGAAAAAGTGTTTAAAACTATAAGTGACTTACATAGAAACAATCGATGAGTAACGATCTATAAAACAGTAAATTCATTTAACGTGAATTCTAGTTCATTTAGAAGAAAACAGTTAAAAGTGCTATAAAAAATCTGTTACAATTCAAAATTCTCAACGACAAAAAACAAAAGACTGGACTTTGACCCCATTAACGATAAAGACGTCGTAAGTTCTTACCAATATAACTTACCATACGAAAGACATTTTTACACGTTTAATGGAAGTCAAGTGTGGCGCGTCTGTTTAAGCAGCGACCTATCGAAAAGGTGTATCCGAGTTCGAGACTGGGTGTCTGTCATTAATGCTTAATGCTTTTTGTGTTGTTTATTTAGTTCTTACTTTATTTTTGTTGTTTTTTTTTCCTCTTTATTTTTGGTTTTTGGCTAGAACAACATGGAATATGAAAATGTTACACAGCGTAAATATAAAAAAGACAGGAATGAATCACATAACTTATCATTCATGTCAAATGCCTCAGATTATTTGGGAAGAAGCTGTCCTAATTTGTCATCTATTCATCTGCTCAGTGAAGACGCAGAACAATATAAAAGCCAAATATCGAAACTTGGAAAAGAATTAGAAATAGCTCACATGGAAATCGAAAACCTATTAATGGAGAATGAACAACTGAAAAGGAAAACAGAGGAACAAAATAGTCAAATCTTCCACCTAAAACAGATATGCACCGGCTCACCTCGAGCAAGTTCTGTTAAAAAATCGAGAAGATTACAAGAACTGCATAATAGTCACCAAAATCTAAATTTAAGTAGTGATTATCTGGATCAACAATTGGATGATGACAATAAGTTAAAAAAATGTGCACAACAGGGTATCTCAGAAATAACTGAGTTTAATAGTAGTACCCTACACATTGATTCGACAATTATATCAACATCTCGCAAGAATAAAGAACGCAAGGAGACATTGTTGGAAACATCACAGTCACAATACATCGCAACGTTTAGCGGCAATGATAAAAAATGTGATGAATATTCGTTAACTCATCATACTAGTAACATAGATTCAGAAATTAACAAAAATAAGAGACCTAAATTGTGTATCCTGACCAACAGTTCGACCTGGGGGTCGCTGTCAGCTGTTGATTCCACGTTTAGTAACCAGTTTGACTACATCCGCTATTATTCGCCAAATAGTAGTATTAAAAATTTACTTAAAAATATTGATAAAAAATTGTATGGGTATGACATGAGAGACTATTGTATTATTATGTTAGGAGAAACAGATTTTAAGACTACATGTAATTGTATAGAATTAATAAAAACCATAAGAGAAGCAATACACCATATTTCTCACACAAATATAGTTTTATGTACCCCTACATACGTGTGTGGAACACAAATTCATAATTATAAAATAGAGTTATTTAATAATCTACTGTATTTAGAATTACAAAATAACGGTTATGCATACTTTTATGATTCTAATCTTGTAACCTCATTTGACATGTATTCATTTAAAACTGGAAAAATCAATAAAAAGGGAATACAGCATGTGTACAAAAATGTATTAGATAATATAAATATTGATTATAACTATTATGGTTATCCAATAATTATCCCTCGAAAGTCTTATCCCGAAGTAAAATATACTAAGTTTTTTCTCGAGAACAGCCTACAAACAAAAGAACAAATGTAATAATCAAATACGATCCAAAAGATTCTTATTGTATTATCAAAATGTACGAGGTTTACGCACTAAAACTGTTGCTTTTCATAATAATATGTCTTCAATATCAAGTGATCTTATAATTCTCACTGAAACTTTTCTTAATAATTCTGTATATGACTCTGAACTTTTCTCTCCCGATTATATTGTTCTAAGAAAAGACCGAGTAGGAAATGTCGGGTGGGGCGGAGTTCTATTAGCGGTGAAGAATAATCTTACTGTTAAAAGGATTACAAGCATAGATGGTCTAACTGAGGACAAAGAATTGTTATTTGCTATTTTAACATCAAAAAATATTAAGTTTTTAGTTTGTGTTGCATATTTACCACCGAACTATAATGACATCCAATACCTTGATGTATTAAGCTGTATAGAAAATGCCATTAGTAAATATTCTAATTATAAATTCTTAATTGTTGGTGACTTCAACTTGAAGTCTTGTAATAAATCAATTCAGACTCAGTTTCACGATTTCTTGAAATACTGTAAATTGCAGCAATGTAATAATGTTAACAATAAATATGGATGCATCTTGGATCTAGTGTTAACTAATCTAGACCCCGGAAGTTGTACTGTATCATCTGAAGTGGAGCCATTGGTGCCTATTGATGCCTATCATCCTCCATTAGAAATAGTACTTACACTACCTAGAAAGGCCGCAACGAACATACCATTGCCACCAGGTCAGGATCTACGCACAGAATGGAACTTTCGCAAAGCAGATCTCTGCGGCTTGTATGCCGATATAAGTGACTTGGACTGGACAGACCTAATGCACCAACGGGACGTAAACGTAGCTGTTGAGATCTTGTATAATAAGCTTAACCAAGTTATTAGTGGACGAGTTCCCTATAAATCATTAACTACCAATAATAAATATGTATATCCAAAATGGTATACTAAAGAGATAATAAACTACATAAAACTTAAATATTATAATTTAAAAACGTTTAAAAGTCGTGGATTAGAATTCAATAAGGAGTTATTTAAATATTATAGAACAAAAGTAAAAGAACTTATAAATGCAGAATTTAGAAATTATATGCTAAAAGTAGAAAACAATATAGTGCGTGAACCCTCAAATTTTTGGAAATACGTTAAAGAAAAACGAAAAAATAGACAACAGAATAAGGAATTCGTGTATGATAACAGGACTGTAGAAGGGCAGAAAGCTGTTGACGCATTTGCGCAGTATTTTAGCTCAGTTTTTCAGTGTGACACTCCGTTGTTAGATGCAGAGGCAGCTGAGCGTGATGCAACGTACACAAACTGTGTAACGAGTGTCAGTATTAATATTATTACAGCTTCAGATCTGCGATGGTCGATACGCCGTCTAAGGGCATCGTCAGCTTACGGCCCTGATAATATACCTGCGTTTTTAGTACAGGACTGTATGTCAGCTTTGGAGGGCCCGTTATTATATGTCTATAATCTTTCAATGCAACAATGTCTCTATCCTAATGCATGGAAAGTGTCCAGGGTGACTCCCATACCTAAAAGTGGTTCGTCCGCTGTTATAACTAATTTTAGGCCTATCGCAGTATTATCAGTACTTGCCAAGGTGTTTGAATCCATAATAAATAAATCCATATATACGCAAATAGGCAGGCTGCTAGATAACTGTCAACATGGATTCCGGGCCAATCGCTCTACCCTGACGAATCATATACAGTTTATGGACTACGCAAGCACACGGGTGAAGTCAGGTTGTCAGGTCGACGCAGCCTATTTCGATTTTAAGAAGGCGTTTGACCTTGTTGACAATGATATCCTTTTAATGAAATTCGCAGTGCTTGGATTCTCTGCGCCACTTTTAAAATTTATGGCAGATTATCTTAGAGACCGTAGGCAATTTGTTAAGTTAGGAGGTTTCAGATCTCAAGAATATTATACTCGCTCTGGTGTGAGTCAAGGAAGTACACTCGGTCCAACTCAATTTCTAATAATGATTAACGACCTACCCCGTATTATCTCAACGGCAACATGTTTAATGTTCGCTGATGATCTGAAATTATTTCATGCAGTGAGTGGAGTTGATGATTGTGTAGCACTGCAACGCGACATTGACGCAGTGGCCGATTGGAGTGTTAAAAACAAACTGGCCTTTAATAACTCAAAGTGTAAAACTATAACCTTTTCTCGGTCACGCACTCCAATCACAGCGACATACCAGTTATCGGGTACTCCATTAGTGCGTGTCTCTACAATTCACGACCTAGGTGTGATCATGGATACTCAACTAAATTTCCATGAACATATAATTAGAATGTGTAAGGAAGCTAGTCAAAGCCTAGGTTTCATAATTAGAACCTCATATCAGTTTAAAAATGTTCAAGTGATAAAACTTTTGTATAATGCCTACGTGCGGAGTAAATTAGAGTATAATGCCATAGTATGGAATCCCCGTGAAACATTGTATACAATGATGGTGGAAAAAATCCAACGGAAGTTCGCTAGATATTTATACAAGCGCCAGTATGGATACTACCCATTTCTATATCCGTCAATATTTGTAACGGGCATGGTCGGTCTAAATACCCTGAAGTTCAGACGGGACCTTACGCATATCATGCATTATTATTTTGTGATAACTGACAAAGTAGATAACCCTGAAGTTCGCGAGACCATACATTTATTTGTACCGGGCCACTATACACGAGGCACTGGTAGACGGCAGCACAAACTCCTTTCCTGCCCGCCTGCTTGGCGCTCCCCACACGCAGATAAGAGTCCCACTTCCAGAGCCGTTACATTAATAAACTGTTTTAATAAATCCAATCCAGAAGCAGATATATTTTTTGATGCACCCAGCATAATGCATAAAAATTTGTTACTTTTTTTAAATAGTTTATAATTATGTATAGACAATAAGTGAGTGTTTCAGATAAGATGTAAGTATGTCATTTATATAGTGAAGTTAAATTAAGTGTTATTGGTTTTATGTTTTTGTGTATTTTATTTTGTGTGTTTAGCATAGATATAAGCGATTTGGACGTATGTACTGTTAGCTTATATTTTTTTTTACGAATAAATAAATGTCAATCCCATACATTTTTTTTTTTTCTACAAAGGTTGCGCTATTAGTCAATCAATTTTTTAGAACACGCAGGACTTGTACCGTTACCGTTGTTTGTGGTACGGCACCGCACATAATATTATAAGCTCGTATCATCGATGAATACTACTGAGACTGTTGCTGCTGCTTAATTTTTTTTATTGTTAAGCAGTATTTTAATTCAAGCATTGTGGTGTTAATAGTGGTTTGTGTTGTTACAGGAGGACCAGGTCCCTGAACGCACCTTCACCCATACAGCAATTTGGACCATGTGGAAGAATAATGAAAAATTCGGCTATGGTTATGTGAGTATTCTGTTTTTATTTTAATTAATTGATTTGTCTGACTTCTGTATGTATAGTTTAGTCTACTGTCGCCACTGACATGATGATGTATAGTGGTGGGTGCGATTCCTACCCAAGTAATATATATTTTTTCTAGAATATCTTTTACGAAAACTATTTCGAGCCACGCCATTTTCAGTGGTGGTTTATGGCTACGTTTCTCGTTTCTTGGATCTCTCTGACTGTTTATTTTTGGACAGTGTGTAGTCATTTCGGTAGACAAATAATGTTAAGGTTTTAAGTATTTTTAAATGAAATCCTTAATCGCCAACGACATCCACAGACTCAAAGGGTAGGTTTAAATTCTTGCCTGCCCACCACACGGTGAAAATATTTTAGCCTAAAAACCTAAAAGCTTGTTAGTCTAGTACAAGATTTTCTACACTTTTTAGTCCACGTCTATTGAAAGTGTACCTACCAGCAATTAAAGTCACTTCTTCTCGATAGAGCCTAAATCCTTATATAGTACCTTGAATAACATTTTCTCCTTTCAAAAAAACTTGTTCGCTGCCGATAATTATGCCGCTATCTTCAATAACTTCCTTTGGATGCTTTTTACCCTTATATTTATCGGTTTGTTTACTATGTTTAACATATTTATTTGCTACTGTTTATGCTAAATATGCATGACAAATTTATTAGTCTGTAGTAATATGGTAGCAACTGTAGGTAGGTCTTAAATGTAAAACCATCCGATCACTTTTCGTGGGTGTCATAAGAGCAAGAGCATTACATGCATGTTAATATCCCTTTACTGTGATTATTAAATTGCTGAACAAGTGTATGTGGAACAAAGTTTTAGTAGAGGGCTATGTCTAGTAATAGATGTCTTCAAGCTGATGTTGTTATGATGATAAGCAGGGTTACATGCATGTTGTTAACCTTACTATGGTTATGGTAAAGAGTGGTAACGATAACAAACTTTTCTCTTTTATATAGGTTTAAGCTGTATCCATCTGACAATATTATTATATGTATATGTAGGTCAATTGGCTGACAAAATGTAATGTTGACTTTTCATAAGCATCATACTTTATGATCTAAATGAAATAAATGCTTTGACTTTGACTTTGACTATAAAATTACAGGCAAATCCAAGACCCTGCGTCGCAGAGGTTAACTTGGTACAAACCGCCGCTGACAGTGCTAGTTATCAAGAAGGTTCACGACGCCACTATCCTCACACCATTCGTTCAGCTTGTTCATTGGCTTGTTCATGTAAGTACTTGATTCATCAGCCCCCTTTATTATCCTCTAATAGATATCGCATTAAAATTTAAATGTAATGAAAAAAACTATTGTTATATTATTATATAGAAATCAATTGAAAACTGACTCAATATAACAAAAGCCAATGTCCTATCTCGGCTTCGTCTGGGTATATCGTAAGTCCTTCTCGAATAATGTACTAAGTGGTGTAAGTTTTTAAAATAAGTACAGCATTTCTAGAGATTATCTCTATATACAGACATAAGCACTTTAAATTTTAACTCTCCCATTAAATATCACGTGTAGTATTAAGTATCACGTGTGGGCAGTGTTAATATTAATAAAATAAATGTGCACACAATATTAACTTGTAATTAATATGTAGAATTATGTATAACACCGCAAGCAAATACTAAAAACACAAAAAATGTAAGACGTATTATTTATAACTGCGTAATATTTAAGTTATATTTACTTTTTTATCTTTTTTTTAATAGAAGCTAATTTTGTGCGCGTATATTACTAAAATCACATTACGAATAGGTTAGACAAAGGCTCGAATCTTCTCTCAACGCTAGTATTATTGTAGCCTGAAGAAGAATGTAACACGTTGGTCGCTGTTGGAAGTGACCATAGGTGTCATCGAGTAGAATATTCGTCTTTGTATATTATAAATTAATTTTATTTAAGTTACATTTATTTATATACTACAATAGACGGCCATACCTTTTTTAAATACATCTTTGATGTCAAACAACACCCAACTGTTGTCACACAGCTTGACCATAGGTTACGGTTACCACTAACAATAATGTAAATTGTAAACCTACTTATTTACCCAGTATAGTAAAGAAAGGTGAAAGGTTAATTATAAACTCACCGCAAATCAACGAATTGTAGTTATGCCTAAAAATATTCCTATCTAATTGATGAATATGCAAACGTAGCAGTTGAATTAATTCTGCCCTAATTATAGTGAACCAATACAAGAAATTAAAGCTCTGTTTATTGTATGCGATGCTCGTAATCAGTCGAGCCATGTGCGAATTGATTGTATATGATAACCGTGACCCCATGGATCTTGTTAAAGGATTTTTACGTTACTACAAATTTGATTAATTACGATAATTAGTGGTTACTGTAAATCGTGACACATACGTATACGTACGACCTGACCTACCTAGTGTATGAAATTCGTGACTAAAAGCAACAAATATCTTTAATCTTTTTTATCTTTTATATAGTTATTGTTGTCGCTTACAAATCCTATCCTATATCCTAGAAACAATGCCATATGTGCATAAAAAACTATTGAAAAAGACTTCTAACGTGTTCAACTTAAATACCAATTCCGCAATTGTTGTACAATTACAAAGATTTTAATAAGCTAGGCATAAATATTATATCATGTATCAAGTGACGTCACAGCTTATACGGACATGGGAATCCAAAACTGTGTGGCCGCAAACTGACCTACTACCTGTATTGATCGTGCTTAGCATACTTAATATTCTAATCTTAGCTCTGGAATAATGGTTGTGAGAGCAACAATACCCATGTATCGCATGTATATAAACGTTTTCCCGAAGAGGTTAAAGGTTCAATCAGGAATCATACTTACGCTTCGTAAACTCTTGCCGAGCCGACTGATTGTCTCGGTATTACCGTGGCACTGTTACTGCGCATAAAGTTGTGCATTCGATTTTCAAACAAATCGTACCCAGGTTTGAAGTGAATTGAGTGCATTTGGCTGGCATCACTCGGTTTATCAATAGTATACTAACCCCCAGTTTCTGAAAGGCTGATCAATGAAAAATTAAGTAATCACCTGTTAAATCTCATGTGAAGTACCAATTGGGTTGCTGAAATCATAAATAATTAGTTTAATTTGATCTAGTTAGTAACTAATTAGATCAAATTGAACTAATTATCCATGCTTTTTGAATGCTTTCAGGTACTTCACATGAGATTTAACAGGTGATTAGTTAATTTTTCGTTGATCAGCCTTTCAGAAACTGGGGGCTAGCCTATCTTAATGGCGTAGAGAAAAATAATAAAATACATACGAAAGAGGACGAAGAGGAGATATATAAATTGCTTTATTATTGTACTTAAATGTAACTTAAATTAAACATTCAAAATTATAAAGGCACTCAACTGTAATTAGTGACAATGGGCGGTCTTATCGCAAAAAGCTCCAGACTGAAGAGGAGACTCTTTTCCAAGAGTTTTTAAGTGCCTTGCAGATCGATCACTATTTAAAAGAAGGAAAATATCTATGAAAAATAACATTTTAACTTTTTACACGCTTTATCCATAAAACATGGTGTTTATGTATTAATGATTGAATGAATAATGTATTTAACGGATTATGTACAATTTGGCTGTTTTCCAACGTACTTTAATCATATTTATATATAAAAACATGGATTATACATTGGACGAATGATAATTTCCGTTGTCAATAACATGTCAAAATAGTATAAAAATCGTTTACGCGTATTATTTTTTGTAAAGTAGCATTTTTACGCTGTCAGGTAGCCAAATATACGACTATGTATTATATTAATCCATCGTTAGAATATTATTTTATAGAACATTTTAAATGATTGTTATACAAACCGGAACTAATATAATCAATGAAATTGCCCATCCGTCTATTATATATTTATTTATTTGAATAGAACGGTACAGCGTCCACGTACACTATTCATATTGAATAAATATACGCCTAAGTAGGTAAAATAACCGTTCATACCAAATTTCTAACAAATCAATTTTTTTTTAACAGGCTTTATTATTTCAGAATTGTGTCTGCATCAATATTTTTCTCTATAATTTCTCTCTGAACAAGAAATTAATATTTAAATCGTGCAAAAAAAATTGTAGGAAATTTAAATATTTGAAAAGCACTGTCACTGGTCAGAGCTAGTGTGACCTTAAAATATATTACAGCAAATATCAATGTGGCTAAATTCGTTGTTGTTAGGTGTGTGTTGTTATATATTAAGATGCCACGCCACGCACGCTAAAATGGTGGGCGTTTCAAGGCGTTTAAAGTGTCCTGGGATGGCTATTTTTAACTAATTTTTAAATACTTTAAATTACTTTAATGGAGTTGAATTTTTTTTGTATTTTATAGTGACGTAAACTATTGAATAAAATAGAAAAAAAATGCATAAATTTTCTATTCTTCGCATTACAGGACAAAAGCATGGTGGTATTCGTAGAAGCGGCAGTATTAAACGATACGTTACTCGCCGAATACGGAGACTTTACAGCAGTGAAAGAGAGACTGATGACCTTTAGAGCAGGGAAGGACGACCTGACAGATAAGATCGACTTTATTATATGTCTGGGAGGAGATGGAACGCTGTTGCATGCTAGTTCTCTGTTTCAGGTGAGATTGTGCGTTATACTTGTAGTCTATGTTAAATCTTCTATGCTATACCTAATGTCACATTAGGTAGTCCAGACTGATGAACAGTGTTGTTTTCAGGCGTAAAAAACAACAGCCCTTCTCGCCAGAGCTAAGTTCAATTAAGTTATCCCAATTGTTTGTTTACAGCAATCAGTACCACCGGTGATGGCATTCCACCTAGGTTCATTAGGATTCCTCACGCCGTTCGAGTTCAATAACTTCCAGGATCAGGTCATGAATGTTTTAGAAGGTATGTCGTCAAAAACTTATTTATGTTTAAATTATCATTATAAATTATGTTCAAGATTCTGAATAAGTTTCTATAGGATATTAATATTAGATCAACTAAAGATGATTTCACTACTACACTAGGCAAGAGACTTGTAGTCTTTTAGTAGTATGCGCACTATATTCCTATTCCCACCGAGAGCCAAACAAGTAGTAAAATTACTGCCCTGATTTTATTTTATTTTATAGCTGGACTGTTCCTATTATGCCAGAACTCTTTGATCTTTATTTAGAATACTTTAAAGTACCTATATTTTTACTTTTAATTTGTTTTTATTTGTGCTATATTTAAACTATCATCCCCAAATTCAAGTCCTTTAAGCCATTTTTCGCAATAAAAGATAGCCAAATTTCATCAAAATTGGTTCAGTGGTTTAGGCGTGAAAGCGTAACAGACAAAAAGACAGAGTTACTTTCGCATTTATAATATTAGTATGGATAGTCCAGATTTTCCTACAATATTTTTCTTCACATCAGTTTTTTCAAAGAAGTAGATAGTAATAAATGACAAAAATACGACTAAGTACGACTTTTAGGTACGTCGCAAATTTCTTCTTATAATTTTGCTATCCAATACTTCCAGGTCACGCCGCCCTAACATTAAGATCGCGTCTCCAATGCGTAGTTCTACGCAAGAGTCGCGACGACAATGACAAAGATAGGAAGAAGCCTACCACGATATTAGTGCTAAACGAGGTGGTAGTGGATCGAGGACCTTCGCCATATCTCTCCAATATCGACTTATTCCTGGATGGGAAGCATATTACTTCGGTGCAGGGTGATGGTGAGTGAACAGTATATTTCACATTATTATTTATTTTGGTAAAAGTTTTTTACTGCTCATTCAAAGGTTGTCTGGAAGATATTGCTCTCAGCGATGAGATTTCTTAGAGAACCGACGAAGACACCTTATTATGACCTCCTATGATCTTTTGTACACTTCTGTTTTTTTCATCCCCTCTTTAGTTAGCATCACATCTGCGAATGCTTGTATAGCCTTATCATTCTGATAGGTAAATTAAATGGAAGAGAAATGCTCCTGAAAACTTCTTTTTTTTTAGATACCAAGTGCCAAGACAGAGTGAGATATTTTTTTTATTCACTTTTATTCACACTCGAGAGACTACCTTAGATTAGAGGTATCTAGTACCTTTTAATCTAAGGTAGTCTCTCGAGTGTTTTGTACAAAGAACGGTCAAAAGACACCAAGAAAACATTCTCTTTTTTTTATAACACACTACACTTACACTTATTATATTATAACCTCGCTAAAAATAATAATTATCTGTTCAAATCCGCAGGTTTAATAGTGTCAACGCCCACCGGTAGTACCGCGTACGCAGTAGCGGCGGGCGCGAGCATGATACACCCGTCAGTGCCCGCCATCATGGTCACTCCTATCTGTCCCCACTCTTTGTCCTTCAGGCCGATTGTAGTGCCCGCTGGAGTTGAACTGAAGGTATATTTACGTTTAAATACGCACATATTTTTTATAAGATGTTGAAGACTATTAATTTTAAGTTTTTGGAGGAGCCTAGGTGTTGAAAAGGGCGTTTGGTTTCTGACCTACAATATAGAACTACGTAATGTCTTCTTGTAGATGTCGTAAGAGAAACCAAATAGCACTTAACTGCGGTTACTAATCCGCATGCCACATGTGATCACTATAAGAAACATCTCTCTTTGGAAGTTGCTTATGAAATGGGCGTTTTCAATCTGAGACGAGTTAACAAAAGATGATATTACTATTATTAATAGAGATTGTATCCTGTGTAAAAATAAAAATAATCTAAATAACCCACAAAAGAGGAGACATCAAAGAAATAATTTCCATGATGTCTATGTATTTTAATAGATTTTTTTTTATACAAAATTTAACACGCAAATATTTCTAGATTGCATTATCACCAGAGGCACGTAACGCCATGTGGGTATCTTTCGACGGCAGAAGCAGACAATCCTTACACCACGGAGATAGGTACAATACACCCTTATGGGTACATTATACCCCTATGGGTCATTAGTACCCAGTAACGCAATGCACGCCCGCTTATGTAACGCATGTAATTCTGCAGCTTGTAGTTTTACTCATTGTATGTAAATATTTAATTAGAAAGCAAATTTTATATGCACGTATGGCGTAGGTCACGGTAGCCACCTTTAGTCTAAGTTAGGGCTTGAAACCGGGCAAGTAGCAGTATTATTTTCACAAACACTGCTAACTAAAGTACAACAAAACTTGAATTGATTAACAGTCAGTTCAAAAGTGATCGCGATACCATTCCAATCGGTATTAAAACAAACTAAAAATATTTTGCTCGAAAGATCCCTAGGGTTAAAACCCTGACCTCTGAGATCAGCAACAGATCATGAGATAAAACCGAATTTCATAGATCCGAACTTTAATTTCAGGTCTATTTAAACTATATCATGGGGTATTAAAAGATCCCGTGTTGGATATGGTTGAGATATACGGGCTTGTTTCAGATAATGCCCACGTTTGAAGCTCGTAGCGCGGCCAGCGTCTCGTTCGACGGGCGCTCGCAGGTGACGCTCAGGCCTGGCGATAGGTAACAGAACGTATATCAGCTAAGTTTGTGCTCGACTATTGCATACTAAACTTTTTAAACAATGCGATGCGCACATACACTTAAACACCCACATACTATTTTCGTTATCTTGCCTCATTTCTCTTCTTCCTCATCCCCTTTCCTTTCTCATCCCATTTTCCTTCCTCATCCCATTTTCCTTCCTCATCTCATTTTCCTTTCTCATCCCATTTCATTTCTCATCCTGTTCTCCTTAATCATCCCCTTCTTTCTACAGATCGCCTTCGTTGTGTTTTCTAAGAACTGTGTCTGCAATGTTTAGAAAACAGTCAGGTTACGGTTACTGCTTACCATAAGGTGGGCCGTGTGCTTGTTTGTTACCAAAGTTGTGTTAGCGCCAATTCTACAAACCAATTTTGCGAGCTCTAATATACGTACGCTTTCGGACTTCCGAATTTATTATACAAACAATTTCGACAATAATGGTCGAGCACAAACTTTGACGATTGTACATACAGGCTGATATCCTCGACATGTCATACAATATTTTAAAAACATTAGCCAGATTGTTTTGTTTTAAGGTGGTGGATACAATTGGGTATGGGTATGGGTATACGTAATGAAGGAGGGGGATATAGAGGAGGCTATGTCACCTTTATAGTCGTAATGGTCCACCCGATTCGTAAACACGAGGTTGGAGGTTCGAATCCGGGCAAGTACCAATGTGATTTTCAAATCATATGTACTTTCTAAGTTTATCTGGACATTACTGATTGACGGTGAAGAAAAACATCGTGAGGAAACCTGAACTTTTGAGTAAGTCTTAAATCGCCAATTCGCCTTGAGCAAGCGTGGCGATCAATGCTCATGCCTTCTCTGTATGAGAAGAGGCCTTTCCCTGTAGTAGGAAAATAATGGGCCGATATATAATAATCTTCGAAATTTTTTAAAGGATGGTGCAATTGATTAACATTTTAAATGGTTTTTCTGTTATTGTTTGTTTGTGGTTTTGCTTGTGCTTATGTTAATTTATTTTGGTGCTTGTGCTTAGCATGCTTATTCGTTTTGGTATACTGTTTATTTGTAATTATCAATAAGTTTAATTTGTCTTATAATATTATGTTTATATTTTCTCCCAAATATTCATACGCTAATTAACTTGTAAGTTAGATTTAAAAGTATTTTTGACACTAAAATCATAATATTTATTCATTGTTATACTTATAACCTTACATTGTGTGCTTGATATATCCATAGTGTAAAAGATGGGATACTAAATGCTAGTCATCATTTTAAATCTTAAATTTATGATGATCAGGTTGAAAAACGTTGAAAATGTCTTGGATCAATGCTCTTGACTGTTTGATAAAAGACAACTCAGCAGTGGTAAAATAATGGTCGATACTTTTTTATGCTAGTCTACCAAAGTGACTCCACTCTGTCTGATGGTAAGCAGTCAGTGGAATCCAGATACTTGCAATTTACCAGCTCTATTTCTTTCTGTGGATGTTGAAGAGGCGACCAAGGGAACACCAGCATTACCTGCATACTAAATATGACCATACTGTCACCAACCAGCCTGTATGGTGTCTATGGCAAAAGACCTCTCTTTGAAAGAGGCGTTTATCCTGCAGAAAAGCAACTGGATTTTTATACGTCGATAAATATATTTATTTGTCCTTATACTTATATTTGTGATGTACTTCGGCCTCCTAAGTTGCGAGGTCTTATATTTTTTTATGAAAAGTGGTTTGATACTTTTAAATAAGATCTAATTTATGCGAAATGTAGGTGTAAGTAATACAAAATCTACCCTTGGTCTATCTAATTCTAACAGTACTTAAGAGACCTATATCTTTAATGACCTTACCCCATTTTTAATTGAATGATGTTTAAATTGTATTCTTTTTGTAAATTTCTAGCCTGTACGTAACAACATCGGTGTACCCCGTCCCATCTATATGCGCACAGGACCAGATATCGGACTGGTTTGACTCTCTCGCCGAATGCCTGCACTGGAACGTAAGGAAGAAGCAGAAGCAAATAGACGAACTGAGCGACATGACACACTCCTCCAACGACCTCGAAGACATAGACAAGATAGAGAACAACCACCATGACGATGACAGACCAACTGACACATGACAGTCCACAGAATAAATATGTGCTCGCTCAGTTCAGGGTAAAGACATATTATTTTCATAAATGGGTCGAATTTACCTTTCGATTTATTAGGATGTGAAGTAAATGCCAATTTGTTGTACTTCTACGCGCTTGTTTTTAATGTAAAAATTACTTATAAAGGGTACGGTTGTTGTAAGGTATTTTTAATAGCCTTTATAACGTTGATGGGTGCTTATGTTACCTAAAAGAAGCATCAGTGGCTTGAAATTGTATTTAAATTAGGTAAAATTCGCTAGCTATGTCCTTACCCTAACGAAAACATGTGTTCTAAAGTTGTATAGCTATTGGAAATGTAAACTAGACCTTAACTAAACACCATAAAGGAGTCTGCTCACTACACCGTACCATACCATCACCGTGCTATGAACGTGTCAGGCAAAAAAATATTATTTGTATTGAAATGAGACTATGCCCACTAGACAGACCAGCACCGTCGCGTGCCATGTACGGACCGTCAACAATTGTTGACGAGAATATATTTATACGCTCTAATGGGCATAGTAGAGCGTATCGTGTGTTGCTTGCCGATCCAGATACGTTCATAGCACGGTCAAGGTATGGTACGGTGTAGTGGGCAGACTCCTTAAGAGTGCGACCGAAGTGTGTGTATAAGAGTTAATAGTTGTTATTACTGTTATGAGGTTCTGTTTCAGCTAATATTGTGATACTGATTTTGATTGATATGTTATATTTTATCATTCCCTTGGACAATAAAAATGTAGTGTTGTTATGTCTTTCTTGGGTATGTTTGGTTTCTTTTAGGTTACGAACTTCGTGATTTAATTTTCAGGTTAACTGCTCAATCCAAATTATGAATAACTATTTTGTAAAATAAATTTTGTTTTGTAATAGAAATAGTCGCATAACTTCTCATTATGCATTTTATAGCGAAAGACATTAACTCGTAAGTAGATACATAATAATAATAATAATAATTTATTATGTATTGTGTTACTGCGAAGGTGCTAACTGAAATGAAATAGTGCCAATGTTAAAAAATTAGACAGGCAACATTTTTCGGCTAAAAAATAAAGGATGTTCTGCAGCCAAAGTATAATGTTGCCCTATGGATAAACCGCTAGTGTTCATTGTAGAGCACAAAATGTATATAGTTATAGGTTTTAAACTTTTGGTTTTGATGTTCGTAAATAATATTAAAGAATTTGAAAAATGTACAAAAATTTGCGGTATTATTTTTAATCGTGACATTACAGTAAAGAAAATTTCTTTGTCTGTTATTAATTTATTTATTACCGCAATATTACAAATTATGTAGAAACTTTAAATGTAATAAGTACATATTTTAAAATGTATTTTGTATATATTCTGTCCAACAAGTTTTAACCAGAAAGTTCATTAAACATTTGTTTTATATCTTTTGAAAAGGACTTATTTTGATGTCCGATAAATATAATAGAATTAAAATTAAGTTATAGGTTTATTGTTATAAATTATATGAATGCGAATTAATTTTTGTTTTATTTATGTACTAGATATCGAAAAATATTTTACTCAATACTCAATATTTTATTTGCGTTCCACAAAAAACGGCGTTTCCTCGTTACCAAACTGACTGTGACATTGAGCCATTGAGCTTGCCTAATAAATAATTTGTTTGTTCCTACTGTTACTAGTAGTATTACCACGTGAGTACACACATTGCACCTACTTTCTTTTTTGTAAGTACCTTAAAAGGCAGTCATTGCACTTCTTTTTGTTTTGTTTGTTTTTATTTTATTTTCTATAATCGTTTATAATCGTTTATAATCGTTTATTTACTCAAAACTTAAACTATCATTTACAATTCGTCGATTGAAGCACTCCTTTTAGACATAATATTGCCTGTTTTAGGAGGCTCCGCTCTTCCACAGGTTTCTCGTGTAGTTTAAGATTAAGGTAATGTATACGACTCAATTAATATTACATGCTTAACAATAATTCTATAATAGTGTGTATGTGTGCTGTGTGTGATGTATGTGTGTGTGTGTGTGTACGATGTGTGTGTGATCGGTGTGCGTGCATGTGCGTTCGTGTGCGTGTTTGTGTGTGCTAGTGCGTGTGCGCGCGTGTGTGTGTGTGTGTGTGTGTGTTCTATATTATATTATTTATTTCTATTCTATCTATTCTATTCTATAGCCCACAATACTGAAAACACACGGTGTTGGTGTTCGTTATTTAACAAAGTGTAAGTTATATAAAGGTATTAAAGTTAGCCCGCTTTTGTATAGTTTTCCTCGATAAGTGCCCATCTTGATTAACTTTCTACCAAAAAAGGTCTTAGCGTAGGTACGCTGTGGATAACCTCGACTAATAACTTTAATTCGAATAAAATGGCGTGAATTAAATTAAATAGTATGTACCTATCGAATATTTTTATAACATATGTAATGTCGAAGTAAGTAGAATAGTGGACTGTTGTTTCACATTAGATCAATAGTTTCTTGACAATTATTGTGTCTCATTTTTATTATCAGTCTTTATAATTACGCTGTGCTTATTAGGTAGGTAGATCTTGAGTGGCGACTACCGTCGCTTCGGCGTTCTTCCCCACTGCTTAACTAGATTGCTCAACTAGTTGCAGTAGAACATAGTTTTTATTACTAAAGATTTTATGCTCAATAGCTCAATTATTTTTTCCTTCATTCATAACTAAACAAAACTAAGGTATTTCAGTTTATTTAACGACAAATCCTGAGACTCAATTTTTTATTAAAATTGGACAATATACAAATACCGTAAAAGTACGATTTTCTTTTCAACACTAAATATTGTCTCTGGACCGATAACAAAATGTCATTTTCATTTGATACACGGAAGACTAGGCATTATGGGTGAAAGACTTTATCCTGCCTTTGGGCAGATAAAGAAAAAAAAATCATTTTCATTTGAAGTTTACTTAACCTAAAACTTTAATTGGAAAAATAAAAAAGTGATTTTTAAAAATGTCTAAAATATCCGCTTTGATTAACTACTTAACTAGAAGAAGCATTTCTATAACAGCTCCGAGGGAAGGAAAGAGAAATTTCCGAAAGTTTGTCATACCTAACAAGAGAGGATCGCGTATTCACAGGCGACAACAGATGACTGAAAATAGAGAACTGGAAATAGATAAGCGAGGAGTTCGTGACACGGGATACATGCTGAACGGGCAGTTTGTCGCTGTACCTGAGATGATACCGGAATTAATCGTCCCAGACTTGAAAGACTTTGATTTAAAACCGTACGTCTCATACAAAGCTGACGATGTTATTCAAAGCGAATTTACACCAAAACAACTGTTTGATGCGGTGTATAGCAAGAAAATCGTGATGGACTACAAGCAAGGTAAACTAGATACCGAAGGGAACGCCCTGGAGCCCTCTGACGAAGAGAAATTACAACCAGATGAAGCAGTCAGCAGAGCAAAGAGAACTGGCTCGGACATATTTTAGATTTTGTTGTACCTTGTGTAGTTTAGACCTAAGTAGATAAGACTAGTTAAATAAATGATTTGTGTTTATTTTGTTACAATAATTTTTATTTTTTTTTATGTTGAAATTTATGTAAATTACATAGGTACATAACCTTTTTTCTATTTCTCAATAAGTATAATTCTTCATTTCCACTGACTGGTGCTAAGCCGGCCTCAACCATTACCCAAAACAGAAGCAAAACCAATGTTTGGGGGTGAGGGACTTGACCTTGCCAGGATATTTTTATCTAGGTAAACAAAAGCATAATTCTTTGCAGGAGAGAGAATTCAGATGATTTTGGGGGCAAGTGGGCTTGAGCCCTCTAGGCCTTTTCCTGGATCCGCTAATGACCGAAAACATCTATCATGTTTACGTTTGTTTTTGTTTCTCACACTAGGGAACAAGCCCTCTCACCAGGGCAGTTATCAAACATAAAACTTAAAGGACACTCAAACTTAGGGCAATTTTTTATAGATCACACAAAGTTTGATTCTTGTGAAAATCAAACCCACAACGACCCCTTCTTTCGCAGCAGTCGCTCACACTCAGTGCCACAAAGGCATTTAAATACCTATCTATACAAACAGCTAAGTAATTCTTAAAATAGATACCTATCAAACAACTGAGTACGTAACTTGTTTATCTGCATATCACATTATATGGCAGATATTTATTTAACCAACTTTGATCTATGCATAGGTACTGAGGTATTTATATACCTACTATTATGTTTTTAAGGTAGTTATGATATATCAATTTTAAAAGTAGGTTCCTATAGTTACAAGAATGTAAATACATGTTAGTGTCGTTCAATACCTACTTTTTTGTGTAAGTTGAATGAATAATTTACATACTTAGGTGATTCCTATGTAGACAATACCTGATACTTATGCTATTAAAACCCTTATAACGTGATAACATAACTTATTCATAGCTATCAGGAGTAGGAGATACATAGGTTCAAAATGTTACTATAAGTCATCATCATCAACCTCATATCAGCCAAAAGACATCCATTGCTGTACATAGGCCTTGTGAGGCCCACGTGCGTCTTCCGGTTCGTGATCGCCAGTAATCGTCACTCTAGAACCTTTCTACACCAACGGCAGTCAGTTGCGAGCTGTGGTCCTACCCATTGCAGCCTACAGAGAGAGGCAACTCTGCGAGCCACATCGGTTAATCTGGTTCTCCTGCGGAATTCTTCGTTTCATAAACAATCGCGCAGGGGAACGCATAACATGACCCGCTCCATCGCCCTTTGAGTGACTTTGAGCCTTCTGATAAGTCCCATACTTAGCGACCACGTCTTTGGTCCATATGTCTTACTTATCACTCACTGGCAACACTTACTTATCACTCACTGGCAACACTTACTTATCACTCACTGGCAACACATACTAAGAAAGCTTTACGAACGCTGCCCAGCCGAGTTGGATTCGACGAGTGTACTCTTTCTCGATATCGGACTTACCTAATCGGACTGTTGTCCCAGGTTGGTATATGTTCTTGTCAACGAATTCGACCATCGAGCCTCCGACCGTAATAGGAGTGGGTGTAACGTGGACATTGGTCATGACTTTAGTCTTGTCTATGTTCATTCTAGGCCCACTTGTCGAGAGACTACTGAGGTCATCGAGCATTGCACTGAGGTTCTCCACGGTCTTAGCCATGACCACGATATCGTCATCGAATCGAAGGTGAGTGATGTACTCGTCGTTTATGTTGATGCCAAGTCTAATTCAGGTCAGTAGCTTGAACACGTCCTCCAGTGCAGCGATGAACAGTTTCGGTGATATAACATTTTCCTGTTGTACTCCTTGCTGCAACTGGATAGGTCTTGAGCTCTGACCATTAATTTGTACTGACATAGTGGCGTTTTTATACCGACACTAGCACTTCAATGTATCGATAGTCATTATGGCACCGTTGGAAAGACTGCAGCACGGCCCAGGTCTCCATCGAATCAAAGGCTTTCTCATAGTCCACAAATGCTAAGCATAGGGGCCGGTTATTTAGTAGGTATAATATAATAGTTCACATATAGCTTGGATTTTAATATAAACCCTTTGGTTGTTATTATTTGACATACACACTGTTTAAAATATAAAGTAATCAAAGTACATTTAGTATAGCAGTATAAGGTTGACTGTACTTTACAGGACGGTGTTATATGTTATACTCTGCGGACTTGCCGCAGTGTGCGAATGTGGTCTATGGTACTAAAACCTTTTCGGCAACCCGCTTGTTCGGGAGGCTGGAAGTCGTCAAACCTTTTTGCGAGACAATTAAGTAGTTATGACTCTCGAGAACAGCTTGTAGACGTGACTCAGGAGTGTGATAGGTCTGTAGTTCTTCAGAAGGGTTCTGTCGCTTTTTTTGAAGAACAGTCTTGTGCCATGCCTGTGGCGTTTTGCCCTCGAGGAGGACGGCACTAAAGAGCCTTTGAAGGGCCTTCAGGAAAGGATTTCCGCCTGCCTTCAGTAGCTCGGCTGTGAGTCCGTCCTCACCCGGCGCCTTGATGTTTTTGATTTGTGTGAGTGTCATACCAACTATAAGTACATATACTTACCTACTGAATCATTCATAAAGGAGATGTAATCCAGTCTATCAGTCTTGCCATATCTTTACAACGCATTATAGTAAATAATAAAAGACTCATAAGTAGGTAGATACATGAGTAGGTACCTAATGAAAAAAACAATTTTGTAGGTTTTTATCACGGCTACGCCGAATGTTTGCATAATAAGGGGTAGATAGAAATGATATTTTTATATAATGAAGTGACTGCTCCGTGGTAGATTACATAAAAAATAAAATTAAACGAATCCTCGTCTGTACTGTACTGGCACAATTGACCCGAGTTTTATCTAAAGTTTACTCGTCTGCAGTTCATAATACAATCTAATAGACTTATCATTTAAACGGGTGATATCATTTCGCGCGGTTGTGAGGCGCGTGCGCACTACGTACCGGTTTGACAAATCAACAGCTCTATAGATATAATGGGAGGTAACTATTCCGCTATGGACCCGATGGAGGTACCCGTGCCCGATATTGATAAATTATTAGAAAGAGATGGTTATTTGAAGCCCTATGAACGTGAAATACGTCGCAGGTAAGTCATAAGTGGTTCTAGTATAGAAATAATAAGAATTTCACTGAAATTACAGGTGAAAACAACATTCTCAAGTGGTATTTTGTTTTGATTTCTAGGTTAACTGAGCAGTGTTTATGTGTTGTTGTCAATCAAGCATAACAACGCTTCATTGAAGCGCTTTACATTTTAGTTTATGGCAATTGCTTTTTGTACAATTCTAGATATGATACAAACATAAAGTTCTTTAAATACTACCAGTAAGCCTAAATTACTTGCATTAAATATCAATGTATATCGATAAATATTTAGAAAGTTAGTGCTTGTTTTTTTTCATACTTAGCGCTGTACGCGCTTTATTGTAATATGACGTTCCCAATGTCATACATAAGGTCAATTGAATTGATATCGGCATTTGAATAGGTATGAACTTCGGAAAGAAATCTAGAAATCTTACACTGTGTTATGTTTCTGTACTTACTTACCTATTACACATTCTTAACTTTTGTTATTGTCTGCATTACTTATAGTATTTAACAAATAGGAACCTAATAGAACCAAGAAGATTTTATACATGATTGAGCGCGGAATTTTTAGAACTTCTGAAAGATTCTTTGGCTGTGCCAAAGCTGTACTATTTTTCTGTAACATACCTAGACTTACAGACACACATTATATGCAACCAAGAATCACAATTTCATGTCTACATAAGTAGTAGTAAGTAGTTATTTACTTTGTTGATCGGGTTTTTCTTATGCATTTTATGAACTGTTATTAACTGTTTGATACGTACTCCGGATTCACTGTAAACTTGTGTTAATCCGAACAACCAGAACTATGAGGATGCATTTTTGCCACGCAGTGGCTCTTGCATGAGTATTTATTAAAAATCGCCATGCGGTGGTTGGTATAAGAACTAAATTTATTTATAGTACTTCAATAGGGCTACACTTTTTACTAAATTCCAGGTTTTTTTACAATATTTTCCTTCTAATTAGGTACCTAATATCTAAGATGTACCTACCTAACTACCTACATATTTTATAATAATAAGAACTTTGGAGACAGCTAAGTATCTAAAATATTTCTAAACTCAACACCAGCTGCAACTCTCAACATATTCAAAATAGACAACATAGCTCAAAAGCTCAACACAATATAAAGACATAATGCTAATTAACTAAGTACTCGTAACCTAACGAACGCATAGAATTATAAACAGTCAATATGAAGACAATACAGCACATAGTTGACATAATCTACCTACATTAATAATTAAGAACGAACAACAAAACATAGTATCGTCAGGTTATTTTCCTATAACTACCTACGTTAGTATTTACGTAGATCACCAACATCTTAGCCGTAAGACAACTGCCTATTGACTTCCAAAAAGGTCGAATAAAAGCAGCCTGCACCCAACGGCTTCCCGGTCATCCATTCCTCTTGCTGATAAATGTTCAACACTGCGTTTGCCAGTCCGTGGTCTCCACTCGAGAACATTCGACCTTGATGACAGTCGTAAGCACTGGATATGTACCCTGCCCATTGCCTTTTCAATTTTCTTATACACTGAGCTACGTCAATAACTTTTGTTTGTCTACGGTAGTAATCGGGGACATCAATTCTAATTTGACTCTTGAGCATACCCTTTTATATTTTCTACCTATGGACAAACGTGTTGCGCTGCTTACCCGTTACCCGTTCTTTCCTTAGTCTACGGCATTTACGAGAAGAAATAAAGTGTTTTCATATTTTAAATTGTTAAACCACACTACCAGTTAAAAAAATAATAAAGGTAATACCTACTTAACGTAATTTTTTAACCAAAATGTGATAATTTCAGGTATGGCTGCTTCAAAGACCTATGGGACAGGGTGGAGTCCTGGGAGGGAGGCTTGCATGGGTTCACACAGGGCTACAAATACTACGGGCCGCAGTACAACAGCGACGGTTCAGTAACATGGAGAGAGTGGGCGCCCGGAGCACATTCCTTACATTTACAGGGAGAATTCAGTAAGTTTTGTAAATATTTGTAAGACAGTAGGTACATGTTATAATATGGTATACCCATAGAGTAGAGAGAGAGTAGTATTATTATTTTCTGTGGGTACCTAACACCGTACACAAGATTATTAGTAGCCTAACAGACACCTAGTGGCGCTTTTGGGTATAACGTCTATGAAAATAAAGTAATGTAACGGAAGCGCCTCGTTATCCTGTATAATTATGTTCCAACCCTTAGAATAAGATGACATCTGAGTCACTCCAAATTTTAAATATATGTACCTGTTTTATATGTGTCACCTTATTGTTTGTTAATTACGCCGCGAAATGATCTGTTTGGTGTTTGGTGCGGCAAATTCAATGACCTAAAATTGTACCTACCCGATATTACCTACCTACTAATAGGCTCCAATTTTGGTAACGAACTGTATCTATATGAATAATGGGGGTTTGAAACATCTCTGCGTATTTTTCAGGGCAGTAATATTTATCATTTATATCTGTGACTATATTTACAGATGGTTGGAATTCAAAAAGTCATCCATTCAAAAAGCTAGAATACGGGAAATGGGAGCTGACTATACCAGCCAATCCTGATGGTTCGTGTCCACTGAAGCACGACAGCCGCATACAGCTCATAGTTAACGACCACCTGTACAGGATATCACCCTGGGCTACTTACGTCAAACCGCATGAGGGATTCACTTATCAACACTTTATTTATAAACCTGATCAAGTTAGTTTTTTGTGTCTTTTTTGTTTATGTTTGGTTTATTTTTAACTTTAGACTTTCGTCTCCTTGCTAGATGCGTATAGGTTGTCAAGCCAAGTTGTGTATAGGTACTAGTATTTTTCTTTGCCAAAAAAGAATCTGAAAGTTTAGTTATATGGCCTATATTACTATGTTAAACTAACTCTTAAAGTTTGTTGTTTTGTTTCCAGCCTTATCAATTTAAAAATTCCAAAGTGGATAGGCCAAAGTCTTTGCGGATATACGAGTGCCACGTCGGCATCGCCACGCCGGAGGGTAAAGTCGGCACATACAACGAGTTTAGGGACAACGTGCTGCCTAGAATTAAAAACCAAGGTAAGTATTTTTTATTTTTTATTAGGTTTATAATTCAATCGTTATTTTAATGCATGCTGTGGTCTCATATTATTTAAAAAAAGGAAACCAAACAATATCCTGATGCTGATAAGATCTTCTTGTGTCTTTTTATAACTTACTTAGTTAAACATATTTCTGTATTCAGCTATACTAAACTTGGCAATATTAATGACCAAGAACTGTAACCTATTCAAGCTGTCTTATTATTAAACTTTATTATTATTCTATCGCTCTACTTAGTTTTAAGTATGTTGTTTTATAATTTGTTTTTTCTTATAGGCTACAACTCAATACAACTCATGGCTATAATGGAACACGCTTATTACGCCTCTTTTGGATACCAAGTCACTAGTTTCTTTGCGGCTAGTAGGTTAGTATTAAGAGTTTATTAATATAATACTCATAATTAATCATTAGGTACCATCCGTGGAAAAGTATCTACCTAATACATCAACACCATTAAATTCTAAATTGATTTTTTTTTATTCCATCCAAAGGTTGTCTGAAAGCGATCGCATACAGCAATAAGACCACCCATTCTTACTATAATATTATACTATTATTGTTCTGTTATTTGTTTTGTAATACATACATAGCTTCACGCCTTTTATCTCCGAAGGGGTAGGCAGAGGTGTTTAACTACCCACTTTCCGCCATTTTATTTTTATTTTTGGTTCCATGTAACAGGGAGCGAGCCTGTTGCCATATATCGGGCATAATTCCAGACTCCGGGCTAATACTGAAAAATTTTCAACAGAAAATCCCAATATCACATAACCTGAGACCTCCGTGGTAATCCATACAGAGTACCATCGAATATGCACTACAAACTTAATTCTACTTCTTTTAAACGATTCAATAATCAGATTCCTAGTAATAAAACTTACATGTCTTGCCCAGTCGTTACGGTACTCCATGCGAGCTGAAGGAACTAATCGACCGCGCGCACTCCCTCGGCCTCTACGTGCTACTAGACGTGGTACATTCTCACGCTTCTAAGAACACGCTGGATGGACTGAACGAGTTCGATGGTACTAACTCCTGCTACTTCCATGATGGCGCTAGAGGCACGCATACACTATGGGACAGCAGGCTGTTTAATTATTCAGAGTAAGTATTTTCACGGGTTTTTGATAGGTTTTCTTTGGCACTTTACTCTTTCGATTGGTAATGTATCATTGTATGTTTTTTTTTATTACAGAACAGAAGTTTTAAGGTTCCTGTTATCAAATCTTAGGTGGTACCAAGAAGAATATCAATTTGATGGATTTAGGTAACTATAACTTTTATAATTATATTAATTTCAATCAATGTAAGAGGTACAAAAGAAGATAGCTGGGTGAGCTTAGGCATCGTTCACACAAAACGTATTGTCCGCTGCCGAATGTAAACTTGTATTGTAAACACAATAGCGCAACGTCGGTTCAGTGTGAACGTGAAGTTCTTTAGGCTGACCCCACATTGGGCGTATACGCGAGCGCGTGCACGACGCTCTTGTTGTACACTCCGTCGCGTACGCGTCGAGTGAAGAGTGTCTTCCCACTGCAGACTTACAGTTCGTGGTTGCCACTCTAGAACCTTCCTGCTCCAAAAGCCATCAGTTCGCTCATAATATATCTTTATGTAAGGTCTTCATGTCCAGGTTCGACGGAGTGACATCAATGCTGTACCACAGCCGCGGCATCGGCGAGGGCTTCTCGGGTCACTACGACGAGTACTACGGTCTCAACGTCGATACTGAAGCGCTCGTGTACCTCATGCTCGCTAATGAGATGACGCACAGGATCGATGCCAGGGCTATTACTATTGCTGAGGTAAGCAGAGTACCTACTCAGTTTTCACTTCTCTAACTACTAAAGTACTAACTAAGTACCTAGTTAAAAGACGGAAATTCCTGAAATAAAAAGCCCGATTGGGGGAATACAATAATAATTAATAATAGGTAGGTACGTCTGTCAAGAAACTGCTTTGCAGTTTGGCAGAAGTAAAACATGTTGGTAAAACTGTGAATAAAACTGTTTTTAATATACTTATGTAAGACTGAGTGACTGGTAATTTATTTTATTTTATTTTATTTATTTATTTATAATCAGAACGACAAAATTACAGTCAATTACACTGATTGATTAATGATTACACAGTAAAAACTTAAAATATATAAAATAACAACTTTTACTCTGACGTCTCACAATACCTCATACATTCAGTCAAGATCAACTTCCGTTCATCAGCAAACAGATCCAGCCCATGACTTGACGCCAGCAACAATGTTTATAATAAGTATTTCAGAAGTCGCTCCTTATGATGTATATTTAGGATCAGTGACTAGGTACACGAAATTAAAAATGCTGACGATCGTGCAGCATACGAATGCCGATTAGATCAGCACAAAATGATGTCGCCCTTTTCTAAAAAGAAATATTTAGTATTTCTCTGTTCCAAATCCAGTACCTATACCTACACTAGTTCGCTTTTAATTCGTTAGATTAAATGACCTAGAAATAAAACCGATGACAATTGCCTCTACCTTTCCTCTTGCAGGATGTATCAGGCATGCCTGCATCCTGCCGTCCGGTACATGAAGGAGGTACCGGGTTCGACTACCGGCTAGGCATGGCGATCCCTGACATGTGGATCAAGCTGCTGAAGGAGGAAAAGGACGAGGACTGGAAGATGGGACACATTGTACACACCCTCACTAATAGTAGATGGATGGAAGGCACTGTGGCTTATGCTGAGAGCCACGATCAGGTAATTAGAAAATAGATATTTATTACTTTTTTGGTTGGTGAACAGTAGACTCTAGTTGAAAAATATAAATGACCTCTAATAAACCTTCCACTCAGATTGAAAAAAAGGCACTTGCCGACCCGATAAAAATGTTTTAACTTATTTCTTGAAGAACCCCTGTTGTCCTGGTACCTCTCATAGCAATCTCATTGTAATACCTTACTTTGTGTCTATCCTTGTTTTTAATGGTACAAAAGAAAAAGACAAAACAGAAAGTAACATTAAAATAATACTGCTTTATGAGGTAAAAACTACAATATGGAGTTCAGGGAACTTCATATTGTAGTTTTTTGGGAAAACCTACGACGGAGAGTTTCATTGCACAACCTTAGAGCTTATCAGAAGTTACAACCCCACTGTAGGTTAACTTACTAATGATCTAATGGTATTCCAGGCTTTAGTGGGAGACAAAACCATCGCATTCTGGCTGATGGACGCGGCCATGTACACCCACATGTCCACGCTGAGCGAGCCCAGCGCTGTGGTCGAGCGTGGGCTTGCGTTACACTGTATGATACGACTCATCACACACGCGTTGGGAGGAGAAGCCTATCTTAACTTTATTGGTACGTTGTTTTACTGAGTTTGATTAGAGATAGTTGTTTAACTGCCTCTCTGACCTGCAGAGAGGTTTCGGGCTCGATCCTTAAAATATTTTAGTAGGTATCTAAGTATTAAGTGGAATCTCAAATTGTACCTAGTTAATAGTTACAAACACCTGCTTGCACGAGATAAAATCTCGATATTTATGTAAGTGCTATGTTTTATATATGTTTTTGGTAGGAATCCAACCCACGACTATTTGCAAAGCGACATTAGTATTAGACAGTATTTAGATAAGATATCGTAATCCATATACATATACATATACCTACTGAACACAATAATCCATAGTTTTGAAAGTAGGTATTATGATAACACTATATCGGTAACAGTATGAATAATCAACACGCTTTGAACACGTAGGTAAAGATGGTATTATAGGTGGTTAGAAGCAGTAATGTGCTGTGTAAGCAGGTACCGAAGTAACGCGTATTTTTGTAATCCCATACCTCGAGGTTATACAGGTATTATATCAACTTCATCAGTGCAAACACGTGAGAGAAAAATTATAATAAACTTATGACGAGAAATAGCCTGCTTTATTAGAATACGGCCTTGCAGTTGTCAATCGACTGGCAAACTATCGATTATATACCTACGATTATCTCAAATTCCTTCACAACACATTGCTTTGAGGAGTAATTTGTTCAGCAGTAGATATATTTTAGCTGAAATACCTATTTTACTTAGTTGAATTAATACAATTATTAAATTGTTTTCTTTAGGCAACGAGTTCGGCCATCCAGAATGGTTGGACTTCCCGCGCGCAGGCAACAACTCTTCGTATCACTACGCGCGGCGACAGTTCAACCTGGTCGATGATGATCTACTTAAGTATAAGTTCTTGAACTTGTTCGACAAAGACATGAACCATTTAGAGGCCAAGTATGGCTGGCTCAGTGCTAATCCGGTTAGTATTTTGGTACTTTTTTACTTCAAATTCAACTATTTTCTGCCAGTGCCCATAAGCCATTAATTATGGGCACTGGCAGAAAATAGTCATCTTCTATCTAAAGGGAGGAGTTTGCACACATGCCGATAGCCCTGGCAGATCAATTACCCTCTCGATCTCCTTCCTTTTCCTTCCTCCGTCCTTACCCTCTTTACCCTATATGGTCGGCAACAGCTTGGTTGTATTTTCTAAGCATTATTTCTACCTTGTTCATTGGTTACCGTTACGACTAACCCTCAAGTGGGCCGTATGCTAGTTAGTAACCAAAAGTGTATAAAAAAAAACCATGGCAAGTGGATTGGTGACTCTAGTAAGGTGATTCCAGTACGTAGGAAGCACTGCTGCTTCTTTATGGTCTCCACCCATAAGAAGAAATAGTATCAGACAAGAGATCACACAAACAAAATTTAGAAGTAGATGGTAGGTACTAAGGGTGGGCCGCCAGTACCTTATTTATACATTTCGCACGTGGCATAGTTTTAATAAGACAAACCCCCAAGCGTCTACGATTGATCGTCAACAACGTCAGCCTTACTAAATCGAATCGTAATCGTGTTTACCTTTTGCGACAGGGGTAGCACGGTACGGTAATGATGTGTAGGTAGTGTTTTACGAATACAAAAACAAGGACACGTTGCAGGTGGCAGGTGGCAGGCAGGTGTGCCACGCCTCCTAACCCTATCTATCTTGATATATATGTCCGTGGTAGGTATCCTTTTTTTATTGAAATTGACCTATACCCAATGGTTATTACATTAGGGTTACGTCTCATGCAAGCACGACGGCGACAAGGTGATCGCGTTTGAACGTGCCGGACTACTGTTCGTGTTCAATTTCCATCCCTACCAGAGCTTCACTGACTACAGGATCGGTGTGGACGTCGCTGGCAACTATAAGGTATCAAATTATCCGTTTTATGATACTTCGATAAGAGGAAGGATTTAGTACCTACGGTATTTATACGCTTATAAAGAAACCAAATAACACTTAAAGAATAGAATACACAAGAAAATTCTTAATTGTACTCCACCAATTATTTTACACCCTATAAGCACTGCCTTTAAAATGCCCGAAATACCTAAAGGGGAAAGGACTCTGTAGCTTTGTCGGACAACACACCTGTGTACTTACCCCATATATCGGGTGGCCGCCGGGATTTTGTACATCACAGTCACCCGTTACCTCGCTTAGCAGGTGTATTGGTGACTTTTTAGCTGAAATACCTATTACACTTACAATTATTAAATTGTTTTCTAAATCATTAACTCGGATTGTTACTTATCACATCTTAATACTGGTGTTTTTTTTAATAAATAATAGTAATAATGTTTTTTTTCATAGGCTATCCTATGTTCGGACAGCAAAAGGTATTGCGGTCATGGTCGTGTAGAACCTGAAGGAGAATTCCACAGTACGCAGGGAGTGCCGTGGGGGAACAGGAATGATTCAGTTCAGGTAATAAACAATACATTTCTTGAATTCTATTTGTACTCGCGGGCGTGTATAAACGGCGAGACGGGACGAGTAACTGCCTCTTTCTTTAAAACTAAGCTCTACATCTCTGGAAAAAAGTTATCTTCTATCCTAGAAGCTGGATCTGGTAGGCCTCAAAAGATACCCTTTATCTAAGAACAAAACGGAAGAACGAGACCCATGTCACTATGTTCCACTAAACTCTCTGCCATTCTGAATTTATAGCCTAAGTTTTAGTGATAAAATAGTGAAACTTTGTCTATGCTCCTCAGGTATACATCCCCTGCCGCACCGCCATTGTCTATGCTCGAGTAAATTAGAATTAAGTTATTAAAATTATTTACTTGTTACTTTTACTAGATAAAAGTTTTATAAAACTGATGCCATATTCCTTTAAAATTAGTTGAACCTAGTTTAACTAGTCTGAGAGCTGTTTTGATATTTTTGTAAATTGAAAATTTGAGATGTAAAGAAACCAGGTATAGTACAAATTTTATATTTTTAAATTTGTTAGTATAATAAATGATCTGTTATGAAACATATTTTATTCATGATGGCACCCCTATTAGTAAGTTATTTTTAGGTGTACAAGAAAGAGGTTTTAATCTTGATAAGGTTACTTTGTACCCAAACTCTTCAGCTAATCTGGCTCTATCTGAGTCTATGACAGCCATACATCTTGCTCCTCTGACAGCCAATGGATGTTCTTCATGAGTTTGATCAGCTGCATGCCCAATACACAAATATTGGTCTATTGGAACATGACTGAACTTGCTACTTCTTGGATACATCAACCTATCAGTAGCATGAAGAGACCCATAGCAACAAGGACACAGTACAAACTTTGCAGTGGCCTTCAAACATTTGTCCAATACTAAATCACTAGCTATCCCACAAGCATGAAGACCAACACCTATATCAAATTTGCCAATAAAAAAATCTAAATTACATTGAAAGAAAAATACATTTTTCAATCCCATTTCATGTACTCTTAGCCTAGCTCTTAATAAAGACTGCTCTTTATTTTCTAGTAACACAATAGTGCATTTGGGTAACAAATGTGCTAACAAAATGCCTAAATGACCACTTCCACAGCAAAAGTCTATTATTAAATCACCTTCTTTAGCTATACCTAAGACTGCTAAAGCTAAGTTCTCTAACTGCTGTGATTTCCTTTTAACTCTTTCATCAGGTAAGTGACCTGCAGTTGGATTAGCTCCAGCAGGAATATCATCCCAATTAAAAGCAGATTCAAAATCATTTCCACAGATTATAAGTTCTAATTCCCCAGTGACAGCACTCAATGCCCTTTCAATATCTTCCTCTTTTGTGAATAACCTCTTTTTAGGATTGTGTCTTTTTGGGTCACATTTGTAGAGGCTCACATCTTCTGTAGTAGGCACTATTACCTGGTCCATAGACAAGAGTTTGACATTAAGTTTTTTTAAAAATGGTAATGATTCTTGTACTTCTGAATTTGATGAGATAGTATTATACCATTTGTAAGTAAAAGGCAGTAAATGTTCAAACCTTGCTTCACCAAATGATTGAATCATTAAGTGATATGATGGTAACAGAACTAGGTCTGCCAGTGTTAAGAACGGCCCTTCAGTAAACTGGTGACTAATCTCAAGATCTTCAATTTTGGTTGAACTGTCTATTTCAAGATTTTTGCTTTTATTTGATTTCCATTTTCTTATTTTTGGTACTCTGTCTTTTCTAGAATCTTCACTTTCTTGAGCTTTTTCATTAGATGTATTTTTGTCTTGTTTCGACTGTATTGTGTTTGTAATACTCTTTTTTAGTTCTCTAGCTATTTTATACACATTATGAACTCTTACTGGTTTTTTCAGATGGTTCTCAAATCTAACCAAATTCTTGGGTACTTCTTGCAAGTCTGTAACATCCATTATTAGCTTCACAGTTTTTATAATATCCACTTCACAGAATTTAGTCCATATTGACACCTCATTTGGGGCTTGGAGGCAGCTCTTACGGAAGCCTAGTAAACCTTCTTCGTGTTCATGTGTATTTGGCTCAGTCACTTTGTATTTACAGATATGCCTAGCTACTGCACATAGTCCCGTTATAATAGTATCTTCGTACATGACGACAGGGTAAATACATGACGCTACTTGCCATGGCACTTCTTCAGCTTTCAAGAACTCCAAACCTTTGTCAGACAAGTTCACAAGTACTGTATCTTTGCTAGTTCGGTTGGACGAAACCAATTTCAAAGTCACAAGTTCTGGTGAACAATATTTGAATATACAGAAAGTTATAAGAGATTCCAAGGGTACTTTTACTTCCTTAACCCTTTGGTATTCCTTAAAGGTAGAAAATGCTTCTAAAAACACTACATTTACCATTTTTACTCACAAGATATTTTCAAACAGTAACATAACCATAAAATAATCTATGTCAAAAGTAGAGATGCAACGTATTTACGCTACCAGGTTTTAAAACCAGGGTTTTGCTTCGAAGTACGGCGACACATACTTGCAAGTATTTTAAAACCTGGTTTTCGACCATCGTATTTTTATGTACTTGTACTAAAAGCCCTGGTATTGAATTTTGCAAGTACTCATCTCTAGTCAAAAGTTTGGACTCGAAACCCGTCCTGACATTGACATTATTGCCAATTTGATAATGAGGAGTAAAAAAAAATACGACCAACGACAACAGTTGTCTACTGTCAACTGTCAAATTGACAATTTCTAGCTGTCAGATTCGTTCTGTCATGTTCCTGCCTGAATTTATTTACAAAAAAATATTTACATGAATTACACTGTCTAGCAGCAAAGAGACAAAAGTACACATATTTAGTGACTTGGAATACAATTAACGTTTATCACATTATTGTATAAATTAATTTCTGACCACGTTGAGCAATGTTAGAGGTTATTAATGGATTTCTTCTGGTATATTTCATTGTACTATGCTCACTCAGTATCTTGGTTCCTCACTTGGTAAAACCGGTAAGTTCTTATACTTTTAATATTACACTGTTATTATTTGTACATACTCTCTATTAATGATGTAAATGTTTGTAGATAGCGGCGTGTTTCGCTAGACCATCCAACGAAGAAAGGACAATATGGGCTGAATTAATACAATTAAAAGCACAACAGAAAGCTGTATCTATGAAAGATGAGTTCGCCGCTTACTCAAAACTGCAACGAAAGATCAATAAATTGGAGAATCAAATAAAAGATGGCTCTCAAACTCGTATCAGCAAGAGTTTAGCTTTAAAAAGTTCTATTCAGTTAGGTCTTAAAGCGGCTGTTGCGGTAGTCACTGTTTTGTCTGTTATTTGGTTTAGGCGGGAACCAATAGTGGCTTTGAAAGGAGACCTCTTCCCATTGACAAATGTGCTAAGGTATCCGAGTGATATGCCAAATGCTATCTCAACTCATGTGTGGGTAGTAATATCAAATATTTCTATTAGAACTCTATTAAAACCTGTAATTCCTTAATTTAGTGAATAAAAATTATTGAGTATATAAAGTGAAGTTTTCAATGTTATGGTAGCATTGCTGTTATATTTTAATAATTATTATATTTTTATGTGTTGATTGGTACCAACTCAACTGATAACTAGCATTGCCAGCTCCTAACTAAATAATTTCTCAAGAAGGTTTACGGTTTAGTGGCATTTGTCTACCAATAAATGTCTTTCCACTCAATGATTAAGTATGTTACTTCCGGTAACCTCCTCAATTGCCAACAATAACAAGAGATGAAGTGGTTTTATAGTGTTTAGTTTGGTCTTGGTAGCAAACCAAATACTTTATATTTTTCTACATAGGCTCCCTAAAGCAGTTCTGAATTTCAGGCTAACTCAAAATTAAAATCAAAAATAATTTATTACCAAAGAAGTAGGTATGTACAATATTACACAAAGTATCCATTGGCCCACACTAGGCGAGCCTGCCCTGTTGGTGCCTTGCTACCATTATTAAATACAATTTTGAAGGTACACTAAACATTGTTGTGGACTATTTAAATGTAATTAGTTGATTACAACCGGTTTTAAAAATAATTAATTTCAGCTAGATTATGCTGTAAGTACTTAATGTGTTAATGTTAATGACATCCTGAAGTGAATGTGGAATTTAGAATTGTTGCTTGAAAAGTACTTATAAAATAATATTTGTTTTATACTTTTGGTACCCGGGTAAGGCTCATATTTTTCGCGCTATCGCACAAAGGAGATCACAACGGAATGTGTCGCAACTGAAAAAATGTGTTACAACGGAACTAAAGAAACGGATATAAAGCTTTGTACACAGAGACTCTGTTTTTTGCATTTTAGAAAGTACCTAGTATTTAGTTCTTGTGATTGTGTATGTGTGCGTGTATGTGTGTGTATGTTTATTCACTTTTATTTATTCTGTATGTACTAAGTGGATAAAATTAATATTATTATTAAATTCAAAATATAAATTTCAGTATATAGGTATATTTTTTATTTTTCTTGATGTGACTTTTTACTGAAACAGATATTAAAAAAATAAACTACTATTTAAACTAATGGTTTACATTTAACAATCGTTATTGTTGTATTTACATTTATTTGGTTTTTAGTTGCATTTTATTTTTAAACTAAGGTATTAAATTAATAAGATTAAAAAGTCACATCAAGATTTTTACCTTTAGTTAGGTAACTACCTAAACAAATGGACTATAGCCATAAATTGTGTGATAGAATCAGTTATATAAATCGCAAAGAAAAATAGGAATAAACCTTTTCTTTTGATTCTTCCGAGATATCAGGAGTTTCTTCTTGAATGAATTTCGTTATTGGTGTGATGGGAGTCCTTAAACTAGTTTCTTCATTTGATTTGTTTATGATTGTATTCAATTTGTTGGTTAAATTAATAATCCTTCTTTTATATCTTATTATAGTCTTTTGAAGGGTGGCACTTTTGACAAGGAGGCGTTTATTTTTTTCCTTTAAATTTTTGTTTCCCAGCATTAATTTACTGCGGTATTTACGACGGTTTATATCTACAGGATTTGCTACTTGAGGTAAAACTGAAACTTTCTCTTTTTAGCGCGCTTAGCCTCTCTCCATTGCTTTCGTTTCGCTATTTTTTTCTTCCTCACTCATTTCTGATATTTTCCTTTTTTTACTTTTAGTTCTCTCTGCATTCTTCTTTTTAAATTCTTCGAATTTTTCAGGATTTGTCTGCTTTAATTTTTCTCTATATCTTCGACACCTTTTCGCCGAAGACAAAGGCATCTGTAAAATTCAATTTGAATGAGTACTGAACGAAAATGAAACCAATTTTTTTAAAGCGGAATATAAAGAGTAAAAAAATCTGTTGAAATTGAAAGAAAGAAGAAATTGTTTTATACATTTTAAACTGTTTTATTTATTTCAGTAAATAAAATGAGAAGTTAATAGAAAAACGATTGCAAAAATTGTACCGAACAGACACACAAACAAATAAATAAAAAAACAAACAAAACGCGAGCTAATAAAAACATGATAAAAATAAATATCACATTAGGCTCTTATAAACAAAAAGTAAATATTGAGTAAGTTCAAAAACAAATCTGAACTACTAAAAGTACCTATCAACACACTCTAAACGTATTAATGTAACAATTAAGCCCTCTCATTTTATACCTAATACGGCAAAAAACAATGTGGTTAACAATATACACTTACCTTTATAATTTCAGTTGTAATACGTCGCACAATTTGTGTCACTTTGTCGCACGACGGATAGAATTATCAATACGACCGAACCTAAAAAAAATCATAACATGAAAATTAATGAATTTATCTTTCGAACACTGCCATAATTGAACAATGAAATGAATATTTTACTTGATTTTAAACTCAAAACTAGGACAGCTATTCAATTAATGATAATATAAATAAAAAACTTTTACCTTTTCTTAACGAGACTCAGTCTGCACCAACACGTTCTTCTAAATGACACGAAAAAAAGATGTCGGAATCGTTAAAAAATGAGTCTAGTACGGTGAGCTAGTGTTGCCACTTTAAATAAACTATTTCTTTATGGTAGATTATGAAGAAGTCTAAGATATATCGCGTTACACAACTGAAGTGTTACAACGGAATAAAATTTAGGGCACCTCTAAATTTGTAAATAAAAACAATACGAATTATAAATTTTAGCCTATTTTCGTTACATTTTGTAGTTATGATCCAATACAACAAGCTATATATGAAAATAAAAAGTTGTAGTCATAAAAAACTGTACATGACAATGGTTTGTGTGGAGTGAGCGTTTGCAGACACCAACAAATTGTATGGAAGAAATAAGTAGGCCTTTTTTTTAAATTATGTATTAAAAGTAAATAATAGGAATAAATTGATGAAAAAATTAGACATAATAAAAAAATAAGAGTACTATCTTCTGTTTTTATTACAAGTGGATTTTTTAATAAATTTTTATTTACTTTCATATTCTAAACTCTTCGGACAGCAAGTTTTTACAAAGTATACAAAAAATATGAGCTTTACCCACCCATCAATACACACCCTAAAACAAAACATTGTTGTAAGTACATGTTTCTGGCAATAAACCTCTGTTCTTCCACTTCCTTCTTTTTAGAATACGTCAGTCTCAAGAATTACATTGAGATTGACTTGTAAAGCACAAAGAAAAAGTATGTGTGTGGAGTCTCTTCACACTCGCGCAACTTCTTTTTTTTTTTATACTACTATGGTGACAAACAAGCATACGGCCCGCCTGATGGTAAGCAGTTACCGTAGCCTATGGACGCTTGCAACACCAGGAGCATCACTAGCGCGTTGCCGACCTTGTTAAAAACCTTTTAACTCCTTTCTTGAAGAACTCTATGTTGTAGCTTCTTCAAAAGACTCCTGCGTGGAGTATTCCTCTCATCTTTGAGATGGTTTCGCATAGTACTTACTTGTCGTCAGCCATGTCTTGTGGTACAATCATTTTATAGAAGGGAACATCAGGGGAGACACGAGACCGAAGCCAACTAGTACTAAAGCGACTTTTTATAAATGGTACAATATATTTCTTTGTCGATCTTTTCTCTACTCACTAGTAGGGATAAATGTACACACTTATCCTCTTTGGTAGCTAAAAGTTGAGATTTTTTATGATTATATTATAGAAGAGTTTATATTATTATAGTTTTAATAATAGGTAGTGTTTCATTAGTGTAATTAATTAAAAAGTACGAAGGTAGCAGAACCTTAAAAGTGGGTATTATGAAATAAATTTATTTGTGACCTACCCACCGTATTTTTTGATTCAATTTGTAGTTTATGTACTATCTACCTCCTCGGATTTTCTGCTACCCTAGTACTAAGATAGAATTTTGTTAGAACTTGCTTTGAAATAAAAGTACCAACCATGCTTATTGTAGTTTTTAATTCAATTTGTAGCTACCTCCTACGATTTACTGCTACCCTAGTACTACAACAGCAGTATCTTGTAAGAACTTGCTTTGAAATTAAATTATTTGTGACCTACCCACTTATTTAATTTAGTTTCAATTCAATTTGTAGCTACCTCCTACGAGTTTCTGCTACCCTAGTACTAGGATACCAGAATCTCGTTAGAACTTGCTTCTAAATAAAATTATTTGTGACCTACCCACATTAGTTTTTGATTCGATTTGTAGTTAGGTCCTACGATTTCTAGCCTAGTAGATAGTTTCTATGGTGACATGGATATATTTGCTACATATTGTTTGAAGATGATATTATTATCATGCCGTCATGGTCGGGATATACATATATTTACTAAATGTGTTTGCAAAACATACTACTGTAAATGTTTGGATTAGTTGTACATACACCTGCCTGATACATATAAAATAAATAAATATAGAAATTAAAATATTCTTTACCAGATATTGAATGGAGAGTTGTTCATCACTCATTTGTCTATGGTTATGCAATGATAGTAATTGTGCACCATCACTCCTAGAGTGTAGTACTTCATCATGCATAGAGTAGTCATTTTGGAAGATATTTAAATAAAACAAGTTATAATTTAAATATTTTATTTATTAAACAAATAATAGTACTTTATACTCAGTCCGACAAAAGTCCAAATGTGTCCTCTAAATTAACATAAACATTGAAGATCTATCGTCTGGAAACCTTATTATGCTTAATTTATAAATCACTTTCTCCTAACTTCAATATAATTAGAATAATAATTAACAAATTTATAGACAACCATAAAATATGATTGGTAATTATTTAAAAATTCGTTTCCAGACTGAATAAAAATCTATATAAAAGTTAACACAATCATTTTGAATAAGTGATTCATCTATACTTAATTATTTTATTAAAAGAAGTCTCTGCATACCCAATTAAAATGGTAAACAGGCGTGAAGTATGTATGTAGATGTATGTATGTACTTATGTAGAAGTTTATATTAGAAGGGCTGGTTTTAATGGCAGCACTATTGTTATAAGCTACCAATTTGATTTGGAAATAAACATAGGTACCTAGGTATCTTTATTAAAAATGACATGTATTCTAAAGTAAAGCTTTTTTTTTTAGGAATTTAATAACTTTTCAAGACTTGTGAAAATAAATAACTATAAATGAATCACTACATCGCATTTTCAATGGAAAAAGCCTTAAGATTAGAAACATCACTTGGCATAATTTATATTAAAGAGTAGAAAGACGCAAATAGCTTTACAGACGCATTTCTTACTCCTTTATTCCACTAAAGTTGCATGGAAATAGGAATTATATGTGCGACACCATAAATTTGTTTTTTATAGATACTAATATTTACAAGCTCTATATCACAGCTTACCGTTTTACTATATTGTGTGCTGAGACTACAGAATATAATTATTCAATAAAAATAAACTCTTGTGCATCAATCTTTGTGTTGGCAATAGATATTCAATCCTTCGACGGCACAACCAATGTCTGCCAGTGCAACAGACATCATAAAAAAAAAACTGGTTGAAGTTTTACCGAATTTCAGCAATCTTACAAAAATACATACAGTATACGCACTGAAGACTATTTTTGCGAGATATCACTAAACCGATTATCATATTTTTCTGACATAATTTTCATTATTAAGTATTACTCAAAAATACCCTTCCTGCCGCATGTTAGTTTTTTTGAAAACATTTTAACGTATCTGTACGACCAACATAAAACATTACGCTTCGTCTTACATTAGGTACATGTCTTGTAGTTGTGTCATCGATGATTGACCGTTTAGATTTATAGAAATAGTGGTTTTTCAAGATTCTACATTATAAACAAAGTTAGGATCACTTCACACCTAGACACGAGCGTTTTTATGAATAGTTTATAAAAATAAAGTATAAGTGCGTTCATAAGTACTTAATACATTTGGAACCGGTCCGATAATTTTTGAACTATATAACCTGTAGGCACTGTATACGTACATAAATACGTAAAACTTGTAAGACCACTATTTCTAACAAAATCAGTTGTATATACAATACTAGCTTTACACCTGCATCTTTGCTTACTGCTCTGCTTCAGTCGCCAGTAGCGTGATGTTACGTAGCCTATAACCTTCCTGAAGAACTGGCCTATCATACGCAAAAAGAATTATTCAAATCTGACTGGTAGTTTCAGACATTAGTGCGTTCAAACAAACAAACAAACTATTCCGCTTTAAATAATAGTATAGATTAAAAGAACAACTATTCAGAAAACCAATATTGGACATTGACTGACTAGTCCGAATTAACGTAACATAGCTATACAAACTATTTGCTATCGTAAAAGCCTGTTTTTGACACATCCACTTACTAACGCACGTCCGAAAACTCGGCTCAGCCCGGACGTGCATGTGATGTGTTTGCGGACGAGCAAGGTATACTCAACTCGGGTCAACCCGGGTTAGCATTCCTTTCAACTCGAGTGGCCCGAAAAATTGACCCGTCCCATCGCTAAACCGGCTTATACTGATTCATTTAGAAATTCAACTTTCTGGACCTGAGCGCATAGTTTTAGTACCCAGGAAATTCATGTTATAATCGTAACACAAAGCAATAGTTTTGATACTCGTGAAACGGTTCAGTTAAACGCGGTTCAAACACTTAACGACTAGAATCTAATGACTAAATGAATTGACAGATTGGTAGGAATTATTTAGGAGGTTTGTCGTATCTCTTTAAATACAACTTTAGGGTCAGTTCACACACTGTTGCTCGCAGCTTTGCCCGCGTGAAAGTCAGTTATCGCATTCTCTATACAAATTTTCATCCCCTTCAAGCCATTTTTACGCGACAGAAGATATTTTTCCGCAAGGTCTATTTTATCTCTTTATCAAATTTCATCGAAATCGGTCGACTGACAGAGTTACTTTTGCATTTATAACATTAGAATATATTATAAAGACGTTATTAGATTTTATCTGCTCTGCATCTGCTAAGAATTAGCCACATTATGATAACCCTACCTGACGTTGCTTTGCTTCTAGCCGCGTATGAATTGACCCTAATTCATAAATATTTTAAATATTCTCACTGTGTCAACTTAATTTAGAAGCTGTAAAGATGTTTTTTTGTTCGTTTTTATGAATACAGTTTTAAATGGCTGCTATTCTTTGGGTTAGCAGAAAAACCGACAAGCGTATACCTTCAAGCTATGTTCAGATGTTAAACGTAAGGCACGACTAGCAAGCAGACTTTGCTCTTAGCCTTCGGAATTGTCATAAGAATAATTTAGCATTAAGTAACATTAACGTAAACAGATGTAAGCAAAACGCTGAATTATCATCTGAACACAACATAAATTTAAATAGCCAATCATAAATATCACGTAAACATTATTACACTAAATACTACGTAACGTATACATAGTGATCAAAAACAGGTAAATTACACCATTACTACATACAATAATTATACATATATCATTATTTCCTTGAGACTTACTTTGTGCAAATAAGAATCAATCTGAATATTCCACAGGCAATGAAAAACGACGAAAAAAAAATGGTATAAGTCTAGTAAAATATATTAGTACTCGTTCGGCGATTAGCAATTTAAGAAGACAAGGCTTGAACCACATTTGGCACCACGGAACTTTCCTATGCTGCTATCCTTCTTTTTCTGTCACTGAGAATTGTCATTTACCAGAGCGAGATAGTGCGACGGAACGTGACAGCACGCGGTACTGTGCTGCATGCTGTCACGTTGTTATTTAATGACTTAAACTGTTTTTGAAATCGGTACTTTGATCTATTAGACCTTTTATGCTTTACCTAACTGCGCCCATCTTTTGGCAGCTGTTCGCTTTTAGCAGCTATGTCATTTTGGTAGAATCCTGTCTTCTGTCAGATGGGTTTGAGTCGTTTATGATCAGAATATTTCATCTAACGTTCTTGTTTCACTGAATCTGAATATAACAGATGTTTTAAATCCAAGTAAAGAAAATGGAAAAGAATTGACCAAGTTAAAGACATATTTACAAGACAATGTTTTATCTATGTATATAATTAAAAATAGAGACGGTGTTTGCAAAGCTCAAAACGTGTAGGTGATTCAAGAGATAATTATTAATTATAGACGAAACTAGTTTCTTTAAGCAATATATTTAAGAAAACGTGTAAATAAGCCTTCACTTTGACAATACGAACAGACAGATTCTCAACTGCACAAATAGCCACAGCACATACACTCCTTCTAATTCTAAAAAGCTGACCAATCAATCGATAGCTCATTCTATCTTATACAGCAGCAAACAGACATGTAACAACCTGTCAAACACCAGCTTTAACAGATTCCCTGTCCCGTGTATCACATGTGATACATAACAAATCATTTTCTATTGTCTCTTGTGGGACAGCGGATGGGTTAAAACTAATCAACAAAATGGCCGACAGATCCCGCCATTTCTATTTAACGTTTCTACGACTACCGTTCGAAACTAAGGCTCGGACTCTGCTAACAACGTGTGTTCTAGCTAGGTATTCTCGTAGAATGAACTGTTAAAATGTGTTGTAAGTAAATATACAACCGCTTCGTATGTCGACATCATGATCGCTGTGTTTGGTATCTGTCGGACCAGTTGTGTGCCCAAGCCCCTGAAAAAAAATTGGTATTATGTAAAAATCTATGGATTTCTAAAGCGAAAGCAATGTTTACTTTATAGTCCCGACGCTTTCGGCTGCAGTTATTATCACGTGAGAAAAAAGGCTGTCTTGCAGCTCAATGCACAATCTATTTTAATTTATTAAGGTTTCCCAAAGATGTTTTCCTTCATCGTAACTCAGAAACGACGATGTTAAATGTTAAGTTTATATGACTTGTACTTGCGTCTTTTACAACTGTTTACAACCTTAAGCGTACGAGATAACCACACGGATCTGAATGTGTCTAGAAAACCCATTGAACTAGTTCATTTAAATCACTCTTTCGCAAATTAAAATGTTCTTAAGCGACTTACCTATAGACTCCTCGATAACCCTCTTCCTTCCACACTGTATGTAACGTCTGCCAGAACTTGCGGTACTTGTTGCCTTCCTCTCTGAGCCGTGTTCTTGCCACCTCTGAAACATTTAACGAAACAATAATGTAAATGAACTAATATGTAACAAACAAGTGACAGAAGCAAGTGATCATTCTCGAATGTCCTCAGTAGTTGCCTAAGAAAACTTGTTTATATCAGTAGTACCTTTGCAAATGCTAAAGGAACTACTGAATAGATAGTTTATTCGCTACTTGATAGAGATTAGACTCAAATGTTAGCCCAACGAGGTAAATAAAAAAATCAAATAACATCATTAAACTAACTGATCACTGATCGTCAAAGTAAGTGTAGCGATATATGTAGGAAGTAACTACCTAATGAACCGATTGGTTACATTTCATTGTTTAGGCTTCAGTCTCACACTTTTCGTAAACTGTAGGTATGTTATAAATACGCAACATATTATTTATTGCGTAATAATACAATTAACGGCCTTTTAATAACCTTCATGTGATTTTCTTGTATACCTACACGCTGAGAAGAACAGCATTATCACGGGCCTACGGAAAACGACTGTGTGAAAAAGTCCTAAGACATTTCTTGAATAAAAAAAAACAATTTCTATAAAAGTTTACTTTCTACGTGTGATACACGATTGTCTGATATGGACCTAATTAAAGTACTTAAGTAAATAGGTACCGCAATTTTATTATAAATAAGGAGAACGCTCTTGAAAATGGCATTATAGTGAACGTGCTAGTGATTTGCGATGCAATTGCAGTAAAAACTTATTTACACTGTCTGAAATAAAGTATAAAACGGCCGAATAGTAAAATATATATTTTAGTATCGTTTAATTTAGTTGTTTAACTACAATGTCACTAAATATTTAATGCATAATCTGATTGTCTTAAAATTCATCAACAACATCTGCATTGCGTTTTTGGCGAACAAAATCTTTCCACCCATTATAACTAAATTTATATTTTAAATAGTATGTCATACAAACCTTAAAAACAAAAGACTATTATTATATTTAAAGTAATACTTAAGAAAAAGTCGTAATAAACAATATTAGAAGGTCGTATGAATGCACTAAAACTATCAATGTTATCTTGTAGACGATGAAAAATCAATGATAAGCCGACACTTATAGGTTTAGGTAGGTATTTACGTCTACGGTATGTTAAGTTAATGACTCTTTTGTTTTCATTATTAATCTCTTGTAGTAGTGTTAATTTCTGTAATTGAGCTGTTTTGGTATTAGGTATCTAAGTATATACGTTTTAAGGTGGCGGATACCCCCCTCTTTTTGGTTGGTAAAACCATTTCTTGCGAAATATCTGGAAATGTAAAATATACCTATCCCTAAGCAATACAAAATTATAAAATATTTTTTTCTTATAGAAATAGGTAGGTATAAGCAATTTTTAATAAAAAATATTTATTTTTGTTGTCTACAATATGAAATGCATGTTTATAAAATTACTGCACGTTTTTACAATTTTTTTTCATTCTTATGCGCTATTAATTTCAATAAAATGAAATGAAAACCGACATATATTTGAACCAAAACGTCTTTTGCTGAGCAACAGTAAAAGATACAGGTATACCTTTCAGTGTAAGTGACTTTTTTGGCACTATCCAGGCCAAATCAACTAAAAAAAAGTCAGTTACGTACGGTATCTAGTAAAACAAGTTACAAAATTCTGTTTGGGATCATTTTAGATACCAGGGTTCTTTGTTACATTTTACCTACATGTATCCGCGACATTTTCATCGTATCTCATTTTATGGGTATTTTAGTTTGCTGTTAAAGATTTAACTATTACGATTTTAGGAGGGTCGTCCGTCAGTGAAATATCCGGATAAATAAAATAAATTACAATAATGATTAAGAACCAATCCGATCTTCAGTGCCAATGTCGACTAAAATTGGCACATGGTTCCTACGTTAAAATCATGATGTTGCGGCCTGGCAAAGCCATCAGACTTTAAAAACTTAAGTAAAATAAACAGTAGTTCTCACCATGTGGATATGCAATGCAAGATGCGACTGTCTTCGAGAAGGCTCCAGCACCCATGAATTCGAGGAAATCTCTTGGAGAACGCTGATCACTGGGTATACCATCTGCAGTTCTTGCTGCCATCAGTCTGGCCTTTACACCCTCGTATAGCACGAAATGGACTACAGTTTCACTGATGCCCATATACGAGGCTGTTATACCTTTGTAGAATCCTTTGATACCCTGTATAAATGTCATATTGTTTTGATAAGTTAACTATATCCAATTTAGTAATGAACGACAGTAACTCATTTATTAGATGATTCTTGCCCGATTACGGTTCAAGGCGTTATCTATTTTGCTATTGCCAAAGGTAAAGGTCGGGGCAGACATCCACCTGGTAAAAGATAATTGCTGCTTTTGCGGAGCAGTTACTGCTCATGTGTCTTTTAACTTCTTTCGGGTCTACCTAGGGCAATACCTTAATATATTGTTTATAGCATGATGACAAGGTGGTTACAGATTATAACAAATTTATTGAGAAGAGAAACCCAGCACTACGGCTTGTCGTTCCCTAAAGTAAAGATTGTAAGAAGTAAAGTTTGCGTTGCAAGTTTCTCTTCAATTAGTGGAAAGTGGATATCAGCACGCACATCTGTACTTATCTTTAACACTAATGTAACTCAAATTTTTCTAGCAATACAAGCTAGACTTTCATGATTACTGTTTGAAAAATGGTTGCCGCCAAGTTCTAGGGTAGCGCGGTAGATTTGTCTTTTAAAACATATATGTATTCGAATAGTTAGATGGACACTATCTAAATCAAATAAGTTCAAGTACCGTCTTAGCATATATCCTCTTTATACACTGCACTGCTGTCACATTCTGTCCATCCAACTGCAATCTTGTCTTAACGAACCAAATGGGATTTGTCATTGTGCAAGATACAAACCCTGAAACATTAACAACCTGTAGTTTCTACATGATAAACGTGCACAACACTTAATATGTATATTTGAATAGGGATATGAGAGAAAGACGATGCGATAACATAATGTTTATTGTAATCATGTCGCATAACATGTATAAATGAACTTCAATGGTATGGAAACTTGAGTAGACAATAACAGTATGTATGTATGAACATGTTTACCTGCAGCACTGGCTGCGGATAGATGCACGATTGGAGTGTCCGGTGGTATATTCTGGTTCAAAATCGCCTTCGCTTGCGAATACGTGCAGAAGTATATAGCTCTAGACGGCGCTACTCCGACTATGTTCGGACCTAAGCCTTTGAATAATGCTTTAGGACCCTCAGTCTGAACTATATGTCTGGAAAAAAAAAGCTCTTGTCAGTAAATCACCTTTGCACCTTACAACGGTGATGATAGTTATCGAGTGTACGTATGACGTAAATGGATATCTCTTTCATTGAGATAAAACTTTAATGTCAACACAACTATTAATATCGACTCTGTTTGAGGTCGAGTCACAACCTCGAGAAAGTTTAACTTCAAATTAACGTGTTTATTCAGCGGAGAAGGCAACAGATCTTACATCCAAGATAATGCTAATATGAAAGGCAAACCGATAAGCGATCGTGCAGTATCGGCGGCGGTTAATCTGCAAATAAGACGCACCAATAGGGCCGCTCGCAAATCCATACCACGTTTAGTTCTCGTGACAGTTGGGCATCATAGCTCTTATCTATTAACACTCGCTTGATAACCGGGCTAGCTGGTAGCGATACCGACTGCTCCTGTTTGCTTCATTACATTACTTAAACAAATGTTCTTTTTTGTATCTTACAAATAATATATTTATGCTTTTTCGGTAATCGTCATTTCATGCCGTTGGAAAATTTATATAAATACGGATGTCTTATTTCTTTGACTTTTTTGCGGTGTTTGTTTACAAATTGTGAGCATACTTATTTCTGACTTTGCACACCAACTGATATGGAGCTCTCGGCGTAACTACTATCCAGAAACATTCACATTTTACAGATAATATTGACAAAAAAAACCAGTAGCCATGTGCGTATACAGCTATTCGTTTTGTGGACATCTTATCCAAACTTGGTAAACATACAAGGAAAATCTAATAAATCAACTGTGACTTCAAATTAAGCACAAATATTTTTATTTAAAATCACAATTAGGATCAGCTCCAGGAGCGCCATCCTTCAAGAATCAATCATCCGCGGTACAATCAATCAATAGATGGATGTAAATATTTAAAGTAAGGTCAACGAAACTGGGCTACGCTACGCAGCACAGTAGAAGCTAACACACAATGCTGCCTTCCAAATTAAAAACACCGTAACTGGTATACAGGTTTTGAAAAGTGAGCTTAAAGATGCACACAGTAAAAGTGACTTTTCTGTAGCGTGATGCATGAATTTACGGTGTTCTCTTTTAGTATAACAGAATGGCTGCCCGCCAAAATGATAATACACACAAAATTACACATATAGCAAACACTTTACACTCAGCTGTAACGTGCTTCTGTCGCAAATTAAATTCATAAGAGTAGTAACGCAAATTGTTGGAAGAATATTGCGTTGCGTGTGAATCAGTCTCGATAAGGAAAAACATAACATCTTTTTATAATCGTAGTTTAATAGTTAATTAAACTGTGACGTTAATTTTAATCATAAATATCATTACAACTTTATGTTACATCTCTAGATCTTAATCGATTAGTATTTAATTACATAATACATCTATTATTAACAGGTATTTTTCGTATATAAACTCGAGAAGTTTTTTGATATTCTTATGCTTGTCCTTTGACTAAGCCGATGAATATATCAGCCATATTTGCCAGAATAAAGAGTAAATTAATATTCTCGTTAAGGATTTTAATTTAATGTACAGCATTAAAAAAAATAAAGAAATTAAATGTTAGTGAAAGATATAGATATTTCCGATTTTACAAACTTTATGGGAATAAAACAATAAATGTAGTAAGCAAATCTAACAGCGTAATTACTATTAAACGGTGATTATAATCAAGTAAAAATAAATAACAACAACAATTGCTGCAAATAATTCACAAGAATCTTACCTGATGCACTGTATAAGACTCATCCTGGACGGTGTCCTGGCGTGTCCGGCCCTCGCACACTGTTGTACCTGACAATTGTACGACATCAGCATACGATCTGCTTGCTTGCTGTATGCGAACATCGCGCCCATCGTACGTCTGTAGCCCCATTTAGCCTCCTGTATATACGGCCAATATTATAACCATCGCTTGTGTCAAGCTTACATGCGATTGGCGGTAAAGGTTTAGATAAAAGCAAATGAATAAAATTCTATACAATGAGTGGGTACCTACAGCATCTTTTTTGACGTAACCGACATATTATGTGGTAATGTTTAAAAAATTAAGACAGGAACTAAATATAACAATGTAGTCTAGGTGAAATCAAATCTATCAGTATTTATAGTGACAAGTGATACAACCTTTTTAAATTTACGTCTTGTTCCACTTTAGGTTTGATTGTGTTTTTCTTACTAAAACTGTAAATGCGGTTCAATGACATTATGCGCCGTCAGTCGCGTAAACTAATATACTAACTAAAATTGTGAGATACACGCGACCAACGTGCCTTCAGCAGCAATCAATGTTATGACTTTATGACCATACCATATTTGACACATTTGCGTAAATAATATGAGTATTATGAACAGCTTGATATTCAATGCAGGACATACGTCTGTCCTAAATACAGGAATATAATTAGGCGTTTGTTTACACAAATCAAGTAAGATTCAGTGTCATTACTGCTAAGGCGTATGCTGCTACTCGTATTTGCTCATAGCGCATGATTTCAGACAGTCTTCAATAAGCTGTTTACACTATAATCATGTACGGTTTTATTACAATGGTTCAATTTTCTAATTTCAACCAGCCTATTACTAGATAGTAAAGAATTCGTCGGTTCGTCTAACTAAAAACTAACATAAAATGTATAACGATCTATTAGCCCAACAGTGCAAATAACCAATAACACATAGAACATCACATTCTAAGTACATACACATAAAAAATGTAAAAAGCGAGCGAAACTATATAGGTGCGCTTTACACAAGAGATGGAAGCCATTGGCTAATGTTTCCATAATACTTATTCCAAAGTTAAAATATTCATTACGTATCCCTTTGAGAAAAGATTTTAAGAATTTCTATATTTTGTATGACAAAAGTCCTAAAGGACATATTTTGACAGGCAAACAAAATTGACTTTAATGTTTATTAAAATGAGATCTTCGCGGCTAGCTCGCTAAGCGTGTCTGACATAATGCATGGTTAACACACATTTATTTACTTATCCATTATTCTTAAAGTCACATCACAAGTTAGTGCGTCAGTAGCAGAAATGACAATAAAATAAATAAAAATATGCTACTATTTGACCACGGATAAATGGTCAGATGGCTTATTGGTTTTAGCGATTGTATAGTCAAGAACTGTAAATCCTTACACAGAAAATAAAACTTACAATTTTGTTTGCTGTCAATATGTCGCTTACGTCATTTAAAATTCCTACGGTTTTTAAATCTATTATTGTGGAAAAATATGACTTAAACTTTACCTCATGTCAAATGGTAAATCAAAATATAAAATTATTATGGTAAATAAAACAGTAGTGTTAACTGTTACAATAAAATCGCAAAATAAACACAGATGTCCTTCATTGAAACAATTCTTTTCGACACGTTATTAGTTACACTTGTAAAATATTTTTGTTTTAGTTTTTGCTACCGTAAAGGTGCTCCCTCACCGCGAACATTCACCTGTAATGTAACGTTTACAGGCTCGATTTTGAGCATTATGTTACAAAATACTATCTCCCTGGTTGCAGAGCATTCGCTTGATGTAACATTCCAAATTCAAAATATTACACATTGTATCATAAAGTTGCGCACTGTAATGCTCGGTTCGCCTCTATCACCAATGTAATGCTCGAATTGTATCATTGCAAGTTGCGCACTGTAATGCTCGCTTCGCCTCTCACATTGATGTATGTAAGGTTACTTTACAAATGCTTGCGGTGAGGGAGCACCTTTATATAAGTATATATACTTTAATGGCACGCATTACTTGCACTTTTGATAATCTAGGATAGGCTTTATCAATGTAGTGACTAATCAACTAAATTGGCGCGTGTATGCAACGTGCTTACGAGTACACAAAATGCTTACACATTATAAAATTGTAAACATAGTAACACTTGTGTACCGTTTATTTATGAATATAATGACGTGTGTGGTAATCGAAAATGTTAGTAAGTATATAATATGTCCTGAACTTGATCAAATTATTCAATAATATTTCAACGTAAAGCTACTAGACTAAAGACTTTTAATCATGTGATAAAAAATTGTATTGGTACCGTGGATCTTGTGATTTGCTAGAACGTATCCAATGTTTCATCTCTTGTAAAACACAACAAACACTAAACGACCTATGAAATAGCTACGAGTGCCTGCGAAACCTCAGTTACACAGTTCTAATAAATATCCTTTTGCTTGCTCTAATAGATAGGTATACTAGTTCACACAATAGAGGCATGTAAATTTGTGTTACTGTAATACTTACTGATAATAAATTGTATACATACCAGTAAGTGCTAACAATGTCTGAGTAAGTATAAAAATAAACCGAGATCAATCAAATTAAGGAAAATAACTGAACAATCAAGCCTGAAGCCTTGTGCGGTGATTAATTTTAGATGAACCTTGTTTTTATGGGCTATAATTATAATAATATTACTAAACGGTATTATGTATCTCACTTGCAAATAGGTGTAAGAAAATTGCGCGCGTTCGGCAAATATACATCTTATAGTGTTTAGAATGAGGTTCAAACTGTTTAGAATAATTCTTAACATTACATATTTTGCGTGGCAGTATTCCTTAGAGGGTGTAAAAGCATTTAGAGGCATCATTAATGTTACTTTTATTACACAATTACCTCCTCACAGAACTATGTTGTAAGAGGAGACGTTTAACAATAATTATTGTTATTGTATACTATATGATGACTTGATGAGAAATGGAACGCCGATGAAGGAATAGAATATTTTTTAGTTTGACGATACTTTCTATAATAATAATAATAATAATAATATTCTACCACATTCAAACAGCGCCATCTAGCCCCAAATTAAGCAATTATATTTGCTTGTGTTATGGGTACTAAACAACTTACTGATATACTACTTATATACATTTTTTTTTTTTTTTGTAAATACATACATATTATAGATAAATTACACCCAGACACAGAACAAACAATCATGCTCATCACACAAAGGTTTGTCCCGGGTGGGAATCGAACCCACGACCTCCGGCTTAGCAATCAGGGTCACTAACCACTAGACCAACAGGCCAGTCTATGGATAGAGTGGATGGAGAGAGTAGAGATAATTTCTAGATTCGATTTAGATATAGACCGCTTCTAATCGTGATGATCGCCATTTCAAGAGTTTGCCGAATAGTAAACAAAGGTAGCGAAAGCGAAAAGGTAGCATAGGGCCTTATCATTACCATTATAAAGTTCCGTAAGTTAAGATTACACTACCCTACGTCATTCTATCCTTCATGTAAAAAGAGATCATTCGAACGGAGTCGGATCGACTCGCCATGCGGGGAGAGAGGTATCGTAAAATATCTGTTTTGATATCGCGGTCTTAATGTCTGATTGTACATAAAGATATCTAAATTTAGTAATCTGTAAGCACCGATATAAATGTGTAAACAACTTGAGGTAACAAAGCGAGATAGGTACTACATTATAAGAACGAGTTCGGGCCAATGCGCCAATTTCTAGACAGACGAAAATAGCAGTTTGTTGCGATAATGACAGATGCGCATAATACAAATTACTATTACATAACAGTATCTAGTTTAGATTTAGAATAACTCAGTTATAGTGTCATGTTTTATCTTTCATTCTCTACTCTAACAGCCATCATCTGAATACACACTCCCTTTTGCTTTCATGTCATCCTTCACGCAATTCATTTAGATTTTCTCTGATTTCATTCGCCCTTTTTATTTCTCATCATTTTAGGAAAGTGGTCATTGTCGACTGTAAGGTTCTTATTTATATGTATGCAGGTCATTTATTCTCATCACATGCCTATTATTTTCTATTACCAATGCAAACTTTAAAACTTTTCTATTACTGTTGGCACTTTCAGACTTATCTTACTATAATTATTGTGTAAAAGGGAGCACTTAAGTTGGAGCTGAAAGCCAGCCAATTCTTACGTTTATCCTGTATTTTATATCATCAACATTTCTTTCACTTTCAATAACCAATAAGTTAAAACCTGATTAATCAGTATGTTGACCCACCGCACGTTTGTTATTATAGTAATAGTATTGATGATACAAACAAAACCGATGCCGTGTTACTCACGGAACAACATAATGGAAATATAAATATGTATGCGTGTATGTTATAATATATGTGGCCTAAGGTCATCTTGTTATGTCAGACACACCCACTTACATCATTCGCGGATGCCGGATGTACAAGGTAGCTATTTTGTAGCGTAGTTGTAAAGATGAACTATTTTTTTTCAATCGTAAATGACTCGGTCAAGAAGAGTTATTCCGGTCTGATCCCCCAGATCTGAAAGTATAGAAGCCTAAGAAAATAGTTTTCATTTCTTTCGCCTGAAATCTATCGAACCATGAATATCGGCTTTTTTCAAACTATAACACCAGATGATTGATGAAGACATTGGCCCACTCACGGGTACTCACGGACAAAATGATATAGCGCCTTGTCGTTTTTGGATTTCAGTAGTGATGGATAGATCCGCGATTCAGGCCATAATTTGATTTTATATTATTACACTCCCGCAGAAATTTGGGTTAAATTGGACTAAATTTAGACGTACTCAATTCGAGATCCTGTTGAGCGTGGCCTCGATTTTGTATGCAAAATTTTCTTGAACAAGGTATAAGATCATGCCTTTCTTAAGAAAACGGTCGTTCAAAACATATTATTATAATAGCGACCCTAATTTGTCAAAACAGTCGTGCCGTATAAGCATTATACCAAGCATACACAAACGTCAAGTTGATGCTGAAATGAAACGCATGTACTATATGACGTCACATCTCCACGAGTGTATTACGCAGGATGGAGACCTCAACGCGACATCTGTGGGTACTTTTACTACGTCACTGAGATAGTTTGATACTGTAGCTATGATTGCGAATGAACATGTTATATTGTTTTCTGTATTCCGCATAGAAAAACAGGGGTATTGTAGCTTTGGAATCTCACAGTTTCGCTGCCGGCATTCATCAGATTGGATAGCGAAAGTGCATCGGTAACTAGACATGTACGCTGCAGCCAATGAATGTTTATTGCAATTTCAACTTGGTGTGCATAATTCTACTTATAGAACAACCTTGAGCATTCATGTCTAATGACATTGTCCAAGGTTATTATTAATCTACAACGCAATAAACTTAGACCATAACAATTTAACCGTTTTTAAGTCAAGTTTGCAGCGCAAATAATTGATGTACTAAACGGTATTTCTTTAAATGGTTTCAATTAGGGTTTTCTGAAATGGCGCTCACGAGGTGGCAGCACTGACGCATCAGGTCCAGGCATCTATCGCGCTTTAAATCAACCAATGAACCGTTAACGATTCTATTTATTTCAAACTGAATGGTTTTTGTGAATGGAGGAAGACCTTTCACTTAAGTGGCGCTAAACCTATTATTGTGAAGAGTATTGTTGCTGTATGAGCCTGTTTAATTTTAGTCTTTAAAAATCGATAGGGACTATGTTTTGCGTCGTCGACGTCTTACGGCTTTCTTAACGCCATCTTTATCCATTTTTGCCAAAAAAAAATTAGAGAAAATGAAAAAAAGAAACAAACTTAAGAAAAATTGCCAGTACTTTCCTTATAGTGTAGGTAACAGGTTTACTAATGTTTAACCAACAAAAGTGGTAGTTGAATTATTATTTACTAAGTAGCTTCCCGTGGCGCGGTTTCACTCGCATCGTTGCTTACTGTTCTGCTCCCTTCGCCAGTAGCGTGATGTTACATAGCCTATAACCTTCCTCAAGAACTGGGCTATCATATCATACGCAAAAAGAATTATTCAAATTCGACTGGTACTTAGTTCCAGAAATTAGCGCGTTTAAACAAACAAACTCCTTCGTTTTTACTGTAGATTATGTTCTTGAACAATGAGTCGTTATAAAAGCTTTTCTGCTATAATTTTATGATTGATTATTCTGGTTTTTATTTTAATAAAATGCAATGTAATAAAAGCTTCATATGCTGCAGATACATCGTTATCGATTTTTATAACAGCGTTTTCGTTTGCGCAATTTATGTTCCTAGCATTATTAGCAGCATATTTAACCCCTCAGTCCAACAAAAAACAGATTCGCAACAATCGTCTAGCATTAAATGTCATTGTCGTTCTGAAACATAAAAAGTTTTTATTTCATGCAATGGTGATACACCTGAAACGAGCCACGGGAATACAAATACCTACTTACATTGTTTGTTGCACTTGGCCTAGTTTTCCACGTCTATTTTAGATTATTTCTCGAAGCTGAGAACCGCTAATAATAATAAACATATTGTTACAAGTTTAAGATGTAACAAATGTTTAAAACAGATATGTAAAGATAAACAAAATATTATTGACGCATAATCGTCATACAAAAAAAACCTATTTACGCCAAATTTGCTAATGATACGAGTAGACACAATAACAATATTTTATTGATAGTTCTAAGGAATTTACTTATATCCTGAATTTACATTTATCTAGAGGAAATAATAATCCTACCCGGTAAAAGTATCTAAAATAGAAATTATCTATAGATGAACCGCAAATCAGATCGTTTCTATGTTACAAAATATATAGGGCAGATACAGCGCAGAAGTTTTAGAAGGTAGCTGTTTACATTTTTCTAGTTAATCGATACTTACTAAAAATAAATTCCAAAGATAATTGACACAATTGGCTTGTAACTAAATGACTGGCTTGGTAATAGATAGGTTTGCGAGGTTCAAATATTCACGACCACGAATCGGTGATGGTTATGGATCGGGACCACTCCGTGTTAGAGAGTAGAGAGTGTGTTAGGCCGATGATTCCGGTTTATAGACCAACCTCTATGAGTAAGAATCTTAAGAAGTTTGATTATTGGTATACGCAAGATGATACATGCTCATAAGTAAAAAAACACAATCTGTTAGGTTGAAAGCCGACTTCAGTACTGCTTAAAGTGTGGGACGATGGAAAATTAAAATTATTCTAAATTTTTCATTTAATATAAGAATATCATCACTCATCACAGTCTTCACAGTAGCACAACATCGATCACTATCTCGGTATGCTGACAAAAAACATGCGCATGGACGTAAACAAACCTTAAATATTTCTAAGATATTATAAATGCGAAAGTTTGTATGTGTTTGTGTATCACAACAATTTACATTACAATATCTAGCATAATGCTGAAACTTCACTAACTCTCTTCTGCTGACATGACAGTAGGTACAGTGTTTTATTTAGGAGTACTAGAAACCAAAATACCTGTATAACCTAATATGTTGTGGTTTTTCTGTTAGGTATACAATTTCACCGGTTTCAATTTGACCCAGAATTTTTCTAAGTAAATCTCGAATCTCTCTACCTTAAAATTGTTTTCGTAATTATTTTCTTATTTTATACCGTAGCGACAGGGTGATTAGTGCTCGATAATGTTTTTCTACAATATTTTGCATTTGCTAATGTAACGCCAGTCAGTGCACTTAGATTTATTTATAAACATCCTTGAGATATTACGCGTAACAATTTATGCGAGTATCGTATAAATTGATCAGTTATAGAGTTGTCAATTCAAAACAGTTTTTTATCAAGAATACGAAATATGTATAGTCTAGAAATGGCGTGACGTATGATTTTTCAAACACGATGATGACTATTGATGACATACTTATTTAATTTGTGATGAGATATGATTAAATTCTTTGAATATTCGTGTAGCCTCCGATCTGAAATATGGCACAAATCTGTTAGTGTTCTAAGAGGTAACTAAGGGATTGCCTGCTAACAGGGTGCCAAATGCGAGTTGTTTTTACGTTAACGCGATCGAAACGTTTACCGCGTTTGACTCTCTGATTGATTAAGAGCTAGGAGCGGACCAATCGCAGCGCGGAATGTTATAAACGCGTCGATTGCGTTAACGTAAAGCAAACCTGCAATAGGCACTCATGTAGCTATATTACTTGCGTATTAAGTACATCGTCATGTCCCCGATCCGTCCCCTGGTGCTTGTGGTGACTATGACTCCTCCTTTGGGATAGGGTTTGTGTAGCAGTAAAAGTTTGATAGATTTTGCACCTTATTATTTTCTACCAAGTCTTAACTGATATACCAGTTCGACAAAGCAGTTATTAAGATGTCTATGGCGATTTGTGCGAATCGATTTAGATGGAATCTGACTTGAAATAACAAATAAAACTATTCGTCATTTAATATCTATCTTTCACGTCATGGGGACTTCAGTGAAAGGCACGGAAAATTTTTCAAGAATTGATTTTGTAAGCTCGCGATCGGTAAATTAAGTATGGGCTTTATAAAGCATTAAACATGCATAACAATTGTTTGGTAACACGCCAATTTCAGGTTATTAATGTAGTTGTTTCTCATCTATACTAATATATAAAGCGGAAGAATTTATTTGTTTGTTTGTTTGATCGCGCTAATCTCTGAAACTACCAGACGGATTTAAAATTTTTTTTTTGCGTATTATAGCCCAGTTTCTGAGGAAGGTTATAGGCTATATAACATCACGCTACTGGCGACGGGAGCAGAGCAGTAAGCAAAGATGCGTGTGAAACTGCGCCGCGGCAAGCTAGTTAATTCATAATAGGCACCAAATCTTGTTTTAACAGAGAATTGCGCTCACTAATTAGGTAGGTCCTGCTCCAGCTCTTTGCTGCATATAAACGCTTCAGACTCCATTCTAATCAAAGCTCGCGATCTACTTTAGCATGATTCGAACAGAAAATAATTCTGAAATGCAAATATAATAGGAAGGTAGTATCCAACTACCTATGTAAACGTGTCCATACATTGTTATGCGGGCGTTAATACGCCCGCATAACAATGTATGGATAATAACTTCCAGAAAGTAACAAGATCTGTTTGTTGCACTCGGCACTAGGATCAGTATTTCGTTACATTTCGCACCTAATATTCTATATAAATCTACTTCCGATACTTTATCAAAAACAGTACTGTCATTAATGAAGAACACCGTCACAAAACAGATTATTGAAAAACGTGCGTTAAGTTCAAAACATAAGTTGCATTGTTCCTGTAACGTGTATTGCACTTACGTCGTTCTTTCATAACGAAGCAGAATAATGTTTGTTGGCGTCTAGTTGCGCCATTGAAAACCAAATCATAAGTATTTAATATATGAACGACAAACACGGGTGACATACACGCAGTAGCAATCAGACACAAATAGATCGTAATAGCATATAATAAGCCTATACTCATGATTCCTATGAATAACGTATCTAATAAGAGTGGGTTCAAATGTTTGAGATTGCATTGCCCATCCGCTGGATACCACCTACGCACTCTTCTATAGAAATTGCTCCTATATGTATGGTTTATTACGTAAAATATTTATTAGTCTGGAAATTGGAGGAAGTAAGTTTGATGGTAAGTGAATGTCGTAGACTATGGAGATGGTGTGTCAAGGATGCTCTCGACTGTAAAGAATGGACAGATAGAAGAAAAGAAAAAAGGAGATAAAAGGGGATAATTGGCCTGCGGCGTTTACTTTGAGTATATTACACATTGACCATCAAGGATTGAGTAAGACAGAATTCACGTTAAATGCGGGCGCTAATAATAACTACAATTAAGATGGTTGTTGGACCACTAGGCCACAATACACAGGCACTATATTAAACAGTACATTTTGCGATAAAATTTCCTGGGACACGTCTAGACATTAAGACAAACACACCCTTCAAATTTCAAGTCACTTACTTCTAAAACAAAGATCTTTTAATACGTGTCATCCCCAATTTCACTCTTCTAAAGCCACTCTTGTCAAAGATATTAATGAAGACATATTTTATTACAATAGAAGTATTCCAAAACAATTTTTTTAAAACTGTAAGTTGAAAAATGAAGAAGTTTCATACAATTGTTTTCATCCCTTTCAACACACTTAGGGGTTGAGTTTAAAAAAACCCTTTATTAGTACACCTCTAGATATTAAGACAAACACACTCCCCAAATTTCAAGTCGCTACGACCAGCGGTTTAGGCTGTGCGTTATCTGTCAGTCAGAACAAAGCCTTTTATAATATGTATGGATAAACGGACGACAAACATACCAAAAAAAATGGTGGAATTTTGCAACGAGATATTTATTATACCTCGCAATGCTACTCTACAAAGAAAGACCGTCTTAAGTGCATAAGCAAGTTACAAGAAAAATGATTCTAACGTGTTCGACTCAAGATTCAGTTTCCCGAAACATGCATGGTAATCTTAATTAGCGTGCAAAATGATGACCGCGAGTCATTACTTGTTTCGCTTGGCACACAACAACAAATACCTAATCATTTACTTGTAAACAAACATTAAACTACTGCTACTATTTTGATATTGACTTATTAATTAGCCTCTTACGACAATCGTGAGACGTAAGCAAAACCAAATTGGCACAAAAAACCAGTTATTATTCAGATCATACGCCCTTTTTTAAATGTTATCTGCGATCTTTTTGATAAACCGTATATGATTAAATTATGGTGAATGCGTATTCGGAACAGGTTTGCAATTGTTATGCTAGCAAAAATTCAACAATTTATTGTATTAGTGCGCAGTTTGTTAACTAAAGCAGATATTTGATTGTTTAAAAGAGTATTTTAACTCAATAAACAACAAAGTTTATATAATAACTAGCTTACCGCAGCGCGGTTTTACCCGCGTTAAGTTACATCTTTGGTTACTGCTACATAGACTATAACCTTCCTCAAAATCTGGGTTATTGAACGCAAAAAGAATCATTTAAATCCGACTGGTAGTTCCAAAGATAAACGCGTTCAAACAAACAAACAACAAACAAAGTCGCAAGTACGCTTTATATAATAGTAGGTATAGATAATATGCTATTTCTATGCTACTAAGAAAGTTCAGCTGGCAAAGCGACCTTACCGAATGGCGTTCAAGAAATGGATCAAGGAGTGTGAGCCTTTCAGCGCAACATGGGCGGATGGTATCACAACTATCGTATATAAAATTTGGATGGAAGCTGGAGACTTACTAAAAATTTCAACGAGTAAATTTTCACTGACAATGCATCCACAGAAGCATCAGGCAGGCACATAGCTTATAAGGCTCCTTCATCCATTACCACCACGTATGAAAAGGAAGACTGAACCAGAATCCAAAAGCCATAAGGTAAACATCTTCAAACGCTTGCAACTAGAGATGGGACGTATTTACGCTACCAGGTCTTAAAACCAGGGTTTCGCTTCGAAGTACGGCGCCCTGGTACGACCAGACAATACTTGCAAGTATGAAAGTATGTGCTACAAGACGAACGCGCGATAGCATAGCATAGAAATACGATTCATATTTCAATGTAGATAAAAAACACACTCGTATTTAGTGAATAATAAATACTTTTATCTTCAAAGTATTTTTTTAATCATACGAATTTGCTCCTTACTTTACTAAGAATACAGGTTGAATTTCTATGGAAGTATTTTAGGTAAGACGCTCGCGTCCAATACTTGCAAGTATGAAAGTAAGTGCTTTAAGGCGAACGATAGCATAGAAAAATGATTCATATTTCAATGTAGATAAGAAACACACTCGTACTTTGTGAATAATAAATACTTTTATCTTCAAAGTATTTTTTTATATACATGAATTTGTTTCTTACCTTACTGGGAATACAGGTTGAATTCCTATGCAAGTATTTTAGGTAAGGCGCTCGCGTCCAGCGTGGTAGCGGGTTGCCATACTCGAACCCGACTTTTAGCAACATAACTTCTTCAGATCAATGTGCCAGCTGTTCGCTAAGGTACATTAAAATTAAATAGCTTTTTGTTACATATTTTATTACATAGTATACAAAAGGTTCTTGTTTTTCAAGTATTTATTAGTTCCATGTGTATTAATGCTAATAATATGGCATGTTTACATTTTAAAATAGCTTGGTAGCAGATGATAATTTTTTTTTTGGTGCAGAATTGGCGTTGTGCCCAATTAATGGTGTTAGTTCGGTTCACTGTCAGTTGCCTATCGAATCATTGAACTGTTGTGTATACAAGGAAGTCCGTAGATTTTAGCGTGTGGATTGAGAACAATTTTGTATTTAGACCGGCAACCAAAAAGTCTACATAAAATATAGCTGTGTTTCTTCCTGCTATATCTCTGAATCAATCTTATCTACTTTAATAGTTTGAGCTCGTTTAAAGCCACTGTTGGGTACGAGACTCACCTTTATTACACCGTGCGTTCGTTGACGATCTCAGAATGTCAAAGGGGACAGACATCTGCACGGTCGGAACGTATGGAGTTTTCTACTTTTAATTATTAATGATTACTCAGCAAAATATTCCACCAAAAGTCAGGATTTTTCGTAGCCATTCAGAAATATAACGAACTACCACTTCAAAATACGTGACTGGGTAACATTTAATCATAAGTCTCTACTAGTAAATTGCACCACTTTAGCCCAAAGACAAAGGCCCTCATTTAAGAAACATTTTGGATGAAGTTGTTGCCTTAATCACCAAGCTTGCCAAGCGTTGCCGTTAAATACATAGAGGAAAGATTATTTCTTTGTAACTATGTGACCTTATATTTAGTTCCATTTTAAGATAAAGCATGAGGTAATAATAAAAAATGCGAAGTCTGATAATACACGAACTGGTGCTTACATAGAAATGAGTACATAGTTACAATAATATGTTTTGAGAACAAATTTATCAGTAACAAGGATATTTTCAGACTAAAGGAACTAAGTAAAATCTCATGCAAACGAAATCAGCACGTACAGCCAATTTGTTAAATGGCACTGCAAGTGTTTTAAGTATAGCTGTGTTCTGTGTGTACACCAGAAAACCAGAAATGGTTCGAAAATTTTAAACCTAGCAGATTATTATTATTATTGTTGGGCTAGAGCCCAGAAGACGTCAGCGGACTCTTTACTACCTCGACCTGAATTGATATTTTGTAGCGCCCTTGTTATTTATAATTTCTTGCTTAGTCCTGATGCAGATAGTCTGCGCAGAGAGACTGTATCTTATCTGGTTGCGCCAAGTGCTGTCTCAAATGTATACTTCTTTTGTGCATGATTGGTCCACAAGAGCAGAAGACATGCATTGCATTCTCCCCAGACCCTTGGCACACATTTTGGACCGGCTTAGGCTGAGTTTAAACATAAATATGGTACTTTATTTTTAGTGGCCGGTGAGTATTCTTATTACCACCGACATTTTGCACCTACTGAGTTGAAGCAGCTCTTTGGTGCGTTTATTGTCATGGCCTTTAATAAGCGCTTTGGAGAGGCTCTGTCCTGAGGCAGATTGGCACGCTCTTTGCGCTTTTATTTGGCACAGGTCTTTGAGGAGGGTATGGGCTCTTTGTTTAGAGATACCACAAAAAGGTTCTGGTCCTTTCATTAGGTTGTTAACGCCGTTTCTGGCCAGTGCATCCGCCTTTTCATTCACCTCTATTCCCGAGTATTCCGGGACCCATCGAATTTTAACTCTGTTAGATTTCCCTAGGCCATTTAAATTCTTTACTTTAATAAATAATAATAATTATAAAAATAATAATAATATATGGACACTATCACACACCGTCATCTAGTCCCAAGCTAAGCAGAGCTTGTGTTATGGGTACTAGATAATTGAAATATACTACATATACATACTTTTTTTTTGTAAATACATACTTAGAATACACAGGAAACACCCAGACTGAAGACAAATACAAATGTTCGTCACACAAATATTTGCCTTCCACGGGAATCGAACCCACGACACCCGGCGTCGCAGTCAGTTACACTAACCACTAGACCAACAGTGCAGTCTTTTACTAGTTTCGAGTTGAATTCGAAAGAGTTTAAAGGCAGTAGTGCTGCTTGGCTATCAGAGTTAATAAATTGACCTATTAGGATACCAATGTGGTTTATTCAAGTTTACATTATACTTTTAAAATAAAGACCTCTTCTCATACAGAGAAGTTATGAGGTAAGTTACAATTCCACATGCCCCATTCCGAACACATAATTTTGTGTATAGGAAACTGGTTTCTTACAACAAAGGCAATCACGCTGAAAACGTACCTCAACGTTACCTCTGAAAGAGTAGTTTATTATGCGATTGTTTACTAATTATGTGTGGTGTCACAATTTTAACTTAGGTGATACGCTTTTACCAGTGTAATAGGTACCTACTATTATTGTGAATTAATTGTTAGTTTATTTATATTACCGTGACAAATAAAACAACGTTTGTTTTGGATGTAAGCTTTTGCGACTCATAATAGTCATAATATAATTAATGTTGTTTTAACATAATAGAATACACAGTGTCAAGGTTAAAATTAACACAATACTGCCATGAATAGTTTTGTTAAACTGCGTGGTGCTTCAAAATATTAAGCGTGGTGCTCTAAAATTTAGAAAACATGAAACATAACGCTATGCTATGCTTGCATAACAATAAACAATAGTAATAGATAGTATAATACAATCATAATTACATTGACATTTAATTAATAACTTTCCGTCAATTAAGTTGAAATAGTGGAAAACTAAAATGTTCATCTCTGATGTCGCATGCCGAGTACCTAATCTTTCGAACGAATCTTGAATACCATAGATTCGAGATTCGACCGTCTTTCAAATTTGTCCATTACTTCGCTCATTGTAAATTTGTCCATTACTTCGCTGACATTGTAGCAAATAATAAAGTCAGTAGAATACAGTGCAATAACACTTGTCTTACCTATGTATTTTTAGAAAATAATATTATTATTGATTGTAACTGGGAAGCACATTTATTATTAAACAGGACTATTTTTCTCTAACACGAAATTGACTTTTAAAATCTAAAGTATGATCTAATTATATGAGACTACGTAAATAACTTTTATAAGTATGCGTTAAGATAATAAAAAAGATTTAGTCATTTCATCTTCAGCCTCTTTGCAGGGCTGAACTAGCAAAAAACACAAACCAAATGTTTCTGTAGCTACAGTTGTTGCTAAGAGTACCTAACAAAGTTTGTTGTATTTAAACTAATTAAGATCGTACGTGTGTAAACAAGCATTATTCCCTAGTGTCTAGTGCATAAGATGTCTTTGCAAAAGTTCGATTCATGGTTCTATAGAAAAAAAATATACTTTTCTTTATATCAAGCCATAGGTGATGCTAAAAGTTATTTATGTTTATGGAGTTTCACCTTAAAAATTCCCAATAATATAAAATTTTGTCGATTCTGATTTCATCAATGTAATCTGCAAATCGCACATTCTATTTCTAACTGGACTGTTCTGAATTCCATTTTGTTGGAATGTCGCGCATGTAGCGTACTTATATCGACCCCCGTAGCTCCTCACTTCCTGACAAGATGTTTTTTTACTTTTTAAATGTAGACCCAATAAACTGCGACGTCATTTATAAACTTCAAAGCTGCCGAAGAATCCGCGATCATATACATTTAGGAACTACGAATAATATTTAAATGTAAATAGCACTATTCAATTTTGGCAACATAATCGTCTGTCGAACGGATAGGCAAAGACCCGACTCGGTAAATATAATATGCTTCTCCTATTGCATCAGCCATTTAATATAATGATTTCAGAACTATTACACAACGTTTGTAAGTTATTTCTAAGTGGAAAATACTGGACGTATTATGAAATCAATAGTAATACGAATCAATTATACCTGATGGTCCGAAAGATTTATTAATTACCTACTTGAGAGGCATGTTTATTGTTGATTTATAGTACTTTTTTTTACCAATATAAAATAATTAGTGGTTTAACGATACTATTGAAAATAGCATCAACAATCAATGCAACGAACGATTTAAGAACGGACTCGGAACAACCATTTAGAAAACCTATATTATTTGTCTGAAATTGAAATAACGGTAGCCGAAAACAGCTAGGCTAGCATACGTTCCGTTAGGTACACACATTTCGTTTTAGTTAAGTTTATTATCGTGTAATAAACACATTTTAAATTATTAAACGTTTAGGCAAATGGTTTTGGCGCTAATTTGTGAACTGCATATTGCTAAGTCTATCATGTCACGATATCTTCATAAAATTTACATTTATTAAGACGACCACATAAATTGAGGGTAATGCAACGATAGCATAGACGTACGTCGACTTTTGCAACCACAAAAAATCTCTAGGTACTTAAGTATATTAGGTATAATACTTAATAATTAAAATAACTTGTCAATATTCGTAATGCTTATTATGGTTTGGCATTAATGAACTAATCTAAAGTAAATTGATCACTTGGATATCACGCAGACTAAGCATTCGATGATAGCATTAATCAAATTTCCATATCAGTCTCACGTTCGACGGAATCCCACAGACACGGTATCAGAAATATTCGCCATCTTAGGTAACAGATAAGTTTATCTAATCATATTAGTAGTGATCAATGTATGGCGCATTTGTATTATTATCTAGATAATAATATTGATTAAAATATATTGGGGGCATAAGTAGATATTTGTGTCGCGGTTTGTTTTAAACTAGACTAGCAAAAGTAGAATTATGGACTTCTTTTGGAAAGAACGTTTGTAAAAAAGATTTTCACAGCTATAAGCTAAATGTTATTATATGCCTTCGGAAACACAGCAGGGATATGAGAGAGCATCCTATGATCATCTAAGATAGTTGAGAATTTGCACCCAAATGATAGGCAGAATCTGCTTACCTCCTTATTTCTGGCACCAGAGGGCGCCGTATGTATCTTACCGCCAAATAAGTTGTCAAACGTCATTGCATTCTTATGGTTTTTACGATTCGCATCGAAACTTTGTGTTTCTTTAAATAAAAGTGAATTTTAACTAACTTAACGAAGTTAAACGTTTTAAAAGTGTTGTTGAGTGTTGTTAAGTGTGATTTTCGTTTTTGTATAACACAGCAGCGTAGTTACCAGGAAGAATGGAGCCGGTAAGTGGTGAACCGAAAGAAGCCGGTATTGTTGCTCTGGATGGGGAACAAAATTCGGCTTCAAGTTATAGGGAGTCTGATAGCAGTTCGTCCTCATCTTCGGAATTTGAGGAGGGCATGGCATCGCCCCTACCTAATAAACGTTCTCGTAACCGTAGGTTCAAGTTGAAACATGTTCAATCTGATCCGCGCGTTGATACTTTAATGTCACAGATGTCTTATATTTCTAACTATTTGAGTCAATGTCAATATTATAGCGCCGAACCACGAAATAATAAAGATGTATTACCTAGTACTAGTAAGAATATTAGTCCGCAGGGGGTAGATGAGAACGACTTTGTTCGTACCTCAGATCCTTTTATTACATTGCCTACTCAACCAGAGTCACTTGCTCTGAAATGGGGTTCACTAAGCATGGATATTGATGACAAAAAGATCATTCCAGCTAGTGATAAAGATAGGCTGGTTGAGTTATGTAAACTACAGCAGTTTGGTACTCAGGCATGGAAAGGTATTAGGTATAAGCGAGTCCTGCAGGGTTGCTTGGCAACCCCTGGTTTTACAGGCCTTAAGATTAATGATGAATTGTGTCATTTCAACAAGGATAAGGATTATTTAGCTTCAACAGAGTCATTATTGGCAGGTTTATCTAACATGGTTTTAGAGCAAAGACAGTTACTACGATCAGAGCTACAGTCTATAGTAAATTGGGCTAGTGCCAATCCGCAGGGCTTAAACCCAAATACATTGTGTGAAAAAATCTCTACTACTTTTGGCCCAGGATCTACATGCCATAAAAACTCTGAGACCACAATGCAAATAATATGTGGTAAGCGTTCAGAGTGTGTTGAAGTACGCCGGGATCGTATTTTGAAAGAAATTTCAAATCAAAATCTTAGGGCAACATTAAGGAATGTTCCACCTAGCGCAGAATACTTGTTCAGCCGGGAAGCTCTGCAGCCTATTATACAGTCCCTCGGAGGGTCTCAGGTCTGGTTGAGTACTCCATCATATTTAAAAGATAAAAGAGCTTCAGCAGGTGGAGATAATTCATTTCAAACTAGAAAGACTCACAGCAATAAAAATAAGGTTAGGATATCTAACAAAAAATTCAAGCGTACAATTCGAAAGACTCAGCCCTTTCGTCAACGTCATACCAATACAGATAAGTCCAACTCCAAGTCAAAAGACAATTGACTCACAGCGGGTTTTCAGAGGGGGCTGCCTGAAGTTTGCCATAGAGAAATGGGCCAAATTAGGAGCAAACAATTTTATTTTAAAAACAATAGCAAATTACCATTTGCCCTTCAGGAAGAGGCCACCTCTGAAATACCCAACCAACCAGTTTTTGCAATGCCTTTCTACCAAAATTTCCCCAGAGATGACACAGATGGTCGAGCAATTAAAGAGCAAGGGCATTTTAGAACGACCGACAGCTCACGACCCAGGCTTTTTCTCGAAGATGTTCCTCGTAAAGAAGTCGGAGGGGGGATTGCGCCCCATTTTCGACCTCAGAGCCTTAAACCAGTATGTAGTTACAAAACATTTTTATTTAATATCACAAATAGAGGTGATAAACTTTCTTCAGGCAGACGACTGGCTGGTGAAGATAGACCTTCATCAAGCGTATTTTCACCTGAGTGTCGCGGAGACGCACAGACGATTTTTACGCGTAGTCTACAATGGAGAAATCCTTCAACTAACAGCATTGCCCTTCGGCCTGTCCTCGGCGCCACGCACCTTTGCAGCAGTTTCAAACTGGGTGTGCGAGCTGCTTCGCCAACGGGGTATCCGCCTCTTAGTATACCTAGACGATTATCTTCTGGCTTGTCAAGACAGATTCAAGCTTATGGCACAGGTTGCGGAAACGCTGTCCACCTTGGAGTCTCTAGGTTGGCATATAAACTACCAGAAGTCAATAACCGAGCCCACACACAAATTAGAGTACCTAGGTCTGGTCTGGGACACCCAGCACCAGACGATAACCTTACCAACTCGGAAAATTGTTGGCATAAAGAGCACTTTATCAAAAATTTTGAACCGCGGAAGCTGCTCCTTAAAAGAACTTCAGAGTGTATTAGGCATGTTGAACTTCGCCAACCATGCGGTGCCTCGAGGACGACTTCACTGTCGCAGGGCACAACTCTTTCTGAGGAAATTTACCCAGAGCGGCCAGAAAAGAGCTCTGTGCCCAAAAGTACGAGAGGACTTACAGTGGTGGTTGGATGCGATAGAGAGCAGTCCAACCCCGTTTTACAAAAAGGAGATCACTCACTTTTTGACCACAGACGCAGCGGATGCGGGCTGGGGAGCTCATTTGAACAATCAATACCTCTCAGGCAGATGGGCTGCAAATCAAAAAAATTGGCACTCCAACATGAAGGAGATGTATGCCGTCTTTGCTGTCATCAAAGCCCAGGGTACACTGTTAAGAAACGCCCATGTCCTAGTTCAGTCAGACAACAGGACTCTAGTGGCATATATCCGGAACCAAGGTGGAACACGGTCACTAAGGCTACTGGGGCTAACAACCAGGTTGATGGAATTGACATACCAATTCAACATAACAATGACAGCATTTCACTTACCCGGGAACCTGAACGGCATCGCAGATTGCCTGTCAAGGGGACGACCAGTACCCGAATGGCATCTGCTACCAGCAGCCACGGAGGCTATTTTCGAGAGGTGGGGTCGGCCGCTAGTAGACCTCTTCGCCTCAAAAGAAACCGCCGTCGTCCCAGAATATGTTTCACTGGACTCAAGAGATGGCTGCGCGCTTTTTTGCGACGCGTTCAGCCAAAATTGGGATTTTCAAACGGCTTGGATATTCCCGCCTCCCAGCATGATACCCAGGGTGCTGGGTCATCTGAACAACGCAAGGGGAACATATTACCTGATAGCGCCGCGTTGGACCCAGTGTTTCTGGTTTCCGGACCTACAGGCGCGTGCCCTAACCGCCCCTCTACCGATAGACAACTTGAGCAAAGTCCTGGTAGACTGGACGACAGGCTTGAGCCCACCTCAAGTTCACAAGCTCATGCTTCAGGCTTGGAAAGTTGGGGGTGGGAAGAACATTTATCAGGTTGGAACAGAGAGGAGCGGGAGCTACTAAAAACAATTCTACTTCATAAATCTGCAATATCAACTTATTGTGCAGCATCAGGAGAAAATTTGTCTAAGAACTTTTTTATACAACAAGTTTTAAAAGCCATATCTCTTTCTAAACCACTCTCACCTAAGTCACCTGTGTGGGATGTAGATATATTATTTAATTGGCTTAAATCTTCTACTTGTTCGAACTCACTATTTGATCAAAGTAGGAGAACAGCATTCATTTTGTTATTAGCCTCAGGCAGAAGACTACATGATCTTACCCTCTTGGAATTAAGTAAAGATAGTTTTGCTCAAACTGAAGATACTGTGACTTTTTGGCCAAAGTTTGGCTCAAAGACTGACACGGGCTCCCACAGACAATCGGGTTGGCTTCTTATACGGCACCAAGATCAGAAGATTTGCCCTGTGACTCATGTTAAAGAGCTCATTAAAAGCACTGAAGCTAGACGCTGTCAGGGTAGCCAGGTGAACTCTCTGTTCATCTCTATTACAGGAGTTGTAAAACCTGCTTCCAAAACAATGATTGCAGGTTGGGTAAGATCAGCATTTAAGTTGGCTAAAATTGATGCCTCCCCAGGCAGTATCAGATCAGCTGTAGCCTCTCGGGGTTGGCTGGATAATAGACCAATACAGGAAATATTAGATAGAGGAAATTGGAAGTGTGTCGAAACTTTCACAAAGTTTTACTGTAAAGAAGTAAACAGATCTATGAGTAATGAGGCAGAAGCAAATTACTTATATAAAAATTTTGAAACTGTTTAAAGGATCAGTAGTTCCTAGATGTGATCTCAATGATTATAGAAATTATTTAATTGTTATTAATTAACACAGAACCCTTGTTTATTGTGTTATTTATTTTTTAACTTGAGTTTTAAGCGATTTTTAATAGAGATGTGATCTCAGTGATTATTAATAATTATTTAATTGTTATTAAGTTAACACATATGTGTTTTTTGTGTTATTCACTTTTGAGTTAAGTTTTATGTTATTTTTATTATGTTGATTTTGTTTATTATAGCAGATGTGTCTGCACATGCTATAAAAAATTATTTATGAAAAGATGTAGGTTATAAACTGCATTTGTAAGCATTGAGTGCCTTCTTTTGTTTTATTTTGGTTTTAATTATAGACAGGGTCTGTCTGAAGTGAATCACTAGCAAATGCGATTTTTCAGTTTTCTATTTATACCTAAATTGCCCTTTTTAATTTTTAAAAAGATTAATAAAAGATTTAAATTAATAATAACTGTGATTTTAATTTAAATACTAACAGATTTAGTACTTATTCACATTGCATTCTTATGTTTGCTTATTTCTGATCACCAGCAGATATCAAACAGGTCTTCTCATATCCCTGCTGTGTTTCCGAAGGCATATAATATGACTGTTTTGCACTAAAACAAAACAGGTATTATATGTTGAAGGAAACACAGCAGGGAGTCAAGGAGCTTGCTGATGATGAAGACTGCAATGACGTTTGACAACTTATTTGGCGGTAAGATACATACGGCGCCCTCTGGTGCCAGAAATAAGGAGGTAAGCAGATTCTGCCTATCATTTGGGTGCAAATTCTCAACTATCTTAGATGATCATAGGATGCTCTCTCATATCCCTGCTGTGTTTCCTTCAACATATAATACCTGTTTTGTTTTAGTGCAAAACAGTCATATTATTATTATAATCTCAGGCACTACCTATATCTATTTGACAACATAGTTTTTGAAGAAGAACGTAATTTGAAGCAACAATGGACTTATGCCACCGTGTGGGCAGATTTGATTGCTCCTAGAACTGAAAACAGAAGGATATGAAAGGTTTTGCAAAACACCGAAGTCTGTACAGACAGACTTTAGTCTTTCTTCGGTTGATGATACTAATTTTGTGATAGACACCATGAGAACATATAGACCAGGGGGCCTACCACCCCCTCATAAAGCAGTATTATTTTAATCTTACTTTGTGTTTTGTTTTTTACTTTTGTACCATTAAATACAAAGATAGAGACAAAGTAAGGTTATAGGGCCCGAGGAACAAGTGGTATTGTGCAATTTGTGATTTACTTAAACGGTATCTGAAAAATTTTTATTTGTGAGACGAGCAAATGTCTCAATATCTGCAGAATGATAATGTAACCTCTCTTATTGCAACCTTCCATAGGCTGCGAGAACCAACTATTTGCCGATATCCTCACAAAAATACTGCGTACAAGTATATTAAAATAAGAATAGATGATATATCATGTAGAAACAAATAACTAACAAACGAAAACTTTCCTTTTGATAATAATAAAACACTTAACTATATTACATAATTTTGTGATAAGCATTGTAGATAACATGGCCACCCATGTGATATCAAAATATTTTATGATATTTTAGGAGCTTGAAATAAATATCAACGCTTTGTTATTGCCATTGCAATAAAACCATTGTTTATATGGTCACCTTATTATTTATCACTATATACATATTATGCAACTACCCCATATCTTCCCGTGTGTATCGTAAGACAGGCCTAAGCAAGCAAATACCAGTACCTAAAGGACAGCAGCGTTACGTAAACTTACGTGCATTTTAAAACCTACTGATATTATAAATGCGAAAGATAGATTCGTTGCCAGAGAAGAACATAGACTATTTATCTCTAAAATCGGTTTACTTCCCCAAAACGAAAAACCACATTTAAGCGCGAGCGAAGCCGTGGGGCGCAGCTGGTACTTACTAAATATAACCTTGAAAGTGTGGTGGCCAACTCTTTTCTTTAGAAGAGGTTTATTTCCAGAAATGAACGCGCTCAGACTGATAGAGTATGAGATATTGAAGATTGGGTTTCTGCGTGGCACAAAACGTGATATAGTTAGGTATTTGTTTTGGATTGATTTGGTGTCAGTCATTTTAGTATTTTTCAAAAATCAGACATCTGAAAATTATCAACAAGTACGGGCGTCTGTAGGTAAAATAACAGATAAGATGTGCTCTAAATGCATATCTACGTGATAAGTGAGCCGGTTTGTACTACTTACAGTACTTTACTTTTTGTCCTGTCATTGATGATGGCAAAATATGAATTCAAGGTAAAAATTTGATATGATAAAAGTAAGTAAAATGGATTATCATTAGGACAGCTCAATTACAAAGTACAAATAATTAGACTTAGCAGAACAATGTTACTGCTGAAGTTCAAGACCGTGGTCTGGTGGGTGCCAATAGCACAAAAAGAACAATGGTTCCTCAAATATAAGTATTGGTTTTGTTTTTTTTTCTTACTATTGATTTGTTTTACATTACTTAATTTTTTAAAAGTTTGCTGATTGCCCGAGATTACTTGGAGTTAAAAGGCATAGGTATCCATAATAAAATTTAGTAGTGTATTTTGATGCCATGTGGCGCTGCAAAACCATCCATCGCGACATCGCTTACATTACTGTCCTTTAAGAACTATACGTATGTATACTGAGAATTCTTTGCAAAAACAAGGTTGCTCTCAATTTCATTAGCTACCCACTTTTGCGATTGTCTGTAACAAATGAGTCACAACCATGTACATGATGCTTTCGAATGATCGTAATGACGTTGTACACATATCAACGATTAAAGTCTACAAACAAATAAGCGGTTGAATCCGGCATGTGAAATTAGTAAACAGTATTTAATCTTTTTTAGTAATTGCACTGTGTTTTTATCGTACAGTAGGTAAATAAGTACAGGATGTGTTCAGCAGATACCTGTCGCGTTTAGTTGAAGAAACCATATTCGTGTGAACTCGTGAGTGTGTGAAAAATACTGGATCGATTCCAAGTAACTTTACAAGAGTTTGTTTTATTTATCCTTACATACATCATACTACATTATATATATTTAATAGGTAGTTTATTTTATATGGTTTGAAATATGGTTCCTATTCTTACATTAGCATAGAAATTAAGCTATAACTTTCTGCGTTAATATAGAGCTGCGGTGCCAGGACCTGACTTGCCGACAGCGCGGCGCCCCGAATACAACTTATTATAATTAACGGATATTTGAGCCAAATGCCATGCCCACACTGAGTGGCAAAATTTAAAAAAAATGCATTTGCACTGATACAAAAACATTGTTAACTACTCCAACAAAAATCGCCTTCATTCCATCCTTAACTTGGCTTTTAAGTTCCGATGGACAACAAAACTGCGTCATACAGTAGTACTTATATGATGGCATTGTAATCTGCCTTATTGTGTTTCCTTGAATAATTTTGTTCGTAATATTAGTTCTATAGCAAACTAGTATTCATTAACTTAAAGCATAAATAAATACACCATGGTTTAAAAACTATTCAATAAAAATCTTTCAAAATTTAAGTCTTATGTTCATAAGCAAAAATCTTCCACATCTAGTACCATATCAGCGAATCAAAAATACGATTTCTTTATAAAAACGTTTAAGGAAAAACAAACACTTTACTATTCTCAAGATCATAAATAGGTATATTTTAGAATAAACAATGACTACATTTGCAGACTATTTTCGTTTAAGTTATTTGATTCTCCGATTGTTAGTGTTCGAATAAAGAACAGTCTGCTCATCACTTTCTTTGGGAATGTAGGCTTTGGCATAAAGATCGCGACATAATGTTAAATAGTTAACAAGTTACATCAGGACCAATTTATTATGAGGATCTTGTGTCAATTAGAGCGAATTTCCGTGCGTTTAAGTGTTTCTGCTATACATATTACTGAAATCAGATACAGCTCACATAGGTCTCTTAATATTTTTTGTTCGTGGTGCTCTCTTCTAACAGGTCATAATCCTATGTATTTATCGTATTCCATACAAATTAAATTTGTCTCCTGCTTGGAGGGAATGGAGTGAAGTGAAATTTTTTAATTTCCTACTCTCCCTTTTTATTTCTGATTAAATTCGTTGAGGGGTCCAAGACAGTAGGTTTAGCAGTCCCGGGGAGTCCCGATTGTCAAAGCTCGGTGTTTAGTATTGGTTACCACTGTTAATCCTGGCTTACAGGAATCACGGTGATGGGCATGTGGACGGGATTGTCCCGAAAAAAAAAATGACTAGACATAGAAGCTAAACAACATTAAAGTTTGGCAGTCCGTGAATTTTATTGATAGTCAGTGTTTTGATGCGTCAAACAACAACAATCATAAATATAAATTTAAAAAAACTAAAATACTAATCTCACACCAGACGTGGCAATTGGATAGTGTTATTTATGGCATAATCAATCCCGGGTTGTTATTCCCGGCAATGTCCATATTATTACCAACATTACGGTACAAGTGCATAAATCACATTACCTAATTTCGCTTGTCAGTCATAAATAACTCGAATTGTATGTCAAACCTACTCCGACAAACAAAACGCAAACGAGGATAATCTTTCTCAGATCTCATCCTACTAAAGTTTAGTGATATTTAATGAGAAAACTACGCATTAGCATAATTTAGTTAATTTATCTAGACTATGAAAAAGCCTTCGATAAGGTTCCAACAAGAAGTCTTCTACAAAAGCTAGAGTTCGTAGGAATAGGCAGGTAACTATTAAAATGGATCAAGGTATTCTTACGGCAAAGAATCCTACGGGTAAGAGTGAGTGACACAATGTCTGAACACCGAGAGATACATAGTGGTGTGCCACAGGGCTCAGTGCTGGGCCCAGTGTTGTACATACTGTACACCTTCGATCTCCCACAACACCAGGAATGTAATGACAGCATCTTCGCAGACGACACCAAAATATTTGGGAATCCACTAATTGATTATGACTGCCTCTAAGAGGATCTAAACAAAATAGCTAACTGGTCTAAGGAATGTCTTATTAACCTTAACGCCTCGAAATGTACTGTACTAAATATAGGCAAAAGCAATCCTCGTCTAACTTATAATTTGAATTCCACTTCACTGACGGAGACCAAGATTCAGACGGACCTGGGAGTGAAAATAGAGGAAGACGTTAAGTGGGAAGAACATATAACATCAATATAAAAGAAATCAAAGATCCTTATCTATCTAATTAGAAAAGCCTTTGCAAATCCCACACCAGACATGGTGCTTCGAATACACAAAACCTTTATAAGACCAATTCTGGAGTATCCATTTTAATCCCCTATTTTGCTAAGGATATCAACCTTCTGAAAAAGGTACAGCGCAGCTTCACGAAAATACCACGAATCCTGAAACAACGAAGTTACGAAGAACGCCTAAAGATGTTAAGGCTCACAATCCTAAAGGATTGCAGGGTTCATGGAGATCTGATCGAAACATACAAGATCCTAACTGGACACTACGACATTCAAGACTTTGAACACATCTTTACACGTAACGAAAATACCCATCTAAAAGGCTATTCCTTGAAACTATGTACCAGTTTCTCAAATAATAATCCACACAAGTACTTTCTGAGTAACCAAGTGGAATAAACTTCCAGAACATGTATTGTGATAACAGCTGACAACATAAATCAATTTAAGGACTAGACAAGTACTTTGTTAGCTGCAAATTAAAACCAGTAGAATTTGCAAGATACAGGCATCATCAGTTGTTTTAACTGCTTGTCTGATCAAATAAAATAATAATAAAAAAAAAAATTACTAGCTATATATATATATAAAATTAATTTCATATATATAGCTAGTTTAGTAATTCTTGTAAACTATAATCATTACTAGCTGCGCCCTGCGGCTTAGCCCGCGCACAAAATGGTTTGATTAATGCAATTCGGGAACCAGACCGATTTTCGGAATTAAAAGTATTGTATGTCCATCTTCGGTACCAAATTAATCTACATATCAATTTTCATCGAAATCGGTTCAGCCGTTATGTTTGTTATGTAACAAACATAAACACACACACACACACACACAAACTTTCGCCTTTATTATATAAGTAGAATTACTTAACCTTGACAGGCCAGTTAATCCATAACAGCTATGCAGAGTAAAGATAATTGAGACGATTTGGCCATAAGAATATTTAAAACATTTGACATGAGGTATAGTTTTGTATAAGGTAGAAGTAATCAGATATTTTGTTACTTGCATTGAAATATTTTTGTGTTATAGTCCATCAGGGCCCTTAGGTCCAGTTACCATTAAATCCTAAGTAGATATAAGGTATCACACTAATTTTAAAATGTAGGTTTATGCCCAATTCATCTGGATGAATTTAAAAAATATTTCCTCATTCAGATATTCTCATAGGTATTACAACATTTAATAAAACCTCTTAACAGCTTCGCTGCCAACATGGAAAGTAGGACATGCCCTCAGTGCCTCCCGGGCCAAATGTGTTTTTTATTTAATTCACAGAAAAAAAACCGTTCAAAATATCAAAAAAATTTAAAAAATGAAGTTCGGTATTGCAAGCGCAGTGCCACTATAAAAACAAAGACTCTCCCGCGATGCCGACATCGCACTGAGTGTAGGAAATATATAGGCAATAGCCCGCACCTGTGCATGGCCGGAGCCCAGGCCACACCCACTTCCCCACTTCGGTGCGTGATCGGCAGCGAAGCTGTTAAGATGAATGGGGCATAAACCAAAGTATACTTTTCTTAATGCAATAATAGTAGGATGAAACAAACAATACCTGATGTTTAGGAATCTTAGAGCAGACTTTCCTAGCATTGGCGGTGTTATCTGAAGGTGGTGGTGGTGACGGTGGTGATAACCCCACTCCTTTAGAAGACTGAAGACGGGTTTTGACTACTTCTAGCGGACATGTTACCACTGCACCTGCTGTACCAGCCACTCTGTTAAAGAGAATTACTAATTGAAGTCTGGTGGTATTATTATTTGTAAGTGTAACAGCGGTATTAGGGAAGCCAGTGTTGTCTAAATTGTATTTATTTGTAAAATCAAAACATAATTATTGCCAACACAACAGTATTGTTAGATAACAAGAAAGTTTACGCATCCAGTTGTGAAGTTTCTGAAAACAGCCCATTCATACTAATACCAATAGCGAGTTATCAAGAGATACATAACACTGTCAGCTGATCACAGATAAACTAACAAGAAAAAAAAATTAAAAGAGGTGAATAGTCGAGTATATAAAAGTTAATTATTGTGTATATCAGATAAAAGTGCTATCAAAGAGTAATAATAATGTGTTGTGTAACTAGCCCATATAGTTTTAAGCTTTATTTTTATTTGACATTTGGCAAACAAGCATACAGCCTGATGGTAAGTGGCAACCGTAACCTATAGACATGGCTTTGTTTAACAAGCATTACGAAAGTAATAATGCTTAGAAAATAGAACCAAATTGTTGCCGACCACAGAAAAGGGGATAAGGAAAGAAAAGGGAAAAGGATCAGGATCGATGGGGTATTTACAGGGGAGGGGGCTGGCGCTTTCACTCACCAAGCGAAACACATTAGCATGAAAACTAATATTTATAGTCAATTTAATAGTTGATATTCTATGAGAGGGTAGTACTGCCCCGGTTGATCCGGCCCATTCATGCTGAAACCACTGTGGATCTTCTACATATTATAAATATAAGTTCCATCCATTTGCATAGGTATTTTATGGTCTATTTTAACTTGACCCTACTCTGTAATAAGTAATAACTAATGACAAAAACATTACAATTTACTTAATCACTTACTAATAAAATATAAACAAGTAGAAACATTAATTGGATATTATGCCCAAATTATTTCCTGTAGGTTGTTTTGTTAATAGTTTAATGTTTCTTCATGAGCAAGGTGATTGATGAAATTATACAGATAAATGCAAATTTTGTATTGTTTTTATAAGTCACTGAGAATACATACAGTAATTGCCTATCAAAAATTTGTTTCTAGTGTCCTTGACAATATTTCATAAATGTTTTTTTTTGTCTTGTTATTGTAATTTAAGGGTATCGATACGTGCTCAAAACTTATATAAAAAGATGCATACAGGTAGTAAAAGTACGCCATGCGTAGGCACTGTGAATCCGCTGGCGTAAACACCGTCTAGCCACATGTGCCAATACTCCTGTAGTCAACGAGATTACGATAAATATATTTACATTTCCCGATAACGTAACCACAAGTATCTTTATCAGATACCCCACGATACTCACCCCCCGGCAACCAAATGTATTGCTGTATCCCTCTGATGAGACATTTTAGCGCCACACAACTAATTACATGACTGCAAATTGTGACTGTCTATAAATAAACAAATGCACCGCGTATTAGATATGTCCACACAGTACTCAAAACACTTGGCCAATAACGATTTATTTATCTGCGGAACTGTTTAAATAAGTTTTGTTTTGGATATGATCAAATATCGCAGTTAATCATGTATTGTCATGTAATCACAAAATATTTTTTACAAAATATTATACGGTGTAAACTTCACCACACACACCACACAACTGTCGCTCAACTCCCACACTGGTGTACGACGGCGACGGTCGACTCGAGACGTGCGTTGTTCGCGTTTGATACAAACAAGCACACGAAGACATCCGGCTTATGTGCACAAAATAGTACACACATGTGCACACTAACACAACTATGAACTTACGACGACTACCATAGATTACACTTTTATCGACTACAGTATAAGTGACGTCTAGCCTGTCCGCATTGAAAACTCGGCAAACTCGGAAAACTCTGAGCAAGGAGCAATAGAGCATCGGTAATTTGGCAACCCAGTTCGGTCTTTTAAATATTATAGCGATCCGCCCCACATAATGACAACTGGCAACTGCTACAAACCACAGACTACAAAGTCTCACAGCAGAGTACATTTTCTGATTTTCTGCAACAGCAACAACAGCAGCATAGATTATACACAAACAGCAGTGAGCAGAATCAAACCATCAAACTGTCATTCACAGAGTACTTTTTCTGTTATTGCATAACTAGAACTACATTATTTTGTAACTTTGTTCTGCTTTTACGTGTTACATTTATTTTATCAGGCACAACCGGCTGCCGGCATTTAAATCTGCATTTGATCATTGATATCCAAAATGTTTGCTGCACGCAGATTTGGATCAGCGATGTGAGTGTGAAACAGCTATAATCTCAAAGTATCTGCTAATTCAAAATCCTACTGATGGTTAATGCGTAAATTTGTATGGTTGTGAAAAATAGCCCTAAATTTATGTACCTAATTCACATTTTACCTATTAATACGTTAATTATGTGGCATAGGTATGTGAACTGTTTATTTACTGACTAAGATAAGATAAGCCGTCTACAAATTCTTTGCTCCATCACATCTCTTACTTGCCACATCTTCTATAAAACTTAAGGAATGCAGCTCATGCATTGGATTACAATATACCTGTGTAGGCTAAGTATTTAATGCTGTCTTTGTATTGCTATCAGTATTGGCTCAGTCCGCCAGAAGCACACACTACCAGACCTCCCATATGATTACAAAGCGCTGGAGCCCGTAATCAGCCGTGAAATCATGGCCCTGCATCACACCAAGCATCATGCTACTTACATAAATAATCTGAATGCTGCTGAGGAGAAACTGAAAGTAGCACAATCCAAAGGTAATATTATTTTAACATATTGATACAAATAATAAAGTACCTATACATACAGGAATATAGGTCTAAGGTTAACAAAATTTCAGATAGGCCATACAATCTTTTATTGCTGGTTCTCTATACTTTTTTTGAGTGTTATAGGTACTTACTGTAAATAATGTTAGATAATGTGTTTGTAATTTATTGTATTGTATTGGCTATATGTTATCAGGTAATAATCTGACATCTTTGGTTGTACCAAAACTGATATATAAATTTGTGAGATGTAACTGATGGTGCACTATACTGTATGCCTATAGACTTACCCAATTATCAGAAAGGCCAACTTGTGTATTCCCTTAACTTGTTGAAACATGGTAGTAGGTACACAAATTGTGTAACATTATTGCTAGTGGCAGAATACAATGGTGTATGTACAATAAAGTGTAAATAAATAATGATTCCTTACTGCCATAGTCAGCCCTTGCAATAAAAAGCCTGCCTCCAATAATCACGATCAACCGTTCCCATACATTTCTGCTATAACCTGTTCTCTAAATATCAGTGGCGTGCACAGAGATTTTTGACAGGGTAGGCATTATAAATTGTAACAGGGTAGGCATTATTTAATTATGTTGCTGAAATTGTGATTTTAAGAAATTATTAAGGTAGGCAGTGCCTTTCTGCCTATATGGAGCGCACGCCACTGCTAAATATGCAATTTAAATATGTAAAGTATATAAAACAAATTTAATGAAATTGACAGCAGAGGACACTAACACAATAATAAATTTGCTGAGTGCTATCAAGTTCAATGGAGGTGGACATGTGAATCACTCCATATTGTGGCATAACCTGACTCCATCTAAAACTAAGCCATCTGATAATTTCTGCAATGCCATCATAAAGTAATTGTTTTATTTTTCTTTATTCTTTTAAAAGTATTTAGATTTAAAAGTTTAGTTGTAAATGTATTGTAATCTTACATTGTTTATTAGTTATTATTAGATAATTTAAAATTATCTCTTATTGGTAGTTTTTATAATTATCAACTTTGCAGGTCTATTATGACAGAGAATTTGCTAATAAGTAATTTTGTGCATTAAGCTGTACAAAAATGTGTCAAACAACCTTTTGTCATTTTTTTTGTCTATAAAGAAGCTTTGATCGAAGTAGTCTATACAGTCAGGGCATATTATGTCATTCTAATTATTCCTTTAGCCCCTTCCTTTTTCTTTATTCCCTTGTGTCGGCGAGGATTTTGTTCTTATTTCGATATTTAAATCTGTTGATTAATGACTATGTCAACTTTGTCGTCAGGTGATGTTAGTGCGATTATCGAACTGGCGCCCGCACTGAGGTTCAACGGCGGTGGTCACATTAACCACTCCATTTTCTGGCAGAACCTTGCTCCTAATGGTGGCAAACCATCTGATAGCTTCACCAAAGCTATTAAAACGTAATATACATTAATAATAAATACACAGTTTGCATGTGAAGCTTTGATTGTGTTGTTTTTGGATTTGCTATTGAATTGAATTATCTGGTCATTATGAAAAGAGGAACAATGCAATGTAGCCATAGTATTCCTCTGTTTGCTTCATGTCAGACACATTATCAGATTTTCACAATTTCTGTATTATTTGAAGACTAAATGATTAATAATTTATCAATGCATCATCATTGTAGCCACAAGACGCCCACTGCTCATTTCACTTTGACCTGCCTTGTGTGGCCCTCATCTACCAATGCATGTATTCTAAAAATATTGTTATTTGTTGGTGAACTTGTTGTCCGCATTTGGAGCTCTTGGTCCTTTGTACGACTGGTTTGGCTGGATTACTTCATCCAGCCCAGCTCTGTCCAGTCAGTTGTAATATTATAATTCATCATATTTTTAGCAAGTTGCATGTCCAATTAAATTCCTTGTTACAATGTAATATACAGTGAACGACACCTTGAGGAATATAATAATATCTAGAAAATAGTGATATTTATACCTATATTATTTTCGGCATACACTTTGATCAGTAATTGGCAATTTAATGTATAATGGCATAAAGTCTAATATTCTTAGTTGCTTCATAATAATTATGAAAATGATTAGTTTTTTTTTTCAAATTAAAAAACTATCTGGTACTGACAATGGACAATAATATATGCGAGAAAAATTGAAATGCTTTTAGCAGTTGTTCATTTTCAGGTAGGTATGAATATTAATCTATTTGTGATCATAATAAATAATGCATGGATTTTATAAGTATTGTTATTGTGCCAATTAACAATTTACGTCAATGCTTCTGATAACCTGTTTAAAAATAACTAGTTTGTACTTAGTTTATTTTTAATCTATATTGATAACTTTAGAGTAACCAAAATAGTGGTCTTTTAGCTTATCTTTACTAGTGTAGATAATTGCCATGGGGTTACATCATTTGAACACGTGAGTGCTGAATGAGATATTTTCGAATTCAGAGAACAAACTCTTTGACGAATGATCAACAGGAGTAACGCAAAAGTGGGATAAGTAGAGGGCGCCACTTTGTTGTGGGATGTAAACAGTGTAAGAACACTCGAATCTCTAGCAATAGTAGTTTCATTAAAATTGCCTAATCTATAAAAATACGTATTTTTATATATCTGTGCCAGCTACCCTTTGGGTAAAGTAGGTCCATTGTATTGTTCTATTAGACACGTGAGAAGCTTCAGTTTATTTTTTCAAAGCTGGAATCTAGCCCCAGTTTCTGAAAGGCATATCAACGAAAAATTAACTAATTATCTGTTAAATCTCATGTGAAGTACTTTTAGGTACTTCACATGAGATTTATCAGGTGATTAGTTAATTTTTCATTCATCAGCATTTCAGAAACTGAAGGTGAATGTTCTGTAGATTTATATTTTTAGTTTAAAAAATCATTGTTATACATTTCAGAGACTTTGGAACCTGGGATAACATGAAGAACCAGCTGTCTGCCGCAGCAGTAGGTGTACAGGGCTCTGGCTGGGGTTGGTTGGGCTACAACAAACAAATGCAAAAAATGCAAATTGTCACATGCCAAAACCAAGATCCTTTGCAAGGAACTGCTGGTACATTTGCTTGTTTACATTATTTATTAGGTTAATATCGATACCGGGCAACCGATGGACGAGGGCGGCTCACGTCCGGCCAAGGTAGCGAAAATTGGGGTAGGCCTATGTCCAGCAGTGGACGTCTTCGTTGATATGTTGAGGTTAATCAATAAGGTTGCAGTCCGTCAATTCGATGTTCGACCGTTTCTAAAAATCCAACGAGGTCCTACCATATTTGAAGGATGTTAAGCCAAGGCTTGTGATACAAGTATCTGTCATTATCGTTATGGTGAATAAAAATTTTGGCTCATTCCGTTTATCCATGGTAAAAGAGCTATCCCATTTCCGAGCATCCACCTTAGTTAGGGTGGATAAACCGAATAAACCGAAATTTTGTGAAGCCTATCTATTATTAACATTATTACACAGTCGTCTTATTGAAATGGCAATGAACAAGATACATAGCTCGCAGAACTAAGTTCTGGACTGGCGACTACGGACTGGAAGAGCGGACCGACGCCGACCACCCGCTAAGAGTGGGCGGACAACCTTTGGATGAGTGCTGCTCACGATCAATAAAAGTTGAGATACCAAGAAGAGGCCTATGTCCAGCAGTGGATGTTTCTGGTGAAACGATGATGATAATGATCAAGCAATACTAAGACTTTACCTTATATAATTACAGGTCTAATTCCCTTATTCGGCATTGACGTTTGGGAACACGCTTACTACCTCCAATACAAGAATGTGCGAGCTGATTACGTCAAAGCCATATTCGACATTGCAAACTGGCAAGATGTCTCCGAAAGATACGAAAAAGCACTACGTTAGGAAGTTATAATACCCCTTTTTTGGTTAAACCATCTGAAAATATAAGCTTTAATATGTATTTCGTTACTCTCTTAGAGAAATATTAATGTGCATTAATGTTATAATACAAGCAAGGTAAATGTGCAATTGTATGTTGTGTTTTATTTTTATAGGTATAGGTACTTCATTCGCAATACCGCAACACCCGAAGAAGCGAGACAGAAAAGTTGGCTGGTTAGGCTGGTATTACACTTATCAAATATCTTGGTCCTATGTACATTTGATCAAATAAATTAGACGACTTCATCATCAATGCACTGGTAAACATTTAATGAGATCGTCAAATTAATTTGATACAATGTTTACCAGTGCATATAAAATAATCTTGTTTTTCTCTAAAATTCATAAATCAAATTACTATATGAATTTTAGACGAAAACTAGATTCTTTCAAATGCACGGTTAAATTCTGTATATAATTCGACTGTCTGTACAAAGAAAGTAAGTAATTAGACATAATCTTTACCGCTTCAGAACCACCATAACCTTTTTTTATACTTCCACCAATAAACAAATTGCCTGATGGTAAGGAGTTATATAAAATGTTAGCAATACCAGGGATTTGTCATTCTTATCGTAAATTTGGTATCACATGGTTGTGTGTGTTCCCATTAAATAATGCAAAAATGAAAAATTCGGCGGGCTGTGAGGAGAGAGTACGGAAAGATTGGGTAATTGCGCCTCAGACGCTCTAATTCAACGAACGATACGCGGTAGCCTGGTTAATCGATATTTTACAAAAGGGTAAATCAATCTGGCCCATTCATTTTAATGATGAAACGAGCGAATAAGCGGATACTAGGTACCTACTTACTTTTTTTTTATATACGACGTGTCAAACAAGCATACCGCCCACCTGATGGTAAGTAGCAACCGTACCTAACCTATAAAGATGGATGTGTCTTCCAAGCATTACGGAAGTAATAATGCTTAGAAAACAACCAAATCGTTGCTGACCACTGAAATAGTAGTTTTCATGCTAATGTGTTTCGCTCGGTGAGTGAGAGTGCCAGCAGCCCAAATACCCCCTCGGTCCTCTTCCGTTTCTCTTTTCCTTCCTTATCCCCTTCTCCGTGGTCGGCAACAGCTTGATTGTGTTTTCTAAGCATTATTACTTGTGCGATGCTTGGAAAACATAGCCACTTACCATCAGGTGGGCAGGTCATAAAAAAAAAAGATTAATGCAAAAGTATGTCTGTCTGTCTTTTACGCCTAAACCACGGAACCGATTTTAATGAAATTTAGTAAGTGTAGAAATAGAATATAGACCTTGGGGAACAACATAAGCTATCTTTTATCGCGCGAAAATGGCTAGAAAGGGTTGAAAGTTTGTATGGAAAATGCGATATTAACCGACATTGATGCGGGCGGAGCTGCGAACATCAGCTAGTAAATAATAAATGCAGGTTATTGATCAGATATGATTAATTTCGATGACCTCATAAAAAAGCATTTTTCTATGCGCCTAACACGTAATGACATTGTTATAGCAACTCAAGAAACTGTATTTTGTGTAACGGGCCGCAAATGTCAAACTAACGTCAAATCAGATGATTGTCAGTCGCTTTGCTATACTTGTGGTGTTAATAAATAAATAAAAATACTTTTACTGAATAATCTGCAATAAAAAACTTTACTTACATGTGCTTGAAGATCTTCTCTACACTCGTGTGAAGAGGTAAGTTATATAAAACTTTTTGAAACATGTAATTTTGATCAATTACATGAACGTCTAAGCTTCTTTTTGTGTTATTGATTTTTCAGGCTGTAGACGTTACCTACCTACTTATTTGATGGCATAAGTTTTAACTGTACGGAGAGGGTGTCTAACGTGCTAGTTTTTATAATCACGCATTCTACGTTTGCGAAACAGGTAGACACTGTGTATATATTTTAGTTTTAATTGTGAAATTTTGTTCGAAGGTCGACAATTCAGTGTTTTGAAATCAAATAACAGTTATGGTTAATGCATATCTAGGTTTTAAAATCATTTGCAGCGTCTTGCTGTGTTCAACATGCTCTCAATTGTCTTTGAAGTGATTTATCATGACTTTCATGGTTTACTTTCTTGTTCTGTTTCTGTATAATGATTATAATTATTTGCTTTCTATATTATCTTAATTGCCCATTTATATTGTAAAGTTTAGTCTACAAGTGCATTGGTTTTTTATAATAAGCTAAGTGGATAAAAGTGTAACAGATAGAATTGAATTATTAAATTAAATTAGATAAGTACATGAAGTCTTTGAAATCTGATCATGGATAGGCAAAATTAATAGACATAAGTACCTTTTATTGTTTTTATCACAGGCATAAACATTATTGATACAATTTATCATATTTCTGTCAGTTTAATATATAGGGAAATAAGTATACCATTTATGTATGTATATTTAATTTTCTGTGAATATTTATTTTATGAAGGGATTATCCTCTTGTAAGTACCCTGCAATAAGGATATCAAATTATATTTAAACCATATTTTTAACCCTTTCATGGACAGTGATGTAGACACAATAGATGTTTTATAGTCATTACAGCCATTTCCTTTTACTGTCCTGGAAAGTGTTAAATTTAACATAAATAGAATTAAAATTACTGTGATATGATAAAGAGGTTTTACTATTAATTTTGCATATGAGTTAGCGTTGTATAAATTAAAAAAAAAAAATCCTTAACATTACAGCTAGCCAACCCGAGTTTCAGTATTGATTTTGATAACCTCCATTAGGTCCTCTGTTCTCTAATATTAATATTGCGCCCGCAGTGAAAAGTGATATAAAATGAACGGTGATATAGATTATATCCTCCATCATCCATATCAGTCTCCTTTTCATTGGCAAAATCTACCTAAAGAGCAAGAAATTATTTATATTTAAAATATTTTTTAATTTAGATTGCCCATTATTATGATTATCCTCTGAAAAGGAAACATTCTGAAACTTACCTATTTGTACAAAAAGAACATATTAAGACTGTAGGACATATGCCGTTTCTAAAGAGAGTTGTTTGCCACAATAACTACACTTATCAATCATGCAGGCAAGTGACCTTATTATGTTGTTATTTAGTTTGTACGTAATTTAAAGTTGCTTCTTATGACAATCACAAAAAAATAGAGTGGTCCTTATCCTACACTAAAATATTTTGTTTTATCTATAGGTCACTGTATATGTGTAGCTAGCCTACGCTAGCTGCGGCGCGGTTTTACCCGCGTTAAGTTACATCTTTGGTTACTGTACCACTCCTGTCGCTTCTAGTGTGATGTTACATAGCCTATACCCTTCTTTGAGAATTGGGCTATCATACGCAAAAAGATTTTTCCAACTGACAGTTTCAGAGATGATGCTCCTGGTGTTGCAAGCGTCCATAGGCTACGGTAACTGCTTACCATCAGGCGGGCCGTATGCTTGTTTGTCACCTTAGTCGTATAAAAAAAAAAAAAAAACAAACTCTTCCGCTTTTTGTAATAGTATAGATTATTGTTAATATTAAGCTATAAAGTCTAATTTAAAAAAAAATTATATGTTCGATACTGTTTTTAACACACTTGACCACATTTTTTATTTGTACTTATTATACTTTACATGCACTTTAAACAATTATAAACAAGCACTAATAAAATCTGCTTTTTATAAATGGAATGCTGACCGCATTCTATCCATAGCAACCATTATTGAGATATGACGGTGATAAATACCGCTAACATCTGTGCGTGTGTCATCGAATCAGAATGGATTAATTGATATCGAGAATATCTTCTATTGACTTAGTTATTTATTACGTAGCTAAATATCCTACTAATATTGTAAATGTGAAAATTTGTGTGTATGTGTTTGTTACCACTTAGTGCCTAAACGGCTCGACCGTTTTCAATGAAATTTGTATACTTATATATAGATTCGGTGCCGGAGACGGATACTTTTTTTTCCGAAAATCGATAATGTTATATAACATCACATCTATCTATCCGAAGAAGTAAGCAGAACTGTATAACATCCAAATTTCATTATTTTTATAATTTTAGGTGATTTTTTACTTAGTAAGTGTATTGCCGTGAAAATTTTTCATTCACTTAAATAATTATCAATATTTTTTATGAAAATAAATATCGTATATTTGACTTAGATTTAAATCACATGCATATTCTCTATTCTCCGAATTTCTCGACAGAAAATCTCAAATGTTACTTTACCCGACCCGGACTGTATTGTATCCGAGACTTCTTCGAGTTCTTCGTATCGGTCTGTACAAAGTAGACAGCCTGTGTAGTTGTTTTGTTATTAGTATTATAAACAGCAGAATTATTATTTATTATATTTTCTGTGGATCAATGGTACCTACTCCGTCATTCAAAGAAATCCTCACCCTGGTCGATAGCCACAATTAAGTACTGCACTAATAAACAATTCCTGTTCCGCCCGTATCTTCACAAACACATGCATTACGAGCATCAATATCGTCCATGAGTCAAAGTGCATGCGTATTTCCTCTGTGTGACAGTGCAGGTACATACCTACCTAAGTATTTGTATGTAAAAATAAAAATATTATAAAAATAAACAGCGCTGCTGGTATTTACTCTGTGAACCTAAAAATCCTGCCTGCGCACGAAATTCTCTCGGAACTCGAGCTAATTTCGATACGAAACTCGGTAGGTACTCAACAAAAGAGGCAGTTTATAAGTAGGTTTGGCTACAATTAGGGGTCTTGCTACAATATGTAGCGGTTAATGTACCTATCATGACAAGTGTTCTGGGTCCAGGTGAGAACCGTAAACGATTTATGATGAATAATAAATTTAAAGAGAGAGTATAAATAGGTAAATATTATCACGAAAAAATACTTGTTTCCTACTGTGGGAATCTATCTTCTCTTCTTTATCTCTGAATAGTGTATAGCAAAGCAAAGCCGAGAATTTATTTTCTTTATTTTATGCATGTATTATATTAATGTCATCTATACTATTATTAGGCGGAAGACTTTGTTTGTATGTTCTTTTTTTGGACGCGCTAATCTTTGGAACTGCCAGTCGGATTTGAAAAATTCTTTTGCGTATGATAGCCCAGTTCTCGAGGACAGTTATAGACTACTAGCGGACCCGATAGACGTTGTCCTGTCTTAATTATTATCTAATTTTTCGCAGAACCTTCTCCTGACAGTAACAAACACAACAAAAAAGAATTTACGGAATCGGTCCAGTCGTTCACGCGTGAAGCCGTGACCAAGGGAAATAGGGATTTATTTTTATATAAATAGATATTTCTAATCTCCCATTTTACAAACCCTCTTTCACCTACCAACAGATATCCCCCGTAAACTTTTCACTACTTTCCCTTATTCCCCTCTCCCTTCTTCTCCACTCCTCCCATCCCCCTTCTTCTCCACTCCTCCCATTCCGCTTCTCCCCTCCCTCCCTCCCTCCCTCTCCTCCTCCCTCCTCTTTCCTTTTCCCGTCATTTCACTCTTCCTTTCTCTGGCTTCTCCCTCATTTCCATCTCGCTTCCCCCTCACTTCCCCCTGACTTCCCTCTTGCCGCCCCCTTCCTCCCTAACCCTAGCCGATATGCATACAAAATTTCACGAAAATCGGTCGAGCCGTTTCGGAGGAGTTCAATAACGTACAGTCGTACACCGTGACACGAAAATTTTATATATTAGATGTAACATCACGCTACTGGCGATGTGAGTAGAGCAGTAAGCAAAGACATGGATGAAACCGCGTCGCGGAAAGCTGGTAATATAATAAGTAGGTACCCTTATGCTAAATTTGGTTACTAGTAATGCTAATTTTACATAATTAATGCAGTAATGACATGCGTTCATAAATTAGGTTCTATGTATTTCATAAATAACAAAGTAAAGCGATAGAATATGGAAATTACACTTGAATCTAATTATATAATAGGAAGAGTGGTTGCAAGAAATATGCCACAAATAGAGATAGGTCGCGTATAACGTTAGGGTGACCAGACATACGAAAATATATTCAATCTTTTACGAATTTTACTGTAGTAGATCCTTGCTGTTTTCAGTATGAATATAGGCCAGATTGATCGGCGAAGTATCCCTCTCCAAATATCGGCGTAAAATAGATAGTAATGTTATATTATTGGGTTTCGATCGGTAGGTGAAGACTAATTTCGTTTTTACTCCTTTTTGTGTATTCGCCTACCAAAGTGACTCCACCCCGCCTGATGGTAAGCAGTCAGTGGAATCCAGAAGTGGCAGCCACCATATCAAAAGCCATCGTCTTAATCTGCTAGTATGGTGGCCTCCACTATGGCGGCTAGGAATTGATGCTTAGGAGAGGAATGAGGGAGGTGAGGAAAGGTGAATGGGGGGAAATTGGGCATCTGGCGCTCTCACTCACCGAACGAAACACAGTAGTACGGATACTACTAGATACTCTTACGTCGATCTTCTATGAGAGGGTATTACTTCCTCGGACGATCTATTCATGCTGAAACCAGCGTGGATCTACTACCGTATATAGTCCTTTATTACATTCTTCACGGTCGGCAACAAGTAAATTTTGTGTCTTGTTATTATTTTCTGTTATTGTTGTTATGTCTTATTGTCTGCTAGTACCTACCTATTTCTCTAGTCGTTTCGGTCAATTCATGTTGAAGCCAGCAAGAATTTACTACTGTAAAAAAAATTAAATCGTAGCGATGTCATTCAATACCTCCAGAATTCAATACTTTCATAATTGAATTATTTTAGTAATACGAGTAATAATTGGTAACTATTAGAGTCTACATACACTAGGATAAAATTAATATAGTAGCATTTACTGCAGTGTCTGCACACTCTGTAATCATGGAGCACCTATCGTAGCGATGGTTTATCGGGTCCGGCGCCGCACGCGATGTTGCCGACGGTGAATGCACTCCAATGGGGAAGGGGTGGGTTATCCAATATTGAGCCTCAAGGCTTTTCGTCTTACCTTTGTTTGATCTATATTATTTATTTTTTGTTGGTCGGCTAAGAATGTATCCGTAACCCCTTGTGTAGTTGTTGTAATAGAAGGATACGGTAAGGGAAAATAAATCAATCTTTTGATATGCCCGAAATATGACAAATTCTACCTGGTTACTTTGGAAGAACTAAAATTGCGTGATGTATATTCCCTACGGTAAGCTTACCGCGTACATTTTTCTCATGTAAGCTTTGAAATGAATAGCTGCTGTGGTGTTTTAGATAAAGCGTTTATTTCACGGTAGTATTCTAGCTTAGCCTCTAGCATTGTAGAAGTCCATTGAGAAACGCATCTTACCATCAGGTGGGCCGTTGGTTCGTCTGTTACTTTATGCAATAAAAATATGTATAAAAATGTCACATTGATGCCCAGTTACAAACACTCATAAGTGTTGATAATGGTACAAGTAGTCCAAAATCAAAACCTATTATAATCTAATATAATAATAATATAATAGGTGTTTGGCCAATATTTGAGCATAAACTACCCAAGTTTTTGCATTACGTGTTAGATAGAAAATAACTTTAGGCCGATAAAGCGGAATTTGCACCATTTAGGGTTTTTACGCAATCATAACTTTTTATTTCAAGTACTTTATTTATTATGGTGGTGGTTCATTATTTAAAATCGTTGGTGATGTAAATTAAAATGTAAATTATTTTTAAAATTTATGGTAAACATGTATTGTATTACATTTTAGATAGGTAGGTACTCACTACAAAAAAAAAAAAAAAAAAAAAAAATTGTGTAAATAATTATAATAAAATGCTTTTTGACTGAAAAAATATTTTGGTATCTTCGCTTGACTTTGCAGTAATCATACAACTTATTGTTGTCAATTCTTTAGTGAAATATTAACATTCCTCTCGTACCTACTCATCATTATTGTGACGCTATTGTGTGACATAACAATAGCTTCACAGATAATAGAAAAGTTTTACATTCATTAATAACTTACGCATTGTGTTCTTTTTATTCATTAATATTTCATGAATTAAAATAGTTTTATTAATTTTGGTACTTATGTGTTTTCATTGTTAAGCAGAACAATGAAAACACATATGTTTGTTTTATTTGAAGGTAGAATATCATCATCATTATCATAATACAGAGAATTTTGTCTTTAAAAGGCCACGCTGCCCAGCCCGTGTATTTTGGTAAGCTCTCCGACAATTTGATGTAAGTAAAATCCCTGTACTACACTAGTAACTATAGTACATACATCAATAAATAGTTAAACATCACTATTTTAAAAGGAAAGGGTCATGAACTGAACATCATTACCTACTGTATTACATATTTATATTTATTTTGCCAGATTTAAGTAGTTGCCCGATGTGAGCCCGCTAGGCGTTGGCACTATCGTCACTTTTTTTTACAGCAACTCTTTTAATACCTATTTAAACAGTCATTGTTTAGATAGGTATAAGAGTTGCTTACTAATTCAATTACTTGGCCGGTAATCTTAAAATAACTAGAAGACAAACATGAGTATGACACTCGAGATAAAAGACAATACAACGTATCAACGAGGTATCAACATAATACGGTTTCTTGAAAAGAGGTTGTATATGAAAGAATTTCGTGCTCTCATTGTTCCGAATAGAATAGACTTCGGAGCGATTTGTTATCTGTACCTGATACTAGCTCGTGTCGCGAGAGAACGTTGCTTGATGTGAAATTTAATATTTTGTACAGAATATTTTTTTAATTAAATCGTATTAAAATAAATATATTTGTAGTAGTAGATCCACGCTGGTTTCAGCATGAATGGGTCGGATCGACCGGGGAAGTACTACCCTCTCATAGAAGATCGACGTAAGAGTAATGGTATTCGTACTATTGCGTTCCGCTCGGTGAGTGAGAGTGCCGGAGGCCCAACTGATGCAAAGATGGCAATCCTCGCAGCATGTGTGGGACCAGCTGAGTATCCGCGGAGTCATTGTGTGGGTGGTGTGGGTCGACCCGCCGGCCAGGGAGACCCGTAGAAACGGTGGTGCCGCTGGCCGCCCGCGGCATAGTACAGGGGCCCAACTAGGCCTAACCACCCTAGGAGGCTGCGCCACCAGGTCGCGCATAATCCCGGAGTGGTTCGTCGTGCCGGTTGGTGACCGGATGGTGGGACCCGGCGACCATTTCCGAGAGGGTACGGGGGCCCTTCCGTCCGGCGGATCGGCTACCACCATGCCACACAGTTAAATGACGAAGCAATACTCGGCACCTTGTCTAGCCTTGCTGCGAGGGCAGTCATCTTTTCCACGCCCCTTCCTTCACCCTCCAACATGGCAGCACGCAAAAAAGCAGCAGGTCAAACAGCGGCATCTTACTCCCCCACCAACCCGCTATTTGAGGTGGAGTTCACTAACATCCGTGGACTCCATTCAAACCTCAACGCCGTCCACCAACACCTCGAGACGGCACGGCCGGCTTTGCTTTTCCTAACGGAGACACAAATACGCCGCCCTGGCGACACGGCATACCTGCACTACCCCGGCTATGTGCTCGAGGAGCGCTTTCGCGCTAAGGCCGGAGTATGCGCATTCGTCAGGGCGGATGTTTGCGTTCGCCGTCTGCGCTGTCTAGAGGACCCATCCTACCCCATCCTTTGGCTTCACGTTGATCTTGGTTCTCTGAGCCGGGTCTACGCGTGCCTTTACCGTTCCCACTCCGGAGATTTGGAGACAACTCGACTCTTTGACCATCTGAGTCAGGCGGCAGACTTAGCGCAGGAGCGGTTTCCGAACGCGGAACTGGTGTTTCTGGGAGACTTTAACGCCCACCACGAGACCTGGTTGGGTTCTCTCAGAACAGACCATGCGGGACGAGCCGCCCATGCATTCGCTCTCACGCATGACCTGACGCAACTGGTAATCCATCCCACCAGGATACCAGATATTCCAGGTCAAGCGCCCTCTTTGCTAGACCTACTGCTGACGAGTCACCCAGACCAATACAGTGTTTCGGTCCACGCCCCACTGGGTAATTCCGACCACTGTTTGGTCTGCGCCTCAGTGCCTCTTGTTGCTCCCCCACGACGTGCGGAGGTAAAGCGACGACTATGGCACTACTCGTCAGCAGACTGGGATGGTATGCGGGAGTACTTTGCTTCCGTCCCATGGGCATTCCGCTGCTTTAAAAACAGGGATCCGTCGCAAAGTGCTACTGCTGTCGCTGGTGAAATCTTGTTAGGTATGGAATATTCCATCCTCAGATGTCACCAGTGCCGGCAAAACGCGTCCCTGGTTCAACCGTGAGTGCGCCGATACTGTTAAACAAAAAGAATCGGCGTACCGCGCTTGGATCAGGGCCCGAGCACGGCGCGACCCTAGCTTGGATCGCCTAAAAGCAGCGTACAATAAAGCCACTAGGGAATGCAAGAGGGCTTACATCAGAGCGGATGCCCAGCGCATTGCACGGATTGGGCAAGAACTGATTTCGCATCCTACGGGTAGCCGTAGCTACTGGCGACTAGCCAAGGCCGTGCAATCCAACTTCTGCAAGCCTTCGCTGCCCCCCTTGAAATGTCCTGATGGATCGCTGGCCCACGAGCCGCAAGAGAAAGCAAACTTGCTTGTAGAACTCTTTGCGGCTAACTCCCGAATCGACGACCGTGACTTGCACCCGCCGACTATATCTGGCTGCGACTCCGTTATGCCTAATATCCGTATTAGGCATCGTGATGTCCGTGCGGAACTAAGGTCGCTCGATGTTCGGAAAGCCAGCGGACCGGATGGTATTCCAGCGGTGGTTCTCAAGAAATGCGCAGCGGAGTTGTCTCCTGCATTGACGCGCCTATACCGCCTATCTTATTCCTCGGGAATTGTGCCGGAGGCTTGGAGAGAGGCGAATGTTCAACCGATTCCCAAAAAAGGGGATAGGTCCGAGCCAGGCAACTATCGATCCATAGCTGTCACCTCAGTTCTCTGCAAGGTGCTTGAGCGGATAATAAACGCCCAACTAGTCCGCTACCTAGAGGGTCACTCGTTAATTAGTGACCGACAATATGGCTTCAGGTCAAAACGGTCTACGGGTGACCTTCTAGCATATATCACGCACCAATGGGGTGAAGCTATGGACAGGCATGGAGAGTCCTTGGCCATCAGCCTTGACATAACCAAAGCCTTCGATAGAGTCTGGCACCGTTCGCTTCTGTCCAAGCTTCCAGCATATGGTCTGCCACCCCAGCTGTGCAACTGGATTGCCGCATTCCTGCGTGAGCGCCGCATTAGAGTCCTTTGTGACGGATCGGCCTCCGATTATTTGCAGGTCAACGCTGGGGTGCCTCAGGGGTCCGTCCTGTCGCCCACCCTGTATCTTCTGCATGTCAATGACATGTTGTCCCTTGGCAACATTCATTGCTATGCAGATGATAGTACAGTGCATGGGCGATATCTCGGACATCCTGCGGCTAAACAGACTGACATCGAGGCAAAACGCCTAGAACTTGTCGCTGAGCTCGACCAAGTATTATACCGCATTTCTAAATGGGGTTGTGAGAATTTGGTCGAGTTCAATGCCAAGAAAACACAGGTTCGTTCTCTCCGTTCCTTCCCCTTCCCTCTCTTCAGAACACAGTGTTACCACTACAGGATTGCCTAAGTATCCTGGGTATGGACATCAGCCGAGATCTCAACCCCAAGAACTACATCGAGTGCGTCATTAAAACCGCCTCCTGTAAACTCGGTGTCCTGAACAGGGTGAGGCGGTACTTCACGCCCGAGCAGCTCTGTCTTCTTTATAAGACACAGGTTCGTTCCTGCGTGGAGTACTGCTCTCATCTTTGGGATGGCTCCGCACAGTACTTACTGGATGCACTCGATAGGTTGCAGCGGCGAGCAGTCCGTATCATCGGAAGCCCGGAGGCTACTAAGACCCTTGAGCCTTTACAGCTGCGAAGAGACATCGCCTCAATGGCCGTCTTCTATCGCCTTTACCATGGAGAGTGTTCTGAAGAGCTCTTTGAATTAATCCCACCCTCTCCCTTTTTATCCAGAACGACACGTGCGGGACTAAAGTGCCACCCTTTCACAGTGGAATCTAAAGGGTCTCGAACCAAACGGTTCAGCACTTCATACTTTTGTCGCTCAATTAAAGCCTGGAACTCTTTGCCAGCGCATGTGTTCCCATCTAATTTTGATCCTGGGTCTTTTAAGCGGGGCGTGAAAAAGCATCTCACTAAGCCGCCATAGTGGAGGCCACCATACCAGTAGTTTGGCTTTTGGAATGGTGTCCGCCACTTCTGGATTCCACTTACTGCTTACCATCAGGCAAAGTGGAGTCACTTTGGTAGGCTAATATAAAAAAAAAAAAAAAAAAAGCCAGATATTGGGTGGATTCTGTAACTTACGTATAGTCCTCTATTATATGCGGAGGAAATGCATTATCTTCGGGGTACAGTTTTTCAAGCAATGCGATTTGTATGTCTCTATAATTCTATAGAATAAACCGGTATATTGATGTAGATAACTTGCTAATTTATTGTCAGGATTTTATACAAAGCTGAGCTGGATGCCAACACTTGGTGGTCTTAATATTATAATACTAAAGACAATAGCTGCATATATTCATAGAAAACGATGGCCACTAAACATTACGCAGTAATTTGTTTGTCAACTAAATGTTATAAAAAATATCTTCAGAAATAAATTCTGAAAAGCTTTTAATACAGGCGTTTTCCTTGATATGTCTATTCTTTTACAGAGAATCCACTTTAGTTGCGAGTTCTTTTTATTCTATATTAATCGAATCCCGTTAGACGGGGTATGTAATAAATAAAACATACACGTTGTTCGTGTACTCTGTGTGTGGATGGTGCATCATAAAGAGAGCTTGCCAAACTGCACCCGATGCTAAACGACCCTAGTCTCCCCTTTCCACTTGAATTATTTCTTGATATACGAATAAGGAACTAAAATATTTCTTACCATTATTTGTGACTGTGGAAGAAAGTTTTCAAATTGTTCTTTGTGTCCGAAGCCTTTCGTTACTTTCAGAACGTTATAACGTTGTAGTACTCGTGAACTTTTAAAAATGGAATACAAAATAATCGATAGCCATATTTTGTGGTACCTATAATGTTCTGTCGACAACAATAGTAATATGTATGTTTATAAAATAAAATTCAGTGGCCAGTAGCACTAGTGAGCTAATATAATCTAATATATATATACTAGCTGCGCCCCACGGCTTTGCCCGCGCCTAAAATGTGTTTTGTCTCCCTCGAGAACCAGACCGATTATCCGGAATCGGGACAAACTATGTCCGTCTCCGGCACCGAATCTATCTACATACCAATTTTCATCGAAATCGGTTCAGCCGTTTAGGCGTTGAGTGGTAACAAACACACAAACTTTCGCATTTATAATATTAGTAGTATCTACATGATAGATGGAGTCAACCATGAGGAAAAGCTCTAAACAAATTGTACCAAATAAAGATTTCGTTTTGTTTTAATTTTAGTCATTGAGCTCTGATTATAATATTAAATTTTATGTAATTCGAATCTTAAATTTCGTTTAGATTACCATATTGAATAAACGAATAATTTTGTAGCAGGTTTTATGTCTGAATATTCAGTTTTCAAGTGTTACCAGCTAATAAATTATTCCACATTTACAAACGGAGCTTATAATTAAATAGGTATAGTAATCCTTCGTAGTTATGCTCTTATTATCTTTAATATACAGAGCCTTAAGGCAGACATCTTTGTTTTCCTTGTAATCCTCTTGTTACGCTCAACGGTTGCAAGTTAAATAAAACAATAACATAATATTTGTCTAAAGAAAGTCCTATTTATCTTAAATATTTCTGTAAGGAAATAGGAAATGTTTACACTTTTAATGTACTTGAACGTTATTCAATACAAAAGATTACTTATTTTTACCCGACTACGGCGAAGCCAAACGGAGGATTACGAATTTGACGGGCTACGTATGTATGTTCATCGGTTGTCCGCCAACTTTATGAGCTCGATCCACCTTGGTCCACGCTGCATTTTTAATGTATCAAGTTGGGATAAAAAATGCGAAACTTAAACTCAATATTTTTTTGCTAAAACTTAATATATTTTCTGCTAGTGGCATCTTTTATGACGAACAGACATGTAGGGATAAACGTGTCGGGTATTGACGATCCCACGGTCGACTAGTGAAGTATACAAATAAACAATCTTGCGGGGGTATATACGTACTTCGCTAGCTCAATCAACCAAATGATGTCATTATGTTCACCCATCACATACAGAAAATAACGATAAGACTGCCACCTTTGTAATCGCCAATTCCAAAAAGCCACAGTTTTGGGTGAAATTTGTGTCCAATGAACAACTTTTAGTTGTAATGATGATCGCTTATGTCGAATCTGTCACCTCTTTTGAAGAAAAGTAATAAGTATTTTGACTCTCGGCTGTTAAAAGTAAAACATGTCCTAGGTGTTGCAAGCGTCCATAAGCTACGATTAACTTACCATTACGCCGGCCCTATGCTTATCTGAGTCGTATAAAAAATGTCCTAGAAATAACATTTTCATCATTAGACGCTATTGAGTAGTTGTCGTCCTACAACGGCGACACTTGATGCAAATTTAATTACCCGCCGACGACAGCTTAATTGAGTATGTTCGTGTTTATGCAAACATCTTGCCTCCATTACCATTAAATGTTATGAAATTTTGTAGCAAAATACCTCGCGTAATTTGTAGTCTCAGATGTTTACATATATTATTATTTAAGTATTTTAAAATTTAGGAAATTACACAGAATGCTTGTTAAAGCCGTTCGGATAAACTCGCGAGGTAAAGCGCATTTTTTGCGGTAAGTGAATGGATGGATGATCGTTTCCTAAAACACATTTTTTATCTTATTATTTATGTATACATCATTTATACTACTACATCTATTAGTAATAAGTGTTTTAATAAAAAGGCTTAGAATATAACAATTATGTAATTACCTACATAGTTATGTGTAAAAGCTCGTAATATTGACACATACTATGGCACTTCACGAGGGGATAGGCAGAAGTGTATCACATTCGTGTTTCGCTATATTAGATGTCATGTAACGGAGGGTGAGTTAATAACTCAATGACATGACTTCAAGGTAGGTAGCGATATTACATTACATATTGCAGCATTGAAAGGCTTAGGTCTCGAGACTAGTAATTCAGTATATCTCGAAATAAAACTACTAATTACGTTTTGTTTTTTAAAATGCTAAGAAAACACCCATGTCTATGGTTTTTTTTTTTTTATATTATAGCCTACCAAAGTGACTCCACCCCGCCTGATGGTAAGCAGTCAGTGGAATCCAGAAGTAGCGGCCACTATACCAAAAGCCATCGTCTTAAACTGCTGGTATGGTGGCCTTATGGCGGCTGGGAATGGGGTTAGGGGAAGGGAATGAGGGAGGTGAAGAAAGAGGAAAAGGGGGGAGGGAAATCGGGCCCCCGGCGCTCTCACTCACCGAACGAAACGCAGTAGTACGGATACTACTACTCTTAAGTCGATCTTCTATGAGAGGGTAGTACTTCCCCGGACGATTCGGCGAAATCAGCGTGGATCTACTACCGTATGGGTTACGTTAGTTATCATTAGTTAGTTCGTATGCTTGTATAACCCTAGCACAAAAAAACACGAATTAAACTGAGAGCAGCCACTTTATAAATGAAAAAAGAAAAAATAATGCTGAAGCGTTTTTGGCATTTAACTTTTTCCTTGTCATTAACATAAAATACCAGCGTTGTTAAATGAAGCGGATTGCTCGGGTTATAAGATTAATTAAATACCACGTGCTGTTTTAACTTACCCCCTTATTCATAAAATCTTATAAGCCTCTATAGTTAAAATGGGTTTTGTCTCTTTCTTACTAGTACAAATGCCAAGGTGACAGATAAAGGCAAACGAAATATAAACCTATTTTAGCTAATATAAGCCTATAAGATGTTAAAGAATAAGGGGGTGTAAGTCTTTAAGATAATTTTGTGGTTATTTGTAAGATTGGCGTCAGTATTTATTGTAGATTGACCGAGATTAGATTAAAAAAATTATTTAAGTTTTAGGTGTTTAAAAGTATGCGTGTTTCTGTTCATAGCAGTATCTACCTACCTTATTTTATTAAAAATATGTAGATATTTGTATATTATGAAACGGAATAGCAAATTGTAATTTAATTGGTAAAATGTTGTTTGCGTGTAATAAAAGCATTGAGAACTGTCAGACTTTTCTATAAATAAATACTATTTGCCTTTCGTTTCTTCTATAAGCGTACTTTATATAGAAGCATCATTTATACATTCTTACTCCATCCGTATGCCTGTATTTAATACCCCACACATTATTATACGTATGTTTATGAACCGGAATGTATTAGATGTGGGGTTAAGCTTCACAGCATTAAACCTTAAACAAATAATAAAGGCATATTTTTCTTTCTTGTAATAGAGATATAAACATACATTACTTTACGTTCCACAAGAAAGAAAAATATAATTTCATTTCGTAACATAATAACTCCCTGAAAACAAAGCATCACGTCAAGGGCGTAGACGCTTCGTAGCGCCGCGTAGCAGTGCTACGAGATGCTACGTCAGCTTTTCATGTTGTTTATCAGCTACGTGGTTTAAATGACAACAAGCGTCGGAAGCGTCGCTTGTTAAAAATTATTACACAGATCTAATATATATGATAGACGTAGCTAGATATTTTTAATCGTCTACATAAAAAGAGGGATGTTATTATATTTGTGTGTTTGTTTGTAGAATCGTAGCTCCCAAATGGACAAGTTATGATTTACTTTTTTTATTATTTGAAACGTGACTTGATCGAGGGTGTCCTTGCTATGGTTCAAGATAATCTATTTAGTAATTTTAAGATCATTAGCTCTTTGAGTTTAATGAAGTGATATAAATCCATATTCTTGAAACCACATAAAATTGTACTTAATTTTACTTTTGTAGGTGAAAATTTGATTACGCCACAAAGACATAAATGTTCTATGTTTAGTGTAATATGGCCAATAAAAATGATATCATAAAATAACGAAGAATTTATTGAAAATTGATACCTACTTTAATAACGAAATACAAAAATATTGTTTGAAATTGTAGCTTTAGCTTCATATTTAGGTACAAAAAAGCCTGCAAATCTGGATCTCTTTGAGTCTTGAATAGTTCCCGGTGAATGCCAATAGGCTCTCTTTCTGTTATGGGCCTCAACAGAGTAGGCGCAACGTGGGTTTCATACGCATCTAAGGATACTACGCATTCGGAGAACTAAGGCGTGAAGTTGTCTATCTAGCTTTCTTGATACCTCAAAATTGCAACAAAATCCAATGAACGAAAGACAAGGATAACTTGTCAATGCTGCTGTCGCTGCTTTTGTCTGAACTAAGATTATAAAGACAAAAGATTTGATCATTTGTATGTTTGTTGCGATCTAACTCAAAATATACGTCACCGATTTAAAAATTCCTTCATCTTTAGAAAGCTACAAATATGACGGATGACATAGGTTATTTTTTATTATGTTAAACATATTTTTCAATCATTTTCAGAATTTCAATATTTTAAGCGCCTTTGTAAACCTGAATAATGCAATACGACACAATTGCAATGATATTATCCATAGGCGTTGTGAGACAGAATAAAATTTTAATTGTTTTGAAGCGAAGATATCTTAGGTCTAGTTTATTAATAAGAGTGCTAATTAGAGTAGTGTTCGTGTAGTTTATTATGACTAATTATAAACTTACCGCTGGAATATATATTAAATCGCAAACATCAGTCATACATAATTATGTTTATGGTAAGTTAAACTTATAATTCAACTAGCTGCGCCCTACGGCTTCGCCCGCGCGTATAATATGTTTTGTTGTATCCCTCGGGAACAATGACCGATTTTCGGGATAAAAAGTAGCCTATGTCCGTCTCCGGCACCGAGTCTCACACCACTTTTCAACGAAATCGGATCAGCCGTTTAGGCACTGAGTGGCAACAATCACACAAACTTTGGCATTTATAATATTAGTAGAATAGGATTTATAAGTCGTGATACTCTTAAAATACGAGGTCTGGGGTTTAAAAGTGACCAAGGTGATGTTTTCCAATCTCTTTCACTCTTTTATGTGCGAGGAACTTATTACCTTAAATATTTAGTATAAAAGAAACGTAACTTCTTAATATGTATGTATGCAATAACCTTTAATTTTATTTAAAGGCCAAATAAAATATTAGGTACTTAATCGATTCCAAATTTCCAAAACGCATTCTTGATACCCGTTGAAGCTTACCTTATAAGGACTCTCCTCAGGAGGTGCGGGGAGGGATCGAACCCGCCATATATTCCAATAAAGAAGGACAAGACTCTAATAACGTGGCCCGAGTAAGCTCCCAAAACGACACCTCAGACTTTCCGAAAACACAACCCAAGTAAAAACCAACCTTATATAAAATATATAAAGTTGATTTTTCTTTAAGATTCGGTGTACTTAGTAATAAATACGAAAACAGAACCGCACGTCCGTTGAAGTTTTTAAGAGAAGGCGACGTAAGTGGAATATTAGGTGAGGTACAAGTAATGGAAATTTGATATCGCGTGTCGAAAGAAATTACATAGCTAACCATCAAAAAGGAAACCAACCTTGTAAATATAAATAATTTGATGAGCAGTGACGTTGTTCATTTGCAAGTTTTTATTAATGACCTGCTGACTGTCTAATTGCTTGCATCCATATAGTGCGTCGATACCCTAAAGAAAAAAAGACCCTAAAGAAGCATTATTCATCGTTTTCGATGAAGGCGACCCTAAAATGTATGAATCAGCTTTCTCATGAGCTCTAATATGGCTTGCTAAACCTAACTTAGTTTTAAATAGCCTATGACACGTGTGGCAGTAAGTTAGTCCGCGGAGTTAAACGTGTAGGAGGGCTTAGGTCTCTGTTTACGTTGTTGACGTTTGGCGTCCAGTGATTGGAGACGATTTAGTCCAGTGATTTGAAGTGACAAGGTAGGCTGACTAAACCGTATCAAATGTGTAAAATATATTGTAAATCTAAATTTCTTAACCATATCTAAAGTCACTACCCACAATTTCCATCTTAAATATCTCTGTACTTTTTAACAACTTGCATGTAAACTTTTACAACACTACTCGGAAACACATTTAGTTATTTCTTCTTCGGGTCACGTTTCCGCAAGGCTGTAGAGCGGAGGCTTAAGCTGTTAACTGCGCCTTTACAGGATACTTACAGCTGTGCACCGTGTACAATGTTGTACAGTATAAAATCGCTTTAAATTCATTCTGAGTAAAGTTTATTTGGAATTTAATGTAGGTTGTAACTATGCTTAAGATGGAATCTAAAAATTTTATTTTTGAAGCATTTGCTATAAGAATATAGCCATGGACTTCTCACACTTATTCAGCTCTATTCAGCTTATGCCCATAGAAAACAACGATTTTGTATGGATACGCGTATACATGCGGCACGCTAAACGGATGCATGAATGAATAGACCTGAATAAGTGTGATAGTCCCTTATAGTGTACAATTAGCACTATGTGGTTCAGTGAGTAGCTCTCAAGTTTATTGTATTGTGGTAGGTGTAAGAAACTTAAAGGTTTAACATAAAATAAAAAGCGCATTGAATTTGAGAGAGAAAGAAAAGATTGTTCAGCTACATTGCAACACAATATAATAGTACGTATTTTATATACACGATATAAACATAGCAAATGTATAATGAAATTAATTGTTGACCCTTTTGTTGTTACAGATGACAGCTGTTTAATCCAGTGGCTTTACATTAAGGTAAATGGAAACTTTGAACTTTACACTTTATGATATTAGGTTTCTGTTGGTTTTGATACACAAGAAAAAGCTATTTTTAATTTGCGTACATGTTGTATGCAAGGGTAATAACTTTTTAGAATACTACATAGTTCCAATATCCGCGTTGTCAAGTTGGTTCATTATTTGAAGTGAAAGTCGCATCTATAAAATTGTAGTTTTATTAACTGAGTTTTCACGGTTGTTGAGAGCTATTCTAACGACGAAATTGATGTCTTGATTGTAAAAATCAGATGTACACAATATATTTTATCAGCTCCATGGTTTTCTTCCGTGTTTATATTATTGTTATTTTAGTTATAATGTATATACATGCATTGTTTTATGCCTAGTAGAGTAAAAATATATACGGTCGAATTGAGAAACCTTCTCCTTTTTTTTAAGTCGGTTTAAAAGGAGAATTGACGGTAGTAGATCCACGCTGGTTTCAGCATGAATGGGCCGGATCGTCCGGGGAAGTACCTACTACCCTCTCATAGAAGATCGACTTAAGAGTAGTGGTATCCTTACTTCTGCGTTTCGTTCGGTGAGTGAGAGTGCCGGAGGCCCAATTTCCCCTCTTTCCTCACCTCCCTCATTCCTTTCCCCTAACCCCATTCCCAGCCGCCATAGTGGAGGCCACCATACCAGCAGTTTTAGACGATAGCTTTTGGTATGGTGGCCACCACTTCTGGATTCCACTGACTGCTTACCATCAGGCGGGGTGGAGTCAATTTGGTAGGCTAATACATAAAAAAAAAAAAAAAAATCAAGTATTTCTAATTATATCGTTAAAACATTAGTGCAGTAGTAGTGTCGTAGTTAAGCAATAGAAGCTCTTCATAATGAACTAGTCAAAACACTAAGAACAAAACTGATACAGAACCGATTCAGATCCTAGAGCATCATTGTTCGTAACGTCATTGTTACCTTGTTACATCAACAACTGAACCGTCATTTGATTACGTGTATTGTTTTAATAACAATCGCGTCTGAATTGATTGTATTAATTATAATAATGTTTCAGTGGTACCTATGGATTGCCACGCGGAAGCCTCGGGTTTGATCCCCAGTCGGGTAAACATGGGTTCTTTGTCCAGAAATTCTAAGTGGTAGTCAATAATTTTTTGACATGCTCATTCCTATTTATGATAACTTTTTCAAAAAAGTTGTTTACTATTTCTTTAATTACTGTAACCAAGTGATAATATTACTTAAAAATATATAAATTAGGTACATTACAATTCTAACCCCATTTCTGAAAGGCTGATCAATGAAAAATTAACTAATCACCTGTTAAATTTTATGTTAACCTAAAAGCACGCTAAAGGAATGGATAACTAGTTTAATTTGATCTAATTAGTTACTAATTAGATTAAATTAAACTAATTATTCATACTTTTAGCAACCCAACTGGCACTTCACATGAGATTTAACAGGTGATTAGTTAATTTTTCGTTGATCAGCCTCTCAGAAACTGGGGGTTAGCGTATCTGTCCATTCACAATCATCTTGTAACTGTAATCCAGTTATTCTTAACATTTATATACATCGTTTACATCCCTGTCCTTGTGTTATCGACTTAGAATAAGGACCTCGTACTGTACTACGAGTATGTAGGTCAAGGCATCTCGTTCTCCTGCGGTTCTAGCATGTAAGCTGTTGCTTTGATGCGCATTTATAGCGAGATATAAAGGATTGTTGTGATAGGACTGTACTGTAATAAAGGTTTTTTTCGTGACCTTTACCGTTTATAGCCACTAGTATAAAACGATAACAACAGTTTTACGTCGACTAATTTTGATCCTGGGTCTTTTAATCAGGGCGTGAAAAAACTTCTTGTAAAACCGCCATAGTGGTTGCCAGTAGCAGTTTGACACAATAACTTTTCGAAAGAATTAGCAGATGTGTATGACAGCCACGTTTCGTCAGCATATGAGGGCCAATATACCACATTTTATTCTTCTTTTTTTATGTTAGTCTACCAAAGTGACTTCAGCCCGCCTGATGGTTAGCAGTCAGTGGAATCCATAAGTGGTGGCCACTATACCAAAAGCCATCGTCTTAAACTGCTGGTATGGTGGCCTCTACTATGGCGGCTGGGAATGAGGGAGATGAGGAAAGAGGAAAGGGGGGAAATTGGGCCTCCGGCGCTGTCACTCACCGAACGAAACGCAGTAGTACGGTAGTAGTACTACTACTCTTACGTCGATCTTCTATGAGAGGATAGTACTTCCACGGACGATCCGGCCCATTCATGCTGAAACCAGCGTGGATCTACTACCGTTGAAATAATACGTTCAGTTGAGGACTGTAGGTTAATACTAATAATATCTTAAGAGAAAAACGCACTATCATTTTGCGTTGATCGAGGCCTCTAAGAGGCAATCTATACAAATTTATACGAGTAGATCAGCGAGATTTAGCTATGTCGTGGTCAACCCTTTCTCTAAACGCATTAAGATATGATTGAATATGAAGGTTAGCAAGGGACTGTGACAACAGGTCTAATCCTTAAATGTAGATCACGTAAGGCTGCGTTCAGACGACACGCGCCCGTTAAGCGCACGTCACGCGCGCCATCTCCGTCAGCACCAGCGTCTAACACGCTTTGCAATTTGGTGTATAATAATTTGAGTCTTATAACAGTTATAACACATTAATAGATCTCACATTGCATTTATCGAAGTGTATGCGGGGTGGGCGCAGCGCGATCGCGACACGTGCGCTGCGCTGGTACTACGCGATCGCTGAGCGAGCGTGCGTATTTTATATCGATATATTTTAAACTTTATATTACAAAAGAGAAACATTTTATTCCAATGTTTCTAAAGATGGAGCGGTGTGTACGCGAGGAACGCGTTGTGTCGCGCCGAAAAAAATCACGCTCGTGTGAACACGTCCTAACGGTTGCTCGCTGTTAATACTTATGTTCAACAACCGATTAGACTGTCAGTCGATGCCAGATAAAATAATGACCGAAGAGTTTTAAATGGAATATCAAAGTAGGTTTTGGTTATTGTAATTTTCATATTTCAACTAACGATGTCTTGATCAGATCTGATGGATCAGACCGGAATAACTCGTCTTGAGAATAACCGAGATATGAATAATGTTTTTTAAATTTATAAAAACGAAGATAAATTTATAAATCCTCTTGTCGCTTGAATATGAACAGAGTAGATGTTCTTAGCAATTAGAATATTTTTTGCGTCTATTCTTTCAAGCTAGGTTGACAGTGGATAAATAAATTTCCGACCTGTATTAAGGTATGTACACATTGACGAAAGTATCAAGACACTTTACGAATGGCAAAATCACACATTATACATATTTCTCTGCAAAATAAAATAGCGTAAGTTTCTTGTGTTGCGATTAGAGCGCTTTCTCAAGTTTTCTTGATCTTTGATTAACAACGACAATACATATAGATTTATTCGTTAGAGGTATTACTTCCCATAGAATTAACTCGAATGTTTTTCATCACATCGTAACGAATAGCACATTCGCATCATCAGTTCAGTCCTAAGATGTTCAATACTGGTGATAGGCCTAGCAAGTCTTCTCTCTTTGACCGATCCTGTTCTCATCTTAAATGCGCCTATTATAATAATAAACAATGTGTACCCACCTTAAGGGGTACTTAAATTCTCGAAAGCTGACTTGACCCTAATCTACAAAGATAAATGAACACTGTGACATATTAATTAGTATACCGACACCCCCGAGGCAGTAATTGGTTTCGTATTACCATTATTATCGTAAGATGGTGCTGGCCACCTGCGTATTTTAATAAACAGAGGTTATGTGTTTAAGTAATAATGTCGTGGTAAGATGAAAAAGAAGTTAATTTGATTTTGAGAATATCAGTTCATAACTTCATACTTATGTCGCTCAATTATAACCTGAAACGCATTTCCTATCAATTTGATCACGGAAATTTTAAGCTAGCGTGAAAAAGCGTCTCATGAGCAACGATGGTTTTTTATGTGTCCGTAACTTTTGGAATCCACTGACTGCTACCAGATAGATTCGACAAAGTAGAGTTTTTGGTAGGATAATAAAAAATATACCTGAATTCCATGAATGTTTTACCTGCATGATGGATCTTATGCGTATCATCGTAATGTGTTATCTAGAAAATTACAAGGTACTTGTTGTTCCTAGGAAGTGCTTTTTGTATCTTTGAAATACAAAACAGCTTAAGCAATTTTAATTTATCGATGCTATACTGTAAAAGCTGATACTTTATTCATGTAGCCGTGTCTAATACGTACGTAGTGTGGCTTGTTTCATGTAATTTTCTTGTCATATTATGTGAACTACGTAACAGTTATGTCGGAAGTATCGAGGAGTGAACGCCTGTCAAAGTACCGGTACGTGGCGATTCAAGAAAACTATTAATACTAGCAGAGTAGTTAGATTTCATTTTCTTTTTTTTACTTATGTTAGTTATATTATTTGTAAGACTTGTCTTGAGCAGTGTTATTGTTAAATTAGTTTTTTATACGAGTTTACTTTATTATCATGTTTTATACTTTTATTCTATTGTTATTACTGTTACTGTTAGCCTTTGAAAAATACTTAAATGGGAAATAAGTATAGACCTGGTGGTAACTGGACGTACAAGAAGTAAAACTCTTCCGAAGGAGTAAGCGTTTCTAACTGGTGACAAATTGTATCGTTTTAATATGTGGTTTCTCTGCTGACACCACAGCGATTCTTTATAATGTAGAGTTTTACTTAACAACAGTCTTTGCAATTAGAAGCTATCGAAAGATTTCAATTTAAAATTAAACAAGTACAATTAAGTGTCATGTTTTGATTGTGCTTTTTACATTAAAAGTTTTATTTAAGCATAAGTAACTATTTACTATTAGCTTTATTCATATTTACTTGTTGGTATATTATAGTTTAAAAGCTATTTCATGTTCCCTTTTCGGTCCGGGTAATATCCTCAATCTTATAGACACCGAATATATGAAATTTCTTTGTATATTATGTCCCCGATAAGCCCTCAAGGAAAACTACTGCATGGTGCACTGACCCTAACTTGTATAAAATGGTTCCGTCCGATAAATAAGGATATTGCGAGTTATATTCAACATCCGATTGTCCAACTCGATTTGCTCCACAGACAAATCGATTGATCGAATCAGGAAGTTCTGCCGTTCTTGCTCCTTTACTAAGTAAACGTTGAAATTGTTCTAGCTATTCATACTTGAACGTCATAAGGGAAGTTTTGTTTGACGGAAAATGGAAAATTGGACGAAACTTTGCGTTCATTAAGATCACTTGCAGAAGTTGCAGACGTATTGAACTATTTTCAAGTTTTCAAATCCATTAAGTATGTTAAACTTTACAAATTTAATATATCATGTCGTCCGTGTTGCCTCGTTTTCGTGACATACATTTATTTTAAATGTTTATAAGTAGTTTAGCACGAATGTTATGAAAAGTGTTAGTAAACTGATCTACAAAATTTAATTATATTTTATTTAATCTCGACACTCTAAACATAAAATAAATAATGCGCAAAACTTGTCTAAAAATAAAAAAAAATCGGTTCGAAAAAGTGTCTTCACGCTTCAGAAAATTATAAAGTAAACAACTCTATCTAGATAGTATTGTTACTGTTACTAAATACTATTCAGTGCTCTAAACAAGGCGCAAAACTGGTAGCATTAGAAATTGCTTCTTCTTGCAAGATTTCTCTTCTGTCGTGGTGGGCAATGGGCCACTGATTAGGCGTCAGGAGCACCACTGTATTAATACTCGAAATCTATACTCAAAGATTTGTCGACGCGCCGGATTAGGTACATCGTGTTTAGTCTCTTTTCTTTTTATATCGTTTTTGAACTGTAAAATATGGAAAAAGCACAAAATAGTCATTCCATCGTTCGTCAAATGATTATTAGTAAGATTGTAATAGTGTAGTGATTATATGTTATTAGGTACCCATGAACCTAATAACATGTTATTGAACAACAACAAATTATTCGTAATGGCAAATAAGCTTAGCAAACTTCTATAGGTTTACTAATTTACCATTACAAAATATTTGTAATGAAAAAATCACCAAACATTATCTCAAATCTGGTGTTATTCAATCATTTTCCTCAATCAAGCAATATTGTCATAAGATTCACGGTGTTTTTTGTGATCCCCAAACGATACGCTGTAGGCGGTCTATTACTCGCCCCATTCATAAATAATATTACGTTTTTTCTATTTTCCTTATTGCTAATAACTTATTGAAGATAGAAAGTTTTTATGCGTAGGTGTTTGAATAAAAAATGTCTTCTAATAGTAAATTTTCGTTAATCAACTGCAACTACTACGAGTATTAATTAGTCTGACATGCAGTACATATTATATAAAGCCTTCCTCAGTCAACATGCTTGTTAGTCAAAATGATGACAGCAAGAAGGTGATATTTAGTACGCAACTACCGTTGCTGACTGTTACCTAATATGCCCTTAGTCGTCGACACTCACCGTAAGAGATAGTGTGTTTCCATATTCTACATCTACGACAACACGGTGAAACATCGTCGTCGTTTGTTTTACTATAAGTTATTTTTGCAGAATATCTTCATAATAAGCTTTACTTTTGAAGATAATTGAGAAAGACTACATTTACACTCACTTATCAACGTCATATCGCCAGTGACGTCATGTAATACCGAAAAAGAGTAGCAGACGTTTTGGAAATGAGTACATTTGTAAATAAACAACGTGGGATCAGACGCTGGTATATCCTTTTAATCTGGGGGCGGGTGCGTCACAGTCGCGACGGGGCGGCGCCGAGCGTCTCTCTAGGGCTGACGATTTAAATGACGCACAATCGTTGAGAAAATTATGGTTTAATTAACAGGATGACAAATGCAGCCCGTTCGTGAATTGATTATATTACAAGACGTTTTCAAACAAGTTCTAGAGTGGAGGCAGCGGCTTAGCAAACGTAAGATTGCCTACGCTTAAGTGGGCGGAATCTGAAGAAGTTATAACTGACATTGATTAGGTGCTGAAAAATTTCTTAATAGTTGAACAATTGTGAAGTTTTGACATAATAACTTCGTTTTTAATAACTTAATTTTTTCTTTAAGATGTATAAAAGGGAAAAATTGATAGTTTTAGGAGGGATATGAGAAATAATAGAGGTCTTGTTCAATTTATTTTTATACTAGCCTATCAAAGTGAAGCATTCAACGTGAACAGTCGTGCGTTCTGGGACAGCCATCAGTTGGCTCTAACTAGCTATAGTAGGATCATGGGGATCAGATCAGATCTGGGGGATCGGCCGGGAATAACTCGTATGAATTTCTAGGCTCAGTTTTCACGCCACATTTAAAAGACTAAAACTGGATGTAGGTAAAGGCGTCTAGTGTTTAATGGGTGACATTACTTCAAATATATTATAGTGATATTTACACTTGCCAGCCCTATGTTATTATATTTTTCAATATAAACTTATATGATATGAGCATGCATGTTCTACTTAGTATTATAATTAATCATGACCTCCTTATGACATTGGTTTACCCATGCTTGTAAGTTTAAAGAACTAACTTAATTCAATACTTAATGCGTAAGTAGTGCGGTAGTACGGTTATTAGGTATAACTCTAATTTATATTATTATAATGATACCTCCAGTTAGTATATGTCCCTTATTTTTCTTCACTGATTCATATTTCTCAATAGCGGTCAGCGCGTTCGACACGTATTAGTACATCCACTTCCACAAGGCCTTTGTCTTCAATTAGCTATATACTTGGAGTGTTTTTGACGGCAATCATATTACATTATGCTCCTCCCGTCTTGTCTAGTAATTTTTTGTTTCCAGCTGCAGGAAAGCCGCTTAAAACCTGGAGCTTCTATATAAGCACAAGTTTTCTTCAAATTTTAATTTCGAATTGTATAAGCGTGAACAAGCATTCCACATAGTCGTCATGCCCATAGTTTGCCAAGATGGCAATTGTGATATAGGCCACCATATAATCTACTGACTGCTTACCATCAGACAGAGTAGAGCTGAAAGCCTAATACAAAAAAAAAAACTTGACAGCATTTCTTGAGCGTCTAACATTGTACAAATAGCTCTCAGTCAATCTTCTCGAGCGAATTTAAACCAAGTAAATGTAAACAGCGAGGCCGGGAGCTTGGTGCAAACTCAATAGAATTCTCGACCCTGAACTGTTTCTTGTATCTAATTATTTGAAAACGGTACACTGGGTCGCTTTGAGACTTAATAACAGTGGCGATGACAGAACCTTTAAGGCTTGTGCATACTACGGCCGCAGACCGCCGCATTGCAAAATGCGTTGCGGTGCGTGTCGCCTGTAGTATGCGATAGTTCATATAAAATATACTAATAGTGATGTAGGAGGATTTTTGTTAAGCGATGCGGTGCGGTGCGATGCGTTGCGAGTGCGACCTGCCTTAATTTGCGCTAGCCTTATTGTGACAGCCGAACAAAGTACTTGAAATGCGTAAATTTACGTCTTAGTAATAATTTCTATGAAGGGATGGAACTATAGTGGGTCGTATATTTAATTATGTATATTTGTGATATACAAAATACGGTCACATGTTTGTTCGTCGGTACTAGCTAAGTTAAACATTGAAGATTAATTTAGGTAGCGCCATAATATAATTTTTCTTAGGATTAAAAGACAGGTATGTTAGAATAGCATATCGTTATCCTGAAGATATGCACTGGATATTGGATATGGGTCTCTCTGAAAACAGTGTTTCACATAGCCGTGTTTACTACGTTTGGCAAGCAGAGTTCGCACATATTTTTTACTGCAATCGTTAGGATTTTTAGCTTTTTTTATATATTAGTCTACCAAATTGACTTCACTCTGCCTGATGGTAAGTAGTCAATGGAATCCAGAAGTGGTGGACACTATTCCAAATGCCCAACTACTGGTATGGTGACCTCCACTAATGGCGGCGCAGTGGGAGGCTTTTTCACGGCCGCTTAAAAGTAAAAGACCCGGGATCATAAAATAGATTAGATTAGAGTAAAGAGATCCGCGCTATAATTATAATTATTCGTTTCCTTTTTTCTGAAATAGACGGATAATGTAGGAGATAGCTAAGAATGATGTGCTCTAATATTAATAACTAGCTTTCCGCGGCGCAGTTTCACCCGCGTCTTTGCTTACTGCTCTGCTCCCGTCGCCAGTAGCGTGATGTTACATAGCCTATAAACTTCCTCGAGAACTGGGCTATCATATGCGAAAAGAATTTTCAAATCCGACTGGTAGTTCCAGATATTAGGGCGTTCAAACAAACAAACAAATAAACTCTTCCGCTTTAGATAGAGATCGATAGGTCTTAATTATTTTTAAAATTAAACACTTATTTATCAGCTTTAAGAAGTCTTCAATTAATCATAGATCAAGAACTTCTACAAATGCCAGTATCGGGTCGTCTACTGTCTTAAATTGAGTCTTTCTGCTTATGTCCCATCTGTAAATGATAACTTAAGACGTTAAATAACGTTGACGTTATATCTTAAAACATCAACTCAACACATCTATACTATTGCGAAAGAATTTGTTTGTTTGTTTGAGCGCGCTAATCTCTGGAACGGAGTCATATTTAAAAATTCTTTTTGCGTGTGATACCCCAGTTCTCGAGGAAGGTTATAGGCTATGTAACATTACGCTACTGGCGATGGAAGCAGAGCAGTAAGCAAAGAAGCGGGTAAAACAGCGCCGCGCCGAAAGCTAGTTTAATATTTAAATGCAGCTGGTTTGCTTTTAGTCCTTTTTAAAGGCTATGAACGTAAAACTTGAATTACAAAAGCCATTCAAAGTAAAACTAGTTGTAGGTAAGCAAAACTTTTACAGGCTTTAAATAAAGCTCGAGGTAATTTATTGTGGCGTAACACGATTGCGTTCTAGAGTAATTAGTGCCTGTAATGTTAATAGGTATAAATATGTTCATGCGTTCACGTTGCATTGAAATGTTTTTATGGTAGTTATATAGAGATTTGTTTTATTAGACTGTTTTTGAACTGGGATTAATGGTGGTCTAAAAGAAAGGCTTTTTCATTTATTTCTATTCTGTATTTTTTGTAATGTAAAATGTCTATAATCTAAATAAAAATCTTACGTCTAAAATATATACTAAAGGGGCAGTAATAACATAAAATTTAAGGATATTAGGTTATTTAATTCTAAATGTTTGGTATTTGGAGGTATATCTTACATTGCCGGGTTTGGTGAATCCCGTGTAAAAGACGCAAGTACTGTAATCATTACGATATAATATTTAATCATAAAATAGCTGTGTAACAACTGAAACTATTACGGTATCGAGGGTTTTCTTTGAAATACTGTTGCGTGCCTCTACTTGGGTGTAGGCTGCAGCAATTGGCCGTTGATTGGCAGCCTAGGCGACTGTTCGGCGCCTTAGCTAGCTATACTTGTCTTGTACTAGTTTTATTGATTTTACCAATAAAATTTATAGCATTTAGTATTTTCATGCATATCAGTTAGGGACCTTTTAGGGGCGTTAATAACCTTTACCTGGGGTTGTTAGATGTATGGCATGTCCCCCCCCAACGGGGTTCTCGCCTTGTCGCGGCGGGGGGGCTTAGTAGCCGTGGCTACCAAGGACCACGGTGAACCAAGAGGAACTCCAAGGAGGCGCCGCTCCTCTGGGCTTTGCCGGTAAGCCCACGATGGAGCTAACGGTAAGCTAAAGGTAACTTACTCCGTGTAATTAAATATTTTTGGGTAAAAGTAGTAGTATTGATCACGTTATCCCAGAAGAGATAGATAGAGGTACACCCACGTTTCATTATATTTTAAGTGCTAGTTAATGGGGTGCGTTTCTATTGCCATATTCCGGGTACAATTCCAAGGCATTGATGTATTTTTGTCAATATAATTATCCTTAACCTTATACGACATCCACTGAAAGGGTTGGGTCCTTATAAATATGTATTAGTTATTAGTTTTGATTCGATTTCGTATATTAATCTGTATGGACGCCCACGGGTCTTTGACAAGAATGCTCTTTTATTAGATAGTGTAGTAAGAGCTTCGCTAATAGATGAAACCAATAATTGTCCAGAGTGGAAGACGCTGACGACTGTAACACAATTTATATTAGCGCAGTCGTCAACGACAACCTCTTAAATCATGCAACGCAACAACTGTTTGGTTAAATTAAATTATGATTAAGTGAAATAAGAGAAATTTGTAAAATTGATAAATGAAAAAATAAATATTATTATTATTTATTATTAATAGTAAAACCTCGGACTTTGGCTTAACAATTAGAAATTATTATCATATGAAACAGTTCCGACAGATTTAACAAGTGTGTTAGAGTAAATTAGAATAGAATAAGTTATAATTAGATCACTTCGGTGACACATAACAACGTCAAAATAACTAGTACAAAATGTCAGCCAATTATCCTACACCTTGTTTGCTAACGAGGTAGAGCCGTGAGAAGAACTAGCAACAAACTCAGACTACTCTTTTTTTTTTAATTCATCTCTATTCTCCTTTATAATTATTTAACTGTATTAATTCTTATACGCCTCCCTACACGTAATACTTTAAAGATAAAGCACTTCACTTTATGCTTGAAAACAATAAAATACAAAATAACTCTTAAGGTTTTCAAACATTGTCAGTATTAAGGATGTAATCGATTCAGTTCTCGTTGCCAATTCTAGAATATTTCCATTGTATTTGTCGGCTAGGTTATACGCCAACGAAACCTAATTTTAGATAAGGACGAAGTATTTGTGTGGGAGTAGAGGACGTTTTTATTTTAACCAAGTTTGTGCCTTATTGGACGTCTATAGACTTCTAGAATTTTATATCGATTTGTAATGAAATAAGGCTGTGACTGTCGTACTAAGTAGGTATTTTAAATGACCTCTTACTTCGTCTTTAGATATTTTAGTAAATTTAAAAATATATTTTACTCTAGCAACTCTTCCCGCTTCGCATGAGTGTACACTGTGTGTAGTACACATAAACCTAATGTATACATTCTCTAAATGGTAGTGGAATCCGTATTTCAATAATACATGCTGTTTACAAAACACATAGATAGGATTGCGCAGTAATCCTTAGTTGTGTACCAATGAATAGTAGAATATTCATAACTAATAAAAAATGCAACAGCAAGGAGTTCCAGTTGATTGCTCCGAGACTTGCTTTTGTTAAGGGAATAAGCTCACCTGCCTTTTTAAGAATTTCATATTAGAATTTTGTGTTATCTCTATTTAATGGTTTGCAAATCGCAACCTATGTATTTATTGAAGTCATACGTAGTTATTTGCCATTAACAAGTCGGATAGAGTTCTTTAGGACAAAAGTTCTCTCTAAGTTTATCTTGAACATTATGGATATACGGCGAAAGTAAACAACGTGAGGAAACCTATCTTTACTATGAAGAGTTTGTTTGACTACCAGTCGGCTTAGAAAAATCCAAATATTAAATAATTCTTTTTGTGTCTGATAGCCCAGTTCTCGAGGAAGGTTATAGGCTATGTAACATCACGCTGCTAGTGACGAGAGCAGAGCAGTAAGCAAAGAAGCGTGTGTAGTAACAAATAAAGTACAGAAGGATTAACGTACGATGATGATAAGAAGCGAAGATAGAAAGATAAAATATAGTTTTTATTATAATGCGACAATATTTGTGTAATAAAATATTATGATTTTTTAATCTACATTATAAAACAGTATTGACGAACTTTCTTTGAAATAATGGTACCTAAGAAACTGGTTAATAAACTCTTGGAAACTTCGTAGCTAAGAGGGTTTCCTTGAAATGTTACAAAACAGTGCATTGTAAGCCATTTCCTTATTTGTGATCACAATGTATCCGTTTTATATTTCTTAAACTCTTGGTTGGTTATGTAAGCAACTCGTATTATTTTTGTTTACTGTAGAAACGCTAAGAAGAAATAATAGTATTTTAGTCCACGAGTTCATTATAGTATCACCTATCTCTTTAAACATGAGGGACTGATCCTATATTCCTATCTATTCAATAAAATTGTCTTTCCACATAAAAAAATCCAAAATAGTCCCTATTTACATATTACCAAGGACCAAGAAGATAATGCTTCTCACAGAAAAAAAGACCGTCTCTTGAAGTAATTGAAGGTGCGTGCTCGGAATACGTGGGATGTGTGTTACACTCGATTTATGGACGATACCCGCGAATTTGTTCCTTCAAGGATCCTTCCACTGCCTTGTTTATATCGTGAACGTCCTATGGGAGTCAATAGTAAAATGTATACAAATGTAGAGCAACAATTTGTTAGGTCTAATGTGCTTTGTGTTATATTGGCGGTTTGAATTAATGTTTATTAATGTTTTGTGTGCACCCGATGGAGTTCTATTAAATTGTATATAGATGCGAAAATGCGAATAAGTAGAAATAAATGTCGAATAATGTATTTAACAAATATGTAGTAAAAAATACACGAGTCTTATCGATGTAACTGGGATTACCTCAAGTAAATTTATTTTAGAACCTACTAGGTATAGTACAGTAAATTTCAAAGTCCATTTAAAAGACAAAGATCACGTCCTGGCAAAGTTTTAATGACAATCCCTATAGCTTTATAAGTTTAATATCTTCTGGACTAGATACTGCAGTTCTACAGATAGATTTGTTCTGTTTTATCGTAAGTGGTAACTGTCGCTCATGGACGACTCAGAGTCTCTAGTATTGTATCTGGTTACCTTGATTCCATCACTGCAGCATAAGAACTATCTACACGTAAATTGTGCCAGACAACTTGACCTTATCATGCATACCTAAGCGAACTTGGTACGACAAGGTCAATACGGGTGCCCGTATCATATCTTATTTATATCATTCATGCGAGTTTGGGAAAATATTTGAATTTTTGTTATTCTATCTCTAACCGTAATATTTGACATATAGGTATACCATAGATGTACCACAATATACTACATTAATAGAGTTATTCCGGTCTGATCCCCTGAATCGGATATTCTGGGGGATCGATATATTTTTATTTCATTTTCTATTACATACACAATAATATATACCACTTGTATGGTAATGGTGGTACACCATCAAGTGGCTCATCTGATAGTAAGTGGTAATCGTCCTTAATGGTTCTTTAGTTTTAGTATAGACGTGGTAATCAAATGAGGTTTAAAGAGAGCAATAATCAATAAAATAATATTGTACTTTCAAATTTAGAACACAACTAAACTTGAAAGTTTGATATTTAAATTTGAATTTTGCAACTGACACTGACTGAAAAGCTTATAATTTACTTGCGGTTTTTAATAAAATGTGTGGGTATGTAATCAATCAACTTGTCTTTACGTATATTTGTTTATTGTTTATTCTATGCAAAGTTGTTACATTTAGTTTTAATATATTATATTGCAGTTAGGAGAAGGGATCATCTGTCATTGCCAGCCGGTGTTCATACTTTGTCTAATACTTTCTTACTCTTTTGCGGGTAGTATTATATTATTATAAATCACATTATGATTGGAGGGACTAAAATTAATCCCTTCTCAAAACAGTAAAAGGATAACAAAGGAATATTATTTATTTTTAGCGTTATCTGTAATACAGACTGACAAGTGTGACTTGGATTGGCGGCTTGATGGTTCAGTATGTGAGGAAAAAAAATGTTAAGATATTCTTTATATTTGAAGGACAGTGAAAACGGAAAATAATAACGGTAACTTTCAAACTTAAAAATGATTTTTTTTGTCTCAGCATGGAAATCGTCACCTCTACCTATGTCATACATTCGTTATGTCAAACAATTGACTGCTTATTTAGGTCGGTTAGGTAATCGGGCACAGTGCCAGACCTTGGACTTATACAGAATATTTTAAGTACCTACTATTTAATTTGGCTTACCTGAACTCAACACGTCAGCCCGAAATTTAGTCTTAACACTTTCCGGGACAGTAAACTGATATGGCCGTGATGACAATAAAACATCTATTGTTTTTACATCACTGTCCACGAAAGAGTTAATCCCTTTACTGATCTACGGTATAATGTAGCTTTGGGTTGAGTAACATTGTCATCAAAAAGACTGTGTTTATGTGACTAAAAATCATACTGTTGCAAGTGTAAGTTTAGGTAAATTGTGATGCCAGGGCTAAGTCAACTTCGCTTCTGACGCCTAAATATAAAATATTTTAAATATGTATACATATTCAACCATCTTCTGCAAACAAGATGCGCTCCATTTTCTCTTGCCGGTACCGAACCCTAAAAAAATGTTCATCCTATTTCGAAACATGGAACTTATTATGTTAATTTCGTAGAGCACCGAGATTTTGTTAGTGTTCCCTCGATTTTGGGACAGTATTAAGATATAAATAACTTTATTATTACTACGAAGTTCATGAATATGAAAAGAAAAGGCTTACTTTAACATAGTAGCATCACAAAATTTTTTCGAACGGGTAAGAAGAGATACAGAGTTAAATTTCGCCATATACTTACTCGTATGTTAAAATATAATGTAGGGAGAAAGAGAGACTTAATAGAGAGCCAACATAATAAAGGCTATACATAATACAGATTTGATTTTTAACATCAAGCTACCAATTTTGGTCTCGTTATCGGGTCTTTTAAACGGTGCGGTGGTGAAAAAGCTTGTCATATAGTTACAATAGTGAGTGCAACCATGTCATCAATTTCTATACGAGGGTTTTGAGTCCAGTATTCTTAGAAATTAAAATAAATTCATATGCTGTATCTATATTACTATATCTGTACAACCCTGTTATAAAAGGCTTTATTGCATCATATATGTTTTGACAAATACTTGTTTAAATCTGATCCCAAATGCGCTTTTTTATAACTTCGATCATACTCTTCTTTTGTTCTTAATGAGTAAGCCATAGTGAGTAATAATTAAAAAAATAATAATACCCAGCCTGTTTATTGTCCCACTGCAGGGCAAAGGCCTCTTCTCATATAGAGAAGACATGAGCATTAATCACCACGCTCGCTCAAGGCGGATTGGCAATATCAGGCTTTTGAGTCCAGGTTTCCTCACGATGTACTCCTTCACCGTCAGTCAGAAATGTCTAAGATAAACTTAGAAAGTACATATGATTTGATTAATCACGTTGGTACTTGCCTGGATTCGAACTCACTACCTCGTGTTTACGAACCGGTTGCCTTATCCATAGTAAGTACTGTGCTTTTTTCTCACATAACTGGTAACAAGTGGAAAATTCTCTCATAAACATTTCCATCCTAAAATAAAACCTTTAATAGATAACGATCTGGCGTTGTCAGTTTAATATAACTGTGCAATAAAAATTCCTAAAGATCGGAGTTTAATCGAGGTAAGGATCAATGCGGGTTCCAATTTACAATTCAGAGCCATTCATTTAATCTGCCCTTGAATCATGTTAATGCAGTTTTGGACTATCATTTTTGTTACCTCCTAAATTATACTTGCAGCCTTTTGTTCTTTATGGCTAAAGCCGCCATGAGCTTTGCTGATGACATTTTGAATTTCGAAGGTCATAACTCTGGATTATGGGAATGATTGCTAAAATTTAGGTAGACATTCGATTTATTTTTATTTTTTATATTATAGCCTACCAAAGTGACTCCACCCCGCCTGATGGTAAGCAGTCAGTGGAATCCAGAAGTGGCGGCCACTATACTAAAAGCCATCGTCTTAAACTGCTGGTATGGTGTCCTCCACTATGGCGGCTGGAAATGGGGTAAGGGAAAGGGAATGAGGGAGGTGAGGAAAGAGGAAGGGGGAGAAATTGGGCCTCCGGCGCTCTCACTCACCGAACGAAACGCAGTAGTACGGATACTACTACTCTTATGTTCTTCTATTTATCTATTCTACCTCTTCTATGAGAGGGTAGTACTTCCCGGGACGATCCGACCCATCATGCTGAAATCAGCGTGGATCTACTACCGTAAATTTTTTTGAATTTTTTGAATGTGGATTTCGTTTTTAAATTAAATATTTTTTATTTATTTTTATTAATTCATTTGTATTCGTATATATGTAGCAATCATCAATTAATTCGCCAATTCACGCGAGTAAAGCTGCAGCCGAAAATCTAGTAGCATATAAAATATGAAGACTTTACCAGCGCATGTGTTCCCATCTAACTTTGATCCTGGGTCTTCTAAGCGGCGCGTGAAAAAGCATCTCACTAAGCCGTTATAGTGGAGGCCAACACACCAGTAATTTGGCTTTTGGAATGATATTCATCACTTCTAGATCCATTGACTATTTACCATCAGGCACAGTGGAGTCACTTTCGTATGCTCATATATAAAAAAAAGACGTTTTTAATTTATTTTAATATTATTTACTGATAGCCGTTTTCCTTTGATAAAATAGTAAAATGAGAGTTACATAAAAAGATTTTAATCTTTATTGTATAAAGATAAAAGTTTTAAATAAAAACTTTTTATAAAATACATATAATGGTTTTTCAAATATTGTTACCAACCTTATGTCTAAAGTTTAGGATAAGAGCCTATCATAACTTTGGTCCCACAACGGTTACAGCTGTACTTTAGTGAATAGAAATTATTATTACAATTACTAGTCTTTCTTTTCTTTCTTTATTCCTCTTTATTAATTACTTTTGCGGCCGAATACTGGCGAATAAAATTACCAAAAGTAGTTGGTAATTAAGAAATACATTTATATAGATATCTCACAGTTTGCTCTCCTCTGGTATTAAGCCTGCCACTGAGACGTGTCCTTGAGATTATGACAAATCGATTACTTATTATTATGTATGTATAGTCTGAATTTTAATAATATGTTATGTACTTATTTGGTAAAGCTTCAGTTTTTGGGTGTAATTTTGGTTACATTTCAGTTGTTTCTTTTACAATAGTTGATATTTCATTAATTTAATTACATACCTATAACATTTTCGCAAAATTAAGGAGCTAAGTAAATATTATAGCGGCAGTTATCCTTGTAAATTTTATTAGTTAAATGAGGTTAAGAAGAAAAATAGTACACACACATTTAAATAAAATTGAACACAACATAAGCAAGGTGAAACTGAAAACCTAATTAAAATGTACCTTTACGTTTATACGTTTGTCACGTTTACGTCATTAAAAAAAAGTACGTTCTAAAATTAATTTGAATTGAATTCTTTCAATTTATTACGTTCGTCATTCGACAACAGATCCGTCGGCCAATCGCGTTCGACTTCTATACTTGACGCATGCGCGTCCGTAGGCGTCGGGTCGATATCACGTGTGACGTCACGAGCTCTGACCAATAGCGGCGAGTCGGGGAACATCAATCGATGTGAACGATTTTGCTATTTCCTTGCCCCTTTTTGTTTCTACGCCATTGTATATAAATGCGTCTTTGTTTATTTTCACGGCCAGAGGGATCTGTTGATTGGCATACTTAATCTCTTTCATATTGGATAATTTAGTGGCGCCCTTATACTCTTATTCATATTTGGGTATTAAGGTATAACCATAAATTTGAAATAATTATCTACGTCTGTTTTGAGAACAATAATAAATTGCACGAGGGTGATATCTATAAATTGATATTATTATACTACTTTGAGAATAAATGATGTCTGATTAAATATAATAATAAGGTATTTGTATTTACTTTTCTAAGAATTTTAGTCAGCTAGACTTTTTTACTTGAACTGAAGCTCTCAATGGGGCTAATACTTACACCCTTCAGAAGTAATGTTAATGTTAGGTAGAGGTTTCCATGTAATGATAGCAAGAGGTATTGTGTCTTGAGCTGTACAGCGTTTACTTTTTTATACAGCGGCAAGCAGAGGTATGCGACTGATGGACAGTGTTTATAAACAACGGTTCCAAGGTCCATCAAATGAATCCCTTGCTCAGCTGAAATCGTAAGCAATAAAAACGTTACCACTTCAATACTTTATTCTTTGTTGTACACAACAGAAATACAATTATTAATAAACAACATCTACAAATACGAGCTACTTTATATAAGTTTACCTTAAAAGGTTAAAGTTAAGTAAATAAAAAAATAGAACTGCATTAATGATAAGTTAATTCCAAATACAAATATAACTTCTCCACAAAGTTACCTCTCATTTAAAATGTTAAACTCGTGCTTCAAACATAAGTTGACGTCGAAATGTCACTCGGGAATATTTTGAAATATCCACAAACATTGCAGAGCGCAAGAGGCAATATTATAATGTACAAATTTCAACTTTATATTAATTGCGGTGGGTTGAAAATGGTCCAAACAAACCATTTGGTTTACGACCTTATTGCATTGAGATGTTTTTTATCTCATGAATTGTAATGTTTTGTATAATAGCGCGGATTTTGAGGGTGCTTTAGCCTTTAGATATTGCCTGAAAACCCTTTTACTGTAGGAAACATTAAATAAAATCACTTTACACATAGATAATGTTATATTGGGTAAAAATGGTGAGGATAACATGTAGCCTCCGGAGGTTTCATCGCCTATTCCTTTAAAGGGTCAGAAGGATTCTATTTACAGAAGCCTTTATTCTGCTTGTATTTGAGAATAAGTACCTTTTTGAAATAAGTGTTTCTTTAAAATACGCGTTTATTTACACAAAAAGATTACTATGCCTACAATTATCAAGAAAAGACTTGCAAAAGACATGAAATTAAATATTTATTTTTATTTATATGACTTAGTTTATGTTTTCGGTTTTCCGTCTTTAGGGAACTATATTGAGGTCGACTCTAATATCCTTTACACGGTAACAAGTGTACTTAACCTCCCAGACCGATTGGCTATAATTTATATAAACAACAGCTATTATGTACTTCGTTAATTGAAAGAAATGCCACAGGAAATAAACTCATAATATAATAAAAATAATAACCATTTATTTTCACAAAGCTCACATTTAACACAAAATTTTGAATTGAAAATACGTCATTGAGTTTAAAAGTATAAATTTAATATTACCATAAATAAATGTTGCAATTTAATCTCGAGTAAATAACATTTTGCAACCGAAGCATTGAAGTTTAGGCCTTCAAACGAATCCCAATAGATTGTGAATGGCGCGTGCCAGACTTAATGCTGGGCTGAGGACGCTCTCTGGATAAACTGCATTCAAATACTTTTGGAAAATAACTGAATGAATTTATTTAGTTCAGCTGTTAATGTTAATTATCGTGTACTGTTTAAGCCTGTGATACCGTTTCAGCGCACTACCATCTATGCTTTCCGAATTCTACCTAAACTGTTAGATTACGGGTTTTTACATCTTGATATGACGTACAAAGATATTATTTCTTTGGGTTTGATCCCCGGGCCGTCTGAGAACATTCACACATAATAACGTATATATGGACATGATGATTTACTACCGATGGATCCCAGTTTTGAATCCCAGGCAGATAGAAAAAGTTTTCTATCCTGAATGTGAATTGAAACTTCTTGTAACTTTAAATTTGTAAAGTTCTATATTTTACCAGTTAATACTGCTATTGTAAAAACTGAAATAATGCCGATCATATTCTTGTTCAAACAGTTGGAATGGGCTTCGTTGACTGAACAAAGTTATATCGGCTCGTATTGATTTTTAATAGTTAGTAGACTCTCGATGAAGTGAAAATTTTACAGTACTTCTTTCATTTTTTGTTTAAGTGTCTGTTACATTTTGTGAGTTTTAGGTGTGATTAGATTTTATTTTTATTACAATTTATTGCGTAAGTATCACTATTTAATATACTCTTTCTTTTATAAAAGTAGATATACGTACTTTTACCTTTAACCTTGTGAGGTATAAAACAACTAGATGCTTGATAAGACTTTAAACAAAGACATAAAAGGTGTATTTCAGTGACAATGAACTGCTACTTAAAATGTATTTTTTTTTAAAAAGGGTCTTTTTATGATATTAGCCTTACAAAATCTTGTAACTAACTGAGAAACGATTTTAAAACAACTATAAAAATCGTGTATTTTAGCGAACTACCTACGTAAAGAATTAATAGTTCATTAAAATTCAACGTAGCATTAAAAAAAATCAGCTCAGTTCAGTTCGACGTTTTTATTTTGCAGGGTTACTAAATAGGAACAATGTACCTAAACTTCAAAGCCGGTAAACCAAATAAAATGTTTGACAATGAAAGATGATTTGATAAGACCCCGTTACCACTATGATGGTAATTTGTCACCGGTTTTCGTTTCAAATCATAGTAATATATCTCTTTAGTATCGCCTTGAACCGTTTTGGTATCAGGAATAACATCAACATTAAAATACGCTCCAAAAAGAATTATTTATAAGTTCTAGTTATTTCAAATGTAATATTCGTGCTATACTTGCAATGGAAAGATTGCTTGTCTTATTCATCTTAAGAAGAGCGAAGACTTGCTGCAATCTGCTAACAAAAATGGGTACAAAAAACAGAATAAAAATCTCTTTATTATACATCGATAGTGTGTTTGCTGCAATCGGGGTTAACACACAACTCACAACGTTGAACATAGAATAGAATAGAAAAGTTTTTTGGACAAGCTTATTTGAAAATACTTAAAACATTCCGGGTTGTTCTATTCGACATCCATTAAAACACTGCAGAAAACACTATAAGCGTGTAAAGAAAATAAATTATAAAATGGTGTCCGAAAATTGCATTTCTAGGCATCATTGTGCCAGTATTAGTATTACTAAAATAAAAAAGAAATATGGTCTTCTATAACTGTCATCACAGCGACACACCTAAATAAAAAAATATAATGTTTAGTTGATAAAACAGATACGAGTAGATTTAAATATTCGTACTTTGTTGGATAAAGTGCACCACGCTAACTGAAGGACAACGCGATCGTAAATGTCTATTTAATTAAACACTTGCACTTGAACGTCAGACGTAGGTAGCTCTCACGAGACTTTCTCGTACGCAATATACAGTACACATGCAATTTGTATGCTAATAATAGTTGCTTGACGAGCTTAGATTTGTAGTTATACAAGATAGTTTTAGTGATTGTGTGATTTACCATTTATTGATCTGGTTATTTTATAATGGAGTTGAAAACAGGAATACTGAAGTGCTTTTGTGTAGTCTACTTATATAGGTATTTATTCTTCTTCTTTGTGTTCTTATTTGGCAAACTTATTTTAGTTTATATTAAGCTTTTAGGCAGAATAAAGTTGCTTTCTTATATTTTTTTGTCAAATGAAACGATGAACGCAGAGATTAATTAAAAAAAATAATTATACAAGCTAAAAACAATCTCTTGGACAAATCTATGCAGTTAAGACATGCGAGATGATGTAGGCAAAGTATTTGCAAGCAAAGCCACTCGTAAAGGAAACTCTAATTAATTATTTTGATGTTTTAAAAAGTTATCTTATTTAGGAGAACATATCAAACTCGAGAACACAAATTCTTCTAAAATAAAATCGGTGCCTTAAAATTAAAATATGAAGTTCATTGCTAAAGTAGTGTAAGTACTTAACTGAAGGCAAATCTCTTAATTGCGCGGCCCATCTCGGTCGGGGACACCGCACACCGCAGTATTAAAACAAATTGCACGAAGCGGTCTTGAGTCGTAAGCTGGCTTAGTAAAAGTAATATTATAACATCTAGTCTGGCTACCAATCTTTGAAGGCAATATTTTCATTTAGTAAATTAAAATGGGCACCTAATTGACCAATAAAATTCACAGCAAGGTAAATTTTCGAAGAATTTGTATCATTTATTTTAAACTGAATGCTTCATTGTAAGATTTTCGTATTATGAAAATATAACTGCTTCGGATGTTTGGTCACTAAATCGAGTCTAAAGTGTTTATTGGACATTATTTGGTAGTCAATGAAATTAGGTTTTGACTGAAATTTGAAGGACGTTGACCTATTAAAATGCGTACCTACACATAAGCGATTTAACAACAAATATATCAAGAAACGCCTGGAAAGTGGACGAAATGGTTTAATAGTAATAAATAAATAAAAAAAACAAACTAAAAGTAGTCACTCCGAATGTTTAACCGATACCCAAAAAAGAGCCAGGCAACTATCGACCCATAGCTGTCACCTCAGTTCTCTGCAAGCTGCTTAAGCGGATAATAAACTCCCAATTAGTCCGCTACCTAGAGGGTCACTCGTCCAATTATTTGCAGGTCAATGCTGGGGTGCCCCAGGGACTAGTCCTGTCGCCCATCCTGTATCTTCTGCATATCAATGACACGTTGCCCTTTGGCAAGTGAAGAGTGCGTCATTATGACCGCCTCCTGTAAACTAAGAGTCCTGAACAGGGTGAGACGGTACTTCACGCCCGAGCAGCACTGCCTTCTTTATAAAACACAGGTTTCAGGCGTTCTGCTTGGAGTACTTTTCTCATCTTTGGGATAGCTCCGCACAATACTTACTGGATGCACTCGATAGGTTGCAGAGGCGAGCAGTCCGTATCGTCGAAAACTCAGAGGCCACTAAGACCCTTGAGCCTTTACATCTACGGAGTGACATCGCCTCAATGGCCGTTTTCTATCGCCTTTACCACGGAGACTGTTCTGAAGAGCTCTTTGAATTAATCCCACCCTCTCCCTTTTTATCCAGAACGACACGTGCGGGACTGAAATGCTATTCCTTCACTGTGCTATCGAAAGGGTCTTGAACCAAACGGTTCGGCTCTTCATATTTTTGTCGCTAATGGAACTATTTACTAGCGCATGTATTCCCATCTAATTATGATCCTGCGTCTTTTAAGCAGGGCGTGAAAAAGCATCTCACTAAGCCGCCATAGTAGAGGCCATCCTACCAGTAGTTTGGCTTTTTTGGAATGGTGTCCACCACTTCTGGATTCCACTGACTGCTTACCATCAGGCAGAGTGGAGTCACTTTGGTAGGCTAATATAAAAAAACAACTCCACGACTATTTGTATTTAATACAGACAAGTCTAATAATATGTCTGTATCGAGATTTTTGTGGAAACTGTTACATCTTTGCAATTTACTATAAAATACAGGAGCAGGTAGCCATTCTATAAAATGCTTGAAATTAAATGGATTATGGTGATCTCATTCCCCGTTTCAGACGTCTTGATAAATTAACGTACGTCAGTTGTCAGCGTGCTCTTACCTTGTCACGTTGAATTATTCCGTCTTATTGTACTCTCCAGTGGATGTTAATCGTTGTCTGACCTTTGTTACTAACGGTAATTCAGCGGTATCTTAGCTTTGTTTAGATCGATGGATAGTGATATTGAACTTACTAAGGTCAAGTTTTATTGATTAAATTGCTATTTCGTATTGCTGGGTATTGTGTTCTTGAAGCTTGTTAAATGGTTGATAGACATGCAAATGTATACTCGTAACTGATAGATTTGCGTCTGTTATAAAGATGGACAGATAAATCTGTAGGCGAAGTAGTTTGAAAGTTGGTACTAAGTAAATACTATAAGAACCTTACTACAATTACAATAGCAAATTAAGATTAATAATACCTATACCTAGTTATTGTTTTACTTGGCAACAACTTCAAAATTATAAAATACTTATTTAATAATTTCTGATTATCTAAATCAAAATACGAATTACTTTGAGCTAAGTAAATTTATTTTTAACTTTTTACTTTCCTTCCTGTTTGAAGTGGGTTTGTTTTTTGTTTAAAAATTATTTTATCATCTATACTATTATATATAGCGGAAGAGTTTGTTTGTTTTAAGGCGATTAATCTCTTCTTAATCTCTGGAAGTACCAGTATTTGAATAATTATTTTTGCGTTTGATAGTCTAGTTCTTGCGGAAGGTTAATAAGCTATGTAACATCACGCTACCGTTTGCTTATTCTATGGGTTTCATACTTTCGATTGGTATGGAATTTGTCTATTAACCAAACCAGTGAAATGTTTAAAAAAAACAATTTTTTAATTGTTAATTAATCATATTCTGGACTGAATTTTTTTAGACAACCCATTTGCAATATAATTATTGACATATTTAATTGAATATAAAATACTTTTCATCCATTAACCAGCCCGGTGAAGGTCATTATTATGGTGGAATCTTATACTAAAAGAGGCTATGTTTAAAATTAATTCAAGTGTTTTATTCAAAAACAAAGTTACAGTTTAAACTGTAACTTTGTTTTTGAATTTAAATTCACAAAAATAACTGGTTGTAGTATAACACAATATGTTACAATTCCCACATGTTTATTTTCTTAACTCAGTATTTGTGACTCGAGTGGTACGAATGATGCGAATGTCAGTCCGGCTGATGGATCGCCGGTCCACGATTATACGACGCGAGATCGATCGATCTGTCAAACTTGTACTACATTAGTTTACTTTGATACGAACATTCTAGATTATTTTGTGTTGTTATGTTCAATTTCGGTTTATTTAAGTGATCGTACTTAGGTTTATTTAAAGTTTTGAAATGCTGTTATGTGTTTTTAAATTATTTGTGCCATGTATCCGAAATAAAGTCTACTTCATGCTGGAAATCAATGGTAAAGAAAAGAAAGAAAAAGTATTTATTGTCAAGAATACACTATTGTTGATTGTATTGGTCTAACATAAATATTTGCGTATAGGTGCATACTTGTGTAGTGACTATAGTTACCCCTTATTATTATAATCATTTTCAGCTGAAGAACGTCTATGCCTTCGCCAATATCGCCACTTTGAGAGGTCGTAAGCCGCCCAAAATGGGGCATTTTTACGGCGTAATTTGTATGTGTTATTTATAAATCATGTTAACGGCTTCGTAACAGTTAAAACGGGCTATTTTTAACACATTCGTTCCGTTCTTAATTTGACTGTATTATTTTATGTGTAGGTTACGTTATACCGTGTTACGTTTGTAGGTTGTGTTAATCTTGAGGATGGTACCTAGTCGTATTATGCTAAATTTTACTTGAGTATTTTTTTAGTTCAATTTTTTTGCAGAAGTTATTGAGTTTTTATTATGTATATTTCAGTTTTAACTTCATTTAAATTAATATTTATTTTTACTTAAGCACGTTATAAACCTAATCGTTTCATCTGACATCAAATGGCATTTTAATCAACACTGTAGTTCAAACTTCAGCAAGAGATGATTTTTACGCAGGTCAATCCGTACACAAAAGCTTTTATATAAAAATACAACAGTTTCGTCCGTGTATCTGTATTTCATAAGGTTATATCTCAATAACCGGCAATATGACGAAGTGGTTCGTCGAGGTTTTATATTCACACGAATGAAGCCCCAAATTCAGCCCGCTTTATGTGGGATATGCATTACTCTTAATCTGTAAGACTTGGCTGTTGCCTTTTATGTTAAAGTTTGTTCCAATTCCGGGTGAATTGACCCTGGGGGTATGTCGTAAACCTAGTTCCCGGGTGTATTTAGCCACTAGAGAGTATTAGTAGATATTGTTACACTAACCAACTGCTAAAGTGTCCTGATTTTGTGTGGTGTCAAAATATTACATTAAAATAGTGATTGACCGTAGAAATAGGGTAAAGCGGTGTGGTTTGATGTTTTATTGTGAAGAAATACTTTGTCACCTTATAAGTACTAAGTGTTATATACACGTGGATAAAAGGCCGCTATTAGACTATCATAGAAATATGATCAAAGATGTGTAAGTCATTTTTAAATGAAGAACATATGACGGTATAATAACTACATGTGATTATCTATGAGCATATTTTGAGAGTCGTAGAACTATGATCATAGAATTTGACAGATATGAAATCATATATAAATGATAATGTAATACCGCTCTAAAGCGTATCTATTGTAATAACCATGTAATGGCTAAGCTAACAGCTTAACACTTAACTTCAGGCACATATACACCTATATAATTGTATAGGTAAACGTAAAAGATAACAGCTTGTTGATAAAACTAAACACTTACACTATACGATAATGTTTACTTGAATACGAGATGTGATAATATAATATAAGCTATGGTATGTTTAGCAGAATGAGTCGTTCGTATTTGCAGTAATTGCACATTTTTAATTAAACTGTTTTTTATTTACAGGTGCATTCTCATTGCACATAACACAGCTCATATATATTTTACTGCATTTGTAAGTACCTATTTATACGTGCCTTCAGGCTTTTAGTCACGGCTTGTCAAAATGTCAGAGGTTGAGAAATTTTGTTGTTTAAATATTTAACGATACAGGTACGTGCCTTTTAAAAGAAATACATTTAAAATGAACTAAGTACGGATAAAGGTTCGAATCGAATAAAAAAATGGCAACGAATAACTTTTTTCTTTCCTAAGGTTTTGGATGAAATAACGGTGACAATCGTCATCACTATTAATTAACATACAGTGAACTAGCTGTACGTTAATTAGATTTGACATTTTGGTTATTTTGAAGTCCATAAAGTGACACTTAAGCAATATATGTGAATAAACAGCACAATATAATTTTGTATCTAAAGAATATTGTTCTGATTCAACCCAAATAATGCCGTATTAATATTGTTGATATTGAATGTAATTATTTGTCGTTTACTCCGCCAACAAGAGTCCAAATAATAGTTATTATTAACAATTCTACGAACTTTGCCTGTTCCCTCTGTACCATCTCTGCTTCTCATTCCTAATTTGCTGCTTTTGCAATCTAACTCATCCTACCATTTCCACCTGAGTCTCCACATCTTTTATAAAAGATTTTATTTCATTGTCTGACTACTGTTGTTTTTTTTAATTTGCTTTCAAAAAATTTATGCAATAGTTGCTTTGTATCCGTAAATTGACAATATGATTGTCAAGTACTCTCGAGACTTGAAAAGTCTTTGTTGTTCTAGAATTTGCTTTTCCCAATACATTATTCATTAAAAATAATATTCCCTGTACCGTCACACGTCAATGATGTAATATAAAAATTATACAGGACAGGCTTGTTACGTAAATATGAGCGATGTGGGCGTGTGACGTAGCTAGGTTATCGCTAGCGTACTCGTATAAAGGTAAAATTTTATTATCTGTACTACTGTAATTAATTAACTCCTACGTTTTATTATTGATTAAATTCGTTGCGGGGTCCATGTGGGTTAAGGTTTTGCAAGGACTCTTCACTGACTTACAGGCTTGGTTGACTGATTTTTCTCGTTCAGTGAGTGAGAGTACCGAAGGCTCAATGATCTTCTCGGTTTTAGTTTTACTGAAATTTGTTTCTGTAATGGTTCCCACTGATCTAGCTTTGGTGTCAGTTTTTTTTATGTTCATCGAAACTTTGCTTGTTACGTAATTCACCACATTTAAAAAATATATAAGGTCTGTATGAAAAAGTTCAGATATAAAATTTTAACGGTCTTCTTTATACAGTGACAATTTAAATGATACAAACAAACTGTGGTAAACATTTAATTGTTTTTCTGTATAAAACAAATTGAAAATTATGAGTATTGTACGAGATAACTTCTCGTTTCACTGTGTAAACAGGGTTTTAATTGTTTTACGGGCACATTGGACTGACAACGTGGGAGTTTGATTGTTTTTGTTTGTCGGAAACAAATATAGTATTTCTATTAGGTATGTATTGACGACGGTAGCGAAAGTTCAAGGACGTGTAGAGAACTGCTCTTATCTTGGTCTCCAAATACCAGGTCGATCTATTCGACTTGCCCAAAGTATAGATAAAAAGGAAAAAAATATCTATATTTTGTTTGTTTGTTTGAACGCGCTAATCTCTGAAACTACCAGTCGAATTTGATTAATTATTTTTGTGCATGATAGCCCAGTTCTCGAAGAAGGTTATAGGCTATGTAGAATCACGCTACTGGTGACGGGAACAAAGCAGTAAGCAAAGACGCGGGTAAAACCGCGTCACGGGAAGCTAGTAGATGGTAAAATATTTGGCGATGAAACATTTAGTACACGCAAATATTTTCTGCCGCCTATATACACTCTTATCGCATTCTCAGTGCAAGAAGGTCGTAAATCGAAATACAAATCGATAATTTTATTATCATCTTATTATTACTATAAAATTGAAAAAAATGTGAAATATAAATTAATTTCTCATTTTATGTCTGTCATTATATCTGTCTGTCTGTTGTGATACCTTATAAAATATTCTCATCGTTTTGTACTGGCTTCGTCCTTTGTCGACGATATAGTTTATTATACACGTGGAGCTATGTTTGAAATCTGGCAAATGTCAGAGTTGAGCTCAGCAACAATGAATATCGTGTGTGGGCAGGAGCCCCCAAATAGCAGCTCGACCCACTTGACTCCCTCCAACGGCGAGCTGTTCGAATCGTCGACGATCCCAATCTCACAGACAAATTGGAGTCACTGGAGCAGCGGAGGGACTTTGGCTCTCTATGCGTGCTCTATCGTATGTTTAACGAAGAGTGCTCTGAGGAACTGTTTGACTTGGTGCCATCGTCTCCTTTCTATCATCGCACCACTCGACATCGCAGCAAAGTTTATCCATACTACTTGGACACGATCTCGTCTAGCACGGTTCGTTTTCAGCGTTCATTTCTCCCACGTACGTGCAGGCTCTGGAACGAACTACCAGCTGCGGTGTTTCCCGAGCGCTATGACATGTCCTTCTTCAAACGAGGTTTAAAGAGAGCATTAATATCACGGTAGTCAGCGGCTTTGCGGAGCCCCTGGCATTGCAGAAGTCTATGAGCGACAGTTACCTTACCATCAGGTGGGCTGTGGGCTCGTCTGCCACTGTAGGCAATAAAAATAAAAAAAAGCCACTGTAGGCAATAAAAATAAAAAAAAAAGTACCTACTACAAAATTTTAAAAGTACTCATAGAATATGACCTTATATTGATTATTCAAATATTTTTAGAGATGCGTCTAAGCTTCTTGCGAAAGTACTTACATGTTTTTAGGACGTAATTACAAATCTTTCAATTATCGGCTTTTCTCTTATAAAATTAAATTAAAACTGCATTAAAATTATGATATTATAAAACTGTTACTATGCTTGAATTAACTTCTAAATAATAAAAGTATGACACTTTTATTATTTAGAAGTCGTCAACTATAGTGTCTGTCCAGATACATTTAATGGACACTCATAAAACTGTCCACCAATCAAAAAATCCAATTATGTTCCGTTATGAAATGAGCAGTTTTTCCAGCCAAAAAACAGGACGTTTTTAGATCTTTCGAGAACAACTTTCTGAAAGCGTCTAATACTTGGCAATGGAACTAATCGAGTTTTATACAAAAGGTTAATAATGCGAAAAATTTAGAATAAATACTCGGTAATGAGTAATGAACTAATGACGTACGATGGAGTGAGACTGTGTCAACGTTCGTAGCCGTCGTAGCACTCTGTAGCGCGTAGAACATCTACGTGCTACGGAGTTCAGTGCTTTTGCGTAGCTTTTAAAATTGATTGAAATGAATGTGTTTATATTAGTTTGAATCTTGCTAAAAGGGTTTGATTTGGTCCACTTAGATTTTTATAATGTCATTTTTTAAATAGGTATTTCATATGATTTAACTTCAAGTGACAAACAAGCAAACAGTCAAGGACTCTTATTCGAAAGTAGTTTACCAAGATCTCATCGCACAAGTGTAAAAAAATAGAAATTCTTAATTACAATAGTTGATTAAAAAGAAATACTAACCCGCTTAAAGCAAGTTTTTTGATTAGTGCTCATGTCTGATGAGGAGATACCTTTAGCATGTAATGACAATGATAAATTTACGACGAAGTTAAAGGCTACTGCATCTGTAATGAACAACAAGCGCATTCATTCGGTTGCAATGTACATCTCGTCCCAGCTGCCGTATCGATTGACGCCTTGATGCTCTGACCTTTGTACGACCACGCAGTATAACCTACTTACTTAAATGAATTAACTCGGGTTTGTGACTAAACTTGGGTTTAGTTTTATATTAACTTATAAGGTTTGTATTAAACAATATACGAGTACTATTACGCCTTTTAGCTCTGAGAGATTATTAGATGTGTTATCGAAGATTTCAATGTATATACACACGTTTTGATGATCGCATTGATGTCCAATATCATATAGGTGTAAGTAGACAAGGTTCCCGCAGTGCGGTTTCACCTGCGTTAAGTTACATCTTTGGTTACTGTTCTGCTTCCATCGCCAGTATTATGATGTGTCTCTAACCTTCCTCAAGAACTGAAATGAAATGCGACTGGTAGTTCCAGAGATTAACGCGTTCAAACAAATAAACAAACAAACTCTTCCGCTTCATATATAAGTATAGATTAAACCAGTTTACCAGGCTGCGTAGTTATGTTGGCGGATCGATGATGATAGTGGCAGCATGAATGGGTCGGATCGACCGGGGAAGTACTACCCTCTTATAGAAGATCGACGTAAGAGTAGTAGTATCCATACTACTGCGTTTCGTTCGGTGAGTAAGAGCGCCGGACGCCCAATTTCCCCCCTTTCCTCTTACCTCGCTTCCCTCATTCCCATCCCCTACCCCATTCCCAGCCGCCATAATGGAGGCCACCATACCAGTAATTTAACACGATGATTTTTGTTATGGTGGCCACCACTTCTGGATTCCACTGACTGCTTACCATCAGGTGAAGTGGAGTCACTTTGGTAGGCAAATGTAAAAAAAAAATATACTATTTGTTGTATTATTTGCCTGCCATGTATTGGACTGATTGCAATAAGTATATGTACTATATACGGCTTAGTTGTATATACTTTTCCAGTGGGCGGTGATGACGTCACTTAGACGACATAACTTCAAACTGTTAATTATGAATAAGAAGTTGGTTGGTTGACATACTTGTTTATATCCTTAAAGGGGTAGGGATAGATATATACTCACGATTCGACTGTGTTAATTTATGTTTTATTTATCGGACATAATTGCAAATTTGCAGGATTATGAGAATTTCTCGACAGAGAACTAAATATCACTTTACCCGACCCGGGGATCGAACCCCAGACTTCTACGTGCCTGTCTTAAACAATCCTATATAAAATCGAAGAGGCAGTCTTTCTTTCCTATACACGTGCTATATGAAACATTAAGTGTTACCTTTATGTAAACTTATCGTTCGTGAATGACACCAAATATAAACAAGATTGTAAGAGTACGTCTGATGAGACGTGGTCAATGCCCCGATGTCCCTAAACAAAGAGGGGAGTGACTGACTGTCTCAAAATAAACGTACATATTTAACTAGACACCAACTGCAACGTCGAAGCCTGATATACCCAAAAGTGGTATATATCCCTCTTCCTAAAGTTTACGACCTTTGCATCCCTCAAAGCTAGCGCTAGATATAAAATGTTGCTAGTGTTTTAAAATGTATATATAAAAATACGAAATAAAATATTTCTTTAACAAAAAAGAACATTGTAAATAGGATCCGTCGCCGTGTTGCTTTTTTTAAGTGCGTAAGTGCTTGATTTGTTATTGTTTTCTGTTAACACTTTCCGGGACAGTAAACGTATGTGGCCGTGATTTTATTTTATTTTATTTTATTTTGTTTATTATGGATCACCAACATTTGTTTACACTGAACATTACCATAGTGATACATCTATTTATCTAATAACAAAAGGAAAATAAAATATCAATAAAACATATTGTGTCTACAGTAGTGTCTATGAAAGGGTTAAACATCTAATTTAAACACATTTATTTACACACACGAATGAACGATAGCCTTTTCTCGAACGGTAAAAACGGGCCATCAATAAACTTATCACTATAACCTATCTCTAAGGTTTAAAGGTCATTGTTGTCGAAAAAACTTCTTGTCACATGTCGCCATTTCCTTTCGCTACTATTGGCACACACGATTTTGGAATCACAATATCCTTGTTATTAAGCGAAGAGGCCTTTAGTATATATAAATATCTCTATCCCAATGTGTGTGTAAGCGCCCCGTTTTGTCAAAAATCTCTTACACTTCAATTTGTATGATTTATTTATTTATTTATATTTAAGGATCTCCAACAAAGGATGTACACAATTGTAACTTAAACGTAAATAGGACACAAATATATTTCTATGTACTCCTTCAATTAGAGGAGACCACATCATGCAAATAATATAATATGTATGATAAATTTGTTGTCTAGGTGTTATTTTGCTTTAATACTAAAATATTTTTTTAACCCGTTTGCGGGACAAAGAACTTAGCTGAACTGTCGACAATCTGGCCATTCGGTTTAATAGCTGACATCCCATTTCCGATGTCATGTTGCAGATTTGAACTCAAATCGGTCGTTCAACTGATGGACTGGTTCGTCTTATTCGTTTAGTGACGGTAGATGTGTAATGAGTTTTATATTGATATGTATATATATTTCAAATCATATTTACTTTTGTTATACAACGTCATACAACGTTTTTCTAAGTTTATTTTAAACATTACTGACTGACGAGTAAGGAAAAACGGCGAAATTGCCAATCCATCTTGAGAAAAGCGAGGCGATCAAGGCTCATAACAATGCAGAGCAAAGTTCTCTTTTCATACAGAGAAGCTGTATGAAAAAAGAACTTTGCTCTGCATTGTTGCAGTAATAGACTGGTATTATTATTAATTTTGAAAATTTATATAGTTCGTTACGTAATTTGATTTATTAAAACTTTATATACAAGAATATAAACGTAGACCTAATGCTTGTGACATTATTCCAGTCAATCATTCCAGGTGATGCAGAGTAAAACAAAGTAATAATTGAAGAACAGCAGAGACAGTTCTTACAGATAAACATGGATTTTGCTGTACCAGTACGTACACGACTCTCGCTTCAAATTGATTATAGGGGTGGAAGTATCATTTTCAAGGGCTTTACTATCAACCAACAACGTATAAAATTATAGTTTTATGAAACCAAAGACCAAAGCTATTATAAATCTATATTATGTGAAAATAGCTCTAGAATTTCAGCGTATATCATTTATATACTAGATCGCTGTGGTACAGTACTGACAAGTCTTATCTTTTTTTGCGTCTAATTTCTTATAATTTTACGTCTTTACGAATATAAAATAAGGAAATTGCCGAGCCTTGAGAAGGACACGAGTAGTTGAGTATTTTTATATATTGCAAAAAACTACCCAAAAAAGAGCTACAAAAGTAGTACAAACCCATTAGAATAAATTTTAGAGCCGATGTCGTTTCTCGTCAGAGAAGATAAGAGCATTCCTCAGAATGCTCTAGATTGGTAACTGTGGATTTATTTTTTATGTGTGAATAAATAAATAAATATTTGTAGTAGTCCAGATTTCTTCACCGTGTTATCTTTAACCTGTGCGTATAAATACAAGTTACATTAGTACTTGTAAAGTTTGGTTTTATGTACAAAACTATAACAATTTTAAACCAAAAATCAGGTTAAATGGCATAATAATGAACAAAAATCATATTAATCACAGACTTGTTGGAATCGCGTTATTTTTATCAGACGCCCCAAATTTTAATGTAAGTGGGTAAGTCAACAACCTAGCTTCAAGCAATTACAGTTCAATAGAACAGTTTTAACCACAAAAAGTATTAACTCGTTACTTTGGAGTCTCACGTACCATCGCATTTTGTCGTAGGTACAACAAGCTAGACGTGACTCAGCACATTCCATAATGGTATCCGCTCGAGGCGCCTTTTTGTTAGCATCGAGAATTTCTGTGGATGTAATCACGTTACATAGGTGCGATTGAGGTTTTTTGTTTTGCTTGGTTTGTTACTTACTAGACATCCGCCCTCGATTCGCTTCAGTATTAAATGTTTCATTCGGTCTCTTAACAAACGCCTACATAAAATATGATAGCAATGTTAACTACTATACTGCAAATTTACTTTTGCCGTCATCTGTATTGCAAATTTACAAATAATGAAATTCGGATAATTCGCAGTTTGCTGGCCGTTCCCTTTGGAATTTGATGGAAGGCTTATGTTTAACAGTAAATATATTATAGCTAAGATAATGATGCGTAAATGGTTTTATTTAGATATATCTATACCATGATTTATACCAATAAATACACTCAGCAATTTTCGAGAAACTTGTGTATATCTTTCACCACAATCTGATTGAACAAAGTAGGTTATGTGCGAAGGCTTTAATGTAGAACTAATAGAATTGCCCGTTTAGATCGTACGATAACCCTTGCCACTCTAGTTTATAAAACAGCCGAACATAATCGTTTACTTTGTGATATTAAGAACGAAGAGTTATTTGCATTTGTTACTCTGTTCCGACATTAATTTGGTTTGTTCGTGTTTATGTTAGTAAACATGATGATGTAAATTATATTTAAGTTATGTTATAATTAGCTTCGGTGACTTAGTGGGAATACGTGAGATTGTCCTGTAAGAGGTAGTGGGTTTGATTTCCACCCGGGACATGAAGATGCTAATGGAGCTTCTGTCCAGTAGTGTACGTCTATCGCCTAATTTATATTTTTTTTATATCTACCTATATTATTCCATACTGCCTGATACCAGCATTTACTGGGTACCAGGATTCATAGACACCACCTCAATTTTCATATTGCAAGCCTTCATTAAGACGGTTTGATTCTTCATTTTCTTTTTCACATCTTTGGAAGAAGCTTTTACCCTGTTATGAATAAACAATTAGTATTAAAAAAAAATAACAAAAAAAATCTTATATCGATAGTTTACATCCATCGATACACCTTACCTGGCAACTATCTAAGTCTATCAATCAGTATCAAACCGCTGACGACGTTCTGCCTGTTTCTTTGACGTGTAGTGGCTTCACAAGATCACAGGACCAATGGCAGCGGTAAATATTAATATATGCATATCGTGGGCTCAAAACGTCCGAGACAAGGCAATAAAGACACTGAAATATCTTGTTCTAAGATATTCTATAGAAAATATAACATATTTTCAAGAATTCTACATAGTTCAAAAATGTATAGAAAAAGGGTTGGAAAATTCAGCAAGTAAATTTAACACGAAGCAGGAATTAATAGCGGATGTGAGTTGAAAACACCATAAATATAGGTATATTGTAAAATTATAAATTTTTACAAACACTTTCCTAAACTAAATTTTTGCCCGACTGCCGAAGTCAAGGAGGTTGATGTTTTTCAAGATTATGTATGTGTATAAGTACCTATGTATGTATGTATGTCTATTTCTTTGGCAGGCTCTACAGCCTAAATGGCTGAATGGATTTTAAGTTATGGGGTGTCATTAGATTCGTATTAATTGTAGGACTGACATAAGGTATATAATAATGCTATGTAGCGCCAGCGCATAGAAAATGGGATATCTTTCTTTTAAGTAAGTTGGTTTTAGGCAGGCAGGCTTTTTGTTTTTTTAATAATATATTTTACTTGTTGACATGTATTGTGTGAATATTCCGGATTGACACAAGAATGCAATTGCTTTCTGAGAAATAGAAGAAATAGGCAGAACCAATGAATATAAAAATTTTGTTTGCTTTTATATTGGACTTCCATTAGTGATCATCATCAGTATTTCAGCCGGAAAACTTATCTAGACAAGGTCAGTCGACTTTGTTAAGACCAACCTAGTCGTGTCTTCCAGTCTCTTTATATTTGTTCTGTATTATAAACGTAACGTAAGTTCAGTAAAGCGACAAAAGCTTTCTTCTACGCCAGCCTTAACCCTATTTAGGTCTATAAACATTTTCGCCGTCAGCAATATTGGGCACAACCTCAATCCTACCGAGAACAACGAAATTACTCCATAATTGAGATTGTTTAGTTCGTTTGTTACTAATTACAACTGTATTTGCAAAATTGTAATGTCCTTTATACAATCTTGTTTATTTTAAACTTGCTAGCTGAATGTTAATTCTAAAATTGTTTGGTAGTTACGTAATAGACGTTCGAGCTCGCTTCGGCATCAAAATTTCTTTAGATCTCACGAAAAACGCCCACAAAAATATGATTGCAAAATTACCTACGTCTGCGAAATATTATTTCTATACTGCAAATTTACTTTTGCTGTTTTCTGTATTGCAAATTTACATAATATACTGAAATTCTGACAATTGATAAAAATATGTTAAACATAATAAAATATAGCTTAATATGTGAGATACGCTCTTTATTTATTGATTTGTAAGGATGAAAGATTTTTTTAAATCGGTAATGTAGATTTTTAACCGACTTCAAAAAAAGGAGGAGGTTTCTTAATTCGACCGTATATATATATATATATATAATTTTTTATTTGTGTTCGCGGATAACTTCGTCGTTTATGAACCGATTTTGATGATTCTTTTTTTTTAGTTAAATTGTTGCAAACAAACAAACAAACATACAAAAAAATAAATCTTTACTCTTTTTATTATTAGTTTAGAAAAGGGAAACGTTTAATAACCAAAAGTAATTTTATTTGATGATTACTGCTGAATACAAAACTCTTCCAAAAGTTATAAGTTCGTCACAGTCGCTACGTTTGACAAACGGTGGTAACCACAGTGAGATGGTAGCTGTACCTTTAATCATAATTTTTCGCTTCTAGTGGTAACATAATATCTCTGTCTACCTTCTGACGTGACGTGACATTATGTTCTCGTAATTAAATTATAATAAACGTATAATTTAACGCGTGTAAACTTAATGAAGTTTAAGTTGTTTGACTTAGCATTCTTACCTACATACATACCCTTGTTTATTACGGCAAATAATATAACCAATTTAATTATATCGAGTCCACGATAATTCTTTCTGTTACCCGGTATATGTGTAACGTTACAATTGTGTATTAATTTTCTCACTTGAGTTTGCAGACTTCTATTTGCCTCTGTCAATCCTGCAAAAAGATAACAGGAAAACGTATCGAGCTGTTAAAATATTTGTTGAGGACGACGGAGGACGTTGATCCCGAATATTGTGTTGAATACCAGACGAGATATTTTGTTACCGTCGAAACTTTTTAAGATATCTATTTATTAATACGTAAAGAAAAATTTGTACACATTTATAAGCACTTTGCGCGCACAGAGTGTAGTATTGTATTGGTAGATATGCCTCAGGCATTAAGTCCGCCTTTACATGTATGTGTATAAAGTTTTAAATAAAATAAAATAAATAAATAATTAATGTTGATAAAAGAAAAGTAGAGAAAGTGGATTGTTTACTGAGTTCTTCGAAGGTGAGTTATTTGCTGAGTTCATATGGGTCGGTTACCATTCACCATCAGGTAGGCAGCTGATTAGTTTGCTATTATAACTCAGTAACATGTTGGTTTAGTAGTTTTAAATAAAATAAAATAAATAAATAATTAAAGTTGATAAAAGAAAAGTAGAGAAAGTGGATTGTTTACTGAGTTCTTCGAAGGTGGGTTATTTGCTAAGTTCATATGGGTCGGTTACCATTCACCATCAGGTAGGCAGCTGATTAGTTTGCTATTATAACTCAGTAACATGTTGGACAGAAATTTTAAAGTCATCCAAAATTTAATATCAATTTTTTACAAAACCTTAATATTTCACGAATCTGCCCTCATTCTACTTGAACTTTAACTACGCTTGCATAGAAATATATTTAGAAGTGATTGAAGAAAGATTTTCTGCATTTATTTATTCGTATATATATATGTATGCTTGTATATCTATACATTTTCTTAAAATAACTTATCTAAGAAGATTGCATTTCTCAATAAAGCTTGTAGCGACGCCAACGCAGTACCAAGTTATTTGAACCATGACCTACTGTTGTACTCAGAAAGCGACGCCCGCTCATATCTTTTATTACCGTGCACAATACTGTTCTTGCATCTACAATATGAACTAGTGTACTGTAGTGTATTTATTTATGTTATAATGTATCTAAGCATTATGCAAATTTATGTTCTATCATTCAAAGACTGGTCTTCAACTGACTTCTTATCAGTCAACATTTAACGTTTAGCTGGTTTAAATTATACCTTTTTTTCATAAACTGCTTTTCTCTTGACTGTACTTACCTGTCAAAAAGACTGAGGACATCAGACCGGAATGACTAAATTTGTAAGAGATCAGAACGTAATTAAATAATAATAATAACCAGAGGGGATCAGATCAGGGGAATCCAACCGGAATAATTCAAGAAAATAGTACAAACAACTTTACAATCAAAATAGCACAAGCTCTAAAAAGTGCTCTCTCTAAAATCACTTGATTATAAAATGTAATTACTAACGTGCAGTAACTAGTAATCACAGTCTCGCATGTTAATTCACTGTTTGGTAAATAAACCAATTAAACACGAATGTCCACAGAGCATAGTACTTTTTTTTTTTTTTTTTTTTTTTTATATTGTAGCCTACCAAAGTGACTCCACCCCGCCTGATGGTAAGCAGTCAGTGGAATCCAGAAGTGGTGGCCACTATACCAATAGCCATCCTCTTAAACTGCTGGTATGGTGGCCTCCACTATGGCGGCTGGGAATGGGGTTAGAGGAAGGGAATGAGGGAGGTGAGGAAAGAGGAAAGGGGGGAAATTAGGCCTCCGGCGCTCTCACTCACCGTACGAAACGCAGTAGTACGGATACTACTACTCTTAAGTCGATCTTCTATGAGAGGGTAGTACCTACTTCCCCGGACGATCCGGCCCATTCATGCTGAAATCAGCGTGGATCTACTACCGTGAATCTTAAAACATGTAGCCAAAGGCCACTGTTCTATTTAAGTTTTAAGAAGTACATCTTAGTACATCTTAAAACTTAAATAGAACAGTGGCCTTTTACTGCTTACTTATAACTTTTAATTAAGCTTAAAGATAGCTTAAACTGGCATTATGGTCAAACATATTACTAGAAATTCGTGTCTACTTGATAAGTATAAGACCATTCTAGTCTAGAATATAAATAAACTAGCCTGTGGAATAAAGTTATTATTAGGTTATTATTATTTTTTTGTTGTACCGTTTTCATGTTTGGCAACGTGGTCTTGAAAATGGTGGAGGTACTGTATAAAACATCTTTTAGCATGAGTAGATACCTCTTTTCGAACAAGTTTAGCTTCGAATACTCGAAATTATTAAAAATAAATTCTTAACTTTAGACAAGCCTATAGATAATTAGATATTCATACTTAAATAATTATGTGAGTATGGGACCCTTAGTGAATTAAAGGAGGATGGTAGAATGAGATGCCATAGTTCAAACATATACCAATATTTATAATACAAAGCTCAGAGGGCGAGGCAGACGCAATCAAACAATGGAAATTTGATCTTGTAATTTATTGCTGACGTCGTTTATGGAAGTAACATGTCTATAATAAACGTAAACTAATATTATAAAAAGAAAAGATTAAAATTTGTTTTTTTTGTATTTTTGTTTGTTGGTTTGGTTTGTTTTTCTTCCTTCACCTTTAGAAAGTTACAAATAGGACGGGAAACAGGCTATATTTTATTATGTTTAACATATTTTTCAGTCATTTTCAAAATTTCAATATTTTAAGCGCCATCTGAATGATGCAATACGTCACTATTGCAATGATATTTTAGTGAATTAAGAAGAAGTAAATTGTGTCCAAATACATTGAGAGGTTCATGAGACAAGTATAAGATTTTATACATACAGACTTCGAAAATTTATTTTTTTGCATGCAAAAAATCTGAGAGCTTATGTCCTTAAGGCTAATATATGATAGTCAGGTAGAAATTATCTTAAGGAAATAAAACACAAAGCGAGGACACTAGGCCAAGAAAAGAGCCGAATATCGTAAAACACAGTATTGGTGGGTATACCGCATATGCGTATTAAGAAAGCGTTCAGACATTATTTTATTATACAAACTTGTACCGAGCCAAATGAGATATAATTTATTAGTAATTGCGAAAACCTTTGAATTAAATAGACCTAACTTTAAAAGTACGTATATATTCGAGTTTTCATCCCGGCTCTTTTAGCAGGAGTGTAAAAGCATCTCATAAAGTCGGCCATAGTGGTGGCTACCATGTCAGCCGTTTGACACTAAAGCTGATGGGCGCTACTCTCGAATCCCACTGACTGCTTACCATTAGGTAGAGTGTAGTCACTCCGGTAGGTTATTATAACAAAAACTGGCACATGGCTAAATTACTTCTTCTGTACTTTAAATATTCTTTCACGTTAGGCAACAGCATTGCAATAGTTGTAACACAAAAAAATATATATCGATAAACACGACGAGGGGCTATTCCTAGCGTGTTCGAACAGCTAAGCCTGATGTCAGATTAAGATGGAAGACTCACATTAACCTCATTTAGGGCTCTACGTCTTAGGGTTGATCTTGTATGTTCTACTTATATATCGCCATTTAACTTTTGTTGGCCTTATATATTTATTTATCTTTGAAACGTGATAGATTAAGGAAATTAGCCTTTACGGTTTACGGTGTTTTAAATATATTTGAGCCTAGTGACCGTAAGGGACTAATGAGCTTCCTAAGTCTTGGTTACGATCCTCGGAATGGAAGAAATTTGTATTAAGTTTTTGGACAACAAGCGCATGTACTCTTATTGCACCACCTTTAGAGGCAAAACCCAGAGAGTAAGGCAAATGATTTTAATGTACGAGCTAAACATAAATTAAAAACAGATGGTGGTCGTCTTTACACCTTTAAATAACCAAAATTCAGTAGGCAGCGGCTTCCTAGAACTCCTGGCAATGAAAAAAAAAAAAAGTCCATGAGCGACAGTTGCCATTTACGATCAGGTGAACTGCTGGCTCGTCTGCCAATGTAGGCAATAAAAAATAATCGATACTATTATATAAAGCAGAAGAGTTTGATGGAAGGCGCTAATCTCTAGAACTACCAGTCGGCATTTAAAAAATATTTTTGCGTATGATAGCTCTGTTATCGAGGAAGGTTATAGGCTATGTAACATCGCGCTACTGGGAACGGGAGCAGAGCAGTAAGCAAAGACGCGGGTAAAACCGCGCCGCGATAAGCTAGTTATAAATAAAGTGAGAAGGGTTACTCTCTTCTCTACAGGTAGGGCAACATCTTACTACGCAGTAGGGTGTCAATCGATACGACGATATGACGCTAATTTTGTCATCGCGGTTCTCTCGACCCGAAGTCATCTACGCAGTCACGTGTAGTAATGGCCTTGAAAATGACACTTCCACTCACGAAATACTTGAAAGCTACCTATAATTATTTTGCACTTTACATGCTGCTCTAGAGTCTCATGACATTTTCAACACTTTTTAAATATATCTGTAGGTAATACATGCATAGCTACAAAAAAGTAAACATAACTTCTAACCGAAATTGGTTAAAAATTGTAAAGTATGTACCAGCTAAAGAAAAGAGCCGTGATACAATATACAGTATAATATGTTATAAAAAGTCCCGCACGCGACGCTACCCAATAAAGTTGTAAATATAAACACCGCTAAATCGCGGAGGAATAAATTAAAAAGGCTGCCGAAATGTCACGAGATAATGAAGAGGATTTTAATGTTGTGAATACCGTCTAACTAACCCTTTGGTCCATTAGGTCGACATAAAAAAGACATTCTTTCCCCATATCTTTGGCATTGAAAACCGGTGGAGGCCGAGGCTATAAGGGAACTCGACCTTGTTTGCTTTACTCATAAAACATTCTCACGCTTTGTCGATTTCACGCACTGGTTTTGCGTAGTGATGGAAAAATAGCTGCCAAATCACGTGGAACTGTTTCTTAATGTAGGTTTCTTTTTTCTTTTGGTTACCAAAAACATTTTATGTTAAATAAATGTCTAAGCGATTTTTTCATCCAATTTCTTTTATTACTTTTTCGGTTTGTTGTAGGTAGTTATATTTGTTTACATAATGATTATCTATATTGTGCCATACCCAGAATTTAACGATATGTGCTGCTTTAGAGATAAACGGACTATTTTACTAAATTGGAAATGCATATGACCGAAGACAAGGGCAAATTGAACATAGGCTAATCCCAAGTAGTATAGCAAGTCAATAACCAGGCTAATATAAAGGCTGGCTGAGTTATGTAAACAATCAGCGCGAATGAGAAATTTTATCGTAGTCATATTTTGTTTGTGTTGTGGTAAAATAGAGCCCAGGACCCGTTTGATACTTAACAGAATAACGTATTACTATAAATATTGCTAAAAATAGATGACTACTATGAGTGCCTACATAAAGACAGTGAATTGGTTTGGGAAAAATGATAATGAAGTAAAATAAAACCTTTATACGTTTTATTTATAATTTTTCAAATTCTTCTACACTATGCCAAACTCCCGTTGGATTGCAATGGATCATTTTTCTATAATTTCTTTCTTTTTTCTTTATATCTGTTGCAGGATAAATATATAGCTTACAGAAATGAAAGACCATCACTGTAAAGTAACTATGTAAACCACATGATTTAGATACATTACAGAGAGCTAGTCCTATAAAAATAAATCATATCATCTTTGTATGTGTAAAGAAAATTCCAAATTTTTATTTGATATCGTTACCTAGATAACATAACCCAGCTGTCAGCTTTATAAAGGAAACAATAACATCAATTACACCTAAAATAATTTGTGAAGATAACTTACGTAAGTATCAAATTCCTTTTGTATTACTTTGTAATGCGAGCCCTAAGGTCATTTCCCATAATAAGTACGCACTATCGTAGTATATGTATAACTTATAGAGTTATGTTTAGACAGTGTTTGCTTTAGTCTTTGATTGGTGCCTTCTTTTAATACATCGAAATCTCATAGAGATTAAATTTGTCTGCCAACTTTCGTGATGTGAGTTTTTTTATTTGTGATTCTGCCAATATACTTCTAAATAATTTCGTTTTTCCACGACTGCACATTTAGCTATCTCCGGGACTCCCAAATTTTAAAGCTCGATATTCGTAAGTTTTCTTCCGAATGGGATTGTCCCATTAAAATCTTCGATAGCAAATATTATTTTATAAGTAAGATAGGTATTTAATTACTGACTTGTATAAGTCGCAGCGTGGGCAGGCTTCTTAGGACTAGGGTAGCCCAGGTCCAACTAATAATGTAGAGAACTCTTTGTTCGTGAATGTATTTTATCTGAAATAATAAAGCCGTTGCGTTCGTAAGAGTCCCATTTAGTGATAGGTTCAGAACTAAAACTATTAACGTTAAGCTTTTTAGCTTGGGAATGCGGTACCGCAGAATTATTAGAGAACAACAATTTTAACTAACACATTTATGTACTTTCTTCCAATTACGATCCAAGATCTTATAAGGGGGACGTGGAGAAGCGCCTCGGAAAGGGCCTATAGCGGAAACCACCATATCAGCAGTTTAACACGGTGGCTTTAGGGATGATGTTCTCTGGTCTTGGACCCCATTTACTGATTGCCACCAGGCAGAAGAGTCATTCTGGTGAGCAAATACAACTACATTAATTTAAAATATAGTCTACCAGTGCCCAGAGTATCAGCGAAATCTGTTCACGCATCACATAGTAATAAACATCTAAACATGTTCAAACTTTCACATTTATATACGAGTATTACATTGTGGTCGCCCGCTGCGAGAACGTGTTACTCACTCATCTCAATTGGACATTGATGATGGCCGCTAAATAACACATTGGTTTTTTTTAATTTGATATCGGTAAAGTACTTATACTTGCAAATTCTGTCCTTTTGCTACTATTTAATATTATGAAAATTAAAAACTGGAGATATGATTGGTTTATTAAAACGAGAGTACTTATTGTAACAGTAGTCATAGAATTCTGTTACGGTAGCAGAAAAAAATCAATTAAATGCCGGAGAATAATGCAGGTAATTACTTTTAGAATACATTATTTGTGAGCAACAGATAAATTATTTGAATCCAAATTGTGTTACTTATCAAGAACACTGTCTGATATGTTACAGTTTTACTCATAGGGAAAAAACCTTGCTATAAGTAACAGTGTTTTCGTGTTTTTTTCCATTAGGTAACAGTGCCACACATTCTGGTGTGACTTAACGGGAATAAAGGGAAAATTCGGCATTTTATTACTTTATTTACACTTTATCTGGAATTTTCTATATATACAAACATTTAAACAGTACAATAAACATCAATGTATTTAATGTGTACATTTTAATTGTTATTAGAATTAATTTTGAAAATGAAGAAATTCTTGGTTAATAGTTATTACCTTCATGAATCTTGGGCAATTTGTATAAAAATCTTAATAAACTTGAAATTATAACGCATTAATGTTATTTTCGACCTCGTGACTACAACTGATTGATGTTATTAGTATATTTATGTGTATATTATGTACGTATTATTGCTAAAAAAGTATTTAAGTATCTTTATCCGCTTTCTAGAACCCATATCACAATCTATAACATTATGTTTATTTTGGCTCTAGATCGCACTGTTATTATAATTGTTAATTGTTATCTGCAAAACTGCTAACATTGTAATAGTATTCCAGTAAGAGACAAATTCATAGAAATGCATGTCCTGTTTTTCATAATAAAAATGCATCGTAGAAAATGATCGTGATGCAACGATCTTATTACAGACGTATCCATATTTACAAAGATTGTCTGGAAGACATCGCTAGGGCAAAGACCGCCCACTGTCAATCTATGTTATCCGCTGTGATTATAGGAACGCTATAAAATACCTACTATTAATGTTTTGTGTCTGTGTATATTCTGTAACATCATTTCTCTTTCTCTTCGAGATGTCATGATAAAAATCCCGTTGAGTTATCAGAGTCAGTGTGTATATTAATGTAGGATCAAGTTTTTAGGGAAACCACATTACCTAGAAACTAGCTACACGTGGAATTAGTTGCAAGGCCATGTAATTTATAAAAAAAATATAGAGTACAATCATACAAACATTAATTTTTACATATGAGATATAGAATTGATTTTCGCTCAAAATAATCAGACTTTTGAAAAAAAAATTTCGGCACATTAAAGTTAGTTTTAATGATATAACGACCCACTTTGTTGTGTGTATGACTTTTAAATATTAAAAATAATATTTGTACTACGATTACGTATTCAAATGCGTATTACAGTCATAATATAACATCAAACTTTTTCCTAAAGGGGTAGGAAGAGGTCTATTACACCCCTGTGGTTAGCCACTCAGTATAAGGGTTGTCTAAGTGGGTATACTGCTGTAGTACCATAATAATTTATTCAGTCACTTAATAGATTTACGTATATATTTCAGTTTTAAGGATTTGTAATGTAAACTAGTTAGCTATACAATTGAGTTCAGGAGTTCATAAACCAGATTTAACCGTAAAATACACTTTTTATAGATTTAAACTTATGAAATTATCATACTGGATGTTCTAGCTTGACTAGAAATCTGAAATTTTGTAAAGACAGTCTTTAGTAATAATAAGTGTTCGTTTAGATTAAAATATTGCTGCCGAAACTGGTCCATTTTAACCAAGATGAAGGCGCAAAACCTATTTACATGCGAGATATTATTCCAAATAAAATTGTATTGTTCTTATAATTGGTTTTTTTAACTTATTTACTATTAGTAGATGTAGTATCTCTAAAATATAAAACCAAAGCCTCCTTACAGAGTAGCGTCATTGTTTAAAAATTTTCCTTATATTCACGGCAACCTATATTTATCTTGTTTATTAAGTAATTTGGTTTGTCAACGTCGTTTTACACAATCGCAGCGATTGAGTCCCGATATCGTCATCATGTCTCCATCGATCTGAGCAATTGCGTCAGTCGTTTTGCTTCAAGTGCGTAGTTTGTCTAGTCCTTTGACCCAAGATTCGGTAACACAGTGATTTATGGTGTCTACTGGTTTAACACTTGTTTTTCCCGAAGTCTTAACCTCTAGTAACGGTGCTGTTTTTGTCCATTTTAGCAACGTCGCAGTTTAAGTCTGCTTTAATTGCTGTGTTGATTCAATATTTTAAAACTTCAATTCGCTGGTATTATGATAACTTGATTTCTTTACATTGCAACTTTTCACTTTACATATATTATGTTTTGCTTGCTGTTTCTGTAAGTAATTAACCACACTGATTACTTACATCAAAATTCAGGACAAGTCACCGATCAAGTTGATCAAGAGTGCTCGAATCAAAGCGCACGTGCTCAGAATGATCGGTTGAGCTAACTCCAGATTCCACTTCCAATCTCTTCTTGTTTGCATTTTCAATTAGATACCTACTACCCTCAAAGTCAACCAATATGAGGTGTTTGTTTAGAGTATATACGCCGATGTCATAATTCATCACGGTCTAAGCGTTTGAGCAAATATCTTTATACGTAGGAGTATTGGGGAGGCGGAGACTGCGACGAACCCGGCTTATAATGAATATATTGAAAACTAAAGGATCGATTGGGTAATAATTATTTGTGGTCTTCGGAAGACTATAAGACATTGTTTGAAATGTGTTTATAATTAGGGTATAATCGAATGGTGTTGGACAGTTATCGGGCAGTTGGAACTCTCAGCTCGGTGAGGATCGTGTTATTTGCGGTGTAGGGTGCGCGTAGGTCGCGTCGCGCAGCGCGGCGTTAGATCGAAGGCTTGGGGCTGCTCGGCGCATGCGCTGCGCGACTTCTCCGCCGCCTTGGCTGGCGGGCCGCAGTCGCATCGCGGTACCGCACGCGACGCGCCATGTTGGCCGGCGCTGCTACCTGACCGAGCAACCAGCTCTTTAGAAAACAAACGTTGTGAAAACGCGATTTGGACCGTCGCCATCGATCGCAACCACACGGGGATTCGGGTAAGTCCGTAGCGGATCCGTTCACGCCTTACCTAACCGCGGCGAGTGCAGTGCCCAAGGTTAAAGGCATCCGATGTGCTTTTCCCGGATATCTGCGATCTCGGAGGGTGTAGGTGGCGCTAGTGCGCGCGGTGAGTCATCTCTGCGACACGTTTTTTCATGGCCGCCCCTTAGATCTCGAGAACTATCGCGAGCTAGTTGGAGGTTTTGGAAGATGGTTGCAGTGGATGTTACGTAAGTGCGTTGGTAGTGCAGCGGCCGTGGTGGCCGACGCTTTCGATACGGTCGGTGGGCACTCGACCGCGGCCAATTACCGCACGCGAGGATCGTTTTCAGGAAAACATTCACCATTTTGTAGTCGATGCTCGCCGGAGCAACTGTGAATATAGTGATCGAAGTCATGACTCCTCACGTTACTGTGATCAGTAGTAACGTTAACGTCGGGACGTTTGTGTGATAACGTTATATTGTGCAAGTGATATAATTGGCTCGGTTTTACAATTGTTTGTGTTGCGTTTTAATTACATAATCTCGGAGACACCAAAAGAGTAGGTATTAGTATTATTTACTAATCAATCATAGTTAATATCAGTGGAAGTGATTATATATGATCGACCAGAATTCTTATGAAAAAAAGTGAAAATCAAGAATATAATATTTACTTAACCAGGTCAAATTGGCAATAAATTTAGTTAGCAGATTTTACCAATTAAAATTCTAAAGATCTGTTTTGTGATTAGTGTGTCAGTTTTAACATTATTTATCAAGATTTAATAAATTTCTACTAAAATGTTACTCGTTATAGCAGTATTATGCGTAATTGTTTACGCATTATGGGCTGTCAGATTACGTATTTTACTCACTACACAATATGTCCGTGAAGCTAATGATACTTACATCAATGTTTTTGCACAAATAGCAGAATTGCAGTATGGTACAAAAGGTACAAAACTTGAGATTAGTTACATTAACACAATACCCTAGTTTAGCGGCGCAGTAGGACAAAAAACGGATCAGCTGTGGTCGCACGCGCACGCTCAAAGCGCATGCACTAGTGGTTACGTTCGTTAATTTAACAGTTTGAATTTTAGAACGTCTTTTGTGAAGAAACCGTTAAAATGATGCTTAAAAAGTATAATGGCCAAACGTAAAAAGCAATTTGTTAACAAAATTACTTTATTCTCCTCAGTGACAATATTCTAAATGATCTCGAAATGATCACGTTTCTGCTAATAATATTCGCAAAGTGGATAATGATAATGATAATTGTATTTTATTAAACTGTAGATTATATTAAAGCAGTTGTATAGCAAAATATATACAACAATACAACAATCAATATTATCAACAATTCTGCTTAGATTTACAAAATGTGTGTATAATAACGAATTAACCAAATTACTCAGTTTGGAAGACAAACGTGCCGTTGTTACAATTTTCGGCATTGACTTTATATTTTACTTGTTTTTAAACTATTTAATTATGAATTTATAATAAGAATAATACAAAAAAGTAGAATTCACAATTCAAACAAAAAGGTAACAAATTCTTGACTCGATTCTTCTAAACAAATGCATTTAGCCTCATACGATACACACATCTTTAGGTGCCTTTTTTAATTAGTTGGTTTCACAGTTCTCTGATTCATTCTTCTAATACCGTTTAGTTAAAAGTAACTACATTGTTTTTGATGACATTTTCTGAAAACACTAAATTAATTTCGAAAATAATTATATGGGACTTCTTCTAAAACATATCGTATCTAAGAAAAAAATAATTATAAAAATCAATTAAAAAAGCGAAATGGTCCAGTGGATAAGGTACCCGCTTCGTAAATACGAGGTAGTGGATTCGAATCCGGGTAAGTACCAATGTGATTTTTCAAATCATATGTACTTTCTAAGTTTATCTTGGACATTTCTGACTGACGGTGAAGAAACACATCGTGAGGAAACCTGGACTTAAAAGTCTTAAATTGCCAATCCGCCTTGAGCATTCCGCCCAAGGATGGCGATTAATGCTCATACCTTCTCTTTAAGAGGAGGAGAAGAGGCCTTTGCCCTGCAGTGGGACAGTAAAACAGGCTGGTATTATTGACAATTAGTGGAGTAAACGCTAAACAAACATACAAAACCATAATCAAGATGAGTACCGTTTTTGAAGTCGGTTAAAAATTAGCTTAGGTTTGGTTTCTTTACAATGGCGTCAACTGTATATTAATCAATATTATCATTTACGCTCCAGTAACATAAGTTACTTCGTTTTGTAAATTAACAATAACAGTTTAACTAATTGTTTAAGCAAAACATTCATTTTCTTACAAAGTAACTATTTAATGAAGAAACGTTATTAACCTGTTCTAGATTTCATTCGACAAAGATCGTTCAGTTAGATGCAACTTGTTTGAAACATGATTTAGCTCTTACATGCTTACTAAAGTAATACTGTTTCACCCTTAGGTGATAGTAGGAATCAGATAGTGCCAGTCTAATAATGATTACAAGAGAGCTTTCAGTGTTCATTGTCTTAAGATCAACGATATAATACGATAAAGTAACTGCAATACTGTTCTGAAAGAAAGAAAGAAAGAAAGAAAGAAGAAAATTTATTTAATTCGTCACAGGGGCACGAAAGAGGTAATAAATATTATACCTATCTATACTCATATTATAAAGAGAAAAGATGTGATTTTTTGTATGTTTGTTTGTTTGTTTGCTTGCAACGATTTAACTAAAAATCTACATTACCGATTTGAAAAATACTTTCACTTTTAGAAATCAATTAATTGGCTGATAACATTGGCTATGTTTTATTATGTTTAAGAAATTTTCTGTCATTTTCAGAATTTCAATATTTTAAGCGATTAAATGTGAATGATATTTACGTAGGAGTTAAAATAAACGCGAATTAATTACACTATTAGCCAGATGCCGTTCAATGCATGCCATAGGCCGCTCCCAAACAGGCGAGTTTGTCGTAGTCATAATATTTGGCGTATTGGTGATCGCATTATGGTGATATTTTATTGCTTTAACACTGCTGTCCTTTACCTGATATTCTCTTACTTGCTCTCTTATGACATTAACCGTCACGAAATAATTCCATATTTTAGAATTAAGTCTAGAATCATATTATAAGCAAAATATATTATTAAGAAACAAATGCCCGCCTGCTTAAAACAAACTAAAAAGAAAGAAATCCCTTTTTTTCGTGCTGACGCTACATTGAAAAGGCGTGCCAAAGAAATATACATACATACCCACATACATACATACACTCGAGAAACATACCCTTTTTAACCTCAGCAGTCAGGTAACAAGACAATTAAAATATGATTTGCGTGATTTATTAATTTCAAGGCTTTATCAAATTCAAATCAATAGGTAACCTAAATACCTTATTTATTTTCGACTTGTTTCCTAATATTGTACCCGTATTGATTTTAGAACACTACAATATTGCAGATATAATTCGAAGTCTTGCCGACGGGTGCTCGGGTCGTTGACTTGCGTTTATTTCAGGGCAGGGTAGGTCATATTACACGTTTATTCAGACTTGTATAAAAGAAAGATTAGACGTCTTTTAGTTAAATAGAAATAAAAGCGTGTTAAATATGTACACTTAATATTATTAGGGATAAGTTATTTGATTAAGTATTTAACGTTAATGAATTTTTGTTAGTCTAAAGTAAATGTATTAATAAACACTGTAGTAAATGTTTTATTTTAATAATATACTGATAACGTTCTAAAAATCTTAATTTCTATTCGTATTAATTTTAATCGATTCCAATCTTTTGCTCCTCTTGTTTTAGTAACTAATATGTATGTCTTCAAGTTGATGATGATATACAGAGTCAGTACAATGCTTATACTAAGTATACTATAACTTTCTAAATTACCATTTTCTCTAACATAATTATTATTGTTGCAGTTGTAAATCCGGCCCCGTACCGATGCTCTAGTGATTGCGTGTGTTAGAAAAGAACGCAATCATGTCATCGGTGAAGGTGGCCGTCCGAGTGCGGCCCTTCAACTCGAGGGAGATTGCAAGGGACTGCAAATGTATCATAGAAATGTCTGGAAACACTACAGGTAAGCTTTCACATATATTTTATAATTTAAATTATATTTATTTTAAATTAAGTGTCTCATTACAACTTAATTGTAACCTATTATCAACTCCATATTCAAAATTATTTTTAACTTTAATCTCGGGACTTAACGGCATAAAGCCTCTATAGTGGAAGCCACTATGTCACCAGTTTGAGACGATGACTTTTAGTATGGTGTCGAGCAGTGGATTCATTTTGGTAAAAAAAATCACGACTCTTATCTGTATTATCTGTATTATATTATGGACGGAATGTATTATATTATGGACGGAATGATGAAGCAGGTATTAGTTAATACATTTGCAGGAAAATTAAAGACTGTAGCAGTGTATATAACGCACTCTTTATACAAAAAGGTCGTAAAATCATAACGTCAATGTAGGACTTTCCATCTTATATAATAATAATAATAATAATATCACAACAACTACAACAACGCCATCTAGACCCAAAGTAAGCATATTTATATTGTGTTATGGGTTCTAGAATGCGGATAAACATACTTAAATACTTTTTTTTTTGTAAATACATACATACTTATTATACATAGAAACACCCAGACCAATGCAAAAAGACATGTTCATGCACACAAATATTTGCACTGAGCGGGAATCGAAACCGCAATCTCTGCGTGGCAGTCCATACACAGTACCACCGAACCACAGAGGTCGTCATTATGTTGATTGACATAAAGATAAAGTTTGCGTCGTATTTTGTTTGACTGTTGTAATAAATAATAATAATAATATGTGGACACTATCACACACTGTCGTCTAGTCCCAAGCTAAGCAGAGCTTGTGTTATGGGTACTAGATAACTGAAATATAATACATATACATACTTTTTTTTTGTAAATACATACTTATAATACATAGAAAACACCCAGACTAAAGACAAATACAAATGTTCATCACACAAATATTTGCCTTCCGCGGGAATCGAACCCACGACACCCGGCGTCGCAGTCAGTTACACTAACCACTAGACCAACGGTGCAGTTGTGATGTGATTGTGAGTATATCTAAATTGATTTAATACTTTTCGGGATAGAAAAAGGTATGGTCGTGATGACAATAAAACATCTATTATATTATGTGTACAGTAGTGTCCATAAAAGGGTTAATTACGTGTAATGTTTATCAAATAAAAAGATGCTATTGATTGCAAAACAATCTATTATTTAAAAGAAAAGCAATTGACTCCGGCGTTGATCAATTTCAAACGTTTTAATATTGATTTTACCGAAATACTAGCAGTTTTCGTTACGTAAGGCGTCCACAGGCTTGAATTTTTAATGTGGTCACAGATCAATTATTTTTGTAATAATTAGTTATTAAATGAAGTGGAGGTATCGTGACGAATTCGTTTCATATACTACTCGTAATATAGACACGCAATATAATGTCATAAAAAATTAACTATTATATTATAGATACTTTATATGACAGATTACAAAACATCAATCCCTAATTTTTGTCCCGGTATTTTCCATATGCACATGAACATTTTCAACTTTACGACACTAGCCATCTAAGTAACGAAGATTGACTTTTATTCTGCAATAAAAGCTGGCATTTGCCCTTCGCCCTCACTTTCACTTACCAATAAGCCGGTGAAATTCTGGTATATATAAAAGCTGGAAACAACGGTTAATGAATATTGATATGCGTTGAAGAGGGTAGGCCTCTGTCTATTGAAAACTTCCAAGATGTTGTTGAAATTAATGGTTACCTGAATTGTGCGCGTGATTGATGATTTTTTCGTTTATTTATAGAGTGGAAAGTATTTATAGCTAATTTTTTAAAGAATTGCTGTGTGGTGTATGTTAAAATTATATAAATAGATCTAGTTTAGATGAAAAAGCTAATATTACAATTGATTTAGCAAAGTTTGTCGTGCTTTTCTAAATCTTGAAAATAAGTTAAGTTATTGTACTTAATCATGTTCTTAATTAAACCATTTTTCGTGAAAGTAAAGCGTTGATTATATATAAAGAGAAAAATGACTGCTAGGTCTGCATTAAAACAATTAGTTTAGCAAGCCTCGCAGTAATTTTACTACTAACTGTGTTTCTCAATATTTAAATTTCATGAAATTATCTCTGAAGGCCATTTAAGCAGTGAAGTTGAGAATAACTCCTAATAAAATTTAACTTTCAGTGAAACTTTAAAATAAACGAGGCCATTTTTCTTTTTTATAGATAAAATGGCTCTACCTTATCTCTAGACGTTAAAAGCTTTAGCCAGCACATTTAAAATTACTTGCAATATTTTTATTTATTGCTCACATTGTTAATTAAACACAAATTATAACTCAAAAGAATTCGGTTTTTGTATTGCGCAGTGAATGCGTGCACGAAGTAGTAGAAGGTCGCGAACGAAACCTTACAACTTAGCAATGTCAGTAGGAATCAATCGACTCGTTTTATCTTTGTTAAATACTAAAATAGTCTAGAAGATATGTAGTCAATATCTATAGGCAATTTAACCGTGGATATTAAGATATTTCGACCCAGGTCATACTACGCATTGGAATTTAGTAATAAGCCGGCTGGAACTGCCACGATATTGAGCACAGAATTTTCTCGCCATCAATACAGAATCATTACACTTGTGGTTTTCTCAAAATGTAGGTTAAATTTAGTTAGTAAGTATATTATATTAAGTTATTTTATTACAATATATTATGTCGAGGGGTTCTAAAAAGGTCTCGCCAGACCACGAGCGATATATGGACGGCTCCGTACTTTAGCAAGTTTTAAATTTATTGCGATCCCTTTACACAATTTAATATACTACTAGCCAGTGTGTTCGATATCGAATTCAACCCTTAACAAAGTAAAGGTCACTTCAATTGACCGACCTTTAGCAAGAATTTCTCTCTAGTTATAATTGATTTACTGTACTGTTGGTCTTAGTAGAGTTTGTTCAAATAATTGTTTTTGTTTCTGAAGTTTCATCAATATTGCTGTTAATTAACGAAACAATACGAACAATACGGGTATTCCGAAACAGGGGTATAGTTTGCAAATTTGTTTAATTTTGATGTTATTAAATAATGAACTGTTTCGAAATGTTTATGGTTATGAAAATGAGAAAACCAAGAAAGAAAAATCATTTTAACCAATATTTGGTAGTTTATTTATTTATTTATCTAAGATGCAGACAACTGAGAGCAATGTACCTATTCAATGCTATTGAGCCTCACAATTCGAGGCAAAGTCATAGAGACACAGACTATTGAACCATGCGCTATTTCGTTATTAATAAATTTAATAATGCAGGGTTAATTTCTTATTGCTTTGACAATATTAAGACATAAATTAGCAATTAATTTAATTAAAGTTGATGGAGTTTATTTGAATTTTCGACTCGAAGAATCTAAATATTATAGGCACGATGTATACCTACCTATTTAGTTATTTATTACCGATGTAATGTTATTTTATGTTATATTATTTTTTAATTGATTTTATTACTACGTTCCTATCTGCATTAAAAGCTAGGCTGGTAGAGATTATCATTTTCCTGATATACGATTAAAATGCTAATAATAATTTTATTTTAGATGGTAATGTCGTTATAATATTATCATTAATCTTATCACATTTCTAACTTCTTCTTATTTTTGGACTAACTTTCCGCGGCGCGGTTTCACCCGCGTCTTTGCTTACTCCTCTGCTCCCGTTGCCAGTAGCGTGATGTTACATAGCTTATAACCCTCCTCGAGAACTGGTTATCATACGAAAAAATATTTTTCAAATCCGACTGGTAGCTTCAGAGATTAGCGCGTTCAAACAAACAAACAAACTCCTTCGCTTTATACAATTGTATAGATTTGATGTCATTTTGTTTATTAAAGCACCAACATTACGCCGCCTGCGTTTCAGCTTTAAATATAACCTCATTTGCTGCGTCAACCAAAACGCCCTTTGCAATTATTTCCTTAACCTTTTTAGTGCGAATGGGTTTTCTCTCGCAATGTGGATAGTGGCACCAATTAAAGCTATTAACAGCTTTGCGAGCTGAATTCAGTCGTCACAGTTCAAGTAACTACCATTTCTGTGCAATATTCAGTCTTAATGAGCTCTTTGCCTCGTTAGTGCTAAACTAGCACGTTAGGGGACACAGAAACACAAAAAATGTATGTTATTTTGTGTTTCTATGTCTTTTTGCAAATGTTTTTTTCTAAATGTTGACTTTATGTGTATTTTTTGGTTTGATTAATTCGAATTTATGTTCTTTGTCCTTATTAGCTTTGGTATGCCAATATAAAATCTTCTTTTCAACATCTACGATATCTGTTTTCATTTCAAGTTATGACTGTTGGATAATTTAATAAGAGTTGTCTATCCTACATTTATTATCAGAGTAGGTATTCTCATCTGTTTCTTAACAGATAATCTGCTTGTAGACAAAATCAGCCACTTATTTTATTTTGTGTAATCTTTTTAAAATTAATTTATTATTATAAAATTTAAAGTTGTTTAACTAATGAGTACAACATATATTATTGGCATTTTAAGCAACCATCTAACTATACTTTTGTAATTTACGTTAATTTATAAGTGTTGTTTGTGGTGTTGTTGTTGGCAATACTACTGACTGTTTGATGACGCATTTAGCTATTTTGTCGAAACGTACACACATGAAGAAAAATTGTTGACATTAATTTCGTTTTTTTTTACAACGTAAATTTATAATATAATTATATGTATCAAAGCAATGATAGATAACAGTTTCTCAAGTTCATTGTCACGTTCCAACTACATGGGGTGCAAACCCATCGGAGCATGAAGGGCAAGCTGTGACGTCAGGCATGCGTCATACTCAAGTACTAGCGAACACCATTAATAAACATTAGTGGACTTCGTTAAAGCTTTCACATACGTGTACCTATACGTTTGTACGCAATTAATGTTTTAAACAACTAGGTATTATATTAATAATAGTACCCTGTAATTGAAAAAAGGTAATCTGCTTCTTACCCTTTATTTTCATGGTCATGTGTTTGAAATCAGGGATTCGTTTCACAGTCTCTACCCCTGCAATGCGTTCAAATGGCCCATAAACCTCATAATGCGCTATAAACCTTGTCCATGGACAGACTGCTCCATGCCTCTCGTTAATTTAACATTTCACTTCCTACTGCTAAATGATTCGCGTGATTTCATTTCATTTGGTTTTTGTTGTTCGCGAAACTAATAAAGTTTGGTAACTTGGCTTACAAAATAAATACATTCGTACGTACTTTTACAATTACAATTTTTTACATTTTCTGCTATTTCTCAATTTGCTGATAAGTAAAGCTAAAAAAGTAGGCCTTTTTTTTCTAAAATAAATTAACTGTGCACATGAAAAATTACATTACTTATTCAGACCTACACTCAACAAAATGTTCTCTGAGAATACCTAGAATTTTAAAGAACAAGTTTCGTTCATAAAATATTTTTAGTAGATAATTTTTGTTTTGAAAGTTTATAAAAACTGCCAATACTACTTTTTTATATTTATTAAAATAACTTTTCTGTACGACCCATTTGTGATTCTCGCGAATAAATGCGCTACCAGTAGCTATTTGTACAAATATATAAATTACTTACATTAATTTCCTTCATTTTTATTCAAAACAATTTCAATATTACTTATCGTAAACTTGTCTTGTAGTTTGATTACACGTACGCAAATAACGTTCTATAAAGTTTTATTAAGTTAGCTTTTCCCGTGAGTTACGTCTAAAACGTGGCTGCCATGTTGGTCTCGTTAATATTGCTCCACGATATATTGCGTCTACGCTCAGATACTGCTAGACCAAGTTAAATATTTATACCGTAATAATATAGTAGTTTTAACCATTTTAAACTATATTTTATAGTTAGAAAATTTAATGGTGTTAGTATTGTCTTAAATAATTATGAAGGTGTTATAACGTGTATTTATTCAGTGCTTTAAGTTACGAGTTAAATATTTATATTGAAAATGAACTTATATCGCTTATTTACAATTTTTTGGTAATCATCAACTGAAAGACTGCTAGACGTAGACCTTCCCCAAGTATCGGCACTTTGATCGGTTGTGAGTCGACCTATCCCTTATCAGAGGGCCTAGACAAGCGGCATAAATGCTAATAAAATAGAATAGATTAAAAAATGTATGAGATTGACATAAGCTAACGCCAATATTGTCATTAGCTTGTGTCAATCTCATAGGTTTTTTCTAGGCCCTCAGGTCGTGGGGCGTGCTTTTGATCAATTTCAGTCACATGCGACCTTATTGTATCATTCCTTAAATGCAACATTTAAACAAAGTTAATTTTAATGATTTTATAGCCTAACCGTATTAGATATAATTGTAGGTACGTTAGTAAAGTCCCTCGTGACATAGGGCGGTCAGCTATTAATAAAAAACAAAATAACAGTCAACAATTTTGAAACTTACATTACTTTATTTTGAGCTTAATTGAGCAAAAACAATTGGATGTAATAGAGTTACACTGACTATCTTCTTTTATTTGGGCGAATAGGTAAGATAAGGAGATATCTTTTTATTTAAAAATAGAAATTACAAGGGATTTACATTATAATGTCCTTTTTCTTTATCTAAGAGCCCTCAGCTCTGGTCCTCTCTTTGGGTTAACTTAATGTTATGTTCATATAAGTTTCATGATAAAATAAGAATGCGTTTTAGGCACGCAAACGAGTCTGAAATAATAAAACTGATGAACATTTAGGTTGAATATTGACCAAGGCCTCATGTTCACTATCACGAACATAATTGTGCATTAGCTAACGATTTACGGCTTACTTACTTATGAAGTCAAGGGTGACTGAGGATTTTATAGCTTTGAAGCATCATTTCATAGGTTCAGTATCCTTTAAATTAATAATGTTATGTTATTAATATATTACGTTTAAAAATATATCAAACTCAAACTATTCAATTTACTATAGTTATGTTAGGTCTCATGTAAAGACGAGTCGATTGAATTCGAACCGAAACCATGAACACTGTGTGGCAGTCCGTACACATTATCACTGAACCGAGACAACCTCTAGGCTTTATTATTAGAAAGAAAAATTACAGTGCTAATCTGAATTACATTTCGCCTCAAGGAATTTTTAGAAGATGCGCATTTTTTTTGGAAATACGTGACGATTTTAACTTCTAAAGACATCAAAGCAATTAGATCGTTAATTAAGTTTCGGATTAATTTAAATAAAAACCAGCCCCAAAAAGAGAGAGAATATTCCTTGGCAAGTATTCTGTAGCTCTGTAGATTTTAAAATGATTGCATTGTATACACAAGCAAAGCTCATTTTAAAATAAACATCTATTTTGGGTCCAGTCTCGAATAGCTTCGCAAAGTCGATTGCCGTCTTACACTGTACGCCAATAAACCCATAGTAGGTGTCAAATGTCACTTGTAACATTTTCCACCCCATTCTTAGCAATCCTAACCAACCCTTAGTCGTAAATCCCCGTACTCTGACCCGGTATTGTTTGACGCCTCATTCGTTTTGTTACTCATTTTTCATTGGTGCAATGAACCGTAAGATCTTTGTTCAATATAAGCCGCAAAAGTAAAATATTATGGTCAATTATTGGTGCTGTGGGCTGGATGATTTTTATATTTGGTAGTATAATACATTAGGTGTTTAAAGGTATTTGTTTTACAAGTGAGTGAGTCTGAATATGGTTTGTGAAGAAATTATGTTTCATTGTCTTAAATTATTGAATTAAATACCTACCAAACTATATCATAAAATACAATATGTGTTGAATGTTCAACCAAATTATTTTATTATTTGTCATATATACCCTATACGCCCAACGGACTGTCCAATATAGACAATAATATTAAATACACCCGTAAAATTAATATGAAAACAGTTTCTTCGCTTGTCTATCTATTCCCGCAATAAACTTGTACAACAATACATTATAGGTTGTCGAGACCTTGACTCTATTGGACAAAGCCGGACACTTCCGATTGCGGAGGCTGTGTTCCTTCACTATTGATACTTCAGTAAAACGTTGTACCTATATCTATAGGTAGTCATGCATAACTAAAACACGCATGGAGATGGATGGTATAATGTTGATGCTATTTAGAAATACTGCTCAAAACCCCCCCTTTTTTGTGGTGATTGCCAAAATTTCGTCATAATACACCGATGGCTTGAGGAAAAAATACAAACATTTTTAAAAGAATTGATAACTTATTAAATATATTCGACGAATATTACGATTTTATTAGTTGTGGTTGCAGATAGTTTAGGATGATATAAAAAAAAATCAATAATTTAGAATTGACGCTGAATGTTTTAACATTCTGGACTTAATAGATTTTCTATATTCTCGTGTGTGCACAGGTTGCTACAAACAGTGTGTACATTTACCTACTTTTGTTTAAAGATTTCAGAATACATAAAACCTATATAGGGGTTGTTTCGTATTCATCCTATGACGTCTCATCCCATGTCATTTCTTCACTCATCCCGAACTAGTATTCCTAACTTATCCCGTAGCAATTTTTTTTTTATTTAACTCCAAATATATTTCTGACTCATCCCGCAACAAATATTAACAAATTTATATCAAATATTACCAATAAAAGTATGTACAGCAAATCAACGCTTCATATATTTTCAGAAAATAATTATGTTAACGATAGAAATACTTTCCAAGTACCTAATTAAAATTAAAATTTGTATAGATATTGAGTAAAATACATATTATCTAGTATTTTGTATAAAAAAAGATTATTTCCATTCGATTTCGCCAGAAATAAAGACAAAGGTATTTTAAGATTATTCTTAACATATCATCTGAGAATTAATGATTCAAAATCTCCATGTAAGAAATGAGGACTTTTACTGTACTACTACTACTTTATACTTAGTTCTATTTATATACCAAACAATACGTATGTATTTTATTTTATTATTTGAAACTAGACAGAATTGTTCAACTTGAAACAAAGAATACACAGCTCTCTATTTGATTACTCACGAAGGCAGACAATAATAAAACTGTAGGTAGGTACTCGTATAATCGTGTGTTTCCACAAGATGCAATTGACACAGGGACATGAAGGCAGGGAGAGGATAGATATTACAGTATTTCTCTAAGGAAATATCACTCCAATAAATATGAATATCTAAAAATTACAGTAATAACAACACTATATAGATATAGATCTAAAATAATATTTTAACGCCTGTATTCTTTTAACAAATGAAACACATTTTATAGTAGCTTAAAAATAAATAATAGTCGAACTGATTTAGCTTTTCGTGTTCTTCTTTATAAATTGATTTTAGTGGCTATAGAGAAATAACTGTCTTAAATTGGTTATAATGCCATTCACAAGAATCACTCTATAGACTAGATTTTGTCTGAGACATTAGCTGTACGTCACTTTACATGTACAGCATAAAATACGTCTTAAAGTACAAAGATTCTTACATCGTACCGTTTGATTACACATAAATAGCGAGACTGCAACACTGCAGTATGAGTCATACATATCGTAAGGCTGAGTGCAGGAGAGCTTTATAGCTCGCTTGAGTCATCAAGCTGTAGCATTTTATGACTCAAGTTTACGTTACGGGAGTGAAAAATGGCGTGTACAGGATCGTATAAAACTAAATACTTATACTCGTAGAAACCTAGATATTTTTTATTAACTTATTAATATTTTTATACTGTTTAATTTTAATTGATTCGATGCCTACATACATAGATACATACATATATATGCTCGAAAAACATTACCCTCCTTGACTGCGTCAGTCGGACAAAAATACTTACGTATCAGACAGAACATATTCTTTATTGCAATTGCACGTATCTTATGAGAACTGGAAGTGCTTAATAGTAGAAATATAACAGTTGAGGCAGGTAGATGTTACAACCACGGTCGCTTATAGAAAAGTGATATAAAAAAACATACTTTATGTTTGATCTCTCTTAAAAAATGCATTAGATTATAACTGACAAAATTTACATATTTAAATGTTTACATAAAATCTTATATTTATTATTCCAAGGTAAACATAAAAACAATTTCAAAGAGATAATAATTCATTTTATAAAATAAATTAAATTTTTAGCATATCCTAATACGTCACTCTGTGTTTATATTTCCATAAATTTGTTTTTATTATGCTTTTTAATATGACACCTATATTATAGCAGACATTTTACATATTAAAGATGTAACAAGTAAGCAGGTATACTCGTACCTATAAGGAATTATAAAATTATTTATGAAGTGTTCAAAACAAAAAAAAAATATCAAATATTTTATATTGTAGTACCTACTATAAACTTTTTTTTTTCAAATTATATACTGATACAACCAAATTCAATAGAACTTTGCAATCCATTTAAACTTCTTCAACTTGGAGTACTGTTAGTTAAGACTATAGAAACGGCTTCAACACAAGATATGAATACAACGTTAACCCATATGCTGTGCAATACGATACACAATAAAAAAAAACATTTGTTATGAATCATATGGTGGAACAAGAAACCTATTAAAATGTAATTTAACTATCACTAGTAGTCTTATTATTAGACATAGAAAAGCATCTCAAAAAGCCGCCACAGAGCTACTATGCTAGCAGTTGGCTACAACTTTTGAAGTGGTGGCTGCCTCTCCCGAGTTAACTAACTGCTTGCCATCGGTCAAAGAGTCTTTATTGGCTAATTAATCTATTCACTTTTTATAGGTTAGTCTGGGTCGTCCTCGTTACTCAGTAGACTGATTATAAAAGAATATAATAAAATACTGTTGTCATTCATTTGTATTCGTTTCAGTAGATTGAAAGCTTTTAGTCAAATTGATAATATATTTATGACTATGACCTTCTAGGCAGATTTACCTAAATTGCTTCAATTGCTGTTTTTCTTTAAGTATTTTTAGCTTATATCTAAATTTAATATTTCCAGCTAACCTATCATACAAAATCACTAAAATGACAAAAAAATTATAGCACACATTTTCTTTTTTTGTACTGTAAGAAATAATTAAAAAGGTAACAAGTCAGTGGTCCATGTTTAGCTAAGTATTTGTAAAAACATAAGACACCTCACAAAGTGTTTGTTAAATAAACATTTCTGTTGCTTGGAGTTTTTAGTTAGGTTAGGAGCGTTCACACATAAGAGTGGCTTCACAATTTAATGTCATACTTTCGTGGTTTTCAAATTTTATCATTTAATCGGAGCTATAGTTTAAAATAAAGAGAATTACCTGAAAGCTGTATATAAAGTTAGTACCCACAATGCTTGCTTATTTAGGTAAATGCAAATAATACATTGGAAACTTCCATGGCGTTATTTTCATAGTAAAATAACTGTAAGCATTATGGTTACTTACTTATTTTTTATACAGCTTTCACGCAATCCTAAAAAGTTTTCTGGTAATATTTTTCAAATATAGCTCCAATTACCTACATGATAAAAATTGAAAACCACGAAAATATGACACTTAATTGCGACGTTACAACTCTTATGTGTGAACGCTCTTAAGTGCTTACACTTTTTACGTTTGACTGAAATAGAATTAGAAAACCTTTTTATAGTAAACATTCTACCAAAATTATGATAATTCAGGAAAAATTATGCGAGCGTAGGTATAATCAGCCGTACGCGCCATATACACTTACAATTTTGACATTTTTTTTTTCAGTGTATAAAACAGTACCAGCATAAAATTTGCATTTTATGATTATGTCTTAAATAAGCTACATTTGTATTCATTTGATATACATTGACATAAAGCTCTTAATAAATATTTCCACTCAAAACATGTGTTTGCATACAAATATATATTTAAATAAGAAAATACATCACTTATTTTAAAAGTAGGCTGCAACCATGAATAGAAGCTAGCGTAAACGTAATTGGATTACCTTTGTAGCATATTCAACGCAGCAATTTAGCTTTTGAAAACTACACGCTGTTGTAGACGCATCTTTAGTTGAGTGTCGTCGCTCGGCGTCAGCCTCGGTCGATACGTCGCGACGGTTGCGACTCACAGAAAGAGCTTTAACACTTTTGAGTGGATAGTCTGCCATCTACACAGAATTAGATAATGAGATGTTTTTCAAACAGTTCCTTTTTATCTGCTTTCTACGACTAACACTAGTTCGTCTGCAGATAAGTGCTTTTCTTTCTTTTTAGTTGCGAATACAGTTTGTGAAGCAAGCGTCTCGAATAAGCAAAAATTAGGTATTACCTACACGGTAGGTATACAGTATTTGTCAAGAGGCATTGGTAGATCCTTCTTTATAACACCATATACGACTTCTAATATTTTTTTATTAAAGATCACGCCAAAACGTGTAAATAGTTAAAGAAATTTGAAACATTTCCTTAATTATTTTTCATGTGTATGTATTTAAATGAGTAATTCGCCAACAGCTCTATTCTACACTATGAGACTAAATACACAATACTATATTCTGAAGGCTAATGGTTCAAGGCTAGAGATACCTTGATAGTTCTTACTGTTTACCTTTACCTTATTATCAAACCACAAAGCTTCAAATATGTTCATATTTAGCAGAGAAACATTACTATTCCTTCGAAGTTATCTGTAGCAAAACAATTCGATGTAAAGCTCCTTAACAGAAACTATCATATATTTAAATTAAAAATCTGGCAGATTAGAGCGCCCATTGCATCTTGTTGATAATATTCTAATGTTAATATTTATATTTTTGTGTGGTGTACAATAATAATAATAATATTTAACAACTACACACAATGCCATCTAGACTCAAAGTAAGCATATTATATGCTTGTGTTATGGGTTCTAGAATGAGGATATACCATACTTATATACTTTTTTTTTTTGTAAATACATACATATTATACATAGAAACACCCAGACCAATGCAAATAGACATGTTCATGCACACAAATATTTGCACTGAGCGGGAATCAATAAAGAATGTTTTTTCTATTTATAGCCTTATCTGAAGATAATATTTAAAAAATATTGTTACTAATGTTAATATGTTTGTTACAGTGATAGTGAACCCGAAAGCTCCACCAGGAAGCAAGGATGGCGCTAAGAGCTTCAATTTTGATTTCTCATACTGGTCGCACAATGTGAGTTTTACTTAATAAAATATTATTAATTATATTAATTAATAATCTTAATAGTCTAGTGATTGGGACATCCGACTTTTACGCAGTGGTTTGAAACTGAGAAAACACCAATGAGACTACTTCTAAACCATATTTTCAAAACAATATTTTGGACCATAGGTGACAATAATATAGAAGCATAATCGATCGAAATATTGTAATGCTTTATCCTATATAATATTATAAATGCGAAAGTGTGTGCGTGTGAGTGTGCGTGAGCGTGTGCGTGTGTGTATGTGTGTGTCTAAACGGCTGAACCGATTTCGATAAAAATTGTTTTGTAGATAGATTCGATGCCGGAGACGGACATAGGCTACTTTTTATCCTGAAAATCGGTCTGATTTCCGAAGAATAATACAAAACATATTTTACGCGTGGACGAGGCCGTGGGGAACAGCTAGTAATAATATATAATCGCAATCTAGATTTTTATTATTAAAAAATATTTAGAAAATACGAAGAATCTGACAATTTTCATAAAACACCATATCAAAAAGCCTAAGGCACAAAGGTATCTTATCTTTTTGAATTTAGTCTCTACCATAATACAATAACGCTTCATAATACCGAGTGTTGAAACTGTCAGATAGTTATATTTTTGTATCGAAGTGTCGGTCTCGATCGATAATGTTAGAGACTCTGCGTGGGTGTGGTAATAATAATGACGTGATTGATTGAACTTATGAGGCTTCCAACGGTATACGGCATAAACGTATTATAAAAATATAAAGAATACGTTTTATATAGGTAGGTATCTGTAAACGTAAACATTTTCCGGCGCTTTTAGGTATTTACTCGAAAATATGCCTCAAGTTAAGGTATTACACATACACCTAGTACAAATTTCAATAACATTAATTGTTAGAGACTATTATACTTACCTAGGTTTTAAACTGTGAGAAGAAATATAGTAGGTATGTAAACTTTCTTCAAAACACTTGATTTCAAATGACACTTTACAGCTAGTTAACACTGCGAATGTTAAACAGTCAAAATCTAAAATAACTGGCTAGAACAAAACAACTTCTAAAAACTAAAAATTTAAAAATCTATAATAACTTTTCTATAGTCACACAAACTGTTATATAAAAAGAAAAAACAAACGGCGCGGGGCGGCGCGAAAACAAAATGAGCAACGCATTAAAAAATAATGTAGAGCTATATTATACAATATATTTGAATTTGGAATCTCAAGTGGAATAAAAGATACCAGCCAATAGGTATTCTTATTCGGTAATTTAACAAATAAATTAAATTTATTGTAAAATATAGCCTCGTAATGACCTATTACGAGGCTACCTATATTTTACAATAAATTTGAATTTGGAATCTAAGTAAAATTTAAGATAATCATACCGATACCGGCCAGCATTCAAATAGTAATTTCATAGGTTAACCTAACGCAACAGAGCTGAAAAATGTTGTATTATAAAAATTTGATAAATAAACAAAGAGGAAAAATATATTTGCATTATTAAGCTAACACTAGCTGAGTGATCGATCAGCTTTTATAACTAGATTGCTCGCGTTTGGCTGACAGCCATATTGGATGCAGCTGTGTAATAACTTGATAATATTATTGGTTTTCGAGCTGCTATTATTATGGTAAATGAACATATTAAATGAAAATAAAACGTATACCTACGTGATTACCTTAAGTGGGTATTAGTTGAGACACAGGTAACATATCTTAATCTTTGAGACAAAGAGTTTTTATACACTTTTGTAGTGGCAACTACTGTAAACACTAATTTAACTGCCAAGGGTGGATTGTAGACGCCTGAGCCCATGATAGACGCCTTTTTAATAACTTATAAATTAAAAAAAAGGTTCCTCCTATGCCTTTGTCATAATTAAGAATCACTTCTAAACACACAAAGCACCCTCAAAATGTCAACAAGCACAAAAACAAGATACGTATGGTACATTTTCCTCCTACCCCACCCAATGAACCGAAAACCACAAAATCATTTTACCGTTCTTGAATGAATCACTGCACAATGCAAATTGCCTGGTTTTGCGGTCGAGCGTCATTCGGCGGTCATTTGCGAACAATAATTATCAGGCCGAGTGTACACACGGAATGTAAGTTGCGTGTACGTATTGCGTTTGAAATGACTTGTGTTTGCAACGTGATTATGTTGACAAAATGATGGATAAGTGTCAATTGGGAATTTATACATGTAGGGTTATACTTATTTATGTATGAATCTTACGCTTATATTTCATAAATAACATAAGGGACTAGGGCTAGTTACTCCTACGTCCATCCAGCCTCACTTCACACATCTAGGTTATGCTAATTACCTTCTTCAGTTATTTAATCTATTTGATGGGAGTCCGTTTCTACGTCTGTTGAGTCGCAATATTCAGTCCGAGACCTATTTGCTCATAATAATAATCAACCGCCGAACAAATGAAAATAAAGAAAATCTTTGCAAAAATTTTTTTGATCATAAAATTTGATGTTTACTTTTATATATTTTGGAATTTAATAGTAATTATATAATCGAGGACATAAACAAAAACTAAAACGGAACGGAAATAACGTCGAGCAAGTTTGGAACATTTTTAGTTCATGCATATTTAACACGGTTAGCAAGAGCATTTACTTCATTTGCAATTTCAACGAGAGAGTGAGGGAATGTGGATTAATCGCTGTAATTCATACAAATGTATGCGTGTCGGCTCGACGCCTCCAGCCGCCAGCGCTACATAATGTTATTAAGATAATCTAGTTCAGTTTCCTTAGTTCCAATTTGTAACGTGCTCTGTTTACGGATTTAGGATAACTTCGTTTTCATAAAGGGATACCAACCTTCATCATTATCATCATTATTTTTAAGAACAATATTGGGGTTTTCTGTCGAAAAATTCTCTATATTAGCCCGGAGTCTGAAATTGTGCCCGATAAATGGCTACAGACTCGCCCCCTGTTACATGGCCCATGGGAACAAAAATAAAATGGCAAAAAGTGGGTGGTTAAACACCTCTGCCTACCTCTTCGGAGATAAAAGACGTGAAGCTATGTATTTATTTATATATGTATATTTGGGTGCTAAAATTATATAAATAACTAATGATACAGTAGATATTATATTAACACAATATAATTTATTATGGATCGAGGGGCCTCTGGAACCCGATCCGCGGTCCCGAAAGCCGCCTGTTAAATTAACGATAACGATATAGTATTGGCTAGCAGGAATATCGATTTCTATTTGATCTATTTTCCAAATTTAAACTAATTTCGTAACCTGCTTTCAATATTTTTTTTTTCCTTTAAAAGAGGCTGCGTAATCTAATCTTCGTCTAAAATGTATGTTGAATCTATTCAAGCTGATATTATTATATCTTTGATAGCGGCTCTTGATGCTAATCTACCTAGGTGTTTAATCTTAACTAAGATGTCCATTGTCGAACTGCTATATTCATCTTGTGTATATTAGTAGATAAAACCTTGCTAGTGTCATTACTTACCTTAATTCTGTTTTTAATTTATCTCAGAGGTTACATAAAAGCTTCCTTTTCTTTAAGTGGAGTCCTTTTTTTTTATTTGATCCAAACTAAAGAATGTCACTGAATGTCAATGAACGGCTAATTACAAATTTACAACCATCACTTTTTCTTTAAAAGTCAGTCCATTCGCTAAGTTGTATTATTTAATTATTTGATTTATAAGCCGATCTATCAATTATGTACTTATTAAAGTTTAAGAAACAATTAACCTGCCGATAAACAAATCCTCTAGCAACAACTTAAAGTAAATTGATTTCTATTTTAAGATCAGCGTTGCCAGCGTAAATTATTCCTTGCATAAGTTGTATAAGAAACAATTTAATATACCTATTTTTAGACACAATTTTCTTAGCACATGACTACCTACTATAAATGTCAAGACTATTTGCTTATATTTACGTAAAGCCACCTAGCGAGAAGTGACCTTTGCGTTGCAGTGGGACGATAATGCACTAGTACTTTACTAATCACACAATATATTGACTTATATTTTCTGTTATTGCCTTTTTTTACCTTTTAGAAGAAAAGAAAGAAAGACGCTATTTTCTTACAGCTTATGTCGATAATGCTTTTAAACTATTAAATAAATGATATCTCTAAATCTAAAGAAAATAAAATGTCACATTGGTACTCGTATTACTTGTATCTTAATATAGAGTTAGTACTCAAGGCTCAATGGAAAATATATACTAAGGCTATTAGGCTATCCTTGAGGCCTCCAAAGTCCATGAACGGTATTTACTGCTAGTTATCTAAAGGCTGTGTGGTCTCCGTTCTCTCTCTATTCTCGAGGATATCGTAAGAGGCGACAAAAGATAGATATGTCAGGTGACAACATGCAGCAGTTTTCTCAATATCACCATAAGTCAGTCACCAACCTGCCCACGAAGCGCGGTGATTATGACAAACTAATCCATTTCGAAGACTTTTTAAGCCTGATGACGTGTGATATTGTATTAGATATGTCTCCATTTATTATTTTAACTAATATTAATATGTTTTTCCACAGCCAAATGATGCGGACTTCTCATCACAAGTCATGGTGTACAAAGACATCGGAGAGGAGATGTTACAACACGCCTTCGACGGTAACGCACACTTTCCACTTTCACTACTATACCTACCGCACGATTAAATTGAAGATTTCTGTTTTTGTTTATCTGTACATCTAGAAAATGTGATGTGATTCGTGTAGTTAGTTGTTTATTTTTTTAAGCGTACATGAGGTTTACCTACATGTTAAAAATCTTGTTCCTTTCATACTACATACGGTCTACGGAGTACAGTAATTAAAAACAATATAGTAGTCTGTATAGCAGTATACTAGGGGATTGAAACTTTAAATGTGTTCATCGCGGCAATCAACTACTTTCTTGGTACAGAAGAAATAGAAGAATAATATTAGTGGAATCTAGATAACATTGAATAACAAATAACCATAATTTTGTTTACTGACGAAGTGCTAAGAACAAATAATAATGGGCAAAAACCGTGTTATGAAAGGAAATGTTTTATTTTTGTACAACTAAAGCACGTAACATAAAAAATAAAAACAACACAGGCATTTGTGTGCATATGCTTCACTGGGTAAAAACAAAGGGGCTCCGTGCAGCATTTTAAATTAAGCAAATTAATTAATTAAATTTGGTTAAAAGATTTGAACGTTTAAAGTTAACGGTAATCTTTATTAGGTATATTTAGAATTCCGCTGTTATGGAGCTAAATAAGTATTGTCAAAAGATCTTTTGTGTCAAAGTTTGGCCTACAAGATACTAGTATAAATTGGTTATTAACTCGGTCTCAAATGTGATTTTATGCAATTCAATTCCATGAGCTCTCATTATTGTCCGTTTTAATTCAAGTATACAATCACATCAGTGACGTAACCTATCAATGCAGTACATTACACAGCATTACCACGTTTATTGTTATAAAGAGAAGGTAGAGCCAAACGGCATTTACCGTTGATTCGCACCTGTTCTGTTGATACCACTATCAAAACAATAGGTACTAAAGGAAAAACAAACTTAACCTATTCTGTTGTATCCACAGGCTACAATATATGCATATTCGCATACGGGCAGACAGGCGCTGGCAAGTCTTACACCATGATGGGCCGCGGCGAGGATAGCCAGGAGGGTATCATACCACAAATCTGCAAGGATCTGTTCAGACGCATCAAGTCTACCACCTCTGATGATCTTAAATATTCGGTTAGTTTACTATATAGTAATTGTAGTGTGATTGTTGAATACGATGCGGTGCTCGATAGCTGTGTCAAAAAATACTTAGACATCATAATACATACCTATCAAAAAAAAAACAATAGAAAATTGATTGCAAAAATTGTTAATTAGCTGTACTTACAACTCCGTTCTTTAATAAAAAACGTAAAGCGGCTGGTTTTGTACCAGATGTCTCCAGTTGTATTGTCCTCGGATCATACTTTAGGTACGGGTTGAGAAAATGAACTGTAATCTTAGGTACAATCAACTTAGAATCAATTCAAAACAAATGTAGAAAAATCAGATGTAGGACCAAACAATAAAATATTCTCCAAGACACAAAAAAGTCTCTAGTGTATTTTACAAAATGGTTGCCTATCCAAAAATTACCTCTAGGAATTAGCTTAACCTCCGAATTCATCTATGTTATTTTTTCTTCCTTACAACAGTCAAAAACATCTAAATATCTAATATTACATATAATAGACGTTATACAGTATTCTTTAAGCAAAAAAATATTACAAAAGTTGCTAACTTTTTTTTACCTTTTTCCATAGGTGGAAGTTTCCTACATGGAGATATATTGTGAGCGTGTGCGCGATCTACTAAACCCTAAGAACAAGGGTAACTTGCGCGTTCGAGAGCATCCGGCACTGGGACCTTATGTTGAGGACCTTAGCAAGCTAGCTGTGACTTCATACCAGGATATATACGACCTTATTGATGAAGGGAACAAGGCTAGGTAAGTAAGAAGGTTTTATACTTCAGAGCCTAAAACTCACTGCGGGATCTGTTCCAAAGGGAGGAGTTACCCTCAACCTTACTATGCTGGTAGGTTTGGTAACTGTAATAAAAACACTAAACAAAAGTACCAAAAATAACGCTGTCGCCATACGATATTACTTTAGTCGCTTGTTGAAACTCGGTATTCCAAAAGGTAAAATATACTTTGGAATGGACTACGTGTGGCGCAAGCTCTACGACATGCCGTTCTTTTATAAATTTCTCTCAATTATAATTCATGCACTTAAAATTGGACGAAATTGTAACTCATTCCTAATTTACTGATCGGACCTTATGAATAGAATTAAAAAATCATAATTTAAATATTAATTTATCACCATTGTGTTTCAGGACTGTGGCAGCGACAAACATGAACGAAACTTCGTCCCGTTCTCACGCTGTTTTCACCATATTCTTCACGCAGCAGAGGCATGATCAGACCACCAATCTCATGTCTGAAAAGGTAAAACTATTCATTCATTGTGTACTTTATAGGACACATGCCTTCGTTGAGTATATCGATAAAAAGTAACATGTTAACATAATAATTTTACGGTTGCCTTTCATTAATGGTGTACCCACTTCTTTTACTTTTTCATTGTTTATCTACACGCTCGTCACATTTCCTTGTAATTTAGTAATAAACATTTAAATTACATTGTATTTAATATCGCCATCTTGTTTCAGGTGTCTAAGATCTCTCTAGTAGATCTTGCGGGGTCAGAACGAGCTGATTCGACTGGCGCAAAGGGCACGCGACTCAAAGAGGGAGCCAATATCAACAAATCCCTTACTACACTCGGCAAAGTTATCTCTGCACTCGCTGAAATCGTAAGTGATGTGATTTTTTGAGGGGTTTTTAGAAGCCAAAGTCCAATTACTGGCTAATTACAATGGTTGTAAATATGCTGAAGGATTTGGATAAGGAAGTCGATTTTTATAGAAAAAGATAAGGCGAATCATAATTTAAAAATGCCTTTATTTATATTGTGTGCTGGTCAAACTAGTTGCTCTACGAGATGGGCAACTAGAGGATAGAGGAGGAATTACATATCAGAAAATCCTAACCAGAAAACTCTAACTACTCTTAAAGTAACTAGGCTTTTACTATGACAATTATTTTAATATGTAAAACAATGATTTTGACATCTTATCAGCTGTAAGTTTGGGCCGTATTCTATCTGCTCATCACTGCGCTCAGTGACAGCATTGTCCATCAAATTTCTATATCATTACTTCTCTCTTCCACTAACTACATTATGTGAGACAAAGCTATGTACATATTCTCTGTATTGCTCTTTAACTTAAAAACTGTAAAGAAAGCTATACTAACTTACACTACTTGTTTTTCTGCACCTGAATCTTGGGATTTTGTAGTCGGTAAGTTTGTCTGTATGTGTGCTTATCTAATATAGAATGTCATTGAAATCATGTGCACTTTGTAGGGATCGAGGTATTGATAAATGAAATACGTTTATTATGGGATTGACAATCACTTAAAATAAGTCGCCTTAATTATGTTGAGGTATGTTTTTATATGACGGACGCGGTTTATTTATTACTGGGATATATTTAATAAATAATGAAGCGTCAAACATTTTATTAAACACAAGACGGGCACCGTCCTTTCATAAGACTGCCGCAACATCGATCGCTAATTGACCTGCCATAAACGTCGATTATGACCGGTCAGGATCACAGTCAATCATGTGCATTACAAAAAAATATACGCCTAAGAGACTTTGAATTTTTTTAGCTTCTCATAATAAAACACGTTTTTATTTGTGGTGACTTTCATCCCTTAAACTATTGCTAATAATTTCTATTTCATCCTATTCTATAATCACAAGCATAAATGCCCCAGCTTCTTGCACAGTTGCAAACAATTTTAAAAGGAAAGTCAACAATTAAATTAGCATAAAAAGCTAACACTTTTTTTATCCCCGCTTCACGCCTTTTATCCCCGAAGGGGTAGGTAGAGGTGTGTGTGTGAGGTGCACCATTTTAACATAATAATATATTATTTCGAAATAATGCCGGCCGTTGTCATCAACCCAAGTTACATTAAAATAGAACTGCTTACTCCCTTAGTGTGTCCTTTGCACGTTGGTTTAGACAAAATTTAAATCTGTTAAACAAATTTATTGCCTAGATAATTGTTTTTTTTTTTAAGGAACCAACTTGTAAAGGCGCTGGAAAAGATGTTTTAAACCATGTATTTAAGTTCCGCGTTGACTTTTTTAGGCGTCTAAAAGCAAGAAATCGAAGAAAGCAGATTTCATACCGTACCGTGACTCGGTGCTGACTTGGTTGCTGCGAGAAAACCTTGGCGGAAACTCCAAGACTGCCATGATAGCGGCCATATCTCCTGCTGACATCAACTTTGACGAGACACTTAGTACACTTCGGTATGGCACTACTATACACTATACCTTACTATGCTACTATGTAAGGTGGACCGAAGACGACCTGATAATTGTGGCGGGCAACCGATGGATGAGGGTCACGACCGGTCAAGGTGACGAAACTTGGAGACGCCGATGACCAGCAGTGGACGTTTCCCGGCTGATATGATGATGAAGATGATACCTAATGCTTACACCTACCTAGAAGGTCTATGTCCATTAGTTGTTACATTTCGACAAAGAGGATGATTACTACGGATTTATTGTGCACTTATCTTCATATGCTATCAATAAAATACTTCAAAGAAAATAGTCAAAAAAAATTGCTTCATGCAATTTTATTCCTTACGTGTATTAGCATAAGATTGAAATTTATACTTCTTATTAAAACAGATACGCTGACCGCGCCAAGCAGATTGTATGCAAGGCCGTTGTCAACGAAGACGCCAATGCTAAACTTATCCGTGAACTCAAAGAAGAAATACTCAAGCTCCGCGAACTGCTCAAGGCTGAAGGCATCGAGGTTGCGGAAGGTAAGTCCTGAAGATATAAGACTTGCCTAGCATTGATTTTAATGAATACCGGTGGAGATATTCATCAACATCGTAATTTGGAGAAATTTGTGTAGATTTATGTGGCAACACTGCAAAATAAAATTGTGTTACCAACACGTAATAACAAACATATAATTAACTTTATTTGTGACTGTGAAAAATTTGTTTAAATGTTTGTTTAAATATGAATCTGTTTGTTTTTTTTGTTTTTATTTATTGTTTTTATAAAAAGAGAACTCCCGCACTAGGAAACAAGCCCTGTGTCGCAGGGGATTTTACAAGTGTGTTATGAATTATGATAGTGATCAATTTGTCCACCGGTTTCAATGAAAGCTTACCTAGGCCTTATCCTTGAGTTAGGCAGTTAGTCGTCATGTGATCGGATAGAAGTGTTGTGTGATTGTTTCATAGCGAAGTAACCACGCTAGTGACAACGCCACAAATTTAATAAGTAATCAGTTATATTAGTATTCTTGATACTAAAACTTGGTTCTTTTTCAAAATACCACACGAACTAGGACCCGATGGTAGAGTCGTTTATGAAAAGAAAGAACAGCCTACCAGTAAGTAAATATAAATAAACGAGGCTTGCGCATTCTGCATTTGTACACCCACCTTGTACGCTTAGCCTCCATTTTGAATGGGTTGCCAGACGAAAAATAAAAAATATAGTAGAATTTTTTCGATGATTCTGGCAACTACACGATAAAATAAAAGCAATTTATTTTGCACTCCTGTTCAGCTTGTGGCGTTTGTAGGCATATATAAGTATATATCACTTCACTATTACATACAAATATTATATGAAGTATGGTGTGGCTACCATAGATATATATCTATAAATATAGTAATATACTTGCGCTTATTTGTCACTATATATTGGTGTTGGTTCTGGTATATAATAATTGGAGATGGTTAGCGAATAGAGTATATATGTAGTAAATATATGTAATTGGTGTGCTGTTATGTATCTGAGCATTTTGTGTGTGTATCGGTATTTATTAAATGCTCGGTCTTGCAAGACAATCGATTTTGAATTTTGCAATATAAATCATAATTGAGTCGTATACATTACCTTAATCTTAAACTACACGAGAAACCTGTGGAAGAGCGGAGCCTTCTAACACAGGCAATATTATGCCTAAAAGGAGTGCTTCAATCGACAAATTGTAAATGGTAGTTTAAGTTTTGAGTAAATAAACGATGATTAAACGATTAAATCAAGGTGGCATTTAGATTTGACGTAAGCAAAAAACTAAACTGAAAACTTATAAAGAACAATTTGGACATTCAATCATGTGAACGGCTATGTCTCATAACCGTTATTAGTAGGTTTTTAAAAGAATACACATCAGCTACACCTACCATATTTTTATTCAAATAATTCACTTCTATAGTCCAGTTTGAATTGACTGTAGTGAAATACTTTTTTTTTCTACTGTTCGGCTGAAAATCGTACCTACGCATTATCTTGGAGTTGCGTACTTATAATAAACGGTTAAAATAATTAAGAAGATAACACACCAGAAGGTTACACATTCCTTTATCAACTATTTATAAATAAACTAGACATAAATAAAAAAAATCTATAAATTGATCTGCCAGTTGCATACAAACTCAGTTATTTAAACGAGTGACCTTCACAAGTATCTTTTAAATTGTTCAGTAAATAAATATTATTCTTATTTACAGTTTTTTGCTATGGTTTATGTCTATTTACATCCTCAAATATTAGCGAACGTCACATATAAGATTCAAAGTCGATTGTACGGGTCGGTGACGAAATCTGTCCCTCGGCGGCCATTTTTACTAAACATTGGCTATGGATTAACAAAATTCAAATGGTTTGTGAAGGAAATAATTTAAATTTAAACGGTGCAAAAGCTGTGGTGACAATATTGCGTTGCTATAATAAACCCAAGCTTCCAGCTTCAGAAGGCTTGCATGTTTTCTAAATATATTTATGTCAATTTTAATGTATTATTATTGTTTTGTGTAGAATAAACACTTCAATATCTAGATAATGTGCAACAACGGTGTATTATGTGCACACACTTCATGTGTTTCGCACTTAAACACTGAATGTCTAATTCATATACGAAAATTAATTAATATTAATTACTTTTTACTAACAAGTTTCCTCTGTTTTTTGCATATAGTATAATATATAAAAGTTTCGTTAAATTTAATACTTATGCCAGCCTTTTACTGTCCCACTGCAGGGCAAACGCCTTTAAATTTTAAACAAAACGATGAAATTTCCAATTCCGATGCTTTGTCTTTGATTTTGACGTGTCCGAGAACCAAACCTGTAATATGTTGTAACGCAGCAGGGGAAGAGAACGCCTCGCCTCAACGCAAGAAGAGCGAGGCCGAAGCCTTGTCTCCAAAGCTGTCTCGAGCAGCCACCACCATTGCTGAGGAGGCCGTCGATCAGTTGCAGGCTTCTGAGAAACTTATTGCTGGTAAGTTCGTTACTATTTTTTTACTGACACGACTATTAGTCAAAATGGCAATGCTTAAGGGAAGTTTATGTTCAGTATTAGAGGTTTTTTAACTAAAATGATAAGATAAAAAAAGATTTCACAGTAGTCTAGGAATCAAATTGGTTAATCCACAGTTTTAATTATTTGTCTCGGCAAAAATCATGTTTCAAAAGTACATTACATTAACTAATAGAAAAGTTAATATTTATCTATTTCTGTTACTTTATATCACTTTTCACTTTAGTTAATCTTATACATGTAATGATCCATTTAATTTATTAATCCATAGAACTAAACGAAACATGGGAGGAGAAGCTCAAGCGTACGGAACAAATTCGCGTGCAACGCGAGGCTGTGTTCGCAGAGATGGGTCTCGCCGTCAAAGAGGGAGGAATCACTGTGGGAATATACTCGCCTAAGAAAACACCGCATCTTGTTAATCTGAATGAAGATCCGAACTTGTCTGAGTGCCTCATCTATTATATCAAAGATGGTGAGTCTTGTTTTTGTTCCCTGTGCTATTAGTCCTTACGAGTCTTGTGTTTCTCGTACGGAAACTGTTTATAGGTAACTTCACTTATTATGATGTATGATTGAACGGACGATAGAATCGCCTGTAATGGTCAAAACTGACAGCGGGCCGCTGGCAACATACAAGTAAGTAGTTGTAGAAGACATTATAGCGCCGTCACGCTCGGTGTTTGTCTTGTAGGTACATTACAAAAGCTCACCAAAGCTTTACAGTATTCTTCTTTTGTGTTCTATTGCAAGACTTTTGCTATTAAAATGATTCTCTTAACGACAGTGTAAACCGTATGAATGCATTATTTAGAAGAATTAAGCGAAAAAAATGACATTATCTTTGTATAGGTGTGACCCGCGTGGGTACTGCCGAAGCGGACGTGCCACAAGACATACAATTGTCTGGCTCGCACATACTCGGCGAACACTGCATCTTCGAGAACACCGATGGAGTTATACTGCTTATACCACATCACAAGGCACTCATCTATGTCAATGGTAGAGAGGTACGATATACCACTGATAACCGTAATTAAAGAATAAAAATAATGTCGCTATGTAATAGCAAAATAAGGTCAACAATTTATTTATTTACTTAAATAAGACGGTACATAATTCCAATTACATTAATTAAAGAATATAACACACATTACATTATACAGCGAAAAAGAATGTATAATTGTGACACTTTACAACATAAAACAAAACATAAAATAATTCATCCATTTTGCTCACAAAACCTCAAATATTCCAACAATATATCAGGCCAACAATTATGCTTCTTACTGTTATATATTATAATACCTATTTATTTATTTAAAACTTAGTATCTTGGTATTTATTATATCCAGGTCCAAGAACCAATAATCTTGAAGACCGGCTCTCGCGTGATAATGGGCAAGAACCACGTGTTCCGTTTCACTCACCCAGGACAGCCTCGCGAAGAGACTGTTAGCAAGGAGACTCCTGGTACGGAAACTGCTGGAGACGCCGAGAGTGATGGTAAGGACCTTACATCGTTATAGGATTAAACCACATCTGGCGCGCTGTCGTGTTCTGTCGTTCTTTCTCACTCTAGTAAATGACAAGTCTCCGTGACAGAAAAGGATATAAGTATAGGAAAGTGCGGTTTTGTAACCCCGAGTTTTCACTGACAGCACAACATGTTGTAAACTGTTACCTATCCCACTCACATTTTGAGAGTTATCTAGATAGATTTAGGAGAGTTAAGAGATTAGTCCGTTCAAACAAACAAATTCTTTCGCTACATATAATATAAACTAGCTTTCCGCAGAACGGTTTTTTTTTTTTTTTTTTTTTTTTTTTATTGCCTATAGTGGCAGACGAGCCAACAGCCCACCTGATGGTAAGTGGTAACTGTCGCTCATAGACTTCTGCAATGCCAGGGGCTCTGCGAAGCCGCTGCCTACCGTGATATTAATGCTCTCTTTAAACCTCGTTTGAAGAAGGACATGTCATAGCGCTCGGGAAACACCGCAGCTGGTAGTTCGTTCCAGAGCCTGCACGTACGTGGGAGAAATGAACGCTGAAAACGAACCGTGCTAGACGAGATCGTGTCCAGGTAGTATGGATGAACTTTGCCTGCCTCTTTGCTTACTGCTCTGCTCCCGTCGCCAATAGAATGATGTTACATAGCCTATAACCTTCCATAAAACTGAGCTATCAAACGCAAAAAGAATTATACAAATCCGAGTGACAGTTCCAAAGATTAGCGCGTTTAAAAAAAATTTATAAAACGCTTTATATATTAGTATTAATAGCAAGGGGTTATTTAACACTCACGTTGACACTGCTACTGATATTCCTTATTCATTTCATAATCCTGATCTTTTTCTATAGCGAGTAGCGATGGCGACGCAGCGGGCGGCGTGGTAGACTGGGACTTCGCTCAATGCGAGCTGCTGGAGAAACAAGGGATCGATCTGAAGGCTGAAATGCAGAAGCGACTCTTGGCTTTAGAAGAACAGTTCCGTCGTGAGAAAGAACATGCTGATCAGCAGTTTGAAGAACAACGAAAGGTGAATACTATTTATAAATATTAAGACCTCGTATCTTTGGTAATATATAAGTTTATGGAACAGCTGATGGTAAGCAATTATTGTGAATGCTTGCAACACTAGAAGTATCACTTCGCCGATCTTGTAAAACTATCTTATATATATTCGGGAGAGTCAACAATAAGCACTTGTCTGTCATGCGATCAATGATGGGTGACCGTATTCCGTTTAAAATGATTGAAAACGCTCATTAGTATTTAAGACCTTATTGAGTATAGAATAAGGCTCACAATACTGTGTCATATTTGTTAATTTATTCGGTTTCGTCCTGCGGTATATCCACACACTACAAACTAGATATGACAAGGTCATTAGTAGTTTTTTATACACTTAAGCAATTGCTACTTCTCACAATTCAAGACTTTATTCTCTACGGAATAAGGTTCAAAATACTGTGCATATAACTCCACCTGGTCTGTTCAGAATTACGAGGCTCGCATTGACGCGCTTCAACGTCAGGTGGAAGAACAAAGCGTCACCATGTCTATGTACAGCTCCTACACCCCTGAGGACTTCCACAACGATGAAGATATATTCGGTCAGTACTTTGTATATTATGCTTATCTGTATTAGCGTCCTGTCTTTATCTATTAGTGATAAGTTAAGAGCATTCACACAAAAAAATGGCAATGTCGCAATTTAGTCACATATTTTCGTGGTTTTCAATTGTTATCATTTAATCGGAGCTATATTTTAAAAATGTTTTCAGAACACTTTTTAGAATAACGTGAAATCTGTGTAAAAAGTAAGTAACCGTAATGCTTACAGTTATTTTACTATGAAAATAACGCAATGGAAGTTTTTGATGTAATATTTGCATACAAATAAAACTGTAAGAATTATGGTTACTTACTTTTTATACAGCTTACATCAAAATATTTTTAAAATATAGCTTTGATTAAATGATAAAAATGAAAACCACGAAAATATGAGACTAAATTGCTACGTTGTCACTCTTTTGTGTGAACGCTCATAATATTGGCTAACAAAAACTGTCTCTAGCAAAAGGAAATAATAACAGTGAAAACCACATCCTTTTATGCTATGTAGATAATAGTATTGGTAAATGCTTCGTGTCACAAATGGTATGCGAAGTAAATACTTCAGGTTTTTCTATTGAGCTATCATCATGCTCAATCTATATAATAATAATTATAATAAGTGTTTATTTTCTCTCAAAAAGTCTAAAGGCGTTTACTGTTAGACCTGTGTATAGCAATAAAACTAAAAGAAGGGTTTTGTCCTACTCACCACTCTTGATCCCACGCGAATTTGTGACCGCCACATGGTGATATTTCTTACGCAGACAACAGTAACGAGTAACAATTTTCTTTTCGGTATTCTAAAATTTTCAAAAAATTTTTTTAGTCATACCTACATGACGTAAGGGAACTCCTGAAAAAAAAATATACCTATGTTTAAATAATACAAATATTTTTTATCATACAGTGAACCCACTGTTCGAGACAGAATGCTGGTCTGCCCGTGAAGTAGGGCTAGCCGCGTGGGCCTTCCGCAAATGGAAGTACCATCAGTTCACCTCGCTTAGAGACGATCTGTGGGGCAACGCTATATTCCTCAAGGTATGTAACATCATTATCATTATTTCAATTTAATTGTTATTATATCTGCACATTGGTGACTTAATAACAGTCTACTTGATGATGGTATCTTGGAAGCGCGAGGAGCGTACTTAACTTTACGACGTCGCTGTGTTTTCAAGCGTTATTAGGTTTGAATCAATATTATATCAGCTCTAAGACGTCTACTGTTATAGTCCGTCCATAAGCTTCTTCTAAGAGTAAAGTATTCCAAGTTTTACATGCAGTCTTATTGTAGGACTTTATTATTGTTCTATGATAAATGATATTTCTGTCACTTTTTAGGCTAATGTTGTATCTATTTCACTAGAAATAATGTTATTTTGAGGCTACTTTTTCTAACAATAATTGCTTTAACATTTTCTCACACAGGAAGCCAACGCAATATCAGTAGAACTTCGCAAAAAAGTCCAGTTTCAATTCACTCTATTGACCGACACACCCTATTCTCCCCTCCCGGCCGAGCTGGCCCCGCGGGACGACGCCGATGACGAGTACCGGCCCAGCGCACCCACTGTTGTAGCTGTCGAAGTGACGGACACTAAGAATGGAGCTACGCACTATTGGACTTTAGAGAAACTACGGTAAGTCTTAGATATAGACATATATTTGGAGAATAATCTATCGGAGAATAGATTGTTATCTACACAAGATTATGTTTAAATAGGGATTTTAGGCGTAGGATAATTCGTTCGTTCAAAGATCATAACCGTAGATGGCCTTATCCATTAGGAGATCATATTCCTAGGATTTTGTATACTCTAAGTTATATAATAATTCAAATTTTGTAGGAATTTTCTTGACGAATAGATAATACAATAACGATGCGTATTTAATTTATTGAATACGCATCGTCACTTCACTTCACTTCTGGATTCCACTGACTGCTTACCATCAGGCGGGGTAGAGTCACTTTGGTAGGCTAATATAAAAATAATTGATATTCAGTGCATTTATTATGGGTCTATAAACATAATTAATTAACTTTTTGAAATATCAAAAAAAATATGGTGTAGGGATAGTGAGAGGCATGAGCGAAAACATTTTGCTCTATCTCAATTTTATTAATATGAGACTACTTAGATCAGAAAGTTGAATATACAATGCAGATTAATTATAGAACATATAAAATATTTTCTTAAATATTTTGAGGTAATAGTCCTATTATTATATTTTCTTATAAATAAATCTGTATAAAATATATTATATTTTGTTATTAATTCAGTTGAGTTTTTTATTTTTATTATGAATATAAAAATTAAAAATGATATCACTAATGTTTTTTATGAATTTTGTTGCATTTTGTTTGGTTATTTTCGTACTTTTATTTTTGTCTACAACTTAAAAAATACTGTGTTTTTGCTGTTGCCGTTTCGAATAATAAATAACATTATAAGAAATGTATAGGGTATACCCATTTGTATAGTTGTATATAAATATACATTAAGGTGAGTACACTTTGTATATTTGGGACTACTTGTATAGTTGCGATGTTATTTATAATAGCGCTTGTTTTATTTGCCGCTTTTTTATTATTATTTATACAACAGGCTATTTTTATGTATCATAGGTGAACGGATTAAAAGCAAATGATATGAATTGAAAATTTTAGAAATAGTTTTAGTTACATAATTTATAGCAAGTAGTAATTTTAAGTGTATATTGTTCTGATCATTTGCTCGTATTGAATGAGAGGGCATGCATCCTCGATTTACAAGATTATCTTAAACTTTAGGGATATTGTAGCATTCAAATCCGCCGATGAACTATGTAGCTACATAGGATACATTTCCTCCTATAAACGTTGAAAAGAGCCGTACGCATATCGTATCAAGCGTGGTACAGTCGTCGCGGGGTATTGGGGTACAGCGCGGTGTGTGTTATAGCCATCGGCTGGAGCTGATGCGCCAGATATACAACATGAACGAGAGCGCGCCGGGCGACGAGGAGGAGGCGTCCCCCCCGCCGCCCGCCGCCCCCGCGCCCCCCAGCGCCGACCTGCTGCACTGCCTGTCCGCCGCCGCGCAGCACACGCGCCTCTCGCTCGCCAACCTGCTGCCATCCAGGTTTGTCGCGGGAACGACCCCACAGACCCCACGGACATCTGATACAAGCATTTGACTGTACTGACTGAAATATTTTATAGGCCGTCACACGCTTTGTGGATGTAACAAAACTGTATGTTATAGCAAATCATTTCAACATCTTGGCATAAGGCGGTTTGTGTATATTTAATTATACCTGATACCAAACAGTACGAAAATATACATTAATATAGTATATTACGATTATTTCTGAGCGGGAAAATTTAATATATGTCTACGTAAAAATTATGGGTACCGAATGTATATTACATTTTAAGATACAATAATTACACAAGATGTATCTTAATATATGTAACAATTACTCTTGTATGATATTTTTGAAATTGACTAGTAATTAAAATGTTTATTACTAAAACCATTAAGTTTTATTGAGATTCTATCTATTACATAAATCAGTAGTACAGTCAAATATAGAAATCACAGGTGTTGCGGGCTAGACCTGGGGATATCGACACGAGCATAGGGCGTTGTTAGGTTGTGCACGATTGCGCGTTGTGTATCGTCGTGTTAAACACTCAATATAATTTGATACCACAGCTGTAAAACGCTCTACGTTTCGCACTTTTAGCTTGAAGAAAAAATGATACAAAATTTACAGAAAAAAAAAATAATTGTAATATTTGTAGCAAATTTATCGGCATTGAGAGTGGCTTACCTTCGCCTTCTTGTAGTAGCGGCATTTGTAAATACACTTTGATGATTGTGGCGTATAAATATCTTCACGCTCTGACCAGCGAATGCCACCGACTATGGCTTGCAAGAAGCTTCAGCCTTGCTTTTTGGCATTGAGACTCTGCGCTGCATTATGCAAGACATACCCATATACATAAAATAATACTGCATTTGCAGTCTACATGCGTGGTAGAATATACGATCCAATTCTAAAACTTGTCATTAACAAATACCCATTGTTTATTCTAAATGTAAATAAATAAAAATTGTTAACAGATATAAATTAGTTTATACTGACAATGTACTTATCGATTATACATACCTACATCTAACCAATAAACGCATTTGAACTGTTAAACAACAAAGCATGCTTTCCTTTAAAAAATACATATTTATAAACGCGATATTATCAACTCAACTGCCTTATGATAACTGCCATTCTGTTCAATAATTTGATTATTCAGTTATGATTATTATAAGACATTGTTAATTTAATTATTCAAATTAGGAAATTTAATATTTGTCAAAATGACATTATTAAACATTTTCGTGTAATGCTTATAGCTTGCGCGCATGCAAGGCTTGCATGAGTGGCATTAAAAGCAAGTTAAGTCTTTCTTCTGTTGGCTTCTAACATAACTTTTTAAATACGGCTTTGCTTTCGAATAATAGTTTACATGTAGAATAAACACAAATAAATGAATCATACTATAATAGAATACCAAATGAATTTTAATTTGTTGAAAATGTATATAAATTACAATGTTGAATAATCTTTTCTTTTACCTTTTTTTTATGTTTCCTTGGGTGGTGTTGAGTTTTTCATATACCTATAAGATTTTTTTCTTGCTTTACTCCCAAGTATTGAAATATACCATAAGACAGAGATAGCGACTTGTTAGCTATCTTTCTCTATGAATGTATAGTCTGTTTACTTTTAACAAAAAAACAAAAAAATCTATAATGTTACTTACACAAAATTATAAAATAAACATAATAAAAATCTACTCTCTGGATTGGCTTGTTGTTCTTTATTTTTAATATGTATGTAAATCATTTTTATTATGCTGTAACCGCTAAGGCCTAATGTAGATGCTTATTTCATGTTTTTCTATATCTTATTATATTTCCATAACAGTATCCAAATTTCTTACATTATTTACGGAATAAACTCATAAACAACAAATAATTTACTGCTTAAATATGAAAATAACCCGATATTTTGTTCACATAGCATCCAATTGTCATTGGTTGATTTTAAAATGACTTACCTACGTTAAGAAAATATCGTGACTACTACACTGTAGTGTTTACCTTTTTATCGCCAAATAAATATCTACCTCACATACATAGTTATAAAATCGATATTACATTGACCTGTTAATTAAAACAGACATATATGTATAAGCAACTGGGATACTGTTACAATAGCCTTATTACCTACAATTTTAAGCCTTATTCACTACATTATAAGATTGAATATCGCGTTTCGCCAACAGACAACGCTTGGAGCTGATGCGCGAAATGTACCACAATGAAGCCGAGCTATCGCCGACCTCGCCGGATCACAATATCGAGTCCGTTACCGGGGGCGATCCTTTCTATGACAGATTTCCTTGGTTCCGTCTAGTGGGACGGTAAGTAACAAAGAAAATATTAGTCGTTACCGAACCTCAAAAAGACATGAAAGTGCAGTGACAGCAGTAGGTATAGGTTGCAAAAAAAGGACCTTACTCACAGAAACAGTCTGGTCTGGTTTTGGTACAAAATTCTCCTTAAAAACATGTACCAGTCCGTTATCACCTCATTGCAAGATAAATGGCGATCATTTCATATCCGTTTTTCTTAACCATTTGTCGAGTAAAGTTCAAAATAAATATAGAAATGACATAATATGATTTTGAAAAGTCACATAAGTACCTTGCCAAAATTGTATTCGAAGCGGGTGCCTTAAGCACAAGGCTGTTAGACTCCAAATACCATTCTCCTTATACCTGGACATTTGAATAGTTAGAACAGAATTGTAGGGGTTACTAATCACCTTCTTATTGAAACTTGTTTGTTGACAGGAGCTTCGTATATTTATCGAACCTGCTATACCCCGTTCCGCTCATTCATAAAGTCGCGATTGTGAACGAGAAAGGAGACGTGAAGGGCTACCTTCGTGTAGCCGTGCAGGCTGTCATCGATGCCGAGAAAAGTAAGTTATTACTTTTATATTTTTATCCCCAATAGTGATAAACGAAGTAACGGTATCTGATAGTATGTAGTAACTGCCGGTCTTAGAAGCGCCAAGATATATATAGTTAATAAGATAATATGACTTTGGTGATCTTATCATATAAAATAACAAAGACGACAGTATTTGTAAATACAATATTTTACTTGGGAGCACTGTAAACGACTCCTGAATATAAAGACAAAAAATAATGTTGCTTTCGTTGCGTACTTTCTTAGCAGATCTGCTCCATATTGAGTGAGAAAATTCTCAGGAGAAATCTTTATGCGCTTATTTCCATGTGCGTAAACTGTATCTGTATCTTTACTACTACCCAGCAGTTTCATCCGCGACTTTGCTTACTGATCTGCTCCTGCCGCCAGTAGCGTAATGTTACATAGCCTTCTTCGAGAACTAGGGCTATCATACGCAAACATATTTTTCAAATCCGACTGGTAATTACAGATATTAGCGCGTTCAAACAATAATATAATAAACTTTTCCGCTTTATATTATAGTATACATAAAGCAAAGTTACAATTTTCTTCATGTAGGTATGCAACTACTTTTAAACATATAATTTTCCTATATATTGGCTTACGGGGTAACGAGAAAGCAGACCGAATATCAAAAGTGGCTGCATCAGAGGGAGTGCCTTGTAACTACACTCCTGATTACGTAGAATTTATATCTAAATTTAGAACACATACATTCCATGATTGGAATGAACACTTTCAGCTTATATGTAAAGAAAAGGGCATATGGTACAAAACCATTTAAGATGAGCTTCCATGGGTGCCTTGGTTTGAAAATTGTAAGCTAAACAGAAGCTATATTAAGCTAGCTTTAAGATTGCGTTCCGGACACTATGCATCGGCAAAATTTGCGTGCTTAATGAAAAAACCAGATTCGCCGAACTGTAATATTTGCAACACAGTAGAGGACATACAACATTTGCTGATGGATTGTGTTCGGAACAAGCGTGAGAGAGAGATACTGATTAGTGAGTTTCAGTTAAATACACTTGACGTAGGTTTAATTCAGAGCATATTAGCACAACCAAAATCATATGTTGCAAAGAGGCTGTGTCAGTTAATACCTAGACCAACTAGTAATACAAACTAAAATATAGTACCTAGGTACCTACTTACCTGAAGCTCACTCGTTAGTATCTCGCTATCTGTTATGTACTTATGTTAAGTATTTATATTGTTATGTTAGTTACCTCGTAACATAGGATAAGGCACGATGGGGTTAACATTATCCAGAAGGATAACAACCCCTATTAAATTTAAAGAATTTCAAAAAAAAAAATCCTATATCTTCCTATCAGTTTTCACACCTTTTACATTAGATTTCTATGTCACATCCTTTTTATTCAGTAGAATAGTATTGTAGCAAATATACGTATTTGTAGACAATGCAGAATTCGCAGCGGGCGTGAAGCAATCCGCCAAGATATCGTTCGACGACGACGTAGCACCGACACGTCGCGTCAAGGCCATCACCAGCGTCAATAACATCAACAACTTGAACAACGTCGATAAAAACAACGCTATCAACTTGGAGGAACGCCTCAACGATGTGCCCGATTCTAATATTAAAATTGAAGGTATGGTGAAAACATGAATAAATATACAGTTTTATTCTCACAAGTAACTTTTGGAGTTTTTGTTTGCCAGTTTTACATAACCTGACATGTAATAAATAAATAAAAAAATGTCTTTGTATGGTAGGGCTTCCCATTTCATGTATGTATTATATTTTGCAAGTAAGAAAAGAAATGTTTATTTCAGTAATCTTATTACAAAAGTAATGTTTGTTATGAGGAGACCTATTACTTTATGAATAAAATTTCAAACTCTGATGGTACATTGAGATATCCAATTCCATTAAGATATCCTAACCCCAATTCCAGTTCACCTATATTCTCCATAACTTTTACGCTTTAATTAAATTATCTGTATTATCTATAGAATTGGCAATGGGCGAGTGTGACGCCGACAGCGGCCGCGGCGATAGCTCGCTCGCCTCTGAGCTGAAGGAGGAAGACCTGCCAGAACACCTCACTCTGGGCAAGGAGTTTACCTTCCGTGTCACCGTGCTGCAGGCACACAGCGTGTCTACGGACTATGCTGACGTCTTCTGCCAATTTAAGTAAGATTTCATTAATTAGATACGGTATTTTCTTTAGTTTTGGAAAACAACTTCTCATTTGTAGCAAAATGACATTAACTAGATAGCGTTTTTACATTCTTAATCTGAGGCATTTCTGTGTTCTTTTTACACTCTTCCTGAGGTTTGATTTGGAGTAGTGATACTTTATTCAGATAACAACGGCTGACGGCTGAACGTAATATACCTAAATATAAATAAGTGGATATAACAATTCTACCCTAAAGAAGTCTTACACAAAAAACCTCAAAAGTCATTACAGGGGTACCTACTGAGAATAGATAGTCATAAATCACGTTAGCTTAATAATTTGAAGATATTTGCGACAGATTTTAAGATCTCAGGCAACTTTTGTGAATGAGTATGTCAAATTGTATATAAATTTTTTTTATAGTTTATCTTTTCTGTTTAATTTAGGTAATATAATTTTTCTATGTTTCTGATATGGAAGTTTATAAATAAGATCAAGAGTTAACCTTAGACCCGTTACGCAATGGGCCTATTGTTCCTCACTGTAGGTTGTCATTAAATGTATTGTTCTAGCTTCCTACACCGCAACGAGGATGCATTCTCAACAGAACCAGTCAAGAACGCGGGCAAGAACACACCTCTTGGATTTTACCATGTGCAGAATGTAAGTGGAACTAGAAATTTTGTACTCATCTTCAACATTTTATTAGAATAATTTAGCTGTGACTCTTTCCGTATAATTTCAAGCTTGCACACCATTAGCTGTTTTCTTCAGACTCAGGTAAACAAAAAAAAATTAATTAACGTTAAAAATTAATTCGTTATTTGGTCATCGTTGACAGATCACAGTGCCGGTGACGAAATCTTTCGTCGAGTACATCAAGACGCAGCCGATCGTCTTCGAAGTGTTCGGTCACTATCAGCAACACCCTCTTCACAAGGTATTTATGCAGTATTTACTTTCTAGAGACAAGGAAATTTATACAATCATCCGCAACCGATTTCGTAGTATTGGAGTTAATATTATTCAAAAATTACTAACAATAAATAAATACCATTTTTTTTAAGATTTGCCTTATCGCAATAACGATTGCGGCATTTTCAGTACGTGTTTAATGTAACATTGGTGCGCAGGACGCGAAGCAGGACGGGTGCGTGTCGGGCCGCACGCCGCCGCGCCGCATGCTGCCGCCCTCCATCCCCATCTCGGCGCCCGTGCGCAGCCCCAAGTGGGGCGCGGCGGCCGTGGCGGCGCCCTGCTGCTCCTCGCACCTGCACTCCAAGCACGACCTGCTCGTGTGGTTCGAGATCTGCGAGCTGGCGCCCAGCGGCGACTACGTGCCCGCTGTGAGTCGCACCGCACCTATGTAGCGACACTTATAACTGACTGTGTGAAATGTGACTTGAATACTACCCTGGTCCTATACCTACGTTGCCAAATCTGCCTTCAGATCAAGAATGTATATTTATGAAATTCAGACATTATTTCTGGAAAAATAATTTCTGACATTAATGGATTAATTCACCCTAGAATCAATTCCTGATTCGGACTGAACCTAATGAGGAAACCATACGTGTGCCCTTAGGTTTAAGTTCTATTATGATGTGGTAAATAATAATAATGATACCTCAACTACTACACACAACGCCATCTAGACCCAAAGTAATCATATATTATAGCTTGTGTTATGGGTTCTGGAATGCGGATTAAATACTTTTTTCTCAAACACTCATACATAGAAACACCCAATCGAAATCAATTAAAATTTTATATTTTAACGTGAAATTTTCATTAAACAGGTGGTAGAGCACAGCGATGAACTCCCATGCCGGGGCCTGTTCCTGCTTCACCAGGGCATCCAACGTCGCATTCGTATCACCATCTTGCACGAACCCTCGCAGGACCTGCAGTGGACCGATGTCAGGGAACTGGTTGTTGGTAAGACCAATTCTTTCATTTTGTTTTTATTTAAATTCGTTGTAGGGTCCAAGACTGTGAATTCAACAGTCTCCGAGAGTCCCGAGTGTCAAATTTTGAAAACATTTTATGACTCTAGAGATGACTTAAATCGCTTATTCTACTTTACATTATTTTTAACTAACATTTATATTTTCTTTTACCTACAGTTTTTGTGTGTGATGATTCAAGTGAAAACTCGCCTTTTTAACAAGAACAGAAAATTCTTATCATTGGCTATTTTGTTGTAGGTCGCATCCGTAATACTCCAGAAGCTAACGAAGACACGACAGATGGTGATGAAGATGGGGCTCTGTCCCTCGGTCTGTTCCCTGGAGAGAGACCCACTCTTGATGACAGGGCTGTGTTCAGGTAATTGTTTAAACAAAATAAAATACTACCACAGATAACCTCTGATAGATTACGCATATAGGGGCAACTTACGCACAATTCATAGCGCCAAAATAATTCACTACGAATATAATGATTAGTGCATTTCTGTGCATTCGAATAGATTTTGAAATAGCCAATCACAGCGTAGCTTTTACTGTGCGTGCATCCAGCTCAAATCCCTTGTGTGCTGGAGCAGAATAAATACATGTTAATGCGGTATCTATTAGGCGGTAATCTATGTAAACAACAATTTGTGGCTTTAAGAAAATGTTTCTTTTTAATAATTATTTTAGTAATTATATAATATAATTGTTTTGTTTGTTTATAGGTTCGAGGCAGCATGGGACAGTAGCTTGCATGGATCGCCGCTGCTCAACAGGGTGAGCGCCAACGGAGAAGTGGTGTACATCACGCTCAGCGCTTATCTAGAGGTAAGTAATATATTTAAGTAGCGATAACGTAATGTCGTCGAGGGATCAGATCGTGCAGTCGTCAATGTCGCAGGTGGAGAACTGCAGCCGGCCCGCCATCATCACCAAGGACCTGTCGCTGGTGGTGGTGGGGCGCGAGGCGCGCACGGGCCGCTCGCTGCGGCGCGCGCTGTTCGGCGCGCGGGGGCTGGCGCGCGCCGACCAGCTCAGCGGCGTGTACGAGCTGGCGCTGCGGCGCGCGCTCGAGCCCGGCGTGCAGCGGCGCCAGCGGCGCGTGCTCGACACCAGCGCCACCTACGTGCGCGGCGAGGAGAACCTGCACGGCTGGCGCCCGCGCGGCGACTCGCTCATCTTCGACCACCAGTGGGAGCTGGAGAAGATGACGCGCCTGGAGCACGTGGGCCGCGCGCGCCACCTGCTGGCGCTGCGCGAGCGGCTGCGCCACGGACACGACAACGCCGTCGCGCCCAACGACTTCACCAAGACGGAGAAGGTGCGCTCCGACTGACACTCGCTCTATTCAAACGAATATGTAAAAACGATTCTAATAAGAAATAAATAAAATCGAAATTGTAATTTAGCAACTTTGTGAACAGAAGAGAAACAATTTTATATTAGCCTATTTCGTATTATGACGTTTTCTACTAAAAATGAGAATTTTCTGAATACCTGAAACTGGTGTCTACATGAAACTTAAACTAATGTGCTTTGATGTACAGGAGGTATGCAACATGGCAGCCAAAGCAGCAGCAGAGAGCGCACGCGACGAATCGCTGTACGAACCCTGGGAAATGTCACCACGCGAGAGAGAACTAGCCACCAAATACATTAAACTTATACAGGGTAAGAAAACAACCTTGCTACTCAACAACGAGCATAGACTGTCTTGAAATGAGACGAAAATAAAGATATACGCTATTCCAACTCTGATCTAATTGCAAAATAAATCTTAACAATTAAATAACTTACGAGATATTTATTAGCAAGACCATTCTAGAATTCACTACAAAATTCTTTACTATGTTGAATAGGAAGGATAGGCTCCTCCGGCAAGGAGGTTGAAGCTGCGGCTTCTCCCGCCACCCCGGTAGACGAGGGCGTCTCTGCTGACATTTCCACACCAAGCTTGCTGTCCTCCATACACAGTGCCAGCAGCTTCGAGTAAGTATTTATACTAGTTAATTTTAGATAGTAAAATATTTAAACGGAATCACAAGAGCTGTATTTGTGGTACTGTACCTAGCTTACGATACATTTTACCTAGTGTCAGTTTGTGAAAAGTGGACATTCAATATATAAGCATTAAATTTATAAAAATAATATGTGAGCTACTTCACAAATGCAGTTATCAGGTGCATCATTTCTCAAATAAAAGTTGTTGGAGTGTTGGAGTGCAAAAAGAATTTTAGTGTACCGCAAGGTAGTGTCTTGGTTCCACTTTTAATTCAACATTTGCACGAATTTTCAAACTTACTTTTAGGAAAGTAGGAATTTACTTGTCTTATGGTGTCACAACTTGAATGAATTACCACATAAATACATTTAGTTTATTTTAATTGTTTTGGTTTGAAAAATTTAACTTATTAAGAAAAAAACACTACTGGCCCTACAGGCTGTGCTCTCCCGAACGCGGGCTCCTCGAGAAGTCAATGTCCGGTTGGGCGGGCACCCACGGCGCGATGGGGGCCCTGGGAGGCCTGGGGGGCCTGGGGGGCCTGGGGGGCCTGGCGGGCCCCAACGCAGGCCCCGCGCTGTACGTGCCCGACTGCGAGGAGGTGCGCGTGTCGGCCGCCGTGGCGCGCCGCGGACACCTCAACGTGCTGCAGCACGGCACTCATGGATGGAAGAAGCGCTGGCTGGTTAGTACCTACTCCCTATACCACTACAAAATTCAAAGAGAGTCCACTTTAAGCCTTTGATCGTTCACAGTCTCACACAATATAAAGCATTAACTATACTATTTTGTTTGTCTGTTAGGTGGTGCGTCGGCCATACGTGTTCATCTACCGCGACGAGCGCGACCCGATCGAGCGCGCCGTCATCAACCTCGCCAACGCACACGTCGAGTACTCCGAGGACCAGGAGCAGATGGTCCGCATGCCCAACACATTCAGGTTTGTTACACAATACTACTTTAACTTTAGACCCCTCACAAGATGGATCGCCAACCTGATAAGGGCGGCGTGCAACCGATGAATGAGAGTGGCTAACGAACGGCCAAGTTGGCGAAAATTGGGGAAGGTCTATGTCCATCAGTGGACGTCTTTCGGCTGATATGATAGCTACTTTAACATCATAATACTTATGGTGTAATATCGCCCTAAAAAATGTATGTTTCAAAAAGCTTATAACCGCCTCAGTTATTTTTCTTTTCCACCCTTATCTCTTATTTTGTGCCCATAATGTAGCGTACTATGGCTTTTTGGATGGTGTCTATCACATTTAAACCTTACTAACTGCTTACCACTGGTACCTGTACCCCGTAGTCGTAAAGCCCAACATAACTGTCGACATGTGGATGTTATACACTCTGTTTACCTCTTTAGCATTAATTAAGCTATGTGTGGCGTCATCTATCTGGCCAATTATAACGCACAGAAATCAACACAAGCAAAGACGCCAACTAACCCCCAGTTTCTGAAAGGCTGATCAATGAAAAATTAACTAATCACCTGTTAAATCTCATGTTAAGTACCTAAAAGCATGCTAGAATCGTGGAAAATTAGATTAATTTGATTTAATTAGTTATTAATTAGTAACTATACTAATTTCAACTTAACTCTCACCCCCAGTTTCTGAAAGGCTAATCAATGAAAAATTAACTAATCACCTGTTAAATCTCATGTTAAGTACCTAAAAGCATGCTAGAATCGTGGAAAATTAGATTAATTTGATCTAATTAGTCACTAATTAGTATAGTTACTAATTATAATAAAGAGTTTACAGCATAGAAAACATAGATGGCGCTATTAACAAATTCAGTCAACTTCTATACAAAAGCATTGAAAATGTATGGAAGCCTGACTCCCGATATCGATGTGTTCACACCAACTAATTAAAACTGTCGGGCAGTAGCCCACCAGGCACGATCACCTTTTGTTGGAGGTATATGGTGTGATACCTTCACACTATGTTATATATTCTGTTACAGTGTGGTGAGCAAGGAACGCGGCTACCTACTGCAGACGCTCGGCGACAAGGAAGTTCACGACTGGCTTTATGCCATCAACCCACTGCTCGCCGGACAAATTAGGTGAGATCAATACCCTTTTTTTTTCAGAGGACATTAAGTATGTGAACAACTAGGTCTACCCCTGCAACATTATACTTTGGCTCGGCTAAATCAGAATTCCCCGACTATTCTTCTAAACATAGAGCTCTCTCCCTAGAGAGGGAGTAAACTAAAAACCAAGGTGTTAAATCATGGAGACTTCGATCGTTTCTAAAGCCAGCTCTGAACTTATTTAGATCTGATTCAGGCGTTAGGAGATAAATGATGTGCCGCTATGCAAGATTTTTTGCCAATTTTTCTCTGAAAACGTGTATTGTAGATGTACTCGTGTGTATGTATGGCCTGCGTATGCTTTATGCTGGTGATAGTAAAGCGACTGTTGACTGAACTTTAGGTTCGATTCCTAAGTCCTGAATCTAGGTAAAAGCAGTTAATGAGAATTTCTGAAAAGGAATTTAATTACGGAAGTTAGTATTATTCATGAGAAAATAAAGAAATGATGTATGTATGGCTAATTATTTCTGTTTGAGAGTCTGAGATTGCTGGGACTGAGGTTTGGTCAGCCAAGGTTAAAGTCAAGGAAAACATACTGTTATAAATAGCTACTTAAATATTTGTATTAATCATTATGTTCCCATCTAAATATACAGGAATATGACGGATTCGATTCCCGTACGACAACAGTACACATGTGATCCCTTACTCCCAAAGTTCAATAATTTGAAGAGTCTTTTGTCATAACCCCTGTCCTTCACATCACCCATGCAAAACTGAGGGCTGAGCCAGTCCCCTATATATAAGTGTAAGGTGACTGGCCCGGCCCCGTCAATATACACGCTTGAAGGTGTGTGCACGCAGGTCGCGCTCGGCACGTCGCAGCGCCAGCGGGCCGAGTGCGGCGCCCTGAGACGCCCTCACAATGGAGTCTGTCCTCGTATTTTAAGTGCGTATCTGACAATGCGATAGCGCAACACAAACGCGCCTTGAGTATTGAAACGGTTCGATGTTACGGGAATCATACACCATGTACGTTACCACAAACTTTTAGGGACTTTTAAAAGTAACGAACTGGGTACTAGATTTTTCTTTTGTTCTCTTGTAAAGAATTGAATGAGATATCCATCTTATTCTATTGTCAAACGGCGAAAGGAGATAGCTAAAGAAAGAACTAAAAAAAGACAATATAAATAAAAAGGTTCCTAAACAAAAAATCCTATTAAAAAAATTGGAACGTAAAAGCAACCACCTATTAACACACGAGCGAACTGAACATGAGTGGGGTAACAAAACGAAAAGGACATTGATAGTTTGTGGGTATAAACACAAATTGTTATAATATTTAGACGGAACGAGAATGTGGTTAACATCCCCTTGGCTTGTTTATGACTGACTAAGCTAGCGTAATGTTAGCATAGTAAAAAAGTTTAAAACTTTTAGTCTGGCGCATCTTAGATGCAGGGTAACAAGAAAGTAACGAAATAAATGGTGGTTCTCTCGACTTGTGTGGTCGACTGTGGACGAACATTGACGTTGATTCCTGATTTATATGTATATCTGTGACTGGTTTGGTAGCATAGACATACTAAGGATATTACACTCAACAGACATTTTATTTTTTGTGGTCCATAAAATGCTTTATTTCGTATTAAGTCCCAAATTAAGCTATTGAGCGTTATATGTATTTATATTTAAATATATCTAATATAATGTTTTGTTTAAATTTGTTTTTTAAAACTTGTGACCACAAAATAATACGAAATTAAAATGGCTAATAAATCAATTATTTTAGCATATCCATGTTAATTAGCAGTATTATTAATAAAAACAGCTGCATTTAATGCAATATACGATATATACGTAAATAGATATATATATTTATATTTTATTTACTGTTGCTAATAAAATAAAATAATAGGTTTCTATCACGCAAGTTGACCACATTATTTATTGATAAGAAAATATATTTGTCGATATTGATGTGGCTTATTCTTTTGTATATTACATGATATATACCTACTAAGAAAATAAATATTTTTTTTATACAAAATATATTGTGGTCAAAATGGTGGTCATAATAATTTCTTGGTCGAAAGTAAGACGGGACCAAACCGGTGCACTGATTGAACAAGAATGGGGTAAAGATATTTATTACAATTAAAAATATAATAATGAAATAAAGTAGTCGAATTAATCGAGCTGTTTCAATATTTAACAAGGTCGTGTTAATATGTTAAATTGTGTATTTTACGTAGTCTCTGGACCACGATACTCATAGATCCAATGTTAACGCATAGTTAAAGTAACACAGCATTTAAATTATTACCTATCGTGGTTCATTGACCTGTCACTGTGTAGACAATGTCGAATGTATTTTGTCTTTGTACTATAACCGTAATAAAATAAAACAATAATATCGCGCACAAATGTTATCAGCGATGTGTGATAGACTCCATTTTGTTACATGTTATATAACTAAGAATTTAAATAAATGTACTTGTGAAGAGACAAATTACTGATCTACATATATAAATTTTCTTCTTACATAATGTACTGTTACCTTGTAAATACGTATGACCCGACGGTAGTTTAAATTATATTTTGAGACTCAAAAGGCCACGGTGGCGGTAGCCAAGAGTCGTATGACGTCATACGTAACCTCTCACATTTTAGTATTGATTGTAAATACATTAATATATTTGTAGTTAAATGTAGACTATGCATTATTGAATCATTTTATTGCTACTATATGTAGATGATCATTTCATTTGATGTATTGTTTTATGTAAGAATACTTTTTTCTTTCAAATTCTTTAAATGCAATGTATAAAGTAGGTTTAAATGTGATGTTATCAAGTAATATGTCTCGAATGATTTTTGGTATACAGATTATATTATTCCGTACGTTCTAGTCATACAGTGTGCGCGTTACGTGACACCAGTCCTTTTGTGCAGCGCCGCTACACTGTACTGTATCACTCACTAGTTAATAATACGTGTATCTCAGTTACGTTACCTCTTCCCAAGCCCACTGTCAGCCGGGACGTGCTGTCCCATTGTACAAGACGTCGATAACACCGTACTCGTAGGTAGTTAATGAATGTGACTGTAGTTTTTTATGGATGATCTTACATTACTTTAACGTCAATACTCTGTTGTAAGTCCGAACGATTGTTTATTCTTGCCGCTTCGATAAATGTTGAATAATATAATAATAATTGTCACTATACTATTGCTTCTAGGTGACTATAATTTCCAATAAAAATCGAGCATACATAGGTCTATTTAACATTGTAAGCTTAAGACTTATTAGTCGATGTAAATATTTTAATTCGTTTGGTACTTTCATGGGTTACAGAAAATTAAAAAAAAAGATAGCTTTCTCCTGTTAAAAGTCCAGTCACACCGGCTTACACACTGAACTGTAGAAATTAAATATTCGGCTAACACTAGAGAATATCCTGATAATAATTTAGCATATAATAAACGTAGATGTAAGAACAAAAAGTATTACCCAAAATTTAGACATGCTGTGTGTTATAGTTAATATTTCTTAACATTGAAATTACAATTGTCGTCGAGATTATTAAATTATTGTGTAACTAACGGCTCAGTTGATGGCTCACACCGTCGCATTCTACGTAACGAACATTATTTTTCAAGTAACGTTACTGTTTGAAGACGCGGTGTAAGCACGAGACGCTCTTTAAGTAAGAATCTTTAACAGATACATGTCCAAATTATAATTCTTCACCAAAATTAATATTTGTGTAACTCCTTCGATATGTCTGTTTATTATTAAACGTATGAAAGAGATCCCATGCTGAATGACATGTTTGTTGATACGTTTCTTTTCTAGTCATTTTATTTTGTATTTACATTCCAAAGTTTTTGTACATTGTTTCCAATGTTTTGTTAATATATAGGGTAATGTATTTTGCATAGCAAAATGGTGTTTAGTAGATAAAATAGTGAGCAGGAATAGTAAAACCACGGAGTGACGTGAAACAGCTGTATAAAATATTTTTATAAGCTTTTTTTATTTGTTTAGATGTTTTGTTTGCTATTTTTTTATTTAGTTGATATAATTGTAATACTATGGAAAACAAAACATTTTAAATTAGAGATACGGCTAACGGAGCTATCGGATTATATTTTTTTATAGAGTATACTGTTTAAGCTATACTGCTATTTTTATAGGACTAGCTGTTATTTTGTAATTATGTTGTTTCGTTTAATTTATTTTGTACGTATCGTTGTTCTGTGGTGTCGGTGCGAGAGTTGGTCGGTCGCTTCGGAACGTGTGGCGCGGGAGCGATGCTACATCGCGGGAGTGAACGCGGTCCTTGTGATGTGTACGATAGTGATTGTTGATTGTTGGGCGAGAATGATATTGTGAAAAAATTATATATATATTCTATATATAATTTATAAATTTCATTCAATTTATGAAAATAAGAACAATGTAATGATTGGTAATATTACTCATTGCTCTAAATGTACTATCAAAATATATTATACACAGTGTTAAAGGTCATAAATAAAATGCTTTGAAAATTTCCATATCGTTGTTTTCATTACTCCTATACTGGATAGGTTCTTGATACCAAACATAGGGTCATAGAACTCATAGACCGAGGTGTAGTGGTGCGTATGCGTCCGCTCCAATGCACGTATACGTACTCTTGAACACTAGCGTGTTACCTAGTAAATTTTGTCAAAATTTATCTAGCTATGTCTCTAATAATTATAACTCGTTTGATTTAACAATATACCTACTGCCTGCTGAAAGATTTTCTTTCTACAATTTGCAATAAATACAAATTGCTTGTTGATAATTATGTGTTGGCAAATCTTTAATCTATTATGTTCGAAAAATTAATAATCAATTGACATGTGATATAAAATCTAGACATCATATTCTATTATTGATTAAATCTTGACATTGTATAATAAAATTGTCTATATTAGATTAGATAACACATATTCATTCTTATTGCTATAATGTAGGTAATTTATTTATAGTAAAGTTAAGTACTAGGGCAGCATAAGATTGTAGGAGACAATCTTATGCTGCCCTAGTACTTTACTGAACCTATTCTAGCTGTCATTTCAATCTAACCTCCTACAATCTTATGCTGCCCTAGTACTTTACTATAATAATGAACCTATGTTAGCTGTCATTTCATTCTAACCTCCTACAATCTTATGCTGCCCTAGTACTTTACTATAATAATGAACCTATGTTAGCTGTCAATTAATTTAAACCTACAATCTTATGCCACCCTAGTACTTTAATAAGTTCAACCAACAGACCAAAATATTTAAACAAGCTGTAGGAGGGTAGTACGAAATAATGATAAATATTGACATTTTACGTTTTTTTATAATTCTACCTCCTAAAATTTCTGTTATCCTGGTACTTCTCTGACATGTGGATTGTTATACCCGCTTGTGATGTTATAAATTGTAGTGCAGTAAATATTTATTTCTAACTGCTTGCAACTTCTGCTACCCTATTACTTACACAGAATTAAAATTCGAGTATAGTTGCTATATTCGTATTCAATGACTGAGGACAATGGTGGAGGTTGGTGTTTGTTATGTATGCCGTATTGTGTACGTATGTATGATTTAAATAGAAAAATGTAAGAAAATCGAAAGTAAGTATTCAAAGGTCCGCACTCCTTCTTTTTGTTACTGCCTATAAAAAGAGATGAGCAAGCAGACTATCTGGTAAGTAGTCTATTTCATAAGTCTCTGTTTGCAACAACAATTACTAAGAATGCATATTCAAATAAAACAAAATCTAAACTTATAATTTTATTATCACATAATCATGATACAAAATGGATATATCGTATAAGCAATTATAAATCAAACTTTTAATAATAAATATATTTTATATCTTATAAATAATTATAGACTTAAGGAATGCTATTGATTTTTGACAATTACATTTGCGTATTCTTAACTTTACATAAAATAATTAGTTTTCGTTTCTGATCATTTGAGATACATTTTTTTATATTACCCTACCAAAGTGACTCCCAGTCTGCCTGATGACCAGTCAGTCTGTGGCATCCAGAAGTGATGGCCATCATTTCAAAAGTCATCGTTTTAAACTGCTGGCTTTTTGGCATAAATTGATGTTAAACTTTTATCTTTTAAAAAAAGTCACTATATTTGACAGATTTCAAACACTTAACCTGAAATGTAATCATAACGCCTTCAAAAAGTTTAAATGGCAACAAGAGACATGTGAACAGACATGTGACCCAAGTAGCTAATGTAACAAGGTATGTGTAGGTAAATATATGGCATATAACATTAACACCCGCTTTCTCGTAGTTTCGTATATTATGTAGGATACTTCCATTGTGTGCCGTAGGCAATAGAGACTAAGAATCTACTCTAATATATAAAGCGAAACAGTTTGTTTGTTTGTTTGAACGCGCTAATCTCTAGTACTACTATATGCCAGTTAGAACTATAGGTCAGTTCTTGAGGAAGGTAGGTAACATCACGCTACAAGCGACGGGAGCAGAGCAGTATCCAAAGATGAAAAGAGAAGCTAGTAGTTTAATAAACTCCACAACAAGAGGTCCATTAAAAGTCGTTTGTTAAACTCGGCAACACCAGAAGCTGTTCACTGTGTTGGCGATTCCATGCTATTGTCGCTATGTACAACAAAGGAAAACATTATACTTGCAAGACAAGACACAATCTCGGAGAAAAATAATAGTACAAACCGGATCGTGTTAAATTTGATATTAATTGTTGCCTAGTGTTAGATCTGACAATAAACAACTCCAGCAGAATGAATTTTTTTGTTCATCAACATATTGTTTAAGGGTTTTCTTAAAGTTTGTAGGTGCCTACTAATCACTGTCGATACGTGATCGCACCGCATCGCATCACATAACAAAAATCCTCCTACATCACTTTAGTACATTTTATATGAACTATCGCACACTACAGGCGGGCCCGCACCGAGCCACATCGCTACGCTCTGCTACACTACGACAGGTACTATGTGCGTTAACGCAATTTTCCAATGCGTCGCGCTGCGGCCGTAATATGCACTAGCCTTTATACTTTTATGCGAACCACAATAATACATGACACTTAATATGGACTTCGTTACATATTGAACACTAAATTTGCATTAAATGTGTGTGTTGACATAAACGTGACAAATTATAAGAGTAACTGTGTGAGTTTATAGTGTTAATAAGCGCATTTCTGAGGGACGCGTTAAGAATCGTTTACAAATTGATATTAACAATTGCGCTTATTGACAAGACAATGTTTTTCAATTCAAATTAAAAAACAAATAGAACAGAGATATTATCACACTGCACTGTCTCAATAGGGTGACTCTTTCATCACTTTTTGACAAATACTACTAAATATATTTAAAATAGCACGAGCTTAATATAATGCTATTTTGCCGCAGAGCGCTTCCAATCAAAATATTAAGAAACTATCTAGCATTTTTCTTATAATATTTATTACCATAATACAATAAAAGCGCGTCTATACATTTCTATAGTCTATCACCTATCACTTCACGAGAACGGATTGTAATTTTTATCATAATCGTCATCTTCGTTGAAAGGGTTGGTAGGATCACTTGTATCATCATCGGCGAATGGATTTTTACTTTCGTCATATGTATCATCTTCAAAAGGATTTTTTCCCGCTCCATTGCTTATAGCCATCGATATGTTCTGTACATTAGGTGATACGCCAGTACTTCGTGGTTTGTCGTCGATTCTTTTCTTAGCGGTGATAGGTGATGAGAAAGGTGATGGTCGGTGTACAGGCTCTAGTTTGTTAAGGTTGGCTTCTAAACTCGAGCTATACCGCTGTTGCTCTAGTAACCTCATTTTGCCCTCTGGCATAGGTACTACTGTTGTGCCTGCAGGAGCGATCTGCTTTACCGTATTTGCGACGAAAACTGAAAGTAATAGATGATTTCGGTTTAGAAAATGTATGGTTTTGCATAAAAGCAATGGAAAGATAACGAAAGATATACCGTAAAATGGGGCTATTTGAAAAAAGTAAAAGGATACAATCCTTAATGTCTGCGTAAATCTGAACGCAACCATCGTGAGCTGACGGGATTTTGTCGTAGGCGCTAGTGTAGATATAGTTAGAATAAATCTGCGTTTTTTTTTTCATATTTCTGTTTGTTTTAAATGTTTCCAATAAATTTCCATCATACAAAAAACTAACCAAAGTATTCGGAAGTCAAAATATCACAAACCGTATGAAAAATTTATGTAATTTTTTAATAGGTATCATTCAGCTCAAATTAGGAGCATTGAAGAACTTGAATACAGCATTGATATCTAAAGTACGGAAACAAAACTAGGTTAAAGATTTGCCACTACTAATAACCGAAACAACATCAGTTTTGAAGAATATTGTTATGAATCCAGTTTATTTAATAGAATCCATAAATTACAATACTAGACAAATCTGATGCAGTTTATTTTGTGTAATTCGATAGAAATTTGATTTTATAACAACTGTGCTAGTCTGATTACATAATAAGCAATCAAAATTGCAACAATTTACGCTTACGGTTTTGTTACTTTTTAAAGGATTTTTAGAAGTGGTCTTTATTATTTTTAAAATAAAAATTATTTTGTACCAACAATATGTAATTTATTGTTTTTTTTTACTGTGGCTACATTTGTACTTAATTCTAAATATCGTATGATGTAGTCTTTTTGGTAATTTCTACAAAAGCTACCAGTTTTTGATCACAAATTTGGTTGACATTAATTAGCCCCACCCTAAGGGCTATTTGGAAAGGCATATCTAATATATAAAATTCTCGTGTCACGGTGTACGTTATTGAACTCCTCCGAAACGGCTCAAACGATTTTCGTGAAATTTTGTATGCATATCGGCTAGGGTTGAGAATCGGATAAAATCTATTTTTCATCCCCCTAAATGTGTGAAAACGATTGTATGAAACTTCTTCATAGTTTTGAAATTTTGTTTTGGAATACTTCTAATTTTTATTTAATTGGGGTGGATTTAGAGGGACGGAATTAGGGAAAGATATTTGCTTTTGAAGTTAGCGACTTGAAAATTGAATAGAGGGGGAAGGGAGGGGGGGTGAAAGAGAAGTGAGGGGAAGTGCGGAGGAAGTGAGGGGGAAGTGAGGGTAAAGCGCGGGGGAAGTGAGGGGGTAGTGAGGGAAAAATGAGAGAAAGATGAGAAGGAAGTGAGTGGGAAGTATGGGGCAAGGTAGGGAAAGGGAGATGTAAGTCAGGGGTAAGCAAGGGGGAAATGAGGGAGAAGCCAGGGAAAGGGAGAGTGAAATGACGGGGAAAGGAGAGGGGAGGTAGGGGAAGGAGGGGGAGGGAAGAAGCGGAATGGGAGGAGTGGGGAAGAAGGGAGAGGAGAATAGGGGAAAGTAGTGAAAAGTTTACGGGGGATATCTGTAGGTAGGTGAAAGAGGGTTTGTAGAATGGGAGATTAGAAATATCTATTTATATAAAAATAAATTCCTATTTCCCTTGGTCACGGCATCACGCGTGAACGACTGGACCGATTCCGTTAATTCTTTTTTTGTTGTTTGTTATTGTCAGGAGAAGGTTCTGCGAAAAATTAGATAATAATTAAGATAGGACAACGTCTGTCGGGTCCGCTAGTATTATATAAAAAAATTATAGCTGCAAAGCATTTATAACGATGAAATTTTTATGTAACTGATATTTATTGAAAATTATCATAAAAATTGACTAAATTATAGCGATTTAAAATTATTTTTCGTACCAAATTTACGGTATTAGGAGATATTTATGCGGTAGTAGATCCACGCTGATTTCAGCATGAATGGGTCGTATCGTCCGGGGAAGTACTACCCTCTCATAGAAGATCGACTTAAGAGTAGTAGTATCCGTACTACTGCGTTTCGTTCGGTGAGTGAGAGCGCCGGAGGCCCTATTTCCCCCCCTTCCTCTTTCCTCACCTCCCTCATTCCCTTCCCCTAACCCCATTCCCAGCCGCCATAGTGTAGGCCACCATACCAGCAGTTTAAGACGATGGCTTTTGGTATAGTGGCCGCCACTTCTGGATTCCACTGACTGCTTACCATCAGGCGGGGTGGAGTCACTTTGGTAGGCTATAATATAAAAAAAAAATTGTATATACTTATTTGCTTAATGTAAGGCGACATTATTGTAATTATTATTACTATTATGGTAAATTGGTTGCAGAAGTTACGTTGGTGGCTTTTTAAGATGCTATTTTAAGACAAATTCTTCAAAAAATATTTAATACAAATTACTTTAAGCGGGTAAGTATAGTTCAAAAAATTAATTTTTGACGTTTATACTCTATTGGCATATTTTAAAGCTCACTCCTTTCCGAACAGATTAAAAAAAGAATGAAAAAGATCCGTCAATATTTAACACAACTACACTCATTTGTTTGTAAGTGTGTCAGGCGGCATGTCAATTGTCCCGAATATGGACGGTTGCACGTTGAGGGGTAGCATAATTGCCAATGGTAATATATTTCGTATGATCTATAATATGCTATCATAGGTCCTAATCTACGTCCTAAACGCCCTAAACGCCAAGAACGTAACATAATCACAAGTCCTTTTGTATTCTATGACAGTGCATAACTGATTAAAGCCGCGATTCAATTCATTTGCAAGGTTAAGCTGTATTTACTGTTCCATCAATCGGTTTAAGGCTGTTTTCTAAAACAAATCGCTTGTATGCCTCAGAGAGCACGTTAACCAAATTATTTGACCTATTGACACAAGAATTTATACAAAAATAGTTAAAACAGTTAAAAGCCTAAAGGTCTTGATTACTGGTTTTATCATTGAGTGTCGGCCCTGTTCAGTACTTGGGTTGTAGAGGTCAGATTATAGTTCAATCAATTGGCCTATAGTTTACTGTTTGGAGTAAGGCCTAGCGCGAAAGATATTTCGGTCCTATCGTATCTAATCTTCGCTACTTTTTTTAGTTCGTCGGTCTACCTAGCTAGAGGTCGTTAACAGAGTCACGGTCACACTATATCATCATCATTAACATATCAGTGGGAAGACCTCTACTGCCGAACATAGGCTTACCCCAAGTTTCACCACCTTGAACGAACGTGAGCGGCCGTCCTCAATCGGTACACCTCGTATAGCTGCTCCATATAAAATTGACTTACGACGTAATAACAAGCTGGCATTAATAATAATTAAATGTTGCCGCTCTGAAATTTTACAAATATTTATATATTTTTTAATACTAATTAATTAGCAAAACTAAAAATGTTTAAGTGTTTAATTAATACCAATACTGTTATATGCGGTTTAGTATGTCACTTTTTGTTATGTTTTTAATGAATATTTAACATCTATTTAATGATAATATTATTATACGATCAAAGCAAAAAAAGTCTCCTTTTGACGAAGATATTTAAGGCGGTTCAATGAAATATGAAATAAAAATCGTGCGATAACCTCCAATTTATCCTAATGACAGATTTTTTAATAGTTAGGGAATTATATAAAGGTGAAGAGAGTAAAAACGAACATAGAGAGATTCAAAAGATTTTTTACATTTGATAAAGGTTTTTTACATTACTTATTGATGAAGATTATAATTATGTAGGTTAACAAGTAACATCACGCTAGGACTAACAGTAGCAGAGCAGTAAGGAAAGACATAACACGAGGGAAGCCGTACTGCTAGTATCGTATCGTAAAAGTTTTCGCTTTACCTTCAGCACAAAATAATAACCACACCAAAAATGTAAACATTATCAAAACATTCTCAATCGTAACATATAAACAATAAGGTTCAACTTACTCTGCTTGCTCTGTCCTTCCTGCAGCCTAAGTTTGGCCTCTGCACCGGGGCCGTACGTGGTTTGTACGGGTGGTGGTACAGGAGCGGCGGGTGCGGGTGCGGCAGCGGGAGCGGGAACGGGTTGTTCTGTCGCCCCACCCTCCGTGACTACAGTTAGCTTATTGAATAAACCACGCCCGTAGTACTCCGAAACGACGGCATAGCTGATGAAAAACAATAATTTTTAGATCTATGTATGTAAAAAACAGCGCAACGTGAGCCGGTGATCCGACAACCTGATAAGGGTGACGGGCAACCGATGGATGAGGGCGGCGCACCGGTCACGGTGACAAGAATTGGGAAAGGGAATGTCCAGCAGAGGACTTTGGCTGATATGATGATGAAGTTAAAAACTGCTAGTAACAAAGTTGGGCACAACATACGTGAAGAAAACCATGGTCATTATTCGCCTAAATAAATCCTCTGCTAAACATTTCAAGGAGTTCTACAATAACCAATTTCAATCTAATTACAATCTATGAAAATAAAATAATAATCCGTAATGAAAGTACCTATATTTACAAATTACTGCAACTCCGAAGTATTTAAAATAGAAAATACTTTTATATGATGTACTCAGAATATAAAGTACCTACAAAATACACGTTTCTTTTATCTCTATACATTAAAAGTTGGTAGTGATTAAGAACCATAGTAATGTATATAAGTATTTGGTTTTATAGGTCTTTACTAAATATAACACCACAGCTACAAAAGACAACGTGAAATGTTGTCCAATCTGCGGTATCAAAGGGCTATCAAACAGCAGTATTACTCAATCACAACACTATAGACATTTAACTTTTACACAAGTGAAATGGCAAATAGTAGAACAAACAATGCATATTTGTTCGAGATCCACGTATATATTACCTAGGAATGCTAATTATTGTGGGTTTGTATTACAAAAGTAGCTGTTATGAGACCATTATTAGTATAGAACATGATATACAGTAGTGTTATACATGTATATATGTGTTTTCGCAACAGCATTTGAGTAAGCAGTCGATAGAAAATATATAGAATACATGTGTGCCAGATATTTTCACAATCTATTTTGAATATTTCAACAGTAAAAGAATAATGTTATTAGGTATTTATTTATATCATTATTACTTTGGTCGAAAAAAAATATTGAGGTCTTGAGGTAGTCCTACTCCCTAAAGGACCCTCACTTGGACCAATACTAAGTCATTCATTTAGCGGTTATATTTAGTTTAGTCTACGGCAAAGGAAAGACATAAGTTGTTTTTGTTTTGATAATGGTTACACACAGAGTAACAGCTCACTTAATATTATGGTTACTACAAATTATGGGCCGCAGCAGCCAAGTGGGCTATCTGCCGCTGCCACTATGTAAAAATTAAAAACCAAACCCATAGCCCACCGTACAATTTACAATTCAGCCAATACAGCACGCTTTTTAGGAGCCCACCAAAAGAGTGTTGAAATAACTCTCTTTCTAAAATAACTTAGCGACGCTACTGGTGATGCATGATAGCAAAAGTCATTAAAACCGATAAAAAATGTAGCCACATTTACAATTAGTGATGCTATAATCGTGTTCAATCAAGTTTCAACAGTGAAATAAAACAATAATTATGATACATTATAGGTGACTGACGTGCCTCGTAGAGTTGCTTCTCTGAACTGGCAATGGGCAGGACACATAGCTCGCAGAACCGACAGCCGTTGGGGCAGAAAGGTTCTAGAGTGTCAACCACGAACCGGAAGACGCAGCGTGGGCAGACCCCTTACAAGGTGGACCGACGACTTTATAAGGGTGGGCAACAGATGGACGACGGCAGCACACGACCGGTCAAGGTAGCAAAAATTGGGGGGAGGCCTATGTCCAGCAGTGGACTTCTTTCGTCTGATATGATGGTGATGATAGTACGCAACAAGTATACTAACTTTATTTCTATATAACTTTGTGGCTAACAAGCATACGGCCCACCTGATTGTAACTGGTAACGGTAGCCTATGGACATCGCTATGTTTTCTAAGCATTGCAGGAACAATGCTTTTTAAAACACAACCAAGATAATTAGATTCTTGAACGTTACGACAAAACACCGTCAGAAAACCTACATGAAAGACCTCAAGAAGGTCGAAAATCTTAGACCGCTTACAACGATAGTAACAAGTTTAGACACAGGCAATTATTATCTGAACTGAGGTCCTAGACAAGCGCCATAGATATCTATTCTATTCATAGAATATATTAAAAAATGTATGGGATTGAAATAAGCTAACGCTAACGTTGTCGTAAGCTTATGTCAATCCCATACATTTTTTATCTGTTCTATGAATAGAATAGAAATCTATGCCACTTGTCTAGGGCCTCTGTTTAGAAAATAGGTTTAAATCGTAATCGCATAGTTTAAGTAACACCTATGTTAATAAACAGCTGCGTGTTTGTTTTATTTACATTTATAACGCAATGCTATTCAAATACTCAGTGAGTTTCTTTAAAAGAATTGTTACGAATTAAATTAATAAGTCGTTAAAATATATACGGCATGACTACAATGTTACATTAGCGATAAAGTAAGCAGTTTTAAAATAAAGTTAATATAAAAGATATAGTTTGTTTGTTTGAACGCATTAATCTCTGAAACTACCAGTCGGATTTGAAAAAGTATTTTTGTGTATAGCCCAGTTCTCGAGGAAGGTTATAGGCTATGTAATATCACGCTACTAGCGACGGGACCTAAGCAATAATCAAAGACGCGAGTGAAACCGCGCTGCCGACAGCTACAAAAAAATAAATTTAAACGAAACTCCAAAGCCTTTCGCAAAGGTTTTTATCAAAATCACCACGCTTGACAGGCAGGTTTCTTATCAAAGGAAGATGATATTTAGTATGCAGATGCCGCTGCTGCTCGTTAACTGGTATACCCTGAATCGCTTTTTATGACACTTACGGGAAGAGATGGAGTAATTTCATTTTCTAGAGCAGATTTAACTCATTTCTTACTTGTAACATTAGATTAGTTGGGTTTGCCTGACATTTTGTAATGTGATAATTTGGTAGACTGATTAGTCTTTACGTATAAAGTATAGGTACTACCTTCGCTAGACGGTAGGATAGGACGGGAGGTGAGGTCGTCACTTTCGTGGCATTTAATGAAAACAATGCGTACTAAGTCAAGTAAGTTAATAAAATGAATTTGTAATTAGTAAAGTATATAAATGCACGTTAACAACAAAGTAGTAAATTATATGATTTAAAATTGCGATAAGAATCCTAAATCATACCGATAGGGTATCTGTTATATTATACACTCTTTCATATATCTATCAATCATGTACGTCCGCACTTAATGTTTTGTATTTGTTTGCTTTCTATATTTTTATTAACAACACACAGGTAATCTACAGTCGTAGAGGGGCAGTTAAATTAAGATTTTTTAAATATCTAAATGATTCCACTCTGTCCGGTGGCAAGCAGTTAGTAGGTTGCACCATCCAAAAGCCACCGAGGCAAACTGATGGCTACTAGATGCTTTTTTACATCTCACTTAAGACCTGACGTCAACGCTAGTCTTCAAAGCCATGTAAAAAGCAAACACGATACCGGTAGCCAAACTGTATCTAATACTTGTCACTGTATGATTACTGGAAAACACTATTCACAAGTAAGAACACAGTACAACCTTGTATCGCTATGGCTTTGGTTTTCTACAGAATACAGATACTTCCACAAAGGACGGCCGAATTAAAATGAACGTTTAAAGACATATTTTAATATATATTCATAAAAATGTATCGATTTTGAATAAGGTATTCAAACGCATTACGTATTAGATTACAATTACAATATTGATTCAGGTTCTACAAAATGTTATTTTACTATAATTACCTTTATCTGTAACGCAATGAAGTTTAAATTTCGTTAATAGTAAGTACTTAGTACTGTATCAAACCGAATTTCTCATCTTAAGGTCATATTTTAAATTAGGAGCGATCATAACTACATTTTATCGTACACATATTTCACTTTTATAAATACTAATAATTAAAATATTTAATTTTCAAGGATATTCATAATTTTTCAAGTATACTAAATAATAATAATATTAAAACATATTTCATCATCTAAAGGGTAACCCAAGGTCAGTAATGTTAGATTATAGAAATTTGCACAAATCCAGACCGTTCGAAATTCCCGTCTTCTACGTCTAACACTGTATTTCTAGACAAAATAATACAATATCACACTTTTCAAAACTCGGGCGTGAAAACCGAGACTTAAAATCGTACACATCAAATTATATTCACAAAAATAATATGTCATGATCAATGATATTCTATTTAAAACATCATTGGTCATAATAAAATTAAATACCTACGCGTCATCACAAGGTGGGCCGAAAGGCTGGCGCGCAACCGAACGTATAAGGGTGTTTCACGACCGGCCAAAGTAGCGAATATTTAAAGAGGGCCTATATCCAACAACTCTCTGTTATGATGAAAATTAAAGTTCATCGGCAATAAAACACAATAACACAGTATCACTCACCCATACCTTTCTTCATTAGTCGCAAAACATAATGAAAATGGTGATTCCATTAAAGATTTTAATATCGATAAATACATTATATATTTCACTTATTATCGCGTAATTACCGATACTGTCGATAAGAGGTCATATCGACGCGCGCGCATTGTGACGGTTCACAATGTACTGAATACCGTGTGACTTTATTTTTATAAATTTCTGTTATCATTCGCGTAGAAAGTTGTATTGCTATTTATTTTATCTGTGTTTGTTATTTGACGAATATGTAAGTAATACCCATTTTGCTAATATTTCGTTTAAAACTGTCAAACTTATAAGGTCTATCGTTTAAAATGCATTTAGGACGTTTTTGAATAATAACATAACAACAGTGTACCTACTCAGTTAAATTTCAGTGTCTAATAAAATGATAACAAGCTCGTTGCCAAGGAAATCTGTCTTCAGACGGATTTTGATATACTTGCATTTAGATAGAATGGCAAAATGAGTTATGGTGGGTCATGATTCTGTTGGTTCGATAGTACCTATGTCATTGTTTAGATTAAAATTCTGTAATGTTACTAATTGCAAATTACAATCGTAAAGAATGTATGTGTGTGTATCGCCTGTATGTGCGTGTCATAAAATAGTATTGGGTTTTTACTAGTTGGTGATATACAACTCTGTCAACCCCTTCGAGGGAAAAGGCTTGATAGTATTATAAAAAGAATACTTGTTTTTCTTTATATAATTATTATTTATTATTTATAATATTCTCAGGAATCTAACAATATCAGCCAATTGGCTGTAGGTAAATTGTTCGTCACATTTGGCTGGGCAGATTTAAATAAATATATTAAAATATAGTTTGGTTGATATTTTCAACTCAAAATTTCGCTGGCCGATGAGGTGCCATAAACGTCATAAGGTTGTGGGTGATGTATTAGTGCGTCAATAGCTCTTTGTTGTAACTCAATGAGCGTGTTTAGAAAAAATCGCCACTAGTTGGCGCCACTTAGGTGAAAGGTCTTCCATTTACAAAAATTCATTCTCAGTTTGAAATCGATAGCATCCTTCACGGATTGGTTGAGTGAAAGCGCCTGGACCAACGCCTCAGTGCTGCCACCTCGTAGGCGCCATTTTAGAAAACCCTCATTCGCTGTTAACTCGCGTCAGTCTAATGTTCTTCGATCATATACGTCCAGTATTCGCAGAAAATATGGTGTTTAAAGTAAGTATAAGTCAGATAGACAGAGTCAGCGTGGCAGTAAATATTACAGAGATTCGAAATTCAATCTGAGATCTGATTTTTGACTGATTTTCATCGATTTTTTATCGATAAGCAAACCTAGAGGTACATAAAACTTTTTGTCAACACCTTCGAAAGAGACAGTCTTATTAAGTAACTCATACCAAAGTTTCCAGTAACATAAGTAAATACACAATCACGGTGTCTCGCTTAATTTACAAACGTATCGGTGTCCATGTTTACATTTTGTATCAATCGAGACAAAGGGACACAATGATTGTTTATCCACAGTACATGTGTCTTTTGTTTAATAATTATAATAGAAGGCAACCGGACCACGTTATAATGTTTTATTTTTTTAGTGTACACACTGAATTTGTATTTGTATTTTGTCCACGAAAAATAAATATTTTCCGTACTCGGTTGACCGTAGAACTGAACTGTCCTACGGGCAATACATCGTTTCACAATATAACACAACTATTTAATAATATTGTTCCTTATAACATTTTTGCTTAGTGTTTTTGCATTTACTAAATATTTGTGGGTGCCGTTGTTTACATGGCGAACATTGGCGGCTCACGATCGTAATAAATGGCTATGCTTGAGGTGGCTTATGTCCAGCAGTCGATGTTTTTCAATGACGCTTTTGAGAGGGTTTACGCATCATGAGTCACAATTTAATGTCGTATTTCATGGCTTTCAATTTTTAGCATTTAATCGGGGCTATATTTTTTTATATATTGTTGCCACTCATGACGCGTAAACGCTCTTAAATAATACATACATATATACATATAATACATACTTAAAAGAAATTAATAAATAAACTGGTAATGCATTGTGAATAGTTTTATTTAGTTTGATCATTTCAAATAGATATTATCAATGCGGGCTAAAAATGAACTTTAGTTTAATAACATTAAATTCTGCTTTTTAGTATTCATTCATTTGTTTCAGTTTGGTATATGATTAGTGTTTAGTTTTCATCACATTTTAAAGCATTTTTGGTAACTATAATTATTTACTAACTGGTTTTGGAATTCTGATGTGAAAAACAAACTACGTGAACGCTCTGAAACTATGGTTAAAAACTAAGAATCATAATTATAATTAATAGCAATTTTTTTCTTTTCTTTATATTTCTGTCCTAACAAATCATTTGACAACCTTTTTATTGTCTAAAGATTACTACTAAGATTGCCGTAAAAAGCTTAAAAAACAAAAGACGAAATGCCCAAATGACCTTTTGTTTACTAACATTTTACAGAGTAAAAATTTAACCATATGAAAATCTGCTTACATCTTACCAAATGTTGCATCGATGTAATAAAAGTATGCTAAAATTGGTTTAGGTAATGAAATTAAGTCAAAATACTTTTGGTGAAGCGACACAGCTTTTGGTAACTAGCGATCGAGGCATCTATCGCCCGACCTCAACTCTATCGTTAAAAATATAAAGCTAAATTTACATTATCCTCCACACAATTAGATTCAGTACTCACAGATCGTTTTCGTTGTATAATCGTAAGCGTAACGCCTCAACAACACAACAAAATCAACTCTAGCGCTAAAAACTTAAGGTTAATTTTACATTGGCACATAAGTATTAGGTTCAGTACTCACGGATCATGTTCGTTGTATAGTCGTGCGTGCAAAGCTTCGGCTGCGTGCGAGTTTGTATCCGGACGACGCCGCGCGGTAGCACAAGCGGGACACTCGGACTCTGATTCGCTGTAGGATTGGAAGCAGCTGGAACAATATGGAAAGGTTTATATTTTGTTCTTTAAAGACAACTAGTTGCGCCCCACGGCGTCGCCCGCGCTTAAAATATGGACCCAGACCTATTTTTGGGATAAAATGTCTCCGTGTCCGTCTCCGGTATGGAATCTATCTACATACCAATTATTTGAAAACGATTCAGCCGCTTAGGCGATGAGTGGTAACAAACACACACACATATACACAAACTTTCGCATTAATAATATCAGAAGGATTTATTAACATCGCAGGTAGTATTAGTAATCGAGACACCTAGCAAACATGAACATTGCAAATTTTTCGATTTGAGACAAGGGTATGTCCAATATCTTCATACTGTTCCTATTGTCAGCAGGATTACATTTACTGAAAGAATATTTACTTTGACCGCTCGTAAGCCGCTTTCATTGATCGATTGCTACACCTTAAAAGATAGTCAACCCACCTAAAATGATTACCAATTAACATTGCAAAATTTGGACGCTCGGCTGTCTATATGCTATGAGAAAACGAGAAGTATATACAACAATGATATTTTACTCACTGCTGATGAAACGAGTGCTGACAAAAGAAGTGCACAGTGGGCAGTTCTAGCTGCTTGTTACAAGCCGCGCATCGTGATGACTGGAACACGACAGGCTTGTTCTGTATAGCGGCAGTCAGCTCCTTCATATGCTCGATTTCTTCGCGATACCTAGCTGATAGCTGTTGTTCGCGGGTTATCACGTCCGTCTCCGCTTTTAGTACGTCAGTTAAATATCTATTGGAAATTAAATTTAGACAGTTAGAGTCGACACACAGGATAAAACTTAGCAAAGCATTTTCACTGAAAAAAATATGTGCATTGAAATAAAAGCTGTAAAATGGTAGCGCATACGAAAACGATTGCGCAAGAATGTGTGCTACCCCGAACACAAAGACGATAATGCTTTGGCAGTGATATGTGGTCTGTGCTGGAAAAATTGTAATAATCGCTATTATACTAAAAATCGATATATCTTAATTGCTTTATTACCTCTAGTTTGTTGTTTATTCAATAATAAATTAAGCAATTTGAATTTATATGATCGGTTACTTACTTCCTAATGTCTCCTAATGTGTATGCAGACGTGCTGGCGAGGCAGTCTATGACTAGAATAGGTGATAGTAACTTTTCATTAGCTGCAACAAAAACATCAAATAAAGAAAATAAAGATTTGTGAAATGTATACCCACACAGATAAGGTATTAACAATAGAGTTTGAATCGGGACATTTTGGGTCTCGAAGTTCCGAGACTTTTTGTTAATTGAGTTGTCTCGAGTCCCGAGTCTATATTATAATATCTTTTCTTTTAAAAATTCATACACAATAGACTTTATTAGCTTCTATTAACACAATATATTTTTATAATTACGATTCGTCCAGTTTTATTGAAAGTGGCATTTATTTGCATAACAAGTAATTACTTAAATTTAGTTTACTAATTAAGATTTTACTGCGAGAAAATGAATCTTTGACCATAAAAATTAAACATATGAACTATTTAAGCCATAATTTGTTACGAATATTTGATTTTATGTTCAACTCTCGAATGCAATTAATTACACTTGTGTAGATCCGGGTTAAATATAGATAAAAATTAGCTATTACAGATTTTTGAACTTAATTTGTCTATTTAAATTTCAAATCACTTAAAACGTTTTTGGGATCATTAATAATAATGTTGATAAGTCTCGATCGTACGTTGTCTCGATCGTAGGTTGTCTCGTGTCCCGGCACTAAGACTGTCGAGACTTCCCAAACTTTAATGCAATAAACAGATGCCGGTACGTACCTATGACGTTGAGCAGCTCGGGCAGACAGTCGGCGGGCGGCGGCGCCCACAGCACGTCGAGCCACAGCCGCGGACACAGCGCGCCGCGCCGCCGGCACGCGCCCAGCGCGCGCGACCACTGCGCGCCGCGCACGTGCCACGCCACCTGCGCGCGCCAGCTGCACACACCACACTCTAACTGACCCACTACTAACTGTGGCGTGTGACGTGCGTGCGAGCGTGCGCGGCGCCCACAGCACGTCGAGCCACAGCCGCGGACACAGCGCGCCGCGCCGCCGGCACGCGCCCAGCGCGCGCGACCACTGCGCGCCGCGCACGTGCCACGCCACCTGCGCGCGCCAGCTGCACACACCACACTCTAACTGACCCACTACTAACTGTGGCGTGTGACGTGCGTGCGAGCGTGCGCGGCGCCCACAGCACGTCGAGCCACAGCCGCGGACACAGCGCGCCGCGCCGCCGGCACGCGCCCAGCGCGCGCGACCACTGCGCGCCGCGCACGTGCCACGCCACCTGCGCGCGCCAGCTGCACACACCACACTCTAACTGACCCACTACTAACTGTGGCGTGTGACGTGCGTGCGAGCGTGCGCGGCGCCCACAGCACGTCGAGCCACAGCCGCGGACACAGCGCGCCGCGCCGCCGGCACGCGCCCAGCGCGCGCGACCACTGCGCGCCGCGCACGTGCCACGCCACCTGCGCGCGCCAGCTGCACACACCACACTCTAACTGACCCACTACTAACTGTGGCGTGTGACGTGCGTGCGAGCGTGCGCGGCGCCCACAGCACGTCGAGCCACAGCCGCGGACACAGCGCGCCGCGCCGCCGGCACGCGCCCAGCGCGCGCGACCACTGCGCGCCGCGCACGTGCCACGCCACCTGCGCGCGCCAGCTGCACACACCACACTCTAACTGACCCACTACTAACTGTGGCGTGTGACGTGCGTGCGAGCGTGCGCGGCGCCCACAGCACGTCGAGCCACAGCCGCGGACACAGCGCGCCGCGCCGCCGGCACGCGCCCAGCGCGCGCGACCACTGCGCGCCGCGCACGTGCCACGCCACCTGCGCGCGCCAGCTGCACACACCACACTCTAACTGACCCACTACTAACTGTGGCGTGTGACGTGCGTGCGAGCGTGCGCGGCGCCCACAGCACGTCGAGCCACAGCCGCGGACACAGCGCGCCGCGCCGCCGGCACGCGCCCAGCGCGCGCGACCACTGCGCGCCGCGCACGTGCCACGCCACCTGCGCGCGCCAGCTGCACACACCACACTCTAACTGACCCACTACTAACTGTGGCGTGTGACGTGCGTGCGAGCGTGCGCGGCGCCCACAGCACGTCGAGCCACAGCCGCGGACACAGCGCGCCGCGCCGCCGGCACGCGCCCAGCGCGCGCGACCACTGCGCGCCGCGCACGTGCCACGCCACCTGCGCGCGCCAGCTGCACACACCACACTCTAACTGACCCACTACTAACTGTGGCGTGTGACGAGCGTGTGGGCGTGCGAGCGTGCGAGCGTGCGTGCACGCGCTCATAAATGCTTGCGCAAGTACATGTGAGTTTGCACGCGTGCGTGTAATGGCTTTTTACACGTTTACGGCAACGGAGTAGTTAAATTAAATAAATGAAGGCAAGAGGAGTGGGCTTTTTTTACTCTGAATCACAACCCAATGGGGTTTATTATTCTAACCCACAACTCAATGGGTTCATTAATCCAATTTCAAGTCCTTGAATTGACTTGAATATTCTGAATAGCGACCCAAAAAGTTTTAACACTCCTTTAAGTCGAGATTCGCGATACAAAATTAATGACTCACAGTTTGTTTTCTTCATACAAAAACAGTACTCCGGCTTGGAACCCAAGCATCTGACAAATGATGAGCATCTGATCCTTGTCGTAATTGGCTTCAGGATCGCGAAGCACTTTTAACACTTTCTCTTCGTATTCCTTCTTCTCATTCTCTGGTGATTTGGCCCTGGAAAACAAGTAAAGCAAGTTTTTATTTTAATGCTTTTATGTCGGCCTAGCAAAATGACAACATTTTGCTCTGATATTATGCAATCAGTAGGGTCCGGAAGTAGTAGACAGTATACCAAATGTCATCTTAGCAAACTGATGGCATGGTTGCCTTAACTATGGTGATTTTATGAAATAATTTTTCAAACCACGCTTAAAAGACTTCTATTGTTGGACCATCAGGCCAGAGTAGATGATGAATGGAGTCATTTTGGTAAGCTTATACAAAAATAAAATCACAATTATATCCAGAATTACTTACCAAACATGAATATAATGTTCTATCAACGCATCATAGACCAGTTTCGAGCATTCCTTGTCATTCTGTGTCATATGTTCGAGGAACTCAATAAGGCGTTCAGAGTTACTCAAGAACATATGTATATAATCGTCTGGGAGGGCACGATCAGTATGCCTGATGCCTCCAGTTAGCGATGATTCGTCGACGAGAGGCTTGCTACGGGGCTTATAGTCTGTGCATAGTACTGTGGGCAATATTTGTTAAAATTAGAAGACTTTTAGAGAAGTGTTATTGTATTGTTTGCATTTACAATATTTTCAAATACAATGGATATGGTGACCTTATATTAGATCTATTTCACGATTTCTATATTGCCAAAAAAAAAAATAGAAAGACAATACAGAAATTTTGCTCAAAATTATAATAAACATGATTACAAAAAAGGGTTTCATAATCACATTAATTTTAAAATATATCGGCACAATATACACTTAAACTCGGCACTATTTCTTAACTACATAAAATATTATTCCTTATCATATTCTTACCCACTCATTCACATATTTACAGCGTTTAAAACAAGCACAAATCACACTACAAAAAACACTACTCACATTTCAAAAACTTAGTGCTGCCCTCCGGCTCGTGCTGCATCAGCCTATGTCCATACTTCTTCATATAAAACTCTGCGTCATCAAACTCAAGATCTACGATATATTCAAGTGCCTGGCTAAAGTCCTTCTTGTCTTCGATCATCATTTTTAAGTACCAATCGTGACGTTTATGGTTCGCTGCTAGGCATAAAGCGTCGTTTATACTTACTTGACGGACTACCTGAAATGTTTATTGCATCAAATGTGTTACAGTGACATGAGTAACAGAAATACTACTTACCTTTGTTTGATTTAAAAATAAATGTTTTTCTTTTTTTCTATAATAAGCCAAAATAACAATACTTTAGAGTATTTTTTACCGTGTCCCATAGTATTTTAGTTACGCCTATCTTCTCTTCATGCTGTGTAAGCTCATGTGCCATAGCGGGAGTGTCCAATCAAGTGACCAACCAATCTCTTTTAGTGAACTTTTGCTCTAATTTTTCACTGGGTCCTATTGTAGGTTTAACACTCTCCAGAACGCCGAAGTTTCATAACTCGAGGTTCGTAATTTTTCTTCACTAATTCTAGCTTATAACTTAGGACAAGAAAGTTGGAAGTGGCCTATGTCCAGTAGTAAACGTCTTTCGGCTAGTGAGAAAACTAATAAACTAAAATAACTTACCTTTATAGCGACATCAACATCAAAATCAATGACTTTGTCCTTCGAATTGATGAAATCCTTTAATTTCCCTTGTTGATCGTGCTGGTCTATTTTAACATAGCAAGTTAGTAACAATGTCGTATGGTCCTCAGTCGCAAACCCCTTTTTGTGTAACTCTTCTAAATATTGTATCAAAGGTTCCAAATGTCGAGATTCTAGATACTTCCGAATAACATACGACGTCTCTAGCCAACCAATAGTTTTTACGTATTGGTCGATAGCGCATTTTAAATCGCCCTGGAATAACAATAACATGATATTACATCATACTTTTTTATCCGAAAGAGATAGGAAATCAGAAAATCCCAATATCACCACCCGACTCATGGAGATCATTCACATGACAGGCATACACAGTTGTTCTGAACTACCAGGCAGGCTGAGAAAATTTAGAGAGAGAAGCAATGATTGGTATCATCCTTTCTCTTTTTTTATTTTTTATTTTGTATTAGCCTACCAAAGTGACTCCGCACCGCCTGATGGTAAGCAGTCAGTGGAATCTAGAAGTGGTGGCCACCATACCATCTTCTTAAACTGCTGGTATGGTGGCCTCCACTATGGCGGCTGCGAATGGGGTTAGGAGAAGGGAATGAGGGAGGTGAGGAAAGAGGAAAAGGGGGAAATTGGGCCTCCGGCGCTGTCACTCACCGAGCGAAACGCAGTAGTACGGATACTACTACTCTTACGTCGATCTTCTATGAGAGGGTAGGACTTCCCCGGACGATCCGGCCCATTCATGCTGAAACCAGCGTGGATCTACTACCGTCGGTATCTTTCCAGTAACCTCACTCACACAGTGAAACGAAATACATATTATGGTAGCTAAAACTTTACGTCGATATTCAGTACGAGGACACTACTACTTCAATTTTGACTGCACCGTTGGTCTAGTGGTTAGTGTAACTGACTGCGACGCCGGGTGTCGTGGGTTCGATTCCCGCGGAAGGCAAATATTTGTGTGATGAACATTTGTATTTGTCTTCAGTTTGAGTGTTTTCTATGTATTCTAAGTATGTATTTACAAAAAAAATGTATGTATAAGTATTATATTTCAATTATCTAGTACCCATAATACAAGCTCTGCTTAGGTTGGGACTAGATGACGATGTGTGATAGTGTCCACATATTATTATTATTATTATAATTAATTTTAAACTTATTTAATTTAATTTTAATTATAATTTAATTTTGATTGTAATTTTTATTGTATTTTAGATTGTAACTTTCTTTTTCTCATTTATTTTTGTTATTAATCTTATTTGTATTTCATGTTTTTATTTCATTTTAAATTTATGTTTAATTAATGACTTATTTATATTATTATTATTATTTGAATTTGTGATTATTGCAGCTACATTAACAAAATAGTAATGTTAATTGTAAGTGGTGCAAATAAATAAATACTTCATTGGTTAATCCAGTTCATCTATGCTAAAACCCAGTAAGAATCTACTAGAATTTATTAATTTAGAAAATAAAAGTCACTTACCTTGCTATACAAATGATCACCATACTGCTTATATATCTCAGTCAAACCTTCTTCGTCATAATGCTGACTGCTGGCTATCCTAATAGCAACATCATACAAATTCTTCTTAAACAACAAAGACAATTTTGACTGTAAATCCTTTTCTTTCAAATATATTATCTCCTTTTTCTTTGTGAGAATGTAAAAGGAACCCCATTCGGTCACAACTGCGTCGATTTCATCGAAAGTTTTCGAGAATACTATGAACTTGTTTTGTATATCTAGGATGGTGATATGGTGATATTTTGGCGCAGAAGCTGTGCTTGTTGACGCTGCCGATTTGTTCGATGTTTCACTAGTGGTGATTACTAGGTAGCTTCGAAACCAGTCGAGGCGGACTTTCTCCCCTTCTAACGCGTAACAAGGACCTCTACCTTCGGTTGTGTAGCAGTATATGGCCTGTTGGAAGTATAAGTAGGTATAGGTAGGTATTTTCGTTATTATTAGGCTGTCTGTCCAGAAAAGTGGAGCCATTCTGCGAAGCGAAGAAACGGAGCAATTTCCGCTCCGTTCCAGTAGACGAAGGGATACGAACTAGTTTAATAAATCATAGAAAACTAAGAAGCGAAACCAGGACGCGGAGTGATGAAACGGAGCAGCCGTGACCAGCAGCTCAAATGCCTCGTCACGTGCTCTCGACCTGGCTCCGTGTATGGACAGACACAGTCCGCAACTGCATTCCGCATTACTCGCTCTGCGGCCTCGCGCCGGTTCTGTGGACCGGCAGCCTTAGGGTACATCAAAACAGTGGAGTGGAGAATGTTTCCACTGATGCGGAGTAGAAATTTCGAGCACTGTGATTGGCTAATTCACAGTCCGCCCAGTTTCGCTTCTGTGGGCAGGCATACACTCACGTCACTGTTGGCGACGGTGAGGCGGTGTCCGTCGGCGAGCACGATACAGCGCGGCGCGGCGCCCATGGCGTCCAGCGTGTCGCAGCGCCCCGACGTCAGCCCCACCACGCTGATGCTGGCGCGGGACACCACGAACAACTTGTCCGAGCCCCTGTACCACCCAATATTGTCAGTTCGGCACTAATACGCCTAGTATAAGGGTGTGTGTCATAGATTTGAAACAAAATTAAATTAAAAATCCCATAAGGGTTCATTCGTCATGCTTCATGACAAAAGTGGATAAGGAGTTCCCTAAGAGTAGCAACATCGCAATTTAGTATCATATTTTGTAGTATTCAATGTTTATCATTTAATCTTAGCTATATTTTAAAAACATGTTCTACTAATGTTTTATAATTAGGTAAAAGCTGTATGAAAAATAAGAAATCTATGAAATGAGCTATGAGGAGGTTAAAATATAAGAACATAATTTAGTCATAGCATAATGAAAGATGTACAAACTTACTTGAAAGCCAGCCCTGTAATAGGACTAGTGCCGCAATCAGGTAGCGTTCTCATTTTCCCACTGCTTTGTCGCGCTATATCGCCGCGGTACAGCGATACGGACCCATCTTGAAATCCTACTGCTAGCAAACTCTGTAAAAGAAGGATTAAATAATTGTGTAATTGTTTTCCAGAAAATATAAGATAATATAGATTTAACCCATAAATACTAAATCAGCAATCAATTTTAAGTCTACCACTATTATATTATATATTTATTTGGGCATTTGTGTATTTAGACATTTCATTTGTTTAGTTGCTTTGGGCAATTTTCATTAAAGTGTAATTTTCACACCAAAAATGTTTTTTATATTACTAGCATAGTCAGTTTGTACATCAGTACAGTAAGTTACCTTATTACTGTGTACAGCCAGTGCAGTCGCAGGTGTGGGTCTCATATGCGATGGCACTGCACGTGATACTCTAACACACATCGGGTTGCCATGGCGATCAGTGCGCGACCAGTCCCACACTCGGATTAATGGATTTACACCTACTTCATCATCCTGTTGGTAAGAAATAAAATGTATGTGAGTTGCTGAAAGAAATGTTACTTATATTCCTTTCATCAGACCACTCTCTTTTAATATATATGGGCTTGTAATTAACAATATATTGTTATATACTTAATTATACTTAGGTAATGTTCTGTAAGCCTTTCTCCAAGCATATTTTGTACCACTTCTTGATGCTGGTATTCATCTCGAGTTAATACAACTCCTGGATATAATACAATATTAATAACCTATATAAGTATACATAATATATCTTACTGCTTGCCTTTAAGCCGCTTTAAGACTGCTGCACTCAGAATGCTTACAGTACACAGCCATGTTCATAAATAAGTCATGCTTTTAGAGAGTACTCAGATTCTTAAAGGTAGTACTTTAGTGGCCAACAAGCATACGCTGATTGTCACCAAAGAACTCTCTTTAATCATTAGTTACTTACACCAATAGTAACAAGATATGGGTCATGAGGCAGCTGTTGTGCCAGAGACACAGTCAAGTCGTACGCCTTGAACGATGTGATGTTCCAAGAGTGAGATATAAGGTGCGCCCATCCTGTGACGTCACATAACACTACATGACCGTTACCACTTGTTGCTACTGTCACATTTGTATCCTGGAAATAGTCAAATTTTATAAATATTATAAATGCGAAATTTTGTGTGTGTATGTGCGTTGTTGTGTTTTACCGATTTTTTTTTTAAATTGGTATTATCCACAGAACACTATAAGGAGGTACTTCACTGTTCTGAGGTATTATCAGTGAAGACATAGGCTACTTTTTATCCTAAAAATCAGTCTGGTACCCAAGGGAGACAGCGCGTGCGAAGCCGTGTGGCACAGTTAGTAAGTAATAAAACACAGATATGACTAATACTTGTATTTAACACACTTTTTTTTTTTATTGCCTACAGTGGCAGACGAGCCAACAGCCTACCTGATGGTAAGTGGTAACTGTCGCTCATAGACTTCTGCAATGCCAGGGGCTCTGCGAAGCCGCTGCCTATCGTGATATTAATGCTCTCTTTAAACCTCGTTTGAAGGACTTTAAAATAGCATCTCATAAAGCTGTCATAGTGAAAGCTACAATGTTAACAGTTTGACATAATGGCTTTTGGAATGTTTACTTTTGGATCCATCAACTGCTAACCCTCTTTGGCAGCCTACTAAACCAATGCTATGTAACCAGTTACGTGTGAAGAGTGGAGTCACTTTACTATATCTTCCAGGCCATTTTGGAACATTTAATAAAGTAATATGAATTATCATATTGCTATAATAAGAGTACAAATATGGCCTAAAAGATTGTTGTATTCATTGCAAGCTAATTTATCTTCTCTTTAAAACATTAAAAGGCTAAATTATTGAAGTTATACTTCTTTAGGCGCGATTGGAAAAAATGATGAGTGAATTTTTACGACGCGCGCACATCGACAGAAAAAAGCAACACCCTGAAGTTAGTTGCAAACCTTTGTGTGTCGTATCAGTACAAATAATCAGTGTGAATAAATAAAAAATATATTGGCGTTTATATCAATTCAATTATATTTATGATGGTGATAGATATTTTTTATTGATCATTTATCAGTAAAAATATTTATTTTGAATATTAGTGGTAAAAGTGGTTTTAATATACTGTTTTAAGTGCATTTATAGATTTGAGGTTAACTATGTATGTATTTATGCGTTGTGTTATTATTTGGTATTTTTGGATTGTTACTCTAAAGTAGTATAAATTCTTACGTGCGTACATGAGTACACACACTCTTTTTATTATTATATTATTTATTATGTTAAAGTATGGCTAACATGCCAAAGTTTGTAGTTGATAGTTCGCAGTTATTACATAGTTTTAGTAATTGTTAGTAACCAGGCAGTAAATTACAAGATGAATAAATTGTTAGACCAGGTAATAAATACCAAGATGTAGAACAATATTTAATAGAATCTCTGTAGATTTCAAACACAGGTAATAAATACTAAGTTGTGGAATAATATGCAAAAGTGTAGGATATAGCTTTCCAATTTCTAAACATAACCATTTCCGTCTTCCTACTCTAAAATAAAAGTCCAGGGAGTCATTTACAGATATAAATTAAAAAAATACTGTATCTTACTTGTAAACATTCAGCTATCTTGCCATTGTCGATATTATTCTGAATGTCGAAAAATGTAAACTTACGCCACTGGAAAAAGAAATAACTTTATTATAATTTTTATTAACACTTAACCAAGCTTTGATAAAATATATACTTACCTGCAATATATCGTAACACGTAAACATAAAAACTGAGTGCTAACTAGTTGTTTATATCCATTTCGTGTATAATTATTGCTGTTTCAATTAGAAACAAAAGATGCAAGTAATTATAATTACATAGTTAACAGTAATCCAAACAAAATAACTTTACTTACCTCCAAAAACGCCATTATGATTGTAAATAATTTATACTCTCATGTTATCAGTACTTTTACATATTTTTCACTGTTTTCCTTCTATTGAAAATAAAATAATCAGAAATCTTTTGACAGACAAAGTAGGATGTTGACTAATGTAAAAAAATGTATTGCTAATTTGGTAACGATATTGTGAGCTTCGCGAAATGCAAAGAACAGAACTTTAAGATTTCAAAAAGTATGAATAGGATAGTTATTAACTTATTACTTAGACAAGTATTTTGTAAAATAGTATCAATTCAATGTTGATGTTGAAACTGAGTAAAAAGTATCCTTCAGAACTGTCAAGTTAATGTCAAAATAGTGTTGCCAGCGTAAATATTTCTATTATCATTTATAGGTTGTAATAAAAATTTAAAATACAATCTGTGGTAAAATATAAACAATACAATGGCTCAATGACTTAGCCTTTTCCATTTTCACTGTGAAATGAAAATTATTTTGCAGTTGTCCTTAACGTCGTCATGGTGTCTTAATAAGGCAGGGGCCTCATTATGACGCCATGGCAACCTTGCTGACTACAGAATATTCAACCACTTAATATTGAAATGTATGTTACCTAACTCACTTGGCGACAGTTTCGCAACGTCGCGTCTGTGTCGTCAATTTGAAAGCGTGGCTACGAGCTACGACTCTTGTGTAGTCTGGATACTCTGAACCTACCTACTGTACCTACTCAGAACAAGTGTAAACATGCATGTGTAAACTACATGTATTGTGTAAACTGCACTTCCCTTACTCAGACGCCAGTCGGCCACCAATTGCGATAAGAAAAAAGAAAAGCCGGATTTCTACTACGGCCATTCTTGACAACGGTGACGTACTTTATCGAATTTTAGTTGACTGTCGAGACGCACTTGACTTAACGACCTTCAGACGCCAAAATAGCCAGGCCTGCGCCGCTAGCGACGCGACGTTGCCATGGCGTCATAGTGAGGCAGGGCTCTATTATATCGCTTTATCTAATAACCACAGGTAGGTATCTATTTAATTAAACAAAATAATTTGGCTGGAATGGTTTATGTGACATTCGATATTTTGTCATACATATGATTATGTGGACTGTAATAATCTGAGTCATTGAATTCATCTATGTTTACTCTAATGTACGTGTACATCCGTCTCAGTTCAAATGAGCTGACTTTATATGATAGAGTTGTTAATCCATCTAATAAATGTAGAGGCGAAACGTTGGCTATATCTTCGGATCTAAAAATATAACAAAAAGAGTTGATAGAGGCAAGTGACCTCTACAGACTACAGCTTACATGATATAGGTACTAGTAATAATTGCTCTCCTCAGATGATACATAGACATATGTAATCCACTGTTGAATATGGTCAGTATCAATCAAACAGGTCCGCCGCAGCGCCTAATGATAAGCAAATACCGTAACCTATAGACGCTTGCAACACCAGCAACACCAGAAGTGTCACTAGCGTGTTGGCGACCCTGTAAAAAACCTTTTAGCTCCTTCCATAAAGAATTTCATGTTGTAGTCTCTCGGGAAAACCTCGACGGAAAGCTCATTCATTAACCTCATCATACGAAGGAGAAAGTTTCTCTGAGACCTCACTGTACCTACGGGCCCTAAAAGGTTTGGTTACGATAGACGAATATCTTCTTACTTGGCAAGTTAAGTATCTATAGCTTAAAATTGTTGCCATTGTTAATAAAATTATTGTTTATAAACTTACTTATTTAACTCTGTGCCAGTGATTTTCCTCAAAAACTTGTACTTGCCTAGTATTGGTATACTCGCATCGACAAAGTAATTGGCGATTGTTATTCTGCAATAAAAATTTTCAATAATAAACCGTCACAAAATCATTCAAACGCAATTAAAGCTGTAACAGGTAAGTAAGGTAAGACGCTTTTCAGACAAGCACACAACAACTCTGCGTTAGTTAAGTACCACCTATCAAACATACACGGTTATGGAGAAAAACGAAAAATAATTATCGCGTAGAAGAGTCAAGGTCACAAACAAATAGCCAGATACAATATATACAAATCAATTAAGGTAACTTTAATGGTACCTACTTAAATCAATATCATATGGCCGTGATGACAATGTAACATCTATTGTGTCTACATCACTGTCCATGAAAGGGTAGGAGACTCATTAATTAAAAATATACACTTAAATTAGGATAGTTTATAATTAGCTTCCGTAGCCTCTGTCAGTAGCGTGATGTTACATAGTCTATTACCTACCTTTCTCACGAACTGGGCTATCAAACGCAAAAATAATTATTTCAGTAGTAATTCCAGAGATATACGCGTTCAAACAATCAAACAAACTGTTCCGCTTTATAGTTATAAGTAATAGTATAAATAGATAAGACTGAGAGTGATTGTGAAAAATATGAGTACCTATAAGTATATACCTACCTATAAGATGCTTTTTCACAATCACTCTCATTCTCTCACTGTAGAGTGAGAGAATGAGAGTGATTGTGAACCTTTGCAGGGGTAGCCCTGCAAAGGTTTCATTTAAGAGTAAGTACTTAGTAGGTAGGCACCTACTGGCGGCTGCTGCTCACCACTAGAGCTCCACATTAGTGGTGCGGTCTTCGCGCGTTAAGTTACCTAGGTACATACTACTCGAATCTTGTTGTAGGTAAAACCGCTACAACGATTTTTAATAATAATATTAAACAAAATGTATTTTTTTTTATATTAGCCTACCAACGTGACTCTACTCTGCCTGATGGTAAGCAGTCAGTGGAATACAGAAGTGGTGGACTTCATTCCAAAAGCCAATCTACTTATATGGTGGCCTCCACTATGGCGGCTTAGTGAGATGCTTTTTCAGGCCCTGCTTAAAATACCCTGGATCAAAGTTAAATGGAAGATAATAAATTCCATGCTAAAGCCATTTTCATTACCAGCGCATGTTTTGTTGAGCGACAAAAGTATGAAGTGCTGAACCGTTTGGTTCGAGACCCTATATATTCCTCTGTGTAAGGGTGGCACTTCAGTCCCACACGTGTCGTTCTGGATAAAAAGGGAGAGGGTGGGATTAATTAAAATATTATTACCTATTATAAAGATCTTGAAGATCGCCATCGTTTCCCCAATAACTGTTTGAAAAGCCATTGATTGCTGTGTATTGCTCCGGAGTCATGGCGATTGCTCCTCCCAACTTGGGGACATATGGTGGCCTGAAATATATTGCTGAAATGTAACTACTAAGTACAACTAAAAACACACTCTTGCACTGACTGAGTTATGATGGTATCTTACATATATTTTTCTAGATTTTAAGAGAGGAAACGCTATTAAACGTATCACTCCGCTGCTGCCCGTTATAGTAGGAAACGAGGCGGTTATATCGAACTCACCAGTGTAAGATGGTAGATGACAAGATGGAAAACACCTATAACTCAGAACTTGATAGTATATCACAAGCCTACTGAACGGCTGCCCGTGCCACGCAGGCGATGCAGGAGAAAAATGCATTAAATCTATATTATCTAATGAATAGACGCAGCGTGAGTAGACCCCTCACAAGGTAGACCGATGAGAGAGGCTTAAGACCGACCAAGGAGGCGAAAATTGTGGTCCTATTTAACCTATTTAGCAGTGGACGTCTTTCAGGTAATATTATGATGATAATCTTATATAGTGAACTTGTACTTGTTTATCCTCTCTATATGCGAAGCCAGTTGTTTCGGATACCAGCTACATCGGTACAAGTTGCGGGAGTCAGTCGGTACTATGTTCGCTTCGTGGAAGATCATGCAGGTAAAGCCGTTCTTGCGAGACGTTTGTGCTTCTTTGAATCCAATATTCATTAGCTTGCCGCGGTTAAATCGCTGAGTGCGATTAGCTTTGAATAAACATGCATTTAATGTTAGAAGTACCTACCTGTTAAAGAGTAACGTATACGAAAACTAATAAAAGTAAGGTAGTCTGTAAAGCTATTGACTCTAATTTTTATTTGCGGTCGTGTGTAGATCCTTGTTGGTTTCAGCATGAATCGTTTAAATCGTCCGAAGATTTATCTACTCTCTCGTAGCATCATAAGTTGTAGTACGTATGACTGGTCTGTTGGCCTAGTGGTTAGTGACCCTGACTGCTAAGCCGGAGGTCGTGGGTTCGATTCCCACTCAGGACAAATCTTTGTGTGATGAGCATGATTGTTTGTTCTGTGTCTGTGTGTAATTTATCTATAATTAGTATGTATTTACAAAAAAAATAGTAGGTAGTAATATATCAGTTGTTTAGTACCCATAACACAAGCAAATATAATTGCTTAATTTGGGGCTAGATGGCGCTGTGTGAATGTAGTTGAATATTTTTATTATTACGTATCCGTAACGATTGCGACCAGTTTGGTGAATTAGAGTGTCAAAGTTCAGAGGTTCAATTACCTATATATCTATTCTTATTCACTTCGCTCTCATGATCGTCAACGGATTGGTTGTGATTATAGCATATTTACAATAATCACAAAAGAGGTGAGCCGTATGCAGGATAATGTTTTTTATTACTTACTCTGTTCTACGACGAAAACCTGATAATCAAGTTGCTGCTTTATTAGAACTTGATGTAGCACAAATAGAAACATTGCGATGTATCGCCTGCCACCTCTGCAAAGAACAATTTACCTGAATAGAAATTTTGTAGACGATTTCACTATGTATTACCACATGTACCAGACTGATTTCATCGCTATGTAGATATCTATTACAAGCAGTTACCGAAAAATAGGTAGGTAGGTACATAGAAATCGTAAGAAACGAAAAAGATTATCTACATAATCACGTGGGTAAGGAAAAAGGCGCTAAGTATCTTTTATTATGGTCCGGCCACATGGCCAATAGGTATGTATGTAGACTTCGTAGGCTGATGATAATCTATACATATAATAAAAATGTAACCGATCGCTGTCTGTACATGGAAAATATATGAGAAAAAAAATTATTGGGACTTTTATCAACGCAAATAGAACCCAAAACAATGATTGTTACAATTTTTGTCAGTTTGTCTGTTTGTCTGTGCGTTTGTTCACGCTAATCTCAGAAACGGCTTATCCGATTTAGATGTGGTTTTCACTAATACATTGTGGTAAGCTTCACTTAACATTTAGTGTTTGTTTCATGTCAATCGGTTCATAAATAAAAAAGTTATGCTAATTCAAATAATTACATCGAACATTTGTTAATTTACTACGAAACCTGATAGAAACAGAGACTTTAACAGGTTACGGAATCTGATAGCGTTTTGATTTTTCGAATTCCTCTCATTCTAAACAATCTTCCGTTTAGTTTTAAAGGAGTCCAGTTTCCAGTGAGCCTATGTTTCGCGATGACAATTAATAAAGCCCAAGGTCAGACACAACTAAAAGTTGTGGGTGTGGATCTAAGTATTAGCTGTTTTTCGCACGGTCAGCTTTATGTGGATCTAGCACGTGTTAGCATTCCTAGCAGCCTGTATGCTTTGATCCCCGATCGCTATACGTCTAATCCATACATCCATACACTCATACATATTATAATATAAGGCTTTGTCTTGACTGACTGACTGACTAACAGACAACGCACAGCCTTAACCCTAGCCTAACCTTAGCCGGTCGTAGTGACTTGAAATTTGGAGGGTGTGTTTGTCTAAATGTCTAGAGGTTGTACTAAGAAAGGGTTTTTAAAATTAAATTCCTAAGTGTGTGAAAAGGGATGAAAACGATTGTATGAATCTTCTTTATTTTTTATCTTACAGTTTTGAAATTTTGTTTTGGAATACTTCTATTTAAATAAAAAATATCCTTATAATTTTATTTTAACAGGAGTGGATTTAGAGGGGTGAAATAAGGGATGAAATATTCTATACAAAGATCTTTAGCTTTGGAAGCTAGCGACTTGAAATTTGCAGGGAGGGGGAGGGAGGGAAAGGAGGGAGGAATAGGAGGAATTAAGGGAAGGGAGAAAAGGAGGGGAAAGTGAGAGGGAAGTGAAAGGTAAGTGATGGGGAAGTGAAGAGGAAGTGTGGGGGAAATGCGGGAGAAGTGAGGGGAAACTCAGGGAGAAGTCTGGGGGAAGTCAGGGGAAAGTCAGGGGAAAGCCAGGAAGAAGTGAGGGAAAAGTGAGGAGAATGTTAGAAGAAAGTGAGAGGAAAGTGAGCGGAAGTGAAGAGAAAGTGACGGAGAAGTGACGGGGAAGTGAGGGGGGAGAGAGGAGAAAGTGAGGAGCAAGGCAGGGGCAAGTGAGAGGGAAGTGAGGAGAGAGTGAGGGGGTAGTGAGGGGGAAGTGAGAGGGAACTGAGGGGGAAGTGAGGGAGACGGGAGAGGAAGGGGGAGGGAAGGGACGAGGAAAGTAAGGAGTTCTCGAATGGTGGGAAAAGGGAGGGGAAGGGATAGGAAGCGATAAGAAGGGAGAGGAAAGGAGGAAAAGGAAGGAGAAGGAAGGGGGAAGAGAGGGGAAAGCGAGGAGGCAAGGTAGAGGGAAGTGGAGGAAAGAGCAAGAGATGCTGGAGAAAGGGCAAGGGATGAAGTAGGAAGTGAAGAGGAGAAGGGGGAGGGGAGGAGAGAAAGGAGGAAACTGTGGAGAGTGGAGAAAAAGAGCGATAGGGAAGAAGGGGAAGGGGAAAGTTATTTTAGTGAAAATTTGCCTTTGTGTATTGTATATTGTTTTTACGAGGGATATCTTTAGGTAGGTGAAAGAGGATTTGTATGAATGGGAGATTAAAAATAGTATGAAAAACAGTATTTAAACAATATAAAAATGTCTATTGGAAAAAGTCGCGGGCAAAGGCTATCTATATATATAAAAGCAAAAGGTCACTCACTCACTCATCACGAAATCTCAGAAACAACAAGTGCTAGGAATCTCAAACTTTGCATGGTTGTTCCTATAAGGATATAGGTGCTCACTTAGACGGAATTTTGCGAAATCCATCCCCTAAGGAGGTATAAAGGGGTCGCAAAGTATGAAACTTCTATAGTTTTTATAGTAGGATTACCAAATTACTAGAAAATACTCTTTTTTTAATATTCAGAAGCCACCCTTATTAAGTGGGCAAATAAGAGTCGCAAGTTTGTGTGAAAGTGGTTTGTCAGTTTTAGCGGTAGCAGGTTTAAACTGGATTCGCCATAGAGACGGATAATACTGATATTTATTACTGATACAGTGTACGATTGCCATAAAATCAGGCACGCAATATTCTCATAGAGGCACACCCATCTGAATTTTCACGCGAACGAAGTCGCGGGCAAAAGCTAGTGATGTACAATAAAGTTCCTGTCGTTAGATGTAGCCTCCTTTTATTGAAAAGTACAGCGTCTATTTTAATTCCCTCGTTTTCTTCTCAGGGTACTAATATTACCTGTACGCTATTATTACAGCAACTTTGTGTCGCGGCTTGCAATTATGTGGTTGAAAAATGCCGCCATATTGCAACTCACTGTACTTGGTCTCAAATTCAGTTATTAACATTCTTGTTTCACTGTCTGTGATAGGGCCTGCAAATCAATATAAATAGGTAGACTAAGCTATTAATGATTCTGCCTGACGACCGCCAATCAGCTATTCATGGAAAGATAAACGGAATGAAGAACCTCCAAAATTGTTTGCGTCGTTTTGCAACGACCTTCTTTATACTTTTACCTACATAGGTATAACGAATAGTTACGTCTTCATCAATTGGTTATTACTATTTCAGCTGAATCACGTCCCCTAAGCACTTTGATTGGTCCTTCATGTCACTTCTGGATGAAGGGAGCTTGCTGATACTACGTCTTCCATTAGTGGTCACCACTTCAGGACTTATCTGTTTCAAATGTGATGTATCGTTCCCATAGCCACTTTGGTTAAGCAAGTTTCTCTCGGAAAATTATAACAAAACCTATTAAAAAAATATATAAAAATTACCTAATCCAGGAGGTAAATCCGGACAAAGTTTTATTTCATACAATGCAGTGGCATTACTCGAGTGCATATTGACGTTGTTGGCATTGATCTCCTGCCCAGATGTACGTATGTTGAATGCGGCTAAGGCACTATTGAGGCATAAGAGGCAGCCATCACAATATATCTGCTCCAGATAACGTTGTACACTTCTGTAAAAAAAAATTTTTATTGCCCACAGTGCCAACAGCTCAAGGACTTCTGTAATGCCTAGGAATCTGCGACGCCGCTGCCTACTGCGAAAGGATTTGGGTAGGTGAAAGGAAAGAGGGAGATGAGGAAAAATGAAAGAGCTAAAATTGGGTCGCCGGCGTTCTCAATCACCGAACAAACCGGAATTGCACAGATACTACTATTCTTACGTAACCAAAGTCCTATATGACAGGGATTAAGTCTGTTTCCATTTATCTCGCCTAATTTCAGACTCTTACATTTTTACTAAAAACTAACCATTGTGTTGTGCATTAGATAACAACGCCTGCTTTGCGGGCTACTTTACCAACAAGCAATTTACGAACATAAAGTAGGTACAATCAGACTCGGAACGCACCTTCATCGTGTGCGGATCAAACCCACAGTCTTATGCAGAGCAGCCGCACGTAGGTACTTACTCACGCTACACCACCATTGCAGTCAAAATAAAACAATTCGTAGGTGCTAAGCCGTAACAAAGTTTTGTAGTAGTAAGTTTCGACAAAAGAATGTCTTTATGGAAAACATCATTTTAACTGCCTACTTTAAATATGTAGGTAGGTCAGAGGCAGCAGTATCGTAGCTTCTTTATGAACATTTCGGGTTCTGTTTGAAAATATGTTATTCAATAATTAGATAGAACATAACATGTCAAAATATGGGTATTATTGGACTAAAATGATGTTTATTAACTTATAATATTAAATAAATGAATATGAGTCATTCTGCGGTGCAGCCCAAAGCACAGAATACATTTAATATAGCCCAAAGGAATTCGGCCGCTTTACCTACAACCCGTATCATCTATGCCACTACGACACGGCAGTAGCTACGCCTCTATTAAAAGAGTTCAATCTTAAAAAAGCTTGATAAATTCATACCCTGATTCTCCCGAGTCATCGTCCATAAATCTTTGATTTTCTTCATAATGAGACTTCAGATAATAATATTTTCGGCTATTTAAAACGAACACTGTAAAAAGGCACAGTGAACAAAAATATAACATCCGATTCCATGCCATAATATAAAACGGATAAAATAGATACAAAATAAAAACAAAATATAAAATATTAGGTAAAAATTGTAAAAAACATCTCCAAAAAAGAGAACTGAAATCAAAAGTCAATAACAAGTAAAGATTAAAAGAAGATACAAAGTACAATAATGAAAACATACCATAGAGTTACCAGAAGCATAGAGATACACCTAAGTATAAGTATTTAAAAAAGAAAGAACTTAACTTCGATAAAAAGAGGCCAGAAAACAGAGGAGCAGCAATTTCAATGTTATCTTGATTTTACCACACTTATAGATATTCGATATGAATAAAGTAGGTAATTAAGACGACAATCACCTCATCAGCTCGAAGACAGCCATTGCAGTAACTTATACATAGGCATTTATGCCTCTCATAAAAGGTCGAAGGAGTTAGGTATTTGCCATTCGCTATATTTGGCAGACGGGTTCGTGAGCGCAGTAAGGTGATATTTGGCAAGTAAGTAATGCTTCTGCCTGTGTATAGGAAAATAATATTTACAAATACCTAACGCTGCTGCAATTAGGTATGCACTTACCTGGTTTTCCTGGCGCTTACAATTTGTAAATGCAACTACATAAATATTTGCTAATGAAACGCCAAATTGATTTTGCTAAGGATCGCTAATATCATAGAGCGTGTGGGTACCTACCAACTGAATTGATAAGTTAGAAATTAAGAAAATGACGGTAGGTACTTTCCGTTTTGTATACATGCGTACCTATAGGGATTTATTTTACCTACAGAGTGTGTAGGTACTGAAAAGTGCATGATAAAAAATGACAGAAGGTACTTACCTACTCACTGTTTTGCCCTTTTGCCTATCAATCAATCACTTTATTGTAAAACATGGGTACTACGGTGTAATATTCTAGACCATGATGTTTGTGGATATCCTATACTGATCTCCATTATGACATGAAGAACTCTACACTCTGGCCATTAGCGTCAAACTAAAGTAAAACTTAAAAAAAGGTACTTAGTCCTGTCATTATTGTAGTCTGTAGGTATTTGGGGTATTTCCACAAATCAAGTAGAGATGCTACGCACTAATGTCATTTTGGGATAATCGCATTTCTATGGCTGTGTAAAATTTTTTGCCAAATTTATACTAAAAGATGCCGAAATATTACAGGTTTAGATCGACGACGCCTACTCGGAAACCGAAACGGACCAAAGAGAAAGAAAGAGAATTGGATAAGTAAATAAAGTTTATTTAGCCTATTGGAAGATTCTAAAAACCTTGTATACAGCTGCGAGTGATTTATTGTGGTCAAAAAATATCTTATGTAAAAAGGACAATCACTCTGGTTAACGCAACATTAGGTCACAGCATGGACTTTCATGCCGGTTGCCAAACAGACCCCAAGATTACGTCAAGCTCCCCAGCAACCCCATCATCTATTTTACTGTTTATAAATACATACAAAAATTGTACGCAAAATCTACTGCATTTGTACATACTTAGAAAAAATTGTACCCTAATAGTTTAACGGGTACACCTAATTGAATTAGTATATTGCTGGAGAGTATCTCCCCAGCAACCCCAAGTAAAATTTGTTGAAATTTTACGTGGAAACACACTTATTAGGTACACAAATGGTTGTAAAAAAATACACTGCATGAGCAATGTGTCTTCTATGATGCATGACGTCATTTGTGTTGGTTAACTCATACTAATAGAGGTGGTCTGTTTGCTGACAGAACTGTACCTAAATAAAGCGTTAAAACGTAGGAGGATTGTTTACATAAACACATTTTAAATTAAGTGATAATCGAAGGACTGAAATAAATTCTGTTTGATGCAGTGAAAATCATAGTTATTGGTTTTCTAATTAAGTATCCTAGTTTTGCCACATCACAGCTTTTAATTTTTTTGCAAGTACGGACTTCGATCCTAAGGCATTCTCTATCAGTCGACTTTTCTTCCAGACAAAAGTTCGAGTCCGAAAGAAGTTGGCTAAATTTAACACTAGCATGCACACCAGCACCATCTTGGTACTTACGACGGACATCATGGCGTGAAAGTCCACCACTGATGGGTCTGCCGCGGCAACTCGCCGCCGGCCTCCGAGCGTCGCTGCAAATTAGTAACCGACCTATTTTCGTTTTCAAAATCCCAGCAGTTCGCTCCCAAGACGATATGCAACCTTTTTGATAATATTATAAATAAAATAAATTTTCCCGTGTCCTGAAATGTCCTGTTATCGTCACGTGATCGGCTTCATCTTTGTGCCAGTTTATGCCCATAGATATGAATATTAAATTATCTAAAATTATGAGTTGTATTTTACTTGTTAGAGGTCTATTTATTGTAGGAACAATCAGGACCCGTGCCCACAAGCGACTTGAGTCTTTAAGAGGCCAAGATCACTTCTATGCCAATAAGCACTATGGAACTCAATCATCATCATGTCAACCGACAAACGTTCACTACTCTACTGGGCCATGAGCCGTCCTTACCCACTCTTTACTCGGCCACGGGTGTGCGTCAAGATGAAGGGACCGAGTCTTGGATGTCTGTCATACATATACAAAAGATTAATACCATTAATCTACTATTTGCTACCTTTACTATAATTTTAGCTACCTCTTCATTAGGCATATTATTTAACAAAATCTTTGGTCCTTCCATTATGACGTCAAGTTGGAGGGACCAAAACGATAGACAGCTGATATACCTACTGCTCCCTGGATTGTTCTACCTAGTTAGTGTTTTAATACCTTAATCCTACCATAATAATATTGATTTGGATTGAGCGTTATATCAATAGTTTTGAAAATATCGACTAATACAAGTTGATCGTATGGCTCATCTTGGCACAGCCACCATCGCGAACCGAAAATCTAATTACATGACGAATTAGTCGGTAATTAGTAGACATTAAACACAAAATTTTAGGATTCTATGGCCCTCCGTTCAATAGTTATAGAGGATATTGGTAGCTATGTCAAACTGAGCGCTTAGTTTAGCACAACCACCTCTTTATCTCGAAAACCATAGGTATAGCGAATATCTGATTATGCCCAGAGTTAGTCGACAATTAATCTAAATTAGTCTCAAAATTCCAGAATTGGTCAGTCTTTCTGAAGCGAGATATTTGAAATTCTTTTTTCCATTCCTTTAGCAATCCAAGTACCATCCATCCATCCATCCATAATTTAAGAGTTAGACTCTTGTCGGTGGAACTGATGCAATTCCTGCCACTTCTCCCTGTCCAGAGCCATCTCTTTAACCTCCTTATACGACATGGCACCAGCACTTTTCTTTGTTTGACTCATATAGTTTATCCGTGGTCTTCCCTTACCTCGCTTTCCTTCTATTTTCCCTTCTATGATGTTTCTTATAAAGCTGTCATGTCTTATAATGTGGCCAATCATCTTTCCTCTTCTACTTTTTATTGTCCTTAGCAAGGTCCGCTTTTCTTTCACTCTTCTCAACACATCTTCGTTTGTGATCCTCTCTGTCCAACTTATTTTCTCCATCCTCCTCCAGCACCACATCTCAAATGCCCTTTCTCTTTGTGTCATTGTCCACGTTTCACACCCATACAGTGCTATGCTCCAAACATAAGTTCTTATAAATTTCTTTTTCACTTGTTTTGATATTTTAGATGTAAATATATTTCTGTTTTTATGAAATGTTTGTTTTGCTATTGCTATTCTGGTTTTTATGTCTTGTATACATCTAGCATCTTGTACAATAAGGCTTCCGAGATATTTGAATTGGATTACATTTTCTAGAGGGTTATTTTCTATTTTTATTGTTCTGTGTGAGTTCAAACTAGCTTTGGATATGTTTAGTATTTTAGTCTTTTTAATGTTAATTTTAAGAGAAAATTCTTTAAATATTTATTTATTTATTTATTAAACTTCATGCACATAGGTACAGAGGCGGACTTAATGCTAAAAGCATTCTCTACCAGTCAACCTTAGGTGATGCAGAGATAAACAAAGTAGGTGCAGTTATTGAAAAAGAATGATGCAAATCTAAAATTGTTATGATGTAAATAAAAGTATAAAAATAAAGTTCAAAGTTTAACCATAAAGAAAATAAACAGTGAATATTATAATACAAATAAGTATAAATAAATAAATATATATATAAATACATACATACATAAATACATATATACATAAATACATAAATACACTATAAATATGATGAGTAAAGAGACATTAACGTGATAACTCCAACAATTTCTCAAAGAGGAGAGCACGAACTTTCAGCTTAAAACGAAAACGATTAGTAGCCATCCTGACCTCAACAGGAAGGTCGTTCCAAAGACGCACTGCCTGGATAATAAAGGAAGAGTCGACAAACCCAGATTTATGAGAATGACATGCAAGGAGAAGGTTATTAGAAGAGCGTAAGTTCCTGTCGTGAGTGGAGCACAAGAATTGAAAGTAAGGAGTTAAGTATGAAGGAGCTGAGGGTGAGTTGAGAATGGAATAGAGAGTGGTGAGAGCACGCATGCTACGGCGTTGACGAATTGGTAACCATTTTAATTCAGAACGATAAGTAGACACGTGATCATACTTGCGAAGGTTAAAAATGAATCGAATGCAGTTATTAAGAAGACGGTCATATTTGTTGAGTAGATCTGCATTCAGGTCAAAATAGCACACATCACCATAGTCAATTACAGGAAGGATTAAATTCTGCACAAGCATCGTCTTTGTCTTAGAAGGGAGGAAATTCTTCAGACGATAAAAGGCCCGAAGTGTTCCAGTGACTCTCTGACTGACACAGGTAGCCTGAGCCCGCCAATCAAAGGAGGTGTCTATAAGCAAGCCAAGGTCCTTAACGACTGAACAATAAGGTATGGACAGATTGTCATAGGTGAGTGGAGGCAAATTACGAGTGTCCAATCTGTCCATCATGCGGTGACTGCCTACTATAATGGCTTGGCATTTGTTTGGGTTAACAAACAAGCCAAATCTTTTGGACCAACTTTTAATAGTCTCAAGATCACTATTTAAGTTGGTGATGGCTTGCGATATGTCCATTGTGCTTGCTTGTGAATACAACTGCAAGTCATCGGCATAAAGATGATACGCACATTGAAGATTGGGAGTAAGAAGGTTAATAAAAATTGAAAATAGTAACGGAGAAAGTATACCGCCTTGAGGAACACCAGAGACAAGGTCACACCAGTTAGATGATGACTCAACTCGGCGGACAGACTGCTGGCGTCCCCGAAGATATGTTGAGAACCAATCCAGTGCATCAGATGAGATCATATTATGGGCAAGGATAGACAGAAGGATATCGTGGCTGACGGTACAGAAGGCGTTAGAAAAGTCTATCAAAGCCAACACGGTGACTTTGCCGTTCTCCATACCCGCTCTGATGTCGCCAGTCACTTTTAGGAGGGCTGAGGTGGTACTGTGTCCAGGACGAAATCCAGACTGTAGAGGACTAAGGATATTATTGTGAAACACAAACCGAGATAACTGCTTGTGAACACAGGCCTCGAGGACTTTAGAAACGTAAGGGAGGATAGAGATTGGTCGAAAATGTTGAGGAAGAGAAGGGTTGGATATTTTGGGTAAGGGAAAAACAAAGGCTTTAAGCCACAAGGATGGGAACGTATTAGAGCTTAGGGAGAAGTTGATAATATGGGACAATGGTGGAATGAGATAGTCAAGTATCATCAATATCATACGACGGCTGATGCCATCGTAGCCGATCGCATTTGACTTGATAGATAGGATTATGTTTTTGATCTCACCTGGTGCGACTGAAGAAAATTTAAAAGGGTCGATGTTAGGACGGGATAAACCAGCCATGAAGCTTACAGTTTGACACCTGGTGTGGTGATCTAGCTGAATAGTAGTGGAGAAATGTTGGTTAATATCATCCAAACCAAGTGTAAACTGCGACTCCATACGTTGATGTTTGCCAATACCTAAAGTTCCAAGGAACTTCCAGATATTGGCGGGAGAAGAGGAATTGATATTGTCAAAGATGAAGCGGCGTTTAGCATTACGAATCATCTGATTACACCGATTCCTTGCAGTTTTGAAGAGAGACCAGTTATCGTCTGAACGCTCCCTTCTGAACTTACGAAAAGCGCGATCCCTGCGTCGCATCGCCATCTGAATACCTCTGGAAATATGTTGTTCATGGTGTTTAAAAGTTCCTGTAGGTCATTCTGTGACTCTGCTAATGCCACAATATCATCAGCAAATCGTATGAATTGTATTGTTTCTCCATTAAACTTAACACCCTTATCTGATGTTTCTGAGATTTTCTTTATGGCTGATTCTATAAAAACATTAAAAATGAGTGGTGAAAGTGAACAACCTTGTCTTACTCCTTTCCTTATTCCTGCTCTTCCTCTCTCGTTTCCGATTTCTATAATAGTTTCTTGGTTCTTATATAATTCAAATATAGTTCTTCTATCTCTAAAATCCAATCCAATTTCCTTCAATATTCTCATCATCCTCTTCCAGTCAACATTGTCGAACGCCTTTTCTAAATCTATAAATGCTATATGGGTGTTTAGTCCTATGTCCATTCTTCTTTCTATGATTAGTCTCAGGGCCAAAATTGCTTCTCTGGTTCCTCTGTCCTTTCTAAAACCGTATTGGTCTTTGCCTAAGTTATATTCTATTTTATCTCTTATTCTGTGTTGGATGATTTTCAGTATAATTTAAGCTTGAGAATCCAAGTACAGTCGGCGCTATTGATTAATTGAATGAACAAAATAAATGAAAATACAACATGTGACTGTATATTTTGAGTGTCTAATATCATTTTTTAGAATGACCTAATGTAGAAAATGATGAAAAGGGGCGTATAACTTCGATACTATTACTTTTATTCAATACGTAAATCTGACTGTTGGTATACCTACTTTATTTCCATATGGCAGTAGAAACATGATTTTTAATGAATAGGATAGATTTTTAATTGATCAACAAAAAGTTAATCCATATAAATATCAAGACCAAAAATATGAAACAGAACATAATCTCCTCCTTTATGGAAATCGGTGATAAGATTCTTTTCTATAATACCATGATTTTTTATGTATTCTATAACTCTCTTGTTCTATAGAGTTCTTAAATAACAGACTGATATTAATATGTATAATAAATATTATTCATTCATTCATACATCTCTCCGACTGTACATAACCTAATTGTATAAAAAAAAACTATTTCAAATATCTTGCTTCAAAAAGACCGACCAATTCTGGAATTTTGCGAGTAATATCGACTAATTACCGACTAATTCGTCATGTAATTCGATTTTCAGTTCGCGATGGTGGCTGTGTCAAGATGAGCTATACGACCAACTTGTAATAGTCAATATTTTTTTAACTATAAATGTATCGGTCAATCTAACTCAATATTATTAAGGTAGGATTAACGTATTAAAACACTAACTAGGTAGAACAATCCAGGGAGCAGTAGGAATATCAGCAGTCTATCGTTTTGGTCCCTCCAACTTGACGTCATAATGGAGGGACCAAAGATTTTGTTAAATAATATGCCTAATGAAGAGGTAGCTAAACTTATAGCAAAGGTAGCAAATTGTAGATTAATGGTATTAATCTTTTGTATATTTATGACAGACATCCAAGACTTGGTCCTTTCATCTTGACGCACACGGCCACACCCTACGTGAGGACTCTGCCTCGGCCTACGTGAGGACTCTGTCTACACTGAGAGAGCTCATTAGATTTATGACATTATTTCAGACCATCTCAACAAAACGGAGAAATCAAACAACTAAAATATATGAAAACAAACATTTTTTTATTTAAAACAATTTTGACAAATCAAAACTAATAATTATATCACTTTGTTTAAGTAACTCGTGTTCTAAACTATAGTTATCTAACTTAGGTAGGATATTATTACAAGTTTTGACGGTTAAGCGGTAATTTTACAATATATTACATTAGAACAATAACGCATAGAATGAATCTTATTTAGTATGTTCTTCGTGTTAAAATGATAAGTTACTATTGTAACTAATCATTATTTAATTTTAATTTCTAATTCGTTACTATATGTAACTAATCATTTACTTAAAACTAACTATAAGAACAGCTTTCATCACTTCTGTTAAATAAAAGACGACCACTGGTTGGATAGAGGATGCGTTTGAAAGCGCATCTCCACTTTGTCAACTCGTAAGCTAGTGTCTCTTCCGCGTCTATTAAAAGGCCATTTTTAAATGATTAAGATATCTCTACTTTAAATGTTTATGAAAGTTTTAAAAAAGGTCAGAGAAAAAAAAAAATTTAAATATTGTAGTTCCATTTTTCATGTTGACATTATTAAAGTAGAAAAATCTTTATTAAATGTATATGCAGCACTTCGATTTGGTCTAGCTCGGATTGGCACAAGACAAATTTAACATTCAGTTAAACTAGTTTATTCTATGTATTATTATTCTAATGCATGCATATTGCATGTAGTAAACATGCTTAAAAGTTGAGATTCGTAAGCATTAACAGTACAGCAAACATTGTGATGTAAGTAGGCCTAGCTTGAATTATTACTCAGTTAAAATAAGTATAAAATTCTACTACTTATCATACTTATAGTAGCATAGGTCCAGATAATTCATTACTAAAGAGGGCAAAAATTAAAATTTCCTATTATTTAAAAATATGACAGTTTGTATAAAGGTTGTTTTATACCTGTTAGCGCGGCTTGATTAAAATTCACGTATTATTTGTAAACATAATAATCTGGTCTCGCGCTAATAGTATAAGGCAATCTTATAAGACAACATTTACTATGTAATCTAAATTGATAATACAGATATGTTTTAAAATGTTAAACGTACATCTGCTAAGTTTTTTCAAATATGAAATTAGTTTAACTACTTACTATATTATTATTACCTACGCCATATAGGTATGATGAAAATATAATTTGGCTTTTGAAAATAACAAGTCGATATGATAGGCCAAAGTATTATATAACCCCTTACTCGATTATGTACCTGACTAACACGTGTGACCTTGTAAGGGTTGGACTACATTAGGCTGCACTGAACCACCCGTTCCTATGACAAGCATAGGAAAGTGCGAATTCGTTAAACACCTCTATGTCTGACGAACAATAAAAAATATAAACTGAAACCAATAATACATATTTATAGGTATTTACATTAAATTAAAAACTTATTATAACAGAATAAAAAGAAATAAAAGTATCGAGCAATGTTTATATTTTTTACGTTAACAATTGTATCACACTGCATTCCTAAAACTCATTAAAATAAATTTAAAATTATTAAAACAGATGATGATTTGTAATTATCACAATGCGATATTGTAACTTAATTTAAAAAGCTGAAAATAAAAGCTATGTTTAATTATTACATTTGGTATGACAGAAACATTTATAAGCAATTTGGCATATAAATAAACTTCGACTGACGTGTAACATGCAGTGTAATATTTCAATAAGAAGAGCTTATTACAAATTTGCTTATTCGCACAAGCAGAACAGCTTTTAATTATGAATTTTATACACCTACCCTTTTTATTTGTTTAAATGATAGAATATTCTATTGCAAAATACGAATGATTTCTGTTTCATATCTTTTAACGAAGTCACAGGTCAGTCGTACAATAGCCCGTATAAGCTGTAAAATAAACATGTAATTACGTAGGAACTAACTATACCTAGTTAGTTATATTTATAGTTAATTTAACGTAATATTGAACAGCATGGATATTTATTATTACAAGTTTTCTATCTAACTACAAATATACAATTATATAATTAAGTACATATTCTTAGTATAAAACATTTATACACGATGTGAAGCACACATCGACGCATAACTAATTCATATTTATGTATGTTCAGATAGTTTGGAGATGCCACTTATAATAAAAAATACAGAAATTACGTAAATAAAAAGATCACATTTAAGATTGAGTCAATAAAAGTCGTATTAATAAAAATCGAGACCGTTTCATAATGTAATAAGCCAATCGCGCGTTTTTGTCTATTCCGCTTGATTAGTATAAATTAGGCTTTATTTTGTAACCAATTTTTGTGAAATAAAAAAAGTAACTTAATTAACACACAAACTTAATTAGGCCGCAAGTTTCGTATAAAACGTTTGTTATTTAGTAACCTTTACCTGATAATCATATTAATACATTATTTAATTATTTATCAGTACATATTTAGTAATAATTTTAATTTACGCTCTTAGCGTGTACTATAACGAATTGTTTATGTACTATATTGTCATTCTGTACTAAGTTATACTTATATGTAACAATGGCGCTTATCTGTACTAAAACTACCTAAGAGTTATGATAAAAATTTCGTACTGCATGTTCAATTTTAGATATTTTTGTCGATAGAAAATACTGATTATTGCTCGATTCAGAGCCAAATCTATGCTCTATATCTTAAGCTCTTTTCTGTTAATTAGAATCCTAGGTCGGGATGTGAATAAGCGTCTCACAAAAAGGTCATAGTGGGGACACCAATATTAGGTAATTGGGGAGCTGTCAATCCTGTACTCTGTTTTTTTCATTTTGCTATGTACCTAATCAAAAGAATACTCTACCGAAGGTGGCAAGTTATACTGTTATTTCAATTTGTAGTGTACAGTACAAATAAACGTCATTGTGTTTCCAAAGATAATTGCCTTTTTTGCCTAAATTATCCGTTTCTTACATTTTTAATAATTACAATGTATAATACACTTGTAAATATATACAATGTACAAGAAAAAAAGATTTCGACAAAAACAAAACATTTATTACAATGACGGCAAAATGGCATGCATGTCGTTAATGGGGCACACTTGCCATTATTATCATGGATGCTAGATACCAGCTATAGAACAGAGCAAAAAAGATTTTGCAGTTTGACAGGGTTGTTTGACTTTTTTCAGTCATTTTCTACAAAAATGGCACATACCACGTCACTCGAATACGCCCTCCCTGTTTTAGAATATATTTATAACAAATGGGTAACTTAGACTAGTACATAAACAAACAAATGCAGTTGCAAGTAGTGCGACATTCGGTTTAGTTTGAGATAGAAATTTATTTTGATCTCCGTTTAAAGCTAGTTTGTGACGTAAAGAAAGTTCTTAGTTACGGCGGCTTATTATCGCTAGAGACAATGTCCCAACTAGAGATTATATTTCATAGCCCGTAAAAGACGTATTAACTTTAAAAAAGGACAAAGTACAATAGTTTGATAATTCAGATTCCTTATCCCATGACAGAGGAAAGCCGTTAAAATTAATTCAAATAAATCGAGAAGTAATCTCAATCTTGCTATATTAAATATTTATTTAAAAATATTGGAATGATAGAGATTATTGACTGCATCATTAAAATTATCAGATCTCGTTATTTTTATTGTAATTTTATAAGATCCCACATTTTAGTTGAATAAAAAACACACTAAAAAAGTTTAAGATTCTTTTTATTATGACATTAACAATTTTAAAGAACTTGAATCTCGAACTATTTAATATTATGTCATAGCCAACCCGATTAAAATACTAAAATAATTACTGTAGGTATTTAAAGAACGATTTTCGAATTAAAATATCTTAATTTGGCTTTTACTGTAAATAGACATAATAGTATAAACTATTTTAATGAGGTCTGAAACATAAATCTATACATTTTTGTGACTCTACTTTTTGTTTTTAATTGACTGTCTTATATCATTTTTAATTCATATAATCTAATTTGTTGTTTAATTTTTTGAATCAACTAATTTTTATCTTGGATGTATTGGAATACAGTTCAAAATTGCTAAATGGCATTTTTAAGTCTTTTCAATCATGAAACCACCTAAAACATGAAAGCATCAGATTGTCAGGAATTTTTATCTTGCACCCATTTGAAAATTACTAAACCACCTAAAAACATTATTCAAAAGTTGATTTATTCGGTTTAGTAATGCCTGATGGTATGTAAATTTCGTATATAGTAAAATTTTACAATCTTAGTCTAGACGTTATACCTTATTTTTACGGTATCCATAAGGCTATATGATTATACTTCAATTTTATTATATATACACAGCAGTTTACTTCGCTTCGTGTGTTATACATTACGTAGCGGTACGAGAGAAACTTTGCTATAGAAGAAAAATATAACTGTAACACATGTTGTACGAATATGAACCTAATGCTATGTTAATTGATGCGATTTTTTGAATAGCTTTAAATGGCAGTTAAGTTTTTCTTCAATAGCAGTTTATGTGTAGAAACCTTGTTGTTTCTTTCAGTTTAGTTCTCAGTTTCGTCACTCCTATTAGTACTTTAATTAAAACCGTTAAGCTTATAATAAAACTTCCGCAATAAATTGGGGATGATTTAAAAAGACTAGTTGTATGCTAATTTCAATTAGTCTTTTTCATTCATTCATTTTAATCAATGTTCGACGACTGGGCAGAAAATAAGACCTTTAATAAATATGCCATTTGACTGAACGATGACCTCACAATTCAGTACTTTCATAACACGCACGCGCGTTTTGACACTTTATAAGAGTAATATACATATATTCGTGACGTGATTACAATGACGTAACAGCCTAAAACAACAAAATTTCCACCAAATAGCTTTATTCATCGCCAAACAAAAGCTTGGCGAGATACGTCCATCAGCTGCGCTCATCTATATTGACTAACAAATAGGTGTATAGATGAAAACGTACTACCTCAACCATCTCGTACTTCAGGGTGGATAGACCGTCCTTGTGCAATGTTTTACTTGTTTGTGACAGCAGTTGGTACCTGAAGAATTTAAGAATGGTGTGAAAAGTCTCAAATTGCAAAAAAAAAAATCTAACGGTAGCAGATCCATGCTGGTTCATCATGAATGGGCCGGATCGACCGGGGCAGTACTATCCTCTCATAGAAGATCGACGTAAGAATATTAGTATCCATGCTAATGTGTTTCGTTCAGTGAGTGAGAGCGCCGGCAGCCCAAATACCCCCTCGGTCCTCTTCCTTTTCCCTTTTCCTTCCTCATCCCCTTCTCAGTGGTCGGCAACGATTTGATTGTGTTTTCTAAGCATTATTACTTTTGTAATGCTTGGAAAACACATCAATCTCTATAGGTTACGGTTTCCACTTACCATCAATCAGGGCTATGGCTTGTTTGCCACCAAAAAGTATAAAAAAAATTGATTTGCTTTGTGGCTTTTAAGTTCTATGAGCAGCGAATATCGTCAGGTAATCTACCTGCTCATTTATTAGAATAAATGCTTATTGTAATATAGTTACCTTTTTGGATTAGGAGGTGACTTCTTGTGGTCTAACATGATATATCGCGCTATTGACATCTTGTATCTTGCTATGTGATATTTCATTTTCTGTAATCTGAAAACGTACATAGAAGTTTATGTAAATGATATTATAGTGGGTTAAAGCCAGATGAAACTTATTAATTTTAATATTAATGTAAACAGCAGTTGAAAATTATTTTAAGTGATTTGATTTTTCAAAGACGTTTCCATCATTATGGACAAGTATTGTGTCAGGTGGACCATTTAAAGTTATGTATCTTGTAGGAATTTAACCCACAGCGTCTTGCAACAACTCTGCATCTCACCATCAATTAAAATCGCACGCATTTTAACTTCACTACTGAGTCAGTTACTGCCGTACGAACTAAACCGTGAAAAATCTCTTCGAACACCAAGGAATGATATAATTATAATCCGACCTATAAGACATATCATCATCCTCGCCGCCCCAGCCCCAGTACTTGTTGGAGAAACCGTTGACGTTCACGAATTGCTCCTTCGTGATAGCTGATACTCCACCGAATATATCCTCGTATGGTAACCTGGAAGTGAAATCGTGCCTATATAGTAATTTTATATATGCTAAAAATACAGTGGTATTTAGATAATAAAATACAAATTGACAAAGATTAATAAAAGAAAGGTGGATAAGTAAATAATGACACATTGACAACGAAACTAGACATTCATGATGATTAGGAAACTTCTGACTTGAGACACTAATCCCCAGTTGCTGAAAGGCTGATCAACGAAAAATTAACTAGCTAATCACCTGTTAAATCTCTTGTGAAGTACCAATTGGTATGTTAAAAACATGGATAATTAGTTTAATTTGATCTAATTAGTAACTAATTATCTATGCTTTTAGGTACTTCACATAAGATTAAACAGGTTATTAGTTAATTTTTCGTTATCAGATATTCAGAAACTGGGGGAGAGTCTTACTATTACTTTTTCCTTCTGTTTGTCATACATACCTAATAGAATAAGTAAGATCATTTACAACAAACAAAATAAAATGATAGTGATGAACGGTAATACACTTTAACTACGAGCATAACAAATACTTTTTTATTTCGAAAAGTTTATAAATGAAGTAAGCAATACCTCTATTCAAGATTTAGTATTCACAGCCCGCTGAAAATTTTGTGAGTATCTTGGTTTTCAAATATAACATGTAAGGATTTTTAACAAACAACTGTGTCTAGACCACATTCCGAGTCTTTATTCGAAGCGTAGATAAAACGTTATTATTTTCGCACATTCAAATTAGCTACCATAATCGTAAAGGATAATAAACTGACGGACTCATAAACTGCATCAAAGTTCAGGATTACTTTGAAATGATTTTTTTTAATAAGTATGCAAACTTTTTAGATTGAATTATATAAATATGGAGAGACTGGCTCTTAATCTTAAAAAAAACAAAATTTAAAAATAGAACTGCAGTAAAATTTTAGGTATAATTATTGATAATGGTCATAACTGGAAGAGCCACGTAGAAAGTTTGTGTACTAAAATAAACCAGTACTCTTATGTTCTTTATATGCTGGAAAAAAGAGCATCTAAACCCACATTACTGACCGCCTATCATAGATGTGGCTCCAATAATACGTTACGGTATCATTTTCTAGGGGAAATCAGCAGATGTAGAACACGCATTCATAGCCCAAAAGAAATGCGTACGAGCTATTTGTAAAATTAAAACAACAGAAAGTTTTTCACTAGATTGAACATTCTTACTCTACCATGTATATATATTTTGGAAACTGTAATATTTGTAAAAAAGAATTTAAATATGTTTGAGAAATTGATGAGCAAAAGACATAATTTAAAAATAAGTGTTCCGCCTAACACAACGGCCTATTTCAACAAAAGTATATTTTGTATGGCACCTAGAATTTATAACCACTTGCCTAAGTCGCTTCTTGAAGAACAAAATGTAAATATTGTAAAGAAAATGTTAAAACAAATTTTGTTGCAAAAATGCTATTACAGTGTTAATGATTTTTTATGTGATGAAATGAAATAATACCTAACTAACACATTAAAATCTAGTACTAAGTTTTCTAGTTTTATATAAAATATTGCATGCCGCGCGGCTAAGTACAGTGTTACCTAATTGTATACTTACTACACAACATCTCATATACCTGTATTTGCAATTTAAATAATAAATAAATAAATAAAACAAATGAATATAGCCGGGAAAAGAAAATTTACTCGTAGTATCAGATTTGCGTGTTATTTAATGCAGTTTTAAATTGCTTCGCATTGATTTTTTATTCTTTTGTCCATTGAATTATTGTTAGGTACCAGCAGAATTGTTGGGTTAGTTTTTTAACTCATCGAGAGTTTTTGAACCATAATATGGATACTTCGTCCGAACAAGCGGCTCAAATTGTAGCACTGGTGCGGGAGGGCTTGGATCAACAAACGATTGGTAGAAATTTAAATTTAAAGCAGTCTACGGGTTTTAGAATATACAGAAGGTTTGTGGAGACAGGTTCTTACAGAAGGAGACGTGGTACAGGCAGGACTCAAGCAACCACCGGTCGTGATGACCGATTTATTGTTACAACTTCCCTGCGAAATCGATTCCTCACGTCAGTTAACATCAAAACTGAGCTTAATAAAGTGCGTGGAGTAAATTTGAGTCTATCGTCGACGTGGGGAGCGATATGCTCAATGTTGCATTGAGGAGCGTGTTCCTTTTGGAGGCGGTTCGTGTATGGTCTGGGGTGGCATATCGATGAACGGGCGAACAGAACTTGTGTTCATAGACACGGTTCGTCAAAACGGTAATAGAGGGGGTTTGACTGCACATCGCTACATAACAGAGATCTTAGAAGATCACGTGGTGCCTTACATGGGATTCATAGGCGAAAATTTTACTTTGTTCGACAATATTGCGAAGAGGTTGGGATACGTACAATGAATTGGCCAGCACGCAGCCCGGATCTTAATCCCATTGAGCATGTTTGGGACAATTTAAAAAGAGCTGTATTTGTGAGAAATCCTGTGCCCACGACAGTACGGTAGTAGATCCACGCTGATTTCAGCATGAATGGGCCGGATCGTTCGGGGAAGTACTACCCTCTCATAGAAGATCGACTTAAGAGTAGTAGTATCTGTACTACTGCGTTTCGTTCGGTGAGTGAGAGCGCCGGAGGCCCAATTTCCCCCCTTTCCTCTTTCCTTACCTCCCTCGTTCCCTTCCCCTAACCTCATTCCCAGCCGCCATAGTGGAGGCCACCATACCAGCAGTTTAAGACGATGGCTTTTGGTATGGTGGCCGCCACTTCTGGATTCCACTGACTGCTTACCATCAGGCGGGGTGGAGTCACTTTGGTAGGCTCTAATATAAAAAAAAAAAAAAAAAAAAAAAACAGTGGCAGCACTAAGAACAGCACTTTCAGAAGAATGGGACAATATTCCGCAAGATCTTTTAATAACCCTAAATCTATGCGGAACGTGGAGGTAATACACCTTATTAAAACATAAATAAACCCTTGCATAAAGTTTGTGTCTATTAAACTATTTTTTTAATATATGAACTATTTTTTTTATTAAACCAATTTGCCATACAGTTCTGTTTTTTCTTCAAAAAAGTCTTAAGGTCCTTTCCAGTACACAAACTTAAACTTAAGGATATGACCCTACGCTGTTTTAAAGTTCACGAACCAATCTAGAGGTTTCAATTTAAATCTGTATAGAAAGTTTGCATACTTGGTTAAAATATTTATTTCAAAGTCGTCTATTACTTTGATGCAGTTTATGAGTCTGTCAGTGTACATATACTTACTTATTATTAAGCTTGTCTATCGACCCCGACATGTGCCGCGGTTGCCGAGGACATGAGTACAAGTTTCTAGTATCCAATGGCAGTAGATCGATGTCGTGGAAGATGAAGCACTGCCATCCGCCCGGTTCTAGCTTCATGCTCTCAACGAAGGCGACGTTCATTAGTTTCGCGCGGTTAAAGGCTTTGTTACCTACAGAGAATGTATATAATAATTATACACATACGTAGATAGTCAGGCACAGAACTACTAATCAAATAGAAATGGTATAAGCGTACTTTCCTAGACGGAACAGCTGTCGCCGATTCACCACACAATATAAACTGACCCACACATAATACAGCTTTTATTTACACTAAAACAAAAAACTTAAAATTCCTACGCCGAAGCGGCGATGGTAATGACAAATACAATGATGTTATTGAAAATAAATAATTCCTAACGGGTTGACACAATTGGGTACTTGATGTTTAATTAAACATCATCTCGTCGCATTGATCTGTTTGCATCGATAAGCTAATGTACTCAGGTCTTTGTCAATAGAATTTTATATAAGTCAATAAGCAGTTAAACATACCTTCTTGTTCGACTATAAATATGCCATATTCTATTTGTTGCTTCATCAAAAACGGATGCATGTGATTCAGGAATATAGCTAAATGCTGTTGCCGGTCTCTAAAATTAACACATACTTTATTAGTATTGATTATGTTGGCATAATTACATATACAACCAGGCACTTGACATTACACCTTGAGGCTAATTTTATGGGGTGTAGGTATTCTGCCCATTTTTTGAACATTTGTTATAAAGTTTCATAAGGTTTGAAATGACACTCACATGTCCTTTAAAACGCAATAGGTACAATATAATATAACTACCAATTATGTATGGTGTACTATTACGCGAAACTAAAATTAAATTGGTCTGAAAAGGCAGAAATTTCTATCAGCAGCGAATTTTTCCAATTTATCGATCAGTGACAAATAAAATACAAAAATTTACTTACCTATATGGTACAATGATGGCCACTTTATGTCTAGCAGTGCAATTAGGCGGCTTATACCGTCCGCCCCATTGAACCTCCGGGAATTTCTTCTCTACATAATCTAATTCTAATTCTGTTTTATTAACTGATACAGGACCTAAAAATAATAAGTCCATGAAGTAAAATAGCACGGATTTCATTATAATAACATATAGGTACTCAATAACTTAAAAAATGAATTACGGTTGTATTTCGACGCCAATTCATCAAAATTTGATAGTATGGACATTATTATAGAGATTTAAAAGTCAGCCCTTTTAGCCCCTTAGTAAGAGTACTGGTATATTTTTAGTACTTTTAGTGACAGAACTAAACCACTAACAATTTTGCCTAATTAAAGCTTCTAGAACATCTCTCTAATGAAAAATAGTATACTGATCCGGGGTTGAACAGTTATTTTAAAAGTAGTTGATTATAATTCTACCAACTTTTAAAGCAATAAAAGATCTACTGTTTAATACAATTAGTTCAATAGTTAAACAAATACAAAAGCTCTTACCTAAATCCGGCGGCATGCGATCACACAGTGGTAATAGAGGATCAACTCTCTTAACGCCTTCTGTAGTACCAGAATTCTTTGCGTAATCTAATAATTTTGTAATCATTGGTGAACTAGTAATATTAAGCATAGATATATCTGACATAGTAATATTGACTGTAGAAGAATTTTTCATTAATGCGTTAGTACTGTCCTGATTGGGTCCTATCACATTATTGGTACTATTATGATTCATCACAGTGACAGGTTTGGTACTATTATGATTCATCACTGTCATATTTTTAACTAGTGTATCGTTATCTGGATTTTGAACTGGTATCGGTATAGGTTGACCTTTGATCCAACTAGCTTGTAGCTGTCTTTCGGCGTTTCTGGAATAAAAAATGTTGTGTGATTATTTTATTTTAATTAACAACGAATTCAGTGCTAAATTAAACTAATTACGTGTAATTTCTGGCGTTAAAATGCTATGAGACATCGGATATGAGGTATCGGGTAAAAGGTCTTAAAATATACCTAGTCAAAATTGTTATTAAAACAAGAAAGGAAGCATATTCCTGAAATATATGTCATGCATTTGAATCCATGTCCATAAATAAGTTAGGACTAACGTTTTAATGTTTCTTTAAATTAAGTTCTTTGGCAAACAAAAATATTTCATAAAATTTCAGTCAACTGCAAAAACAAGATTTTGTTGCTTTGTTTTACAGCTATCATTCAGAATAAAAACATACATATATTATATTAGCAGCCGGTAGAAATAAATTTATACCATTCTTTGTTGACAGGACAATGCTTTCGTTTAAATAACACGCAAACAAAGCCGTGGATGGACAGCTAGTTATATACTGAGTGTAATGATACCTGTCCCTTTAGGATTATCAAAATCGACTGGAATCTGAAAACTTCATGACGTATAGTGTAGCAGCGAAAGGAAAGTTTTTTTTGTTGTTGACTTGTTATAGGTGACGCGCAATCGACAGATCAGGACATCTTTGAACCAAATTAAAAGTAGAGATACTTCGGAGAGTCCTTTCTCCAGCAGTAGACGTCTTTTAATAATATTTCGTTGTCATGATATTAACATAATTTTAATACCTGTCTTCAAAAATATTTATAATATATTATACAATACCTGAGTGTAGGCTGCGTAGCGTTATACAGCGGGGTATACAGATAGGTCCTGAGCGGCGAGGCGTCCAGTATGGAGCCAAACAAGTACTCGACGGCTGCTAGCGCCAGCACCAGTAGCAGTAGCAGGCGCAGGGCTCGAGTCGCCCGCCCGCCGCTCGCGGTCGCGCCGCCGCCCATCAACGCATGAAATGCTTGCTAGTGTACACCGATCTCTGAAACATCAATATTTTTTTTATGATAACTCCTGCATTAGGATTTCTTAAGGTAACAAATCGCCGCTGGTTTCACCATAAATGGGCCGGATCAACCCATCTCCTTCATTCCCTTCACCTACTCCACTCCTTTCACGGTAGGCAGCGACTTCACAGAGTCCCTGGCATTGCAGAAGTCCATGAGCGACACTCAGCGACAATTACCATTAACCATCAGGTGGGCAGTTGGTTCGTCTGGCACTGTAGACTGTAGGCAATATAGAATAAAAAAAAAATTGGGTATAAACCCTGTGTCGCAGGCCAGGGACTTTACAAATATACACTTAACCGACACCCAGACATATGTTTTTGAATCTAATTAACCTTTATTCAGTGTAGGACTCTAACCTACAACTACATACAGAGTAGTCGGACACACTCGTACTACTTCAAAGAGGCAATGTACCTAAGAGAGAACCGCACCGAAGTCCGGGACTAAGGACTTGACCTTTGCCTACTAGCGAAATACCTGAAAATAGCTTGAAGGTTCTATTATCAATAGCGCAATCAGTAAATCAAAAGATAGCGGCCAAACCATCACGTAATAATAGTCGGCAAGAAGTCATGGCAGTTCTGTGATAAAATTGATCACACTGTGATCGCCGTCAGGAATGTTTGAACGCAGGACACATCGAAAACTTTGCATACAAGCATGGAACTGATATGGCGGACCACACTATGGCGGTCTTTTAATGCCAGGATCAAACATATTAAGATCATACATGATGGTCTCATTCCAATCCTTATCAAAAATGTTCGTCTCATAATTATTTTCAAGGCCTGCTTCCATCCATCATATGAGCACGCTCAACCCAAGCTTACTCTACAGATAAGGTTTTTTTGGCTGACTAATACCATATCTAAAGATACATAACATTAAAAAAGAAAAACACCACATTTTGTAACAATCGTAAAACAAACTAATTTCACAAGCGAAGGTAAGCTCAATCAGACCCTAAGATAAATCCATTTGAAGGGTCGTCCATCTAGATAATTTCCTCACCGTCTGAACTTGGCAGCTGACGTCACTTTTTTTCCACACATGTACACTCGGGAAAGGGACTGAACGCTTGTTAGCTACATCCCAATTGGACGACATCTCTTTTCGTAACCCAAAAAAAATACCTATATAAAGTCGCGTTTGGTAAACTTATCACTTTTTTTTCTTTGGTAAACTTTGAGTTACGAAACGAGATATTGTCCAAACGGGATGTGTCTCGTTTTTTCCCCGGTGATCTGGCTTTATACGGATAAATCTGATACGCTTAAAATCGGCAACTCGAAAATCGAAGGTATTATTTATTTTCAACGAGGATTGGTTGAAGTACTTATTCGAATTTATTGGAGAAATAAAATAATAGAAATAAAGGGTCTTCTGCAGTTGTTTTGTTAATGACAAATGAGCGTATGGCCTAGCTGATAATAATCTCTACAGAACTGAAGTCTAAGGGTGCGGTGTGCTCTGCTCTCCTCTGGCCCTGGAGGTAAAGGACTTTTTCCATGTATACCGTCACTTGATACTTTATAAGTATCTTTGAAAAATTAAATATGTGTAATAGATACAATAAGTATATACATATATACAATTTAGATTTAAGCTTGTATACTGTACTACTTTTCATACGAAATAAATATTCTATTCTACTCTATTCTTACTTGTTGTTTCAACCATAGAATTGGATCAAGATGATTTTGATCGAAAAAATTTCGATGAACTAATAAATTGTATAACCAGAGTTATTATAATATCCTACAAATATTACAAAACTAAGTAACAAGAAAACTAGGTAATGGGTAGCAGCGTTATTTAGATAAATATCAGTAGTTAATAAGTAAGGTAACTATGGAACACTCATTGCTTTAGGGGAGAGGTTTCAGGCTGATAAGTAAAAATACTTTTGTTGCTAATATTTGCCTCATCATACGGCCTATCTGATGGCAAGAGGTAACTGCAACCTATAGAAATGGCTGTGTTTTCCAAACATTGTAGAAGTAATAATGCTTAAAAAACACAACCAAGCCGTTGCCGACCACGTAGAAGGGAATGAGAAAGAAAAAAGGGAAAAGAAAAAGGACCGCTGAGCTATTTAGGCTGCCGGCGCTCTCACTCACCGAGCAAAATACATAAGCATGAAAAATAAAATTCTTACGTAGATCTTCTATGAGAGGGTAGTACTTCTCCAGTCGATCTGGCCCATTTATGTTGAAACCAGCGCGAAACCTTTTTTTATCCTAATCTTTCTATGTCAATATTCTTCTTTCAGTGTGCAACTCAAGTGATATCATTTAACTCCGTCACTACGTTTACAAGATACTTCATCCCAGATTAGACGAAATAAGTACGTGTAACTTGAGATAGGACGTGACGAGATGAGCTTATATTAAGGAGACATTATAATGGCATTTACGAAAATCGGTTAGAGGAAGTATTATACTCATATAGCTGACATACGAGTAGCTGTTGGTATTGTCAGCGATGGTGTGAAAATAGTTTTCTTTACCTATAGACGAGTTGGGTACTAAGCTACAAAAAGCGCATATTTTACTTGTAATGAATCTTTTAATACTAATAAGGACACATTTCGCTATATAGGTAGCGTCGCGGTTCTCTGCAGCAAGAAGCGTTACTGGCGTATTAAATTTTTATTAATATTAGCATTTTTATTTGTTGTGTTGCCTACTCGTGACTTTTTCTAGACTATTACTCTTTATAAATTTTTCGAAACTGTCCCATTATTTAAATTACCTTACAATTTTCAATTTAAAATTGGACATGCAGTATAAATAATCTGAAAAACCCAGTTATAAAATAAAACTGCAATAATAGAGAGTTGAACGTCTGAGACCGTTTAATTTATTGCATTTCCAGCAACTCTGCAAAAAATTGTACTCACAATTTAGTTCTCACGATTTAGTTGACGACTAAATGAAGAAGCAGTTCGGTAATTTTATTGTAATTCTATTTTTAATCTCATAATAGTAAGAGATTAACTATAGCTGGTAATTGCTGTTACACTAAACGGTTTTGGAAATCAAAATGCTGTACCTATCAGTAGCTTGCATGCTTCGAAGAGATACAATTTGTACTAGCGTCGTAATGAGGGAGGGCCCACTTCGTGGGCGCCATTTTAGAAAACCTACTCAGCTTTTTTTTTGTCCATAAGCACGTGAATTATCCATTTCGTAAATTAAATATTTAAATTTCCGAAATGAACACTAAAAATATTTGTTTTGATAGCACTGTCAAAATGGAAGACCTTTTACCAATGTGGCGGTAACTGGTGGCGCGAAATTTTTTCTGGACACCCTCATTGGCCATTTATTCGAGCGGAAAATATTAGGTACTATAACTATATCACTATTTTGCATACCCAGTCCGCTATTATCCCACTGCAAGCACAGATTACAGAACCTGCAGGGAAAAGTCTCTGCTCATACAGAAAAGGCATGAGCATTAATCGCCACGCTAGGCTTTAGGCGGATTGGCAAATTCAGAATTTTTTTTTCGTCCAGGTTTTCGCATGATGTTTTCCTATAACTATTTATTTATAAGTTATATCAAAGGTTTGAAAACAGAAGTTAGAAGCGTGCGACTGATATACCCGAACCTTCATGTAATTGTACTACCCTTATAAGGTGGTCGCTCGTGCTTAGTGTAGTACACGGCAACTTATGGGTTTTTCTAGTCCGGGAATTGTCCTTAAAAATAAGAAAGCAAGTATTAAGTGTGGAATACTAACCTGACTAACAGTGATGTATAAAGAAGGCGCTCTGTGGAAGTGTCCCATTCTCTTTATTGAAAACACGCGCGGTTACTTCTTATCATTGCCTCCATGTCTGTAATAAAAAAAAGTATGTGTAAGTACAAGTTAAAAAGTATAAACTAAAGCCTAGACGGTGAGAATACAATACTTGCAAATGTACTAGTAAATAGATTTGCTAGCGGGCAAATTGTTTTATCTTGTGTCCAGACTGCTTATGTAATTTTTTTTAGAATAATGTCTAAGTTTTAAAGAAAAAACGCCAAACGGTGTACATCAGTAGGCTTCTTCATGCTAATGATGATATATTTCATATATGGCGTAGGTATGTACTTTTTCTTACATCTCTATAGTCGAAAGAGTAGGTAGGTAATTGCATGTGAGAATATAATACCGATAGTAAATAAACAGTTTTGTCTTTCCAAGCACTTTAAGAAAAAATGTATTATTTAAATAAAAATCGTGTAAACACTTTTGTGCACGATTATGTTATAATAAAAATGCCAATGAGCCGTCCTTTGCTGTTTTACATCATGGTGTCAATCAACGAAGCCATATAAGGTATTCATCGATGGACACCGTGGTGCCAAACAGCCAATTCAAAAAACGTTCTTCTGCGATTGACACCGTGGTGTCAATAATTCGTGGTGTCAAACAGCGAAGAACCCGATAATGTTTAACCATGTCAAGCGGTATAATATCATAAATGAAGGCATCAAACGTGTTACAATTTATTTTTATCTTTATGAGTGTAAAAATTCTTTTAAGCAGGGTGTTGCCCCTTTATTAAAAATACGCGTCATTTAACTTCCTATCATAATGTTAATGAAGCTCGAGAGAAGGTCGAAAAAAGGCCATTAAGATTTGGCTCTAATTCTTTCTGTCTGTAGATATCCTACAAGACGACTAAAATAAAATTAGATATGTTTTATTAGGTATAGGTATTGATTATTTTTTTAATGTTTTCAATAAATAATAGTAATATAATATCACAATAAACACAACGCCATCTAGACATGGTAAGCATATTTATATAGCTTGTATTATGGGTTAAATAAATAATAAATATTCGAATAATGCAAAAGTTTGCTGCCGATTACATAGGACCCATTATAATGACTATTTATAACTGACGAATCGTGAGTATATTACAATTACCTAAAAGTCATCACGTAAATGAGGATTGGTAAATGTGAAATCTGTAAATCCATCAATCAGCTAATGTGTTATCATCGTTTCAAAAATCTGTAGCCGTAGTCCCGTAGATTTTACAATATGACTAATATGACACACAAGCATAGGCCTGATGACAAGCAGTTACCGTAGCCTATGGAGCATCACTAGCGTTACCAGCCTTGTTAAAAACTTTTTAACTCCTTTCTTGAAGAACTCCATGTCTGCCTCTCAGGAAAACCTCGACAGTAAGTAGCCAATCGAGATCCGTGACAAACATCACTATAAAACTCAATGAGAGTGAGTCACCTTATTTAAATAATTTATTGCCATTAATAAAAAATAATATTTATCACATTCATCGTATATTACAGTTTTATAACGTTTATTAATATTTATCGTCGCATAAAAACTGTAATAATACAAAATCTGACCTATCCAAGCATTTATGTGCATATTATTTTTTTATGTTTATGACCTACTTTGTGTGTTTTTAATCTTAGTGTGGTTGGGTAGACGCCCGACCTTATCTTAATCAATATTAATACTTATATTATAGGTAGGTTAGGTTACCTTTATGCTTTCTTAACATTTGTGTATCCACAATTTGCAAGACAAGATTTTATGATTTTTGATGTACTTATTTGACATATTGAGTCTAATATTTTTTTTTAGTTGAAAGCCTGGGTTATACGTCATTAGTGTCATAACATTACGAACATCAAACAATGACGACAAAAAAGTGAGAAAATGATCCTTTCTTAATTCTTTAACATATGGTGCGTAGAAATATACTACTATTAGTGATCATTTTCAAAGAAAATAGCGTAAAAAATATATATTTCACTTTATTTCGATGTGAAAAAAGTTTTTTGAAAATAAACAAAATAAATTATGTATAATTTTTGAACTTTTACCTGTCATATTATGACATAAACAATAATATAAAACTGTTTTCAAAATTAGTCAAATAGCCTATTATCGTTAGAAATTACTTCTGAATACAAGTCATTTCCAACAAAAATCTTATACAAAAATTTATTACCAACTGTGGTAGAGCTAATGGTTCAATGGCAGCCGAAATTTATACATTACGTGTTTTTGGGCGACCGATTTGTAAACGATAAATGATTTGACCACATAATTTGTACAAACACATTTACTAGTTATGCGGTAGTTTTATATCGGGTTGCTATTGCAAAATCTCAACCATATACAAAATTAAAAACATAATTTGTAATAGTCTACACAAAATCATTCCTTTTCCTAAAAATTAAATAATCCTCAAACCAAAAAAGGTTTAATAATTAACATAATATTTAAAGAAGTCATTAATTTAAATGAGGGAAAATGCGAGTACGTGCGTAGCAACCCCAATGACGAAATTTGGTACGTTAGTAGGTACCTATAGATATTCTATGGATGAACGCATTATAAATGCCGTCCTATTTTATAGCTATGGTCATTCATATCAGTTACGAAGTTAATTTATGAAAATTTAATCGTGTCAATCGTTTAGATCAAATATGGAAATGCCGCCTGACGGCATTTTAAGAATCTTTTTTCATTAACTTCAATTGATGCGGATTCAATGCGGCTTATGCCTGCTTAGGCTAAAAAGAAAAAAAGTTTGGTTAATTTTAGTAAAAGCTTTTAGCTTTTTAGCTTAATCCTAAACTAGGTACATATCTAACTGCTATCTATTTAACTTTAAAGTAACGAACTAGAAATTGTCATAGTTTGATAAAATCTTGAGTTAGTTGGGGGCGACGGGGCATAGGCCTCAAGACGTTCTGTAAACTTAAAATCTCCAAGATAGTTTTGTAATTACATGTGTATTGGCGCGGTATCAAATATAGAGAATACACTAGACAAACGAAAAAGGAAATGAAGATATTCAAATGGCTGGTGCCCGATCTGGGATTAAGATTATAATTATTATAAACTTGGGACTTGCTGCGGCTTCTCACGATATGATTATAAATCTTCGAAATTCTATTTTTATCTAGTATTGTACACAGGCAGGCCTTGTATTATACACATAAACCGGTAAAATAAGAAGTATCCGTATCAATGACCGTTGCGTAGTTTAGAAAAAGTTAGCGGTGAAACAAGCAGAAAAAAAGCGCGACTTAGTTCTATACTATTTAGATAGTATTACGGCCCAAGCAGTTATATACACGCAATTAAGTTTATTGTTGAGATCAACAAGTTTTGTGTAATATACATTTTCACACCGTTATAAATTATTATCATATTTCTATCAAGCTGTAAACAATTCACGGTTTGGCTGTTTTTAGCTAAAAGACTAGACACAACATTTTAAAAATATTGATAATGACATCTTTGATCAACGTCAAAAATGTATCTTTTAATTGAAAGATGAAAATTGATTAGAAATGTAGATGTCAATCATTATGACCTATATTTTCGGCAAAATAAAAAAAAAATATTTTATTTTATTTATTTTGTCATCATACTAAGCAAATCAAATAAATTAAATAATTATTTTATCGTTTGAAATAATCCACTAATATAATAATATAGGTACTAGCACAGATGGACAAAACTCTCCTCGTTTGGTCTTTTTTTTACTTTGTCATGGGACGCTGAAAATAAACAAAATGTTTTGCAAACAAATGGTTTCCTGTTAGAAAATTGTCCGAAATGGTCTTATAACAGGACACGGAAGGGTCGAATAATCCTGTATCAAAAGGTCCAACTGAAACAAGGATTTTTCAGACAAGGGCTTGGAGAAGCTTATATTTTGGGTAGGGTACAAACCATTGGCACTAAAATGTCATAAAACTAAGAATACGTCAGTGCGTTAATTTATCTAAAATTTATTGGTAAAGGGTTATAAATCGTGTGTCGTAAATTCATCTGACAGTTTTCCATTGAGGATGCGTATCAATGAGGGTAATGGTAATTTTCTACGGGAAAGGTAAAAATAAACTGTTCCTCTTCATCGTGTGGGTATTATATACCCATTTTTTTTGGATATTGAAGGAAGCAGTTTCATTAGGCATATTGTTTATTACAATTGTAGAAAAATATGGTATTTTCGGATACCAGCATCATGTCGTCATAGTAGGAGACTCATTTGGGTGATTGGCTAGTTCGTGCCTTGTAAAACTATCTTGTAAGGAGAACTATTCTAGTTACTAGAAGCGGTTAACAATAACGTGGCGATTAATCATAGATTCACATCTTCTTATAGTGTCTCAGAGTTATTATATCTTCCAGTACATTTGCAATGGTAGTGTCGAACTCAACACAATATGCATAAAATACAACACGCATTACATTAATTGCATGTGAGTACTTAATTTTTTTGACCTGACACCTATAATCGCATTTATGCCCTTTTAAAACGAATATCCACAAAAACAGTAAAAAAACGTATTTAATCGAAAAGGATAACATTAAAAAGGGCGCATGTCCACTCAGTGGTGCGTAATATAAGGGCAGTCGGGACTCGGATCAAATTAAACCCTAATTCCGCAACATTTAACCGGAATTTTTAATATATTTTAAAACGTGATGAGTTTCTCTAATGAGTTATTACCTACCTACTACTGTAAATCTTTGCTTTAATGACTAAAGCCGTTTTAATGTCGAATAGCGCAAATTTATATTTACAAATTAAGTTACCTTTATATAGAGGCAATAAGGTAATTTTAAATGTAAAGGATACATATTATTTTATTAATATTCTTATAATAAAATCCACTGAAGTAGAAAGAGACTAGAGATGCTGAAAAGGTTAAAAATATAATATACGAAATTATTCTCAAATAAAAACATTGACTAAATCGCCATCATAGAATTATTAAATTAGACAACATAGATTGTCGCCTAATTTGTAAACTGAATTTCATTCGATTGTCTAGTATTTTGGGAATCTGGTATGGAAACAAAGGAATATATAGGTAAGTACGCCATTTAACTCTAAAACGTCATAATTTTGTATTTTATACGAGTAACGAAGATTTAAAGCTCTTTGACAGTACATAAAGAATAACTGTATTGATAAAGTTGCCATCATTCCTATTAATAACAAATGATTTTACAAAACTTACTTTATAATATATATATTGATAATGTTCTCACCTATATAACGTACGACAATTCCTTTTTACTCAATTTGTTCAGTCAGGAAATGTTTAACAACTCGTACTTAGTTTGCTAAAATTCAGGGTAATACCCGCCCGTGTTTAATTGCCAGCATACAAAAACAAATGTTGACCGTCAAGTGCTTACCGCGACATTTTGCGATTTTTAAACTAAATAAAATTATGTATAGATCAAATTTGTTGCTTTAAAAAGTTGTAGTAATTTAGAGACATCTATTTTAATAAGCTTAATGGTACCTAAGGCAAATGATCAACCTAATGGTAAATGTTTACCGTAATCGAAGATATGAAATGTTGCATACGTAGCAAAAACAATACCTACTAATATAATTGAAATGTTGCCGATAATAAAGAAGAAAGGGAGAAACTGAAAGTAAACGAGACAGAGGTGATTGGACGTCCGGCGTTCGTACTCATCAACCGAAAAGCTTTAATGATACTACTGCTTTACGTATATATTATATTTTTAATTGTGATATTGGGCAGATAATCTACCGGACGATCCAGCTAATGCATGTAATCATGCAGAATTTTCACGTCAAAAGCTTTCTAAACCACGTACACGCAACTTTAGCGGGTCCAGAACAGAACACAAAGGTCAACCGTGTCTAAATTGTTCTCGCTTTGATGCGAACTTTGTTTTATAGCCAAGAACCCTTATTTAGTTGCGCGGTTTCACCAAGCCGTGCAAACCGCAACTGACAAATAAATTTATATTATTTCCAACGATAAGGTAGGATATAGAGAGTTTTCTTACTCAAATTAAAGCAGCATAGCTGTGGAAGTGCCTTCACTAAAAGTCGCGTTTCCTTTAGGCAACTTTTGGAGCGCGACATGTTGCACAACACGTTGTCCACCATGTCGATGCAATATGGATACGAGGCTTCAAGAGCTCTGTAGCTATAATAAATGTACCTACTTGATTTTTTATTAACCTCTATTGTATAATACATTCCGTGCCCCATATATTTTAGATTTAAAGTCCATTTAAATTAATAGTTTATATATTTACATTGTAATCATATTTTCTTATAGCCTGGTCCGAAACCGTAATCGGATTACTTAAAATCTTCGGACCTAGGGACGTTTGCTAAAATATTATTTCTAAATATTTTAAATCGTTTTAGCGAAAATCTATTTTCTATTTTTCTTTTGAGCCGAAGTTAATCCGAAACACGAAGACAGGGATTATGAAGGGACAAAATCAAGCGTCTTAACCTAGTTTTGAAGATGATGCGTACTAGCTTGTTTGGATAAAAGTTGAAATTGACGAATACTGTAATACAAGTGGAGTCGATATAGCACAGTATCCATAATCTTCTATATTATAGGTCAAAATAAATTAGTTTTCTTTGTAAACATTTATTTTGTATTTTGAACTAGATGATTGCGCATGGCAACAGAACCGAGAAGGCGAAAAACACGTTTTTAGGATAAAACATGTGTATAAACGTCCATGAAGCTGTCGTTGATTATGCTTTTTACATTCTCGTGCGCTGTAAGATAAAGCTCGAAGACACATACGCGAACAACGTATTCGCGTACGTACCTTCGAGCGCCTCTACATGTGACGTCTCTTTGAATTTACAGTTTGGGGTTCATATAAATTGTCACCTTTATACGAGCAAGTGAAATTTACTGCACGGGGTTGCAGATCTTGCATTGGAAAAATATCAGTCGAGAAAAGGAGTATATATATATATATATATATATATATATCCACAAATGTGTCTTGAGCCAAAGACTACCTTTAAACTTTCGCGTTGCATGATTTAATAGAACTAAATATACGGGAATACCTCGTCACTTGCAGTCCGTTACGACTTCATTGAAGAACAGAGCCTACGATCTGTGTGACCCTGAGCATTTAGAGCAAGAACTCGATCATGTTCAGGAGGTACTTAGTCAAAATGGATATAAAGTGAACAGGCGACGGAAGCAACCAACAAAAAGGGATAAACGTCCAGAGGTCAACCGGCAACCTGCCTTTTTGCCCTACATTAAAGGTGTGACTGATAAGATAGGAGACCTGCTTAAACAATACAGCATCAGCACAGTCTTTACACCTGGGGCCAAAGTAAACAGCATGGTAGGCACGCCAAAGGATGTTTTGCCCCTACAAACTCCGGGCGTTTATAAGATCAGCTGCAGCTGCGGTAGTTCGTACATAGGCCAGACTAAGCGGACTATTGCTGAAAGGGTCAAAGAACATATCGCCGCTGTAAAGAATCGACAGACCAGCAAATCAGCGATTGCCGAACATATTCTGCAAACGGACACCAATCATTGGATTGAATTTCATCATACGCAAGTCCTCTCCACTGATCGTACCTACTACTCTCGGGTGGTACGAGAAGCTATTGAAATTAAGAAACATACAAACTTCAATAGGGAAGACGGCTTTAAGCTCTCGGCTACGTGGAATCCAGTGATTCAAATTACACAACCTCGCTTTGCGCAGTCGGTTAACGCTCGGAATACGGACGGCATACAGAATAAGGACACTGTCAGTGTGTTTTGTGATACTACGTGGAAAGACAAAAATGTGAGGGTAGATCTAGAATCTACTTCGCATACGGAGCCGTGACATCGCCACATCAGTCTGCTTGTGACCACGGCCGGTGTAACCTGGTCGAAACGTCAAGCAAAATAAGGTATGTAAATACCTAATGCATGATCGCGTGAATTCCCGTATATTTAGTTCTATTAAAGACTACCTGTTTCTAGTGTGAGAATAATAGTTTTTAATGGATTACCATACAGACAATGTGGGTAGTAATTAGATTTATCTTCGTGAATCACTTAATATCTGTTCGGGGTATCTATCAGGTAGGCCCAAGCCTACATTATTCATGGAAAAGGGATAGGCTTGGACTAGATAGATACTAAATGATACTTGACGGAATAATCGAATATTTCGTATTCATGGAATTCACCACAACTAGCAGTAGAATCAGCGAAAAATGTTGAAATCTTTGAAAGAAGCTTATTACTTATATGTACATTTAAGGATTAAACAGTTATATATGTATATGTCAAAATCCATACAATATCCCAACGCCACCAATTCCAAGGGATAAATTATCCCATATAAATTCCAACGGGTTAAGCCCTGAGAGAGACAGGTGATAATTTATGGGAGTGTGACCTCACTTGTACAGAGAAAAGGGGGTGCATAAAAGTTTTTGATACTTCTATAATAAAAGCAGTTTGCGATAAAGAGGTCAGAGCTACAAAGGCTGTTTTAGTTCAGAGATTGATGACTTATTTATGCATACATTTTTGTTATAGCTAGTCGTTTGGATAGTCATGAATGTTCTACGTATATTTTTCTGTGGTTTCAGCGAATTAGAGCAGGCAACGACCCTTGGGATGTTTTGTGGGTAGGACCGTGACCGTTACGCTACCATGACTATTACTCTACTGTTGAAGTTTCAATATTTGCATGGCTGGAATGTATTTCAGAACATTTACCTAATTTTATGACTAATAAAAGTTACTTTATATGATTAAATCATCATAGTAACAGCAGATGGCCGTCTACTGCTGGCCGTAGGATGCCTTAAGTTTCGAAACTTGCCAATATTTGTCTGCAAGTGACTCCACTCCGCCTTATAGTAAGCAGTAAAATCCAGAAGTGTTGGCCACCATTTCAGAAGCCATTCTTTTAAAAGTGCTGGCATGGTGACTTCACTTTATGAAATCCACGTCTACGTCCAGCTTAAAAGACACAGGATTAAAATTAGATAACAATAGAACCTATTATCTCTCCCATTTTTCTCGTATCACACAATACATGCAAGCCTATATTGTATTGATAGAATTTGCTCAAGCCTTTGACACGAGCTTTAAAACCGACAAAGCCTTTGCCAATATCGCTGGTATTCAATTCGCATATTTAATATCCCGTAAAAGCCAGTGGTAGATATTTGAAGTTATGTAGAATCTATGGCATATTATGAAAAGAAGTCGGTAGGTGAAAACTCTATTGGAATTTGACTATTTTATATACTTACTAATATTATAAATGAGAAAATTTGTGTGTGTGTGTGTGTTTGTTACCACTCAGTGCCTAAACAGCTGAACTGATTTCGATGAAAATTGGTATGTATAGTCGACCAAAAAATTTCTTTACCACCCATAAGCTACTTCTCCACCTGAGTTAGCGTTAATGTTAATGTTAGCGTTAGTAAATGTGGCAAACTACGCTTTAATTTAATGGTCAAAAAAGCCTGTGACCACATTAACCCATCGCTTGCTTAGAAGTTGATCTGTGATTTCTATTGTGTCTCATGTTATAGTACACAAGAGGTTAAGGGAACTGCGCCGTTAAAAGCTATTTTTAATGAGATCACGCGTTAACTGTTCATGCCACCTCGGAAGAGCGCCCAATCACGATGGAGGTTGAAGCAGCTACATTGATGACAGTAATGAGCGTGCTAAATTATGATATGTATTTAAGCAATTTAAAAATAAGAAAAGTATTGAAAAAAAGGTGGGAATTGCTAAACGGTTCTAATGATATTGTAGTTTTGGATCCCAGGATCTAAAACTACATTCTCTACCAAAACTACAAAAACAGAACCATTCCTGGAGAGATGGTTCTGTTTGAGGTAATTCTGAAAACTCTAACACTTTCTCATACGACCAGTTCATTATTTCTGACAACAATTCAGTTTCCGCCAAAAACAATTATGTACGTCCTTACTCCGCGCGTGCGCCGCCTAGAATGAGAGGCAGTTAATATAGCCAACGTCGCATGAAAACCCTTTGATGTGCCAAAAAAACTGCCATCCGAGCTATCGCCTAACGTCTAACGTCATCAACAATGCCGCAACCCTTTATCGGCAATAAACTGTTGACCTTGGCTACATCTGTGTAATGTCTTGGGTAACGCCTTAATTAACGCGTTACGACGCAGGTGGAGCAGCATTAGAGTAAATGTCGTTTGCATTTATATTATCACAAAAAAATAATGTCTATTTTTGCTTGCAAGTTGCCTCCGTACAATGACATTGTGACTATCTTGTTGACCCTTATTGAATTTTAATTTTAATGGAAATTTTAGTCAAAAGTGGTAAAGGAAATATGTGGTCGACTATACATAGTTCGTCAACAAATATTTGTTCCGGGTCTATTAATTACATGTTTGTAAAGTACTTTGCGACATGCCTTGTTTTCTAATTAAAGTGAATTCTTTTCACACAGCTAAAACAAATAAATTCATTAAGGTGGTTCCGACGAAATTTCGACGAAATCCGCTACTTTCATCTCGATAATTGAGTAGATTCTAATGCTATTTATTCTTTTTTTTTTTGCCAACAATATACTTTGATTCATGAACTTTAGAATAGTAGAAGAATTATTTACAATAATTGATTATATAACTTATACCAACGATATTAAAACAACGTGATTTCACTTATTTTGAAATATTACTTTGTAATTACTATAGTTATAAATATAAAAGTTATATTGAATCAACCGGAATAAACCAAATGTCAACTCTGTAGGTTTATTTCATTTATTAGGATAATGTTTCAATAGTTATTGATAATTTGGCTGAATCAGCGTCGCAGGGGCTCTGCGCGGGCGACGGGAGGCAGAACGGCAGAGCGGCGCAAGCCCTTCTGACGGACGGACGTATGCGGTTTTTTTAAAAATTATTTACGTAATTCAATAATTGCAAATTTAATAATATCAAAAAAAATATTGTGTGGATAGATTTAGTGTTGCAAATAAATTAGATTAGTTATTTAGATTTTTTTAGTGTATTAAATACGTAGGTATTTACCTACATTTATTATTATTTTTCATCAAAATGACTAAAATTTCACGACTGAAACAAATACAAATGCAAAGGATTCAATAATAGAATATCCTGTAAGTAGGTATATACCTACCTTCATATTTTTAGTAAAATACCTTCTTTGAGATACTTACCTAGGATATCCTTTAATTATGTTTAGTTCCACGTAAACTAGGTAGCAGGTGGTGAGGCTATTGTCGCTCGTGATAAGATCAAGGCAACACCAGGCCTCAAGAATCAGTAAATTCCTGCTGTTATATACCCTAGGGGTATGAATATGAGCTTGCTACAATATTGTCTATGTCTACTATCATTTCGAACTAGGTGTGTGGTAGGTGGGCACATGAGTAAAATATCTAACTTGGATATTTACTCATGTGGCAAGGGCGCTTTCCGATTCCGACCGACGCGACGCGACGACGACGACGCCGGCGTAGGTACGAGGTGCTTCGGTCGGAACACGAACGTCGGCGTCGGTCGTACAACTAGCATAGAACTCAAATTACAATGATTATACGTGACATGCGTCGGTTTGCGACCTAGTTAGGTACCTACACAAAACAACCATACACGCTGCTGTTAGCTACCTAACTATCTACGTTATCTTGCACGAGCATAAATACCTATACATTCTATATATACATACGGTGTGTACTTGAATATTCTATCGGTAAGTAATACCGATAAAATATTCAAGTATTTACCTCGTTAGATTTTTTTTCATGAGCTGATAAAATCAGTGATAAGATACTAGGCTAAAGTAAATACCTACCCTTCTACTTTCAATGCATCTTATTTTGATTTATTTATTTGATTGCAAGAAAGGAAGAAAAAAGGCTTTACAAAACGTCTTAGTCTCTAACCAAACTAAAATATTTGAAGACTGTGAAATTATCACAATTAGGTAAATTAAAAATCCTACTCTCTGTTCCTTTATTATCGTACTATATGAATTTTTAATCCTAAAATTAAATAATATATTGTTGAGTGCCTACTGGACATAACAAAACTAATACCGTATTTTTCGAGTAATAGGTGTATGTAGAAAGTAATAGACCCGGCACGGTGGCACAGTATAAAGAATTCTACTCTTTTTTTGTACAGTCTTTACCTAACTAGGTAAAGGCAAAAGAATTATGGTTTAGCACTCTATGTATGTATGTATGTATCTTTATTATATTATATTATAAGTGTATGTACTGTAAAACTACCCCGTGACGTCGTCCGCATGGATCCGTTACTTAGCGATAATATTACATTAGTTCTACTTTACCGATTTTGCATTATATTATACATTTACAATACTACAATATGTACGTACATACAAATATATGTATGTACACATATATTTGTATGTACATATTGAAGTAATCTATACTTATAATGAATCTCTAGCGAGGTAATTTTCACGGTACATCCAAATCACTCAAACAGTGGGTACAATGCGTCTACTTTGGCAATTGTTCGTGTTACTTATTTTGCTAAGGGTACATGATATTGTGTACCTTACGTACGGGCACTTACTAGAAGATAATCAACATTTATTTATTTATTGAAAAAGTATTTACAATATCATTACAGATAAAAACCCAATACGATATCATAAAAAACCTAAAATTAAAAACACTAATTACTAAATAAATATATCTACTTATCCAATACTATACATTTTTGTGCAACATCCTTGAATTTTGATAGGGTACATTGAAAATATCAATTTCTATAGAAATAATGATATACACATAGGAATGATGACGCTTTGTTTAAAGCATGTGTAACTGAAAATCCTTATCAGCTCCGTCATTTGAATTCAGTTTTGCTGGTGAATGGTGCTGTTTCAAATTCAGTGCAGTGGTGGCCATACAGAGTAAAGATACTGTGGGAGAAAAAGGAAATAAAGAGGACCGAGGAGGTAACTATGCCTTCGGACCACTGACTTTCAGACAAAACTTACACTTTACGTCGTTATGTACATCTCCAGCCAAACCGCTTCACCTCCATTACCAACTTTAGGTCATCGGCAAACAAGAGAGGGGTAGAGCTATTGACGACTGCAGGCAGGTCGTTCACCATCAAAATGAAGAGCAAAGGTCCCAAGTTGCTACCTTGACTCACGCCGGATCTCGTGAAGTAAGGTTCAGAGATATACCCATTACAGTCCACGTACTGGCATCTGTCCCGTAAATAGCTAGCAAAGAAAGTCAGGGTATGCGGGGTGCATCCCACGCTTGCTAACTTCGTCAACAGGACATCATTATCAACGGTGTCGAAAGCCTTTTTGAAGTCGAAATATGCTACGTCCACTTGCCCCCCAGCATCCACCGCCGGCATCAGGCATGTCATCATCTGCAGCAAATTACCTGTCGTCCCTCGTCCTGGGCGGAATCCATGCTGCGCGTCAGACAGCTGACTGCTTATCTGCACGTATAGGGAGCTATGGATCGCCGCCTCGAACACCTTTGCCGGGGTACACAGGACCGCTACAGGCCTGTAATCGCTGGGCTCTGAGCCTCCCTTACCCTTGGGTACCGGCACAACACGGGTCAGTTTCCAACTATCAGGAAACACAGCGGTCTCGATACATACGTTAAACAGATGTAGCAACGGTTCGGCTAGTACCTCGCGACAGTCCCTAAATAGGTAGGAGGGTATACCATCCGGGCCCACCGAGCGCTTGGGCTGCAGGCGGGCGAGCGCTCGCCGCACGTCGACGAGGCTGAGCGGCGCGAGGTGCACCCGCAAGCCGGGCGCCGGCGACGGCGCCGCGCTGGCCGCTGCTACGCTTAGCACGGCGGGTTCCGGATTATACACAGACTGAAAAAAAGTCACAAACGCCCGCGCACTTTCAGAATCCGATAACTCTCGTTCGTTTATTATTAACTTACGCTGTCTCGAGTTACCTTTCTTTGATCTTACATAGTCCCAGAACGCACGCGGCTCCTTTGCTAGGTGACTTTGTACGAAGTCACAGTACTGGTCATGTGCTCGTTCGATCTCCGCCTTCACTCTCGCGCGGCACTCAGAGAACGCCTCATAATCACTATGCCTTTTACTAGTTTTGTACTGTTTGTGCAATTTGTGCTTAAGCTTAATATCAGCAATGATACCATGCGTATACCATACAGGGTAGTTGTACCTCGTATTTGCTCGTATTAGGTCCCGCTTATTCTAAAAGATCTACTTCCGTAAAATTTTTGCTAGCTATACAATATACAGAACGATTTACTGAAGTTATATTTGTGATATCCAGATGAACCGAAAATAAATAAGGAAAATGAAAATATGTTAATTCATATAGGTTAATTAAATTAACACTTATGAACGTCAAAGTTTACAAAATGTCAGCAAATTAACCTACAACCAGTTCGCTGACAAAGTAGAGCCATGAGAAGAACTGGCAAGAAACTCAGGCCACTCATTTTAATCGCCAGGTTATTACAATTTTTGTAAGTTACAGTTTCAAGTAGCATGCAAAGTGACACAGGCAATACACTTAACTCTATAGGTAATTAAATACTTACAGCTTTCTATGTTGCAAAGAAAAAATTAAAAGTAAAATGCGTGCTTTACAGGCTGCCTCAATTTGCATATTGCTACAAAAGTACGAAAAGTCAGGGAGAAGTCAAGGGGAGTCAAGGGAAAGCCAGGGAGAAGCGAGGGAGAAGTGAAGAGAAAGTGAGGGGAATGTGAGAGGAAAGTGAAAGGAAAGTGAGAGGAAAGTGAGGAAAGTGACGGGGAAGTTAGGGGAAGTGAGGGGGAAGTTAGGGGAAGTTAGAAGTGAGGGGAAGTGAGTGGAAGTGAGGGGAAGTGAGTGGAAGTGAGGGGAAAGTGAGGGGGAAGTGAGGAGGAAGTGAGGAGTGAGGGAAAAGTGAGGAGTAAATGAGGAGGAAGTGAGAGGAAAGTGAAGGGGAAGTAAGGGAGATGGGAGAGGAATGGAGGGGGAAGGGGGGACAAGGCAGGAGCTCTCGAATGCAGGGAAAGGGATAAGAAGTGATAAGAAGGGAGAAGAAAATGAGGGGAACGAAGGAGAAGAAATGGGGAAGTGCTAGAGAAGAGAGGAGAAAGAGTAGGCAAGGTAGAGAGAAGTGGAGGAAAGAGCAAGAGATGCTCGAGGAGAGGCAAGGGATGCTGAAGAAGGTGAAGAGGAGAAGAGGGAGGTGAGGAGAGAAGCGGAAACTGTGGAGAGTGGAGAAAAAGGGCGATAGGGAATGAGGGGAAGGGAAAAGTTATTGTAGTGAATATTTGCCTTTGTGTATTGTATTTTTTTTTTACGAGGGATATCTTTAGGTAGGTGAAAGAGGGTTTGTATGAATGGGAGATTAAAAATACTATGGAAAACAGTATTTAAACAATATAAAAATGTCTATTGGAAAAATCAATATTCACGCGAGCGAAGCCGCGGGCAAAAGCTATCTATATACATAAAAGCAAAAGGTCACTCACTCACTCATCACGAAATCTCAGAAACAACAAGTGCTAGGAATCTCAAACTTTGCATGATCGTTCCTATTAGGATATAGGTGCTCACTTAGACGGGATTTTGCAAAATCCATCCTCTATGGGTGTATAAAGGGGTGACAAAGTTTGTATGAAACTTCTATAGTTTTTATAGTAGGATTACCAAATTACTAGAAAATACTCTTTTTTTAATATTCAGAAACTACCCTTATTAAGTGAGCAAATAAGAGTCGAAGTTTGTGTGAAAGTGGTTCATCAGTTTTAGCGGTAGCGGGTTTAATTGAGATTCGCCATAGAGATGGATAATACTGATATTTATTACTGATACAATGTACGGTTGCCGTAAAATCTGGCACCCATCTGAATTTTCACGCGAACGAAGTCGCGGGCAACAGCTAGTCTATAGTATGTATGTATTTACAAAAAAAAAAGTATATAAGTAGTATATCAGTTGTTTAGTACCCATAACACAAGCAAATATAATTGCTTAATTTGGGGCTAAGATGGCTCTTTGTGAATGTGGTAGAATATTATTATTATATTATAGTTATAAGGTGCATTTTATGCTTTTTGTTTAATTATCTCAATTTTGGCATATGTGTGGATTGGTTCCTTTTTGCATAAGTAGGTCCAATTGTTTTTTTATGCTTATTAGTTTAAAGTGTAAGTTAAACTTACTTGTGATTTTTATTATTAGTATCTACATTTGTTTTTATTATAAAGTGGTTTGTAAGTCAATTTAAATTTTATAAAAACCATGTTTTAAATTTATAATAATTGATGCGATACCTATAATCTTGTTTTAAGGGAAGTTTTGTGTTAGTTGTAAGTTTAAAAAATGAGTGTATTTTAATAACTTTTAACTTCAGTTTGATCGATAATGATCTAATACTTTATAATTCTGTTGCGTTAAAATGCCGTTAAACTATAAGGTTTTAAGTTTAACCGCGTTTAAGCGTAACAATGAATCAACTTTTGTACTCTTATTTAAACACATTTATAGACTACCAGACTTAAAAGCAGTGAACGGACGTTAACCACGTTTAACATGAGGTAGTTCCACAAGTATTAATGATAAGCTAAATTGACATTATGTGCTATACCGACATTTTAGTTATAATTAAGTTCTTTTGTTTTTTAGGTTTTTAACAAACAATATTTTTTATGAAATAGAGACACTAAAATGCCGTTACGCTAAGCGTAGTGGCATTTTAGCCGCTGATCTATTAGATTTTTGTAACACCAATGGTATACTAAAACGCAAAAAAACGTTTTATTATAAAATTTAATTATATTTACAAACTGACAGGAGAATAAATTGAAAGTATTTCATTTGATCTATATCTTGGTACCTTTAAATCTCAAATAATTGTTGTCATTTGTAAGTGACAACGGTTTCAATTTTTGCCGCGTTTTTTGAGTGTTTACTCAAAACTCGACTTTGGCAGTTAACGGCATTTTAGTTATACCACGGTAGAGCTGGATTTTGAGTTTATTGGTTTAACCCACAGTAGTTATTTTTATTTCTACTACATATTTAACAAACGTCATGATTCTAAACACTCATCTTTGCTTTCGCTACTATATAAATAATAAATATATAAATAATATATACTAAAAAATATACATACTTACTAAACGAAATAATAAAAGATACTAAAAAAATAATTCATTATTTTCGCGTCTATCAGATTTTAGCTCTGCGGTTTCAGACAAGTAAGGTCATTGTCTTATAGTTGTGCTACTGCTACTTGACGCTAGAGGGCGGACTCGCACGCAATGTTTTTTTCGGGTGAGGCGCGGGGTGGTGAGGAAGCGAAATGCTCAAGGTCATATGTGACGGAACGCCCTTAAAACAGCGCAGCGTCAAAACAATACGGGCTATAACAATGAAGCAATCACAAAGAAAACCCTCCAAAGTAGCCCAAGCAACAATTGATCGACAATCATCTATTTCTCAATTACATCATTAATAGTCACTAGCGACGCACCCCGGTTTTGCACGAGGATGTCAATATATTACAATATAATTACAAATCTTTGAAATTCACCGGATTTCTATAAAAATAAAGTCGCTATTTTTCCTGGTCTGTATTGTATTCACTATGGTTCAAAGCATTTGTTCCAGGTTTAAAAGTTTGATATAATATATGTGGGTAGCTAGTTACCTATAAATAATGTATAAACCTTTTAAAATAAATTATATTATAATAAATATAATACATATCACAACAACTACACACAAGGCCACCTAGACCCAAAGTAAGCATATATTATATAGCTGTTATGGTTTCTAGAATTCGGGTATATATACTTAAATACTTCTTTTTTTGTAAATACTTACTTAATATACATAGAAACTCCCAGACCAATGCAAACGGACATGTTCATGCACACAAATATTTGCACTGAGCCGGAATCGAACCCGCGACCTCTGCGTGGCAGTCCATATACAGTACCGCCGAACCACAGACGTCGTCAATTATATAAACGATAGTAAAAAGTCGAACGTTTTTAGAAGAAGACAGCGGAGAAACCAGCCTGTTATTGTCCCACTGCAGGGCTAAAGCTTTTTCTCATACAAAGAAGGGCATGAGTCACCACACATGCTCAAAGCAGACTGGCGATTTTTTTTCTTCACCGTCGAGAAAGAGAAAGGAAAAAAAAGTATACTAAAGTTTATTAGAAACTAATATATGAATTCAATAAGTTTGCTCAGATTTATTCGCGAAGCTGGTTAGCTTGATCAAAGGGAAGGGTACAATGCGGAGGCGATACCTGAAATATTGGGGTCGGATTGAAGAGTTATTTACGATGGGTGGCTGTATCAAGGTAGTATTTCTTGTTTTAAATGTGGTTACGGTTTTGTGGTTACGTTTGTGTTGGGTACTCAATTTTAGTAAAATTTTCATTTTAGGTTTTAATTTTCTTGGTACTTATTATTTGTCATTAGTACCTATTAAATACTGGATTTAAACGTCTTATGGGATGTAGACTGCCTCTGTGCTTCGATGGTACTGTGTATGGATTCACTAGGTCTATGGTTTCGGGTTTTATTCCTGGGTCTGGTAAAGTGATATTGGGTTTTTCTGTCGAGAAATTTACAGTATTAGCCCGGAGTATAAAATTGTGCCCGATATTGGCAACAGGCTCGTCCCCTGTTACATGGAACCCGATAATAAAATGGCGAAACGTGGGTTGTTAAACATCTATGCCTACCCGTTCGGAGATAAAAGGCGTGAAGCTAAGTATGTATGTATTTTTGAATGTAGTTTACTTAGATTTTATAATCTTTCACGGTTTCTTCTCTTTTGTTGTAACTCCTCCATTTTACTTCTGCATTAAATTCGTTGCGGCGTCTATAAACGCAGTTTACTACTATTTACTGAGTCTACTTATTATTGAGTCTTGAATAATAAAATTAATTGTATGGAATTTTTGGTACCTATAATAATATAATTTGTTAGCCTTCATATGGTGGCTGAAATTCAAACTTCGACTAGGCATTGCTTCGGTTTAGCTTAACATTTACAAGACAGCAGAAATTACCTACTAGGTATTATTCATCTTAAAACTTTACAGTGAATTGATTATACTTTGACCGGTCTTAGAAATCGTAAGGGCGTATCTTTCACAAAAATAAAAATGAATGCCTATAGGAAAAATAACTTCCGAATATATTATCGAAATAAACAAAAAGGAACATAAATTCTCATAGACAATCCATGCTCGGCAAATATTTTGTGTTATATCGAGACATGATCAGTGAGACGTATGATGATCAATAATATATTACGTATTGTTCTCGCATGAAACATAGGTCTTACGTCGCTCGTGGGTACTACCGATTGGAAAACCGAATGTGGTTGTACGGTTTTTATTTTCTTTTATTGACTTTTGGTAATTGTAGGTATAATTCTCGTTGTGGACAATCTTGACCAATATACAGCATCACGGTGCTAACTTGCTAGGTGTAAGAGCAAGAGTTACACACACGAAACGCTAGCTACTCGCCTATATGTCTCATATAAGAGACGTATAAGTACTTATATTACATTATATTGCACACTAGAGCAGCTCTATGTAAAGGCACTTTAAAAATATACTATTTACGGATAATCTTTTGCACAGCCGACTACTTTACTGAGACAGTCAAGGGCACAACGATTTAAAACTATATCACAGACTTAGTTAACTTCTTCAAAACGGGACAGCACGCAAAGTCGCCATTAGTTCTAGTCTCTTAAGCAAAATTAGACATTACAAAGTCTATATAAAGTTCAGAATGGTACTTTCAGCCTAAGTATACGCGTTGTATTACTTACTTTAATAGCACTAACCACTTCATACTCAGAAAATTTCTTTGAAAGAAGCTACACGAAGGACATATGTCCCCTGGGTCTTTATTTAGACGTCTTGGCTTTTAACAAGGCTTGAGAGACTCTATTGTATAATTTTTCAATGAATATAAGAGACTGTCGTGTTGTTGGTTATATACAAACCATAATATATAATGTAGCATGTGTGTTTTCTAAGACATTACTGACTCCCCGTGAAGAAAGACATCGAGGAAAACTTCTTCGAAAATCTTCGGAAAAACATAAGTTTAAAAGTCGGAAATACGCTTTGAATAAGCATGGAAATTAATGGTACAGTTCCTTATCTATGAACTGACCATGAGAAGTGCGCTTTACCATGCATTTAGCTATTTATTCAGCTGTCATTTAGAAAAAAAAATTACGTAGGTACTTAGTCTACGTGAATTCGGCTATAGCTAAGCTTACATCGTAGATGACATTGAAAAAGTGTTAAACAATTAGATTATACACCACGTATCTATATAGGCGTTTATATACTTATATATGAATTTTCTACCGCTGCGGCTGGCTGATTAATGTCGTGACGTCAGAGGCACAGCCTCCCTTAACGATTCATTACGCGGTGGGTGAAATCGACCGATATGCACAACAATAACCCATTTTGTGTAAACAGTAATATTTTATTTATACACTGAATTTGAATTGTTCTGGTACGGTAGCGTACTACAGTATTGTATGCCGTCGTACCTAATGCGGTCTACTAAAGGTAGCAATTGACGGCCTAGACCATTCCACTGCCTAATATTGTGACTTAACTAAATGTAATAGGTACTTAAGTTCTCACGTTCAAACGTACATATTAGGTGAACACATAATTATGTACGCCTGAGTCGCACTTAAAGTATATTCCTATAACCTAAAGTCGGCTAATACTCGCTGTAGTCTAGTACCGTAATATCGTGGTGGTACGATACCGTACTATAATATGCGGTTTTCTGTTCATATCGTCCGGTCGTGTGTTGCATATTGACTACTACTAGAGTGGCCTTTGAAGTCCTTTTGATGTATCAATTACGCATAATTAATTTCATCAACTAAAAGCAATTGAATTTTTTAACTCTTTTTATTAAGGAAGGTCATACCCACCCAAAGGAGCAGAGTGGTAGCCATAAATGTGACGAGGGTATGCAGACGCGGCAGGCACCACGTGTGTACAAGCATATATTAATTCAAATTTAAAGCGAACGAACTTGTTTTTCATAAGATATTTATTTAAGTACGACCCGTAGTTAATTTAAAAGTTCAAGACTATTATTGTAACTGCAAGTAAGGCTTCTGCTCATATAGAAAAGGAGTAAGCATTGATTTAAACGCTTACTTGAGACGGATTAGCAACTTCATAATAAAATTATGTTTATTATCTATAGGTAGGTGAGATATTTAAAATTAAAAAATACCAAGAGAATGCTTTCATTAAGAAAAAGTACTTTATAATTGAACAAATCACAACCTCATGTATTACATCCTTACATCGTTTTGGTAGGCACCTAATAGCCATTGCGACAACATTAGGGAAACGGAACGCATATAACACAATTTAAGTTAAAAGTATTTAACAAGATTAAATTGTGAAGTTTTTAAGCTGCCATCATCCTTAATATTATTCCAAAATAAGTCAACCATATACAGTCAATAGTTTTTTAATTACATAACGTGAGGCAAAGGAAATTCAGTAACAGTTTCGCCAACGTTAGTGAACACGAGAAAGGCAAGCTTATAAATTTTAAGTCCGCTATAATAAGGTCTGTATAATGCTGTATTACTAGATACATATGTAAAACTTAGCTTTGTGCTACTACGACCCGACCTCGCTTTGAATCAGTTTCAAAAGCTGCTGTTTCCCAGCTTGGTTCCTAAAGCTCCGAAAGCTGATGGGTTAATGTATTATTTTTCAGACAAGAAAACAGCCCACGTGATGGTAAGTGGTAACTGTCGCTTATGGGCAACCGAGAGTCCCTAGCATTGCTCCTGCGACGCCAGGAACTCTGCACAGCCACTGTCTACCGTGAAAGAAGTGGGGTAGGTGATAGGATTGAGAGAGGTAGGAAAAAGGAAAGGGGAGAAAGTGGGCCACCGGCACTCTCACTCACCGAACGAAACGCTATAGTACGGATACTATTATTACTCTTACGTCGATCTTCTATAAGAGGAGTTCTATACCAAAACCTTCCTCGTAAAACGCACTATATGAAGAAAAAACATAAACTGTTTCCAAAAACATTAGGGTTTTTTGAGATTAGTGATTTTTGTTTTAAATAAATACATAGATAGCCTATTTGTTTAGGCAGGGTTCGACAAAATCAGTTTCATATGGTGGAAGTGCGAATGCTCTGCCAGAGGTTTCGCTTCCCACACGGGATAAAACTGTGATCCATAAATATTTGTTTAAGTTCGGGAGTGCTTTGGCGTGAAATTGTATGTTTGTTACTTCTCGCGACGAAGGTTTGTTTCGAAGTTAAACATCATCATGTTTACTACTTCTGAACACTCATAGCGTCTAAAAGAGGCATTGACTGGCTACCAATAGGTAGGACGTATACTTTTCCCGCCATATTGAAAATCACCATACCAGCCAATTGGAATGATGTCCATCGTTTACAACTAAACGATACCCATCACTCCAGAACTCCCTCGAATCGATTGACTACTATCAGATAGAAAGAACATATTTTAGTAGACAAATTATATAAAAAACAATACCTACTATCAATATTGTCCGTATAATAAAATACACATCGAGAAGAAACCCACATTTTCCAGCAGATAAATTGTAATGATATCCGCCAATGAGAATTCAGCCCGCGTGTGTGGATTAATAAATCCTATACCCTTCGTGATAAACGTTAGAAAATCGTGATTCGTGATCGTAAAATAAATGGATAACTGTAATTATTTGGATTAAAGAAATCGATTTTATCGTCGTCCCATTTACCACTGTAGGGTAAAGACAGAAGGGTATACAGAGAAGAAATATGTATGATCAACGCACTTGTTCGAGGCGTATTAAAAATTTGTTTAATTATAAATTTATTTACGATACTTCTCTTAGTCGCATACTTACCTGTTTTCTTTAATACCGAGGACTATAAAATGCACTTAGTAAAGAAAGAAGAAGGGTTGTACCTATATAGCTTTTTATTTACGCAGAAGTGTATGACAGATAGCTAACCTATGAAACTAAAAACTAAAAAAAAAAAAAAAACAATTTTAGACTTCAAGGTAATATTTGGAATCACTTTACATGACCTGAAGATTAAGTCAAAGTCAAAGTCAAAGTCAAAGCATTTATTTCATTTAGATCATAAAGTTTGATGCTTATGAAAAGTCAACATTACATTTTGTCAGCCAATTGACCTACAGCCAGTTCGCTGACGAGGTAGAGCTGTGAGAAGAACTGGCAAGAAACTCACGCCACTCTTTTCAATCGCCAGATAATTACAGTTATTTGAATGAGTTACAATTTAAACACTCAACGCAACCAAAGAACCATACAAAGTAATTATTACAAATTAACTAATTAATATAATACTAAGATTAAAGAAAGAAAACAAGGAATTCAATTATTTAGTTATTAAACTGAAGTCTTTTCGTGGCAGTTCATGTTTACAATACCATCATGCAACAATGTTGATACAATACAATTATCGAACCCTTTCTGTTTGTTAACACATAAAAACTTTGTTTGAGGGATAACATAGAAAATTTGATATCGAGAATAATAAAGTACCTCGAATAAATATTGATAAAAGTACAATAGGTATAATATTAAAGCTCGAAGGTTTCGTGCCAAGAGTTTTGGATGTTTGCTGGGAATCGCAAAGTTTAGGGTTTGATTTCCGGGTTGAAAAGCGTTTCCTTGTGTTTCACCTACCTTGAAACCTTATAAAGGAGTAAATCTTAACTAGGTAACACTCTTACTATTGTCGTGTGCAATTTATCACAAGAAATATATTTTTTTAAACAAGATTATAATATCTATAAGATGCCGCTTTACAAACGCATGTTTCCATTTAATTTCGATATTGAGTCTTTTAAACGGAATCTAAAAACATATAAAAAGCTGCCATAGTTTATTGTTCTACCCATTTATCATGATAGCAATGGGAAAATGTCTGACCATACCGCCACTAGACTGAGTACAACCACATTAGTCTGTTAACAATCGACTTTATGAACGTTACGAAAAAGACACAAAATAAAGCGGCTTTTAAGCTTGAAGCTCATGATTTGTTTCCATTTAAAAAGACCTCCGTTTTACAGCTACAATGTAATAGACAAACATAACCATCGACAAAGCCTTGTAATGGTCTTTTTAATGCAAATTGGTTCGTAAAGTATAAGGTAAAATGTAGGGACGTCGCCTGTGTCATGGTAGCCATTTGCCTTTCAAGCTTAATTGGAATTTGTAGAGTGCTCCGTGTTGATGTTTTCATCAATGACACTTTAAATATTTGGTGGTCTGGAATTTCTAATTAACTAAAAATAGCCAGATATTTAGCGATCAAACTGGAGATTTTAGGAGGCAGTCTGTGTAAAACAGTTTCTTTTGGCTAAAATGACGAAATAAAATAATACAGATATGAAAGGAAGAACAGAAGTAGCGGTATCAATCCAATATTACTATATTATTGAGCGCTATAGGCACATTACGTGCTTACGCAAAACGTTCCACGGATAACCACAATGCGGAATTGCTACTACGCAAAACTTTTTCCGCATCACAGTTTAGTATAGAGCGTTAACAAATTTTAAATATTTTCTATTTTTTTTTTTTGCTAAATCGTGTTTTTAGGCAGACCTCATAAACATACAATAATAATTAATTTATTAAAACTTTATAAAGTTCTAAGCACAGGCGGACTTAACGGGTTTTTTAGAAGTCAATCATTGGGTACAATCTCGTTTGAAGAAGGACATGTCAAAGCGTAGTCGTAGTAGTAGTAGTAGTCGTAATGGCCCAGTGTTAAAGGTACTCGCTTCGTAAACACGAGATCGGAGGTTTGAATCCGGGCAAGTACCAATGTTATTTTTCAAGTCATATGTACTTTTTATGTTTATCTGGACAAAAACATCGTGAGGAAACCTGGACTTCTGAGGAAGACTGCGATCGCCAATCCACCTTGAGCAAGCATGGCGATTAATGTTCATACCTTTACAGTATGAGAAGAGGCCTTTCCCTGCAGTGGGATAATAATGGTCCGATATGATGATGATGATGTCATAACATTCGGGAAATTATAATTAGTAGTCAAATTGCGTATATTATCCAAAGTCGATTAACTGTAACTTGTTAAACTGTGGTGACTTCATTTTCATAACGTGCCGTTAGCACATGAACAAAAACTATTCAGCACTGCAGCACTTGCAGTGAGAACGTTTTTGCATTCCTTCGTGGATTTTACAAAAAATATTTTAGACAGTTTCAGCTACTTCTTTAATTAAATTACCGAAAGTTTTTTTTTCGGTAGTTTGCTTCTTTGTGTTAAAATTTATAGGATTAGGTACATATTTTTTTGTACTTAGTTAATGAGGCTACTCGTTATCTAATGTTTCTTTAGTTGCCTGTTACAAGAGATAGGGCAGTTCCTTGTTCTAGACCTCAGATCTAGTATCTGAAGAGTGTGATGATTATATTTTTAATGTGACGAAGCCCGCATAGTTTAACACCAAAGTGGTTACTGTCTATTACTCCTTTATTTTAGTCTATGTAGTCTTTAGTCTTTTTTTTTTAATTTCGATCTTTATTCTAAAAGCTTTGTAGCTCACTACTTTCACTAGTTACTAAATATTTAAACCGAAACGTTCCTAACATTTTGTACAACTTACGTACAAAACAATAAATAGACAGAACCTATTACACAATGTCTACCAAACCAAATTGTTAACTGAAATTTTATCAGTTTTACGAGCTTTATCGACATTTTATTTGCATAAATTGACAATTTAAAATTTTGTTGGATGATCAGTTTGAGCGCCCTTTAGTGGTTGAAGTTATGTAGTTTGTTTAGGAGTTTATTTATTTATCTTTGATCTACTAAAATGAATAGTGCAGCGAAATTGTATTCAAATTCGATACGCATTTTCCCTTAAAAAATTTAATTGATTGATTTTTGTTTTGGCACTGGCAACATCAGACAATAATAAAGCACCGAAATATTGCATTGTAGGTAGTCTGATTGTTACTTCGGTACATAACGAAGGCATTTAACTAAAAATGACATATAATATTAATATTTCTAAAAAGTAATAAGGAACCTATGGATTATTATTATTACCCGCATGCAATTAATATTCTGTGGTAACTCTACGCTTGTAAAGTAAAATAGTTTTATTTTAAGAACCTAGTATTGCCAGCTGTAGTCATAGATGCATTAGTATGAAATGTGGTAAAATTTAACTATAGGTACCAGGCACTGTTTAAAACTTTTGCCACAGATGAATAGAAGTTTGAAACTTCATTTGGAAGTTTGAAACGTAATAGCGAGGGTAAGTATTGAAATTATTATTTGATAAACTTAGAATACAGTCCCTTATTATATATGTGGATATTTAACATGGTGTACTTTTAATTTGTTAATAGAATTTTGAAATCAGGCCATTTCTAAAATTATTGCGTTTAATTTTTGTCCTTTACATCATCATCACCATTTCAGCCAAAAGACGTAGACTACTGAACATAGCCTCTTCAAGTACCTATCGCTATTTCGACCAGTCGTGAGAAAACAGAATCCATCGATTGCCCACAAACTTTTTAAGGCCATCGATCTTTCTTGTCAGGAGTCTACGTAATCTACTTCATTTATAAGTTGAAATCAAACCGCGTATTTTGTAGAACCACTTAAAATTAACTCAATATTTACCAGTATCTATAATAGTGCCTTACGAATACTTAAACACATACAAACTGTTTGCTACATTTAAACAAAACTAAAACTCTTTCCATGAGCCGTTGGCCGCAGAAAAATGTTACTTTTACACGAACATAAATGGCTTCTCGCCACGGTGATTGTTTATGGCCAGCTAACCGTATATTTTCAGCTGTACCTTACCCTTATCTCGAAGATTTTTATCTTTATTACAACAATAGGAGCTGGCAAATTTAGCACCAGTATCCGAAACTTAACAAAAGAAATCACGAGGCTGCAACGAGGGAAGAAAAATATTATTTTAATTTTTTTATATCTTTTAGAACAGTTTGCGCTGTTACTTCGCATTTTTTAATTTACTGCGACAATTTTATTGTTAAGCTCTGTATTATATAGCTTAGTGTCAAATGAAAACTTAGTGTTTAATGATATTATATAATATCATTGTTAGTGGTGATCACGATAAAACAGTAAATAAACTCAACTTAAAATATTATTTTTATTTACAAATATTTTTTTAACAACGATATACAAAATTAACTAATTTAATGTCCGATCGTCACTTACCAGGTAGAGCCAAGTTAAAAATTAACGATAAACTTAAGCCACATTTTTATCAGATTGTTAAAAAAATCGTGAGTTTAATTTTAAGTAGCATGCAAAGTGACACTAGCAAGCAAAAAGTTACATTCTGAGGGCACGGCAGTGACCCGCCAAGTCGAGCAAAAAAAGCGGCACGGCCATCGCAAGAAAATACATTATACCTCACAAGTAATACATAATATATTATATTATATTAGATTGTTAAGTGCGAATGCCAAGTCAAGTACGGTAGAATAACTAAATTGCGACACATAATTTATTTACAAGTTGTTTTTGATGGTATATACTTATCTGACAAAACCATGCGACGTTGAATATTATCGGAACGCGATTATCTTCTTTCTTTCATTCACATAAAATTCCATCAATTAACTCGATTAATAGGCGGATCAGATATAGAAATTGAACCAAATCACTATTACAAAACAGTTCCTCTCGATTGCGTTTACAGGAACGCACCGTCAATCAAAATAGACAATTATGCACTATTTATGATTGATTGATTGAATCACAGGCATAGGCAATACCACGTATCTATTCAGATACAAGGTATCGTTCGAGTAACAGAATCAATTTTGCGCCGTGGTTTAATGTTTTTTTTTTCTAAACTATGAAATATTGCTGAAAATATAACATAATAAGGAAAACCCATATAACCCATAGGAACCATTTGTTCATAAACTTGAAGAAAATAAAGATTTATAAAAACCCACTGCTATTATTAATATTATAAGTATATGCTCAAATCAAATAGTATTTGGGTTAACAAACTTTATTCTGTCTGATGATGTGAAAATAGAACGCTATCTATGGCTGTCTGACAATTACTGATTTCAAACACGACATCTTTTAAACACGACCATAAGTCTACTCCTGGAAGAAGAAGATACTATGTATAAGATTAAGATTCAAATATAAATTACCTATAACCAACATGTTTACAACCATATCTGCTGCCGACGCTCATTAAAGCAAAACTTAATAAAGCCGAAGATTTCTAAAACGAGGTCGTAATATCCGATTGCGCATTGGTGTCTGATTTATTGGAAAAATAATGTAATGAGGTTTTAATGTTAGTGAGTAGTAACTTTTTTATTATAACCTCAAGGCATTCCAACGAGCTGATGAAAACGAAAGAAAAGGGAAAATATCAGGCTGATATCAATGCTGAAGTTATTTTCTGATTCATGAAATTAAGGTAGTAAATGGTAAAAGCCTCATTTTAAGACCTTAACTATGTACCAACCTTTTTGAGAGAAAAATTAAATAAACTATGAAAATTATTATTTTCTAAAAGAGAGGTTATGCTCTAGGTGGACTACGTCAAATTATTGATGTTTATTCTAACTACATAATAGGTGCATACTTCTATACTATTACCTTTATAACGAGGAAGAATTTGTTTGTTTGTTTGAACGCGTTAATTTTTGGAGCTACCACCAGTTGGATTTGAAAATTTTTTTTTCGTATGATAGCCCAGTTCTCGATGAAGTTTACAGGCTATGTAACATCAAGCTACTGGCGACGAGGACAGAGCAGTAAGCAAAGACGCGTGTGAAACCGCGCCGCGGAAAGCTAGTTATTATATATATTACTAACTTTTCGCGGCGCGGTTTCCTATAACCTTTAACCTTAGCCTATAACCTTCCTCGAGAACTGGGCTATCATACGCAACATTTTTTTGGAATCCAACTGCTAGTTCCAGAGTTTTCCACGTTCAAACAAACAAACAAACTAACAAACTCTTCCGCTTTATATAATAGTATAGATGAAATTCTTCAAATACTTAACAAAATCTAGAAAACTATTTTTTTCAGATCTTTAATAAATAAGTAAAATTGTCATTTATTGAAACCTACCTCCTAAGTTTAATAACAGACTATTGCACACAAACTCTGTCACGATGGACTTATAAAGTACACCAGACTCTCGAATCATCGATTACACAAATATTTGTCTAGGGTGCGATCGACGACCCTCGGCGCAAGGGTACACCGTCAAAGTTTTCCTGCTAGGTACTATTCAAATCTTTAACAAAACACATGAAAAAGACGGAAAAATTCTCAACAGACGACCACGGATCAGAGATGCTAGACCAATAAATCTTACAAGGGTCAATGGCAAGCAATCGATGGATGTGGACAGAACTACTGTAAGTTGACGAGAATCTTCTGTGTTGATTATAATGAATGATGACTCCAAATATCAGCAAAATAATTTTGTTCCTCAAGGTCAAATTTCCTTCTACTAACACTAAGTTATGCCGAAAACTAGAAACCGGTGACCTTGGACCAGTTAAAAAAACATCACTTTAATCAAATATTTTGGATGCTCGATCACATTCTTCGTCGTTAAACAATTAAGATCAATTGACTAATTGATGGGTCATATGAGATTCTCAGGGTCAATTGACGTAAATTAAGGAGAAATTCAATTGCGATATACATGTACGCAAGTTTATAAAGTGTTTGTTACTTGATTTATATAGATATACGACTGGCCTGTTGGTCTAGTGGTTAGTGACCCTGACTGCTAAGCCGGAGGTCGTGGGTTCGATTCCCACCCAGGACAAAACTTTGTGTGATGAGCATGATTGTTTGTTCTGTGTCTGGGTGTAATTTATCTATAATATGTATGTATTTACAAAAAAAAAAAAAAGTAAATAAGTAGTATATCAGTTGTTTAGTACCCATAACACAAGCAAATATAATTGCTTAATTTGGGGCTAAATGGCGCTGTGTGTGTGCATGTGGTACAATATTATTATTATATTATTATTTATGATACGCGTATGTTTTTTCATACAACTATGTATACGGCCAGCCTTACCATAATACATACCTGTAAAAATAAATTACATCAGTTAGTAAATTATGTCCTATAAATAATAAATAATAATACCAGCCTGTTTACTGTCCCACTGCAGGGCAAAGGCCTCTTCTCACATAGAGAAGGAATGAGCATTAATCACCACGCTTGCTCAAGGCGGATTGGCAATTGCAGACTTTTAAGTCCAGGTTTCCTCACGATGTTTTCCTTCACCGTCAGTCAGAAATGTCCAAGATAAACTTAGAAAGTACAAATGATTTGAGAAATCACATTGGTACTTGCCCGGATTCGAACCCACTACCTCGTGTTTACGAATCGGGCGCCTTATTCACAGGGCCATTTCGACTTCACGTCCTATAGACATCACTAATAAGCTAAGTGAGATTGGGTCAATAACAGTTAATTCATCTTATGTTAATAATTAGATCATCTCCCTATCTCTCGCAAAAAGTATAATTATGTATATACATACCCGTGCTGTACGTAAAATATGACTTAAAGATGGAGAAACCTGAGGCCCGTTACGTACAAAATTGCAATTTTTTTTTTGGATGGGAGTTAAATATATTAATTTTATAAAAACTTGTAAAATAAGTTGAACAATAAGAAAGCAAAATTAGATGTTTTCATGACACCTCAAGGATATTATCAATAGATAAATCGTTCAGCAATGAAATACGTGCGTAAGCACTTACTAAGTGCCAATAAGTCTATAATAACAGTTTTTCCACCTCCGCCTTGTGTAAGAAAAGCACCCTTTTTTACAATAACTATCACGCAATTCCTCAGTTATTTTAAGGAGAAATAACATCAGCGATTTCATCTGAAACTCGCACTCTAATGATATGATCAATAACACATATCCGTAACTTTTTTTAATATAACTTTTATAAGCTTTTATAAGCGGTTCCAATGACTAATGGCACAGGAGGTCAATACGCTTCGCTTCGATTTTGCTTATCGGAGAAAACAATCTAAAATTACGTAAGGGAATATTTTAATTAACAAATCCGCATTAAATGCCTAATACTGCCTAAAACTCTACGATTTAAATAAGTCCAAATCAAATAAAAACCGATAAAAGAACGACCTATAAACTCGCTACCTGCAAAGTTTGTTGCGTTAATTAATTTGTCTTGTTAACGCAAAATTTACGCTAAAATGCTTCTTTTTTCATATTTTCGCTTCATGCTATTTTTATTTATAGCAATACTTCTTTTGGCGCGTAAACTCGGCATAACGGCGCGCATTTTGGCGAATATTACGTACCATAATACCGCTACGCTGAAATTTCATTAACTTTTTTTGGGCATGATCTTAAGGTCTAATATGGTTTGGAATTTTATTAAGTTTTCCTGCCTTAGGCTTTATTTTTTATTCAAATGCTTATCTTAGCCATTGTATTGCTCTTTACTAAATTGTATCTACCGCAAAAGATTTTTTTAGTTAGGCCTAAAAAGGATAAAGTGGAAAGTTTAATGAATATATTATCTTAATAGTCAGAATGAAAGCTTTTCTTTTGCTTAACTTAAGCATCCCTCTAGAACTTCCACTTTCGAATAATCAACAACAACAATAATCGGGCATTTGTCTGAAATTTATCTAAAAGCTAGCAGCTGCTCAAGTTTTTGCACATATTTTCATACAAACATACATATAATAATAATAATAATATAATATTCTACCACATTCACACAGCGCCATCTAGCCCCAAATTAAGCATTTATATTTGCTTGTGTTATGGGTACTAAACAACTGATATACTACTTATATTATACATTTTTTATAATTTTTTTTTGTAAATACATACATATTATAGATAAATTACACCCAGACACAGAAACAAACAATCATGCTCATCACACAAAGATTTGTCCTGGGTGGGAATCGAACCCACGACCTCCGGCTTAGCAGTCAGGGTCACTAACCACTGGACCAACAGGCCAGTCATAGCTTTTATTTTTTGAATATTTAGATCTAAATATTCAAAAATAAAAAACATCTTTCGGTAGATGCCTTTTTAATGCGTCTAGGTAGCATTTCTACATGCTGCCGTCTACTTGGGAAAGCCGAAAGGTTATATAGGACTCGTCGACTTGCCTACTAAAATTTTCGCAACAGCCATAAAGCGATGATTTCGTAACTCTTTGCTTTGTAATATCTTATAACGTATAATACAGTAATAGATTTTTTATTGTTTAATCCTAAACAAATAATATAGCAACAAAAAATGTATTAAGTGCTCAAGTTTATTGTTTTGCACGTTATATGTATATCTACGAAATAAATCCTTATTTGAGATCTCTGATACTTTATACCTCTTTTTATTATTCAAAATGTGTTTTGGATAATATTTTATTCGTATTGAATATAGGGAATCACAAATCAAAGAACGTAAGGAATTAGGTACTGTATTTATTGGTTGATGAAAATAAACCATTATTGAATTACTGTCTATATTTACTCCCTAAATTTCTTTTTAAGCTCATTTAAATCAAACAGTTATTTCTTACGACAATTCACAAACGTCACTGATTGATTCCATTGATGCATTTGATGATTGCTCAACGATCTGACTCTAATCGCTTCTTTTAGGTAAAAGACTTCTACGGTATTTTTTTTAGCCAGAGCCTAATTCTCTATTGTGAAAATTAAGCGTTGAGCTATGGGTCTTATGAGTACAACGTATATATTATAATGTGTGTATTCTATTTCATAATTAATTAGAAACTTAGTTTGACAGAACTCATGAAATTCAACCAAGACTGGAGTCCTTTAAATAAAATTTCTTACAAAAATGTAACTTACACCAAAAATATTTGTCATAGCGCCCCAACTCTAACTGTAATTTAGGTTAATGTTAAATAATTAATTAATCGAAATATCTCAATTCCAGTTAATGCCACTTCTTCTAAATTGCCAATATATAATGCCCTGAAAACACCGAACGAAGTTATTCGCACTTTGTGGCCTTAACTGTATTTATATAAATGTTTTAATCGTTCTTTTTTATGGGATTAATGAACCTTTACCATTTTGTGTACTACGGAATAATGACATAGTAAAAACAATATAAAATATATAGAATTTCAAGAAAGGTAAGGCATACTAATAAAAAGTTAGAAACCTGCCAAATCTCCAAGGAAAGGAGTATGATAGGGAAACTATCCGAAAGAATAAGAATTGAAACACACGAAAACAAACCATATCACAACAACAATAAAAAAGTTAAAATGGAGATAGCCAAGCCATACAATTACAGGAAAAGATTAATAGTCGAAATCGATAATGAACTGGTTCACAAGTCATATAAAAAGGAAAAAAGGTAGACCACTTAAAATATGGGTGGACGATATTAAAGCTGTAGCAGGAGTCAAATGGACAAGAACTGCTAAGGGTAGAGAGGAATGGAAACAGTTGGAGAAGGCCTTTACCAATAAGTGGCATACAGACAGGGTTGTTGATGCAGAATAGTTTAACATAGAGTCTTATGATATATAATTTAAAACTATGATTGTTAGACATAGAATAATAAAGATAGATACTGTAAATGAAATACTGTCTAAAATAAAGGCTATTATTATTATTAAGGCGTACCAAAAAAACCGGCCAAGTGAGAGTTGGACTCGAGCACGAAGGATTACGTACTTTATCTATAATACAGCCTAGTGACAGATGGACAGACAGGCGTCCGTCTGAACATCGGAGTATTATTAATAGGATTCCTTTTTACCCTTTGGGTATGAAACCCAACCCTTTGTTCCTTAGTTAATTGCTCTGAATTTTGCTGCAACAGCTGAAGGGACCAGAATCACAACTAATTGCACTTCTGCATGCTTCTTCAGGAGCACTGGTCCTTCCTTGAAAAGCAAAGAGTATTTTGAAAAAATGCAAAACTTTCCCTTGAATAATGGTATAGTGTCAAACATACCATATTTGTCAAGAGGGTAGTGAATTCTTTCCTTGGTTAATTTACCTCTGGGGCCCCTAACTACGTAAAGACCCCAGTTCACTGCAGGAAACTACCTTAATATTATTTCTTAACAACCATAACAGCTTGGCGTTAGGCAATATTTTTAAACGTAATTTAAAAAAGGCAACGTATACAACAAACGTTGCGTTTTTTATTAAGTACTTGAAATGACTCTGGAGAGCTATTTACACTATTAAGCAAATCACGTATTTTCCCCGAAAGAGTAAACAGAGTTGTATATCCACGTTTCGCTAGCTATATCGGGTAACTATTTAGCCATTTAGGTACAAAGTCCAGACTCCGGGTTTATAATGGGAATTTCTTGAAAGAATATCACTTTATCAGACCCCGAGATCTTCGTACAGTTTGTACACATACAGTACCACTGGGTCACCAGGCAGTGATATATATTTATGGTGGCAGATGAACCATTATAAGCATCATACATATGTAATAACTAAAATGAGCTGCTGCAACAGGGTTCAAAAAATCACTGTCTGTATTTACTGCACTGTAGATTTCCCCACCTGGCTCAAAAATCCAGCTTGAGAAATGTCTTTTAAAACTTATACGGTGTAAACGTGCCTTAGGCGTAAAACACAATCCGTAGCATTACGCGGCGAGGCGCGAAACCATTTTTTGCACCTATTCCTGGTAGTACACAGACTTATATAGTCGCACTATGGTTTACTTTACAGGCTATAAATGTAACTTACTCCAAATGATAAGTATTAACTAATAAGGACTTTTAAATACTAAAATAACTCCACTCTGCATGGTAAACAGTGTGTGGAAGGTAGAAGTAGTGGATAAAATTCCTTTTAGTGGCATGGCATTACGAGATGTTATTCCACGCCCCGTTTAAATAATTCAGGACTGTAGTGCCTACAGTCACTACGCAAGCCAGGGCGGATTCACAGTAGACACAAAACAGAACAGAATTAATTTGTACGTCAAAAAAACCACAAATCACCCAGGGAAATACAAATAAAGAAATCATTCCACAAAACATTTTCACTTCTAATTTCTCAGAAAAATCTGGGCCACAATTTATTATAAAGAATTGGGGCCCCGTTCATTGAGGGAGGGCCCGGGAGAGGTTCCCTTGCATGCTAATCCATCCTGTCATTATGCGGTACCAATAATTGATTAAACGCTGGACGGTCGAGTTTTGTGAAGGCTCTATCAATAATTGATTTCGTTCGTTTTCCTCGAACTCCGATTTATAAAGAATTCGTTTACTATCAATAAATGTTTAAACGTTTTTAGCAAAGTTTTAATTTGTTTGAAGTATTGTTGTGGTTAAAGTAAATTTAACCACAACAATACTTTTATTTATTGTAGTGCAGTTATTGAGAGCAAATACATATAATCTATCGATCTGTATGGAACATAGTAGTTATCAAACTAAAAACCGCCACACGGCTACCTACGACCTACTAAGATACCAGATACTATTTTCAAAAAGAATATATTTTTTTTTTAGCCAAAGGTGACAGACGAGCAGGTAGCCCATCTGCACTATCTACGGTACGACGGGAATTATTTTCACCATTAATTTTTATGATAAAACTATTTGGATCAAGTATAATAAAACATACACGATATTTGCAACGTTATTGCCTACATTATTTGTAGGTATATCTATTAAAAGCGAACAAACAGTCTCTTCATTACCATCAATTGCCATAACACTATAATAACTTCACATAAAACTAATGGGATGGACACTATTGCCGTATTTCTCTACGTCAGCGGTTTTTTTCATCAGAGACCTTTCGGTTGGTAATGTCCGTTTAGTTGACATTTGACATATTCTAATTTTGACACCATAGTCTATAATTGACAGATTCTCTTTTTGGCCGATTCTACTTAGGGCAGATTCTATATTCCTAAGTAGAATCGGTCAAAAAGAGAATCTGTCAAATATCTATATTTGACAGATTCTTTTGTTGATTGATTCTACTATGGTGTCAAAAGTAGATTATGTCAAATTTCAATTAAACAGCAATATCATGCATTTTATTAATTAAATTATATTGAGACAGGCAAATAAGCGGACTTAACGCTATAAAATTCTATATCACTCAACCTTTGGTAATGTAGGGATACTATTACTCTTGCGTCGATCTTCTATGAGAGGGTAATACTTTTCCAGTCTATCCAGCCCGTTCATGCTGAAACCAGCGTGGATCTACTACCGTTATCTACATACTACACTTACTACAGGAAAGTTAGAAAAGTAAATAATATAATAGTAGATACTGCAATGCATATACGTAAGCGCATGTGTTCCAAAAAGGCTTTAAAAGCTTTAGAACTTCACGTAGAACTTTGAGTATGATTAATAACAACAGAAAATTCATATTATTATGACAATTGTATGCCCAAGAACTGTATTGGAATAAACCTGCAAAATATTATTGTAGTTGCATAATGCGGTTCGGTCATTTGTTACTTTGTTTGTGGAAGTCGTGTTTTGTTTTTAATCGACTAACAGATTAAAAAGCATATTGTTTGACGATTACTTGATAAGCTCTTGGTGCTGCAGTGACAGTGCGATTGCTGTGCACGGGGTTACGCGATACTCTAGATGAGTATACTTATATATAAAGCAGAACAGTTTGTTTGTTTGTTTGAACGCGTTAATCTCTGGAACTACCAGTCGGATTTGAATAATTCTTTTTGCGTATGATAGCCCAGTTCTTGAGGAAGGTTATAGGCTATGTAACATTATCGCTACTGGCGACGGGAGCAGAGCAGTAACCAAAGACGCGGGTGAAACCGCGCTGCGGGAAGCTATTTCAGAATAAATAGGTAGACATTAGAATGTGCTTTGTATTTTATATTGTTATGTTTGTAAAGTCCTACGCAATACAAGACTTGTATTTTTGTGCAAAAGTTGTCTCTTTTGGAAGTATTTACTTGTAGATAAGGTACCATTTTACTAGTAGTGGTGATTGTTGTGAAGTTTTATTTTTAATCTTAGAGATGTTGGTGAATCTCTAGTATGAACCTAAACTTCTTATTCATATTTGTAACATACTCGTAATATCATCGTATACGTAGCAAACCTAAAACAAAATTAGCCTCAAATCATATTCGCGATATTTATTATAAACACATCTAAACCATAAATATAAGCAAATGTCGTAAATTATGCATGAATATGGTACAGTTAGGTAATAAATGTGTCTAAATGATGGAAACACATAAAGTTTCCCATGCTTGAAACGTACTCGTAAATATGGATTGTTTTCAACTTACCGTTTCGTAAAAATATATTCAACTCGGTCTGAGATGTTGAAATATGAAAGCTATTTAGATTTTGTGTATTTGTGAGCAGATTTCATTTCGTACGAATATTGCATATAAATCAGGTCGTCTGGAAAGTTTACTTTAAAATTTAGACGAATTTTAAAGTTAGGAGTAGCTAGAAACTGTACGTACTGTAGCTAGTGATTGTAGATTGAAACACGCAAGTTTATCTAAATGCTGATGTTACGTGAGTGCATTAATAATATAACGTTACGAATCCTTTTGAGTAATCATGTACTTGGTAGTTATTGTATGTTTGTTAAATCTGTCACTAGAGTGCATAAATTTATATTAATATCTTTTAATTTTTCTTTTAATTACATGAATTCGGCCTGCTACGACACTCCATCTCAAAGACTTCCATAGCTGGACAAAAATCACTTCCAGGGCTCTCTTATCATCGATGTTCAGCCACTGCCTATCATTGCCTGGACACTTTAATTAGTTCTCCAATTGTTTGGAAATCTTTGTCTAGCAATACACACCTTTGAACTGAAAAGAATTAATGTTAAACAGACAAAGGTATCTCTAGTTCCCGCATTTTATCTAATAAATTCCGACTCAACCACTATTCAAACAGCAAAGATAATTAAACTATTTTTAAAAAAAGCTTTTAACGTATCTTTCAGTGTATGCACTTTGCAAGCCTCTTTGCATTTTAAAGTAGATAAATCGCGCGGGCTACGGCTGTTATGTTTGACCATAGAAATCATAATAAACAATTAAAGAAGGTATTATTTTACGGTTTGCACCTTGGTACTGTTTTGATTTGATTAGTTTAATTCAAATTAAACTGCTAGTTTATTATTTAATCATCTTAATCATGCATTTGTTTTATTTTTTGAGTAAACATTGATGTAATCAAAGCTGTTTGGAAGGTTTATACTAATAATCCTGGCTAAGAGGCAAATATTATTATAGAAAATAAATGTTATAATAACATTTTCCATAATCTTAAGCTCTTTAATAGCAAATAGACAAAACCAATTAGTCACTTTGTACGTTGTGTCATTTCTATAACACTGTTCAACATTTCTGTAACAAGTTCTATGTGCGCTTCAGAGCGATAGAAAAAGATCAATCAAAGCGTTGGATTTCCTCTAATCCAAACGTATCTGCGTCGGGCATTTGTCGAGGATTATCCTACGAATGTAACGTACAGTTATTTCATTTTATAGAATCCTTAATTACTCGAATGAAAGAAGTAAATCTGATCAATTAAAGATAGTAAACAGACGGCATGTTATTTCAATAAATAAAGTGATTTAATCACTGTTTAAATGAGGGCCTCGGTAAAATTACCAAAAAACCGATAAATGAGGGTTCACGACGTCTCAAGAAGCCTCCGTCCAGCAATGGACGTCTTTTAGCTGAAGTGAGATTGTTCTCGTTCTGGTATTACCTTAGTCGTCTAGTAACAGTGCTCGCAAAGACTGTAGACTATGATTTGAATGACCTAAAATAACAAATTATATCTAACTAATGATCCACACCCGCGATTCTACACTTTTAATATACCCACACGAGAATTCTTATATTTTTACAAATATTTTCATTTCTTCCACGTACGTGCAGGCTCTGGAACGAACTACCAGCTGCGGTGTTTCCCGAGCGCTATGACATGTCCTTCTTCAAACGAGGTTTAAAGAGAGCATTAATATCACGGTAGGCAGCGGCTTCGCGGAGCCCCTGGCAATGCATAAGTCTATGAGCGACAGTTACCACTTACCATCAGGTGGGCTGTTGGCTCGTCTGCCACTGTAGGCAATACAAAAAAAAAAAAATTACAAATATTTGAAATCTTTGTCTATTCTCTATAATAATTTGCATTTATATACAACTAGCTGTTGTCCACAGCTTCACCCACGTGAATGTCGACTATCGCATAATATATTTTTACTAATAATGAACATAATTATCTCTGTTTATTTATACGGTGACGATTTTTCATACAAACTTTCATCCTCCTTCAAGCCATATTCTTTCCGCGATAAAAATATATGTTGCCTATGTTGTTCCTCAAGGTCTAATCTATCTCTATACCAAATTTCATCATAAATCGGTTCAGTAGTTTAGACGTGAAAGAGTAACAGACAGACAGACCGACTGAGTTACTTTCGCATTTATAATATTAGTATGGATAGTGAAAACTATATCAAAAATAGCTGCGTTGTTTAGAAGCAGTTATCGAAGAAAGATACAGCAGTAAATAGCGACTTTGCTTTATACTTCTCGTATTTAGACACGATCCATTTCATTCTCAGCATGACGGACATTTCCATTTATTCAATTTGAGTTGTCATGATTAATCTTTTGCTAATGTAATTTAAATCCTAATTTTCTGTTGGAATGACACAACTGAGAAGTATAGGGATATTGCAGTCCTTTACTGGACAGGACTGGACTCAATATTTCAATATTTTTTGCACCAAGTATAAAACAGTTACGTTCTTTAAAAATATAGGAGCGAAATAGGAGATAACATCATTGTCATATTTGTATTCGAATTTTATCCTCATAAATAAATTACGAGGTGTGAAATATTTAAATTCCTAATAAAACCTCAAATCACACAATTTTTTTTTCTTATCAAATAAACTTATTAAAAAGCTCAGTCTTAAGAGAATGTAAGGTAACAAAAACTACTCTTGCCCAAACTAAAGACAACAACACAAATGCTTTTACGAAAGTTGATCGAGAAACCGTTTTGATACAAATACCCTAAATAAGATAAGTGTACTGTTCCTTTCAGAATGGAAAGGTCGACATTTGTATTATTAAAAACACAGGGGTTTCCTCAGGGAATCATTCTTGACCCATAGCTTGTATGCCTTACAACTTACAGAAGGGTAAAAATCACAATAAAAATATATATTATCAACGCACATTTTTTTAAATTGATGTGATCGAATTTTTATAGGTGCGTAACCTTTATACCACCTATCACATTAGAAGGTTGTAGGAAAATGATTCAACATAATATGAGCATTGTCCATTGTCCATTGTCCTGTATTAACACTGTCACTGCGTTATGGCCAATGTTATGGACATATCCGACAATATTCATAGCAGTGGTCTTAGTACTGTAGATCTACTCTAGTCTAGGCTCAGATCTTATCCTTCCGCAATTAGCTCTGATCTTCAATCTTCATACATTGGTCGCAAGTTAACAGTACATATACATAACCATTAGTTAAAAACACAGTTGTTACTGTACAACCAAATTATAGACAAATATTACACACACATAATCCACACAGAGCGAATTAATCTAATTTCAAACAACATTTGTCATTTCAATAGCATTAGCTACTAAGTAACAGATGTTGTTCGGAATAACACGTGAATTATATTGATACAAATACAATATTATATCTATCTTCTAAATTACAATGTATTTCTGTCAACAATCATTTCACTGCTCTGTATTAATGAAACTGGGTTTTTAACAACGATTTGACCAAATCTGGGACTAACTACCAAATAAGTATTTTTATTATAAAACAAAATTGTATTTAATTTGCACACGACCGAATTCGTTTCTTCGGGTTTGTCCTGGTTTGAAGGGGATTTAAAATCCATTGAAAGACATTTTCAAAAGGTAGGTGGTTTCCCTACACCTTTTTGTGTAGGAAAGATCGATTAAATGAATAATACGCGTTAAATTAATAAAGGTCTTAGATCGGGCTAATATTGAGAGTTCCTTGACAGAAAACCCAATATCACTTTTACCCGACTCGGGATTCGAACTCAATGCAAGAAGTCGCATACCACCGAACTACCAAGGCAGTCTAAAATCCATTGTGAAAATATCGAGTATTTGTTGATTTGGTTTTGCATTGGTAAAATGTCAGCTTTATATTTACTTAATAAATCAACATCATCAACATACATAATCCAAATGTCAACAGATTCATAAGCCATTAACTTAATCGATGAACGGCTTGTCAATCCGGTGTTATCCCACATCCCTCAGGCTTGGTACGTGTCGTGACTGTATGTGACCGGACAACGTCTAGGTAATTTCCCTTGACAATGCACTGAACCGGGCGGCGTCTAAATTAAAGTCGAGGTAACACGTTGGACGCCAATAAGCTTATGATGATTATTGATGTTGTGTTGTACTACAATAATAACACAACGATATGATGATGATGAACTACACAACGCTATTTAGACCCACAGTAAGTATATATTATAACTTAATAATAAGTATATAAATAATAACATTATTTAGATACTTATGTACTTTTTTTTTGTTTATTCTTACATTATTATTCATAAAAACACCTAGATGTGTGCACTGAGCGGGAACCCGCAACCCCAGAATAAGCAGTCGATCGCTCTCCCGCTACATCAGAGGACATCACTATATCGCATTATTTGGTAGATAGAAGGAAGTAATAAACAAAACGTGACCTACATTTTGATATATTTATTCTTATATATTTTGATAGAGAATAGACAATGATAATGGCTATTCTTTTAATTCTGTGAACATTAATCAGTTTGTATGTGATAACATGACAAACAAACTTGTTTATCTCGATGTTTCATAAAGTGTTTAGTTTTAATTTAATTACTGGTTTACAGAACATTAAAATGTAATGTTAGACATTTTTATCGCTACGTCTTATGTGAAATAGAGCATAAAATAACAGCTCGTTTCTAAAAATAAAACCTAATCAAAAACCATCATGTCACAATCAACGAGACGGATTGTGTTTTTGTTCTAATAGGTGCCCTACGAGGAAAATTTTTGGTGCGCTTCATTTGGTACGATTCAAAATTGGTGCACTTCGGGGAATACCCTTCCAATAATCAACTGCTTGATGAAGGTCTCTTCCAACTGTTGCCCAATTCCGTCCTTTCTCGTAGCTATTGAGATAGTTGGTTCATCTAAATGTATCCTATCTCATGTTTACAGTTTCTAAACTAGGTCTCGTTTGCTTCAGCGGTTAACGGACCTTCCTAAAACGTCTTTGTCTGTCCCTAAATTCACACATAAGGTTAAAGTGTTCGGTTTATCTATCTTTGTATGTCGGTTGCTTAAGATAGGTTTTATGAATGAATGTACACATTTAATACTAGAGTAGTGCTTTTAAAGTTTTACTTGGAAGATGAATTTGATTCACTTGTTTGCTGAGCCTACCAAGCAGAAGAGCTATTCAAGTCTTATTAATGTAAAAGTAATGTCAATACATAGATAGTCAACACTTTACTAAATGAAGTCACAAATTAATCGTCGTAAATATCGTCAATATTTATTATTTGAAGATTAAATTTCCACAAATACAATAAATAGCGCCAAATAACCATCTAACTTATCCAAACACCGAAATGAAACAAATGTTTGCCGATTTCGTTCATATGTCACCCATTACAGGGTAGAGGCGTCATCAGGTCTTTATTAGAGACGTTCCAACAAACAATCAGCCATTGACACCTTTAATAAACTTTGGCAAACATATAAAAGTAAATGACGACGTACATTTTCTGAGTTTGCTTTTAGGTTTCCGTGCTAAAATGATATGAATCCTTATTTATAGCTGCTTATTATAGTATACACTCGCCAATATTTACTGCAAATAAAAGATTTGTTTACGTCCTATGAATAGGAACAAAAATGGTGATGCCGGATTCTGAACTAATGTTGCAAGTTAGATATCTAATGAAACGTTAAAACCAAAGGTTGTGATTGCTCTTTTAGCAATCACAACCTTTACACCGATACTTTTGATACTAAAGACTAAAGGTAAGAAGATACAGAGGTAACTATTGCCAGTATGTCGACCATTTCTCGTTCCAATGAACTAAGTATGCGTAGGCACGCAACATTACCTCGTATTTCCTTAACTTAAAGATTCAGCCTACATATTTATGGACGTTAATGAAAATGTATCGTGTAGCCCTTCGCTATGCATATTTAAAAAGGTTAAATATGTTTTTTCGAAAGCTTTTTTATGATAATCAGATAGACTGGCGTGTGATGAATTGGTGATTCGCCAAGGTAATTGAGTAATCCAAAATAATTGGGATTTCCAAATGGTTGTTTATTTAGTACTTAAAGTAAAGGTTCTAGAATGAAGTTTTAGTACTGCGTTAAAAGTTTTTAAGTGTAAAAGAGAGGCTGTGAAATAAAGGTCTACTTACTTAAGCTCTTTTTCCTTGTTTCTAGGCAATGTTATATATATCTTTTATTTACTGCGAAGTAGGTTTTTATTGTTCAAATTGGTCTAGAATTCTTTGTGTGATTACTCTAATAAATAATTGAAACATTATATACTTGTTTGTTTTAATCCAGTATGGAGTCTAATCAAAAATAGATGTTTGTAGAAATATAAATCCAGTACATTTTTTTATTTGTAACGCTAGTTTTTATTTGTGAACTGCTGGTCATTACAACCATATCAATATTGTGTGTAAAGCTTAAAATATTCTATTTTTGTGAACATTTTTTATGACATTTTGATGCGTTATTTGTGTATTTATTATCGTTTGCCAGTTTTAGATCGTCTTGCATGTATAAATCAAAATTCCTGCAAGAAAATAGAGAACACTCAGCTAAAGCATGTCAAAACATCTTATATCGATATATAATTCTGAAGAAGTTTACTTAGGACTAGAGACGAAAGATAACAGTGACATGTAAATGTGATCTCAATCTCACATTTCACTTTAGCAACATTTTTGAAATAATTAGTTATACAAATATTTATAAATTTGTTAAGTCTAGCCCTGAGTTTTCTTTTGGACGGTAGTAACTTAGTACAACAATGTTTGTTATCGAAAACTGCTCGAAATTAATGCTGACTCTTCACCTTTCCTTTTCTTTAGGAAAACGCTATATTAGGTTATTAACATTTATTTTTATACCTTCTAATTATAATTTTATTGCTTACATTACGATATAAGTCTTCAGGTATAAGTCTTCAGGTACACCTATTTTGTTGTTCTCTGCATCACCCGTAATGGTTGACTGGTAGAGAATGCCTCAAGCATTAAGTCCGCCAATATACTTTGTATATAAAGTTTTTAATAAATAAATATATAAATAAGTAAACTTTTGGATTATGTTTTTATGTCAGCGACAAAGAAAACTTTTCTCTTATCGTATTAATATAACAAATTGCACATGTTAAAAACATTTCGCTCTTTTATCAAGAAAGTTTTTATCGCTTCGTATTATATATTTACGTTATCTTCGCACAAGATTTATGCAAGAGAATACAAAAATCCGTACTCTTTTATTTTTTTAGAAGTCTGGAGAATTTTTTCTTTCACTTAACATTTTAAATATATTTGTTAAATTGTATAATTCTGACAAAGCTTTACCTAAAGATCATCATCTAGTAATCACTGCAGAACAAACGTAGTGTCAAAAAATATTAAAATTGTTTCGTCCGAGAACATATAAAATGTGTCCATTCACTAGTTCGTATGTGTCAAGTTTCATTTAAATTCGTTAAATTACGTGTGATTGATACTAACGATACTAACAAACATCCAACTCTAGTACAAGCACTAAGAGTAATAGTAGCAAATTAATATTTCTCTTTTCTTATTTATTTATTAAAATAATTTGTACAATTGGTTTCTAAATTAATTAGCTTGTCCGATTCTTCGTTATTTTTTTGCTCCAAAGAATTTTCGTCCTCAATATACGAATATAATTTAAGATCCGTTTGGGCAGCATATCAAAGCGATTGCCGCATCACTAGTCTTTACTTGCAACATCCGCGTAAAACTACCCCAATAAAAAAATCTTTGAAATTTCCAATATCCTATCTATTGGTTCTTTGATTTTCTAATACTCTACGATCAACCATTTTTTATTTTAACATTTCTAGAAATAATATAAATTGTTAAACGACTCAAACAACGACTTATATCTTCGGAGCGCCTGCGCGGTTTAGTACAATTTAAACCATATATTTTTTCACATATATAACACTAACTTTCTGCGGCGCGGTTTCACCCGCGTCTATGCTTACTGCTCTGCTCCCGTCGCCAGTAGCGTGATGTTACTTCCTATGACCTACCTTGAGAACTAGGCCACGCAAAAAGTATTTTTTAAATCCGACTATTAGTTCCAGAGTATAGCGCGTTCAAACAAACAAACAAACTCTTCCGCTTTATATAATAAAAAAATATATACGGTCGAATTGTGAAACCTCCTCCTTTTTTTGAAGTCGGTTAAAAATACAGAAAAACAATTAAATTTATAAAATGTAGGTAGATGAGTGACACGAAATCAGCTCAGTATAATATTCTGTACACAACTACATACACACAGCCCTGCTTTTCAGATGGTCTGTGGTCAGTCAGTAGCGATTTCTAAAATACATCACAGTCCCTTTGGATTTCGGCGAACCTCTTAGATCAGACTCTGTTGACACCTAAAATATACGACAATTACTCTGAAGTATTGCCATTTACGGCAATCTTCACAGGTACTGGTAGTTAAAGCCTAAGAAGATGAACTATTTGCCGAATTATCGGATACGAAATTGCCTAGAAATCGCGTCGTTAGAGTTCAATAATTATATAAGTATATTTTGCTAGCCTTAACAAACTTGGCAATTTAGTACGAGAACGTACAATTTATTTATTACAGCGCGTAAGAGCAAAGTTTGCGCTAAGAGTTCATTTTTATCTTTGTAGTTTACGTATAGGATAACATCTTACCCTTTTGTCAATAAAATTCCTTTTGTTTTCATAGCGTTTGCACACTTGAGCTGAAGTCAAAGTTAGACTCAAGGATAAAGAGTTTATATTTACTAACCGGCTAAAAGCGCAAAGTATTTTATGTTTAGTAGAAATGTAGCACTAAGTAAATAATAAGTTATTTTTTATCTTTGTGTTCACTAAAATCATTACAATTATGACAACCAGAAATACCGTCTATCAGTCTGAACTCTGAAGACGTCCACTGCTGGACACAAATTTTCCTAAATCCAAAACATTACCATTGACGTCGGCAGTCGAGCAAAAAAAGTCCTAAAGAAGTTTAAAGTCACCACGCTTAGCAGGCAAATTGCTAAATTAAGTCATTACTACAGTTTTAACAAAGTCTGTCAAAAGATTTTCACAAAATATTAGTGTAGTCATTTACCGCTTAATGAATGTAGTAGTCATATCAAGGACGAATGTCAACAAGGTTCTCTAACCTAAAGCTAAAAGTACCTCCAAATACAGCAAAATTTTCAACAAAGCCGGCAAATATAAAAACATTAACCATTTTAGAAGATAAAAATCCAAAGATAAATCGTGCAACGAAGAAATCGCTTAATAAAGGCGGCACACCTAGTTTGTGGTGCAATTAAGGATACGTGGTACGGCTAAGCATCACTTGAGCTGGGATAAACGGCCCTTGTAAGCACTATTGTTAATATCATTCATGTTTCAAAGATTTGCAATCATTGCTTAGACTATAAGATTCATTATGAAATCAGTGTCCTAATTCTACTGTCTTTGAATATTTGATTTTTTAATCGTCCTAGCTTTGCATACACGGGTGCAGTAATACCCGTGTAGATCACGATCAGGTGGAGATATCTGGATAAAAAGTGGCCTATAACAATGTAGATTTCACGTTAATAATGGTTCGTTAGTTTTTTAAGTTTATCTATTACTAATATATTCGTTTAAAAAGTGAAGCTGAATTAGTTATACCTTATCATTGCCGCTCGTTACCTGAGGCACTTTGAGAGAATATATCACGGTCAAAACACAGGTCTAACATCAAAAATGACAATGACAAAAACATTATAATGCATACATCAAATGTATAAATCTGTATCGTAATCTAATCTCACAAATAATGGTAGTTTTGGAAGAATTATTTAGTTATAGGCATGCAGACATCGACTAAGTTGGCAGTGGGCCAGCATGCCTTATAACTGGTATACAAGATCGATCGGAACTTATGTTTGAAGGTCATCAGCATCAGCCAGTGACATAAAAATAGATTTTCTTTATAACTAGATGTTTTATGCAATTACTGTTTGTTTTGTCGATAAGCAGTAATAACGAAGTAAAATCAGAATTGATACTTCTGGATATGCCATGCGCCTCCCACCACTGTAATGAACTGACACAGCAAGGCTTAAGTTTATACACTTATTTTATAGTAATGATTAGTTTAAATATGTTTATAATTATAGCTGAAAGATTTTGGTAGATTACAGTAAGATGCCAGCATTCTTATTGTCAATTTTTAAGATTGTACACTTTTAAAAGAAGATTTTGAAAGTTTTGAAAGGTTATATATATTTGAAGACTGATTTACCTGTGAACAAAAGAAGTAACTTATGTATAATTCAAACTAAGGAAATGACACAGACATTTTTGTATGTATATTAATTAATAAATAATACAAAATTGTAATGTGTACACAAACTCTAATTCCTTTATAGACACGTATTTAATAATACAACATTGTCATGACACCGCAGAAAAGTCAAACAACGACATACGAAACTCATCAGAAATATAAATAATAAAGTATCAAGTACCTACCAATCCCATATACTATACAGAAAGAACGACCTATGTACTTAAAACAAGCTTTATCAAAAACGCTCCTATAGCACTTGACATAAGACCTGATTTACCAAAACGTGTGTTATCAAGTTACTGTATTCTTTGTTAGCAGGGTTTTGTAGGGCAAACAACAGAAAATTTTAAGATATATTCCTGCCAAATTAAGATACATAGAGCTCGTTACAGAATTAGAAAACAGAAAGGAGGTTTCACGCTTATCGTGGCAGGCTTCTCAATTTATGCAGGATATTTAATAATTTGTGTTTCATTACAGCGCAAAAGAATCGCTACCCTAACTTTGAAGGCTTTTACAAGTTAAATGAAGGAGATTTTAATCTTCCAGTAAATTTGAAAATTTGAAACTTTTTGCAGACAATGTAATCGTTTTTATCGGAACGCAAGCGAAATTACACTTAAGTTTTAATTACAAAAGTCTGTTTGTTTATGAAACTATATTTATTTTTGTATGTAGGTATTAATAAAAAGTAATTTACCTAACAACTCAAAGCGGTGAAATAATTCAAAAGGCAATTATTTATACCGTACATGGAAGGAATCTGCTGGGCAAAATGACGTTTCGGTAGTAATTACTCATGGATAAGCCTATACTCTATCGCATAAGGATATTACCAAAATCCATACTAATATTATAAATGCGAAAGTACCTGTGCCTGTCTGTCTGTCTGTTACGCTTTCACGCCTAAAGCACTAAACCGATTTTGATGAAATTGAGTATATAGGGGTTAAAATAGGGAATTAAAGTTTGTTTAAAAATCGTCAATGTATAAACAGAGATATAACCGACATTCATGCGGGCGGAGCTGCGGGCAACAGCTAGTGAAAAATATTGCGACTACTTAAACTACTGCAGTATTTTTGTTTTCATTTATTAGGGCAATTCAATCGCGAGAAGTTTGATGGACACAAACTCAATGAAGACATTAAATAAATTGGCCCACCTAATTATTTATTTCAGATACGCATCAAACCTAAAATACACTGACAGACTCATAAACTGCATCAAAGTAATAGACGACTTTGTAATAAATATTTTAACCAAGTATGCAAACTTTCTATACAGATTAAAATTGAAACCTCTAGATTGGTTCGTGAACTTTAAAACAGCGTAGGGTCATATCCTTAAGTTTAAGTTTGTGTACTGGAAAGGACCTTAAGACTTTTTTGAAGAAAAACAGAAATTTAAGGAAAATTGGTTTAATAAAAAAATGGTTTTAACAATAGACACAAACTTTATGCAAGGGTTTATTTATGTTTTAAGAAGGTGTATTACCCCCACGTGCCCTTATTACGGATTCTAATCGGATCCGCATAGATTTTATTAGGGTTATTAAAAGATCTTGCTGAATATGGTCCCATTCTTCTGAAAGTGCTGTTCTTAGTGCTGCCACTATCGTGGGCACAGGATTTCTCGCATATACAGCTCTTTTTAAATTGTCCCAAATATGCTCAATGGGATTAAGATCCGGGCTGCGTGCTGGCCAATTCATTGTACGTATCCCAACCTTTTCGCAATATTGTCAAACATGTTCTTGTGGGCATTATCCTGCATTAAAGTAAAATTTTCGCCTATGAATCCCATGTAAGGCACCACGTGATCTTCTAAGATCTCTGTTATGTAGCGATGTGCAGTCAAACCCCATCTATTACCGTTTTGACGGACCATGTCAATGAACACAAGTTCTGTTCGCCCGTTCATCGATATGCCACCCCAGACCATACACGAACCGCTTCCAAAAGGAACACGCTACTCAATGCAACTTTGAGCATATCGCTCCCCACGTCGACGATAGACTCTTCTGCGACCATCTGCACTATATAAACATGTCCTACACTCGTCCGTGAAGAATACGGAGGCCCATTGCTCTTCTGTCCAATTTAGGTGATCACGCGCAAATCTTAAGCGAGCTTGTCTGTGAGCTACATTTGCTGGACTAAAAGGGATGATATCCGCTTCCTTTAACCTTCTTCTTATTGTTCGTGCACTCACATTTACTCCACGCACTTTATTAAGCTCTGTTTTGATGTTAACTGACGTGAGGAAACGATTTCACAGGGAAGTTGTAACAATAAATCGGTCATCACGTGGTTGCTCGAGTCCTGCCTGTACCACGTCTCCTTCTGTAAGAACAAGTCTCCACAAACCTTCTGTATATTCTAGAAACCGTAGACTGATTTAAATTTAAGTTTTGTTTGTTGATCCAAGCCCTCCCGCACCAGTGCTACAATTTGAGCCGCTTGTTCGGACGAAGTATCCATATTATGGTTCAAAAACTCTCGATGAGTTAAAAAACTAACCCAACAATTCTGCTGGTAACAATAATTCAATTGACAAAAGAATAAAAAATCAATGCAAATCAATTTAAAACTTTGCTTTAAATAACACGCAAATCTGAGGCCCTAGACAAGTGGCAAATATTTCTATTCTATTTATAGAATAGATAACAAAATGTATAGGATTGACATAAGCTTTGGCGTTAGCTAATGTCAATCTCATACATTTTTTTATCTATTCTATGAATAGAATAGAAATGTTTGACACTTGTCTAGGGCCTCTGGTACTACGAGTAAATTTTCTTTTCCCGGCTATATTCATTTGTTTTACTGCAGTTCTATTTTTAAATTTTGCTTTTTTTTAAGATTAAGAGCCAGTCTCTCCATATTTATATAATTTAATCTAAAAAGTTTGCATACTTATTAAAAAAAATCATTTCAAAGTAATCATGAACTTTGATGCAGTTTATGAGTACAGTATCGACCAAATCCATTTTCGGACAATGTAAACAAACAGTTTTTTCAATATTTTTCTATCAAAAACTCCATATACGATGACACATGGGTTTATACACATTCTGTTCACTATACACTTCATTTTGCAACTATTTCAACTAATGATTAATAATCAAATCTAGTTTATCTAATAAAATTACGAATTACTTTTTGCGGTCGAATTTAGACGTCAAAATGATTGACAGTTTTATTTTTTCTGTACTCTTTATTGTCTTTGAAAACCAATGTTGTAATTTATCAGAAGAAATAAGTTTAACCAATACATATCATAGGTACATAATATTTTGTCATTTGCCCTCGCAAGTCTGAGTTCATTTGTTTTATTGTAATATAGTAAAATAAAATCGTAACATACATACAAATTCCATATAATCAATATTTCACTATTTTTTATCAGGCGGGAAAATATTCAAAAGTATCCCAGTATTCCATTTCAGTCCGTGGCCAAATAGTTGTAATTAGAGGTCAATGCTTAATTAAAATTATATTTATTTATTAATTAGGTATGTAAATTGTTTGTCTTATTATCTTATAGTTTATAAGTCACCGGTTACAATAAAATACAATACCATATTTAACATAAATACAAGTATTTGGAGTAATAAAAATAACAAATCAAATAGAATTAATCGATTACGCAAATAGAGTAAAATGTTAGAAAAAAAGAAAGAGAAATTATTATTTAATTATGTATGATGACATTAATTTTATTTTTATCATCCTTTTCCCCATCACTAGTAAATTCATGAAACCATAGACAATGGCAATATGGAGGATTGTTTACATTGTCCGAAATTAGAGTTGGAATGGACTGTACGCCAGTTTATATAAACTGGCATAAATATCACAAAGCGACCACCACTTCAAAAGTCACATGCGACTCAATTATAGAATCAATGTTTGATTCCAATAATGGAAAAATATTTAAACTCCCATTAATTTCGTTCAAAGACAAGGAATTTAGCTCACGGTGACTACCGAGTGTCATTGTCCAGTGTTTGTAAGGGTTTCAACGCTAATCCTGGCTTATAGGAGTCACAGTGATAGATGTGTTAGTACGATTGTCCTGTTAACCTTGTCGAGATTAAACAGATGCATTGCTTTGCTCGTGATTTACGGAGTATATAGCTAAATAGTTGCGTCTGTGCACTAGTATTACTATGTGACAGTTTGAAGTAGTGATACTCGGACTTCTGGAACTGTAACTAAAACTGTCATATTTCGTTAGATATATATTTTTTGTGCTTCTTTCGTTGTTTACTACGGAATGCAGCTACCTAGTTTTATCTCTGCATTACCCTAAGGTTGACTGGTAGAGAATGCTTCTGGCATTAAGTCTGCCTTTGTGAATTTACATTGTATTTTATGCAAGAAGTTTCAATAAATAAATCTGTGGAAAAGGTAATTTTGTAGCGCTATTCATCAACTGCATGATGGCGGTCAAACTTTTACATAAAAAGGCGTCAAATAAATCATTCAAATAAAATCTAAAAATGTATTAATAAAATGACTTAAGTCTTTCTGACGGCAAGTAGAGCCCAAGAGTGATGAACATCATCCTAATAGCCATTGTGCTAAATTGCTGGCATAGAAGCCTCACCATGGCAGCTTTGTGAAATGTTTTCCCACGTCCCGGGATAAAAATTGGATGAAAACACAGACGGTACACATGTTGCGAAATTTATAACACCGTCGTTCCACGTCGAGTAGAACGCCTTCCATGCACCGAATAATAGATAGCGCATTGTACAAAGGTGATACACGCTATAGTAACCATCTACTCATAAAGCCATCTACGCATTACACACAAGTTTCGCTTGCTTGGGTTATATGCAATGAGACGAGCCTCTTTTCATATTTCAGGGTACAATTCTGCCTCGGTGGAGCAGTAAGCGACTGCTTACACAGTAAGCGATTGCGGGTTATGTCACACTTTACGTTATTCGTAAATATTTACCTACTTTCTGTACCTACCTACTTTGTGTCTGTTAACTGTATTTTGCAGTCTCTCGTCAGGACTTGTTTCTTAGTCTGAGTTTTGAAAACATAAATAATTGCCGGGATCGACAGAAAACTATGCGTTACATGGAGAATATTCAGGCAGTTAGTTTCTTTCGTAATAATACTAGGTATAATTTATCACACCCTTCTTCTACCTTTTCCTTTCTCGTCCTTTTCTTAAATCGGCAACTTACTTTTGTTTGAGCACTGTTTCTGAAGTATTTATATAAACTAACCTTACCACTTGAGGTAGAACAAAAGAATGATTATCACCGACGGTAAATAAAAAATACTTCAGCGAAGAAGTCTTACGCGATAATATTTTACTATCGTACCAATCCCTCATTATTAAACTAATAATTACCCAACCACCACTAACAAAATAGTACAATATTAATAACGGTACAGGTTGACTATCGCGGATGAAAGGCTTAATACGTCCGGTTTTATTAAACCGTTGACACAAAGAGGTTTAATTAAATTTTACTATGCGAAGGTATCCCTATGTCGGTGCAACTAGAGTATTTTGTTGTAAATTTTTTAAAACAAAGTGCCATTTTATATTTAACAAAATATTTAATAGGACGTGGGTTGCGGTATATTCATATAGTAGTGGTACACAAGATACGTTCCACCTTAGTAAGTGGTTACCAACTATGTTCTTTTATCATGTTTTCTAAGTATGGCATGAATTACCATTAACGATTTTGAGATTGAAGAGAATAAGGTAGGGAAATATCTACGGGTAGATATTTCCCCGGTCGAACCAGTACATGTTTTTCTGCATTCCTTTGTGTAAAGTTTAACTATGCCGAATTAAGTAAATCTTCATCAAATTTTATCCTACAAGTTAAAACTAAAACAAAATGGTCAACCACCCAGGCGCTGTCTCCGTCACAAGCAGCCTAACTTTCCGAGCCTATGGAACTGCGCGGTTGCTACATAACTACAAGCAATTAACTTAATTGTCACCTAAGTTAAAATCACCGATACTATTAATAGCTTGTCTGTTGACTTAACAACGTCAATATTTAAATGTCAACGACCTCAAGGGTTAAGCCTATCCAATTTCAACCCCTACCAATCACGATTCAGAATCTAATCTTACTCCCTTTAATTTTGCAATTATTTACACTGGCAACGAAAATGTGGGTATAGTTTTTTTATGTTGGCAATCATGACTAATTGCTGAAGTGGCTCAAGCCGGTATTACCTAATCTTGAAATAATTTTATAAGCTCATTAATTATGTAATATTCATTAAGATAAGTTATTCAAACATCGGTAATTAGATTAATACAGAATCAAAAGGATAATGCTGGGGTTACAGCTTTGAACCTCTTGAAAGATCAAATTGTTAATTTGGTTAAAAAATTCGCGGCTTTGGAGCAAAAGCCTTCAAAGTTTAAAAAAGATATTTAATTAAAAATCTTTACAATATTACTGCACTTTTGCAAAAAAACTTACCTACTCTCTGTGTATGGTTATCGTAAGGGCGGGAATTATAGAATTATTCTTTTTATCATGTTTCTTTGACCGTAAGCCACATGACCGTAAAATATTTAGGCAAGGAAATAAGGGACTAAAATAATAATTTAGTGAGGTTACTATATCAAAAGAAAAAGTCTCACCTACTATAATACCTGCTACTAAAATAAGATGAATGTAGATTCAAAAAAAGACCTCAGAATAAAGAAAGTCAAGGCGCAAGAATTCGATTGCAGCTAATTACTGAAATTATTTACCGTCTGATCCGAAAATTAAATAAAACTTCAACTGCTAACGAAAATTTAAATATGTATTAATATGAAACAAGTCACTAATTTTGAATAGAAACCGGTAGTTCCGGAGTTTCGGTATTTAAAGTTCAGAAGAGTTTTTATGAATATTCAAAAAAGAATAAAAGTAACGATGTCTTTGTCTCATAACATTGACAAATTTATGGTTCTGGGAATCAAATTGGACAAATTTTCACAAAATATTGGAACAGTATATTTTTATAAATATGGCCGTGGCCGCGCCATCGAAATGCACACCTTTAAATTTGATTGACGTCATTTTAAATTAGAATCAGTGATAAAGAAGAAGTTAATTATAATCAGACAGTTGAAGGTACATTCTTCTTTTTCGGTTCAATTTAAAATGAAATCTAACGGTCTATTAATATAGTTGAATTTGTTTTAACAAACACTGCCTAATAGCTGCTGAAGCTGCATTGCTTCTTTTTGAACTTAATCTTAAATGAAATCTAATGATCTATCACATATAGTTGAAATCGTTGTAACAAAAAAAGTAGTCAAATTAATTCGTCATCGTTTACAATATGATACGTGATTTGTGTCGCACTACAGCGACAAGTGTTTCACAATTTGACACATTCCGACACGCAAAGGCATTCGTAAAAGTAAAATAAAGGTAACACTGTTATATTCAAATGTTTTGTGATAAGAGTGATATTGATATGAAAGTTATTATTACTACTTACGAAATGAAATTTATCGTTAATATCGAAATAGGTCGCCTCATTTTAGCGACATTAGATTTATAATAATTGATGAAGCTCAGTTTATTTGTAGTTTGTATAAATATACATATTGTAAGAATTATAAGGACAACAGTGTTAAAAAGAAATATGCTCTAATAACAATATTTGACTAAAATGCATCACTATGCCATATAGTCATTTAATTGTGAAACTTGATATATAACACTGTTTGATTTTAGAAAGTATGCTGTCATTATTTTGTATATTTATACAAACTATAAATAAACTCATCTTATTAATTATTTTAAATCTAATGTCGCTAAAAGGAGGCGACCTATTTCTTTTACCAGACATAATTCTGTTTTCAAGAACAACTGACAAAAAAATGTAACACCCAAAGGTGTTGAAGGTCCCTTCAGAATATCAATCTAGTTATTTAAATAAACATTTAAATTAATAAAATACAGCGGCCATGTGTCGCCATTTTGCTACAAAATGTATAATTTAGTTAAACGACCACTTCGTTAGACATAGAGCCATTAGCACCCCCATAAACTGCCATTATTTTTAATAGTTAACATAATTTCTGCAGAGGTGTTAACGCCTCTTGGCTGTGGGTGACAATCCGGGAGTGTGTTATTAAGGCTGAAACTGTTATAAAGTTAAAGCTAAATTATGATGCCTATAATGCATTGTTTAGAAAATTTACTGACTGTCTCTTTCTGTCTGTTTTTTAATGTTTTAACGTACTTCATTAAGTCTCCATGCGGTGTGAATGTGTGATTTTTTTTATTGAATAAATGTTATTAACATTGTTACAAGTACCTGTCTCTTTCTCTTTCGCAAAGTAATGACAGCATACAGGACAGTTAAAGAGGAGCTTAGGGCTGCTGCACTAAGAAACAAATCTTGGACAAAGTACAGTCGGACTTCCACATATCACATAAAGTTTTGTGAGAACAAGAGGATCAGAATAAGTCAATCAAATAAGCCTCTTGCGTCTTTTCTTCATCAGATAACCAGATCGAACATGCTTGCCCCTTTATTATAAAAAAAATGAATAACAAACATTACTTTCAAATCTCATACACACATTTATACGAGATTGCATCCAATATGGAACACACCTGGGTCGCACTGGAATATCGCCAAGCTAATCCCGTAACACATATATTCCAGACATTACACGTTAACTTCTATTGTATTATTTATTGTCAAAAGTAAAAAATGTACCTAAAGTAATTTAAATCATAAAACTGTTATTATAGAGTTGAATTTAAATTTTTTGACTAACTTGAGATATATGGTAATAGCATAGGTTCACAGTTAAAACATGAGACCATGTATTTGTCAATGAAGAAGCATGATTTCCTTTTGAAAAAGAAATAGTTTTATTGACAACGTATAAATAACTTCACGGCTTTTTACACGGCAGAGTAGACAGAGGAGTATAATACTCACGTTTCGCCAGCTAAGTTGAGTCTGTTTATAAGGAGGTGAGCCTGTAATTTAGTGATAGATTTTTATTTATTTTTAAACTAACGCCAACATTGTCGTTAGCTTATATCAATCCCATACATTTTTATAATTTTCTATGAATAGAATAGAAATCTATGCCACTTGTCTAGGCCCTCTGGACACAATTATAAAATACGAACTACTACTGAAAATTTCACGACAGAAAACCCCAATACCACTTTACTTGGACTGAGCATCGGTCCCAAAACCTGGATCAAACTCGAGATATGGCAGTGGCAGTCTAAACAGAGTACCACCAAACCACAGAGGCACACAGCCCGTATTATAAGGATATTCTGCTACCACGCGATCAATGCGACAACAAGAACAAATTAATTCAAGGCGTCCACATGTTTACGCATAAAATCGCGTCATTGTTTACGCGGGCTCGATGTATGTTACATTATCATGTTTTTATATTCTGTCTTATTTATTCCGTAGTTATAATTTGGTGTATCTTCATTTTTCCTATTTATTTCATATATTATTTTACTTTGATATTATATAATATATCGCCAAGCATGATATCAGTGGGTTAAGTCATCTGGCGTGGGCAGGATATTTCAGAAATATAACTCAGGATCACTTCTCTGACAATTATCTTATATTCCAAATACAACTAATTTTACATGTAACTTAAGGATTTCAATTAAAACGTATAGGCAATCCGTCGATCACATACAACCTTAGAGCATTAAACCACATACAACGCCCAGTACACGCTATTCTTCTTCTTCTTCTCCTTTTTTTTTTGGCAACAGAGCCGACGATTGTGTCAGCTATTTCTGCCAGCGTCAAGTTTAGAATAATATTCTTGTTGATGATATTAATGGTATATTACAATGATAAAAAATAGAAAAAATGTGGATTAAATTAAATGACAACCATCTTCCGTGAAAACAAAAGATGGACTCCCGAGTGTTATTCTACACGCCATTGATTCAAGCATGACCTAAGACAGTTGTCTGTTGTGACGTTTTGCCAGAGTGACATTCACAGCTCCCTCTTCCACAATACAGATTCATACACTGGCACCATAGACACGCCGTCATACACATGTACCTATATGATACTGCTCATCTTATTGTCCCGTAACCTACCATACGTACCAACAAAGAGTTCTAAACAATATTAATAAATCACAAACCAGCCATTGCTGTAAAGGATATGAAGGAGGAGAACAATAAGGATTTAGGAAGTAACTAGGCTTTAGCGCCCTCAATCCTCGAACGAAAAGCTGATACTTTACGCCGATGTACTGTGAGTCAGTAAAGATATCTATGCTATTTGGTCAATTTATACTAAAACCAGTAATTGAATGTGCTACGATAATATCTACTGACTAATACGCCTAACTCAGTTACAATTCGCCGCATTAGCAAATACCGAAATGCGACAATAAATCGGACTGAATGAATATCTACGGTAATGCTTTGTCAACATTGCGTTTGCAACTCTCTGATAAAGCGTATCGATATAAACTAGGCTTCGTAGTCAGCAAATACCGGATTTTAGCGATTTTCGTCCATTCATTTCATTTGTATTAAGTGTCTCGAATTGGACATAAATGAAAGCCTCGAATACTATTGTGCTTATATTTTAATATATTAAACGTTTTTACAGTAAATTTTGATGAGTAGACCAAACGTTGTGCCAAAGTCGAATGCAATATAAAATGATGTAGGGTACTTCACAAAAGCAAAGAAAAATAATCGGTCTGAGCATCGCGCGATTTCACACTTTACTATGCATAAAATACTAGGCGCCAACATTAAGTACGTTGTAACTAATTAGTTGTGATTAAGTTTAGTAGTGAGTGTAATAAAAATATACTAGTAGTCTATTAGCCTTTTTTACAACTTTAGTGGCTAATAAGCATACGACCTGATGATAAGTGGTAACAGTAAGCTATGGTAATGGACGTGTTTTCACACAACCAAGCTGTTGCCGACGTATGAAGAAGAGGAAGGAAAAGGGAAAAGGAAGAGAACCGAGAGGGTAACTGGGCTGCCGGCGCTCTCAGCATTGACTCTACTAAAATGACTTTACCCTGCCTGATGTAATGATGTAAGCAGGCAGTGAGGTCCAATAGTGATGAACGCTCAAACTCAAACTCAAGGCATTAATTTCATTTTGATCATAAAGTATGATGCTTATGAAAAGTCAGCATTACATGAAGTCAGCCAATTGAACTACAGCTAGTTTGCTGACGAGGTAGAGCTGTGAGAAGAACTAGCAAGAAACTCACGCCATCGCAAAGACCATGTCAAACTGTTCGCAGTGTCCAAGGGAGATTAAGAAAGCAGATAACTTTAAAAAAGTAAACAAATCGTAATGTATTTCTTAAGGTATTGAACTCAGAACCATAACTTTAAAAAACGTTATAAAAATGAGTTATAAGAATGGAACTATCAAACATTCATAAATAAGACTGCTATACTATGGTTATGCAAAAAATTATAGTTCATTCTTAGACTATGAATGCTTAGTGTCTGGGTAGAGTCGCTCTAACGTCCTGCCTAAAGCCTCGGCCGCTTTTACGAGAACATAGAACCTTAACTAGCTAAGCCTGCGTGTAACACACCCGTTTCTACTCCTTCGGGAAAAGGCTTAACATGTAAAATATATGTAAAGGGTGACATATTATATAGTTAGGTCATGTAGTGCCATTACTTTTAATGACTAAATGGTTATAATATTGTTTCTAAAAAAGTTGAAGGGAACAAAACAGTTGTTGTTACACATTGTATACAATCTTATATACTTTAATATGAATAACATCATTGTTTGGTGGCTCTTGCCGACTTATTATTTTAGAAGCGGTAGCCCTCCTCTGGGGAGACCCTCCTTATTCGGTCCTGTCGCATAATCCGCCAGCGTCGACAAGTAGATTTCAAGATTTCCTCTTAAATCAGTATGCGACATCTATACATATAATAAAAATGTAACCGATCGCTGTCTGTACATGGAAGATATATGAAAAAAAATAACTATTAGGGCCTATATCAACGCAAATAGAACCCAAAACAATGATTGTTACAATTTTTGTCTGTTTGTCTGTTTGTCTGTTTGTCTGTGCGTTTGTTCACGCTAATCTCAGAAGCGGCTTATCCGATTTAAATATGGTTTTCACTAATATATTGTGGTAAGCTTCACTTAATATTTAGTGTTTGTTTCATGTCAATCGGTTCATAAATAAAAAAGTTATGCCAATTTAAAGAACTACGTCAAACATTTGTTAATTTACTACGAAACCTGATAGAAACAGAGACTTTAACAGGTTACGGACTCTGATAGCGTTTTTATTTTTCGGATTCTTCTCATTCTAAACAATCTTCCGTTTAGTTTTAAATGAGTCCAGTTTCCAGTGAGCCTATCGCGATGACAATTAATAAAGCCCAAGGTCAGACACAACTAAAAGTTGTGGGTGTGGATCTAAGTATTAGCTGTTTTTCGCACGGTCAGCTTTATGTGGATCTATCACGTGTTAGCATTCCTAGCAGCCTGTATGCTTTGATCCCCGATGGCTATACGTCTAATCCATACATCCATACACCCATACATATTATATAAGGCTTTGTCCTGACTGACTGACTGACTAACAGACAACGCACAGCCTTAACTGCTGGTCGTAGTGACTTGAAATTTGGAGGGTGTGTTTGTCTAAATGTCTAGAGGTTGTACTAAGAAAGGGTTTTTTAAAATTAAATTCCGAAGTGTGTGAAAAGGGATGAAAACGATTGTATGAATCTTCTTCATTTTTTAACTAACAGTTTTGAAATTTTGTTTTGGAATACTTCTATTTAAATAAAAAATATCCGTATAATTTTATTTTAACAGTAGTGGATTTAGAGGGGTGAAATTAGGGATGAAATATTCTATACAAAGATCTTTAGCTTTTGAAGCTAGCGACTTGAAATTTGCAGGGAGGGAGAGGGAGGAAAAGGAGGAATTAAGGGGAAGGAGGTAGGGAGGGGAAAGTGAGAGGGAAGTGATGGGGAAGTGAGGGGGAAGTGAAGAGGAAGTGTGGGGGAAATGCGGGAGAAGTGAGGGGAAAGTCAGGGAGAAGTCAGGGAGAAGTCAGGGGAAAGCCAGGGAGAAGTGAGGGGAATATTAGAAGAAAGAGAGAGGAAAGTGAGGGGAAGTGAGGGGAAAGTGAGGAGGAAGTGAGGAGAAAGTGAGGGGCAAGTGAGGGGGAAGTGAGAGGGAAGTGAGGAGGGAGTGAGGGGGTAGTGAGGGGGAAGTGAGAGGGAAATGAGGGGGAAGTGAGGGTAAATGAGGGGAAAGTGAAGGGGAAATGAGGGAGACGTGAGAGGAAGGGAGGGGGAAGGGACGAGGAAAGTAAGGAGTTCTCGAATGGTGGAAGGACGGGATAGGAAGCGATAGGAAGGGAGAGCAAAGGAGAAAAAGGAAGGAGAAGGAAGGGGGAAGAGAGAGGAAAGCGAGGAGGAAAGGTAGAAGGAAGTGGAGGAAAGGGCAAGAGATGCTGGAGGAGAGGCAAGGGATGCAGGAGGTGAAAAGTAGAGGAGAAGGGGGAGGGGAGAAAAGAAAGGAAACTGGATAGTGGAGAAAAAGAGCGATAGGGAAGAAGGGGAAGGGGAAAGTTATTGTAGTGAAAATTTGCCTCTGTGTATTGTACATTGTTTTTACGAGGGATATCTTTAGGTACGTGAAAGAGGATTTGTATGAATGGGAGATTAAAAATAGTATGAAAAACAGTATTTAAACAATATAAAAATGTCTATTGGAAAAAAGCCGCGGGCAAAAACTATCTATATACATAAAAGCAAAAGGTCTCTCACTCACTCATCACGAAATCTCAGAAACAACAAGTGCTAGGAATTTCAAACTTTGCATGGTCGTTCCTATTAGGATATAGGTGCTCACTTAGACGGAATTTTGCGAAATCCATCCCCTAAGGGGGTATAAAGGAGTGGCAAAGTTTGTATGAAACTTCTATAGTTTATATAGTACAATTACCAAATTACTAAAAAATACTCTTTTTTTAATATTCAGAAGCCAAGAGTCGCAAGTTTGTGTGAAAATGGTTTGTCAGTTTTAGCGGTAGCGGGTTTAAACTGGATTCGCCATAGAGACGCATAATACTGATATTTTTATTACTGATACAATTGTACGATTGCCATAAAATCAGGCACGCAATATTCTCATAGAGGCACACTCATCTGAATTTTCACGCGAACGAAGTCGCGGGCAACAGCTATCATTTATAAATGTTTCTATTTAAATAAAATAGTAGGCAAAATAAAAAAAATAACTACTAAATTTCGTGTTTGTTTCGGAGGAAATTTTATTTCTATGCAGCATAATGATGCAATATTTAATGATAAAAAAAAATATACAGCCACGCTTTAAAAAAAAGTAGCGTAAAGATGTCGTTAGATACTTTAATGAAAGATAAAATACAAAAAGTATGTCAAAGAAGTCGCCTTGAAAGAGTATTGATTCAGTTATGAATAATTAGTAGCGTTAAATAGGTTATACCTACGTCTTTTATGATTTTTATGCGGCATACTGCCAATAATAGTAAATAATAGTTTAAGTTGACTATATTTCAAAACTTTTCTACTTTGTCGGGCCTCATTAAATAACGTCTTTGGTGCTTAAAAATATTAAGTACCTAAAAGGAATATTATATAAAAACAGAACGGCATATTACAATTTTAATTTAGATATTTAAGAAAATAGGTATAAGTATAATTTGGTATAAGAAAATGAGAAGAAGTTTTCTCTGTATGAGAAGAGGCTTATCCTTGTAGTGGTGAAATAACAGGCTGATATGATGTTAATAATGATGAACTTTCGCTAAAAGATTTCGAACACTCGCTTTAAGTCATTTTCATTCATAATTTCAGATGATAAAGTATTTAACAGTAGGATAGCTAACTGTAACTCAAGTTACACTGACTGTTTTGCATCGTTGTTGCGATTGAGTTGTGATTCAATAGCGCTGCAGCCGCTAACCGACAATGTTACTGTCAAACTTAGTTTAACAGCAGTGTAACATCGTCGACGATAACTAGATAACTAGGCTAAAGTGTGTCCGTTAACAGTTTTCACTAATAAATCTGATTTCCTTTGCGATGAAATTTGTTAAAAGACATTATGCGCTTCTGTTATCGTAGTGTCGTCCCATTATATTGTTACTGCAGAGGAACGGCCTCTTCGTAGATAGAAGAGATACCACCTTAACTAATAGGCTGAAACTTTTTGTAGCTTAACTTGGTAGGCAGTAGCATTACTTTATTGATTACAGAAGCAGACGAGCTGTGAGTCATCTAAGTGATATTGTATTGCTGTAATTAGAAAACTTCTTTAAATAAAAATCTCTGTAAGTCACCTAATTTAAAAATATAAAGGATTAGCCAAGCTCTTGAGAATATCAAGCGGGTTTAATCACAGATTCGGCACTTTAAAAGTATCACAGAAACAGTTCCGTGATACTTTCAAGGTGCCAAATCTGTCTTTAAACTTTCTAAATTCAACAACAACCTTCTAAATTTCCATACAAATCTATGACAAATTCCAGAGATATTTTGTTTCAAAGTAACTTGGATTAGTATTCAATTTGACGTCAACAGGGAACCATTATCGAATAAAACCTTCCTTATTTTGGAATAAGGATATTTTATCAACAAATTGCCTTCGATTAAGTCAGTAAGAACTTGAAAGTGTTATCTTCTCCTACGGTACGGATAGAAAGATATTGGCAAGGAAAATGTTATAGGCGTTTGATATTCCATTATGCTAATATGTGGGGTTTTAATGGCATAAGAATATCGCATAGATGGAGTAGGCCAATTTAATTTTAAAGGACTTTTTCTTCTATCGTAAGGATACTTGAGTATAACCATTAGGGAAATATTATAGTGTGCAATATAACTGAACCGTTCTTTCTTACCTATACGCTTGAGGATTTAAAGTAAGCATAAACGCTGGCAGCATCGAGCATCAGAAAAAATACATAGAAAAATTAAGTTTTCTTTAATTAAACTTGTCTTTGAGTTGAAGTATACCTATAGAATTCTGTCGAAATTGTTGTCTGATCTTGTCAATAAACGTATTGTCCTATTATTATTTTTTATGTACACTAAGCATGCAGAGTTTTCATAATTAAATGCAGATGCACCCTCCTGAAAGTAATCCTAGCGGCGCCCATGAAGTACAGAACACTTCATTTCTAGTGAAAGGTGTTCACCTAAGCACTACGTTTGGGTGTTTTGATATAATAACACGTTTAGCATGCGGTTAGAGATCGCAATGAAAGCAATCTTATCTTAGGACGGTGCTGCCTTGCATGATAGTCCTTACAAGCTGTAAGGAATCATGTGATGGTTTGACCGGCATCATTCTACACCGGCTAGTAAATTAAATAACCAGTAGGTAGCTTGTACACCGCGCTAGTAGCCAATAACATCGTAAACTTTTAATGTCACGATGCAAAAGAATTTAAATAAAAAAAATATATAAATATTAGCTAGAAATTTATATTTCTGGTGATAACAACTCGCTTTTGGGTTGTTGAAATTAGCTTTTTTCTAAAGAATATTGCGTCAGAACTGTTTCATTAAATGGATGCTTTTATACAGAAGAAACAATAACAATTTTATTTCGTTTCATTTATAATTTATGCAACCAAAATAATTCGCGGTAGTGAATTTTTGAGATGAGTAAAATTATGACTTTGTATCCGCCGTAGAACGAACCGAAAGACGCAGCGGAGCAGACTCCTCATAAAGTGGACCGACGACCTTATAAGGCGATAGATGAGGACTTACGACCGGCCAACGTAGTAGATCCACGCTGGTTTCTGCATGAATGGGCCGGATCGTCCGGGGAAGTACTACCCTCTCATAGAAGATTGACTTATGAGTAGTAGTATCCTTACTACTGCGTTTCGTTCGGTGAGTGAGAGTGCCGGAGGCCCAATTTTCCCCCTTTCCTCTTTCCTCACCTCCCTCATTCCTTTTTCCTAACCCCATTCCCAGCCGCCATAGTGGAGGCCACCATACTAGCAGTTTAAGACGATAGCTTTTGGTATGGTGGCCACCACTTCTGGATTCCACTGACTGCTTACCATCAGGCGGGGTGAAGTCACTTTAGTAGGCTAACATATATATATCAAAAAAAAAAGGTGGCGAAAATTAGGGGGAGGCCTATGTCTAGCAGAGGACGGTTTTCGGCTGATATGATGATGATGATGATCTGTCGTAGCTGTCGGCCAGGCGTGATGAGTATCGAGAGAATTATAATCTCCTGCACGTTTTCAGGCTGATGATTAATATCTAGAGTTTAAACTTAATATAATGCTAGATTTGTTTTATTTTTTATTTTTTAATGAAATGAAATATATGTTTATTCATATAGGTCAATTAAATTAACACTTATGAACGTCAAAGTTTACAAAATGTCAGCAAATTAACATTTAAATAGACAATCCCACAAGCCCCATGTCGCGGCGAACTTCACAAACATAATCTTTAAGCTGTATTGTTAAGGCATCACGGCCGATCATTCCAAGAATTTCATGCACACAACTGTATGTACGCCCACTAGACCACCAAAATATTCAATCTAAGATAGCTATTCTGAGAGGACCTTTATAGATTTTAAATGATATTTTATGGAAAGCCTTTTTCAATACAACGCTTACGATGACGGCTATACTTGTAATAAAAGTTGTAAAACTTGTGGAATTGACTAGTGAGTCGATGAACGGCTATCCGTTTGCCGTCGTGTTGAAGGCATGAATATTTACAGGTGAAAAATGTAGTGCTACAATTTATATTAGACGTGTATTGGCGTGGTTAGCTTATATTGGTTTAAAGAAACGGAATTGAAATACAAAATAGGGTTTTTAAACGTCAATAATTTCAAATTCCTCGATTTATTCGAATTTTGTTTTTACAGTTTAAAATATAAATGTTTTTTCGTTTTAATGTATTAGAAGTGTGAAGATTGAACCAAGAAGGGTGTATTACCTAATTACATGGGTTCAAAACAAGTGTCTTTAAGTCACGTGTGAATAGGAATATTCTAAGGAAGCATGCCCTTCAACGACATTACAAGGGAAGGCGGTTAAATAAAGCTTGAGATTGAATTGTCCCTCGCAGCTTCTTAAACATAAAGGTAAGTACATTATGAGTTTCGTTCCTCCTCAAAATACCAACAACATTATATTCAAATTTACAACTTAATCACCAATTACAATAGCTAAATGGGATGTAAAACGATAAGACGATATGAGTGTTCTGTTTGAGCTTATTATTTACTACCTACCATCAAAAGCAGTACTTAAAATATCAGTATGAAGATATCGTAATGATTAAACTGTAGAAGTGTACACGTATGAATGACTGTGATGCACGCAAAATGATGAACTGAAAGGCTGGTCAACGAAAAATTAACTAATCATCTGTTAAATCTCATGTAAAGAACTTAAAGGCATGCTAAAGGTATGAAAAACTGGTTTAATTTGATTTAATTAGATATGTACTAATTAGATCAAATAAAACTAATTATTCATGCTTTTAGCAACCCAACTGGTACTTCACATGAGATTTAACAGGTGATTAGTTAATTTTTTATTGATCAGCCTTTCAGAAACTGGGGGAAGTCTGTTTAATTGTAAGTAGTCATTGGTGTCCAGCGACGGACACAAACCAAAAAGTCACTGTTCCATTAGGGAGCAGTTTAAAAGTTAGATTTTGTAGGTTAGTACCCTTGAGATCTTTCATGTCATTAAAAGTTACTAAAATTCTTGTGCCTAATGGACTGCGCAATGTCTAAAGGTCAACAACTGTTCACACAAGTTTCAGTTAAACCGCCAAGTTTTTATAGACTATGCTAACTAGCTATTAGATTAGTTTGATATAAATATATGTATGTTTGCTGTAAATACGCTATACGATATTTATAAAATAATTAACAAGCCGCCTGACTAAAACTTAGCCAAAACAGTTCACTGCAGGTCTTAGTCCTTCCCTGTCACATATTTTTGAAATTGCTAATCTCAAGAACTGCACAACCGATTTGCATGCGGTTTTTACTTTTATATCGTGCATTTCTCATTGAAAGTTGGTATATTAACCTATCACCTTTTTAAGCCAAGCAGCAAGGATAATATTTTTATATCGTGCATTGAAAGTTGGTATATTAACCTATCACCTTTATAAGCCAAGCAACAACGATAATATTGAACCAAGCCAGGAAATTGCAACTTTGATTCCGATGTGAGGGCTGGTTGCTAGTGAAATATAGATTATGATAATTACAATAGAATCGTACATAATCACTACATAGTATAAAACAAAGTCGCTTCTCGCTGTATGTCCCTATGTTGCTTAGATCTTTAAAACTACGCGACGGATTTTGATGCGGTTTTTTTTAATGGATGGAGTGATCGAAAAGGACGGTTTATATGTATAATACGTGCAAAATATAGTAGAGAAACACTGGTAATTTTAGGGGTTACTAATAAAATGCAGGGACATAGCGGTTGCGGCGGTATATACCGGCTGAGAGCCGCCGCGGCCTTTAAAGAAAACATGTTTGTATTGTCTAATGACAATAAAGCGGTGAACGTTGTTTAAAAAGACATTCTGTAGTATATTTAGTATCAGCATAATACCTGTGCGAAGCCGGGGCGGGTCGCTAGTGAATTATATAAGTTGCATAATTACTACGATTTCTATAATCCAGTCTCATTAAACAATACATAATCAGTAACAACCCATCTTTTATAGGCGCGAGTCGTAACTGAGCATCGTAAATAATGAACTGAGGAACAAACCTACGACCTACATGCAATGATTTCAGGTGAGTGTTACATTTTCTAGTCGCAATTACGCATTTTTTTAATTAATGGCTATTGGGATTCTTCAAACATCTAACACTTAATTATTATTTTTATTGCCGACAGAGTAGCAGTTGAGCAAACAGCCCACGTGATAATAAGTGGTAGTAACTGTCACTCGTGAATGGCTCAGAGTCTCTATGCAAAGGGATTGAGGTAAGTGAGGAAAAAGGAAAGGGAGAAAATTGTACCTACGAACTACTTTTACGTCGATCTTCTATGAAAGGGTAGTACTTCCCCGGTAGATCCGGTCCATTCATGCTAAAACCAGCGTGGATCTACTACCGTACACTTTACTTACGTAATTCACATAAATTCAGCTTCATTTCGCGTACTAAATTAACTTTCCATTACTTATTCTGTGTACAATGGTGTGGGTTATTATGTATAGTAATAAATAACGAGATAATAAAAAAAGATGGCGAGCTTCCGATGGATGAGATCAGCTCACGATAGATCAAAATGGAGACGCTTGGGGTAGTCCTATGTTCTGTAGTGAACGTCTTATTGCCTCAATGCATGTTATAAATGTTTGCCTGACTATCCCTTTTTGTCATAAAATAATGTGAACACAAAAGAAGTATCATTTCGTGTCGATTGACGCCGCAAAATTTGTCCGACCAGTATTTAAAAGTGCTACAAAATAATAGTTTAGGAAATTAATAATGTTTTCAAATTAACTTTCAAAAAGTCGCAGCATATGTGGCAGGTTTTTATTCGGAAGAGACAGAAAATTTTGGAAATATCGTTTCATACATAATGTATATAAAACTGCATTATATCATGGAGACACGGACGGGACACGGTCACTAGTTAGACTATTGATTGGTAAAACTACAAACGCGAACACATTAGTAGAATTAGTCGGCATTGTTCTCGACTCAATTGCCAAATTAATCGAAGAAGGAAGCTATAGACGTGAGATATAGCTGATGTTATCTTGCGATGAATAACGTCTACCCGAGAACAACAAACAAATCATCTAACCAGATAAACTTTATATATTGCAATTCATTCTGTAATGTTCGTAAAAACTACAGGACTATTCTAACATAAGGAGTTTTTGCTTGATATTGTTACAATTTAGAAATATTTATTAAGTTATCCTGATCAATATTTACTTACCTGTAGATAATTCTATAGCCTCGTGTAATGACGCCCTTGGGAACTACTAGGACCATTTCATTCTTATACTACCCACATTATTGGTTACAGTATCTCTTGTATAATTGGGATTCCCCTAATGATATTCTATTCATATTAACTGTATTGCTTGGATTATTAAAAGGCGGGCATTTCCTTCTCGTATAGCTTCATACATTTTTGCTGACTAATAGTCGACTACACTTGATTAGTAGGCACATTTCAAATTTCGAAAGGTTATATAATTTAGTATCTGCCAATATTGTATACTTCACTAGCGCGATCAGTCAAACGAATGATACAAGACATGTATAGTCGAACACATTTTTGCTTTACTACTTGTAACAAAAATTTCAATCAAAATTAAAATTTAATAAGACTCAGTAGTCACAACTATCACTGTACTGAAGTAACTTGCAAGCAAAATTAGACATTATTGTTTTGTGACATGGAAACGACATTTACTCTAAGGGTGGTAAAGCAATTTCATGGTCGACTATATCTAATATATGTACTATATAGAAAATACAGTTACCTACATACTTTCAAACAACCTTGAAACAGCAACTCATAAAGAACAAATTTAAATTTTATAGCCCATTAATGGCGATATTGATACCTCTTTGAACTTTTCTGAGATAAAATTTTATCCGCAGAAAATACTGCACTCCGTAAACATAGAAATCGTACTAGTCGTATTCTAGAAGTGATAATGTAATAACTGATAGGATAGACGATCAGCCCGAACACTTCCACTGCAGGACATAGTCTGTTCCAAAGAGAGGAGTTTGTCTACTTACCATATTTTAATAGAGAATTTGAGTTTATTTTGCCTGTTTCTTACCTGTAAACAAATAAACCAGCTGAATAATACATAACTTAAAAAATGATAAATTATTACGAGTTAACACAAAGTCATGTGATTTTTTTTAAATACTATTTGTGCATACTATATCAAATTTTCAGAACACTGAAAGCGTAACAGACTGACAGACAGTTACTTTCGTATTTATAATATTAGTATGGAAGTATGGATTATAGAAGTAGTGCGCAGAAGACGTGGTTATTACTCTTAACCACTTTAGGACACTCATGAAAAAAGATTGGGTGGTGTTATATTCTAGACCGGAGACCAAGCCACCACCAGTACAAAATTGTTCAGTACCTGACTTGAGCCAAGGTCGTGCTAAAGTCTCCATTAAGTCTATGTACCGGATATTTTGACACGAAATTTTAGATGATAATTTATATGAAATTTATACAATCGTATTATGATTTCTATGTATGTTGTCAATAATAAAGCTGTAACAGCTGCGTTTCTTATAGACAAGAATTTAATATCAATACTTTTACGTTAACTTTAAAAAGCGCAGATTATGGTGACAGTTACTCTAGTAACTACTTAGCCGCCTGTTACGATGCCGGTAAGGGATGGTATGGTATTATATACAAAAACAACACGTCACTGATTAAATGACAAATTTAATGTAATTATTGTAAACTAGATGTACGTCCTCGCTTCGGTAACAGAAGTTTCATTATGTCTGGCAAATATTATTACAATACCTATTGTCGTAATGCATCATTCATATTGACAAAGGCGCTTTAAATATTTAAATTCTGAAAATGTCTGAAAAATATGTTAAACATAATAAATGTAACCTATGTAACCCGCTTAATTTATTCATTTCTATAGGTGAAAGAATTTTTCAAATCGGTAACGTAGATTTTTTATTAAATCGTTGCAAACAAACAAACTTACGAAAAATCAAATCATTTCTCTTTATAATAGTTTAGATAGGTACATACAATAGAACATTCTTTATTGTACACATAAGTAGCGACAATGAACGTATTACAAAAACGCGATCTCTTTTAGACAACCTTATGCCAAATACAAATAAAATCTTTTGTTGTTTAAAGATAAAATCAAATACAATGTATGTATAAACGATTTTCTGTAGTAGATAATATGTAAATCGTGCGTAAACATCACCCATGTAAAACAAAGAGCGCCTGTATGCCTAATGACTGCCTTTACCCTAACCACAGGGTTGCCAGAAAAAGGTAATTTTATTCTACCAAACCGTTATCATATATCAACTTGAGAATAAAAAATAGTCCTTAATACCTACTCAATAAGTAACATAATAAATGTGTGCTTTTTGATCTTTTTCCATTGTCTACAGTTAAAAAGGGTGACCGAGTTTGAAGATTTATGAAGTTAAATGCGATCAGGGCCTGTCTGAGTAATTGCCACAGACGCAGCGCGGATAAGAGACCATTTCGTGCCAACCCTGTTAGCGGATTAGGGATGACACTGAATGATATTCGGAAAGATGAATTTTGATGATTATTCCTCGTGTTTTATAGAAGGTACAGTTACCATGGCGATGTGATAGATCGGCTTATACCCCGAGAAAGAACCAATCAGCGACACTGGTAACGATTATTATAACATTAGTAGCGATGTAGAAACCATTTTTTTTCAGATTTGGTAATAGAAAATAACTTAAACTAAATACGTTCGTTAAGCATTTAATGATGATTAGCAATATATCAATATTTTATTAAAAAACCGTAGACATTCCATTGACCATTCTATGTGTTAAATGAAAGAATCTGAACGAACAATACACAAGCTTGTAAATTGAATGAATCATACTGTGATAAGATTTGTCTTATAATCCATTATAGCCTCTTCACCTGTTATACAATAATAGTTAACATAATCAATATAACATTATTAATTCTAATAAATAATGCTAACACAATCTACGAACTAATTCCAGTGTTGCAATATCAATAAATCTAACCGATATGCGATTATTGGCTGCTAACCGGGAAATTGGGGCGGATTTTATACCGAACACGAACATGTTGCAGAATTTGATTAGAACAAGCGCTAGCGGGTTTATTATACGAATTATTGCATTTACACGAGTAATTGTATTGGAATTCTATTTGTTTGTGTAAAATATTTTAACGGTTTTGTTATTGAAATATGTATTAGTGTATGCATATATATTTGATTTTTGGTGCCCACTTTCGATAATCGGTGACTAACTTTTTGTAGAAGATAAATCGTACTTACTTATTACAATAGTGCAACGCACACACCCTTCAAAAACTCGGCCAGAAATAAAGTCGGCCCAATTATTGAATAATTCCGGTCAGATTCCCTGTATCTGATCCCCTAGAAGATCAGTTTATTTTTATTATATTTTATATTATAGGTCCTTTTTTTTTTTTTTTACGTGGGAAATGCATTACGCATACGCACCCGCCCGGGCAAGGCGGGGGTTATGTCGGACTCTCCGACCGCACTCAAAGCGCGGCCAGCATACCGACTAAAACCCACGGTGTTCCTCCAGACGGCCAGAGTGTCGGGGTCACGGGAGTCGCTTGCGCATTCATCCGCGACCCCGACGGGCCATGGCCCGCTTACCGCGAGCGGGCCCCGTCCGATTTAGGGGTCTAGCCCCCCTCCTTCGAGAGGCGCGTGCGGAACACGCGCACTGCCGTCTCGGGCCCGCGCTGTTCGGGCGGCGACTGCCGGATCGCCGGCCGCAGGCCAACTCGGCCGCAGAGGATAGGGAGAACGGCGCATCGCAATACCGACACTCCTCTTCCCCTGCGGCCCCACCGCGTCCGCAATCTGGCGGTTGCGGCCCCGCCGAGGCCGCGGAAGGTAGGGAGAGCGGCACACCGTTATACCGGCACTCCTCTCCCGCCGCGGCCCCGCCACTCCTCAGCCGCAGTGTCGCCGAAGCAACACTGCAGCCCACCAGAGCCGCTCCATCGTGGGCTTAACGGCAAAGCCCAGAGGAGCGGCGCCTCCTTGGGGTTCCTCTTAGTTCACCGTGGTCCTTGGTAACCACGACTACTAAGCCCCCCCGCCGCGACAAGGCGAGAACCCCGTTGGGGGGGTTATATTTTAGGTCCTACGAAAAGTCTGATATGGGCTGGCAGCTTTAAGCAACCAAGCACACAAGACTGTATATAATATCTTGCAGCATTTATTTATTTATTTCTGACTCTTACATCTAACATTACAGGTAAAAACCGAATGATGATGAGTCATTATGTTTTATGTGTACTACTGTTTCACTCCTTCAGTTAATATCGAGTTATTCCGTTCTGATCCCCAAGATCTGATCCCCTGAGATTATTATTATTCTTTAATTCAGAACGTTATTTATGACTGAATATGAGATCCAATACAATTTCGAAAGGGATATAAACTATCAAGAATTTTCGGACCACGTTTATTCTGTTTGACCGTCATGACTTATCTATACATATAATAAAATTGAAGTGTCTGTTTGTAATATTGAAATAACCGTTTTTTACTACATGTATATGAATATATATACGGTACATACTCCAAAATAACATTTTTTACTATTTTTGTCTGTCTGTCTGTCTGTTTGTTCCGGCTAATCTCTGAAATGACTGGACTGATTTTGACGGGACTTTTATTGGTAGGTAGCTGATGTAATAAGGAGTAACTTAAGCTACGTTTATTCTAGAAAAGATCTTTCATTGTAGAAAAATAAAGTAATGTTGATCGACTGTTAGGCGGAACGAAGTTCGCCGGGTCAGCAAGTCTTTAATAAAAATATATAAAAACACAATTATTTAAAAATGTAAATAAAATGTTAATAGTATTAGTAGTAGATACATTATGTAGTTAAAATGGCGTGAATAATCATTATATGTTTTGAGGATGACGGGCAACAGATGGATAAAAGCTGTTTACGACTAGAAAATTTGGCGACAATTGGGGAGTCCTGTCCGTAGTGGACGTCATTCGGCTATTATAATAATAATAATAATATTCTACCACATTCACACAGCGCCATCTAGCCCCAAATTAAGCAATTATATTTGCTTGTGTTATGGGTACTAAACAACTGATATACTACTTATATAATTTTTTTTTTTTTTGTAAATACATACATATTATAGATAAATTACACCCAGACACAGAACAAACAATCATGCTCATCACACAAAGGTTTGTCCTGGGTGGGAATCGAACCCACAACCTCCGGCTTAGCAGTCAGGGTCACTAACCACTAGACCAACAGGCCAGTCAAAGATGATGTATATCACTAGAATTTAGACCTTTGTGCTCGCCAGGTTGCATATTTTGATAAGACAATAGGTTTATGGTTTAAATAAATATAAGATACTAGCGTCCGGCAGCGCAGTTTCACCCACGTCTTTGCTTACTGCTCTGCTCCCGTCGCCAGCAGCGTGATGTTACATTGGAATATCGAAAAGAGTTTTTTTTTTAAATTTTTTCTCTCCGTAAGAACCATCCTCTTACTTCTAAGAATTAGGTATATAAAAAAAAATAGCGAAATCGGTTCAGCTGCTCTCGAGATTTGCGCTTAGCAAGACATTCAGTGATTCATATTTATATTATAGAAAATAACATTCAGCATATTAAAATAATGATTCATTAAATATTAAATTAGATAGAACACGTTATTATTTGAAGTGTTCAATAAACATTAAATAAGTGAGTGTTGACTATGATATATTGTACATATGTATGTAATGTATTAACATACAATTGTAACATGAGACACGCAACGGTGAAATATTATCAAAGTAATTGTTCAATTATAACGTACAACAATAATATTATAGTAAGGTTTACCATACTGGTATGGGAATAGTTACAGTGATGTTGTTTTTTCATAATATCATAAACATATTGATATTTAATTTGTGGTTTAACCTCAGAACAAGGACTAAAGATCTAACACTATATATCTGAACAAAAGGCTGACGTTCGCATCGCATAATGAAAGTACTTTTCTTATGTTAGGACTATTGATATCAAAACCAGTTTAACGGAAAATATAATCTACACAGACGATAACGCCCTTTTAAGAGCAGGCAACACTTCATCATTGACAAAGGTCGGGCAGTTAATTTATATGCCAGTATTGCTATAAATCGTGGTGTTTTGCTTGCTTTAATTACCACCCGTGTCGTAAACAAATAACATATCTTCGTACTCACTGAAGTAATTAATTGTATCATTACCAACCGAAACGTATAATTTTTATCTCTGGCAACTCTATTTGCTTTAGGGTTGCCGGTTAATTAGAGATCTTGTTGCCATTTAAAATATTATTGTTATGTACAAAGTTTAATTGGTACCGTGTAAGTTAGATTGTAATGGCTTAAGCAGTAATTGCTAAATAGATATTTTGTTCATTCAATTTAAAGTTATAAATATATATATAAATAGCTTAATATATACCTACTATTACAAAACAAGAGAGTTTGTACTTACGTTAGGACTTATCTACAAAATTACTAGTCCGATTTTACATAATCCTAATTTAATAACAAAGTAACAAAGTAAAAATATTATTAAGTAAAAGCCTAATAATAAAAGGATTAGTAAACTATAAAGGGTCCACTTTTAACCACCTACAATGTCATCCCCCGACCACGTTAAACCTTACGATATTGCTTACGATAGAAAAATATATAGATAGATTTTATATTTCAAAGAGTAACAACATTTTTTTAAAGAAAACTTCCGCACTAGGGATCAAGCCCTGTGTCGCGGGGGACTTTACAAACATACATATAACGGGCACAAAGTACACCTAGACTCGGAACAAATAATTATGGGTCACACAAAGTTTTGTCGCGTGTTTATTTGAACCCACAACCTTGCACAGCAGTCGCTTGCGATCTCACTGCGCCACAGAGGTAGTCAGTCATGTTGCTGGATTAGGTGTTACGGAACGAAAATAAACCATATCTTATGCCGGGTACAGACTTACGAAATGCAACATCCAATCCAATATAACACGCAATGTAACGCGCAGTGTGCGCGGAACGATAGTGTAGACGCGTTGTGTATGCTTGTACGGCGGAACTCGCACGAACCGCGTGCAAACCACGGCCATGGCAGAAAACACGGCTACGGTAGAGGCTACTCTTGATGCTCGATTCAAGTTCGCGCGCACGCCGCAAACAGATGTGAGTACGTAAATGCTGGGTTCATGCGCGCCCTGTGTCCACACTTCTGAAATGTTCGTTCCATGTTACATTGCATGTTGCATTTCATAAGTACGCGCCATAATAAGTAAGTATAAAAACGACACTAATTTAATGAGATTGCAACTAGTATTGTAACCACCACTCATTGCCTTGTCATTAGGCAGAGTTCAGTAATATCAGTAGTAAAATATGTAGAAGGAATGTAGCATTGCTTCTGTAGTTGGGAAGCAAATTTCGGCAAGTATTCGGTATGTTTAACAACTCATTGCCGCGTCGAACACGTATGTTGTTTTAGGATAATTACACACAGCTCATTGATTGCCATCCTTTCAACTATTGACGATGTGTTCTTTTATTTTACTGACTTTTCAATATTGTTTAAAATAACCTCTAGATCGCCATTTATTTTTAACCAATTTCAAAAAAAGAAGAGGGCTTTTCAATTCGACCGTCTATATTTTTTTTTGTCTTCTACATACTCTTCTTTGTCTTTCCATACGATCGAAAAATACTAAGCAAAATTAAAAAAAAAAGATGGCCGAATTGTCCGAAGAGCATGCCTAGAAATAAAGTGAGCGGTTTATTAAGCGGTTTGTATCAATGAACAAGATAGAAATATATCAATCACTGAAATTTTCCTTCTGCATTAGGGACTACTTACACTTATTCAGCTCAGGTTTCAAACTGACGCTTTTTCTACGCTTGCATACACGTAAATTTTTTGGCGTGTTAGCTGATACCTGTAGTACAGATTATAGTACGTCCGGTAATGTCCATTTAAGTGCTTCTGTTACGACTCGATTTGTACAAGCTTATAAGCACGTCAACGATCGTACAAGATGCGCGTGAGGCGCAAAAGTGCTTTTACGTGCGTATAAAAAATGCAATTCACTACAAATATGGTGTCAAGTGACATCAAGGTACAAACTTATCCAACTAGGGTGCCAAATCATCAAGTTACAAAGGCGGTACTTTGTCATAGCCAAAGTCTGTAACTTTGCGACTACAAAAGAAAATTGAATAGGCTTTTACAAGACAAGAATACTCGATCAAGTCGTCTCCGTCGTTTCCATCGTGAGAATGAGAGTATCCGTGTGTCCGGCAATTTTGTCTTTTATCAACTTTCAGCCTTAGATGTTTCAAGTGAAATAATTTAGTACATAAAGTACGCTTTTAACATAAGACAAATGTTTTACATGAGGGTCTTTCAATTAACTTTAAGTCTTTTCTTCTTTAAAATGTGACAGATTATGATCTGGACAAGTTAAAATTTAGTAATATTTCAGTAGATATTTAGGTATACCTTTTAAATACAAATGAAATATATTTTATGAAAGCTTCTATCATATTAAATTACCTTTGTACCATAAAAAGACAAAATTGAGATCGCATCGGTTCGGTATACCTACTTCATTTAATTTAGTCGATTTTCTAATAATTGTGTTGTTGTTTTAATGAATCACCACACTGGAACTGTTTTGGGCTTAATCGATGGTGGCGAATAAAATGGATGTTGTAGAATCTACAACATGATAGCTCATTTTAGTGTTCAAACCGAGCTGTTTTGATTAATAAATCGACTGAGAAATTTGGTTATTTGGTGAAGTGAGTATGTTTTCTGTGTGTAGCTAGTCGTTTTGAAGATGACTTTATTAAATTGTAATGAATTATTTAAATCAAAACACACATAAAAAAATAAGTTTAAGTTTAGTTAGCAATTTGGTTTTAAAAGTACAAACCAAGAAAATGTATTTATATAACATAGATAATATATTCGCGGTGGTCAAATATAGCCTATGTTGTTCTCCAATGTCTATTCTATCCCTATACCAAGTTTCATCAAAATCGGTTCAGTGGTATAGGCGTGAAGCGTAACAGGCAGACACGAGTTACTTTTGCATTTATTAGTAGCGTTACAATATAGCACAACCAAGTCTTGTCTAGCTCAAAATATACATCTAAAATTTTCTTTGTCTGTACTCATTGCATACACCATTTAACAAGATCGAACTTCCAATTGAAGTCTTAAAGAAACTTTTATCTCGAAGTTCTTTACTTCGCTTCATTAAAGTTACGTGTTAGTGTCGATACACCTTTATTCAATACCTTTACCCGCGGGATAGTTAAGGAGCAAGTTTGTCTGGCGCGTTGCCAGATCGTAGCTCACAATAATTATACTTGTTTGAAAGCACTCAAGGACTGCACAATATGGAGATTTAAAATCTTTTCGATAGTTTATGACAGTTTTAGTTTTTAAAGAGGATATTGTATCGTTATATTTAAAGCTAGCTGTTCCCCGCGACTTCGTTCGCGTAAAAATGTGAATGAGCGCCTGTATAAGAAAATTGCCTGCTTGATCTTACGGCAATCGTACATTGTATCAGTAACAATCAGTATATAATTTATGTCTCTTTGGCGAATCCCATTTAAAGCCGTTTACCCATTTTGACATGATTGAGTTACAAAAATCCATACCTTCTTCCATCCATTCATACGTGTAAAGAGAGAGCTCATTTTGGCCAAAATGGCGCTTTAGAAGTTATTCCTTTCCATCGTCGGTATCTTTTTTTGTGTTTTATGCCGGATCCACACGCTTGACAAAAAAAGACGCGTGAAGATTGTTTTTATTGTAAGTAGGTATACCTGTCGAAGTCATATTAATAGAGTTTAGGTATACCTACGTATAGTATTTCAGTTAAAAAAAATGAGTATCATAAAAATACATACCTTGTAAGGTTTCTATGAATTTGAATGATCCACTCACACACACACATTTTCTTAGCCGAATTTTTCGTTGCCTTTTATTTTCTCTCTTTTCTTCTTCTTAGCATTCTATAGCAGTTTCATACAAACTCTGCCACCCCTTTTTACACCCTTAGGAGATGAATTTCCCATAATCCCGTCTTAGCGAGCACCTACGTCTTAAAAGGACATGAAATGTAATCTTTTTTTTGTTTTCTCCGTTTTTTATTTTATTTATTGTTATTATTAAGTAAACCCATACATATCGCATGTACATTTCAAATACAATGTAAATTGTTTTGTGAAATAATTAAATAAATAAAAAAAAAATCCCCATGCAAAATTTGAGACCCGTAGTACTTGTAGTTTCTGAGATATCGTGATATGGGGGTCAGTGAGTGAGTGACCTTTCGCTTTTATTATATAGATTGTAGATTACCAATACTTTTTTTATTTAAGCATATACGCGAGATTTCGGGATATTACACAAGTGAAGAAAAGTTGATATCGATTTTTATCTCGTTTTTCTAATACCTACGCATTTAGACAAGTTTCTCATAATAAATGCTGTAATAATAATAAGTTTCATATGGGTAAAAACTACAATAATTTCTTTAGACTAAATATACATACCCAATATCCTATTAATATTATAAATGCGAAAGTTTGTGTGTCTGTATGTGTGTGTGTGTTTGTTACCAACAGCGCCTAACGTCTTAACCGATTTTGATAAAAATTGGTACCTATATAGATAGTTTCGATGCCGGAGACAGACATAGGCTACATTTTATCCCGAAAATCGGTCTGGTTCCTGAGAGATACAACAAAACATATTTTAAGCGCGGGCGAAGCCGTTGGGTGCAGCTAGTTTATAAGAAATGCATTTTTGTAGATAGGTACAAATTATATTGTATTTGTAGTATTAACTAAAAGCACATTAATGTAAAATACAAGAATAAAATTTTCTATAAAAGACTCGACGCCAAGACCTCAAATAGTATTTTATAAAAGAGGTCTCGACGTCATTTAAAGGTCACTTATTTCATTTTTATATCTCGCACATGGCACTTCGCCAATGGAAAACATTACCTAACTTTTGTATATAAGTCATGTTAGCAAATGTGACGTCATACAAAAGTTAGGTAATGTTTTCCATTGGCGAAGTGCCATGTGCGAGATATAAAAATGAAATAAGTGACCTTTAAATGTAGAACACAATGGAATAATCATTTCTTAAATCTTAATCTAAAAGTTTATGGCGTCCGATATTGATATTATCTTCAAATTCAAAGTTAGATTAATTTATTCATTTAGATTATATATGAATGACAAGTTCTATCTTTGTTTTGTAAAAGACCAGCGACCTGCCCTCGCTTCACATCGTAATAAAAGTTGGTTTCTCGGCTTCGTTCACCATTACCATTTCTGATTGGCTCCTATGGGCCAGACAAAAGTCGTGAATGATATTAATAACCAAGTTCGAAATTGAAGCGGGTTACTAGTTTATTATATCACAGTTCAAACATGTATTTTATTCCAGTAGCTATATAACGGAGTCGTTTTCAATACACGAAGTGGTGTCCAGATAAGATCAGCGAGAAATTTTATGTAGTTCCTCGCCTCGTGCACGTTTAAATCAAATAAGGGTAGGTCGGTTTTGTACGGTAGTAGATCCACGCTGATTTCAGCATGAATGGGCCGGATCGTCCGGGGAAGTACTACCCTCTCATAGAAGATCGACTTAAGAGTAGTAGTATCCGTACTACTGCGTTTCGTTCGGTGAGTGAGAGCGCCGGAGGCCCAATTTCCCCCTATCCTTTTTCCTCACTTCCCTCATTCCCTTCCCCTAACCCTATTCCCAGCCGCCATAGTGGAGGCCACTATACCAGCAGTTTAAGACGATGGCTTTTGGTATAGTGGCCGCCACTTCTGGATTCCACTGACTGCTTACCATCAGGCGGGGTGGAGTCACTTTGGTAGGCTATAATATAAAAAAAAAAAAAAAAAAGGTCGTTTTTTAAAGGGTCGCAACGTAAGCGGCTACCGCTAACGTAATCTTTACGGTTAAGATATGATTTTGTCGTTCAGGATAACGGTCGAAGAAGTCATTCTAGAGAATATTCTGTGGCATTAAGAACTATACCTCCTAAGTGTTAGTTGAGAGTTATTTTATTAATTCCAACCTTTCTTCTTTTACTTATTCTGTTATCATTATTACGTGGCTGTCTTAATAGGCCAGTTCCCGACTTTTGATCTTGAGAAATTATCACGAGAAATTATTGTGTGGCGTGCGACAAACTAATTTCAAATAGAAGACTTCAAAATTGTCGATGGATATTAAAAGATTCAAAGCACTCCAACACGAGTAGACTATATTTATCTCGCGGCACTCATTGTTACAATGTTTGTTACCTTCATCGTAATCATAATCATCATATCAGCCGGAAATAAACTACTGAATAAAAGCCTCCGCCAAATTTTCGCCACCTTGGTCGGTCGTGAGCCGCCCTCATCTCATCATAATAGTAGTGCCTAATATCCAAAATTAGCCGAAATATCCTAGTGGATAAGGCACTCACTTTGTAAACACGAGGTAGTGGATTCTAATCCGGGCAAGTACCAATGTGATTTTTCAAATCATATGTACTTTCTAAGTTTATCTTGCACATTTCTGACTGACGGTGAAGGAAAAAACCGTGGGGCAACCTGGACTTAAAAGTCTGACATTGCCAATCCGCCTTGAGCAAGCGTGGAGATTAATGCTTATGCCTTCTCTATAATGAGAAGAGGCTTTTGCTCTGCAGTGGGACAGTAAACAGGCTGGTATTATAATATCCAAAATAAACTTGAAAATCACATATAACTATTATTAAAGTCACTTTGGTTCTTGTTCTGTTTAAAACCCTCAATCACAGCATAAATATATTGTGCCTCAATTCTACAACTCAACTAAGTAGTTTATTTACAAAATTCACGATTCATATTTGACATGGTTGTTCAGTTAAGATGAAATTAGGTACAGCAGTGCAGTTGCTTACGTCACAGGTCGACGCAGTCACCGCATGTATTACGACTGCGGGCATTATGCGCTAAAACCGACTGGCCAACCGTTGCAATGGATTATTTAATTAGCTTGAAATTTTGTTTTTATGTTTTTGGGTTATGGCAGTTTTAAATTGTATGTAATTGAGGTAGCTAGAAGTATTAGAAGGAGTGTTGCACATGTCTGAGAAGAGGGAAAACAAACTATAACATTATGTTTAGAATAGAATCAAAAATTCTAGAGGTGAGAGGCTATGTTCAACAGTGGAGGTGTTTTGGCTGATATGATGATTATTTTTACAAAACAAACAATAAAACAGCGCAGCATTAGGTAGTGACTATCGGCGGTCATATCGCTAAAAGCGATCTCTTCCAAACAAACTATGAATAGACTTAAAAGTAAATGAATATTTTGAATATACGTAATAGTGTTGATAATAATACCAGCCTGTTTTACTGTCCCACTGCAGGGCATTTCGATATACTGGTGTTGGTGTAAATGTATAAAAAGAATATTTCGAATTTAGTGCTGTACTTATATGTATAAAATTATATAAAAATTATATTAAGTAGATATCTCTATAGCTCAAGAATGCGCAATGAAATAATTACAATGTTACAGGTTTAGAGCTGCATGTTTTTTAGATAATTAGATAATTAGATTATTTTTAGATTTAAATCGCAGTAGCCCACCACTGCAGTTACAAAGTTAGTATTGATACTAAACGTTCTGACGGAGGAACTTCGTGAACAACTGCCGAACTACCCATAAAGTATTACTGTCAGTGCCAAAATGGTATCGAATATGAATAATATAGGGTGCTATTTCGGTTGTATATAACAGTTAGCTTATTTCTAACATAAGTCAGTCTTGGCAGGCAGGTCTAAGCAAGGCTGCTAAGGCAGTTCTAGCCATTATTTTAAAATTGCAAAGTGTAGACATCTTCTGAAAAGCTATTACTTAGCATCGATAATTATGTAGCAACATAAACCTTGAATAACCCAAAACCCAAAACCTTGTATGTATTTATAAGGAGGTAATATTCCCATTCTAATTTTGCAAATTCTACATCATTATTATCGCATCGACAGACGTCTACTGCTAAAAGTAGCCCTGCTTCCAAGCATTTGATATAATTTGATTCAGTAAATATGTCCTGAATATACAAATGCCTTAAAAAATATGGTCAATGCACATAAGCGTAGCGATAAATGCTCATGCCATCTCTAAGCGAAAAGGTATTTTCACTTGAGACAATAACAGTCTGCTTCCATGGTGCAGTGGGAGCGCAAGCGACTGCTGTGCACAAGGTTCGATCCCCACACGGGACAAAACTTTGAGTGATCCATAAATATTTGTTCCGAGTTTGGTTGTACTTTGTGACCGTTGAATTTATGTTTGTAAAATCTCCCGCGACCTAGTACCTTGTTCTCCACTGCTAGAGGTTTCTGTTTTTAAATAACAAAAACTTAACAAAACCGATATGACAATGATGATGTATATACAAAAGCCAAAAATGCGCATTTCTCTTGTAGGCAATGTTTCTCATTCAAATAACAAATAAATTGTCTAGTCTTCCTCATCACAAATCTTGCATGACGGGATGTGCTATAGCCACACTACTTTTATGAATACCTAGACCGAACTAGGCCTTAACTTCTTTACATCACAAAATACCTTAAACAGTCCAACTTCAAAGTCAAGACAATCATATCAAATTTATAACCTCACAAATAGTTATCCCCTACATTTGAAAGCTAAATAAAATACGCCTACCAATCTAGGACTAAGCCCTGCATAATATTTTATGTAAGCACTTTACCCCACGATTTTACGACAAGACCGAACTACCAGTAGTAAAATCGATCGAGCCTAAACACTACTTTATGGTTTACTACATAAGCACTTAGTTATATAAGTCTTTGGACGTGACGAATGGCTGATTTGGGAAAGGGTAAGAGAGAACTAATTGGACTGTTTGAGGTCTTATCAGGAATAGTTTAATTCTATTTTGAAGCTTAAATATAATTAGTAGCTCTCTCCTTTCTGAAAGGGAGTAACAGCACTGGATTTTAAGCTAGTTTCATCTATGGTTTATCCTGAAGATTTCGTAATTTGATTTGATTTGTAGTGCAATAAACGGACAATTCTACTCACACACCGATGACTCCCATAAATCAAGGCTAACCTATCGCAAACACTGTAGGTACTATGACAATCGGGAGTCCTCCTAGTGTGGTAAACCTACTGTCTCGAACCACGCAATGACTTCAATCAGAAGTAATATTAAAGAGGGATGGATAAATATGGATCATTTTTTATATTGTAGTGGCAAAGTTTAAAAAATACTATGGTTTTAACCTGTTATATGCTTATTTGTCACGTTAGGTAAGAGATATCAATACCATAACGCATTTCGCACCAATAATGTAAATAGACAGAGATCTTCTCCTCAAAATATATCAAAAAGCGTTAGCAATAAAGTTCAAAAACTCCAAACCATATTATATATACATTTTCGTTAAAAGTGCGAATTGTCAACATTAATACAAGTAGTTTCCTATAAGACATGTTATTCCCATAAGGTATTCACCCATCGATCAAGCTAGTTTATTGGATAATAAATTTATTCAATAAAATATATCGATGTAATTCATCAATCCACTTGTCGCGCCATTGTTATATTTATGACATTTTACGAAAGATGTATGGGAGTTATTCTGTGACATTTATACTAACCATTTTTTTGCAGAAATTTAATATCGCTACCCGCTCCGTCTTGGTCTCGGGGTGATTATGACTCGTGAACCTAAGATGGTAGTAACCTGTAAAACTGCCTTAACAAACGGACCGCTGGTAATTTATATTACAACAGCAGTTGTTTATATTAACCTTAGGCTAAATTTGGCTGCGTAAGTGCCTGTACAAAGGATTTGATACTCACACTGTTAAAAAAGTTACCAAAAGCAGATAGCCAGACCAACTAAAATTTGGCAGCCTACAAGTTTCATAAAAATAATAAAATCGGTAAAAAAACATTTGCCTAATTTCGACAGAAGACAAAGAAAATTTGCAAAGTTAAAAGTTAGTGCAAATAAAAGTTTGTATGACTTTATTCATCTTAACAAACACCAGTCTAAGACAAATATTAACTTCAAGAAACTAGGAGTATACTTTAAAAAACTTGTCTGTTATTATTCACTTATTAAATTATTTTAATCCACTCTCAAGTAAAAGTAATTTATCAAGCAACATAAGTGTTTATAAGAGAAGCGTCATCATTAAAGTGTCTTTTGAGACAAAGTTTAAAGGACTCAGTGATATATTCCTCTTTGTACGGCTAGATTAATACCGCGCAAATATTTTGCAAGACTAAAAATCTGACGCTAAAGTCTTTTTGTACAAACAAAAAAGTGTATCGTTGCAGTTTTGAGGCCTTTTTCAGAGGATATTATGATAGAAAAATCTATATAAGGATAAGTTATTAGGACTTTTCTCATACTAAGAAAGCATATGGGCTCTAGGGTTGGTAAAGACTTATATTTGTTATATAAATTCAGGTTTCCTTGGAATGTTTACATACGCGTATATCATGAATGGACAAGGTGGACGGATGACCTAATAAAAGTAGTACTTCAAGTTTAAAGTTATATTTGCAGTCGCAACAGATTAGAAAATGAAAACATCTTAATCAAACAACATTATATATCATACGTTGTCGTCGTGGTTCATTAGTTTCATTACATAATAATAATATAATAATAATATTCTACCACATGCACACAACGCCATTTAGCCCCAAATTAAGCAATTATATTTGCTTGTGTTATGGGTACTAAACAACTGATATACTACTTACATACTTTTTTTTTTTTTGTAAATACATACATATTATTTATAGATAAATTTGTATGTATACATACGTATACATACAAATTTATTTTGTCATTCTTGGTCTAATTCGTTACTGCAAAAGCAAGAAACGTTATAATATTTAACATAAAATTAGACGACAGTTTAAACTAGTAGTATTTTGAGACTACATAAAAGTTAAAGTTCGCTCTTCATTTAATTAAACCTTGGTAACATTCAATTAAAATCGTCCAACTAATTCTTGTTAAATTATTTGGCAGCGTAGCTTCATTATGCAAGTTTACAATCGTATTAAAATTAAATTCATACCACAGTAACAGGATTAATTCTATTACCGTCGTCTACAGGCCCAAAGATGATCGGAAGTTTAAAAACGAAGTATGGAATTATGATCAAATAACAACATACATCTAAAAAAATTACCATATTTTATTCAAACCTTCTTTCTGCTTAATTATGCATCACGTTCAATTTTATTAAGTAAAAATGTGAGAAAATATCTTTAGAAAAGAAGTAATCAATTTTGGCGTTATATCACAGTGTGGCTCTCTAATATAGAGAGGGATTATTTCCAAAAGTCTCCTTTTAATCAAGTTTTTGAATTAATAATATCTATCAATTTGGTAGTTGCTAGTTTAATTAAATTCTGTGGTCTAGCAATTAATGACACGTACATAAGGAAATACATGCTTTCGGTTAATAACGTACACGTTTTCTGCACTGAGTTTGAAAGACGGTCAGACCAAATAGTTTTTTAACCCAATAGGATTACACATATTTATGTGATTAATTATTGTTTTTATTATTCACGATTTGGTAAAGAGGCACGTACGCATATAAACGATAAATGAGGAAGGTTTCGGACCGGATGACGTGAAAATGCTTTGGGTGGAGAACACTCAGCAAACGAGTTCTTTTGGCTGAAATAGTAATGCTGTCATTGCAAGAATTTTCAGACGTTTCAAATTAGACGATATAATAATAATTACAGAAAAAATTATATGAAAGAAGGTTTTGGCCTTCTACGAACTACTACGAACTATTATAGTTATAAGATAAAACATAATATGAACCACAACGGCCGCCGTCAAAATACGCCCAGACTTTAAGCATAAATTTGATGACACAAAATAGGGGATTATCTTGACTAGGAACCAGATTCACAACAGTCTGATTTCCGGCCTCGTATCGAAACGACTACTTGAACCACTAAATTATACGCGGCATAAGTGTAGTGTGTAGTCATAGAAAATTTCAAAACCACGCTTATAATTTTAAACTAAAATTGTATGATGATTACGTAACTTACTGTAAGGAAGCAATACTGTAATACGAAAGGGAAGGCACTTCATTTTTTGCACTACGATATATTGGAAGGGCACAGCTGTCGAGCCCCACAAAACAACGCACATGCAATGCATCAATTTCAATTCGCTAAATTTATAGAACCTTACGGTACTTCGCTGTTTTATTATCAGTTATATAATTTGAAAACACGAAAGCTTCTGCCAATCTCTTTTTATGTATAGAGTTCAACATTTATTATTTGTGTGCCATAATATATCGCCGTAGAAGTGACGATACTGACCGCCCACTTTCGAGGTGCATACAACTTAGCAATGCCTTAAAGGTAGGTACTTCATGAATGCAATCAGTAAAATAAATGATGGCTGTTAAAACATGGCATAGAAATGTATTAACACCCTTTCGGCAGCTACATTAGGTCTCATACTCCCATGGCACTATCTGTACCTACCTATATCGACCGCATTCTAGGCGATAATCTATCAACATTAAATTATTTTTAGAAAAAAAAATGGAAACTGACTTCAAACAACACCTACATGTTCAATTCATAACTAAAAAGTCGAAAATAATATTTTAATTACTTCATAGCAAAGAACATTAAAGGGGACTCAACGCAATCCTTGATACCTATAATACTTTACTATTTATAGTTTTTAATCAGTTATTTTGGAGTCGGTGCCAGCCAAGAAGGATCTTTAATTCTGCCTATGCAACAAACTTTTGAAATGCACGGGGCGGTAATGGCACGCGTGAGGGATATGCCTGAGTGCATTACCCGAACGCGGTCAAGGCAGACGACATTGATAGTTGTGTTCAGATATACATAAAAATTTGAGGCGCACTTATCTGATTCCATTCGATTTCTTGTATTAAATTTATATTTTTCATTCATATATTAATAGATTAATCAAGAAGGTTTTTTTTGCTAGTAGGTAGGTTATTTTTATGAAGGTCATTATGATCCTTCTTGGCTGGCACCGACTCCAAAATAACTGATTAAAATCTATAAATAGTAAAGTATTATAGGTATCAAGGATTGCGTTGAGTCCCCTTTAATGTTCTTTGCTATGAAGTAATTAAAATATTATTTTCGACTTTTTAGTTATGGATTGAACATGTAGGTGTTGTTTGAAGTCGGTTTTCATTTTTTTTTCTAAAAATAATTTTATTTTTAAACTTTTAGTGGGAATTAATTGTGTATAATATATTCAATATGGGTAGACCTACTAAACGTGCTGCGCAAATGAGACAGCGCCGCGCCGTTTGAAAGAAAGTAGAGACGAGAGGTAAGATTGTAAATACTTCCTACATCCTTGTCAACACTTTCTCGATCGCTAAACCCTGAATCCCAGAAACCACAAATCAAAACAAAAATGTGATGATCTACCAACAATAAAGAATCATCAAAAAGCATAATTTAACTGACCGAGCAATCGCTTAACAGATATACAAAAAATAAACAGTGGTGCTGTAAAGGCAGGTTCAAGGCCACCCGTTGCTGTTGTAATTTCTCACGACCATAAGACCTCCAACTTGGCTTAACGACTACCTAATTATAGTGATAACCATAGTCTACTGCTTCTAAAGAATAAGGACGCTGCAAATGAAATGACACAAATGGTCACTCATCCAGGGCCACTTCGTTTCTAACAAAAAATGAAAAATAATCACTTTGCACTTGTAGCATGGACATTTCAATGTCAGATAATTCGTCGCAAAAGACATCGACGTGTTGCTTTACACATCTTCACTTCTTGCATACGTTTTGTTACAAAATATAAAATTGAAGCCAAACCACTACACCATCCTTTATAAAAAAAACATGGGACCCCATTTCAGAGTATACCCATTCAAATAAAAAAAGAATTTTCAAAATTGGTTTATAAATGACCGAGTTCTGTTGTAACAAACATACAACCACTGAACCATTTCTTAAAATAAAAAAATGGGACCAATTTCAGAGTATACCCTCTCAAATAAAAAAAAAATTTCAAATCGGCTCATAAATGACCGAGATATGAGGTAACAAACATACAAAAAAAAAAAAAAAAAACATACGACCCGAATTGATAACCTCCTCTTTTTTGAAGTCGGTTAAAAAAAGCCCATCATTTTGACAGACCTAAAGAACTTGTGCGTGACAGTTTGTACAGTACCACATAACTATCTAGGCAGTGAAAATTTTAATATGTACGTAAACCTCATACTTGACAAAAGATGTAAATTTTTAAAAATTTATGAATGACAAAAGTGGGCGGCTGTACAATCAAAATGAATGAATAATGTGTCCACATGTCGGCGAAAATGTAGCGTTTCATGAAAATCGCGCCATAACCTCGTGTACCATGTTACGTTTATTGCGTACTTAATTATGTAGAGCAGAAGACCCTGTTGTTTGCTAAATTATAATTAACAAACACTGTATCACATGGTTCTGTAATATGTGATGACACTTCAGTGATAAGTAACTGTAATTTATATTTGTTTTGGAGATGTACTATAGGATATTTTAAAAAAATAGTATAATAAAAATACAAAAAATATGGCTGACCTGAACAAATCCTGACATTAGGTTGACCACTAACATTTAGTGAAGAAGAAGATAAAAGGGTTTTTTTTTTTATATATTATAGCCTACCAAAGTGACTTCACCCCGCCTGATGGTAAGCAGTCAGTGGAATCTAGAAGTGGCGGCCACTATATCAAAAGCCATCGTCTTAAACTGCTGGTATGGTGGCCTCCACTATGGCGGCTGGGAATGGGGTTAGGGGAAGGGAATGAGGGAGGTGAGGAAAGAGGAAAGGGAGGAAATCGGGCCTCCGGCGCTCTCACTCACCGAACGAAACGCAACAGTACGGATACTACTACTCTTAAGTCGATCTTCTATGAGAGGGTAGTACTTCCCCGGACGATCCGACCCATTCATGCTGAAATCAGCGTGGATCTACTACCGTACAGCATTTTTTAAATTAAATACTTTATATAGGTACAATCTTACTCAATATTATTCAGCATGCCGTGTGTAGATACTTACCTGAAAATTAAAACAAGGTTGGTTATTTACTGCTAAGCCGGAGATCGTAGCTTCGATTCCCACCCAAGACAAACCTTTGTGTGGTGGAGCATGATTGTTTGTTATGTGTCTGGGTGAAATTTATCTATAATATGTATGTATTTACAAAAAAAAATTCATTTAAGTAGTATATCAGTTGTTTAGTATCTATTACACAAGCAAATATAATTGCTTATTTCGGGACTAGAAGGCGCTGTGTAAATATGGTAGATAATTATTATATTATGTTATTATTATTATTAAGTAACACAATGTTAGCGCAAATTAGAAAAATAATATCGTGAAAACAGTACAATAGATTTTGGTAAAGCGAACATAACAAAAGGTATTTGCATAAAAATAGAATACTGTTCTTATTTTTTATTATTCATCCAGGAAACATTATGAACTATTTTACAAACAACAAACAAAAAACAAGAAAAGCCATTGAAAGTAACAAGAAGAAACTTCAATTAGGAAGAGAATCCATCATGGTGGTGAAGTTAACTTCACAAAACAGTGTAATGTCTATTTATATTGTTCAGGTATAATCACGTTCTGAATTTGTGGTTGGAAGATTGAATGAGGGTGTTTAGGAAAATTTTCGACACCAGTTACCAGTACTTGACTCTTACAAAAACGAGTTTCAACAGATCTCTGAATGACAAAATAGTCTTCAAAAATCTCAATATTTTTAAAATCCTTATTATAGGGTAAACGTGAAAAAAATAACATCCTCATTTTAGGTGTAAAGATAAAAAATTTTAAGCTTTTAGTACCAACAGTCTCTGTGCTTTGCCGCGGACGGACGGATAGACATGGTTAAACTACAAGAATTCCTTGTTGACTATAGAACCCTACACATAATTTTTACATTTTGTTGATTTAATATTTGACACCGGTATAAATAGTTAAAATACAGTCTCAGGAAATGAAATTACACTACACGATTTTGGTTTTATATTTTTTGGGCATATTTTGGATTGGATATTTTTTTTATAATTACATAATATGTTAACCATCAATATAGCAACACTCAGCAACGGCCTATAACACCTTATTTTAAATGCTCTAGCAGTTACACGCAAAGCGATAATCAATTCCGCATCGTTTGAAATATTAAGAATAAACCTGTATAATATCATAAAGTACCTATTACAGTCGTTATTTTTCAAGTGGATCCAAAAGATGCTATAAATATCGCCATTGTCTACTTTATGACACCATTTGCGTTAATCACAACCTTATCTGTGCCGCCATTTTAGCTTTACATAACTCTCTTAGTGGCTATTACTATTTCGCAACAAGAATCACAAAACATCAGGTAAAAGTAGAAATATAAATGTTTGTAATATTTTTCTTATATTTTCATAGAGTTCAAAATGGAAATAGAGCATTTCTTAATTTACGTCACTTTGTCTTATTTATCTATCTTTTATTTATAGAAATATAAATACACGGCCTGACTGACTAATTGGGACAATACTTACGCTTTACAAAAAGTCTCAGTCTACCTATTATGTCGTTTTAGACAGGCCAGCGACTCTACGGATAGTAAATTTTCTATGCCCTGGCATTTCAGATTCTAGCAATATTGAAGTGGGAGGAATCAGCACAGAAAATGAATAGATGAAACATGAAATTACTAACCAGACTTAAGATACGAACAATATAAATTTTATCAGTGATAATTTCTACAAAACAAATAAAATAAGTAACAATGTTAAACAAATCTCGAAATTTCGAGAACTTTAATCAATAACAAGAACCATTTAAGTTAAATGTCTTTCAGGGAATCTCATTAAAACATTTCAAGTACACGTCAATCAATAATAAGAAACATTTCAAACAAAAGATGTATGTATTCACAAATAAATTAAGGCTTAAAAAAAGTCTTAAATACTTTTTGTAATAAGGAAAATTGAAGTTTGTAACAATTTGTTAGGTTATATTTGTTTTCGTGGGGGCAAATGACGTAATAGTAAATAACCGTGTATGATGGTCACAAGTGTTCGATACACACCTGCCTGCTCTCAAATTAAAGGAAAACGTAAGTAGGTATACGTATACGGTTTTTCTTGCTGTCAATACAGTACCTTCATGAGCCCTGAATTTTAATCACTAGCAACATCACATTCCAATCTAAAAGATTGCTCTCTGCCCGATGCGATAATAGGCAGTCCTTAAAAGATAGGAATGGTGGACGCCTTTACTACCAAACTGTTGACTAATATAAATAATATAATTATAAATATAAATATAATTTTTAGGGTCCCAGGATCAAAAATATAAGATATTACATGCGCTGGTATTCTCACCTTTTTCTTCAATTGACATAAGTTTAAAGTAGTTAAACTGTTTGGTTCTAGATCTTTTAAATCCCATAATGAAAGGGTAGCACTTTAGTCGCACACGTGTCGTTCGTTCATGTTTTAGAGAGAAATATTGGTCTGCCTTACTTCATACAATAAAATATCTGAAAAACTTTTTGTAGCAATGTAAATTGAACTTTATAACGGCGAATGAGAGTTTCAATTTGTAATGATCAGACTTCGTCAACCAAGTAACGATAGGTATTTCATTATCGAGTAAAACGTACCTTTAAATAGTTTTAATGAAATATCTTCGAGTAAAGGATGTCATATTTGAACCAATAAAGTCTCTAAGAATATCTTTTACTTTAAAAAGTTTTTTAATCTGTGTGTCATTTTGTTATTTTCACGGTAAATTGAGTTTGAGTTTGTTGACGAAGTGATTTCTTTTTGTTAGTCCCTAGAAAGTGATACGGTTAATGTTTCTTTGAACTATTGGAGAGTAGAAAATGCCTTTACGTGAAACGTAGTCCATTCTAAAGAAGTGAGAATCTTTTCAGGATTTTTATATGAATATGCTTAGGTGAGACTTAATGTTCAGCTTTAAACGTTTTAGGGATTGAGATAATAATGATGTATTATCATAGAAAGAAAACTTTTGAACTAGTTAATTACAACTTGCTTAGAAAAATAAAAGAAACGTAAACGAAATTTATGTTCTGAAATTTAAGTAATGGCATAAATTTCAGAAAATTGTCCAGTAGTGGAGTGTAATAGTATGAGTTACATCACAGTAAATTTGGATAGTTTTCAACTACGTAGATACCTATTAATCATAACAAGAGAAGAGTATTAGAAAATGGTTTTACGCTTTGTTTTTTTAATATTATTTATATTTTCAATAAAGAACAAGCTTTGTATAGGTAGTTTACAAATTTTATTATGTATCTTACCTGTCTGATTTTGTATAATCTATCAAATTAAGCGCAGAACGTCATCTGATCTTTTAAACTTAACGTGTATCAAACTTCTAATAAACTCACATGATGAAATAAGTTTGTAATTAAAATTAATAGCTTTCGTATTTGCCGTACGTGATCAAAGTTCTAATAACATTATTTCTAATATTAAACATAATAAACAGTTATACAATGTTTCCTTGATTGACACACAAAGGCAAGCTACATAATTGAAGTGGAATTATTAAATTTGTAGTCATAATGTTTCTTTATTATTTTCTCATTCTTTTTCTAGGCGTCGAGTGTCAAAGCTACCCTTACACTATCGCTAATTCGACGCCCAAGCTTGGTCACTACTAAAAACTTACAATTAATCAAATTAGAGATGTTTGATTTGATTGATATTTTGGGGAGGTCTATGGCCAGCCGTAGAAATCTCACGGCTGCCGGCTGAAATAATGATAATGTTGTCATATTTTCTTACTTAATCTATTTTCTTTATACTTGGAAGCATACTGCCCCATCTGAGTAAGCTGTTTTATGGGGCTCTGATTTGTACACATTTTTATTCAAATATGTATTAGTAAATAGATAAATAATTTAATAAATCTGTAACAGTAAGTGGTTTCCGTAATCTAGCTGTTGCAAACCATGAAGAAAAAGGATCAGATCGCCGGGGATCGGTTTATTTTTTTGAATTAAGAAGGAGGAATTAAATAATGAGAAGTGATTGGTTTATTCTTGTTATTATCATCATCATTACAACCAAAAAACCTCTAAATAAACCGCTCCCAAACTTCGCCAATTTGACTATTATGTTGATTGGTTTGACTATGTTGATTGGTTCATGAGACATAATTATACCTTACTTTGAAAGTGTTGTTAATGCAAAATTTAAGCCAGTCCAAATGCTAGTTATCTACACCAGACATTTGAGAAATGTACGAATACCAGTAACCATTAGGCGGTAATTTATGTAAAAGCAGGTGGCGATATCGTTGCCATTCCCAGGGTGCTACGATTGAATTATATATTATTAACACGTAGATATGGCCTAACTGTTTAGGTTTGAATTTAGTTACCGTATACCAAAATTCTCCTTTCATCCAGGGGTGTAGAGTACGAGCAAATTTACACATTGTAGCAATGTACATAAGGTAAAGAATACCGTAATGACTTATTGCCTTTTATGTTTCTTTTCTATTGATTGGGATATAACCTGTAAATCTATACTTATATATTATAAAGCTGAAAAGTTAGAAAAGCTAATTTCTAGAACTAGCGATAGGATGAAAAATGTTTTGTTTAATTTTGGTCCATTAATACTAAAACCAACAAGAATTGACTACTATAAAAATTATCTTAGTTTCTTTTAACTTCACGTACATAAATATTATTTGCCTACGCTTTCGGGACAAAAGACACAATGCTATGGAATATTAAGCAGTTTTATTTAAAATAATATAATAATAATAATAATATTCTACCACATTAATATAAAAACTTTATACATTGCCATATATTGGCGGCCATAATGCCTTGCATTTATTACCTACCATAGGGTGATGTAGAGACATGACAAAGGTTTATCTAACAGACTACAGAAATTAAATCTATTTTAATCCCATTTTTAAATGTTTCTATATAAATCAAGAAACTTAGTACTTAACGAAAAGACTATTTAGGCTTTACAATGAATGTTGGAAGCAGTCCTGGGGCGATTGAAGTACAATGGAGGAAGTAACTTGTTCCTTCCCCTCCCCCCTCCTTCTTTCTTGTCTTAAAACGTAACAGCGGACTGTAGAAGTTTGCTTTCTTTCGCTTTTGATTTAGCTTGCAATTCTTAGAAAACTTGTAAGCAATGAATTTGTTTTCCAATTGTGTAGTGCTTAAAGTTATATAACAAGTGTTAAAAATGTTTATTTATTATTTCAGTTTTCGCTTTTGTGACATAATTATAAGGGTATGAATATTTTTTTATCGTTAAATTGGCAAGCGTAAATAAATCGAAGTTCGCAATTTCAAATTTTTAGATCTATGGTTTGAGCGTCAACAATTAGTCTAGCTAGACTATTTTTAGCTGTATTGGTCTATCTGCAAATTATTCTGCAGTAAAAACATACAATTTTTAATTAGGTTTTTTCGGAACAAGAATTTCCTCATTAGTTCTTGGTAGCTGAGCAGTTACTAAGAGCGTTCGAAGTTTCTGACACGAAATCCTTATTCTTCGATAAGTCAATAGTATACAGCAAAGTCTACAATAGTATTTTTTATAAATAAACAATACTGGATTGATTTTGATCCGTAAAATTATAGCCCTATAAATTTATAAGCTACAAGCTTTCTGCGGCGCGGTTTCACCTACGTCCTTGCTTACTACTCTGCTCCCGTCGCCAGAAGCGTGATGTTACATAGTGTGCACGAACCCTCCCGGTCCTTCGCGGAGGAGAGTAGCGGCACACTTTTTATGCTGGGATTGGGGATGTCTCCAGGCGCTGTCGGCGTGAGGTATACTCGTGGAGTATGGCGGGTCGAGAGGGTGACACTGTCGTGAGGACCGTGATAGAAACAACAAGTGGTGTCTCTCAACCGTGTATTGAGGTATACTCGCTCGGTACTTGCAGAGCTTCAGGGCTTCAGGGCTTCAGTGGTACTTGCGGGCTTCAGTGGTACTTGCAGAGCTTCCAGGCTTCCTGTAGTGCTTTCTTCAGAGCTTCTTTCTTCTTTCTTGAGAGTTTCTTCTTTATTGATTGCTCCGTTGCTCGCCGTGAAGAGACGATCCGTGCAAATGTTCCGCCTTTTATACACGTATCGTAGGTACCTATCGAACGTTCTACAAGGTTCCGACCAATCAGCGTACTAGGTACCTATTGTTCTACAACATTCCCGCCAATCAGCGTTGAGTGCCCTGTCTCGCGGTCTTATTACCTAAACGTGATGCTATACAAAGCAAGAATATTCTCGAATATTATCTAAATATTATTAAAACATTGTCAAACTAAATTGTAACATTAAACATTGTTATTCTAACAAGAAATTAACATATTCTAATACAATCTTAAGTAGAATCTATACAAAAACATACCTAAACACAAGTATTAACAATAAAATATCGTAATTAACATTGCAAGTGCATAAATCAACCCTATCTATCATAAAAACACTATTTAAACATCATAAATTACATAACTACGCCCCTATCTATATAAAACTACTATGTCTTAGTACATAAGATAACAGAATATAAACATATCTAAGTAAATTACATCTTTATAACGACATATCACCCCTATCTGCCTTTGAGAAACCTATTCTAATAAGATTATATCATAATTTCGTATATAAACTAACACTATTCTGTTATATAAAGCTAATATATAAGGTGACCCTATCCTAACTGTATTATTTACATGTTCAACTTATCTCTATTTAGACGTCGTCGTGCACACATAGCCTATAACCTTCCTCGAGAATTAGGCTATTATATGCAATAATATTGTTTAAATCCGACTCGTAGTTCCAGAGATTAGCGCGTTCAAACAAACAAACAAACTCTTCCACATGTATATAGAAAAGAAATTCTACCTTAGTTAATATAATTGAGTGGAAAGACACATTAGTAGATGTTGCTAGTCACGTCTGTTAGACTCCGGACAATCTTGTTTTTTCTGTTTTACGTGTTCAGAATAAACATGATATATTGTTTTATTCTATACTAGTGACGTCCCCGGCTTCACATGTGGTATGCAATAATAATATCAGCCTGTTACAGTCTCACTACATAAAAAATCTCTCTTTTCGTACAGAGTAAGAATGGTCATTGATCACTCAAGGCGGATTAGCAATTTCAGACTTTTTATTTTTCACGTTCCCTCATGATGTGTCTGTTCACCGTAAGAGAGTTATGTCCAAAGTAAACTTTATAAATACTTACATGTTGTACCGTTATAATTATAAATAACTATGTCAATTTTTTATCTTTTTACTACTATAATATGCGTGACATAAATATTTTAAAAGAAATTCTCAGAGCAATAGTAAAATCCGTATCAAAATCCGTTGCGTGGTTTAGAAGAAATTGACGAAGAAACAGACAGTATACAAAGACTTTGCTTTATATTACACATAAGGAACTTGTTTGTTAGTGTAATTTGAGAAATTTTTAAGCCTTTTTAATGCTTGTGTTATTTGGATGCGTACTATTTTCTTTTTTTTTATACATATTTGATGGCTAACAAGGATACCTGATGTTAAGTGGTAACCGTAACCTATAGAGATGGCTGTGTTTTCCAAGCATCGCAATAATAATAGTGCTTAGAAAACACAACTAAGCCGTTGCCGACCACGGAGAAGGGGATGAGAAAGGAAAAGGGAAAAGGAAGAGGACCGAGGGGGTATTTGGGCTGCCGGCGCTCTCACTCACCGAACGAAAAACATTAGCATGAATACTAATATTCTTACGTCGATCTTCTATGAGAGGGTAGTACTTCCCCGATCGATCCAGCCCATTCATGCTGAAACCAGCGTGGACCTACTACCGTAAAATTATTGTGGATCTATTACCGTATTCTTTGGTTGCGACGTTTTGGTATGTTTAGGTAAATCAAACTCTAGCTATATTCATTAAGATCACAAGCATAATACGTATAAACTAAGTGACAACATATAGTGTCAGCTAATTTGTAGACATATGTGGAGCAATAATACTCGCATTCCTCCACCACTGTTGTTTACAAGACGGCTAGCTACGTACCGATGAGTGTTTGTTAATGTACCCACATTATTTTTATTTTACATATTATACCCCTTCTTGTTTTTGACTTATGTATAAACTAATGTTATGTATGTACCTAGTCGATGACTATGATGTACGGTAAAACTCGAATGAGTTTATGTTTGCATCATTCAATGTAAATCCACAATGTATGTTTTTTTGATAAATAAATAAATAAATAAAAAATAAAAAAATGAGAAGAACTGGCAAGAATTTATTGAACTTTTTTTAATCGCCAGACATTACCATTTTGAAAATGAGTTACTATAATTTACATAATGTAGAAAACAAAACGCTGCCGATGCATCTAATAATATTAAATACTAGCGGACGTCACGTTCCTGTGGGAGTACGAGGATAAAATATAGCTTATGTAACTCAGTGATAATAAGCTTTCTAATGGTAAAATATTTTTTGAAATCGGTCTAGTAGTTTTTGAATTTTTTTGTTGCATACAAAAATACAAATCTTTCTCTTTATAATATTAGTGTAGACAATAAAATATGTAGTACCAATCAATACCTACAAGATAAATGTCTAAATACATTCAAATTCTCTTTCATTCATTCTTACACCATTTTTATGCCGAAGCCACCTTACTTGTGTATGTTCTCATTTAGTTGAACGTACATAACGCTCTAGTAAATAATGGATAAAAGACAATTGGATTGTCTGTCCGTCAGGCTTCCTGCAACGAGTTCACTAATGTCATGTACTTGGCATGCAAAGGTTACACGATTAGATATTGAAATCGGGACGTCCACAAACCGTCATGCATTTAAAATAAAAATTCGGAACTTGCTTCTGAGCAACAAAAATCGCAGTTTCGTCACAGCTCTGGTATTGTCACATCTCCTCTATATATTTGTATGTTAATTTTATTAATATGTATATAATTGTGGGTATTATTATATATATTTATATATGTAGGTGGAGGTATTTATATCTGTAGTTATGTGTAGTATATATTTATATATTATGTAAGTAATGTTGGTACTTTTTACTCAGCTCTAAATATTTTTTTTTCTTTATCGAAATATCTCTGCATCACCCTATGATAGACTGGTAGAGAATACCTCAGGCATTACATATTCTATGTAATAAATAAATATTGTTAAATGTTACTGCTATGCTTGAAATTGTGTAATATAGATATTATATTCATTTCATGTGGAAATTAACAGAAGTTGGATAGAAGAAATAAGCATTACTAGCGATTTACCCCGGATTCGCATTATTAATATTTTACAACATAATTACAAATCTTTGTAATCCAAATCTTTAAATAATCGATAATTACATATAATATTTACATTACAATGAAATTTTTGTAATTAAAGGTCCGGAGAGAGCTTGACTGGCTAAGATAATTCTTCTGTTAAGTAAATGCACATATCTTTACGCTTTATTTACCAAATGTTACAAAGAAGTCTGTTAAAGTACAGCAACTGAATCAATATAAACTACGAGTAGTCTTAAAAGAATAATCTCCTTAAAGAAAAATATTGCTTAGAAAAGATGTAATAACTTATAAGTTTTGTTCGCAAAAGTTTTATTTAGTTTTTTAACTAGCTGACCAGGTAGTTTTTGACGTTCCGGCAGATATCTAATATAAAATATCTTGTAATTAACTTTCGAGTTACTTTTGACGTAAAAAGTAGGTCTAAGCCAAACTAATTTGTAACGATGTGACGAATTTGGATATATTTATAAATACTAATGGCCAAGAGTGGCCGAAATTCATTCGAAATCTTTTAAATTTAGAAGTTTGGATGTTACCTACTAAAGTTTTTTGTCGGAGAGTTTGTTTAGAAACACTGCAGGTATGAGGAGATATTATACAGAGTGTATACGACGGTTTGACATTAAATGAAAAGGCAGGTGTTACTAGCCCATATAATGATTTCTAATTAATCACAAAAGTAATTTGACGAAAAACATAAATTTGAAATTTTCTAACAAAATATATAATATTTTAATAGTAACGAAGTAATACACCATTTTATTATGACAAGTTCACTGAACTGTAATGAACGGCAACGTTTATCCTTCGACGTGGACTATGACTTAAGTCAGTGACCGTTTTGACGTACTTACATAGTGTTAATTTAGAATTAAAGAAATTAAAAAATTTGTCCTGTGTCTAAACTATTGAAGATATTTAGTAGATTTTTTTTTGTCTCGCTTTATAATGTCACATACTATACGTAATTGCATTTAATGTCATACCGTCGTATACACTCTACTCTGTATATATATAGGTACTTAGTAAATTTTTTTATACAATGATGACAATACATATTCTGAATTTCAAAAAAATAAATTCGTAAGAAAAAATATTGGTTAGTAAAATTCACTGCATCGAAACCGTCAAGGGAATTAGTATCGGCTTACATACTCGTGTTATGTACTCGTATACCGAAAATTGAGATCCGAAAACCATTAAAAATCGCAATGGCTGTCTAAAAATTGCTTATGACCTTAATAATTTTAGGTGTATACTGTAGGTATGTATATAATTTATACTTACGTATAGTCTCCTTGGCTGCTATAGACATAAGATATTACAGAGATCTAGCCAAAGAATTCTTATTGTGAAATCCATATTAGTAGTAATTGGCATTGTTTAAATTGTTAAAATATTGAACATACTTAGTTTTTATAATGTTGCTATACTTACGTCAATTACATAAGACCGCAAAACTTAACCCAAAATAAGTCCAAAAATCAAAATTTTGCATAGCCACAATTTTTTAAATTTAGAGTTTTCATCTTTTTAATAAGACAAAAAAAAATATTATTATTAACCAACAAATCCAGATTCGTATAATCTACTCGTGGAATATAGCCATCTGTTCCAACCAGTATCAAAGCTTGGTCGTAATATCCTAGGATTTACCAGTATAAGTCCTTTCCCTGCGTCAGCCCGCAAATGAACTGGCGTATTTATCGTACCGTTCAGCAGATTTAGCGGTGATGTAATGAGTTTGTGAAGCGCTTTTACGATTGTAGGTTTAGTTAGGCCGGCTATTAGTTCGGTCTAAATAGCTGTATTACGTTGTATACTAGCATGTGCCTTGTTGATTGGTAGCTCAATGATTGTTAGGACTATCGCTTGGTTTATTTTACTGCAATTAACCTTGCACTGTCTAAGTTAATGACATAATAATATCTAAGCGTAGAAAATTTAAAGGAATCGAATCACGGGTTGGATTTAAACAGCATTAAGAAAAATAAATATTTATAATTGTAGTTAGTAAATGGTAAATGTTTACCTATAAAGCTTTAAATATTGCAGAAAAACACACATAAGATATTGTCGATCTTGGGAGAAAAAGAGAAAATAATGGGACCGATATAAGACTTCCATAGTTATATCAATATCTATACATATAATAAAAATGTAACCGATCGCTGTCTGTACATGGAAGATATATGAGAAAAAATACTATTGGGACCTATATCAACGCAAATAGAACCCAAAACAATGATTTTTAAAATTTTTGTCTGTTTGTCTGTTTGTCTGTTTGTCTGTTTGTCTGTGCGTTTGTGCACGCTAATCTCAGAAACAGCTTATCGGATTTAAATATGGTTTTCACTAATATATTGTGGTAAGCTTCACTTAACATTTAGTGTTTGTTTCATGTCAATCGGTTCATAAATAAAAAAGTTATGCCAATTTAAAGAATCACATCGAACATTCGTTAATTTACTACGAAATCTTATAGAAGCAGATATTTTAACAGGTTGCGGAATAGCTGATAGTGTTTTTATTCCTCGGATTCCTGTCATTCTAAACAATCTTTCATTTAGTTTTAAACGAGTCCAGTTTCCAGTGAGCCTATGTTTTGCGATGACTAATTAAAGTAATTAATTAATTAAGTAATTAAAGTAAAGGTAAGACACTAAAAGTTGTGGGTGTGGATCTAAGTATTAGCTGTTTTTCGGTCAGCTTTATGTGGCTCTATCACGTGTTAGCATTACTAGCAGCCTGTATGCTTTGATCCCTGATGGCTATACGTCTAATCCATACATCCATACATATTATAAAAGGCTTTGTCCTGACTGACTGACTGACTGACAGACAACGTAAAGCCTAAACCGCTGGTTGTAGCGACTTGAAATTTGGAGGGTGTGTTTGTCTTAATGTCTAGAAGTGTACAAAGAAAGGGTTATTAAAAATTCAACCCTTAAGTGTATGAAAAGGGATGAAATCGATTGTATGAAACGTCTTCATTTTTTAAGTTACAGCTTTGAAATTTTGTTTTGGAATACTTTTATTTAAATAAAAAATACGCTCATAATTTTTTTTTTACTGGGGTGGATTTATAGGAGTGAAATAAGGGATGAAATATTGTATGGAAAAATCTTTGCTTTTGAAGTTGGCGACTTGAAATTTGGAGGGAGGGGGAAGGGAGGGAGAGGAAGAGGAAAGGAAGGGTGAAGTGAGGGGAAAGTGCGGAGGTAGTGAGGGAGAAGTCAGGGGAAAGGGAGGGGAAAGTCAGGGGGAAATCGACTGCCTCTGTATTTCGGTGGTACTGTGTATGGACTGTGAGGTCGCGGGTTCGATTCCCGCTCAGTGCAAATATTTGTAGCATGAATTTAAATAATCACGTCATAAATGTGGTATGTATTTAGCTTAGCTTAGTTTGTTTTTAAGTTAGGTTAACACGTCTTATTTCTTTATTAAAATGTAAATTAAAATGTAAATACTTTATTAGTTAAAATGTAAATACAAGTTAGATTTATATTTTCTGGATTTATTTTATTTTTATTTTTTGTGATAAAAACATGTTTGTTAACACGTTTTATTACGGAATAGGTGGAATTGAAGTGAATTACGAAATAGTAGTAGTCGATTTACGCTGGTTTCAACATGAATGGGTCGGATCGACCAGGGATGTACTACCCTCTCATAGTTTTCGACGTAAGAGTAATAGTATCCATATTATTGCGTTTCGTTCGGTAAGCGCGAGAGCCGGAGGCCCAACTGATGCAGAGATGACAAACCTCGCAGCATGTGTGGGACCAGCTGAGTATCCGCGGAGTCATTGTGTGGGTGGTGTGGGTCAACCCGCCGGCCAGGGAGACCCGTATAAACGGTGGTGCCGCTGGCCGCCCGCGGCATTGTACAAGAGCCCAATTAGACCTAACCAAAAAAAAAGAGACTGCCCCACTAGGTTGCGCATAATCTCGGAGTGGTTCGTCGTGCAGGTTGGTGACCGGATAGTGGGACCCGGCGACCATTTTCGAGACGGTACGGGAGCCTTTTGCGAGCAGTCCGTATCATGGAAGCCCGGAGGCCTAAGACCCTTGAGCCTTTACAGCTGCGAAGAGACATCGCCTCCTCAACGGCCGTCTTCTATCGCCTTTACCACGGACAGTCTTCTCAACAGCTCTTTAAATTAATTCTACCCTCTCCCTTTTTATCCAGAACGACACGTGCGGGACTGAAGTGCTACCCTTTCACAGTGCAATCTAAAGGGTCTCGAACCAAACGGTTCAGCACTTTATACTTTTGTCGCTCAATTAAAGCCTGGAACTCTTTACCAGCGCATGTGTTCCCACCTAACTTTCATCCTGGGACTTTTAAGCGAGGCGTGAAGAAGCACCTCACTAAGCCGCCATAGTGGAGGCCACCATATCAGTAGTTTGGCTTTTGGAATGGTGTCCACTACTTCTGAATTCCACTGACTGCTTACCATCAGCCAGAGTAGAGGCACTTTGGCAGGCTAATATAAAAAAAAAGTTATAGCGTTTTTATTCCTCGGATTCCTTTCATTCCAAACAATTTCCCGTTTAGTTTTAAACGAGTTTAGTTTCCAGTGAGCCTATGTTTCGCGATGACAATTAATGAGTGTGAATCTAAATATTAACTGTTGGCATGGTCAGCTTTATGTGGATTTGCCACGTGTAAGTAATCCTAGCAGTCTGTATGGCTTTGATCCGCGATGGCTATACGTCTAATATTGTAGATAGAGAAGCATTTACTGTAAAGATTTTTCTTGATCACCTAAACGAAGATGTTTATAATTCAAAACAAACCAAAAGATATATCCAAAAAATGCTGCCCAAAATCACTATTCCACGCGGACGAAGTCGCGGGCACAGCTAGTTCTTATTATAAATGCGAAAGTAATTCTGTCAGTCTGTCTATCTGTCACGCTTTCACGCTTAAACCTCTGAACCGATTTTGATGGAATTTGGTATAGAGATAGAAATACTAATAGTATAGATAATATATATAATATATATAATAAATAATATATATAATCTACATAATATATATAATATATAATAGTAACTTTGTCTGTATGTCAGTTACACTTTTACGCCTAAACCACTAAACCGATTTTGATGAAATTTGGTACAACGATAGACTAGACCTTGGGAAATACATTTTTATCGCAAAAAAATGAAGTAAGGGTTGAAATGTGGGCAAGTTTGTATGAAAAATCGTCCGTCGTTCGTCGATGTTCAGGATTAGTAAAAATATATTATGCGATAACCGACATTCACGCGGGTGAGGCTGCGGTCAACAGCTAGTTTACCATACATGCAAAAATACAGATAATACTACGTAACTTCAATATATGAACGACTAGATACTGCTTCGATTAATCCGATTCACTAATTTTAAAACTGTATAGGTGATATACTCGTAGCTCTGCTCTACTCATCATCACAAACACAGCGCTAATAAAATAAGAGTCCTATAGCTACAACTTTAATGTACTCTACGAGTGATCTCAATAACACTAAATAAAGCCGAAATATCCAAACAACTTTCGCAATGTTTCCAAACTGAACATCAAACCCTTGCCTCGAGAGACCTCCCACTATCAATTATGCGAGAGGCTGCTACAAGGTTCTAATTTTGCACTCCTTACGTCTAGGGAGATCTCTTCAGTTTTTCCCTCTTTGACCATACAGTGCCTCTAAGCATTATTAAATGCTACTGACCTATTCTGTTAGTACTCGTACCAGTTTATTTAGCTGAGATCTTTTATAGAAACTTGTCCAGTAAAGCTACCGTATCTTTTTACAAAAATCTTAATATACATATACATATTGAAAACATGGCCAATACAGTTAATACTGACGCTTTATTTAACTAAAATTTGATATATAAAACATTCTTCATGCCTTTTCATCTCCGAAGTTTTAGACAGAGGTGTTTAACCACCCACTTTTCGCCATTTTATTTTGGGTCCCATGTAGCAGGGGGCGAGCCTGTTGCCATGTATCGGGCACTATTCCAGACTCCAGGCTAATGCAAAGAATTTCTCGACATAGAAACCCAATATCACTTTACACGATCTGGGAATCGAACCCGAGACCTCTGAGTAGCATTATTATGAATACTAAAGAAAAAAGAGAGTTTTTATACACTTTTTAGACTCATGCAGACGCATAAATCTGAAAAGTTCCACAAAAACCGATTCAGAGGTAAGTATTTAAATGCACATTTCAGAAAGTCAAAATTCATTACACATGTCACATAAACATTCTTGTATATTTTAATGTGTTCATAAAGTATTTTTCAATGAGGCTGTTTAAGAAAATTTTCGCCACTAGTTGGCGCCAGGTCAAAGGTCTTTCACTCAAAAAAATTCAAAAATTCAATCACAGTTTGAATTCAATAGAATCGTTCATGGTTATCTATCAAAGATTGAAAGCGCTTTTACAGGTGCCTGGATATGACGCCTCAGTGCTCATTTCCAGAATGAATAAAGAAAAACGGTCTGACCGTTCTGACAATTAACTTAACTTTCAACTTTAGCTCTCAATGTCAACGGACAATTATCTACGGTCGCTTATTTCTTCGTCACTTTGACAGCTGTCAAAATTCACGAACACTTTTTAAATTTAATTTAATCGAGTAGACATTTAGGGTACTCGATTATGATTAGATATTGGTGGTTTGAGAGGGTGTAGTGTTTTCCAATAGTTAAATTTTGATTTATGTTATTACTTTGACTAGAAACAAAACTATCCACGATGTTTAAATTATAGTAGTTTGGATATACTTTATAATAATATATGGGATCTTGAGTAATCCATTCATATTTTGCTAAGGTTTTCGGATCTATATAACTGAATGGTGTATTTACTAGTTAGCTATTAATAAAACTGCTCTGATGAATTGGTATATTTCCTTAGTCGTCTCTTACCACATCTAGGGAAAAAGCTATGTATTTCACATTTAAGAGCGGAAAAGAATTTATCAATCGATCATATCGCGTTGTAAGAACTCAAGCAAACGCCAAACTTTTTAATAACAGAAATCACATACAGCAATAATCAAAATTAAATACCTATTTTGTTACACCTGCGCATAATGTATTTGTGCGCGAAATTGAACCAGCCATTTTGGTGGCAAGAATCTACCGCCATTTTGCTAAATGTAATTAAAGATTAAAAAAGAAAAAAAGAAAAGGAATGACGTTAATATTTTTCTGTTATTACTCCCAAATGTTCGTAATATAACTTTTCCGTGGTCAATGTGAAGTTTTTTCGCTGATTTCGTTACACAAATTGGTTTTGTTAGAAGCTAACGTCGATTTCCGTAGTAATTTTTCATTTTTAGGTTTCCGTAGCATAAAACTTAGTCGGCACTTTTATAGAATTACTTTGATGTCGTTTTACCTCAGAAGTGTTTCGATATATCAAGCTGAAAATATCATAAAGTATATATGTTCCTTAAAGCAAAAATAAATAATTTTTGAACTCCGAAAACTACAGTACCCTTTAATTGTAAGTGGCTATTATGTCGCATGCTGTCTAAATAAGTTTAATATGAATTTTAGCAACAGAATTAATACTTTTCAGTCTAACTTAATTGACATTATTGTTCGTAACATAATCTACGGTCGAATTTCCACCATTAGTCGACTACTACTAATAAACCACAACTCAACAATAAACACGCATATTATTTTTTCTACATACACTTTCGGTCACTTGCCTTTAGCCGAGAACCTCTCAATTATACTAAATCTCATCATTTACTACACCCACCCATAAATAGTTGAGAATTTGTTATTCAGATTGTGCGGATGTTACACATACAACACACGAACATAACTCAGAGCAACCCTTTCAGCATTAAGTAGTAGTCACGGACTTTATTACGAGAAAATGTATTTTTAGAAAGAAAGCTTTATTATACAGTGTCTTATGAGACCAAAAATATTCTTTATAAGTGTATTTTGGGCTAAAAGAATAGTAGGTTTTCTGATTACGATTTCTTTCTTAAGGCTTATAGTAACAAGTAAGTGTTTAAACTCGTGCAAAGCTAGTATAAAATAAAAAGATAATACTACCTACATTTGCTCATCATCATATCGACCCGTTATTACACTGCAGAGAAAGGTCTCTTCTCATACAGAGAAGGCTCGAGCATTGATCGCCACGCTTGCTGAAGGTGGAGTGGCTAATTACTACTGTTGAAAACACAATGGTATCCTATCTTTAGACGCATTTCTATGCTAATATTACTCTAAGTATGTACCTCTTTGGAAAAAGGATAATGATTTAGACTAAAGTTAAAAATATAACTTGCCTTGTACTGATATACTTTGTGCATACTTAAAATACGCAGGTTTTTATACAACTTATTTTACTTACATTATCTTTATCAATACCATTAAAACTAAAGCAGTTAACACTCCCAGTTAGGTTTAACGACATAATAAATATATATACTTACCGCTATCGGCTTCATTCATCCACGTAATGGCACTAAAATTTTGTGTTCTTTGCCTACGTTACGAACACATATTCATAGTATCAATATTGAAGGTTCCTTAGGGATACACGATTGAGATATAATAGAGTCTTTGTATAATCTTTGATGGCAGGGTGGGTTTTGGTGGAAATCACTGAACCACCGAGGGTTTAGAGATACCGTACCGTACCGTACGACTGTCACGAATTCTATCTTCGGGTCGGGTAGTGGCATTGGGATTTGATATTGAGAAATACTTAGTATCATAGTCTCGGCTTGCTCCTGTTAAAGCGGGCGCACATTAGAATATTTTCTTTATATATAACAACAAAAAAAGTCTCTAGCAGGGTGAGTGCCTAGTGATCTGAGCTATAGGCTCACGCTTAATTCAGACACCAGTCCTCTCACAAATACTGTTTTTAATTTGTAAAAATTGTTGATGTAAGTTTTATTGATTTGTGATTGTGAGAAGAAAATAAAGAATTATTGTTATTATTATTTTATTCTGCGGGCAGTTTTGTCTTATTATTCCATGGCATTACAATGTATTAAAAATCGCACATTACAAGGCACAAAAACTGTCTGTCCCCTAGTGTAAAAACAAAACGACAGAAAATCTGCCAACTGTCGGGTATGCTAATTGCGCTTGGCCTTACATAGGCCCTATGTAATATAGCATAAATAAATTTAATAAAAAAAACCATGAATACTGACAGACATAGGCACCAAGTTCTTAAATTCTTAGTAATTAAATTCCATGTTTGGTAGGTATATAATCACATCGCATAGTAAATTCAATCAACACGTTTATATACATCCACAATCAAGTCACTGTTAATTGTTAGAGAACATTGTCACTCGGTGAAGCTAAGATTAAACTTGGAGACACAGATGACACAGATACCAGTGACAAAGGGATCAAAGGTAACACGAATAAGGTGTTAATGATACGATATTGCGCATAAGTCGTTTTAATTCTAATGAAATAGCATTTCACGCACAATATTTCTTGTTGGACCTGGAAAACGAAACCTGATGATAATAATAGTGATTATTATTAGGTATTTTTTCACTAAGAGGCTGGTCAATCTTAATATAGGTTATCTTTACTAATATATGAAGAGGCTTCTGTTTGTGTGATTGGAAGAGGTAATTTCTAGATCTACTAAACCGATATTGAAATTTTTTTTGCTTTTATGAGAGCCGTGTTCTTGAGAAACGTTGAAGGTTGCTTGTAACATCACACTATGAGCGACGAAAACAAACGAAAAGCAGTAACCAAATAATAATATGTAACCTAAAACGGAAAGCTGGGTTTAAAATAAACGAAGATGAGTAAATAATAATTATTAAATTTTTATTATGACTATACTTTACGACTAGAAGATACATTATTAGCTTACATTAAACTTTAGCAAGTGAGTTATACTGACTAAAACTTCTATGTGCACTTACATTCGGCTTCGAGAAAAAATATGCATACAATTTTCTGCCTTAGTCTCTATGGATAATTTTTTGCTACCACCCGGAAAAAAAAAGAACACTTTGTCACGAAGCTCCTTTTTAAAAAAGTTATGGAAAGAAACGAGCGTTGTGTTATGTTTAAAAAAATATATATTCGTTATAAGACATTGCGCTGAGATAGGAAGTCCACCTCATAAAAGTAGCGAGAAAACTATTAATGAGTGGCTCATGGGCGGCTAAGGTGGCGAAACTTGGAGGAGGTCTAGGTCTAGAAGTAGATGTCTTGCGGCTGATATGCTTATGATGAAAGGCCACACGAATAATTGTCTCGAGGAGAAACCGGATCCACAACACCTAATGCAACAGTTGCAATAAGGCGACTACCTTACCTGCTACATAAGCAGCAAAATAAAGTAACTATCTCATACATTATTATAATGTATCTGTAGATAACAACATAACTAAAAGTAACATTGTTGTTTCTCTACATGAACCCATCATATTCCGGGGGCTTTGTCATAAACAGATAAATTTACATAAGTTAGACAGCTGATCCCATCACTTTGATCTTTACAAAACTTACATAACTAATTTTGAACCTCTCCATCATGTTATCAAGGATTGCTGTACATTGCTTCATGATATGATAGGGTCACTCAATTTTGTTTAAAGACTTTAATGGAAGAAGAAGGTTCGGAGATACCGTATTTAGAGAGGTGATAGTGTGAGATCTTGTTACGAAGAAATATTGTAATATAATATGTATAATATAAATAATATGTATGATATCTGTTAATAAGATGTCGAGAACTGAGGAGAGTGGGTGGGTGAGTACCCACTAGCAAAACCAGTTGCTGTCACAGAGATCACCAATCCGCCACTTAAGCAAAGACTGGCAAACTTCTTCATTTAGAAGCTAACATATTATACGTATTATTCAACTTTAATTCAAATTGCGAAATTTCTCCCTCAATTCAGCTCGTAAACGCTACAGAAATGCACCCTTATTTTATACAGAACTCGCTTGTACCGAGTGTAATAAACTGCAACGAGGCTTGACATCGTAACGAATCACATTGACGGCGTTAAGGTGCGATTCCTCTACGAAAGCAAGTTTTAATTAAGCATCAATGGTGTATTACGAAGAATATATTGAGCGAAAAACGGTTCACTTGGAATACAGTTTAAAATGGTACAGCTAGGCCGCTTTATAGATGCTGCTTTTGTCGTACACTATGGACGCTTATAATAAATTATGTACTGTACATTGTACAAGGCATCTAGAGTAAAAAAAAGTACCATTGGTACTTTACTTTAAAGTATTTTCTGCTATTATCATAACACTTTATGAAGGAGTTCTGGAGTAAATTACTCACAAGAATTACAATTTAGCTTTGTAGTGCCAGACGATTTTCAAGTAGCCTGTCAATATTTTACTTTGATATATTATTAACCTATTAGTACTTTACGTTGATATATTATTTTTCTTTTTTTCCAGTATGTGTATTTTATGCTTCTGGTATTTCAATGATATTTGTTTTGTAGTTTAATACCGTCATGTTGTTAATATTCATTTTTATATTTATTTAAATCAGCACGTGGTCAAAGCTTCTTTAAAATAAACTAGCCATTCAACCCTAAACTATGGTCGTAGATAAGAATCTCCTTCGTATTTACTGGTTAGTATCGAAACTCAAGGGTCGGTCTGTCTTGGTACTCTTCGCAAAGATAGATATTTTATCTGCCCTTTCTTATTACTATTTACGATACTGAATCATACTAATAAAGGGGAAAACTTTTTTGTAAGAAATAGAAATTTTTCTGTCTCAAAAGAATGAAAGAAAAAAAAAAGAAAGAAAAACATTTATTTGTTCTCAACAAGTTAGTTTACAGAACTCAACAATACATTGTAATAAATAAAAATAAAAGTAACAAACATATTGAGATACAAAATGGCCTGAATGTATTGTATTTTAGAAGCGTCTTGCCTATGGCCTATTGATTATTACAATGCATCATATCCCCAATTTCCCAGTGTAAAATAAAAGCCTCTTCTTATATAGAAAAGACATGAGCATTGATAAACACGCTTGCTTGAGGTGGATTGGATATTTAATATTTGTATAATATTTTTGTTTCTAACCTACGACGTTTTCTCTACGTATTGCAGAAACTACGCTAACGAAACCAAGCTGCTGCAATCATAAGGTAGAAAAAAAATATACGACCCGAATTGATATCCTCCTCCTTTTTGAAGTCGGTTAAAACAGGAGCTAAAGAGGTAGAAGTACATTGAGCGACTGTCTCTGACGTAAACCGTTATCGTTATTTTACAAAGAAAGCACGTAGTACAAATATGATGTGTAAATACTATATAAGTTTACGATCGAATGATGTGAGCTATCGAGACGGTAATATTTGCGATAGAAACGCTCGTTTTAGTAAACACAAATACGTTTGAATTATACACCCGGGCCATGACACCAATCTGAGAACTATCTATATAGTTATATACCGGTACTAATATATTAAGTGCGAAGTTTTTGATTTTGTATGTATGTGAAAACAAGCAAAAACACAACGAAGTGACCGTTTTTCTTTTTCAGTTATTTTAATTCATTGTATTATTTCAGCAGACATTACCGTTGGGCATATGACTAATACGTGTTTTTTTAAGTGCAGTCGAGCCATGAGATGAACTAACAAGAAACTTTGTTAGTTCCTTGATTAAAATACAAGAGTATTTGTATGCTACGATATCTACGCGCTACGATATTTGAATTTCGCCTACGCATTTGCTACGGTCGAAGACGCGTAGGGGTATGCTACGTCACTTGATCAATTTTCACGCTATCAAATGTCGTCGATTCTGTCTAGAAAATTACATAACGGTTGTTTTTACCAAAGAAAATATGTAAAAAAAATAGGTAATGTTTTTGTTACATTTTATTCTAATCAAATCTAAAGATATTTATTCATTTAGGTTAATTGAATTACAAAAAAAACGTTGAAAATTACAAGTGTCACTCAATTAACCTACAGCCAGTTCGCTGACGTTAGGGTCGTTAGGGAACTGGCAAGAAATTCAGGCCACTCTTTTTAATCGCCAGGTTATTACAGTTATTGTAAGATACAATTTCAAGTAGCATGCAAAGTGACAAAGGCAATACAATTAACTCTATACTCAATTTGTTTAATGCCATATAAGTAATGTGCCGTTTTTCACTCAAAACCAGCGTCATCGATTGCTTTGCGCCACAGCATTACGTTAAGCGATCACCGTTGTTTTTGTATTGGCTAACCTGGTTCAGACTATTGTGATTTGTTACCTTAGATGGTCCTACCTGCAGATGTCAATATGTAAAACAAATGAAAAACTTTGGACTTGCACCCACAGCCACAAACTATTCTGTTGACTGTACAGCGGACCCCTTAGGTACACGCGTATTACAGGTCAGAAGACACACAACACTATTGAATATAACTACCTCTTTATAGTTAATCCAGTCCGATCGTGCAAAATCTCACGTAAGGTACATTAAGTTTTCACCTCGAAATGTCTACAAAAATAAATAAAAGAAAAATAAATTTATATTTTATCAAACGAAAGTATGAAATTGCTATCATTTCAATTTTCAAGTGAGCGCAAACAAGCTGATCGATTGATTAGCAAGTCAAACGTTTAACCCTTTAACGGTATGGAATAATTTAGACGGAATTATCTGACGCTATCTACTGAAGATACCATAGAAATAGCAATAACACCATTGTAGAAATTGTTTGCACATAGAAGGTTAGATCGCCTATTGCGAGTTTGTTTTACGTTAACGCGATCGACACGCTTATGATGTTCGGTGATTCGATTGGCCCGCTCTAAGCTCTTAACCAATCAAAGAGCCAAAAGAGATAACATATAAGTAAAATAAATTATCAGTCGTTTGTGAAATCATTTTAAGACTCATGTGGTCATTTGCAGAATAAGTAATTTTTCGACTAAATCATGTAAGCTGATAATTTTCTATTGTTGGAGATAAGCTTCTCTAAATATTGGGAGATTATTACTTCAACGTCAAATAAGCATATTATTAAAAAAAAAAAAGTCGCTTGCCCAAAACATAGTAAAAAGAAAGAAGCCCATTTTTTTCTTGTGCTGACGCTATATTGAAATTATTGAATCAATACGAATCTAATGACACCTCATACGTTAAAATCTATCAAACCATTTCTGCTGTAGAGCGTGCCAAAGAAATAGACATAAATAGTAACATACATTCATATATACATACATACATACATACATACATACATACATACATACATACATACATACATACATACATACATACATACGCTCAAAAAACATTACCCTCCTTCACTGCGTCAGTCGTCACTCAATAAATATGGACAAAGGCGTTCTGTGATAAAACTATCGTCACTATGATGACCAATTCATATTCTAGCATATCGATTAAGACAAAATTGGAAATGTAACGTTAAGAGGAAGGCCTCTGTGTATGAAACAATATGAACAAGTGAATCGTAAATGTAATTAGCATTTTATGCATTTGTTAATTCACTAGCTTTCATCATCATATCAGCCGAACGACGTCCACTGCTGGACATACGCCTTCCCCAATTTTCGTTGGTCGTCAGCCGCCTTTCCTAGCTTTATTCCTAAATAATGAATTAGACTCCTGTTAAAAATATATTTCCTCTACAACACTGTTATGAATGTTTCTATGTGAAATGAAATTGCTGATCAAACCACATATGCCTGTTGCAGCCGACCGACACTCGTTAGCGATATACGAACGCAATGTTATGTTGGAGCAAATAAAATGCTTTATCGGCACTATGGTTTGGTTTGTTGCTTTATAATTTTGCATAGATACACAGTTCTGATTTTTATGATTTAGTTAGGAGTAGTAGTTAGATTAGAAGTAAGTGTTTACACAATAAAGTAAACAAACAGTAATTAACACAAAAATTTAGCAAAAATAATGAATGACGACAGAAAAACAGAGATATTAACAACAGCGACAAGTATTAGGTAAAATAATGGTATTATGCCAAGCTGAAATGCAACGAATTCATATCTCTTAATCATTGCATAAAAATTATGTTACAATTTTTTAAATAATTTTACATTCTTTATAGATATAAACTTTAATAACTACGAATATGTCAATAGTCATACTCCATTCGCAAATAGGTGCTAAGTTTTATCTTCACATAATAATTATATAGAAAATATATTACTACAAAACATACGGCTATATTTTTTTAGCAAAAGGCAGCCGTACGTTCATTAGAACGCAGAACAATTTGAGCCAATATGAAAGCTAGAGACAACATCAAAGCTCCGGGCCAATACCAATCTAGTGGCAAACAATCGAGCGAGCACCATTCATTTACTTCGAGATAAGTCAACCGGACACTATCTAGCTGGACAAATATAAACAAACGTTGGATCCAATATTAACAACAATAGCTTTTATTAGATGAAATGCAATTACTGGAAAAAGAGCTCGTTTTTTTAAGCTACTTGTTTGTCGGTTTTTGTTCTTTCTTTTTTATATACAATGAAACGTCCGCCTTAGCTTCGCTTCGGTATCAAAAGTTTCATTTGGTCTTACAACATACGGAAAATATTAAAGCAATAGTGACGTATTGCATCATTCAGATTTACAAAGGCGCTTAAAATTGAAATTTTGAAAATGAATAAAATATAGCCTTATCTGCTTCATTTCTTGATTACTAAAGATAAAAGAATTTTTAAAATCGGTAACGTAGATTTTTATTTAAATCGTTACAAACAAACACAAGAAATCAAATATTTTCTCTCTATAATATTAGTTAAGACTTAAAAGCATACGTCCTGTCTGATAGTAAGTGGGTAAATCGGTGATTGTACCTTACCGTGTATGTGTATGCTTTGTATGCTTGTTTGTTACCGAAGTTGCACAAAAATGGTTGCTCAACTCGACCCTCTGTTTTGATATTTAAATCAACCATTGTTAGAGAACTGCCAGACCCCGTCCGCCACTTGTTTTCAAGTTTTTCTTTGTACTTGTTCTGTGAATTTGTAGGGACTTCGGCATGCAAATGGAACAAAATTATAACGAATGAAATAGAATTTTGTGGGCGACATGGCGACAGTTGTCAACTTGTTAGTTGTTGCATGAATATTAATATTTCTTTATTTGAACAAGTATCGCTTTGTTTTTTATTTTATCTGCCAAAAATTGTTATATATTAATATTTGTAGATTTATTTCGTAAGCCAGATGTGATTTGTGAATGTGTGTCGAACTTTGTGTCTGTTGTAATTATTTAAGTAATTATATTGAAAGTTGAGGTTAAAAATATCCTAATAAATACCTGTTGCAGAAGGGAAAGGCTTTTAGTATGATCTGTACCTGAAAAATAAAACAGAAAGGATTTAAATATTTTATATGGCATATAAATATAAAAAATACACAGATAAAAAAATAACACGATGTCGAACCAGTTGAATAGATAATTACCTATGTAAGTAGCATCCACCAACAAAGACAGACATGTACCTGTCACAAATCTTTGTTTACCTCACCGAAATAAAAAAAAACGTAAGGTAATAGTAAATACGGATTCGGTCACCTAGGGCCACATTCCTTAAACGGCCTTTTCCCTTTGATGGCCTATAAACCCATAATACGTTTAGATCCCTGTAGCATTAATATATTATTATATTCGTACCTAAGTATACTTACTACAACTAGGCACACAACGTACCTAAGTATACTGAAAGGCACACAACACTCATTAGCTCTGTTAGAAGGGGAACGCTCATAAAATAATAAATCGCAACTGTGACCAAACTATGACCACCGACAAAATGAAACAGCTTGCAATGTTAAATTGCAGCGAAAAGTCGACTAATTTATTTCAAGACTTATGAACTGTTCCACTAATTATATTTATTTTTATATTCGAAAACAAACACTATATATGGCTTATTTTGAGAGGGTAAGCAGAGACGTGTTACTTAAAGAACAAAATAAGTAATAATTTAAAAAAAAATGTATTTTTTAATATAACAAATACTAATTTATTAGTGGTTTAAGCAACATAAAACTTAATTTTAACTGGAATGTGAGTATTTAGCCATACATGGTTAACATGTTTTTAACCGACTTCAAAAAAGGAGGTTTCTCAATTCGACCGTATATATATATATATATTTTTATGTGTGTACGCGGATAACTTCGTCGTTTATGAACCGATTTCGATGATTCTTTTTTTGTTGGAAAGTAGATATCCCAAGTGTGGTACCATGATAAGGAAACTAGAATCTGATGATGGCATCCCAGGGAAATCCAGGGGATCTTACGAAAATCGTACTGGCGACTAGTGCATTAGTTATTTTTTTCATTAAGTATTTAGAGGCACTACTATTTAGTGAAGGTTTGGAGTCGATCTGATGATGGAGCCGAAAGAAAGTCAAGGGAACTCGACAACGTTTTACAGCAATTACTTGGTGTTTGGACTTAATTGATTTGTAATGATGAAAACTTTGCACCCTTAAGGGTTTTAAGTGCCATTACAGGTGACTATAGACAGTCGATGGAATTCCTTAACAGTAGCCATGTCGGGCTTACTTCATACGGTTCAATATTCCAAAATCTTTAGTTCGTACAAAAATAATACCTAAGCAAGATTTAGGTCTACCCATCACTGAAAATCGTAAAATAAAATAATTTTAAACAAAAGAAAACCGACTTCAAACGGAAGGGAAACTAAAAAGTTAAAAATAAGTTTACTTAGCAGAAAGTAATTCGTATTTTGATATAGTTAATCGAAAATGAAATGAAATAAAATAAGTATTTTATAATTTTGAAGTTGGTGCCAAGCAAATACTATAAGAACCTTACTACAATAGCTTAGGAATGATAATACCTATGGGTACCTAGTTATTGTTTTACTTGGCACCAACTATCAAAATTATAAAATACTTATTTAATCATTTTCTGCTAAGTAAACTTATTTTTAACATTTTAGTTTCCTACCCGTTAGAAGTCGGTTTTTTTTGTTTAAAATTATGCAGAAGTCATTATAGACTGTAATGTATATTAATTAGCTAGCTAGACAAATGCAAATATTATGTTATTGTAGCATTTTGACGTACCCAAGCGACTAAATGGGCTCTGGAAAAAGAACGACATAGAAATACAATAACACTACATCTATAATACGCACTCGAGTAACTAGAATTATAATGTAAAAATTAAAAAGACCTGACTCTTAGCAATAGATTCCTCGCTCTTCATATTCGAGACATTTTCGATGGCAACAGCACAACAAATACAACACTACAAGTTATTCGGTATTCAGCTGCAGTTTCCAATACATATTTGTACAGTATATCAAAGTTTCAGATTGCTTAGAGAACTGAGAACTTACAGCGCATTGCGGAGTCTACGGCTACATAAGTTTAGATTTTCGATTTATATGGTAAACGATCTAAATTCGTAATAAAAACTGAATAGACTAAGAAAAGGGTAGGAAGCTTAGGAAGGTAGGGGTCGATAACAGTGACAGTTACCCATATAGCAGATAAAAATATATAAAGTTTATAAACAAAAACATTTTAGACAAATGTTAAGTACTATTAATATTTTTGGTACAACAAGTCGAGTCTTCACCATTACTAAAGTGGTGTCACCAACAGTTCGCAACTGGTAAACATGCACAGAAGTGTCCCGTCGCGACATCTACTGCGACTCTGTGGCTTTATTTGAAGCCACGACTCTGTGGCTTTATTCGAAGCCACCCAGTTGAATATTTGTACGTACAATGCTACAAAAATATATATTTGTTGCCCTGTTTAATATACACTAGTACTTCTGTTAAATGTTATTTTATAATGCCGTTGCTATCGACGTTTTACACAAATTACTCCCCATGTAAAATCTTTTTTATATACAGGATTTGCTGCCCGCATCGAGGTTTTACTCGCGTCTTTGGTAACTGCTCTGCTCCCGTCGCCAGTACCGCGATGTTCCATAGGTAGCCTATGAGCTTCCTCGAGAACTGGGCTATCATACGCAAAAATAATTATTCAAATCCGACCGATAGTTCCTGAGATTAGCGCGTACAAACAAACAAACTCTGCCGCTTTATGAAAAAGTGCTCTCAAGACACTTTTCTATTTAGCATCTTATATACCTTGAATTACCTTGGCTTACTTTTTTCGTGACGTCAATCAATAATACTAAACATTTTTATCTATATTACCCATACAACTTAATTATAATGATTCACATTTATGTGGTCTTATTGACAATATCAGACGCTAACGAAAACGAAATAAGAATTTAGATTGTCAATTACTTCGAGCTGAAACCACTCAATTGATGAAACAAAAACAACATTTCTAATTAGAAATCAAGCCTTTATTAAGTAGGTTACGTTCGAAAAGGTTTTGCGTGTAACATCGTGAGTGACCATACGGTCAGGTAAACGTTCCAACTTGGTCCACAAACAAAAAGTCTGACGGGTTCTCATGTTGTTTAAACATTAAATTATTCATTGCTTTCCGCTCATTCCGCTTTCGTCGCAAAATGTCATTTTTTATGCTTACGTAAATAAATATTTGTGACTCTGTGTTTTATTGTGTTACCGAATGGAGAGATTAGTATGTTAATGCAGGGCGTGAATAATGTACTACTTTGTTTGTTATTTCTTATAGTCATATTGCGGAACATAATGTACGAGTATGTTCTGAATATATATATTTTTTAATTTCTTTTAATCGTTGCAATCAATAATTGGGAATGTTCCTTCCAAGCTTGAGCGTTTTCTTTTATGGTATACAACTATGTTTTGCTTATCACCTAGATTTAATTTTATATCTGTGAGTATTACATATTGGAGATGTTTTTCAGAGAGGTTATTGTTCTTGCAGTCAACGCTAGTTGAGGCGCTCATAGCTCGTGGCGCTCACTGATCGGTAAACGATTAGCGGGTTAAGCAACTTAGAGTGCGTCTGGCCCATGGATGGGTGACCGCACAGTAGTATTTGATCGCTCGATCGGTCTGATAAATAAACCCAAAACTGGGTACCTAGTTGTCACATCTGTGAGACACTCTCTTACCCTTGTACTTTGTATCTTGTTATTATTATTGTTTTGTGTCTCAATGTAATTGTGGCAATAAACGTTTCTATTTTTATTTCTATCTGAGCGTCTCCGTGCTTCGGAGGGCACTTTATAAGTCAGTGCTGCATGGTACCAAGTTGGTAACAATCGTTAGGTCAAGTCGGATGCTTCTATAATAAATTATGGGCGACCTGAACAAATCCTGACACTATAGTTGACCATTAACTGCTCAATATTTGATTACAATAAGTTTTGACTAATCAAAGTAATCAAATAAACTAGCTAGTTACGATTACCTGGAGCAATATCCACTGAGACGTTTATTGAACATTCCTCGACGCTCCTAAAGATGTTATTATCTGAAGATCGCATTGTCTAACCTATTACGTTGATGCTTATCAATCATCGCCTGCTTTAGAAATTATAATGCGAGTATGGCCACACATCGTGGCTTGTCAGGCGTTTCGTGAATGTTACCTGAGCGATAATTCAAGTAAATAACCACCATTTCTGGGTCCCAGTGACTGCTTGCCATCAGGCAGAGCGGAGTCACTTTGATAATCTAATATAAAATAAAAAACAAAAAAGATCTACCTCTACTACTCAGCTGGAAGTAGTAAAAAAGCAAAGCAACCTTTGTGTTATTAATGAAAACTAATACCGTCTAATAGTCAATTGCGTCCGTTAATAGTAGGTTAGTAGCCAAGGGCTGTAAAGCATCAATTGCAGCCCGAGATATTTGCCTATAGTTCGAGGGTGCAATTTAACTACTCTGCTTTACATCTCGATTGTGAGGTAAGTAGAAAAAAACCGGCGTTACAAGAATAAAACATTTTATTAGTTAAAATTTATAGTGAAATGAGAACAATTTTCAAATTTTAGGTTCGATATTTAAAATTGATGACTATTATACTCATACGAAGACAAGGCTGAATAGCGAAGCGACCTCTTTTGTCATTGGGCTGAATGCATGATGTCTGTTGCCAGTATGATGGTTAGATGTACGCGAACTTTTTGAAAGAGTGAAGTGTTTTTTTTTTTAATTACTTACCGCCCTAGGGCTTTTCTAGCTACATTATTACCTTAGAGCGCTAATTGGTCACCTACAAGCCCCATTTGGGGGTAATAAGGACCTACTTACCGAACATGAGAGATGTAAATAAAGTACTCTGTGATGTAAATGTATGTAAAGGCACAGAGCTTGTGCACTGCTGCAAGAGTAAAATACCCCACGGCGACATGCAGCTTGTTCTCTAGTGCGAGCGTTGTATTTAAATAAATAGTGTAACAACCTAACAATGTGTGGATTAAAGTAACTATTGAATACTTTTTAATTAAAAGTACTAGACAGATTTATATGGGAATAGTGCATTGCGACTTTAATTAGTACAGTCTGAATAATAACAAGTTTCAACAATGTAAGCGTGTAGTATTAGTTCGGAGGCGTCAGTGGAACGTGTCTATAGATATTGTTGTATTTACCTACACGAGGTGGTACTACTACACATGTGATAAATAGTGTAGCTGCTCTCATCGTCATTGCAACCGGCAGACATCCACTGCTAGACATGTTTGACATGTCACAAGTTTCACCTCCTTTGACTGGTTTGTGAGCCGACTTCATTCATCGATTGTTTTTTTTAATTTAAAAACAGTTTGTTGTTTGTAATGTCGGTTTAAGGACGATAATTTTACGCGATTACGTCTTGCGAGTTGCGACACAAACCGAACGCTTAGGCCGATCGTGCCTCACTATCGCTTGTTCCGCGCTCTCGCTTGCAAGCGGAACGTGACATTTTTCCGTGCGTGCAGCCGGCGTTCATCGATTTATAAGACGTTATAGCGTCAAAAAAAGTGATAAATTAGAAACACATGCGCTGAGAAAGAGTCCCAAGTTTCAACTGATCGACCTACATAATATAAAATAGATAGGTAACCATTTGGTTTATTATCAGGCATATTTAATTAATGTCTGTCACACGACATCTAATCTAAATTATCCCTTTATGTTACATACTTATTCATGTTCCCCTGTCCAACGATGTTCCCTTTCTCGAATAAATATTTAAGATTTATAATACCTTCATATTAAAATGTACGTATAATAAGTGTCGGAACAGAACATGTGGAGCCATATGAGCCCACATGGTAGGGTTACTATATACAAAACTGGAAAATCTCGAATATACTTTGGAAAATTTCTCGCGTAAATTAATAAGCTCGACTGTGAAAGTACTATCAACCTCAACGAGTTTACAATGATTTAATATTACACATATAGTGCCAAAACATCAGGCAATATAGTATTATTTAGCTGCAGATATAATCATTTCTTAGCAGATAGACATCCACTGCCATCTGGTGTTCTTTCAGTAGTCGCTTTATGATCCCCATGGAATGTAATGAGGTGGTTCCATATATTTAGAATATGAAACGGAGATCATATTATGGAGTAACAAACGAGCAACTCGTTGTAAAGATGATTAAACAGAGTTCTGACTTATCTACGAATGTATGTCGTCCCCACAAGTATGAGATACATGGTCACTTAATACGAATTTATGCATATACTTTACAGAAGAAAGTGGGTTTCTTTATATATATTACTACTATACTTAAACTAAACGAATAAAAGATCCTCTAATGGAAGTAATACAATAAGAAAATGGAGGAAAAAGCTTTTATATAAACAAATTACGTCTTGAGAAACTTAGCCACAGACAACGCTTTATTTCTCAATAAATGCACCTGACAAAGTTACTATAAATAAAAGATTAGTTTAATGATTAATTAGTTAATTATGAAAAGTACATTGATATCAATATAAACCAATAATAACTTAAATCTGTTATATTAAAGAGTGACAGAGTTATTTAATAAAAGGTTAGTATAAAACAAAATTAAAACGATGTTTTCACGTCGTTTACAAGCCTTTGCTGTACCATTAGGACAAGACATACAGCATTTATCAGACTACAACTGTCCATAAAGGAAACTTATTCTTTTGTACTCAAAAATGATATAAAATAAAGTATGTAGTTAAATGGGTATAAAGGTGGGTTTTGCATTAAGTGGTCACATTTAGGTTATTTTAACGACAGTCTCTGAAAAAGATTGCGTTTGTGGTGTGGATTGTGACTAACGAAGCGTAAAGAGTTTAAGAAACTTGTTTATATTAGAGAGGGATGCACGTGGAAGAAACTACACTAATAAGAACAATTCCTATATAGAATATGAATAAATATGTTAAATCATTAACAAATCACTGCCTTTAAAACATAGTAAACTTAACGTGGAAAAGTTAAGGGAATTTAATTATATCTACCTTTCTAGCCCGTCATAATGGCTTTGTGCTTATTATTGCTGAAAGTTATGCGACGTTATCTCAAGTTTTGCACCGTCCAGGAAAAATGCAATAGCGTTTTATATTCAAAATATTCAGAACTTTGCCTTATACCAAAGTTAGAAGGCGTAGGTAAATGGTATTTAATTGGCTAATAAGTTAAAACCGACATGCTTGTAGAAAATAGTTAAGCTGCCATTTGTAAATGTAATGCATTGCCAGGAGCTACCTACAAGTAAAATACCCAAAAAGATATATACACGTACATTTTAAGTGCAGCAAAATAACCATACATATGTAAAACGATTTTATAACGACATAAACTGTACCGCTCCATTTAGCATTCGAGAAATAATTCTCGACAATTCTCGTACGAGCCAGACGTGACGAGATATATATGTTCGCGTATGTCATTCGTACCCCTATTCCTTCTCTGTCAATTTATATAGCTTATTCAGACAAAACGGATTTGTCGTAAATAGGTTTCTTTTGGAGCTGTTAATGGGTTTATACAAATAGTTGGATCTCAATGTCCAGTAGTGAACATCTTTGATTTAAAAATGATGATTTATAAATTGGGTGATTGTATTATCTCATTATTTGATCTGCCTGCATTCCTACTACACAACTTCTATATATAATAAATCTCAAGTTTCTTCAGTAAGAAATGTGTTTAAAAAGGTTTATGTCGGACATAAATACACGTAGTTCTTTACGTATGTACACTAGTTTATACTATAATTTTGTATAATGGGGGTGATGGTGCTGAGTATATAATTACTAATTTTATTATGTACCTTATTCATCTGTATAATATTATTGTATACTTGTTTGTTACCCTGAATAAAAATAAATAAATAAATAAAATAGATATACGGGTTTACTCGTGTTATAAAAATATTTTAAGATGCCGCAGTCGGTTTATTTCGGCCGAAACGTCGGGTGAATGTGTATTATTTAAGTTAAATTTGTTGATTTTCGCATCAACTAGGTTTGACTTTGACATATAGAAAACACTTAAGTATAAGTTCAATACATAAAATAATGTCCAATTCACGAATTGTGTGGTATGTCAGGAGTTGTGTGGTATGTTATGACAGCCACACACTATGCAGAGGCACGTGCCGGCCGGGTTAATCGCCGACAAGCCGTCAGTTGCTTTTCGGCTTTTGACTGGCATATGGTTGGCGTACGAGTGCTGCACCCAAACCTATTATTATCAACTCAATAATTTTATACGTTTATTTGCCGAAAACGTGACGATTTTGCTAAACAAAACTAAACCATTGTCATTCGTGAGGAGAAAAAAAAGTAAGAAAATGGAGGGTATACTTAATTGGGCCTCCGGCACTATTCACTCACTGGATAAAATGCAGTAGGATGGATAAAACTACTTTACGCAAATTTATTCGTATACCAATATCTGCTAAAATTATCCGGGTCTACTACCGTTATCACTATACTACAACTTTACATAATTAGTAACATTCCGCACAATTAAATAAGAACAATATTGTCCAGGTCATTAATTTAAAAATTTTCGAAATGCGAAACCGGTCATTACATAGTTAAATCATTCAAGTAGGTAGATCAAAATCATTTAAATTAAACTACGCGATTCAAGACAAAAAATATATAATCAAATATACTACAAACATACCAAGTATGGCAAACCTATGATATTTACTTAAACATTTAACGTTACATAAGTACCCAATATTACAGATGCACTCAAAAGAATACTGCGCAAAGTACTGCCTTTATAAAAACTTTAATTTTGTGTGAGATGGTTGTGCGAGTTGTTCTTTATTGGTACGATACCAGACCAGAATACGTAATGTGTGTGCATCTGTGGTTTCTGTTCCATCGTGTCATTAGATTTATGTACACGGGCTTTTGTGCTATTGATTTGGTATTCAATTTTTTTCTCAATATTTGTAGCATTGCAGTATGACAAGAAAAGAGAATTGGTAGTCTATTGCCATTTGCCTGCCGCGGGTATAAATGTGGGATTATTGATTGACGATGTAAGGAGATTTTAGAGTGCAAGGATCAAATAAATTAATTTTATTGCTAAGTCAAATTAAATATATACTTAATAATATACTTACAGAAAAATGGGTAAAATGCAATGTATGCTGGATGCTACCGTAGAAGTTGTAGAATAAATACGTTATCGGAGTATTTATTCTGAACCTGAATTCTGAATTTATATCATTCAGAAATCATCTTGTCCGCAAGCTGACTTCCTATAAAGAGAGACTATTTCCGAATCTCCACACTCAGTTCACGTCGGCGTGTTCAGGACCTATTATTTTTACACAAATTGATACACTCACAAGTTTCTTCTTCGCCGCTGTTGTCATATCTAGACTTTAATGCTAAACCCAATCCAGGACATCCAAAACCCTTCGTATTAAACGTTTATACAAATAACACCTCTTTCTATAATCCTCTTACCCGTATGTGTCGTGCTTACAATGACTTAGTTACTTCCGCTGGTAGAGATGGAAACATAACTGCTGATATTGACTTGTATAATCCTAACATTTTCTTTCGAAGGAATATTTTTGGATACATAGACTGTACTAAGTAATTTTTTTAAATGTTCTGTATTTATTAATAACGTTAATGCTTATAATATAAAAACACTAACTGCAACTGTTTTTTAAATTTTAATTTAAGTTTTATTAGTTTATCTGTACGGCAAGATAGCTTTTGTATTATAGTGATGTTTATGCTTAACAACCTTATGCATGTTGTGTGTACTAGTTAGCTGTAACATGAATGTAAACTGTTTGTACACCTAATAAAAAAAATAAAAACACCGAACATTACTTTACAGTAAGAAATAGTTTCGGTCAGCAATTAACAAAATTAAAATGACCTTTGAATGTTTCAGTACGCATTTCTCAAATATATTCACGTTACAAACATTCCACTACCAAACACCCTCGTATCCATTAATATCCATAATTAAATTGTAACTTTAACTCACAAGTAGTTTATGGACAGTCATAACCTAAAATTAATAGATTTACTGCAGCAGTAACGGGTTAATTCGACATTGGGCATTAAATCATCTCTTCTAGTTTATACCCATGAATATGGGCAAAGATAATAGGAAAGACAAATGGGTCGAATTGAGTGAATATTATGCTGATGTAACCCGCAGCTAACGTTAAGGCTTTATGAAGGTGTTTGATATTCTACGGTGAAGCCACAAAATTCATTATTTTAGACTGGTTAACCGCGGTTTTGCCCTTAACTATTGAAAGATCAATAACAGGAAGCGTTATAATAATGAATCAGGTAACAAGCAGCCAATAACAAGTAATATGCATATATAATTGTTTCTTGTAAATAAATATGTAGGACATATAACATTATATTACCTGTAATTTTAATAGTTTTTTCATATATATAATTGCCTAACCAAGTGACTCCACCCCGCCTGATGGTAAGCAGTCAGTGGAATTAAGAAGTGGTGGTCACCATACCAAAAGCCATCGTCCTAAACTGCTGGTATTGTGGCCTCCACTATGGCGGTTGGGAATAGGGTAGGGAAGGAAATGATTGAGGCGAGGAAAAAGGGAAGGAGGCAAATGGGCCTTCGGCGCTCTCAATCACCGAACGAACCGCAGAAGTACAATTACTACTACTCTTACATCGATCTTCTATGAGAGGTTAATACTTCCCCGATCGATCCGACCCATTTATGCTAAAACCACTGGATCTACTACCGTAAAAAGTAAGTTTATTATCCTGTCCATCCATTCACTAGGTGAATAATCGAAAACAACTGCTATCATAAACTTCGCTAGTGGGTCGTGGAACCATCACTTTACCGCCGAAATTTATTGATTTTACAATAATATTATTGTATAATTTTGACTCCGTTTTTGGCTTAAGTACATTAATTTTACAGTTGTATCTTTGAACTCAACAACGCAAGCCAAATACCTACATATAAAACAACAAAATTTATGCAAACGATATAATTCAATATATAGGCCAAGGTAACAAGTTAAAAAGAAGGATTAATTAAATTACTTACGTACTTATCTACGGGGCCGTTAATGGCTGAGTCGTAATGATATAAGTGAATCAAGAACAAGCCTTAACTTCCCCGTCACGAAACACTGCTAAAGTAATTTTAAAGTAGGAGGAAGTATTACGGTTCGTGGTATACTTGCCAAACAGTAGGTAAATTTGTGTACTTTTTCAATGTATTATAAGATTTTTGTATAAAGTTGTTTTATTAAAGTAAAAAGTAAGAAAAGAAATAAAATACAAGTCTATTACTATCCTACTGCAGTTAAAGGCCTCTTCCCACACAAAGACGGCATGAGCTTTTGCCTTGAACATGACGCTTTCTAAAGACGTATTGGCCATTTCATACAAGTCTAAGTTTTCTTACAATGTTTTCTTTCACCGTAAGCGGTAAAAATATACATATTTAAGTATAATTCCCTCACCCAATTTACGGTACAAAAATCAGTGAGAGACATATTCGACAGTGTACGGCAAGTGACATATTTGACAGGATACTGATGCTCGATAAAATGTTATGCTAAATATAGTATGACTGAGTGCTAGTCCTGAATTCAATCAGCTCATTCGTCGATTAATGTTTAGTACCTACCTAATAATGGTGCCAATGGCGGCCTTCTTTAAGAGAAGAAATTAATAAACAAAATGTGATGATTCGTTATTTTAAAAGCAAAAAAATTTTAGTTAGATCGTGTTTTTTAAACAAAAAAGTAACAAAAATACAAGAAATATGTGATTTTGAGCTGAGATGGTTAATTTCGTTATCAGTTTATTAAATTAGAGTTTCGTTCTAAAGTTTCATTCAATCTCACAACAAACTCCTACGGAAAATATCATAGCAATAGTGTCGTATTGCATCATTTAGATTTACGAAGGCGCATTAAATATAGTCTAGGTTAAATTACCCGCTGAATTTGTTGATTTTTTAAGGTGAAAAATTTCTCAAGTCGGTAAAGTAGTTTTTTTAGTTAAATCGTAATAAATCAAATCTTTTCTCTTTATAACATTAGTTTAGATAAAGCTTCATACAAAGTTACCCTACTAACCCCTACGTTCGCGATTTTAAAGATTGACTTTGAACATAACTTAATTAAAATTAGAGCAATAAAATGTTTTAGAACGACTTTAATATATAACGAAAGATTAAATAAATTAAAAGTGTTTGGAGTTGAAAAGTTGTTTTACAATAACCCACTAAAACGACTATACTCGACTTGATGGTAAGCAGTCAGTGGGGTTCAAAAGTGGTGGATACCACCGCAAAAGCTAATACGGCGAACTGTTGACATGATGGTGTCGCCATCCCAACTGTCATGGCAAACTAATGCCGTAGTGGTCGTAGCGGTTTTGTGAAAATAATGCTTTTTCACACCCCGCGTAAAACATGAGATCGGAAGAAATAACACGCGCTCGTAAAGAGTTCCAGGCTTTAATTAAGCGACATAAGTAGGAAGTACCGAACCATTTGCTTCGAGTCCCTTTAGATTTTACTGTAAAAGGGGGTTTCACATTAATGTGATTCATTTATTTACGTACGTAAGTATTGCGCCAACAGTCACTGTTACAAATTGCCTATAAAAATGTTAATTATTTGTTTACGACATGAGATATGTACTTTGAGTTATATATCTCTAAGTTTAGGGCTACTTCATTCAAAGAATGACGCGAGTGGTACCTATTTCGTTACAGCAGTTGATCCTTGAAATACTCTTCTTATTCTGCTATAATAAACATGTATTTAATTATTTATATGTACATAATTATAACCTGTTGTCTCAGATTTATGTATACTTTAGTGGCAACGTCTATGGTGGCCTTTAATTAATAATTGAAAGTGCTCTGGCCTCAACCACAGAGTAAATAATAATAATAATAATAATATTCTACCACATTCACACAGCGCTATCTAGCCCCAAATTAAGCAATTATATTTTATTGTGTTATGGGTACTAAACAACTGATAAACTACTTATATACATTTTTTTTTGTAAATACATATTATAGATAAATTACACCCAGACACAGAACAAACAATCACGCTCATCACACAAAGGTTTGTCCTGGGTGGGAATCGAACCAAAATAAAATAAAACAAATAAAATAAAACCTACATACGCTGTAGCGTTAACCACAGTCCACAGCACATGCATCAGAGTTAGCTATTATTTTCCAAGTACCTAGTATTTTAATTCGTGGTCACAATCCAATGTTTCGTTAACCAAAAACCACTTATTATAACAGAGAATTAAAAACCACTTATTATACCTCGGTCCCAACTTATAAAACTCTTAAAACGATGAAGCCAGCAGCTGTAAAACAAAACACATCAGTTATAAGTATGAACACCTTATCAAAGGAATAGAGCACAGACGCAATACGACCGGCTACTAGTTAACGACTTTATTTGCGACTATGTCTATTATTTGCGACAAAAGGGTTTATTTGTGAGCGTTATTTAAATTAGAATAGGAATCTTTATTATATAAACTACCTCTTTTACTAATAAACGTAAAATAGCGACAGATTTGCTGCTACGTCATTTGTCCACGTGTCTCTTTTCCTGTCTATTGTCCTTTGAAGTTTTAAAAAAGGGGCAAAACACAATATGTCTCATCTTAGTCGCCCTCATCAATCGGTGGCCTGCCTAACTTAAAAAGCAGACATTGCTATAAACACCTAATAATAATTAAATAGCAAAAACGACAATTAAGAAAAGGCAGAAGACAGAACAGTGATGTACTAAAATCTATACTATTATATAAAGCGGGTGAGTTCGTTTGTTTGTTTGAACGCGCTAATCTCTTGAACTACCAGTCGGATTTGAAAATTCTTTTTGCGTTTGATAGCCCAATTTCTGAGGAAGGTTATAGGTTATGTAACATCATGCTACAGATGATGGGAGCAGGGCAGTAAGCCAAGACGCAGGTAAAGCTAGTCTTCAATCATCGCAGCAAAGTTCATCTATACTACCTAAACACGATCTCGTCTAGCACGGTTCGTTTCCAGAGTTCATTTTTCCTCCACGTATGTGCAGGCTCGTTGTATCGTCTGACACTGTAGTCAAATACTTGTTGTATGACGTGGCCATATTGTGCAGCAAATAATGATATAAAGTTCACCTGACAGTTGCCGCAACTTGACATTCATACGGCTGATTGGTTCATAGCCTTGATAAACTCTTATAAATAATAAACTTGTTCGAGTAAATTGTACCATCTGTTTATAGACCAACAATTATAGAGGAAAATGCGCAGTTTGAAATTGTACGATTCGCAGAATTGCCTTATTGAAAAAGCAATGACCGTGTGGCTGAAAAGTAGCACGTACGTAATAATTTGGTATATGTAGCGGCGCTGCGGCCAGTAGTTGATTGATAAGGATGAATAAACAGTTCAAAGTGGTTCAGATGCTTCGAAGAGACTTATGTTTAACAGTGTACGTCTTTCATTTGTAAAATACATTGCTACGGTAACCGTTTTTGCCATCCGATATAAGTTATGTTGTATTCTTCAAAATTATTCGTCATTTTTAAAGACATAATTTTACAATTAATTCAAAACTAGCTTGCCGAAGCGCCTCCACAAGAACTAGGCTATCAAAATCAAAAAGAATCATTCAAATCCGACGGGTAGTTTCAGAGATTAGCGCGGTCAAACAAACAAACAACTAAACTCTTTCGCTTTATATAATGGTATAGATGTGTAATGTCGTTCTTGTATCTTTTGAAAATAATAAACAATGTGTCAGTAAAAGTTACACATTTTTTATTGCCTACAGTGGCAGACGAGCCAACAGCCCACCTGATGGTAAGTGGTAACTGTCGCTCATAGACTTCTGCAATGCCAGGGGCTCCGCGAAGCCGCTGCCTACCGTGATATTAGTGCTCTCTTTAAACCTCGTTTGAAGAAGGACATGTCATAGCGCTCGGGAAACACCGCAGCTGGTAGTTCGTTCCAGAGCCTGCACGTACGTGGGAGAAATGAACGCTGAAAACGAACCGTACTAGACGAGATCGTGTCCAGGTAGTATGGATGAACTTTCCTGCGATGTCGAGTGGTGCGATGATAAAAAGGAGACGATGGCACCAAGTCAAACAGTTCCTCAGAGCACTCTCCGTTAAACATACGATAGAGCACGCATAGAGAGCCAAAGTCCCTCCGCTGCTCCAGTGACTCTAATTTGTCAGTCAGATTGGGATCGTCGACGATTCGAACAGCTCGCCGTTGGAGGGAGTCAAGTGGGTCGAGCTGGTATTTGGGGGCTCCTGCCCACAGGTGAGAACAGTACTCCACGTGCGGTCGGACTTATGCTTTGTATAGCACGAGCCGTTGAGATGACATAAAGTACCGTCTGGCTCTGTTCAGGACGCCCAGCTTTTTGCTCGCCAGTTTGGCTTTGTCTTCCAAATGACTCCCAAATTGCACCTTGTTGGATATTTGAACGCCGAGAATCCCAATGTCGGAGATACGGAGAGAAACTCCTTGGAACTGAGGCGCCATAACAAAAGGGTCCTTCTTCGCAGTGAACGCGCATACTTGTGTCTTCGTGGGGTAGAAATGAACTAAGTTCTAAGTTCTAATTTATAAAATACAATAAATAAATAATACTTATGTGTGTCTATGTATGCATTCCACGTATTTCACAATACAAAGGGCCCTTGTAAATAGAAGCCGCGTTAACCCATCTTTACTTTATCCATCAAACTGGTCCCCACGTATTCCCTTCGCACTAAACTTAAACATCAAACGATAGATACACAACACTTCATTCAAATCTACATAGCTAACAAGTTCACCCTCACAAATCGGTATCTACGGTACATATAGTATACAAATATATAAAGCGGAAGAATTTGTTTGTTTGAACGCGCTAATCTCTAAAACTATCAGTTTGATTTGAATAATTATTTTTTCGTTTGAAGGTTATAGGCTGTATCACGCTAGGAGCGAAGGTAACGGAGCAGTAAGCAACGATATAACATATAGCAGTTGAAACCGCTGCGGCAGTCTTTGAAATCGCAAAAACTGCTTAATGAATTTTGTTACAGGTTTCACTGTTATATAGTGCGTTTATCGAAGAAGGTTTTAGTATACAATACTTTAACCTATCACCTATAAAGGCCGAGCAGCAATGATGATAGCGAACCGAGGGCGGGTAGCTAGTGCACGCATATACGAGTAGACAGCTCCTACGATTTGCGTCTACCCGAAAAATCGTTAGTGTGTCGTCCGATTACAGGCGGCCTAACGTAAGCCGAGATAATTAATCAGCAGTCCGTGTACTGTGGGAGTAAATGGTCCAACAAAAAGTATTATTACTATGGCTATTTTTGCGATTAACAAAGAAGAAAGAGAGAAAAATATTGTTTTAACAGCAGACGAATTGTATTCGGCTAAAAGTGCTGTTGGTGATTAGGTGACTCAAAATTTGTCAGTTATTTAATTTACAAAAATATCCATATTAGGAACATAAAATGATTTCGAATCAACTTCATACTAAGTACCATCATTATTTTGCCGAGCCGAATAACATCCACGGCTAGACATAGACCTCCAGATATCTCCACTGTGACCGGTCGTCAGCTGCTATTGTTCATCGGTTGATCATACATAACTTCACGCCTGTTACTCATTAATGGGGTAGGCAGAGTATAGGACGCCATTTGCTGCGATTCAAACATACCTCCTTTGCCTCTTCAACATTCAGTAATCTTTTCATACACACTCGTCGGTTACAGGTGCTTGTAATTGTGCCCTTTGTCAACACATGTGTTTCTATCTAGCGGGCAAACAGACTATTTTGTATGAAAAGTCTCTTTTCTTTGTTTAGGTAGAAAAATTCGGTAAATAGTGAATAACTGTGAGGTACATTGGGAAGACATAAGAATGGTCTGCATTTGCCGCACGTGTTAATTCAAATAACAAAGGGCCCTGCTGGCTAGACAAAACTTTAAAAACTTAATTTCTGGTTTACCAAAAATGTTTAAGAACAAATACATGACTAGGAAGGTATATGGGCCAAGTTTCGTCTGACACCATTTTTAGGTATCTCGGCCTGATAACGACGGATATCGTTCAGAGGTCATTTCTGTGGATACAACAAAGGTACGTTGAACCACTTCATTATATTTGGTAGGTACATTGAACAAGCTAACCGCTCTCATCACTTTCATCACTCTAGCTAAGGGGGACCCGCTAGATATAAACACATTGTCAACACATCACCTATTTGGTTCGCGTAGGTATGTCCGTCTGGATTGTCCGTCACCTTTAACAAGTGACGACCTACCTTGTAAGGGGTCGGTCCACGCTACGTCTTATTAACCATGGTAAACAGTTAAAACAACCGAAAGCCGAATAATCAACCTGTTTTAAAAACGGATTTATTTTGGCATGTTTAAATTGTAGAACGTATAAATTATTGCGTGTAGAGATTGTGGTTTCAGAGAATATTATTTGGCAATGTTAATTTGTTAGATAACAATAGAGTAGACTATTTATTTGATAGTTATTATGTTTATTATACAAACATAGTATAGGTATGTCCCCTAAAGTAAATAACAAATATAATGAGAAATCTTCATATACCTACAACTTACATAATATATAGTGTTCGTAATTCTTTAAATAAATAATGTCTTGATTAAGTATAGCCGTCTTATTCAAGGAATATATTTTATCTTCTCTTTGTTAGGCTCAAGCCGTTCATTGCTACTTGCTTGGTGGGCGGATCGGGACAGCAATTAGGTATATTTAAAGAAGAAAGAAAGGAAGAAACAGAAAAAGAAAGAAAATACATTAATTTGACACAGACATAAAGAATTAATCAATCAGCAATTTACCTACATAGGTAAAGATTGCCCTTTGATTATCTTTTTTGCGTTTGAGGCTGTTGTCGACAGCCAAAGGTTTTACTCACAGACCATGACGACATTCCATGCGATATTCTCACTGACTATAGAAGACTATACTGAAAGTGTGGTCTAAGTGTCTAGTGCGAGTTTGTTTTACGTTAACGCAATCGACGCGATTGTGACTCCGGCGATCCCAATAGCCCGTCCCAAACTCTTAAACAATCAGAAGGCCCAACACGGTACACGTTTCGATCGCGTTAATGTAAAAACAACACTCGCACTCGACGCCTTGTTCTTGTTAGATAGCAGTTCCACTGCTAACTCCATCGTCAAAAAGCACGATGCCAGATTGTTCTACAGGAATCAGACTAACAAGAAAACCATTATGTACATCACCAGACGTAAATTAGGGCCCAAAACTTAATCCTACAAAACTTCTTATATACGGTTCTATATATCTACGGTTCGCGTCAAGAGTTCCCCAGACCGTACTACCGCGTAAGATATTTGAATAAATGAAAGAAATTATTTATACTCCGAGTTTCTTAGTTTCTTTCTTTTATCAAGATAAAGTCTGGGCTAAATTCGTAATTTATAAAAGGCACAATACTCTTTTTTTTTGCGTTGAAGGACAGGAATGTAAAGCAAGGAAGTAAAAAGTTTTCTTGACAGGAACATGCATTTACATATACCTGCTTTGTCCGGGGAATTGCGATGGTTATACCTCACTAGCATGAGATGAAGAATACCGACTAAAATCTCACTGTGCACATCTCGCCTGATGATGCTAAAGATGGAAACGATTGATTTAAGAATTATCTAAATATACTAGAATATTTTATTCTTATTTGGCGTTTTTCTATTTTAAAGTCGTCATGCAAAACGATGTTGTGCGGAATAACTAAGACCGGAATAACTCGCCCAAACCAAATTCATTTTATTCTAAGGATTGTTGTACATCAATTTAATCTGTTCAAATCTGACTAACTAGCAAGAGTGCTACTTAAGTTGACGGTAGAGTACCGTTATGCATGTTGTCCCAGCGTAAGCCTCGGACAAGAAGGGACTCTTCTAACACATGTTTTTTAGACTTAACAGAAGAGCTTCCAAACCCTGTAAAAATGAAATTTAATGTTTGTAAATAAATGATTTTGATTTTAATTATTGATCACGCATGTATTATGCAATGATCACATTATATAACACCGTGAATAGTATCATGATTTAAAAGTTAACAGAAAACCAGGCAGAAAGAAACAGAGACTTTGGTTTTCACTATTTAATAACTAGAAAATATTTCTCTTTATTATCTCTACAAAGAATAAATCTATAAATTCATATCGATTTTTAACATTTACTCAAGTATATCTTGTACCTATTTTAAGAGGCGATGTCTTGTTATCGTTCGACGGTCTCAAGATTTGAAGAACTTTTAGGATTTGATTTCAGTATCATTTGAAGAAGAATGTTTCTAGTAGAGCTATACTAGATTATACATACTTTGATTTTCAATATTATTAAACAAAACTATGCTTAGGGATTTGTTAGTTTCTTGAACTACAAGTCCACGACTTTAATGACTCATCTCAAATCGCCAATCTGCCTTGAACAAGCGTGGTAATTTATTTTTATGATTACGCTTATTCCTTACCTGTATGAAAGACTTTCCCCAAACAGTGGGAATATAGGTAATAGATATTAACACTGTAGTATTTACAGACTCTACAATCTCTAAGACCGCGGAAAATTAGACTTTTATGCTTAACTCAAGCACTCCTCATATTTTTGTAGACTAAACCTAAACGAAAGAGATAAAAGTAAAACTGTAATTATGTTAAAGTTAGATATTATGAGGAGGAAATGAATAAATAAATCTAATCTAGAGAGTCTTGTTTTGATCCACATAGAGAACTTAAATGTCCCACACTATGCAAGTAAGCGGTAATGAGTCTACTTGATCAAACTTTAACTATAGCACTATATAATAAATATATCCACTTGATCAAAAGTCGGTCTTTCCCTGCGACGCCAGCAAATTAAAGTAGTCACGTAAGCCTATTAAGGAATCCAAGTCTTCGTCAACAAGATAAAGAAGTGCTGAAACTTGGGAACTTCCAACGTCAGTGCAACGCCACCAAACTAAAATGAAACCTTTACACAAACTCATAATGACATTATTTCTACATAGTATAAAAGAAAGTCTAAGAAGTGAGTCTGTCTCTTTGAAATTGTTAATCTCGGAAACTCCCTAATGGATTTGGATACGGTTTTCGTTATTATATTGAGCGTTTCTAATGGAAGGTTTTAGTATATGATACATTAACCTATCACTTAAAGAAGACGAGCAAAAATGATAATAGTGAAGCAAGCAAGGAAACCGCAAATTTGTTATCGATGCGAAGCGGGGGTACTAAGGAGATACCTAAGGATATTTAATGACAAAATGAAATAGATTATTGAATCATCACTAAACTAGAAAAAGGCAGTATGATGTTTCGTATTCAATATAAAATTTAAAAGTAGAAACATAAATAACAAGGAACTGTGAAAAAGCATATGCTGTATGTAACAAAAATACTGCATATACGTGAAAATTACTATAACCTAACATAACAAGTCGAGTTATAGATTAAAAAACGACAAAATAGGCGTACAACATTTTTTTTAACGCGCTCATCGGCGAAATGGTCGAAAAATCTAGCAAAAGGTAAGTTCGAATCAGCTTATGACCCAAAAGACCAGTATATTATAAATAAAATGTTTTGCCAACTTTAGAACTCGCCAAAAGCCATTAACTCTTCAATTGTCTCCAACATTTATGGGAGAACTTGTTCATTGGCAACAATGTATATATACCGTCTCATTTCATATTTACATAGATAACTTGGATGTGTTCGATTTAGTACGGTCTTATTGAACACATTTGTCATGGAAATGGCCAGATTGTCGCCATATTTATTTGAAAGAAGGTTTGTGCTTAATATATGACATGACAAAGAGTTCTATGTCGGAATGTCTTCGGCAATTCTTATCTTGAAGCAATGAGGCTTGAGTTGATTATTGCTTAATTGTAAAGATCAACTTGTGCCCTTTTTCCTCTGAAGATACACATTCTTTCTAGGTTCTATCTGTATAATTTTTTATTTATGCAGTCCAGTCTTTATTACAGTTGAATTCGCCACGAACAAGGTGTGACTAAATAAAACTCAAGTATTTTTAGGGCGATTGACATTTGACATCCGCAAAAGCAAGACTCATACTAGAAAGGAATCTAATCATCAAAATTCTCGCATTTCGATAACCGTAAGGATTGACTATATATACAACAGTTCTGTGTTTAAACAACAGTTACCCACAAACTCACCAAAACATGCAAAACTTCATCTATTACATATCACTCTTCAATATCAATAATGAAAGATATACTAACGATTTCAAAATAAACCAAAACTTACATTAGCACCTGACCCAGTTGCAGCTCTGTTTAAAAAATAATTCTCTACGACACGTGTTTATAAGATGAATTCGCGCGAACAAAATTGGGGCTCATCCTACATTGAAAAGTTTGTTCTTAAGATAAAAACCTTTTTGTTGTTGAACTTTTAGAGAGTAATGGAAAGGAATTATTTAAGATTAGTTCTGTAACAGCTCAGAGTAAGAGTATAGTTAAATCCATAATACCGCTGTACATTTTATGGTCAGAACTGGCAGCGTATCCGCCAGTGTCATTTCACCAGCTTATAGACCGACATACCTACGTATAGGTGGATGTCTTCAGGTAGATAAAAACTTTTTATTATTTAAATCTTATATTATTATCTGTATATTATCATCATCATATCTTATCAACAACTTAACATTAGTTTTTTTTTTTTGTAAAAATATTTCTATCACACTAAGGAACAGGGCCTGTGCTCTGTAGATTTTACAAATATAAAATTAACGGACACTCAGACTTGAATCAAATATTTATGATTTACACAAAATCTTTACAAACACAGCAATCACACGTTCTTAGTAATTTAAGCAGTCTTCTGAATAATTATAAAAGAAACCTTTTTTCATAAACAATGTATGGTTCATAAAATCATAACTTAATGGTTCAAGTCTCCATATAATATCTGTACTAAGAGACTAACCCCCAGTTTCTGAAAGGCTGATCAACGAAAAATTAACTAATCACCTGTTAAAACTCATGTGAACTACCAATTGGGTTGTTAAAAGCATGAATAATTAGTTCAATTTCATCTAGTTAGTAACGAATTAGATCAAATGAAACTAAATATCCACGCATTTTGCATGCTTTCAGGTACTTTACATGCGATTTAACAGATGATTAGTAAATTTTTCGTTGATCATCCTTTCAGAAACTGGGGGTCAGTCTTTCATAACAATGAAACATAATTTTGGTAAGTATAAATTAATTCTGCATAGATAGAATATGTGATAAATTATTACACGTACATATCGCATACATTACTAATAGAATAGAAGGCTATCACAATGTTATGCATCATCTCATTTGTTCACGTCAACTATGTCACGTTTTAACGCTTATAACTTAGAGGACAATGTAATATTGCATTGAGTTACGAACAAACCAGAATAGGCAGAAACATTAAGGGACCACACACAGAGACGTAGTTCAACTGATCTATGATATATGTTGGAATTTAGTTCCGGATCTGTATCTCATTTAAAGATTCATAAAGGTACTAAGGAGATCTTTGCTAGTTTTAGCATAAGTGAAACGGATCGAGATGTACTATCCTTATAAAAAAAAATAACCTTAAAGTATTAGTATAGAAATGAACTAATGCGTTTCTTTCTGTAAGTAAGAGAGGGACCAATTGTCTCTCGGTTCTCTTCCTTTTCTTTTTTACCTTGGTCGGCAATGGGTTGATTATGTTTTATTGGCATTGTTTCTGCAATGCTTAAAAAACACAGCTATGTCAGGGTTACCTCTTACAATCAGGTAGACCATAACATGTTTGTCAGCCACTAACAAAAATATAGCTTTTAGTTTTCACATACGATTCCTGTATCGAGTAAGAGTAAGAGAGGCAACGTGCCCGGAGAAAAATGTATTTATTGTCTATATATACATATATATATATATATAAATATATATACATATATAATAAGATGCTTAATATTTTGGTAGTTTAAAAGCAGACAGTAGATCTAAGTATTTGACAGACATTACGGCTTAATACTTTAAAACCTTTGAAGATAAGGGTTTTTTTGTTTTTCTAGACAGATTGACAAGGAAATCATTGTGTATATTTTTTTTCCTTTTCATGTACTTACGGCACTCTAAAATAAAAAAAAATAGTACCTATAAAGTTATAAAACACATAAGAAGGGATACGTAATACTCGTTCTAAATTTATTCGCACTTGTATGGTTCTGAGTTGCGACACATATGATTATATAGCTACTTGTATATGCACATTACATCGCTGCGCTGCATCGCAGAGCCGATAATTTCTATCTCTTATTGACCGTGTGTCAAATCTGTGGGTATCGTAAGATATATGATCGATAGATATATGATTAAGAAACGATCAGGTATTGAGCACCAGCGATACTGTGAATTAAATACAAGTGTCATACTTACTTTGTTGATAACAGTCTTTCAGATAAAGTCTGGTTTATATTTGTTCCGGTCATTCATAATTTATTATAGAAGTATGCTATAATAAACTATCGATGACCTGAACAAATAAAAACCTGAACAAATAAACCAGGCTAACCACTACCCGTTCGATAAGAAGAAGAAAACTATCACACTACTGCGGTCAATTCATCAACTCGTGGTGACTATGATAAACTTCTAAAGTGGATTATATCCAGCAGTGAACTAATTATATCTTCAGATTTATATTTATACTAGCTACGCCCTGCGGCTTTGCCCCCGCAGAAAATGGTATGTGTTTATTAAATATAACTCGGGAACCGAAAATATCCGTACCGTATCCTATGTCCGTCTTTGAAACCAAATCTTTTTACATAACAATTTTCATCGAAATCGTTCCAGCCGTTTAGGTGCTAAGTGACAAAAAACGCACACACAAACTTTTGCATTTATAATAATAGTAGGATCAATGATAATATCGAATTGAAAGGATACAGTAAAGTTCATATAGATCCGCGACAATATCACGCAACCAATTTGAAAACTTATGTCATTATGAACAACTCAGATATTATAGTACTCCAACCCTCATTAATAAAGTTAGCTCATCTACAAGTTCGCAAGTGGTGCACGGAAGCCACAGAGTCAACACCACCTTTTATTATCTATGAATTTATCGCGGTGTTTTCTAAAATATTCATATTTACATGAGAAAAGTTTACTGTTCGACCTCATTACAATGGTAATGAGTTCGCGAGCAAGAATAAAATGACAAATAAATTAGATTTATTTTCAGCTTTGCTAGCGACCTGATAAGGTAGTTCACGAACGCCCAAGGTGGCGAAACTTGGGGGAGGCCTATGTACACTAATGTACAGCAGTCTTTCGGCTGATATGATGTCGATGCTTTTTAATAACTTATCATTACTTCTTCACATCACATCTTTTCTCGGAAGGGTTTGGCAGAGGTGTATTTATCTATTCGTCAACTTCTTGCTAAATCTCATCTAGGTGAACATAGGTTCACCTCCTAGATAAAATTTAGCATTTCATCTAAAGAATGAAATGCTAAATTTCATCTAGGTTTTTAATTTAAAAATCGATGTCAAAAATATTCAATTCAACCGTGTCCGTATTTTTTAATGCCTTGTCTTAAAAAAATGTTTTTACGACTTCAAGGAACGAGTATACTTACCTACTTATTTGGTATTAATTTTAGCTTGTTACAACTTCTCTGGGTTATGGAGCCTTGAAAGAGTAGAACTGACAACGTAGTTTTACTATATGGACTTCGTTTTGCCACTAGTCAATATGCGCAGAAGAAATCAGTCATTACGTGTGTAAACCAAAACAAACGATTTAAATTTTACAAATGTTTCAAAACTATATCTCCAGTATTTCCATATTTAAAATAAAGGATGAAAGTAAATTTAGACATTTTATTAGATTAGTTGCGCAGTGGAGTGTTGGAAAATTTTTCAATAGCACTCTGATTAAATACTGCGAACAATATTGCACCTGATTGCAATATATTTTTGTAATAAAAATAATATTTGATATTTTATTGCATCGAGTGTTCAGAAGTAATATCTAAATTATTTCGAGCATATTGACAATTTAAAAAATTCCATCATATTAATGATACACTAAAAACCAAATTTTCTCCTACTAATATTCTGTATGATTTTATCTTCTACATTGACGATTTTTCATGCAATCTTTTATCCTCTATTTCACCTCTTCAAGATATTTTTTCGTGATAAAAGAGTCCTTGTAGTTCCCAATGGCCTAGTCTACCTATCTCTATACCAAAATTTCATCAAAATCGGTTTAGTGGTTTAGTCGTTAAATATTAGTATGGACTATGACCTTTTAGTGGAGTGCAATCGGGCACAAATTCTCGGCAGCCCGATGCTCTCCGCGAAGCCTGCGAAGATCCCAGGAAGCTTCTGCGCTTCTGGGCGGTATTGGGCTGTATGAAATAATCCAACCAAACCGGACACATAAAGGGCTAAGAGGTTTAAATGCGGACAACAAGCCTACCAACAAGTAGCAAGTAGCAAGACCTTTTAGTGGAATTATAACTAGCTGATACTACTTTATGTATTTCTTAGACATATATGCACACTTTTTAAGGCTCATCGTAAAACAGCCACATTATGACATGCGTCTCATGGCTTCTATAAAAACTTAACCTCTTATAAAAACGCAGCAGCAAACACAGAAACGTCACATACCTACCGATCGTCTTTTGTTTTTGTTATAGGTGAATGACACATGAATTAAATTGTCACGCTGCTTGGCTGATATTACTAAAATTAGATATTTTGGGTGAATCACTATATCCAATCCAGCACGACTGAAGAGCGATAATAGCTATAACATAAAGTCACAACAAGCAAAATGGTGTAGCTAAGGTAGTACGTGTATATAAGATTTGCGAAGCAAGCGAGGTTGAAATATCGAACGCTGCAGACAAATTGCGTTAGAGGTAGGTTAGGGCTCATGAGAATTATTCACGTTCGTCACATCGAAGCTTCAATATATCACGTACTGATAAAACACTTATGTTTTTTATTCATACAGGTAATAAAAGGGTATATAAGCACAACTAAACTATAGAAAAAGAAATTTAAAACTCTTGTTCATAGGTGCGCCCTAAAGATTATTTTGTTTTTTGTTATTATTTTCTGCATTGGTAATAATGCTATCCGTCAACGCCGTAGCTTGCGTGCTCTCACTACCCTCTTTTCTATCCTTAACTCTCCTTATTCACCTAACTATTTAACTTCTTCATTTCAATACTTGTCTTCTGTTAATAATAGAAATCTACGTTCTTCAAATAACCGTTTACTTACCTGTCCCTCTCATACTTCTGGTTTCGTACACTCTTCCTTTGTAGTGCAGGTTATTCTTCTTTAGAATGCGCTTCCTCTCGAGATCTGGATGTCCACTAACCGATATACATTTAAGCAAAAGATTCGTACTCTCCTGTTTGATGGATTGTCGGCAATATCACGTTAACTTTTATATATATATACATATATATGTATATACATATATTTTGTATATAAATTATTTTTCTTTAAGTATCTATTGTATTGAATACCTATTTTTGTAATATGATTTAAGCCTCCCTTTTTCTCTATCATAATTTAAAACTTCATTGCACCTACTTCGCTTATCTCTGCATTACCTTGGTTGACGCGTAGAGAATGCCCATGGCATTAAGTCCGCCATTGTACATTAGTGCATTAAGTTTTATAAATAAATAAATAATGCATAAGCGATTATTTTTGTAATATGATTTAAGCCTCCCTTTTTCTCTATCATAATTTAAAACTTCATTGCACCTACTTCGCTTATCTCTGCATTACCTTGGTTGACGCGTAGAGAATGCCCATGGCATTAAGTCCGCCATTGTACATTAGTGCATTAAGTTTTATAAATAAATAAATAATGCATAAGCGATTATTTTACTTACAATCAGATTGACTATAACCTATTGTCTGTCGTTTAAAAAGATAATATGAAATCTTTAACTAAAGCTTTTGGCAAACATAAGCCGCCTAAAAAGCTTATAGCTGCTGTTCATTGATATGATGCTTGTATTATTATCAAGCTCCCTGTCGCTGTCACACGATACCCATTAAAAAGTTTTTATTTCATCTTTGGCACCTTCATTTTTTTTAGTGTCTTAAAAAAAGATGTGAAAATAACTCGTTTGCCTGCCTAAACGTGGTATGAATTCTCACTTACCTTTAGGGAAGATTAATAGCCACTTCAATTATGAAACTTGAAACTTACCTAAAACAAAATATTATAAACATTAATTCATTTTATCGAGCATACTTCAATCCTACGTTTTCAAAACACCAGAGTTGTCTTAATCTCTTTTGTTTTTGAGTACATCTTCTACTATGTTCCGTATACTACTTTTAAGTACTTATATATTTTTATATAAAATATCTCTATCTAAAAAAAATATTTTTACTCTTAGATCAATTTTGTATAAGGCTGATTGGACAGCTAGTCGTAATATAGGTATTGCTATAAACAGGACACGGAACAAAATAAGAAATAGGAAAAAGCGTTCCATCAAAAACTTGTAACATCAAAACATTATTTAATCCTGAACACATTACTGTTATTCCGTTTCACCATTCTTAAAGGATATTATTGTATAGAAAAGTTTGTCTATTGTGCCATACGGACAAAATGGATACGCTGAATACCACACCACATATATGTTAGGGCAGCGTCATTAGTTATATTGTTGCCGGTTTTTGCGACGGTACTACAATTTTGGACAATATAGTTCATCAAATGGGAAATATAGTGTTGTTGTGAAAATCGAATAGAAATTGTTAGGGTAGTGCGAACCTCAATGCTATTAGAAATTGTGATGGTGACCACTCATAAAGGCTACTGATTGCTTACTAACAATGTGGAGTCATTTTAGTAGGCTATATAAAATAGTAAAATGTTTTTTTAGGTATGACAAATCGTGATTTCTCGAGACTCTATCTTAAATTGACGTAGCCGTAGACGATGAATAACGCAATATTACTAATTTCTTAAATAGTTTTGTGTTTATTGGTAAGTAGTAGATGCCAGTACTCTTAAAAGAAGCTTTATAATAACAGCAGTATCTATTTATTCACCGACTTTGTGCAGTGACGACCCTATTGCCCTCTAGTATTCACAACTTAGCGGTGATACTGATATTATAATAATATACTTCACTAGTACAATCAGTCAACGGATAATGGAGGTCTATCAGTCACATGATAAAAGGACGGTAAAATTATAGAATACAGGATAGAGAACAGCATCCTTCTAATATAGAAACGCTTTGGCAAAGCCAACAACCACCAGTGTACGTTTCCGATTGTCCTTAGTCCCGTTATTCAATAGGAAAAAACAAACCCAAACGGCACAGCATATGCAATAGTAAACCTCTATATCCAATTCAAATTGTATTATTTATAGTACAAGTCACACCACTAGTAACATAATATAGTAGTATGTACCTGTATTTAAACTTGGCCTAAAGCGCTGTGTGCGAACTACAAGTATGATATTCAATGTATATACGCGGTGTGAAGATGCCAGAAACGTGAACTAAGTTTAATGAAATTATCTAAACTCGTGACTTGCATTTCAAAGACATCAGTGGTCACGTACTTATTTAGCAAATACTACGTATATAGTCGAGAAATGACTACCGATTTCTAGTGAAATATGATGATGCTGCTTCTAACCCTCATACTGTACCTCAACTTCGTTGTTGTTGACGTTCATGAGCTCGCATGTGGTTAACGTTGCCAATCTCATTTACTAAGATCCTCGCACATTAACGGCATGTGGGCTAACCGTGCGTTGGTATAATTATAATTGGCTACCACAGGTGGTAGTGCATAGTGAAATATACATATACAATCGCACATACTTTAGTAAAACAATCAGTCACTGAACAGTGGCATTAAAACCACTACAGAAGACAGGCAAATCATACAATACAGGCAGCAGTTCGTGATTAGACTGCCACCAATGCGCTCACCTGTCCATCTGTCGGGTGTAGTGATTTTGACAAATTCTTCATTACCCCAGGGTATCTAATCCTAGTTTATTTCTTTAACCTTGGTTTTTATTAGTTCTTTAATAACTTCAAAAGGAGTTTTGCTCAATCTAATTAATAAATACCATCGGCAGCTGCGCTATACAATCCTAAATCCATTAAGAGGATTAATCAAAAGTTTGACAAAGGTAAGAATAAGAATAATTTATTAACATATTTTTTTTACAAAAGGTTAGTAATATGTATTTAACATATTTTCACACCCTTTTAGTAAAGTGAGAGTGAGAAGTGAAGTTACTTTCCCCTTATTTAAGTTTATAATGTCAAATACGGAGGGATCGTTCTCAGACTTTGTAACGAGGTTGTTGACCTCGCAGACATTATTAATTGTATAACAATTACTTACTATATTTTAGGTAACAGCTTTGCTTAACGATGAAAATCTAATTAAACAACAAATTCTTATGTTTTTTTTTTATAAACTTTTTAAACCAAGTATTTACTCGGCATGTATCACTATGTATCTAGCGTGTTTGTGGAGTGATGTGAAAAAGGGTTTAATTCACGTGTACTTAGACTATTAGTGCTTATTAAATAAAACAACTAAAACAATAGATATAAACATTTTATAGCATAAACATTAAAATATTTGAAGGTTTGCATAGACCATTCAGATGTGTACTGCAGACCCTTTTACTAAATATTTGCACGATAAAAGAGACCTCTATAAAGGGAACTTTTAGTATATCGCTGTGATCGTACCAACTTTTGTCTCAATTTGTTCTCTTATGAACTCTTCCAATTCGTGTCATGGTCATTTTGGGGCAGTATTCATAGGTCCCCTAAAATTCGCACCCTGCATAACAAATTATTAACAAACTACTTAAGTAATGCGGATGCAAAAAAATAGGCTAGCCAAATCCGTCATTTTTGGGAATACAGAATATAGATATTTGATTTTAGATAAAAAATAACTAATTAGAATTAGTAACCATTTTAAAAAACCATTACGGTCAAGTTCCAAATTTCGACGACACATTCAGCACAAAAACCTAATGGAACACAGACAATACGGGACTGACTATTTACTCAAGGAAAGTAAAGTCGCGGTATAAAAGAAGTTCTTACGATCAAAGCAAGAAAAAGGCGCCTAGCCCTCTCTCTTCAGTCGATGTCTTTACAAAATGAAGTGTTACGCTTTTTCAAGGAATAAAGACGGTTGATTGTACCTAATCGATTTTAATGTACGTACCATGCTTGTTTGCCATTGCAGACACAAAAGCCCGCGCATTACATGATGTAGTCAGCGACATATAGTTTGTTCTGCAGCGCCGAAATTGTCTTTTTAGCAGCAAATAAATAACAAAGTACATATTTATAGACTGGAAACATTCGTATGCAACGGCCTAACACACGAGCGGCAAGTAATGACAAGTGACAGATTATCGTCGTCGTCACTACGAAAAATACGTAAGTAAATAGATATTATTATGTGAAGAAAAGCTATAATATTTAAATTTAGAACGCGTTTATGTAGAAAGTAGGTTCTACGAAAAATGTTTGAAAGCCAAGTCTCAAGAGATGTGTGGTAAAAGTTGCCTGAAAGTTTCACTGATACTTAAGAATATAGGATCACATATTAAAGAAATAAAACAATAGTTTCCATTTTACGACTCTATTCGATTGGGGCGTGGAAATGTGACAAGAGCTTTTGAACTATGTGTCTCTTACGCTTTATTACACCTCAGAGGGTCCTTGAAACTAAGCGTTCGTTCGAATGTTAAGCGGTCTCTGGAACGCAAATTGTCCAAAGTTCACAAAGTATAGTATAATAGTTTGGAAGTACTTTAAGTTAAGCCGCCTTGTTTAGAGAAGAGATCAATAACTGCTTTGTTAGTTTAGATGATCAAGATTATGATATGGTTTGAATGTTAAACCATTAAATTTCTGTTACTTGTAGTTCATGGATACCTACTTATACTTACTTAAATTATATTGAAGTAGCGAACTGATTCGCACGTGAATAATTTTTTGCTTACGTAATTTACTTTTATAAATTAATCTATTCTGTCATTTTATGAAAATTCAAAGAAGATTCCGTCTCTCTGTCTCTTCGATTTTCGTTTCTCCAAAATAAAAATAAAATAATGTGTCAAAAGACAGGGCAGTTTTTAATATTAAAATGTACCATGCGCGTATAAAACACTATTTTGATCAGTGACGTGCGCTCCATATAGGCAGAAAGGCACTGCCTACCTTAATAATGGCTTAAAATCACAATTTTAGCAACATACTTAAATAGTGCCTACCCTGTTAAAATCTATAATGCCTACCCTGCCAAAAATCTGTGTGCACGCCACTGATTTTGATTTTAATATTATAATAAAATATCAAATTCAATTCCTTTTGAAACCTTGTTCGTCAATTTAATTATATAAATCTATACAGTATACCTACCCAATAAAATAAAGCGTGATACTTTTATAGAATCACGTCTCAGTTGATTTCATCTGTTTGACGGCAAATCCAATTATATGGGCCATTTAATATTTATTTTTATCTACGTATTATTTATATTTTAGATACTTATACCTTTATGTAAAATAAAGGTACATCTCAGGGAAAAAGAATCGAAACGAAATGTGTTTTAGCAATTTGGATTTTGTTACAATTAAGTCAAGGTTAAATATTGTATGACATTTTCAACCTACGTCCTTATTCGTTAGTGATTTGTATTTTAAATAAGTAGGTATAACTTTATACATCAACGTATCCTCAGTAGAAAGTTCGTAAGACATTGTGTTTTAAGCAATTTGCACTTTGTAACTATCGAAACTCGGTTAAATGTTGTGTGCTAGTTTCTACTTGCGTCATTTTTCCTTTGAATGAAATTAAAAGGATCAACAATACAAAGCATATTTGTTTACACGTGTAGGCTAGCAATTAGTGTAATCGATTTATGAGTACCTAATTTGACGCCGAGTGAAGTGTGTTCCTATAAAAGACAAAGCAAATATTTGTCTCATGTGATTTATGATGATTGGCTTTGTAGGGTAGCGGTAGTGAATGCGACTGCAGCATGGCACAACGCTTTGTGTCTTCATAACGATTCGTCATTTCAAACAAAAGGCGCCCACAGATAAACATAGAGACCTCTTCCAAGCTTCTCTACTTTAAAGGACCCTGCGACACTAGGCTCGTTCTTAAGTGCTAAGATACTAACTCACACGCACGCACGCACACACGCACTCACTCACTCGCGGCGCAACATAACATTGAATCCCTCTAAAAGTTAATTATTAAGGCCGTTAATCACTATTTCATTCATAATCCCCTAATCAAAACACAATAACTAACTAAATATGTGGAATTCACATGATAGTATTCTTTCTTACTACGGGAATAAGGTGTATAATAGTGGACAGGTTTAACAATATGGTTAGCTTTATAAAATGATGTGATATTGATAATGATCGCAAAGAAAATGGATCTGTAGTTGTACTAATAGGTTTTTTATATTGAAATGTAAGGACGGGATAATTACTACCTTCTGTGGTAATGGAATAAAATATTTTTTACCTTTGCTAATGGGTACAGCGGTGAAAATTATGTTTGAAATGTAATACTGTTTCCTCATTTAGATTACATTGTTGGCTTTCAGATTTTTTATATAATACGTATTTAGCTACGAAAATGACTCTACTGAATTTGTTCGTTGGAAAGCAGGTAGTAGAGTTTAAAAAGCAGCGGCTAATTACGTATACCTAACCTTAATGTTGTCAGCAATCAGATTGCCAAAAAACTTCTTACCTTTGATTTATTCAATTATTAGAAAATTAACTTTGTTAAAGCAACTAAACTAATACTTGACGTCGATATTTTGTAAGAGAGATGTCGATATTTTGTGATACCGACTCATTCATGTTTAAACCACGCATCGGCGTTTTCTCAAGCGTCCGCACTTTTAGTAATTTGATAGACTCTTGGGCAGTACTCGGGAATCTACTGCGTGTGGAGGGCCCTTGGTAAGGACACGAGTGGTCTTGCGAGGATAAACGTATAGTTGGTGATTTTATACTATATTTTTGGCTTTTGCCATATAATAAGTTATTTAGTGAGTAATATCTGATTATTAAATTCGATTAAAATGTCTCATAAATAGGTGAATCTTAGACCAATTAGAAGCCGAAAGACATAAGAAAAATTTAATTCAGTATTGATAGACCTACTAAACATTATTAAATAATATGCTCATATAACAACAGCATCCGATCTTGTAAGTAACGTAATAAACTCAGGGCTCATATATGAATGTCACTCAACACTGGAAAAGGTTGCAGTAAGCAACAAGGTGACACTCCAGTGGATGAAGGGGCATAGCGGATCTCTCGGGAATGATGCAGCGGATGAGCTTGCAAGGCGAGGGTCCAACAACCCACCAATCGGACCCGAACCAATGTTATCCATCACTGCGAGTCTACTCCACTCGTGGATAAGAGAATGGGCCCGAGAACAACACCGGATGCAGTGGGCAAGTTCCAACGACTGTAGACAGTCAAAAGAAGCTCTGCCACAACCATCACCAAAGCTAAGTACACACTTAATCAACCTAAGAAGGGATGACCTGCGCATAATGGTGGGCACTATCACAGGCCGTTGCCCTCTTAATAAACACCTATATGTTTTAGGCATTACCAACAGACCTCCGTGCAGAGCATGCATAGAGCACGACGAAACCGTCGCCCACGTAGTCCTGGAATGCGAGGGAGTGATGGCACATCGGGCATAAATCCTCGGCAGCCCGAGGTCTCTCCGCGAAGCCTGCGAAGATCCCAGGAAGCTTCTGCGCTTCTGGGCGGAGCTGGGCTAGATGAAATAATCCAGCCAAACCGGACGCGACAAAAGACCAAGAGGTCTAAATGCGGACAACGAGCCCACCAACAAGTAACAAGCATCCGATTTCTACAGAAGTTGTGGGTTTGAAACATAAACTGATGACACCTAAACATGACTGAGAAACCTGAACTAATAAAAATATACATACGTTGGAACTTAAAAAAATATTTCAGCAAACCAATTTTGTATAAGTAACTGAACGCCACAAAACCGAGCTCTAACAAAAAATTGGATATACCTATAGGAAGTGAACCATGCAAAGACTTACCAGCCGTTCCATAGTACACGTTCACGAGCATGAAGCACAAACCAATTCATTTCATAATCCATACTAATATTATAAATGCGAAAGTAACTCTGTCGGTCTGCCTGTTACGCTTTCGCGCCTGAACCACTGAACCGATTGTGACGAAATTTGGTATAGAGATAGAATAGACCTTGAGGAACAACATAGGCAACATATCTTTTATCGCAAAAAAATTGCTTAAGGTGTTGAAATACTTGAAATAGGGGAAGAAAGTTGGTATGGAAAATGCGATATAACCGACATTCAACGACATTCAATTGCGGCCAACAGCTAGTTTAGCATAAGTAGGTATCATTTTAGTCGAAAGACGTCTGCTGCTAGACAAAGTTCTGCTTCCATAATCTAATCGGTTGCCTGCCTACCTTTGCCAGACCATCAAATTATTAAGTCGGCTCAAAATTTCATATATAATATTGGTTATTATATTTATACTGGTCTAAATATTTTTTTTCGTTTGGATAGTAAGACATAAATAAGCTTGAGAAACATAAATCCTCTTTCTAACCCCTATATTATTAAATAATACAAGCGTTTGCTTGCTCTATTCTTAATTATAAACCTCAAGGGTCAAGACAAGACTCAAAGCCTTGTTTATATTACATAAATCCTACAAAGTAAATATAACAAATAATTGATTGTAAGCAAAATTATCGTAAATTTAAAAAGCCCCTTATAGTACGAGATTCAGCTGCAGAATTAGTGCATTCATCGAGTGTTTGCTAAAAACAATTTTTTACGCATAATTTATGATTAGGAGAATATATATCTACCAAGCTGTCTATCAAAATGTAGCCGCTAATATTTTTAATCAAAATACTGCTAATTGATTTTTTGGAAAATTTAATTCACTGTTTTTTTTTTTTTATATTATAGCCTACCAAAGTGACTCCACCCCGCCTGATGGTAAGCAGTCAGTGGAATCCAGAAGTGGCGGCCACTATACCAAAAGCCATCGTCTTAAACTGCTGGTATGGTGGCCTCCACTATGGCGGCTGGGAATGGAGTTAGAGGAAGGGAATGAGGGAGGTGAGGAAAGAGGAAAGGGGAGAAATTGGACCTCCGGCGCTCTCACTCACCGAACAAAACGCATTAGTACGGATACTACTACTCTTAAGTCGATCTTCTATGAGAGGGTAGTACTGCCCCAGACGATCCGGCCCATTCATACTGAAATCAGCGTGGATCTACTACCGTACATGACACACACAGTACACTTGTTTTTTAAATAAAATATCGTCCACTTCACGGCAATTTTTGGCTGTAATAACGCAAGCAACATTGCATACCAGTAGTAATTCTTACGTAATAGTTGGAACATTGAATGACCGAAATGCAGCGTTTTTTAGTACAAAACTCTTTCATTCAAAGCGAGAGCCTGACGTTTGAACGCGATAACTTTCAAATACGATGCAAAGGAAAAGCTCGATACCCTTTGATTAGACGCTCGTTCGTATGAAATGGTTTCATAAATGTGTTTCTATCTATAGAAGTTTAATTTCATGGATTAACAACGTTGTGGCTTCTTCAGAAACTGGACATAAATTCGACTTTTCATATTACTCGTACTATGTACTTTAAGTTTGCCTTGAATATTATTAAAAGAAAACATCGTAAAAAATACTCTTTAAATTTAACCTCATCTAGGAGAACAATGCTCATGATTTATCAGTATAAAACAAACAAATAGGTCCATTATTCATCAATTTAAATTATGCAAAGATTTCTACTAATCTACTAGATTAATAATTATCCTATTTAAACAGTTCCCATTTATCAGATCATACCCGATAATTCATAATTGATGTAATCAGAATCACACAATGGATCTATCAAATAAAGAGCTTAATAACTGATATTTGGAATACTGTTACATTAGTAACTAGCGACCCGCCCCAGAATCGCTCGTGTACATATCTTTAGATATAAACTGTATGTATTATACCGTCATATAAAGCTTTGGAAAGAAATTCTTTGAATTATAGTGAAAACCCGATCAGAATACGTTGAGTAGTTTAGAAGATCTAAACGTACAGACAGAAAGACCGACTTTGTTTTCTACATATATTATAAAGAAACTGGTAGGTGGTAAGTTAAATTTGACAGTTCCTTTGCTTTAATCAGAATTTTGGAGTAGGTATGGTGGTCGAGACAGTTTGTTTTAAATTTAAATGCGTTTTGAAGCAATTGCATTGTTTAAGTTAAATGATTTTGAAATGTCAAGCATGCTGGGATTGAAAATCGATTGTAGTGCGGTCCCGTAATGATAAACAATGTTGTTTTGTATGCTATGCAATAGGTCGTTAATTCGATTCCTACGCGATACAAACCTTTATGCAATCTATAAATATTTCTTCCTAGCGTCTATTACTGTTTGCCAAGTCCCATAATACCTAATAATTCTTCCATAACACGGTATTCATTTAAAAACCAATCTACAATTATTCAAGTGTTCAACTGTCCCAATAACACATCATATCATTAATCACTTTTATAGTCAACTATTCGTTTAACCGACCGCTTTATGTGTAAAAGATAATTACACAATTTACGATGATTGCTCTGTTATCCTCACTGTCAATCTCATATATTACCGCACAATGTATTTACTATAATTGGGTTATATAAAAGGGTAATGTATATAAAAGTATGATAATGGTATCTACAAAACAACAGTAGGGTAGAAACAAATGATGATCAATCTTAAACTTATACAAACTTTAAGAGATAATAAGACACATTTCGCAATTTATACAGTTATATAAAGCGGAAGTTTGTTTGTTTGTTAGTTTGAACGCGCTAATCTCAGGAACTACCAGTCGGATTTTAATAATTCTTTTTGCGTATGCCCAGTTCGTGAGAAAGGTTATAGGCTAGGTAACATCACACTACTGGCGATAGGCGCTAAGCAGTAAGCAAAGACGCGAGTGAAACCGCGCCGAGGAAAGCTAGCAATTATGTATGATAGTGATTCTGTGTTTGCAAAAGTTGATCTTCAACCCCATTTGCTCTCTCTACTATTATACTATTTCCACTCACTCACTCGTAGTACAGAAAAACTAAAGGTGCCGAAGCCAACAGCCCCAACCGTATGATCAAAGTATAAAAGTCGAAAACTGAATAAACCTCCAGTTTAACTTAAAAGGTGACTGAGGACTGACTAAACACACTGTGTCACATTCTTTCACAAAACAGAACGCCCATACTTTGGCTTCGTAGCAACCTCGTAGCACTGTAGCATCTTCTTGGTTAAAGTGCTACGATTTTGCTACGCGCTAGTGCATCTAAAATATAATCGTAGAAGGCAACTGTAGCGTCACTTTTTATATACGACATTTATATACGTCTACGTAAGGCCAAGCGACTCAATATGGCGCAGTGGCGCTCAGATTGTAAAATATTATTTTTAACTTGGTATATTATTAGGAATAATAATTAATTTTAAATAAAATAAAACAAAAACCGACTTCAATACTATACTATTTACTATCATAATATATTATGTATGCTTTACTACTTTGAACAAAAATTTTCATAAAAATTAAAATTCAGTAAAACAAATAGACATTATTGTTTTCTGATATGCAAACGACATTTACTCTAAGGGTGGTAAAGCAATTTTATTGTCGACTTTACAATTTTTCAAAAAGCGGTGAACCAATTGCCATCATTTATTAATATGGGACCACGTCTGAAACATGACCTACCTAGCAAAAAAAGCATCATTAAAATCCATTCATAATTGGCGGCGAAATCGCGTAACAAACATATAAAAAAGAAATACGACCCGAATTGAGAACCTCCCCTCCTTTTTGAAGTCGGATAAAAAACAGATGTTCTCCAATTTTTATAGAATATTAGGTGGTTGATATGTCCGGTTTTTTTTACTTCGTATTTAAAAAATAGACATTTCAAACACCTTAAATTGAAAAAAAAACAACACGAAAGAATGGTGAAGGAGAATGAATGGTGAACTGCTTGGCTTATGCCAAGTAGACGAACTGAGTCGATTAGTACGATAGCAATTGTCCTCAATATTTCTAAGGCAATCGAGACTAACCACATACTTTGCACGAACAATAAATAATAAGCACGAAGGTCTTTAGTGACGTACACTATTGACGTCTCAAAATATGACGTCAGAATTTTCCATTTACATAATACATCCCAAAATAAATCAAGGTGAAGTGTATAACTATAAATAGACTGCTTAACCTCAAATGGCATGATTATACCATAAACTTAAACTCATCTATTTTAGATCACAAGATCATATGAGTGACATTAAAGTCAAATCAAAATAATAAGATAAAATATCTAGATCTGCCTATTATCCCACAGCTCCAATGCGCCAAAGCCATAAAGTTCTGCATGGCTCATATCGAGGTTAGTTTTTACCATATTTCCTATCGCACGCAAGTTAATTTGCCATGTTAGCTTTAAAATGACGTTAAATTTTAACGCTAATACATTTTTTTGTCCTTCTGGAAAGTACCTATTTATTTCGTACGAAAATGAGACTAGAAGTTTGGAACTTACGTAATATTTTGTTGAAAAGCGTTTTACAAATGTGGCAGACTAAGCTCAAATAAAAAGCATTAAAGTCTAACCACTGTCACAGTTAGTAGGTACGTACACATACGGCTCACCTAATAGCCGTATGTGTACTAACTAAAGACGTTGTTTAAAAAAAGTTAAGAAAAGTCATACTTAGTACGTTATAAAATGATGGTCAGACACCAGGAGTCGTTACCTGAAACAAGAATAAATTACTCATAAGACTTACAGTTATATCTTAAACATTAATTTAGTGTGAATTTTAGGTAAGTAAGTAAAGTTGGTATCACCGTAAAAGTAACCTTCCATTAGACGAATGTTCCTTTTTTAACCGACTTCTAAAGGAGGAGGTTATCAATTTGAGTCGTATGTCTTTTTTTGTATGTTTGTTACCTCATTTATCTCGGCCGTTTATGAACCGATTTGCAAAATTCTTTTTTTATTTGAAAGTGTATACTCTGAAATTGGTCCCATTTTTTTGTTTGTTACAACAGAACTCGGTCATTTATGAACCAATTTGGAAAATTCTTTGACGAATTTTCTGACATTGTCATTTCCATGCTAAAATTGTAAACCGAATTCCAAAATTCTTTTTTTGTTACTAACTAAATCAAAATACGAATTACTTTCTGCTAAGTAAACTTATTTTTAACTTTTTAGTTTCCTTCCCGTTCGAAGTCGGTTTTTTTTGTTTAAAATTATCGATAGTGTAGATTTATTCTCTCATTGATGATTTTGATGTTAGTTACATTGTTAAAATGGGTAAAAGTTAAATAACATTAAATGACAACCATCTTTCGAGAAAACAAAAGATGGATTCCGGTTTCTTTGTTATATTGGGGGCAGATCCCATTGGTCTCTTAATATTCGCCGCGGAATAAAAGTTGCAGATTCGGCCCCTATGCAAGTACCCATTCGTACACCGGGAGGAGACTATTCAATATTAATTTTCAAGTTATAAATATAATAATATAAATATACCACGATTGATATTTCATTTCTTCAATATACTAATGAATGAAACAAGCACTATCATGACTTATTCTAAATATCGTTCTTACCCTAAACAATACTGTAAATATAGACAAAAAAGTTCAAAATCAAATAAATTCTAGGTACACAATTTGACGTTCTTTCTTTAATTAAAAACGTAGCAACGATTGAACAAACCAGATTCAAGTTAATTACATTGACTTCTAAATGTTACGTTGGTTACGTCTTTCTAAAACCGCTCTACTTTTGATCGTTCCTCTGTGAAAGCGTTACATGTCGCATCTCTAATTAACCTTTGGCGTATCATTTCTCTGTTGTAAGTGCTCTGTCGGGATTAAGCAATAATAAAAATAACATGCCATCCTAATTTAAAACAACATGGTTGAACAACTGACTGACTGTTTGTAACAACAGTTTATAACAAATCTACAATTAAACACCATTTCTGTTGTTTTAATAACTCTTTTAAACGCCGATTAGTGATGTGACAGATTCAAAAAAACTTTTTGCAGATCTTATCTAAAACTTACATGGTTTAAGTTCCGATAGAACTGCCAAACGTTTTAGATTTCGGATGCTTTAGATGCGTAATTTCCTCCCTAATTGAACGCTAATTTATTAGCGGACAGTTAAGTGTCGAGGGACTTATAAGCCGCAAGGACAGCTTATATCCTACTACTATAACATCAAAGTGAGCTCCTAATAGCTCATCTATGGCTAGAGGTACTATCGCAATTGAGCTGCTAAAATTTGAGTACGAAATCTCACTATACCTCTATTAGTACTAAGCATGACAGACATAAACTTTAATATTAAATAAACTAAATTTAAACGGTAGTTTATAAGAAAATGATTAAAACAATAATTAAGAAATAATGTTACCTATCTAAATTACATTTGCGACATTAATGGCTAACAAAACAATTATATCAAGCAATTATAGAGTACTGCGGTAATAAATTTGTTTAAATAATTACCCGAATTACTATTTAGAAGCCAACACCCACATATTTTTAATACTCGACGGGCAAAGAGGGTGGTTTTTGTTCATTTTGAGTTTGAGTACTGTACTGTTTGAGTACAGAAACGACTGCCCTAGAAATTGTAGTGTTTCTTTTTCTCTGATTATTTTGCCGTTTAATATTTATATTATAGACTGGATGCGCAAGGCGGAGAACCAAGTGTTATGGCGTAAATTGAGGGAGGCCTATGCTCAAATAGTAAATTATAATAGGCTGTTTAATTGATACAACACAGAATACAAAAGTAAAGTTTGCGTGAAAACGTTTTATATTAAACTAGCGACCCGCCACGGCTTCGCACGGATGCAATGCTAATACTATATTTAGTATCAGCATTGCCCGTGCGAAGAAAAACAAATGTTCTGAACGTTGTATTTACAAATTCTGTAGTAGGTATATTTAATTTTACTACAGAATGCCGGCCCCCTGCCGCAATATCCCTCCCAGCATTTTTAATCTGTAATATCTTTATGAATATTTATTTAAATTACATGCTGGAAAGAGAATTATTGATTTATATTAAATGCACTATGTATTTAAGGTACTTAATTTGATAAGGATTAATGCTGTATTGCTTAAAAACGCTTCGAAAATATGCCATTATTTCTCATAAAAAGTAAAATAAAAAAATGGTTATTGTGGGTTATCCCTTAGAGATAGACATATACTATCGCGAACTTTTTTGTAAACCTTTTTAAGGTGTACTATACTGTAGTATATTATTTTGATCTGTCTTGTAGGGTTTAGCCAGCGCTGCAATGTAAGCGCAAAAAAATTGTTTATTTACGACATCACATTAAAAATATCTAAATTTATCAGTGTTTCTCTACTATATTATGCATGTTATATACATATAAACCTTCCTCTTGAATCACTCTATCTGTTAAAAAACCCGCATCAAAATCCGTTGCGTACTTTTAAAGACATAAGCATACATAGGGACAGACAGCGGGAAGCAACTTTGTTTTATACTATGTAGTGATAATTAAAATGGTCAAACTCTCAAGCATTCAAGATTTTTTAAAACATCTAAGTAATATGTTTTAAAAAATCTTTGTGAACGATACAAAACTATGCAACGATAAAAAACCGCGATTTAAATGTTACACATATATATTTTTTTCTTACACTTCGTAAGAAATTTAATTTTCTTCGTCCGCGACTGAGCTTACTTATGAGAAGTATGTATGTCAGTTTTTATTTGTAACTGATGATACGCCCATTTACTACTTTCTTTTTAGAACAGTTAAACAAAGTTAAAACATAAATTACCAATAATCCTTAAACTAAAGTAATAAACTCAATGCAATAGGACGTCACAACGCACGCCGTAACTGAAACTATGCATTCAGCTTCAAGTTGCTAAAAGCGCTAAGCAAAGTTGCCAACTCAAATAACAGTTCCACTTGCCGTTCTTATGGCAACACTGAATAATTTTACTCGAAATGTGTACGTTCTGCTGATAAAGTGTTAATTTTGTGAGACTTTACTCGTGTTATAATTAAAATTGTGCAAAAAGTTAAACTTAAGTTTAATTTTAGAACTTTACCTGAACTTTTAAGTAATGAAACACAATGTATGTCTATAAGTACATTATTTTCATAACAACTAATAACAAGCGACTAAAGGTAAAATATTTTTAGTTTCAAATTTTGATAAACTAATTAGAAAATAACGTTTAAGAGAGTTTGAGACGCGAGGAGAACAAATAAACATAAAATAAAACGATTTGAGACTAATAAGTTTTTGTGCTCTAGTAAAACAGGCGAAGGTAGAACATGGAACAGAAGAAATAATAGTGTTTGATATATTCCCAACATAAGAGTTAGGAACAAAAAGGTTTTGTATTGTTGTTCATTTGAATTCAGAATACTAGATTATCTGTGCTAGGAGCAACAAGACCTAAGTTCAAAAAGAAGAACATGACATCCACCTAACAATTTGCAAATTACAATTAATTTAAGTAACTGCACAGACACGACGACGTTTAAAATGGATAAGTATAAAAGAAAAATCTACATATTATTCGATATTTACTTTTTAAGTTTTACAACGTTTGAAGTAGGTACTACTGAATCTTCAAAGCAATTGGTTATCGGAGGTGTGTTTGCAACGCCATCTACCAGCGATTGCGTAACATCTGTTAAATGTATTTACCTACCTCTAAAATAATGTTGCCAGAAAATTATATCCTTAATCACCAAAATAGAGGTGAAATGTTGTCCGAGCTGAAAATGTTGCTGGAACGTAAATATATTTTGACGTGGTTGATTTAGAAAATAATGCTCTTGGAGAATTTATTAAAGCAGGATTTTTAGTTTCAAGAGTTTTATTTTTATTTGTTAATAAATATCTACAGACTCTTCTCTAGCACAACCGGTCAGTATGATTGCCTCGTTGCCTTGACATTGCATTTTCACTTGCAATCTGGTGACATTGCTTAATTTTGGTGCGTTAACTCTTTTTACTCAGCTTAGACGCACCTGAGCCAACATCCTCGTTTGCGCAACACGTGGACGACTTGTGAGAGGTGTGAAGCTTCAGTTAGTTTGTTATATGTATTTATTTATATATATAAACATACGTCCTGTATCCCTATCGCATCTTGCAAGTGTATATAACTGTTCGCTCAAGTTTTGCGTCTCGATTTCTTTTGGCAAACATGTCGACTAAAACTGGCTAAACATCGAATGAAAGTATAGCAGATGATTATCTTCTCGTGTCCTAATCATTATACGGTAAAAAATTGCAGCAGATATCATATTTTTAAGCAGTTGATAGGTCTTAGGATGGCACTGGGGTATAGAAATGAAGTACCTATCCATTCTCGCCAGCAAAACAAAAGTGGGTACTGTAATGCATCGATGAGCGATGGATTTTACTTATTCGATGCAATGATTGTGTTATCATTGCTCTCAATTACAATAACTCGCATAGAAAATTGCTGTCCAAATTAGCTACGTACAGCAACTTCATTTGACAAGTTGATTGAGTTTTCAAACATGACATATATCAAGTGTCAAAATAAAATATTTTTAAACCAAAAGGAGTATTGATATCTATTTCGACGCAAATCATCACCAAAATAACTTTCTACTCCATTTTAACCCCATTATGAGATGAATATAAAAAAAAATATGAACAGCGTCTTCCATCTAATCTGTTAAAGCATGTTTATGCAAAATTTGAAGTAGATTGGACCAAGGAATCACATTGTCCCATACAAACTTTGCCCCCTTTTTCGCCCTCTTAGAGGTCGAATTTCAGAAAATCCCTTCTTATCGGCTGTCTACGTCATACAAAGAATACACCCTCCAAGTTAAAGGTCTCTACGATCAGTGGTTTAGGCAGTGCGTTGATCCGTCAGTCAGTCATTCAGGACAAAGCAGATTATATAAATAGATTAGAATAGATTTTTATTTTGGCTAAAATGATGACGAGTTACTATGAAAGACCGTGCTCAGTAATGTAACCAAAACAATATACTAACACAAGGTCAAGTTTAATAAAAGGGTTCACAAATTACTGGCACAAAACAATTACCTTATTACCTTTTTACGGTAGTAGATCCACGCTGATTTCAGCATGAATGGGCCGGATCGTCCGGGGAAGTACTACCCTCTCATAGAAGATCGACTTAAGAGTAGTAGTATCCGTACTACTGCGTTTCGTTCGGTGAGTGAGAGCGCCGGAGGCCCAATTTCCCCCCTTTCCTCTTTCCTCACGTCCCTCATTTCCTTCCCCTAACCCCATTCCCAGCCGCCATAGTGGAGGCCACCATACCAGCAGTTTAAAACGATAGCTTTTGGTATAGTGGCCGCCACTTCTGGATTCCACTGACTGTTTACCATCAGGCGGGGTGGAGTCACTTTGGTAGGCTATACTATAAAAAAAAAAAAAAAAAAACCTACAACAATCATAAAGTTACGCTATTATTAGAGCTAAATACAGATATTGTATTTAATCGGTATAAATAATATCTGCATATGTCCGTTTCTGTAGTCTATAGTCTCCGTAACTCCAATTAGTAGTCGGATTCTGTCAACAGAACATCAAACGATTTTCCACAATAGTACGGATATTAAAGACTACGAGACGTCATCATAAAGTAAAAAGAGAACAGGGTCCGGATCCAAAATAATTCAGTGGTAAAAAAAATGGAGCAATCAATATTTTTATTGACTGCACTGTTGGTCTAGTGGTTAGTGTAACTGACTGCGACGCCGGGTGTCGTGGGTTCAATTCCCGCGGAAGGCAAATATTTATATGATGAACATTTGTATTTGTCTTCAGTCTGGGTGTTTCATATGTATTCTAAGTAAGCATTTACAAAAAAAAAGTATGTTATGTATTATATTTTAGTTATCTAGTACCCATAACACAAGCTCTGCTTAGCTTGGGACTAGATGACGGTGTGTGATAGTGTCCACATATTTTTATTATTATTCCCTTTATTTACATCATTTCATATTATTTAAATTTTTAAATACATATTTATAAAAAGTGAAAAATATACATTTAAAAATATAAAAAATAGTTTACCACCGGTATCGAGACTAGAGTCCAAGCTACCGGCGGTTAGGTTTCCAGAGATAGGAACCTCCTCACAATACGTGCCGTGTAAAGCAGCACTGCCTTCTGAATCTGGCTCTTGACCCATCCACCTAATGCGAGCCTCTTTAGGTGTTGGTCGAGGCTCTTTGCTCTTTCTCTTTTTCTTTTATTATTATTATTATTATTTACAAAATATATTTTCTAATAATCGCATCTTGCCTTAAGACCGATATGGCGGTTCAAAGGCTTTATTGTAATGTACTTTATGGCTTAATGTGATTTCGATGTGCTGCCTGCCTTGTTATGGGAAAACCACGTATCTAAATACATGACACTAGTTCGGGGAAAACCTGCCTTACGATGAGTTTTTTTCTAAGCACATAGTTTCACTATCAAGCCAGAATAATCTAGTTGTATTGTGCCCTGCATTGCACTCATTGTTAGATACACTACTTATATCTAACAAAACAATATAATTAAAATAATCTAATAAAACTATTAAGTCCGTAATGTCACAAATATATTTGTCATTTATTTATTTATTTAGTAATACTTATATGCTAACAGAAATTATCATTTAAGCTTGTAATCACAAACTTCAATCTAAAACGTAAACATGTCGAAGACAAAATATATTTGACCCATTTTTTTTTATTATCGCAACAGAATTATTCCTAAAAGCAAAAATTAAACAATAGAGCAAAACACAGAGACCAAATTCTTGCACCGACACCTATCATTCCTTTTTTAAATATCCTTATAGAGATGCCTCCATAAAATAGTCCTTCTGATATTCTGGATTTGCTACAAATTGAAATCGAATTTTTAAATCGTTTCGCCGGATTCGATTACCGTAATCGATAGTACATTTCGTTAACTGATTTCTTTAATGTAGAGGTTTTCCGCAATGCGTAGTCTTTATCCGCGGCTTTGAGGATTGTGCTATCCATCTTACGTCTGCCATCATGTAAGAGCGCTATTTGTTATCTTGCAATGTCAGGGTTTTACCGTTGATTGTTTACAATCCCGCGGTTAGAATGATGTTTACGATTATGTATGTAGGTATGTTGCTTCAGTATTTTTTATAAATTGAAGATAATGATGTTGACAAAAAGGATATGTTTTTTTCTGAAGAACTTTGTAAATAAAGAAATTGCGGACTGGGTAGAAAACGCTGGCAAAGAAAACTTGATTACTTAGGTACACAATGTTTCTGCTTTTTTAATATTAGCCTATCAAAGTGACTCCACCCTGCCTGATGGAAAGCAGTCAGTGGAATCCAGAAGTGGTAGCCACCACACCAAAAGCCATTGTCTTAAACTGCTGGTATGGTGGCCTCCACAATGGCGGCTGGGAATGGGATTAGGAGAGGGGAATGAGGGAGGTGAGGCAAAAGGAAAGGGGGGAACTTGGGCCTCCGGCGCTCTCACTCACCGAACGAAACGCAGTAGTACAGATACTACTACTCTTACGTCGATCTTCTATGAGAGGGTAGTACTTCCCCGGACGATCCGGCTCATTCATGCTGAAACCAGCGTGGATCTATTACCGGCATAGTAATAAGTAAGTAGTATATATAGCTAAATAACATTTATTGTAATAGTGTCTAAAATAAATGTGTGAAAAACCATTTCCTTTTTCTCAACATCATTATCTTCTATATTCTAAATATTTATTTACTACTAGCTGTTGCGCGCGACTTCGTTCGCGTGAAAATTCAAATGTGTGCCTGTATGAGAATATTTCTTACCTAATCTTACGGCAATCGTACATTGTATTAGTAATAAATATCAGTATAATCCGTCTCTAAGGCGAATCCTATTTAAATCTATTCACCCGCTACCCCTAAAACAGACGAAATTTTGCGATATTTAACGAAACTTGCCACTCCTATTTTCCCACTTAATAAGAATAGTTCCTAGTTTGGAAATCGTATTATCAAAACTCCCGTTTAAAAACTATAGAAGCTTTATACAAATTTTGTTCCCCTATTATACTCCAGGGAAATTAATTTCGAAAAACCCCTCTTAGAGAGCACCTATTTCCAAAATTTGAAACTCCTAGCACTTGTAGTTTCTGAGATTTCGTGATGAGTGAGTGAGTGAGTGACCTTTCGTTTTTATATATGTATAGCTTCTGCACGCGGCTTCGCTCGCATGAATTTTTAGTTTTTCCAATAGGTATTTTTATATTGTTTAAATACTGTTTTGCATAATTTTTAATTTCATCATCATCACCATTCGTACAAACGCTCTTTCACCTACTTAAAGATATCACCCGTAAAACAATATACAGTACACAAAGGCAAATTTCCACTACAATAACTTTCCCCTTTCCCTCATTTCATCTCCCCCTTTTTCCCCTTCCCCTCCCTTCCTCTTCCGTCTCCCTGCCATCTCCCACACTTCCCCTCACTTTCCCTCACTTTCCCTCACTTCCCACTCACTCACCCCTCACTTACCACTCACTGACTCCTCACTTACCTTACTTTCCATTACGTCACCCTCACTTCCCCTTCACTTACCTCTCACTTGCCCTTCACTTGCCCCTCACTTGCCCTTCACTGCCTCCTCACAACCCCCTGAGTTCCCGTTTTCTTTTTTCTTTTTTTTACACAACGCTATCTAGACCCAAAGTAAGCATATTATATGCTTGTATTATGGGTTCTAAAATACGCATAAACATACTAAAATACTTTTATTTTTGTAATACATACATATTATACATAGAAACACCCAGACCAATGCAAATAGACATGTTCATGCTACAAATATTTGCACTGAGCGGGAATCGAACCCGCAACCTCTGCGTGGCAGTCCATACACAGTACCACCGCAATACAGAGGCAGTCGATTTCCCCCTGACTTTATCCTCCCTTTGCCCTGACTTCCCCCTCACTACCTCGCACTTCTCCCTTCCTTTCCTCTTCCTCCCCCTCCCTCCAAATTTCAAGTCGCCAACTTCAAAAGCAAAGATCTTTCCATACAATATTTCATCCCTTATTTCACCCCTATAAATCCACCCCAGTTAAAAAAAAAAATGAGAATTTTTTATTTAAAGAAAATTATTTCAAAACAAAATTTCAAAGCTGTAAGTTAAAAATGTAGACGTTTCATACAATCGTTTTCATCCCTTTTCATACACTTAAGGGTTGAATTTTTAAAAACCCTTTCCTAGTACACTTCTAGACATTAAGACAAACACACCCTTCAAATTTCAACTCGCTACGACCAGCGGTTTAGGCTGTACGTTGTCTGTCAGTCAGTCAGTACAAAGCCTTTTATAATATGTATGGATGTATGGATTAGACGTATAGCCATCAGGGATCAAAGCATACAGGCTGCTAGAAATGCTAACACGTGATAGAGCCACATAAAGCTGACCGTGCGAAAAACAGCTAATACTTAGATCCAAACCCACAACTTTTAGTGTCTTACCTTGGGCTTTATTAATTAGTCATCGCAAAACTTAGGCTCACTGGAAACTGGACTCGTTTAAAACTAAACGAAAAATTGTTTAGAATGACAGGAATCCGAGGAATAAAAACACTATCAGCTATTCCGCAACCTGTTAAAATCTCTGCTTCTAAAAGATTTCGTAGTAAATTAACGAATATTCGATGTGATTCTTTAAATTGGCATAACTTTTTTATTTATGAACCGATTGACATGAAACAAACACTAAATGTTAAGTGAAGCTTACCACAATATATTAGTGAAAACCATATTTAAATCGGATAAGCCGTTTCTGAGATTAGCGTGAACAAACGCACAGACAAACAGACAAACAGACAAAAATTTTAACAATCATTGTTTTGGGTTCTACTTGCGTTGATAAAGGTCCCAATTTTTTTTTTTCTCATATATCTTCTATGTACAGACAGCGATCGGTTACATTTTTATTATATGTATAGATAGATTGTTAATTTTCTAAAAAAAATATTTTAAACGTTATATAGGCTATCACGCTACTGGCGACAGGAGCAGAGCAGTAACAAAAGACGCAAGTGAAACCACGCCGCTGCAAGCTAGTTTTCTTATATATTTACTTTTAAGAAGCTTTCAGCGTTGTAATCTAGGCTTTAGTTCCTTTTCTGTCTATGGATATTAAGAAAAACGAGGCTGAATAACGCCGCATTTTTGCTTTGATTTGGTGTAAATGAAATCAGTTGTGCGTCATATATTATGTTATTTAGTTTTTCTAATGTATTGGAAATTATACTATGATTTAGCTCTACCTAGTAGGATATTTTATTTTATTTTATATAGACTCCGTTGACTTGGAGCGCACTTACTAGTTCAATGCGGCCCGCGGTTAATCTTTGTGCGGCCCGCAATGTGTTTTTAATATTATAACGAAAAAATATATTCTTCACTTCTTCAAGTTTTAGCAATCAAATCTTTATAAAAATGTGTTTTTAATTTGTGCGGTTGTCCAATCTATTTAGTAATTTGGTATTAGCCCGGAAATATCCGGTCTTGACAGCCCTGTTCTCGAGGATGCCTTGTGCGTCAAAACCACGCATTGTATTGGGACTAGGGTTCACTAAAAGTGTTTACACAAGCACTAGTAGATATAAGTTTCTAGAGATTTTCTGTAACCTTTACAATAAATTATGTATTTTGTGACACCTACAACGTTTACCACGGATATAATAAACAAGAAGTAGAGATTTGTACATTTTGAGAGTGATTTTAAACAGAATAATATTAATGGAAAAGTGTTGTTAATAATAGTGTGTACAGAACAGTAGTAACTAGTATTATACTTTGTTCTGTTTCTCAAGTACTAATTTTCTAAAGGCACTGACTGGCCTGTTGGTCTAGTGGTTAGTGACCCTGACTGCTAAGCCAGAGGTCGTGGGTTCGATTCCCACCCAGGACAAATCTTTGTGTGATGAGCATGAATGTTTGTTCTGTGTCTGGGTGTAATTTATCTATAATATGTATGTATTTACAAAAAAAATGTATATAAGTAGTATATCAGTTGTTTAGTACCCATAACACAAGCTAATATAATTGCTTAATTTGGGGCTAGATGGCGTTGTGTGAATGTGGTAGAATATTATTATTATTATTACTCATGCTGTTCGCGTAAATATCTATATTATTGAAGTTGCGATTATAAGTATCAAGTACATTCCGAACAGCTATTCGCTTGCCTGCGTTGGTACGTGAGCTTAGTATGGCAAATGTAGGAGGTGTCGAACTATGTACTTACATTAACACATATAACTGTATTTACCTAAAACACTTTATAAATTAAGACGGCACAGAATAATTACATAGAGCCCATCCATTTCAAAAGATTAGAGCGAGTTTCCTAACTAGAGGATTAAGGCAACCGCAGCTAACTCCGCCTAAATAAACAGATTACCGTACTTACAATAATTTACGAATACACTATTAACTTCGCGAGAATATTATTAACAGTCTAACTCTTAATGAAACAAGTTTGTTGGCTAAGGCTACCCACGGTTTTACTTTCATTAGTTTTATACAGAATCTGTAAGTCGTAATGGCCCAGTGGTGAAGGCACCCGCTTCGTATACACTGGTTGGGGTCGAAACCGGGCAAGTACCAATGTGATTTTTCAAATCATATGTACTGTCTAAGTTTATCTGAACATTACTGACTGACGGTGCATGAAAACATCGTGAGGAAAGCTGGACTTCTGAGGCAGTCTGAAATCACCAATCCGCCTTGAACAAGCGTGGCGATAAATGCTCATACTTTTTCTGTATGAAAGGTAAGGTCTTTCCCTGCAGTGGCATAAGAATAGGCCGATGTGATGATACAGAATCTATGTTAAACAGATAATTCAAATAATCTTAGGTCTTCGCGATTTTTTTTATTGTAACAGCAATTTTCAAGATAAACTTAGAAAATCTATACTTTAATATAGAGAGGAAGAGTTTGTTTGTTTGTTTGAATGCGCTAATCTCTGGAACTAGCAGTCGGATGTGAAGATTATTTTTTGCTTATGATAGGCCAATTCTCGAGGAAGGTTATAGGCTAACATCACGCTACTGGCAACGGGAGCAGAGCAGTAAACAAAGACATATATGAAACCGCGCCGCGGAAATCTAGTACAGAAATAAAACTGAATGTCACATTTTAAAAATTATAATGTTAACAACAAAACATTTTTACATTTTAAAATAAAGTAAGTACCTTATAAAAAGTTACATTTATTACAAAAACATCTTTAAAAACCAGTTAATTTTAACTGTTTGTTATTCCTATCTACGTATAAAGTTGTAATCTATCTAAACTATAATCTTAATCTACTCTAATATAATAAAAAAAAAATTATTTGTTTGTTTGTTTCAATTTAACTCAAGATTAACGTAACCGATTAAAAAAAAATCACCTTAAAAGCAACACATAAAACGGGTAACATAGGCTGTTATATTTTGTTGTGTCTAACATATTTTGTAGTCTATTTCAATATTTAAGCGCTTTTGTAAATCTGAATGACGCAATACGTCACTATTGCTATGATATTTTCCGTAGGAGTTTGTTGTGAGACCGAATTAAACTTTTGATACCGAAGCTAAGCGAGGGCGGGACGTCTAATCAGACGTAAAGGTATAAGCGTAAAATATTAACTGCCTAATATTACGTTTATACCTTCCTTTAGCAGTGCGTAGCATTTTTTATTTGTGTTTCGTTTCTGAACAGAGCACGCCGCCGCGCCGCCGCCGTCGCATACGATGGAGCCTTAACAAATATTTTGAATCAAACTGCGCAATGTCAGTGTAAACAAACTTTTTTTTACAGTAAATAGATCCTATGCATAAATGAACCGAATCAACTGAAGTATTACAGATTACAGACGCTAATTTAATATGTAACTAATATGAACTGGAACTAACATTTTTTTTTAAAAGTGAGATACATAGATTATCTACTAATATTAGCAAAATAGTATAATAGTAGCGCGACTTTTAGTATTGCGCTTGTATAGGCAGCAGATCGAATAATGGTCTGTAAGTAGGAGTTGTGTATTTATTGTTACACAGTGCCAACGGTAGGAGGAATCACCACATATCTCAAAAAACATAGCCAATTAGCCTCTCTGGGGAGCTCTTTACAGTTCCATAAATAACGATTTACTATCAGATAGATAGATTGCTTGTGTGTAACAGGCAACGAAAAATAAAGAAACAAAACTGTTCAATAAATTAAATAGTTATCCATTTATATTATATGCTCTGGTGTAAAATATGGTACGGCCCTATCTCTTCTCGTAGGTGTAAGAAAGACTTAAAAGCGAGTAAAAAATTACAGGTAACGAGAAAGGCGTATCGTGGGTGTTAGCAGCTCGGAACGAAAGAAAATTTCTATATAATATACACAAAATACGTACAGTAATTTGTAAAGATGTTTTATAAACAATCATCGCAGAATGTAGAATGTCACGGAATAATTAACAAAAATTCAGAGATCATATCAAAATATGAAATAATTAGCTTGCCGCGGCGCGGTTTCACCCGCGCGTAATATGGTTTGTTATATCCCTCGGGAACCAGACCGATTTTCGGGATAAAGTAGCCTATGTCCGTCTCCGTCACCGAATCTATCTACATACCAATTTTTATCGAAATCGGTTCAGCCGTTTAGGCCCTAAATGGTAACAAACAAACACACACACAAACGCACGCACGCACGCACGCACGCACACACACACACACACACACACACACACACACACACACACACACACACACACACACACACACACACACATACAAACTTTCGGATTTATAATATTAGTAGGAGTAACCGAATTTGTTAATTGTCCGGTTAACTATTCGGCTGTCAAGCATATCTAATTATGGCGAACTCCTCCCTTTGAGACAGGCTAGGTAACGGTAATCTCTTATGACATCCACGTAAAGAATTGGGATGGATTAATTTTTTGGAGAACACAAAAAAAACATGTTGATATAAATTAAACATAGTTAATATTACAGACTGTAACTATAAATACAATTAAAACAATCGTAATGGCGCTGATAAGGCATTTATGAGAAACGATAAGCGATTGTCAAACGCCCACCGGATCTCTCGTCACAGTCGCATCCGTCTAATTGATAACATGTTTAATTCTGCCATATTTTATATTTGCCTACCAAATGGTAGATCAATGCTTATGTCTCTTATAACTATATGAAAGGAGGCCTTTCCCTGCAGTGGTATAATAACGGTTGGTATGATGTTTAAGACGACTAAGTGGTAGAGACCATCCTTAAAACAGACCGTCTATGAGAACGAATTTATGATCATTCACCGGTTACGATGTTTTCCAGGCAGATACTGAGTACTAGATACAAAACTAGACTTGAATACGTAATCAGTGAAAGGAAAAAAAACCAAAGTAAAAGTATGAACTTACTTATTTCTATGTTTTTTTTAAAAACTTTCCACAAAGTAATAACCCGAATCGGAAAATAAACAGGTTCAAATTAGAAGACACTAAGTACACTCAAACTCTTGACACAAAATATTGTACTTTGTATTGCCCATAATGCAGACGTCATTACTTTGTTATCAAAACACTTAGTAATATTAATAACTCGCCTACAAATAATTACCACGCCAATTAGCGTTCCTTTGTACCAAAACTTACGCACAGAGGACTATTAACCCTACGCAATATTCCAAACAACCTCTTGTTAACCCTCGCCCACTCGGAATCGATATGCTAACATTGTATCGAGACTAATTGCCTAAATATCGATAATCATCGGCAAACATTGACATTACTTTATCGAGTAATTATAGCGATGATCCTTCTAGCTCTATAGTACAGTAACCTCTGCTCTGCGGCTTTAAGAAATTTGTAATCGAGATATTGACCTTAATTGATATTTGGTGGCACTATGCTAAAGTTGAGGATTGCAAGAAAATCGTAATGGATTTACTGCTGAAGAATGTAGGTAATACACAATGGCTGAAACTATATGACGATAAGTTCTTTTTGTTTAAAAAAAGTGCACAATTGCTATTATAGGTAAGCTTGAAATAAAAGGTTGGCAATAGGTGTCATTACCGACCTTTTTAAAGCATGTCTACCACACATCAGAGATTCTATTTGATAATAATTACTACTAATATTATGATGGTATTATGTACTGATTTTGCAACATAAAATAAATAGTTTATCATTCAAATATTCTCAACCCTTAATTACCATTTCTATCAAAGAGTCACTTATACAAATTTTAAAGCACAAAATTTTAGGTCACATCAATTAAAGTTTTAAAATAATGTGTATGAAGTATTTAACGCTAACAGTCAATCAGAAGACAATTAATTCAGCCCCTTATAAAGACGTCTAATCTGCCTGACTCTTTTTGCCCGACTACCAAAGTCAAAGATGGTAATGTTTTTTTATCTACGAACAAAGGAGTTATTCCGGTCTGATCCCCCAGATCTGATCCTCTGAGGGATCGACAAAGGCGTCAATTTAAACAAGAATACGGATAGTGTAATTTATCTTCGTCGTGAACCCCTTCCGGATAGTTTAAGATATTTCCAAGTCAGGGGTACATGGATACCATCACCCGGACATTAATAGGGATGTGAGATGTCAGGGACAAAGATCACTGGCTTAATTTAAAGTTCACAAACTACTTCAGTTCAGTTTTCACTATACAGATATTACCCGCACATGCAACTGTAAACTAAGATACCATTTTCAAATTGATTATGTTTTGTTGAAGTGCGGCACTTGTAAATTAATACGCGTGCATGTGGAACGTTTTTATAGAACGAAACACACGATTTTGACATCGAGAAATGACGACCCGATTGCTCACCAAAGTTTATACAACCTAGCGATTGATTACTGATTATACTGCTTCAGTACAGTCAATCGAATGATAGCAGTCAAACCATCACAATCACAATGACATCAAAACAAAACATATCAAAACAGAAAAATCATCCACACATAGACAGCTGTGTCCTGTGAAAATAAGACTGCGGCTAATTCGCTTCTTTGTATTATTTAAAAAATTGGGACATTCGGCCAATTCGCTTATGTATATACATCAGTAAATGTGTGACCGAAATGATATATGCGGTAGCTATTATGCGCGTATTTTATGAAGTGCAAAAGTAACTACATGCCTAATTTCAAATTCACGACTGCGACTGTTAGACCGACTTTGATAAAATTGACAGCCAATGCACTGGGGAGGTACACAGATTACTTTCGAAATATCACGTAGCAGCAGCCGCGTGGGAATACTAGTGGTATCTATTTGTTTATTTATTTGCTTATTTATTTTACTGTTTACATTAAACAGAACGATGTTAACCAATTACACTAAATACATAAGGTATAAATTTGTTTTGGAAACTAGAACCTAGAACATAATTTTTTACAGAACTCGACATTCGATTTAAACGGTACAAAATAGATATAGGTACCTAAAATATCTGCGTATAAAATTTTTCATTCCGTCCCACTTAAAATTTATACCATTTGACTAAAAAGTTAACGTCACCATTATCTACTAAATATAATTCAAAAAGATTTGTTACACCAAGTTTATTTAATGTCTAAAGAGCAGCGCGAAGGACACTTCGTAAAATTTAACTTAGGAACCCTTTAGTGAACGTCACGAGAATGTCAGAATTCGACTGTATTTTGCTTTTGACATTTGTCACTATTAATTACGGCGGGAATTTGACCTCGCGGTTCTTAATTGGTGGATTAAGTAATTAATGAATATTTTAACTAAGATTATTCGGTAATAACCGAATAATCTTAGTTAAAATTTTCATTAATTTGTGGGTTTGTGAAATTATGTTGATTTATGAGGTTGAGTAAAATGAACGGAACGATTGTGTTAATTACTTCAAGTACTTATTTAAAGTTAGACTTAATTTATTAGTGTAATAAGAGTAATACATTATAGAATTGTTAAACGTCATTAATAATTGAAATTTGTCAACGCTATTACACAATTTTGTCTTTTATTAACAACTATAACTAAAAGTTTTATTTTTCTTAGTAAGCTAAAAAAATAATTTTAACTTAGGTTGCTATCTTTACAAGAGGCATGAAAAAACTTTGTTAATTTATCTGTGCAAACTCACGAAATGAAGTGCAAACTTTTTTGGAAATATCTTCATAATTAAAGTTTAATTATTTGGTTGGAAAGAGCTGATGATGGTTTTTTTTTGTTTGTAATTTGGCTTTATGGCTTTCGCAATAAGGTAAGCAGAAATGTATGATTTTCACGTTTTGCCAATATAATTTTATGTACTAATAAGAACTGGCTGCTTATTAGTAAGTATATAGCCATAATAAGCCTGAAAACATTCAGTGTTGAATATAGCCTTCCTAAATAATTGCCAGTGCCACACCCCTGACGCGTACAGTTTCTAGCCACTTTAATCATTTTGATTACCTATTTCTTTTATGTATTTAATACTAGCTGCGCCCTGTGGCTTTGCCCGCGCGGTAATTGTTATGTGTTTAATTACTGTAACTCGACAACCAGACGATTTTCGGGATAAAAAGTATCCTATGTCCGTCTCTGGCACTGAATCTATATACATACTAATTTTCATCTAAATCGGTTCAGCCGTTTAGGCACTGAGTGGTAACCAACAGACACACACACACACACACAAACTTTTGCATTTATAATATTTATAGGAATTTACAAATTATTTATTTTCTATTGTTTCTAGGTAATGTATTCAACATAATTTTGTTTGTTATTATATTCGTATGTTAAATATATTGTAATTTTTTGCATGGATGAATAGAGTTAAGTACTGTTTTCTCAAATACAATCTAAGTTTAGTACAAGCTCAAAGGGAAAGTGATTTATTAAATTACTACTACATTTAAAATGAAGCCAAATGAAACTGATTCAACAATAAAAAATATTTTCACAATTAATTATTATTAGTAATGTATAAATCATTGAAGCAACACGCAACGGCACTTTATTTAATTAGAACAACTCGATTCCTGTTAAGAGGAATCGAGTTTTACCCATTATGATTGCACAGCTGTATAATAATCGAATTAGTATCAATTACAACAACACTATAAACTATAATACGGTAACAATACGAACTTAACAATAACAAATAAAATTATATAAAAATCTTTGCAATGATTTTAGAAGTACCTAATATTACTTACCCCCAGTTTCTGAAAGACTGATAAACGAAAAATAAACTAATCACCTGTTAAATCTCACGTAAGCTACCTTAAAGCACGCTAAAAGCATGGATAATTAGTTTAATTTGATCTAGTTAGTTACTAATTAGATCAAAGTAAACTAAATATTCATGCTTTTAGAAACCCAATTGGTACTTCACATGAGATTTAACAGAGGATTAGTTAATTTTTCGTTGATCAGCCTTTCAGAAACTGGGAATTAATGTATCTGAAACATAAACGTTCAAACTTATTTATAAATAGCTTCCCGTGGAGCGGTTTCACCCGAGTCTTTGCTTAACCTCGAGAAATAGGCTATTAAACGCAAAACGAATTATTTAAATCAGAGTTATCGAATTCCTGAGATTAGCGCGTTCAAACAAACAAACAAACTACTCTTCCACTTTATATAATAGTATAGATATACTATTAATTACCTATTAAATAATCTTTGGAACTACCAGTCGGACTTTAATTATTATTTTTGCGTATGATAGCCCAGGTCTCGAGGTTATAGGCTATGTAACATCACACACTACGAGCGACAGAAGCAGCGCAGTAACCAAGGATGTAACTTAACACGAGTAAAACCGCACTGCGAACACCTAGTAAATAATACAATTTATTTGAAATGTTCACCACTAGGCAACCACTAACAACAAGGTAAGTGATTTGTAATTGAAGCACTCAACCTAAGTAATTAATTAAAGTTTTCTATATAGATCACTATAAACGAAGGTCACGGCAAACACCATGATTTAAAGGACTTCAATAAATTAAAGGCAAATGGAACTGAAAATAGCTTTTAATGAATTGTTGTATGATTAAAACCATTACGTATAGTTAGTATGTAATTTCAGTTAATAGGTAGGTATGCTTCAAATTTATCAACTTCACTCTCTGTTTCTCATCCTCCTTCCTTCCTTATAAATTAGAGTACGTTGAATATTAAATAAAAGCAGTCCAGCTAAATTTGTCACTGATCGAACTGAAGAGCGCGTTTAATTATTATTAACGCGCTATTAAGTACTTACTTGATGCACTCGATAGGTTGCAGCGGCGAGCAGTCTGTATCATCGGAAGCCCAGAGGCTACTAAGACCCTTGACTTGAGCCTTTACAGCTGCGAAGAGACATCGCCTCAATGACCGTCTTTGAGCTCTTTGAATTAATCCCACCCTCACCCTTTTTATCCAGAACGACATGTGCGGGACTAAAGTGCTACCCTTTTACAGTAGAATCTAAAGGGTCTCGAACCAAACGGTTCAGCGCTTCATACTTTTGTCGCTCAATTAAAGCCTGGAACTCTTTGCCAGCGCATGTGTTCTCATCTAACTTTGATCCCGGGTCTTTTAAGCGGAGCGTGAAAAAGCATCTCACTAAGCCGCCATAGTGTTGGCCACCATACCAGTAGTTTGCAGTCTAGGTAAAGCGCACACCATCGTAGACCACACAAGATTTATAGTGCTTATAGGTGCCGTGTTGCCTAGTGCCTTTTTTAAGCTGAAGATACGTAATGTTTTCAACACTACCGTAACACTCCCTCTTGCCTGGTTCTAGCAGTGACACCCTAAGCTCTTAAAATAATTTAAATCGTTTCTTAACAATATCCATGTTGGCACTGTGCACACACACACACGCAGAGTTACAACCTAGCTTTCTATTTTATATATTTAAGTACTTTGTTTCTTTACGATTGTATCTGGTTATGTGAGCCAATAAATAAATACCGTTTTTACGTATATACTTGCACATAGTGCTTGTGTAATCAAGTATACCGAGCTAGATTGGACATGATGCACCTGGGCTGTATTTGTGTGGCAGCGGTGTGATATACAACACGGTAGACCAGTGTACGTGTACGTTAGACTATAGACAAATTTAACTATGAAATAAGCTGCCAAATTTGACGTACCTAAGTACATACCTACTTCTTTTTTATTTTTTTATTTGCCTAAAGGGCAGGCTTATAGTCTTTCGACCATACTGCCTAGTCTTCCGTGTAGGATTTCTTACGTGGTACCTAAGTACATACGTTTATCTACCTACTATTTTTTTATTTCCTACACACATATTTAGAGATTGCCAGTCCTATATACATTTCTATGTTTCTACAAAATTATAATTAAGCACTTAGTAATGTTAATTGTAGTAGTTCAGACCTATCGCATTTTGTGATTTGATATAAATAAATTGAACATATTAGGTAGCGTAACTGCAACGTTCCACATTTTCAATTTATAAACTACAAAAGCTCAATTATGACGTCTAAATATTAATAATTTAAATGAAATTGTCATTAAAGATGGAATTAAATCATGCTCTGTTATACTGCAAGTCAATAACGTCTAAAATACACTTTAAATATCAACTTAATAACATCAATAAAATTGTAAGCACAACGCCATATAAATCGTAAAATAAGCTGATAAAAACGATAAACAATTATCGTGACCACAACAAAAAAAACGTGTTGACATACTGACCACATTGACACATGCATTGACATAAAACAAAGCATTTTCATAGCTGGCGATACACTATCAAATATACGCTTATCTAGACGGTCTCTGTAGAACGCCATTAAATTTAAATATTATTATGAGTTGAATTCAGAATTCGTAATTCGAAACGCTGCACTGTTTTGAATTTACAACCACAGTGAATATCGACACAATTTTTTATCTTAATTAATGTTCTTAATTCGTAGCTTGGTTTAAATAAAATTATAGTAGTGGTTTTCAAAGACAACATGACATGAATTGATTGAAATAAGTATTGTCAGATAGTTGTCATAGATTTCTACACTACAAAGTAGAATACATAATAAATTGTCATAGATGTCTCTCTTGTTCTCTGAGTCATAAAGACCATCCAGATTAATAAAGAATTATAGACTCAATAAATAATAAAAAAATATTGAGTTTGGCTTTAGTATAAGTAAATAAATTCTATAATTTGTTGTAACTTGTGACTTACAGACACACCACTGAAGAACGAAGTAGACAATGCATTTCTCATGTCAGCAATAGTAAGATTATATGCATGTTTAATTGCGTGCATCTTGACGCAGCGAATGAAATAGTCGCAATATACTCGTAAATCTGTCAAACGATTTTGCAGGTATAAGCATTAGTAACGTAAAAAAATATATTTGAAAACCTGATTTTATGCAATCGTTCAGCACCGAATCGCTTTTACAATATGTCAATATGTCTATGACAGCGCTTTAACGCCGCACGAAAAACGGCATTTTCAAGAATCTTGGATTAAAGTTTGTAAATAAAAAACCACTGTAAGACTATATAATATAATAATAATATATATTCTACCAAATTCACACAGCGCCATCTAGCCCCAAATTAAGCAATTATATTTGCTTGTGTTATGGGTACTAAACAACTGATATACTACTTATATACATTTTTTTTTGTAAATACATACATATTATAGATAAATTACACCCAGACACAGAACAAACAATCATGCTCATCACACAAAGGTTTGTCCTGGGTGGGAATTGAACCCACGACCTCTGGCTTAGCAGTCAGGGTCACTAACCACTAGACCAACAGGCCAGTCGTACTATACACCGTAAGTGCATGCTATAGAAAATCACTTATATTACATACAATTTTAGATCCACTTTTCAAAACATAATGTATTTTACAGAGTGCTGTTTTTAATTTAAAAGGCAGTATTGGTTATGTTCGTGTTTACTAACTAGGTTGTCTAACTAGATCGGCTTAATAATTACAAACTAACGTGTTATATTGATTTATTAATAGCAGCTAGTTGTCCATGTCAAGGTCTAAGAGTAGCCGTGAGCAGACCAATAATTAACCTTTAAGTAGCACTATTGATTAGAACGAAAAAAATGTCGAAGTAGGTGACTTTGACCACTAAGTCCATTATTGTTTTGTATTTGGAATACTAAAAAGTTTAAGTGTGAGGTTTAAAATAATGTAGAAATCATGTGATACCATGATAGCAGCAGTCGCTTTTTCTCAAACCTCTAAATGTCCACCATAATTTAGAAAGCCCTATTTGTTTATTTGCACTTTCACAAAAAGTATCTCAAATGTAGTGTTTTAAGGCAACATTTTTCCAGTGCGTTTCTAAAAGTTTTCATTTGAGACTCGGGTTGCTAGATAAAACTATTGTTGCGCTAGAAACGAAGTAATTAGAAGGCATGCAGTACGGAAATTCATTGGCTAGTTCTTAAAAATTATGGTTGGGCAGCATAGAACTTTAACGATGAAAAATTTACTTTTTGTAAAATAATTAGAAAAGTTTAATATACACTACAGACTACTAATAATGACTACCTTTGAATTTTTATGAAAATACATTGTGTAGTTTTAAAAACTGTCTTATTTAAATTTGTATGTTTTAGTCAACACGCGTTAATGTTGATAATGTATTAGAGATTTTTCTTTACTTTTCACATTTGAACTGAAAACTACGAAGAGGATTTTGAAGGTGCAATAACGCTGAATCTATGTAGGTTTTTAAAGGCAATTACACTTATTAATTATTATCCTCATTATCTACAACTAGTACTATAAAGAGAAAAGAACTGTTTACTTGTTTGTTGCAACGGCTTAACTAATAATCTACGTTACCAATTTGAAAAATTCTTTCACCTTTGGAAATAAATATATTAAGCGGGTAACATAGGCTATATTTTATTGTTTAACAATATTTTTTTGTCATTTTCAGAACTCAATATTTTAAGCGCCTCACCACACACACAACACTATTGCTATGATATTTACTTGAATTAAACTTTTGATACCAAAGCGAATCGAGGACGGACCTCTAGTGGTACAATATAATGTTATATAATAGAATCACAGAACACATAAAAAGACTTCATTCATGTGTTCTATGAATAACCGAGATAAATATCGATTTAAAACCAACAGGCGAGTGTTGCAATGTTAACAAGCATTTATTATTTTTATTGCCATGATGTGATATGATTTTCGTTAAGAGAAATGTGTGTGTGATTTTGTCTTTTGCCAACAGATCATCTAATTTCATTTCTGTTTTTGTGAATACTTTTATAATGTTTCTAATTTTAATTATTGTTTAATCTAATGTTTCTAATTTTAATTATTGTTTCATAATTTTACGGTAGTAGATCCACGCTGATTTCAGCATGAATAGGCCGGATCGTCCGGGGAAGTACTACTCTCTCATAGAAGATAGACTTAAGAGTAGTAGTATCCGTACTACTGCGTTTCGTTCGGTGAGTGAGAGCGCCGGAGGCCCGATTTTCCTTCTTTCCTCTTTCCTGACCTCCCTCATTCCCTTCCCCTAACCCCATTCCCACCATATCAGCAGTTTAAGACAATGGCTTTTGGTATAGTGGCCGCCACTTCTGGATTCCACTGACTGCTTAGCATCAGGCGGGGTGGAGTCACTTTCGTAGGCTATAAAATAAAAAAAAAAACATGCTAACAATTTTAAATAGTTTTTAATATAATTGGTGCCAAATAACTAGGTAATAGCTGTTATTGACCCTGTCCCTCTCCTCTCTCCTGCAATACGCAAATTAAAATAGTTACCTGTTCTCGTAGCGTCAAAAGGTAGTATCGATAGTCAATCGCCGTTATAGGTGATAGGCAGACACAAAACTAATGTTTAAAACAGGCCACGCTAAAGCAAAAATGCTTTTAAAAATAATTAGATGCACTTTACCAAAACTTAGATTAAGTAGTTACGGCGTCTTTGGTTTACACGGCCGATTTATCAGGTGGGTTGCTTGATCGACTGTCTGATTTTGAAAATTGAAAATTACAAACTGTAGGCAACTACAAAAATATCTTTAATATTGAATCATTATGTAAATTAGAGGAGCGTGAAGGTCATATACTTATGACTAACGTTATCACACTCGTCTGATTTAGTAGGTATATGATATTATAATGCAATGCCGGAAAACATTGTTGATTTTAATAAAGATTCGTTATCTGTATTTAGTTAAATATGTAAAGAAAATTGTTTAAACTATTTTGTGACTAGCAATAAAGAATAGAGTATAATGAGCGTCTGCGACTCTGGTCGTTATAAATTTTGAAAGCTATTTTTATACAAAATATACCTTCACATCATTTTCCAATACAGCTACCTATACCTAATATCACTTAACTCTTAGGTAAGTTTTAAATGATAAATGCGTTACTAAAACAAAAAAAGTAAACTTTAATAATACAAAAAATATATTTCAAATAAGTAACATAAATATTTATACACGACAACACCCAAATGCTCAAGCCCAGTTCTAGTTCCTAAAAAATGTAGGTACACTTTTAAAATGAACTCGTGAACTAGTATGAAACTAAGAAAGAATTTCGGACTGCGGCTTACATGACCTGTCTGGGAGGTAGGAGTTGATGAATGAGCCTAACCCCCCTCCGACTCTTGAAACCTCAGGCACTCGGGCCCTCTTATCTATTGTTTGTGAAGAACTACAGAGCCGCTATGCTGCTGCGTATGCATTTTACAAACTTAGCAGACTATAAAATTCTTACAAGGATTTGAAAAGTATGTTATTGTACCGTTAACTTGTAGACAGTCTTCCAGTAGATTATTTTTTACTCTAAGGCAATGAACTCTTCTTATAATGTACAGAGAGCAGAAACATTAATTACTATGCTTCTCAAAGAAGAATTGGTAATTTCAGACCTACTTGTTTCATCACCTATAATGGCCATTTAAACTTAAATAATTAAAGCAAAATGCCGCCATAGCCCGCAAAGCCGTTTCTCGTACTATTTAGTAACGCAAATTATTTTAAAACCTTCGGAATTTAAAAGCATGTCAAGTGTTTTGTACGTATTTAATTATTAAATGCTATTTATTTAGCAACTAACATTAGCACTAACAAGAACTAGGCAAGCATGAAATTCCATGTCACGTTTCACGTTACTGTTAGGCAATATATTGTGAATAACTAACTATATAACGTTAACATTGCTTTTAAAATAAACTATGACACTCAAATATTATTTACAATTACTGCTGATTTCGAACAGCCTAAATAAAGATTTCCTTAGGTATTTTACTGTTTTTCAAAATTTCTAAAATACATCTATTACTAATAAGTTATTAGTACTTATTAGTGTCCATGTTAGTTTACTATGAAATGTATGCAACAAAACACTGAAATACAGAGCGAATTTATTCAATTAATATAAATTATAAACAAGCGAAATCGCTACACTCTAACAGATGCGACTTTGTTTCTTAGACTTGCACAAGGATTTCTTGTCTCAAACGTCTACTGTAAGTGTTTACCATCAGACAGGTTTGTGTAAATCAAAGAGGTCCAATTTATTTCAGTGTTACAAGAATTTAACCAGGAAAGCCACAATGCAACTGAAAACGTGTTTTATGTTCACTACGTGAGAAAGAGGTTTTCTATTTTTAAAATCTGTATGAACTGGACTGAGATTTATAGCTGAGGCGCTGTGCGGGTTAGATTAGTCCAAAGAGGTAGAGATATATTTCCATCTAGTAGTTTTATTAAGTTCTCTAGATAGTGGTGCGATAACTTCTGAATTTAAACAAATGCGTGTGTAATGTATGCAATATTTCGAGTAGGTGATTCGTTGGTTCTATAATATTTTATATGCTAATACTTTGTAGGGACCGTACGAAAAGCTGTTGGACTTTATGTTATGAATAATTTGCAAAATATGTCTGATAAGAGCGAGGTAGGTAGTTAATCTTACAAGATTTATTTTCCAAGAATATATGAATAGAAATTAATATTTTTTTAACACCTTATAAAAACACGTCAGTACCATCTACAGGCTTGTGTCAGTGTGTCTGGGAACAGTGAAATGTCACATTTTTGTTTTGTTTAAATTTGTCATGTTTACAATTGTAGGAGTTCAACAGAGACGCTGTCTAGAGTAAAATAAAGCTCTTCTTTAATTTCTTACGAATAAGGCCATGTTATAGTGAGAAACACCGAACATGTAGTTAATATCGGAGTCGGAGGAAGTACATACAATTACATAAAGGAAATGAATGCTGTTAGCGAAACGTACTGTTCAGATTTAAGTACGAATGATTTTTTTTTAGTTATGTTATTTTACTGCTGCCTCTGTGGTGCAATAAGAGTTACGAAGTTGTGGGTTCGATCTTGACACGGGACAAAACTTTGTAAATATTTGTTCCAAGGCTGGGTGTACTTTTTGTCCGATAAATGTATGTTTGTAAAGTCCCCCAAGACACAGGGCTTGCGTTCGAGAGTTGTCTTATGAAACAAAACTGCTACATTAGTATTCACGATCCTTTAAACACTCAAACATTAAAGACTTTGAAGGCTTCATTTCACACGATAGTCAGAACAAAAGTTCTAAAAGACTAAGTCGAGCGTAACCGTCTCAAGGACAAATTGCGATAGTTAACACGGAGCTGCTTTTCTAAAAACTTGTCACAATTCGTCCAAGACGAGGCTTAAGATAACTAAGCGGCCGGGGCGCTTTGTTTCTCTATACACGTACAAGATTACAGCGACATGTTTCACAAACGAGTGCATAGAGGTTCTAACATTTTGTATGTTGTCTATTGTTAGCACTGGCCACTGACAATCAAGTTTTGGCGCTGGAAAAAATCGTTTTCCGCATGTTATATTTTGGCGGGTTTAGATTGAATTTATTATTTAGTCAAACACCTAGCTCTATTTTTTAAAGCATGTAGGTAGTTAAACTTTTTAGTTCATCGTCATAATTTCAACAGAAGCTTGATTTCCCCAATTCACTTTGGTCTTATAGTTAATTCAAATATATTTTATGTAGCATCTAATTTGTTTTGACATTTTCAAGTTAAATAAGCGCGTGAGAGTTACTTAGAATTTCCACTTCAGTATCTTTAGTATGCCGCCTCTGAAGTTTGTCTGTAAATTATTTCAAAAAGGTTTTATTTTATGGAAGCTCATTTCTTGTTATTTTAAATTTATATTTAGTTTGTATATTCGAGTAAATATTCAAGTTTCAGAATATGCAATTCTCGTATTAAACGTAGTAGCTATATGCTCAGTGTATCATATTTTCTGGATTTCTGATTAGGAGTAAGTACACCGGCTGGAAGGAAGAATTCATTAATTTTCCTCCCTCATTTCCTTCCCCTAACCCATTCCCAGCTGCCATAGTGGAGGCCACCATACCAGCAGTTTAAGACGATGGTTTTTGGTATAATGGCCGCCACTTCTGGATTTCACTGACTGCTTACCATCAGCCGAGGTGGAGTCACTTTGGTAGGCTATAATATAAAAAAAGGAATAAAAAATTCACTTTGTCTTTAACATAAATAATTACAATTACATACCATCTATAGGAAAACAATGCAAATCTGATATTTTATTACCTGAAAAATAAAGCAAAACCGCATAAGACAGCATTTCGCTTAAACAAATATTTCGCATTTCGCTTATTTACATAATGTAATTAAACCGAAGCTACTACTAAACATAAAATCGATTGATTAGATTAGATAAAACAGAGAACCAATTAATTAATCTGTATCTTGTATGTAATAGTTTTTTTTCGTCAATCAATCAATGTGGCAGTGGAATCATGGACCGGAAAGCGCAGCGTGGGCAGCCAAGGTGCACCGACAACCTCATAAGGATGGCGGACGACTGATTATTTTCATATAATATGGTCTTTTTATGGTTGAGAGCCTTCATGTCCTAAACAACACAAAAAATACTAGTCCTATTTAATCATAATTAGATACACAAATTGTTTTAAAATGTGCGCACCTATAGGCATTATTCATAATGGGTGTACCATATAGATATTCATAATAAAATTGATCCAATATTTTCAATTTTAAATGGCATCTATTTGTACGTAATATAAATTGTAGCGATTGATTAGGACATTAAAATAAGCCTTGTGATGATGGCTATATCAAATATGTACGACATCGCGTGCCGTTTGACTGGCGCCTCTGATGAATAAATGGACTAAGTGATAAATGTCGATATTTTAATATGTACAAATAAGCTTCGGCATAAAAGGTTGTAGAAGTAATTCCCACATGACATTGAAATATTTGAAATATTCGTTTCCAATCTGAGGGTATTTTGTGTCTCAGGACTTGTTTGCTATGTCCCACACTGGGAAACAAGTACAAAACACCTACTTACTTGAAAAAAATCTTTTTTAGGATGTAAACCAAAATCAAATTTATTAATCCGTAGGATTCTGAAATTACATCCTCAATATCGCAACTCAGTTTCAGAATTTGAATTTTTTCGATATTTTCTAACCTTATTGGTATACCAACGCTAACAATATTCTAAAATCAAACAATATGTAAATGGAGAAAATTCTACCCGCGGCATAAAGTTTAATCAGCGTCAAATTTCTACTTGAGCATAACGCGCGTAACAGCGTAAAGTATAATCAATATCGTATTAAAATTACCATCTGTGTCGCCAGTAATGAAAAAGAAAAGACATTTGGCGCCAATTTCACAATAACATTAAGCTGTCAAATAAATATTTGTGGATTTGCACATTTCGTGTATAAATTTATTGTTTATTTGCATATTGTACATAGTTAAACTTTCAGAAAAAACACATAAATGACAAATAATAATACAATGGTCAACGTCACACTACAGGGTAAAAGCCTCTTCTCTTACAAAGAAAGCCTGAGCATTGATCACCACGCTTGCTCAAGGCAGGCAATTTAACACTTTTTCATGTCCAGGTGTCGACACGATGTTTGTCTAAGTAAGTAATGTCCAAAGAAAACTTAGCAAGTACATAATAATATAAATTTAAAATTGTCACACAAATGATAAAAAGAAAGCTATTATAATAAAAACAGTAGGTAGGTAACATTATAGTAAATTTATGTTCCGTTTGAGTGCAGCTTTACCATGAGCTTTTGTTACGGGGACTATAGCTTTGATAAATGTAAAAGGTATTACGTAACTGACGTTAACAATATTTTTGCCTTACTTTACTATTTTTATACAGCGTTTGCTTATTTTTGTCGAGTCTTTATTTATTTTAGGAAAAGTATTCCGTAGCATTTCGGTGAATCATACGTTTGTCTAACTTCATTTAATTTCTAAAGACACTAATAACGGCAGCCGCAAGTTTGTGGCGCAATTAGTGTCTATGATTTCCTAAGAGTCCTAAGAGTTCGATCTCTGGTCAGATAAAATTAATGGAATCGATTTTTGCGCTTACAAGGAAACATACCATATATTTATCAGATGGGACTTAAGATAGCTGGTAAACGAGTGTTATACACTGCAACCACTCGTACCTATCCCTTTACGAAGTGTGATACTGTGCTACGTTCAAAAATATAATTACAACAAGATATTTTAAGTTAACAATCATTTTAAATACCACAATTTAGATTGTTGTCCGCCATTAAACAAAAGCGAAATATTCCATTTTCCTTAATGAAGACAGCGGACAAGAATAATGATAATGACATGACGTTTCAACTCGTATTTGATGGACATAATCAGGGAGATTTGGGTCAATTCACGTTAGAGAAAGCGACTAATATGGTATCGCATATTATCGTTTAGATTTTTTGATCGGCGCATGTTCTAAAGGAATTGTCCGTTTTATATTTGACTATATAAACGATTTCATGGGTCTAGGAACCTACAAAATAGTCCAGATATGTTGGACACTACCCTAATTGCCGTCTTGGCTAAGTGCTAGCATGCTAAGTGACATCTTATTTCTTTCAACTCATCGTGCAACTGGACACAGCTATGTGGTGCATACAATTCAACTATTTATTTATAGCTACTTTTTGAATAAAGTTTCCGGTCTCCCGGTCTTCCGATCTCCCGCCATATCTGAATTAAACCTTACTCATGTGTTCAACGTTTATTTTATAAGTTCACTTACAATGTTTTGGACCGAATCGATGTTTGGACAATCTCGTAACGGTACTTTAAAGTTTTATTGAATGACTTTAGGATCCAACGATGACATTACATTGTTTCTTTACTTTTAAATAACACAAGATTTTGTTTGTAACAATAAAATGCTTGTTTTTGTATATATCACCTACATACTGAAATATTTTTGTTTGTCATGTTATGAGATGTACCATAATACTAGCTTCCTGCGACGCGGTTGCGCCCGCGACTTTTCTTACTGCTCTGCTCCCGTCGCCAGTAGCATAACGTTTTATAGCCTATACATAACCTTAATCAAGAACTAGGCTATCACATGCAAAAAGGATAATTCAAATCTGACTGGTACTTATAGAGATTAGCGCGTTCAAACAAACAAACAAACTTTTCCACTTTATATAATAGTATAAATAGATAGTATAGATATAGATTATGTCGCAAGAATTATTCAGGAGTCTTGATATAATAATTTAATTAGTGGTGGATTGTACTCATGGCAAACCCTTCCAAAGGTCTGATTGATTCCATCATAAGTAACAATTTATATGACTTAAATGAATGAATAAACAATTTTTAGTTTGAGTTCTAAATTTGATGTAATGTTACTTTAATCATACAAGAATATGGTAATCTTGATCTGATTTTGCAGCATTACCTGGGATCCGCAGTAGTGTCCTTAATAAATGTTTTATATATATAGAAGTTGGTTGAGTAGGGGTATTTAAACAAACATAAAATACTAGCAGTTAATAGATAAACACGAATATAATATCATTTAGGCCGCTATTACATTATCTTAAAAATATGATCATAGATGTGTGAGTCATTTTTAAATGAAGAACATATGACGGTATAATAACTACATGTGATTCATATTGTCTATGATCATAGTTAGGAGATCCTTTTTGACAGCTAGTGTACAAATAGGATCATACTCAACACACTAGCACAGTCTATATGTAAATAGAATGTGCTAGTGTGTTGATATGATCCTACTTGTACGCTAGCTGTCAAAAAGGATCATATAACTGGACTGTGACACTAGCGTAAACATAGCACCCAAAGCCACGGAAAACACGGCTTGATGGTATATGACGTATGATGGTATGGTCGATCAATACGTGTAATATGTAAAAATGAAGAACGTCATCATACAACTATGATCATAGAATTTGACAGATATGAAATCATATTTATATGATTTAAATATGATAATGTAATACCGGCCTTAATCAGGAGTGGTATTATAAAAACAAACATACTTTGATTTTAAATAAAGCTATCAGGAATATGGAAGTCACGGGAAGAGGCCTTTGCCCAGCAGTGGAATGGAATAAGCCAACAGTAACAGTTTAATCTTTCAGCTAAGGAATCTGAAATATTATGGTTTTCAGTTATCCTTTTTGCAAGTATGGCTAAAAATCAAAGAACTGGTACTTTTTCATAATCACTTGGTAGCTTTAATAGCATAATTGCAATATTTGCATAATACGACGAGTATTCTCGCATAATTAAAAACTCTGTCGCGTGAATCTATTTAGGTAATAATATAAAAGCGAAAGGTCACTCACTTAAACACTCATCACGAAATCTCAGAAACTGCAAGTGCTAGAAATCTCAAATTTTTATGGGGTTCCTTTTAGGACATAGGTGCTCACTAAGATGGGATTTTGCAAAATTCATCCTCTAAAAGATAAAAAGGGGTGGCAAAGTTTGTATGAAACTTCTACAGTTTTGATAGTAGGATTGCCAAATTACTCATTAAGTACTTAAATAAATTGAAATTTAGTTAATTATTTTTTTAAACAACCCTTATAAAATAGAAGATGTATTTTTCTATTTAAAGCTATTGACTTCAAACTCACATAATTATACTCTTTACTAAAATTAGTCAGGCACAATTTATATTTTTATTATTTATATTTAGAAACTACGCTTATAAAGTAGGAAAATAGATTCGCCATAGAGACGGATACTAATTATTGCTGATACAATGTCCGATTGCCGTAAGATCAGACAGGCAATATTCTCACACAGGCACACATCTAAATTTTCACCTGAACGTAGTCGCAGGTAACAGCTAGTACTAAATTGACATTTGTAGGTTGTTGTTTCATAATTTTTAACCTAATGGCGATATTTAAAAAAGTCAATATCTTAGTAGCACAGCTAGACTTAATGGTAAGTAGACAATGGAGTTCGGGAATGTGAGACACTATTTCAAAAATGCTATTATGGCAAATTAAATTCATAAATATATTCTATATACAAAGCTAAACTAACAAAATTAAGACAAATAATAATCATCGTCATCGTTACAGTCGAAAGACGACCAATGTCAGGACCATACGATTGATTCTAAATCTACGGTTAGGACAAAGGCCTGCCTCAAACATCTTCACTTTGATTAAAGCCGTCTTTATCCGTCGATTACCCACCATCACCAGATCGTAAGTAAAGTCAACCCCAGGAATAAATTACAACGTGCGATCTCATTTTAAATTTAAATTGCATAACATTTCACTGTATCAACAATCACAGGTATTTTGAAGATACGCCAAAGGCGTTTACAGACTGAACGGACTGGTGGTGCGTTTAAGTTCATATTAAGACGCTTTTATGCGTTTTCACTAAACACGAATAAAGACATAAGCAGTAAATTGTACTACACAACTTAGGGATTAGTCACTTACTCCACTGTGAGAAAATTATGGCAAAAGTATCAAACTTACAAAACGAGCAAATTCAAGGATGTTAATTATGCTTAAATTAAGTATTTTTTAAGTTTTTATAAAATGCATTATTTTTCGATATCGCTTTAGTAGTTTTCAAATTATAACTCTGTAATGATTGAGATAATAATAACAGGCGACTAATAACAGAGATCCCATTCTTTAGCAGATTTTCTTAAGTTATCTAGTCAATGAAACACTATTTACTACATAAACGGCATTTCAGAAAATGAGCGTAAGTAAATCAGCAACTACGATCTTTCACTTTAAATAGTCTCAAGTAGACACAACGTATGATAACACGCGCGGCAAATACTCTCAATCTGCAAGTGCCTTAACGACATGTGTCGAGGGAACAGTAATGAGATCTCAGAACACCTGAAGCTAAGCAATCAGAGTAATACAATTATGTTTCAAATAGCTAATATGGTTCCTCCAACGCGTTGAAATTTTAATCAAAGAAAAGCACATTTATATGCTTATTTTGGAATGAAAGAAAACTGTTTTGGCTTATCTCGTGAGAAAATAATAATATGTTTACGTAACCAAAGTTTTTCCTCTTTTTATATAAGAGTACCTACATAAAATTCAACATGGTTTTTTTTTCACATGTGTAGCTACTGCTAAGTTTGTAATCGCATAAATTGCCTAAATAGCAGTTTTCTTTAAGTTTTTCCTCGTACAATACTTTGGAAATAAATATGATTTTAACTTGATGAATTAATGTTCTATCTGTTTTCCAGCTAATGAGTTCTAATCTACACCACGCCGCGAGTTTTGTTCGGTTATCACTATTGTTTAGAATTATGTCGTAAAAATTTACGATATTACTAACTAAGGTCGTTATCAAAACAATATTTAACAACGAAAATAGAAAATAAATTAATACTTTAATCCACAGTGTTCTCAACAAACTTACTTCATGAAAGCTGTTAAGTTCATGAATAGGTACTGTGACAAGACTCGTTACCATGGTTACCGTATTAAATTAGAAGAAGTAATGTGCGAGGAATTACTTCGTAACTTGTAGAGATAGAACTGAGTAGGTCTAGACGACCATTACGAAGTTGTCAAATGGTAATGAATTCAATGCTTTGTTATCAGGCTTTAAGATTGCTTTTGCCTTGTGTCGATTACAATTACTTCATGTAATTTTATCTGTATGTAGTATTATAGAACCGGTGGTTGCAAGTGCTGACAGGGAATAATAATATGAATAGGGCAGCAAAGTTAACTGCGCACTAAATTACCTTATTGCAGTCACCAAACTCCTTGCCAAACTTGATAACTACGATATATCAACCTGGCTCTGGAGCGGCCTACGTCCGAGAGTAGACGTTTTCTTTGAAATAAATATATAGATACTTCCACTGCTTTTGCTATTCAACTTACATTATTTCAGCCAAAAAAGGAGAAATTAAAAGGCTAACCCGAAAATATAGCAACTTTAACAGGTCATGAACCTTAATTCTCCGAGTTGTCAGTGTTCCAATCAAGAACAGTCTGCTCATCACATTTTTTGGGAGTGTAGTCTTTGGCGTAAAGACCGCGACATAATGTTAAATAGTTTACAAGTTACATCAGGACCAGTTTATTATGAGGATCTTGTGTCATCTAGGGTAAATTTCCGTGCGTTTAAGCGTTTCTGCCATACATATTACTGGAATCAGATATAACTCACATAGGTCCATTAATATTACTTGTCCGTGGTACTCTTTTTTAGTAGGTCATAATCCTATACAGATTAAATTTGTCTCCCGCTTTGCAATGGAGGGAAGTGGACATTTTATTTCCAACCCCTCCTTTTTACTTCTGATTAAATTCGTTGCGGGGTCAAAGGTTTAGAAATCCCTGGGACTCCCGAGTGTCAAAGCTCGGTGTTTCGTATTGGATATCACTGTTAATACTGGCTTACAGTAGTCACAGTGATGGGCATGTGGTGATTATCCCTAAAAGGTCGTGAACCTTATCTATAGGTTGGACGCCATTTTAATACAAGGACTACATCATACAAATACTCCAAAGGGGTGAAGTACTAGATATGAACAGAACAGAAGCAGAACATTACACGTAGATAAGATTCTACCACTTTATCAATTACACGGCAAGATACACTGTTATCATAAAAAACTCAATATTTACGTACTTATCAATATACTTAAACAGATGAAACATAACAGCTATCAACTACTGTATGAATTTTTAAAACATCTAGACGCTTCAGGTTTGAAGTTCATAGAGCCCTTGCAATCCAGTGAAAAGTGGTTTCATTCAATATGTCTTCAGTAGTTTTTCTATCTGCTTGCATTGCCGCACCTTTCCATCTCTGACACATTATACTAAAGTTGATACGCAATAAAACTTATTCATATTATTGTAATGTGTTACGTCTTATAATATAACTGAAGAACGTTTATATCTACGCATCAATCATACGTATACGTAAGTATGTATATCCGCATTCTAGAACCCATAACACAAGTTATAATATATGCTTACTTTGGGTCTAGATGGCGTTGTGTGTAGTTGTTGTAATATTATATTATTATATATTGTACTGTACCGGTACCATTCGTTTTCAATAACTAGTTTATTTCGGGTCGATCTGAATATATCGATGTGACTATTCAAAATAAAGACATTACGTTTATTTGGATAATACCCTTACCATCCAAGATAATAACTTCAACACATTTTAGAAGTTGGGGTTTTAGTATTCAGATGCTTATTTGTTTTTATATTATCCTACGAATGATTTCACTCTTATGTAAGCATTTAGTAAGGTCTAGTAATAAAGGACACCATAATAAAAGCCATTTTAGTAATATGGCGGCTTTGAGACAAATTTTTCACGCCACGCTTAAAGACCCAGGATCAAAATTGGAGAAAACACATGCTTTGATAAAGAGTTACGTTAAGTTTTGAACTCTTTGGTTCGAGGCCCTTCAGATTCCACTGTAAAATGGTAACACTAAACTTATGACTTCCAAAAATACGATGAATATTAAAAGAAATACGGTAGTAGATCCACGCTGCATGAATGGGCCGGATCGTCCGGGGAAGTACTACCCTCTTATAGAAGATCGACTTAAGAGTAGTAGTATCCGTACTACTGCGTTTTGTTCGGTGAGTGAGAGCGCCGGAGGCCCAATTTCCCCATTTTCCTCTTTCCTCACCTCCCTCATTCCCTTACTCTAACCCCATTCCCAGCCGCCTTAATGGAGGCCACCATACCAGCAGTTTAAAATGATGGCTTTTGGTATAGTGGCCGCCACTTCTGAATACCACTGACTGCTTACCATCAGGCAGGGTGGAGTCACTTTAGTAGGCTATAATGTAAAAAAAAATGCTATATATTGTATATAAAAACATGCTATGGTTTATTGTATACAATACAACTTAATCGTTTGACCAAGCGCACCAAACGATTCAAAATATGTATCATGAAACATTGTTATGAAATCTTTATTGACATGCATGAATGACAGTAAATCACTTGTTAATGCTCGGACTAATCGTGCTGATAAAGATAGCAGGACAATCGGATTACCATTAGGGCAGCCGAGTCAATTAATTGTTAATGATCGGCGGTATTTAAGGTTTTGACGAACAAATTTAATGTAAATGTTCAACTTATTTTTTTTGACGTATGCGCTGAGTACTAAGCTAGAGGTACTAGTGGACCCTCTAGTAGAGCCGCTAGCCGCTTGAATATGGAATCAACACATGTTTTCAATGGATGTCGTCCGATTTCTATGTTCTACAGGGAGGATCTTCAACATAATGTTGATTATGTGTTTGCTCATTGAGAAAAGGCATGAAAAACCATGCGTTTTATCAACAAACATGTAGGTACTTTTCATGAAATAACCTATTACTAGTAAGTCGTATAGTATGTATTACTAACCATTTTTAATTGTTTTTCTGCCTAGCATGGTCAACCATCCAATTCCTCGACAATAGTTAAAAAATAAATTATAACCAAGAGTTTTTCTGTATATATTCTATTGATATTCGTTCTTAGTGCCAAATTTGAATAGAGCCATATAAATTCAGTAATAGATTTGTTTTCAAACGGTATGCCAACAAGGCATTTGGCAATAAAAATGCTACAGTCGCTAGATAGTTTTGTATGGCAGTTAAATGTAAAATATTTACGTGTGGAATAGGATAATTGTATAAAATGTGAAAAAGTGTTTTTCTGTTCAACATTACATGCTATGGATTTTGCACCTTTCTTCGTTTTCAAAGCAATATTACAGGCTATTTATGTATCATAGTAGCAGTATAGTCGTATATTTCACAATCGTCAGAGATACGGTGAGCCAATCGGTCAGCATCGCGTTAGCACCTAGCACTACGCAATCACGTACAGTGCGTTTACCTTTTATCACGTTGCCTTTATATTTTGCCATATAAAGTATTTAGACAAAGAACTACATAGTCATCGATAGAACCAGGCCGATATTAGGATATTAGGGTTATTATGATCTCACTGCAGGGAAAGGTCTCTTCTCATATTGTTATAGAAGGCATGAGCATTCATCGCCACACTTGCTCAATGTGGATTGGCGATTTCAGATTTTTTTGTACCTAGTATGCAGTAGGTAAAATTAAAAGCTTTTTGGATGTGTGGTTAAGATTACCAAGCTATCCAAAACTAATTTTGTGATTCACAAGTATTTATATTTGAATAAAATAAAAATGTGATTTGAATAAAAAAGTAGAGGGAAATATAGTAGGATTAAAAAAACTGAGATTTAGTATTTAAGGTCACCTTAATAATAATACTTTTATTAATTTACAATTCCTTTATAACGCGTTCCTTGAATTTTTCAGATACAAAAGTAAAATAAAGTAGAGGCTTATTTTTTCGGAAGAACTTACATGCCTATCACTATGACTCCTGTAAGCTAAGATTATTATCGAAGAAACCTTACGCATCTATTATCAAGGGATGGCCTTCATGAGATATGATAATAAACAAATAAGGCAAAACATGTTACGTCGACTCTACATGATAACAAAAGGGAAGGAATATATTACTATCCATTTGCGTATCATTTTTCCTTTCTCAGAAATTCAACACCAAATCCTCTAAACAATATTATTGATCATGTTTTAATAATCTTAAATACACAACTAGAAAACTAAGCTACTTGTACTTAAGATACTTAGTTCGCACTGGTATAAAGGCGTGTTTGTGTCAACAAAAGAATTTCTTGTACAGTCCTTTAAAAATAAAGGTTTTCTACTGACCTTAACCGTGTGATATCTCATAAAATTGTCTCACCTGAAAAGAAACAGAAATACTTTATTAACAACATGGCAACATGTAAAAAACAGCTGTCAGTGGAGTAGGTAATTTGTCTGCTATAAATTAACGAGCGGTCTACCGGTCGTTAAATGTTCATAGCGCCTCTGGTACTTCCTCTGAGAACTATTCTTAAACTGAAACTTAATCGCTGAAAACCGGCGCCTTTCAGCTGAAATTATTAGTTTGCAATTTAGAACCTCTAGGATGTGTAGGTGTTAAGCTTGTGTCTCGTCCCGATAAAGCCATCCCATTAATATAATTATGAACAAAAAAAATATGTAAGTATATCTAGTTTGATAGATGGATATCATGCTAAACCTACCTAATGGATTTTAATGAAACTTTTCATTATTATAGCTCATACATCATTATAACTCATCCTATAATTTATAAATATAATGTGTACATAAACACTAATCAGACGCAGACGAAATCGCGAGCAAAAGCCAGAAAGTTTATAAATAAGTAATTTACAATCGTGTTATCGTATAATATGTGAATAATACATTGTTGACATTATTATAACAAGTAATCTATGCTATCTTTATATACTAACTCTGTCAATCTGTAACTAATTTATTATATCGATAATCTGATAAAATATATCAATTGCCCACATTACGCATTTCAGTAGTGATTTTAACGATTACTCCATTTTTGTAATGTAGTAGAACAAGCAAGACTATCTAAATAGATAAATTTCGCTATTTAAAATAAAATATTTTTTATTGCACACCACATATTACAAAAAAAAACATAGAACAGCACAATGTTAAGTAAGTAGTGACAATGAGCGTCGTATCGCTAATCCAGAATGTACTACCATGACTTTTTTTTTTCTCTTTTTTTAAGGACTGTTATTATAAAACATGTCAGTCCTAAAGAATTACAAACATAACTTTATCTTTAAAATATACTTATAATACAAATAAAAATAGAAGAGTTTATGAAATAGCATACGAAACGTACCTACTTCACGTACTATAACTTTGTATCAATACAAAGCTCTTAATCACTTAGTATTACTTACAAGCATCTCTCCGAACTTTACAAACAACATAAAACACTTGAGACAAGTCCGACCTCTTTTTGCTTAAGTGGGTCTGCAACTTGCATACATAATTGTTTATGGAAATAGAACTTTTAAACCATTTATTATTGGATTGGTTTCGAGTGGTAAGATTAATGGTTGGTTCTTCTAAACTGTCGTTTAGCAGAACTATGTTTATTTACAGAGATGTTTGGACTGCATGAAGCAGTTGGTCTTATCTTGAGATATTATTGTGATTTATCGTCAAATAATGTTCTTGTTATATTCTGATAGATTGCGCTAGTCAGGTATTATATAAGGCCGTCTGGTTCAATATTATAATACTGTACATAACAACATCAGGTCTATTCCCTCAATTTTCTCCGGTAGAAGGGTATTTTTTACGACACAAGGAAGCCTAGTGTCGAGATTAAAGACTAGTGTAGAAACTCTGCATGTAATAACTTTGAAGCAATAAAGATTATTATTATAGACTAGTTGCGCCCTGCGGCTTCGCCCGCGCGAAAATTGCTATGTGTTTAATTAATGTAACTCGGGAAACAGAGCGATTTTCGGGATAAAAAGTAGCGTATGTCCCGAAACCAAATCTATCTACATACCAATTTTCATCGAAATCTAATATGGTTTAAATTTAATATGGTGGTTAAGTATACTTAAATTTTCTAAATCACCGCCCAATTTTCTTAGTTTTTTTTTCATAAGAACCTTCTCCCGACAATAACAAACAACAAAAAAAGAATTAATGAAATTGATCTAGCCGTTCACGCGTGATGCCATGACCAAGGGAAATAGGGATTCATTTTTATATATGTAGATTAAGTATAGTTTGTAGTATATAACACCAACATTCCGACAGCAGTGATAGGTCCTGCGTAACAGGAAGCAAACATTTTGCCGTTTACAATTCTATACGCCAAGATAATACTCAGAATGTCTCGACAAGAAAACCCACTACCAATATGTACCCGAAATGGAAATCGAGTCCAAAACCTCTGCGTGGCAATCCGTACACATTACCACTGAACAAAGGCAATGTAAATCAATATTTACTACAAAATATTGCAATGATGATGAGTAACGTAACATAACGTAAGCCACACAGCCAAACTAAATAAACAAACATCACCTCATGAATTTCAAACCGAAACTAAATAGGTACGTTCATTTAGTTGCATTGGAAACCGATAAATATTTAGGCAGGTTCGCAAAATGCCGTATTCAGTACATTTCCACCCCCTAATTGCTCCTAATTGCTATATTTGTGCACGCTTCCGTAGCAATTTGTTACCCCTTTTTACTTCACTAAGAATTTCGTAGAAAAATTGCTTTGGGTATGCGGGCAAACATTTTGTTTATATTATCATAAAGTTTCATGTTTTGCTACGATTTCTGTTTGGTTTGTGATAAAATATTGTGAAGGATACGTCGTGTATGATAGATAAATATTTTCCTATGAAACGTCACGAAAATGAAAACATTCAGTAAGAATAAATTATTTTATACACAGGGCAAAGGTCTTACGGAATATCAGGCCAGGCATATTTTTATCTAATGAGTATCAGACAAGAAGTCTGATACTCATCAGATAAAAATATGTCCTAATATAAACTGACTAGAATATTCCAGTGTGTTCAGCCAGGATCATCATTATCATTAAAAGTCCGTTATCATCCTACTGCAGGGAAAGGCCTCTTCTCATACATACAGAGAAGGCATGAGCTTTGATCGCCACGTTAGCTCAGGTAATGTAGTTTTATTTAATACTTGCTTCTCGCGGCGCGGTTTTACCCGTATCTTTGCTTACTGCTCTGCTCCCGTCGCACGTAGCGTGATGTTATATAACCTTTCTCAAGAACTGGGCTATCATACGCAAAAATAATTATTCAAATCCGACTGGTAGATCCTGTGATTAACGCGTTCAAACTTGACTTGACTTTGACTAACGCAATCAGTAAAATAATGTCACAGAAAGATTTTAACCGAAATAGAAATGAAATTAAAATATAATAAGGCAAATCAGCGCTAACAGAAACAAGAAATAGTCCATTCAGTCTGGAGTAAAATGTTTCTACAATCATTTCTGTAATAATGTTTCCAAATCGGAATTTGAAAATCAAAAAAGGCGCGCTGTCAAATGTCCAACGTTTAGGAACGCATGCCACCCGAATGCTTCAAAGGAATTTCGTTCGGAATTCCATAGATCAGCTGAATATCTCCCGAATTGATTAGACAGCTACTGTCTCTCTACCGAAGTAAGAATTTGATCCCGGGCACGATTTAATAAAGGATTGATTGTAAGTCAGACTAATGTCACAAAATTAAAGGGATGGAGTTTACTTTGAATTTTTTTTAAATGTTTTCTTTGTGTTTTGCGCAGTTTTTTTTTAGTTATAAAATAGCACGGTTTTCTAATATAAGCTATTTTTGTTTGCGAATTTTAGAATATTTATTTAACACTAAAAGAAATTAAAAGTTTTCAGTTTTGTAGACTGTCACAAAATATGTAACGATCATCATTATCTATGACTCTAACTCAGGGGTAGATCTTGGTCTGTTAAACAATATTTTTACCACTCAGGCCTCTTTCCGAATATTCTCTTTATTTCTTGACATTAATAGCTTTGGATTGATGGATGAGGGTGGCTTAAGACCGGTCAAAATGGAGATGTTGAGGCCTATGTCCAGCAGTAGACGCCTTTCATCTTTAATGTTCATAAGAATGATAAACAATTTAATTTATATTAAAACATGTTGAGCTTGGCTTACAGACTTTGAACACATGTCTCATAAAAAATTCTATGCGTCAACGGGCAGTTAATATCTAGTGCATTGGCCCCACTTTGTGACGCTACATGGAGCCGCGGGTAAGGGATAAAATGAAAAATGAGTTTAAAAAGAGGTAATAACGATGAGTTATAAAATTTAGCATATGCCTGTCATTAAGTTTAGAGGAACCCTTAGCTAATATTACGACAAAGCTGCCTCCTGTAAAAGGTATTACTTTATTATTTTCAGTGGCAAACAAGCCAACAGTCACCTGATGAAAAGTGGTAAATGTTGCTCATAAACTTCTAAAATACTATGGACTCAGTGAGGCTGCTGCCTTATGATAGGCAGCAGCCTAAATAAATTAAATTAATAATTAATTTTTACATCTCGTTTCTCACTTAACTCAATAAATTTTCATATTCTTCCATCTACTTAAATTGATATCTATATACCGCAGGTTTCACAGTAAATATCTAAAAATTCCTATACTAACGAAGATTTAAATCTACATCATTTCTAGTAAACTTACTGGCCTTTGAACTGGAATTGTAAATTGATTTATATTATATGTTTCCACTTACAAAACGTAAATGAGATTTAATAATAATAATAATAATATTACTACAACCACACAACACCATCTAGACCCAAAGTAGGCATATAATAATAGCTTGTGATATGGGTTCTAGAATGCGGAATAACATGCTTATATATTTTTTTTGAAGTTATACTTCTTTTGGCGCGATTGGGAAAAATGATGAAAGTGAATTTTTACGATGCGCGCGCACACCGACAGAAAAAAGCTAAAGAAGTTAGTTGCTAACCTTTTACACCCTGAATTTAGTTGCGAACCTTTGTGTGTCGTATCAGTACAAATAATCAGTGTGAATAAATAAAAAAATATATTGGCGTTTATATCAATTCAATTATATTTATGACGGTGATAGATATTTTTTATTGATCATTTATCAGTAAAAATATTAATTTTGAATATTAGTGGTAAAAGTGGTTTTAATATACTGTTTTAAGTGCGTTTATAGATTTGAGGTTAACTGTCGGTATGTATAATTTATTTACATTGCAAATCATAAATTATTACATTATTATCTAATAAATATTTTTTGTTTTCTTTTATTTTAATTATATTTTATGATTTTTCATTATTGTTGCATGCTATTTATGTATATTTATGTATGTATGCGTTGTGTTATTATTTGGTATTTTTGGATTGTTACGCCAAAGAAGTATAACTTCTTACGTGCGTACATAAGTACACACTCTCTTTTTTTTTGTAAATACATACATATTATACATACAAACACCCAGACCAATGCAAATAACCATGTTCATGCACACAAATATTTGCACTGAGCGGGAATCGAACCCGCGACCACTGCGTGGGAGTCCATACACAGTACCACCGAACCACAGAGATTGTCATGTGACTTGATTGATTGTGACAATGAGATTTAAAATTGAATAACATTATTATTTGTTTTTCATTTTGGTTGTAATTCTTTCTATAGTACAAATTGTTATTCATACCGAGTTGTAATTATCTAAAATCACAAAGAGACCCGAGTTACTTGGCAGCTTTTCGTAAGTCTCTCCTCCTTGTCAGCGAATGGGCCGCCGTAAGCAATATGGCTGACATCTTTAGATTTATGACGTTCATAAGTGTAATGTCTGACGACTTAGGAATTATAATATTTTAAAAGTTTCGGCTTTGGCGGCACGAAGTATGACTGCAGCACTTGGCTCTTTAATTTTTTTCACAACTAGGACTGGTTTTAAAGCTTTTGTCCAAATTACCTAGAATTGATTTTAATATAAGCATCTGATAAAGCCGCCATAGTGGTGACCACGATGCCAGCAGTTTAAATAAACGGCTTTTGAAATGATGGCCATTACTTTAAAATCCCGCCGTTTGCTTACCATCAGGCAGACTAATCATAATCACCATCACTTTGATAGGCCAATATAAAAAAGAAAACAGTATATTTCGGATTACAGTCACTCAGTTGTACATTACACCTAACATAACTAGATGAAAAAGATACGATGCTTAGGTACCTACTCTTACTAAATAGGTTAAACGGAGCAAATTAGACAATAAAGTGAAGCCAGCAAAGAAAACACTAATAACATGCGCACGTAGTATTCAGTACTATTCCGCTTAGTGTTATTAGAAACTAGCTTTTTGCGGCGCGGTTTCACTCGCGTTTTTGCTTACTGCTCTGCTCCCGTCGCCATTACGGTGATTTTTTATAGCCTATAACCTTCCTCGAGAACTAGGCTATCATACGCAATAAGAATTTTTCAAATCCGATTGGTAGTTCCAGAGAATAGCGCGTTCAAACAAACAAACTTTTTCGCTTTATATAATAGTTTATATTAGGCTCTGATATACTGTAAGAAAAAGTATAATGAGAAAGTCTACTATTATTTGCTAATTTGTAATTGCTCATACCTTCTCTGTATGAGAAGAGGCCTTTCTCTGCCGTGGGATAATACTGGGTCGATATGATATGATGAAGTCATAATTAACCTCACTGTACACTATCCGCCTACAGAGTAGGTAGGTAATGGCTCGGTTTGTTTTCTGAGGATTTGTATTATAATTGAACGAGTCCAACAGGATGGCCGCCACAAGAGAGAAATGGCGGATGATCGTGAATAACATCTGTCTCTACAGAAGTCACAACCTGATGACCACGACCGCTCTGCCACGAGTGTCACGACGAAGAAGAAGTATTATAATATTTAAGTATTCACTGTTTATTTTTTTTATGGTTAAACTTTTTTTTATACTTTTAATTTAGATCATAACTATTTTAGATTTGTATCATTCTGGTTCAATAACTGCACCTACTTTGCTTATCTCTACATCACCTAAGGTTGACTGGTAGAGAATGCTTATAGCATTAAGTCCGCCTCAGTCTGTACCTATGTGCATGAAGTTTAATAAATAAATAAATATTTAATATTATACCTATGTACAAAGTATAGATTTTAAAGCAACTTTCAACTTAATGTACCTATTATATATTAAGGTTAGTCCAAATGATAAAAATATTAAAAAGTCTTAACTGTATATTTCACAAAAGAAATTCAGCTCTATGCATAAGTTTTAGGAACCTAATCGCAAAATGTATGCTTGCTGCCTGCACGTGGCAATTGCACTTAGTAACCCTTGCTATTTTAGGTCCTGAGCTATGTGGAATAACGTCGCGTCACTACGGTAAATTAAAACTCTTGGAGTTATATTAACAATAATTTCGTATATTTATATACGAATATATTACTTTTTATAAATTAAACTCGTTGCATACTAATCCTGCTTATACGAGGTAACAGAGAATAATAGCAGCCCGATATTATACCATTATAGGAAAAAGCCTCTCCATAAACAGAGACGACAGTTGTAGAAAATAAACATGAAGGATCAACGTTCATAAATAGACGTAAAGGATCAACGTTCAAAAATAGACATGTGTAGTCTATCAACGTCCGAAAATAGACATGAAGAATCAAAGTTCGAAAATAAGTTTTATACTTGAGGAGGAGTCTCAAACTACGATGATTTAAAATAATAAGATAATTTGTAATAGCTACAGCTAATTATGGATATCGTTTTATTTCTACTGCTGCTCTGAATATTCAGTTACTTTGAGAATTTCTGATACTGGTAGGATTACGAATTTAACCTCTTTGGCATCATATGGCAACTTTCTCTAAGGTTTTAAAGAGTTAATGGTTACAAAACTTCCTAAAAATACATTCTCATGTTACATAATAGCTGTACGTAAAAATAAAATAATGAATAAATATTTTCTGATGTTTGCAATCCTAGAAACTGTTGAGCGATTTTAAATCAAATCGCACACAGTTTTATATTATTGCAAAATTGGCATCGAAATCGTTGTTTTGGTAGGTTTTGATTTGACACGGGTTTTAATGTATTTCATTTTATTATTTACTTCTATCTCCCGAATGTGAATAACTGTGCAGGTTTGAATATTATACGAGTACTTATACTTTAAAAACATTTTATTACTTAACCTATATTTGCAAATAAATAATGATTTTAATTTTACGCTAATAGTAAATTACCTATGTATTTATAAATAACATTCAAAGTTTGTTATTCTAACATTCAGTTCCGACAGATCGAATACAAAAAGTTTATTTTACCTAAAAAAATCTTTAAAATGCAATCATGACTTTGAATTTAATATAAAGCTTCCTTTAAAAAGTTATTAAAAGCATTTCTTTGACAAAATGAGCAGATAATATCGATCCGGCTATTGACATCGTAGGCTATTGTGGATGAAAGGGCAGGAACATTACACACGGAAATTGGCCTTCTAAACGTAACTTGGCGTGCGGCTTTAAGGGCACTTCATCGTATCAGATGAGACTTATTTAAGGATATTTTAGCGAATTGGCACTGAAAGATAAGAAGATACGTGTATATATATATTACCAAAGCATACCAAAGCGACTCCATTCCGCCCGACGGTAAGCAATCAGTGGAATCCAGAAGTGGCGGTCACTATACTAAAAGCCATCTCTTAAACCGCTGGTATGGTGGCCTCCACTATGGCGGCTGGGAATGGGGTTAGGGGAGGGAATGAGGGAGGTGAGGCAAGAGGATAGGGGGAAATTGGGCCTCCGGCGCTCTCACTAACCGAACGAAACGCAGTAGTACGGACACTACTACTCTTAAGTCGAACTTCTATGAGAGGGTAGTACTTTCCCGGACGATTCATGCTGATATCAGCATGGATCTACTACCGTGGTTATATACCATATGCCTCTATATCTTTCCGCAGGGCGGTTTTACTCGTGCTGAGTTGCATCTATGGTTACTACTCTGCTCCCGTCGCTTCTAGCGTGATGTTACATAGCCCGGTCTAGAGATTATCCCCCTACAACCTTACCAACTATACCTCTTTATAATATTAGTGTAAATATATAAAAGCAACATCTACGGTCTATGTCCAGCAGTGGACATCTTTTGTCTGGTATGATGATGATTGACAAAAAATTTGTTCACACTTTTTGCACATTTAGAAATGAAAGGTTTGACCGTACAGACACGTACGTACGATAGTCATTTTATTCAACCAAAGATTACTTGAAAATATAACATAAAAAAGATTTATTTTATATTAACACATTGTTTGTTTACATAGACCGTGTTGCCATCACAAATAAAAAATACTCTTTGACAATCGTTTAGTACAAGATTCGGCTCTATCCTTTCCCTAATACAATTTCCTTTGCTAACTTCGTTTCTCTAAAGTTCGTTACTTTATACGATCAATACTTGTACAAAGTATCGTTTTATTTGATGTTCAAACTTAGGTAAATAAATAAATAATGTATGCTTGTTTTATTTCATTAGGCAATAACCATTTCATATTATGAACATTGTTGTGTCCTTTAAGCATTGCAAAAACATTGCTACAAACTCAATCAAGAAGTTGTCGATCATCATGAGAGACAAAATAGGGAGTGTGATAAAGGAAACTGAAGAGAATCGAGGAAGTAATAGGACCTCGAGCGCTCTTATTCACTAGACGGGACGCTAAAGTTAGGATACTGCGTCGACGGTCCATGAAATGGTAAATATTTCATTGATCCAGTATAGTTCATCCATACTAAAAACAGGGAGGATCTTCTATCAAACATAAATAACTTTTCATTATATAATTTACTGAAGACGTTTATTTCTGAACATACGTTTCTCTAAAAGAAAACAGTTCAGCAAGTCATGCTTTCTAGTTGCTTGTTTTCCATTCGATACCAGTTCTCAACTTAGCCCTGGATGCTTTATTCCTGCTCACATATAGTAACTGGATAGAGGTCGTTCTACACTTTGTGTCAACAATTGCTCTTGACTATGACAATGTCGTCAGTTTTAGTAGGGTGAGGCCTACAGTAAGGGTTCTCAATGCAAATTTAAGCTATCACTTGGGAATGTTCTCTCCCTCGTTGCAATCGGTTATTCATGCTACGAGTATATGTCTGCCATTTCAGTATCGTTAAAGCTCAGTGTTTAAATTATTCAAAATTTAATTCAGTTTTAAATTTTCAGGGTACCGTTATATAAAGAAAAAGTAATACCTTCGTAGGACCAGAAAATCGGTAAGTACCAAATATATAAGTCATTGGTACTAGAACCTCTAAAATAGCAAGTTAAATCAATGCAATAAAAATACGAACATTGTAGAAAAATGGCCGAACAAGGTATTTAGTCGGTGGTCGTTGGAGTAAGAGGCCCTAAGTGACCGAATCCATTGGTAGGCACTGTAAATATTTGCATAAAAATCAGAAACCCAGGTACTTCCCGTTGATTTAAGAACAACTACATGTCACAAGCAGTGGCTTGCACTCCATATAGGCAGAAAGGCACTGCCTACCTTAATAATTGCTTAAAATCACAATTTTAGCAACATAATTAAATAATGCCTACCCTGTTATAATCTATAATGCCAAACAATTAGTATTAATTCTAAACGTGCACAGCGGCCACTAGTAGCCGGAATTAATAGAAAATCAATAGGCGATTAATTAACATGTTTATATGTACCTATTAACTTATAATTATTACAAAATAGGTACAATAAATAACAATGTTTCTACCTTAATTAAATAGTTATATTATTGGAGTATAATAATAATAATGATGTTATTTAAAATACATAATAATTATATTAAGCCAGTTTATGAAATTAGTGATGTCATTAGGTATATCTAATGTTTAAGTATAGTAGGTACTTGAACTCGTATATAGCGTGTCTGTTGTTATTTCATATTGTGATTGTTTTTAATGTTCTATTGTATGATTTGTCTCACAGAGGAAAGCTGCTCGGCTATGGATTCGACGCTACGATGAATCAGGCGATGTAAACCGTCTTAAACATGGTCCAACAACTGTGGCTTTAACCAATGACTCGCCTCGCCATCGAGAGATTGTAGCAGTTCATATTGCGCCGATCCGTATGCTAAAACCAGTGTGATAGCAGCGGCACACGGTATTACGACTCAAACGGTACGGAACTATTTAGCTGATAGTTTGAGATGTTAGAGACCGGCGCAGAAAATTTTACAATCTAATGGGCTGTCAGGAGTGAAAATAATATCAGTGCATCTTGTCAATGGCGAGTCCATTGACAAGATGTCACACATGTCCGTGCCCGTGTCGGCAATGGAGCTTTTCACTTTGTTTGACGGCCGGGTCTCGGGCACGGCTGTTGTGTAGATAAACCTTTAATCTTTTGAAAAGATATAGAAATATTGACGGATTTGAATATCGAAGCAAGTATACCTACTACAAGTATACATATAAAATTACTGTATTATTATACGTTTTATTAACTTATTTAGGTACATTCTTATCTATAACAATATTACAATATTTATCTACAAACAATTAAAACCGTACTTTCACATTTTTATTGTAGTAATTAACTGAAAATGCACATAAAGATAATAATAATCAGCCCTGCTGTTATCTCAAATTGGTACTTCGAGTTAATCGACGTATTTAAGTGTTTCTTACGTTACGATATTCTCATTACAAATGTTTTAAGTAATTTGCAAAATCCTTTAGCTTAGAAAGGTAGACAGCAGTGTACTAATGTCGCTCTTTGCGTAGCCTAGGAGTTATCCTACCGGAATTATCTTACACCTCCACCACTTGATACATGTCATCAAATTTTTATATGATAAGTATAGGTTCTCAATAAAAATTTGTAGTTATATTCAATATTAACTATCTAGTAAAGTATTAGTGCATTAATAATGATAATAGTATATTTCAATAACATAATTAAATAGATAAAAATATTAAATAGATAAAGAGCTATTCTGGCTCGGTGACCTGAAAAGAGTCATATGGCCGTCGAAACAACAATTCTACTTCACACGGTCCTATATTGTTCCTCGTTAATTCAATACATACGAGTATTTTTTTTTTTAAATTAAATAGCTTTTTATTGATTAATGGGGTCCAGCAATGATGATGACGTTCCCTGTTTCTCCCAACAGTTTATTATCATGTATAGGTGACATTAAACCTAAATATATACGCAACCAGATATCGAAGGAACTTCACAGACTAAAACAATCCATACTATCTATTATTTACATTTAGATATAACTGATATCTTCAATCCTTGTTAGCAAGTCAATTACCTTTTCAATCACGTTATCAACAAGTACTTGAAATCAACAGATTAATTCGTTATACGGTGATACAAGATAAGGCATGTTTATTTTGATAGATATTATATCTATTGGCTGATAAGAACAAATCAAAGAAAATTATAACACTGGTGATAAGGTGAACTACTGTTTAAAACTCACACCATCGTTATAGTATGGTAGGAAAACGCTACCGAAAATTAAAACTGGTGATCGGTTACCCTGTGCTTAGGAAAGTACGAAATAAAAAGAAGTGTAAAATATGGCCAGTTTTTGTGATCGTAAGCATTTCATATTGCATATTCCCTTGCTCAAAGGATAACGGTAAAATGATATCAAGAAAAAGGAATTTAAGGTGGCTAAGTATTGTTAACAATTAAAGACGCAGTCAGATTTCGGAAGAGCCTAATTTCTTAAGTGCGCATTTTGCAAATCTGACTACACAGCAAACAAGGAGAAGGAGTTCCGTATTATCGTCAAGCGGGAGGTATGAATAAATCTAAAACAGATCAATACACATTAGCACTCATACATCAAAAACGTCATAATTCAGCAAAAAATTAAATAACATACAAGTAAAAGTGAATGAAGAGTTTGATATTTTATAAGACGAGATGACATCGAACTCTTAGTAGAAAAAAATTACTAAGTAGAAACTGATAAATGAGATTTGGCAAATTTAAACTTTATTACAATCAACACAAGTTAGATATTTCCAAAGAGGAATATTTCGTCTTATACCTTTTCACTGACGGAATGATATTCATATTCACCTCGTAGACTTATGTCATGTAATCTCAATCCCTACAGCGTTTATTCGGAGAGAATAGACGGTAATATTTCAAGCTGCCCTTTATATGTTATATTATCTTGTTTTACCGTGATAATTTTATATGACTCGTGTTTTTTGGGGAATAACGTTAATGATACATACATGTAGAATTATGTTTATAAAATACAGTGCTTTAACATAAGCATCTGCAGAGACTTGCATGTTTTGAAGAATACTTTCGCTGATCAAAAAACAGACGCAAGCACAGCAGTCTCCTCGAGCGAATAAAGTTAGTGAGTAAAGTCGGATAATTAAATATTCTTATCACAAGGATAGTGCAACGCGTAATACTTTCAAAATTCGCCATAACTTCGAAAATTAGTTAATGTTCTTTAATCTCTTTATTAATAAACTAGCTGTGCCCACAACTCCATCCGCGTTGACGTTCGGTAAGGATGTAAATATTCTAACATTATCTTCTGCAGCCTTAATAAAAATTACAGTGCTTAATTTTAAATATTCAATTGGATAGTTAATATATAGGTAAAAGAACTTGTCGCTGGGCTTGGCCGGGTCTTCTGATGTCTCTTATCTAGATGGGGTTTTAAGACCTTGGTCGTTCATGCAAACCACATAACAAGTTTTAAAAGAATTTTACTACTTATCATTTAAAGTTTAAAGTATTTCTTTCAAAAAATTTATATTATGTTTTATATCTACATGTGTTTACAGTAGAGAAATGTCAAAAACTAAAAAACATATTAGTAGACACCCGAAGCCGTGGTGGATCGCTAGATTTGTAATAAATAGTATTATATCAAGTAATAAATTACTTCGACAAGTTGCGCCATTTTGTTGGAAAACAAAATGGAGGGCAATACAACATTTCGAAGTAGGCAGCTGTGATTGACTGAAACAAATTACAGAGCATTATATGATTGTTTGTTTCGAGTTGTTATAAAAACTAGCATCGTAGTGGAAAAGTGGAAAGATTCTGATCCTAATGTTATTACTGCAACTGTACGAGATCTAAAATTAAAAAAATCCCTTTCTTTGTTTCTAAATGCACTATCTCTGTGCGCAGGAATGAGAAGTCGATTCTCACACGAAACAAAACTAAAGAAGTCCTGCGTCACGAGGTACTTTTATCATCATCACATCAGTCGAAAAACGTCAACTGCTAGACATATGCTTTCCCCTAGATTCGCCACCTTGACCGGTCGTAAGTCATTCTCAACCATTGGTTGCCTCACAGCAGACACAAATACACTCAGACACGTAATATTTTTTTATGAATCACACAAAGTTTAGTGGCGTGTAGAAATCGAACCCGACTTCTTGCATAGCAGTCGGCTATATTCCCACTGCCACCTTAATGCAGCCACTAAGTACAAAAGAAAATTATAACATTGGTGATGCCACATGCCAAGAGGATTTTCAAACATTACAATGCTTTAATAGAAAATAAAACATTGACAATCAAACCGCCTTAGACAGGAAATTCTTTAGAATGCAAGACGTGTGGCACTTTTTTAATAAATTCAACAAGATGACTCACTTACGTCATGCCGCATTGCATAATAATTTATTGATCAGGTGTAATCACCTACATAAATGGAATGGACGTTTATAAAATATACTACACTACATTGGTGACATACACATGATAGAGAAAATGTCAGTAGCTCGGAGTCTTCAAATGTGTGTATGTAACAGAGCTCGCCTCCATGTAAATGTGATTCAACATGGCTGATGAAATGTCTCTACCTTCGGGTAAAACAAGTATGAATCTTTAATATATAGTATCATTTAGTATTTAACTAATCTAATTAAAAAAACAGCCGATGATATAATACAAAAACCAGAAAATCTAAAAAAATTAAAAATGCGTTTATTATGTTTTTAATTTATCGATCACATAATTGAAATTAACACCATGAAATTAGTTCGATGAGAAAACCTGCAAAATTCCTTTGTTTTGATACGTGTATAAATTATTATCGTTTTCGGACCATGTTTGCAAACTACGTTCATTTTTGTCATTTCCGAACATTTGTCTAAATAATACAAATAATAATCTACCATATTCACTCAGCGCCATCTAGCCCCAAATTAAGCAATTATATTTGCTTGTGTTATGGGTACTAAACAACTGATATAGGTACTACTAATATACATTTTTTTTGTAAATACATACATATTATAGATAAATTACACCCAGGCACAGAACAAACAATCATGCCCATCACACAAAGATTTGTCTTGGCTGGGAATCGAACCCACGATCTTCGGCATAGCAGTCAGGGTCACTAACCACTAGGCCAACGGGCCAGTCATTTGCCTAAATGTTTACCATATTTGTGTGATACTTGATGTGTTGATGTTTATAGATACATGCTTATTAAGGAAATAACTCGGAGTAGGTAAATCCATACTTGATATTATAAATGCGAAAGTAGCTGTGTCTGCCTGTCTGTTACGCTTTCACGCTTAAACTATTGAACCGATTTTAATAAAACTTGGTATAGAGATAGTTTAGACCTCGGGGAACAACATAGGCTATCTTTTATTGCGAAAAAATGGCTTAATAGAGTTGAAACAGAGATGAAAGTTTGTATGAAGATGTAACCGACATTCACGCGGGCGCAGCCGCGGCTGCGGGCACCAGCTAGTAGGTTATATTGCTCTTGATATTTAGAGAATTGCTCAAAAAAGCGCCAAAAAGTTTGCAATTTATTAGTAAACAAGTTCTTTTTTTTAAACCTACTAAAATCACTTCACTCTACGTGTTGGTAAGCAGTCAGTGGCGTCCAAAAGTGGTGGACAAAATTCCAAACTGACATGTTGGCCTCCGCCTCCACCATGACAGGTTCTACATACCTCGCTTAAAAGACTCTAAACCATTTAACTTGGTTTGAAATACATGCGCTGGTATAATGTTAGGTTTTAGTTAAGCGACAGAATTATAACGTATTTTTTTGCCAAGCATTATTTTAAGAAGTCCTAAAATTTATTGATTACTGAACCGATTTACATAAATCAGCATAAATAGCAGTATTGTAAATCTGTTTAAAAACTGACGACTTTTTGTCGATAGAATCGGGCTTAGGTTTAAGCTCGTGATAAGCTTTTAAAAGTCAACGTGCATTTGCTTTTGGTTCTATTTATGTAATAAAATTTAGCTTTAACTGTTTGTAAGTATGGAAAACCATTTGGCTATGTCTCTAGCGTTGCCGCCTGCCAGTACATCACAGTGTGATGATGGAACAGAAAAATAAAAGAACTTTGAAGAAGGCATAGGTTTTGCCGTATCGTATCGACGTACGCACTTAAAGTTCAATTGAGCTCAGTTTCTATAAATAATCAAACTACCCATGTTACTTTATAATAAACTAGCGGATGTCACGCGGTTTCAGCCGCATAGTTTCCGATCCCGTGAGAGTACGAAGATAAAATATAGCCTATGTTACTCAGTGATAATGTAGCTTTCTAATGGTAAGAATTTTTGAAATCGGTCTAGTAGTTTTTGAGTTTATTCATTGCATACAAAAAAATACTAATATTTTCCTCTTTATAATATTAATGTACATTTCAGTAATAAAATATAACAAAACGATATTTAGATATCTTTGAAAAGGAGACACGTATGTGTACAGAACTAGATACACCCACTTTTCGAGAGCTATACAAGGCCTCTCATTACGATATTTTACGTACAAATTGCAAATGATATAGGTATAAAAAATTGCAATTTATATGTATTTAAAAAAAATTAAGTACCTACCTATGTATATCCGCCTTCTAGAACCCATACCATAAGCTATAATAAATGCTTACTTTGCGTCTAGATGGCGTTGTGTGCAGTTGTTGTGATATTAATTATTATTATTATATAATTACCCATTTGTCTTGTACGACAACCACATTCTGAAAGCGCAACTAAATTTTAGCAGATTACTATGATTACTGCCGGTACTACACAATACATAAGTAATTATGCACCACTGCTTTACTGTGTACCTATCATTAATTTTTAGTACTCTAGTACACATCCAGTTTTTGTTGACATATGTACCTATGTAGGTAGGTATAGTAAATGAATAAATATAATAGGTATTTTTTTTATTGCCTACAGTGGCAGACGAGCCAACAGCCCACCTGATGGTAAGTGGTAACTGTCGCTCATAGACTTCTGCAATGCCAGGGGCTCTGCGAAGCCGCTACCTATCGTGATATTAATGCTCTCTTTAAACCTCGTTTGAAGAAGGACATGTCATAGCGCTCGGGAAACACCGCAGCTGGTAGTTCGCTCCACGTTCGTTCGTTCGGTGTAGCATTATCTGATTGATAAAGTGGAAATAATAATTGTTTACGATTTATCTCATATCACATAGGTAATGTACATACGTAATGATTTTGTGATGTGTATGAGCAATGTACCTATAATTTAAAACCTAAGATAATATTATAAATGTTATACGTGCTATATTATATTTTAGAACAAAGCTGAAAAATGTTAATTAACTAAAACTCGGCATACTTAAGCTAGTCCTGGCATTCTATAAAAGACCGCAGACATAGCTGGCGTCGTGATTTTTATTGGCGAACAGTGGTAAGTGAAAACATCTAGGTATTAGTAGCAGCTAGCAACAGATTGTGTCTTGCATTGCAACTGCAGCTTTTTCTTTGTTTTTCATTATCATAGCAGACGGGATTATTACGTACAGCCAATTGTGTTCCTGAAATTGCAGATTTCGCAAAGCACTGGCCACCTCATGTCATCTGGTAGGCAGCTTGCTTATTTTGCCCCTATGACAATAAAATATAGTACTGTAGTAAAAGCAAATTCCAATTTAACATTAATTTTGAAAAATCCATTTCCACTAAAAACTCGCATAACTTACGTACGTAATAAAATATTAAGTTTAAATGTCCTCCTAAAATAGCGCTTAACTTAGATTATTGCAATACCAATGGTATTTCAAAGTAGTAATAAGATTCGAAAATATCTTAGCATAAAAATTTATAATCCTAATCATCTGATAATAAGTATTACTTCGATAAGCCTTTTGCAGTTTTGCACGCGTTTAGTAATAATACTGGATAGAAATATGTAAAAGGGATTACCATTTTTATAAAAATTCTAAATAAGAAAACAAAAATACTAATAAACTAGTAATAGTCATCCATCGGAGATAGCATGCCTAAATAGGAGTGCTATGAATTATAACTTACAGCGCGTCAGAGTTATAATTCATAGCACTCCTATTTAGGCATTAGTTGCTGGTATTAGTTGCCTAAAGTTATATTAGCATTAAATATAGTTAAAACATTTTAATTAGAATTTCAACTACTGGGCGATCAATATATTATCTGTGCTAGCTATGAGCTTCTAATAGGTAGGTACGTACCGATATGTGACGGCGCGAATTATTTTAATTTTATCTTATAATATACACTACTTATGTTACAATATTACTATGCTTATGCAGGCACTTCCATGCTACATTATGCCATTATGCATCCGTACAAACAATATGCATTACTTATTGTCAATGGTTGTAAAAAGCAGAGCATTCATTTCATTCAAGTCTGGCCATTCTACGACATTTAATTTGTTTAGAAGATTTTAATATATATTTTTCCTATTAATTAATTAGTTCGTAAGTTAAATTAATTTTAATACAACTAATCTTATCTATTACACTATTATATAAAGCGGAAGAGTTAGTACTAGCTTTCCGCGGCGCAGTTTCACCCGCGTCTTTGCTCACTGCTCTGCTCCCGTCGCCAGTAGCGTGATGTTACATAGCTTTTAACCTTCCTCGAGAACTGGGCTATCATATATGCAAAATGTATTATTCAAATCCGACTTGTAGTTCCATAGATTACCGCATTCAAACATAGATTCAAACAAACAAACAAACTACCGCTTTATTTAATAGTATAGTATAGATAGATAAAACATTTTAATACATATTTTGACAATTAACTTTATCCTAAAAAATACTAAGTACCTTTTAATTTATTTCGAAAAAAATGTCGAAGCAATGTTCTTAGTGTAGACCAGGGCTGTCCACAGGCCGGATATGATCTCAGGCCAATATCAAATTACTAAACAGATTGGAGGGACGCACTAATAAAAAACCCATTTTTATTAGGAAAAGACTTTTTTTAGCCTGTAGGGGTCCATATCTGGGTACCAATGAAATTTGGAACAAGTTAAGAATTTATTCTTTCATTATACCTAATACATATTAAAAATACTGCCGGCCGCATGCGGCCCGCGGGTCCTGCTTTGGACAGCCCTGGTGTAGACTATTAATTTTAAGGTTGAACGAGTCTGGGTGTACTTTGTGCCTTATAATTGTGTGTTATAAAGGCCCTCGCTACACAAAGCCTGTTCTTCAATGCAAGAAAAATATATTTAGGTAATTAGGTAGGTACTATTATAGTACTTATTACATTATTTTTATGAGTTCAATTGGTTTTAGATTTTAAGTGTAAATTTACAACATTTGTAAGCGAAGATAAGACTATTCGACTTTCAATTTTGCATGTAAATCTTTGGTTATCCTCGGACGAGGACGGAATGTTTATTGTTAACTTTGTCTTCACAACAAATTAGACACAACTCAAATGTGATATTCACGGCAATTATAAATTTTATTCACTCTAACAATTCGTTTCAAAAACGGCGACGTTACCAAATATAGGCTCACGGCTCAACACTTCTTTGACGTTGTTAGAGTAACAAAGCCGACTCAGCTTTAGGAAAGGTCAAAATAAATTTAAATTACAGCTAAGTAGGTAGGAAATGTAACAGATATATATAATCAGACGATATTTTGTGGCAATCATGACTTAAATAAAATTTTAATTAGGTACAACAAATGTGACTGCTCACGACCCGTTAATGTAGAGATGCTTGGAGAAGGCCTATAACATAAATAGAAAAAAAAAAAAAAAATGACCGGCAGTGGAGTCTTATTGCGTAGAATGATTATGTACCAGTGGTGATGCCGCACATACTTTCTTTATTTGTTTCATTACTATTTAGATACTTATTTAAATAACATCTTTAAAAGGTTTTAAAATTTACAATAATCTTCACGTTACACCAATATGTCATAATAATTGCAATAATGCTAGCCTGTGCGCATATGCGTCGCAGCTTTGAATAAAAAGCAATCGGTAATTATAAAGTAACTATTTGTAATTAATAAACATTGTACCAAAAGCTGGCAACCCTAGCAGTTAGATTGTCCTCAACGTCACTTGTTCGTCAAACCTTGGTCAAACCACTAAAGTCTAAACAATGGGAGGAAACCACATCGAATCACCATTGATATTTTATGCTACAGAGAACTAATTAGGGACTTGTTTTTATTTTATTGTTGTTTGGTACTAAGCGTGCTGAATTCTATTTTACGGATAATATGAAAAGTTTTTGTTATGTATATAATTTTATTTTATTCTGTGGTTCAAGTATAGATTATTCTAAATTATATTATTTTCGCTCTATTTTAAGATGGCGGCTATTGAAAAATATTGTTTATCTGTAGATTTTAGCGTACTTATCGAAATAAAGATTATTTTTAAACAAAGTGTATAATATGTTATGCTTTTTAGTAATTGGAAAAGCAAAAAAATAGGAAATTTATAGGTATAAGCAGAAACAGTGCTGTAGGCTGATGATGATAAAGAAACAAAAAGTGACTAGACCAGAAAATAAGGTTGTCGACACAGATCTCACACACCGATCGAATGCAAAGTACCTACCGGTATAAAACTATTAACGTCAATATTCGGTGAAAATATAGGTGCCAACTGCTAATCCGGACAATCGGATTCATTCATGCTGCATCAAGCATAGATGCAAATATTAAATTCTAAACTGTTATATAATACCCCTAACCACCACATCGCATTACCTAGCGCAATATCACCTTGAGTAGACGCATCATTCAAGGTCTTGAAACGTTATAACGCTTGTAAACTTGCAACAATTCGTGTTGTATCCATTAGGCACTATTTATTTCGCAAATTGTCAAGAATTTTCGCTTAGGTACAAATATTCTAAATGTTCCATATAATACAGCTATTAGGTAATAAATAGTATATTTAAGCCAGTAGGTAAACATTTCCACAGCTGGACATAAAAATTTAGAATATGAAATCATCTTTATAGTGAATGGTCATCTTTAAGGTTCTACCCAGACTAAACAAGAGCTTACCCTGGAATATGTGTTATCCTTGGCTACGAGCCTTCCAATTACGTTTTTAAGCATAATTATTCATACAGTGAAACAAACTGATAATAACAACGCCGTTTATCCTGTAGCTAACACAATGCATTTACGTCATTTTAGAATAATGCTAATAACAAATCACTAGACCCGTATAATCAACAGTCAAGGTTGTTTTCTAGTTGCTCGAATGCGCTTAGCACCTAATACCTACTGCTAAGTTCAGTGACCTCACGGTTACATCAAAAACAAGCAACTTTAGGAAAAGTATAGCCTTGAAGACTAATTTAGTGTGAAACTTGATTTTTATATAACAGAAGGTACTAATGAGAGTTTATTGAAGGACACGTAAGCCAGTTTGCAAAACAATTACTGTTTGTAAGGCACTCTGAGAAACCAAGGCCTCCATTAGAGTTCCAAGGACTCCATGAGTTTGCAGACAGTCAGTCTAGCAAACGAGCAGTTAACTTATTTGTGGAGTACCAAAGAGCCTCGGCAGGATTAAAGTCATCCCTTAGTTGACCACCATCCGATAATCAGAAAGCATAACATTATCCTGAATGTTTTAGAACAATTTTCAAAAGTAGCAGACCACATGCAGAGCGAGTTATAGAACAGTATTACAAGTCTGTTTATGCTACACGGAAACTTTCGGACAGTCTCGTCAGTATACACCTACAGATCCCGCCATGCGTGTATTTAGGTACATGCCTGCATGCGCACCGCTGCTATCTATTCTATAACTAGTACATACTTTCTCTGTGTCATACGCATGCAGCATACGCCTCATGCATACGGGTTCACAAAAAAACGATACTAACAAGAGCTATTAAATAGGTTTTTGTAGGGCAAAAGGGATGAGGAAAGAGAAAGAGGAGGACAGAGGATCTCCTGCGCTTTGATTCACTGAACGAAACGTATAGAAAGTTACCGATGTTCTATGAAAGAGTAGTTCGTCCCCAGTCAATCCGGTCTACTCAAGCTAAAACCAGCAAGGATCTATTACCGTAATTAATTTAATTTAGTCTGCCTCTCTCGTGATGGAATAAACCAAAAATATATCTGTCCCACTTATGTGATTTAGAGTACTTTCATGAACCTGTTTACAGAAATAACTGTTTAGTTACTAGTTAGTATCCCGTCTGTATGGAGCGAGAGTGAACACCACCTCTCCTATTAAATTATAATTATAATATACAAATTAGTTTATGAATTCACGTCTTTCATTGGTCCTAATTTCCAATATTAGTCTTAAGTACACATTCTGGTGTGACTCAACGGAAATAAAGGTTTTTTTGTAGCAGTGAATACAACGTAGACATTAAATATCGCGGCAATATGTCTAGCGCATGTTTCCCATAGTCATAGCCTTGATAACAATAGAACGGCAACGAAGGAGGACATAAACCCTCCTTATAATGTTCCAGTTGAAGTAATCTCACGTCGAAACAGCTCAATACCTAGCTGTAAAGCTGTGAACAGACTAGAGACAGAGACGGCACGCAAAATATTTTTAAAGAAAGTCCTGTCTTTTGTGTTATTCGTGTTCTATTGTAGCAATTTTATTATTCATTTTGATCCAAGATCTTGCGAGGCGTAAACAAGCTCCTGTTACACAGCCGCTGTTGTTGCTATTGGCACCATGTAAACAGTTTTGTATGATGATTTTTGGTATCCACCATTCTTGCTCTATACTACTCTATACTGACTACTTTACAATTCGACAGAATGGACTATGTTTGATAGGCAGCGATCAGTAATACAAAAAAAGAAGATAATTCTTTTTATGCCAATGGTGTGATGTGATGACAGACTACTTAGCTGCCAATTGTGGGCAAAGTGTGCACTATGCTTAACAGCCTGGATAAAAAGGACGGTAATATTACCGCGCTACCGGCATCTTGAGTTGCAAGCGCATTATGACTGTTAGCGAAAGTAATTACTTAATTATTCAATGTAAACTACTGTTCCAGATTGTTAACTCCCTTGCTGTTGCAACCTTGAATATGATGACGTAAATATGCTACACGTGTAGTCTATCAATGACTTTAGTATTTGTGAAAATATTAAATCAAACCCACTCATTGTTGTCGCACTGTATGAATAACGACTCTACTTATACTGAGAAGGTGTGGGAATTTGATATATAGGGCATGATTGATGATGGTTTTTAAAGGCAAATTAACAATCCGCAATAAGCAATCGTGATCGCTCGTTTTTTCCGAATTGCTAATTGCAGATTAATATTTGCTATGAGTAAATCTAAGTTTCCCTAAGATGTTTTCTTTGACGTTTACTCAGTAATGTAAAAAATTAATTTAGACAGTGGTATACATACGAGTAAGTATATGAGTATATGAATATAACTTTGCTGTTTTTTTTTTCAAAATCTTTTAAATCAAACAGCTTAATGCTCGAATAACATTGCATTACGCAATTAAAATCGCAAGAGATTGCTAGTGAAATTTATTGTTTCATATTCAACGAGTAGGTAAACTCGGTCGCTAAAGAGCATTTTTATTATGGCAAGATCGAGAAGTAATGAGGGCAAAAACGTTTCGCTTTATTAGTCTGGGCTTGGTCTGACTCTGACGTAATATGCCACTTCACTTTTATCAATATTGCTTCTAGATACTTAGAATTCTCGAGAGTTCTGTGTATCGATTTTAATTTCAGTCCACTTTAATTTCTCGAAGACGTTGCAGGAAAAAAATACCAAAAAACTTGATGGTTAATGTAGTGTCAAAAATAATATATTCAATGTGCGACATATTTCTTTTGGTACTTTTCTAACAGAGTGCTTCAGTAATGCTGTGATTGAATTGAGATTGACATTGATTCTTCAGTAGCCAAATGGAGTCAGCTTGAGATCTGTGATTCACACACCTAATATAACGAGAGTAAAACCATTTCAGACGCGTGATCCTACTTTATTTTAACAATATAGGTCAAAAATCATACAAAATATACCTGCTATCAAGGCCAGAGTTGTGTGGATAACTTGAAGTTTAAAGGTTAATTTTTAATATTAAAAGATTGGGGTTCAAAGACAAACGTGTTTGTTCTTAGAAGAGGGAGAAAAATCATACAAAATATACCTGCTATCAAGGCCAGAGTTGTGTGGATAACTTGAAGTTTAAAGGTTAATTTTTAATATTAATAGATTGGGGTTCAAAGACAAACGTGTTTGTTCTTAAAAGAGGGAGACAAACAAACTTCAAATAACTGATTAGCTAAACTTACTAAAATAGCTGTTTTTAAGCATTGTATAAATAATGCTAAGAAAACACGATCAAGACGTTGTCAATAGTGAGGAAGAAGGTATTGAGGGAGAAGAAAACGAAAGGGGACCAAGGTCTCTAACGCTCTCAGAGTTCTCAGACGCCGAATAAAACGTAAGAATTGAGCCACATATCGCTTTTATTAACGATTGTGAGTGGTAGAAAAGAATAGAAGTATGAAACTGCGTTTCCGTGCTGTCAGATGTGATTCAACTCTAAAAGTACGAATTATGTTACACCGATTCGATTTTCTGTGACAAGGTTTCCTGGTCGATCCCGTTTACTCATGCTGAAACCACTAAATATCTACTGTCATTTAAATAACCATTAAATTATATCGAGAAACATGGATTTAACTTTACGAGGCATTATTATGAAAATGATTGTAATAGAAGTTTCTTCCTTAGCAGGAGATGAATAGAGAAGCTGTGAAAGTTGGATTTAGTAAATTATTAATGTTGATGTCAAGACCATAAATAAATCATACTGACTGCAATTTTTATATTTCTTTTTAATCCTTTTATTATTTTAATTTATAGTTTATGTTGTTTACTAATAACACCAAACTAGTGAGTATACTGTAGCAGTGTTAGTGTAGGTACGTAATAAATGTTTATTGTGTATAACACTATACCTACCTATAGGTAATAGTATTAAACGATGTTGCAAAATGAATTGTTGGTTAAAGAGTAGTCCCAAATAATAATCCTTTGTGGTTTTTAAATCTTAAGAAAATCTTGCTATACGTAAAAACCGGACAAGCTCTATAGAAACGTGTGGATATGTACTAAGCGTCCGGTCGTGAAGAATAATGTGTTTTAATTTTATTTGCGACTAAACAAAATTTGTGGCAAAATTGTTTGCTTTGTCTTTTTTTAAGCCTAGATATGAAGTAGGCCTGAGAATAAGCAGTCATGACTGACAGACGAACAATTAAGAGTTATTTAAGGACCTCTACTAACCAGCCAGAGACTTGGTTGTCGTTAATGTATGCGTCTGCTGTTAAAACATGCATTATAAATTATAAACATAAGTCACTCTTGTCATAGGAAACAGTTTATAAATCAAGTTATTCACAATGTTATAACACGGCGCGTGGACCGCAAGGCTAATCGAACTGAGATGATGAGAGAATGTATAAAAAGGTTTGGAGAATGTATGTATCCTTGTGTAGGATGATTGATATTATGTGCGTTGCTTATATAATTTTAGCTGTGATTGCCAAGTACTTACTTACACACTTAAATTTGCACTGCACTCGCGAACCATTGAGTGTCATCTTGACATTTAAAAATTCCTACTTTTGGAATTTCTACGATAACTACCTTCACCGCAGAATTTCATTCGCGACAATTATTTATTACCTACCACCAGGTTGTTGATTCGTTGAACCAGTAAAAAAAAATAAAAATTGTGCGAAAACCGCGGATATAGAACGTTATTTGAATAGGTACCCTATTTAGTTACTCTCTATCTTCTCTACATTATTTATTATTATCCCAACAATACTAGTTGCTCTTGTCTTTCTATTAATAAAGTCTCAAATGTCAAATACCTAGGTGTTACTTTCGATGAGAGATTAAGTTGGGAACCCCATATAAGTGTAATTACTGGTCGCACTAGTAAGCTAATTTGGGTTTTAAAAAACTCGGATATGCCGCAGAATTTCCACTTCTCCGTAATGTATAGTGTATACTATGACTTAGCTCAATCCATACTTGCATACTGTATAGGGGTTTGGGGTGGTGCCTGTAAAACCCATATAATACAATTAGAAAGGGCACAGACATCTCTACTAAAGGTAATGACTTTTTAACCCTTTAGGTATTCGACTAAACAATTATATGCGAATTGCGAACTATTAAAAATAAGACAATTATACATATTCCAAATTTTAACAAAAAAGCATACCTAGGTTAACTCCCTTTAATGCCATCAAATATAAAAGAAAACGTGTAATTAAGAATGTGTGCTTGGGAGAGGGCACTGACTTCTGTAACACAGGTTTTTATTAGCCTAGTTCAGAAGTCTTCATATGAATTATGTAAAAAAGTTTTGTGAATAAACAATTATTATTATTATTATTATTATTATTATATGACAAGAGGCTGTTGTTTTGCACTGAGACAATGAGTTGTTACTTTACTTTCTACATTTTCTTTCTTATTAAAAGTATTTTCCTTATTCGACGAAGACAGATACGATACGTGTTCGGAAAAATCGAAAAGGAAAACCCAACGTCTGACGTCACAAATGTTTCTTGCATGATTTACGTGTTGTCGTGCTAGCAGGTACATAGCTTCAACATCGTTCGCAATCACCTCATAGTTTTCTTACACATTTCTAGAACAGTCTAACTCTTAAGAGCACTGTTAGTGTTAGTCTTCATTTTATTGCAGTAAGGCGTTATCTATGACGCAATCAAGATGAACGTATTACTTATAAGTATCAGATTATAATCTTACGTGCAAATGACGCCAGTAAAACTTGTTCTATGTACTTAGCCTTAATACACAGATTTTACGGTCATTTTAACCCATTATTTTGTCCTCAAAAGATTCATAGACACAGAACTGATCCTATTACGGGAACTTCTCACGAAACACTAATAACTCCCGCATTAGGGATAATCCAGGGATAACACAGGATTAGTATAATTATAGACACGAAGTCCACGCTGTCAACTACACAATGCAATACGCGTAAGTTAATTATACTAGTTTCTGTTCATTCATTTCTGATTTACTAACGTATTGTGTATTGCGTAAAAACTTTTTCTATTGTCAGTGGCAAGTCCGAGTCTCAGAAGAGCTGAAGAAAAACAATTGACGGTAACTCCGTTTTTATACGGAAAAACGTGAATATTGATTTCTACACTTAACATTTGACAATAAAACATCTATTGTGTCTACAGTAGTGTCCATAAAGGGTTAACTCAAAAAGGATCGGCAATTTTCTAATCTAATTAACTATTAGCCTTATAAATATCGTGTATAAACACGATATTTTGTTTTACCGCATAACAATAATACTTTACTGTACTTTGGCAAACAAACAAACAGTAAAAAATACCTTTTTTATTTGTTTAAATTCACACGTACGGATACGATCAACAGATTTCGTAGCATCATTGGCACAAAAGTCACGTTTTCGAATCAATGTAACAAGTAGGGAAGAAAGAATTAAACTTAATCATTTTAACATACGTGTTATCACATTCAAATATGTATAATAACTCCTGTTAGTAGCCCAGTGATGTTGTGGAACGGTATCAAGTTTTAATGAAAAACAGCCTAATATTAATCAGAAATCAGGCATCATGGACGGTATATGAAAATAGTCTCGTTACCAAATGTGTCTGACTTAATATTCCCACACTTTCAATCCCTACAGCTGTCTTTAGACTTCGAACGGTCAGCAACTGCTATTATGTTCTGCACATCGTCACATCAGTAGATACTTAAAAGAACTTTGTATAGTAGATTTCATCGTTTCTTATAAATACGATCTCAGATCTCACCATAGGTACCAGTAAATCCTTGGAGAAGAAGTACGCCCGGAAGTCCGAATTTCTAGTATAAATGATCAAACAAATATACGTAATTACAAAAGAAATATGTTCCTCTTTTAATCAATTTTACATTTCGACACTAATAAGTAATTAATCACTTGTCCCGTTACATCGACAGCGACTTGTCAGCTGTGCGTTAGAGCGCGTTTCTAATTATCTACGCACCACTGCGGTGAGTGAGGTCCTGCATAGTAGTTAGGAATCACTAGAATAACCATCAATTTCATGTCACATTGTACTAATCAGTCTAACTAAAGTTAATGGCAAAGGGTCAGCAGCAAGCAAGTGGTTGACGGTCTACAACTACGGATGGGTTGGTTGTAATTCAACCAACCTCAGAATCCTAAGACTATAGTATACAGGCCTCCCTTCGGCAAAGCCTATGTGTCGGTGGACGACGCGACGTCAGGTTGATAATGGTACCAAGTTACCTAAAATAATTTTGGATGAATAGCAACCCACCTGATGGCAAACGGTAACTACCGGTTACGGACCCTGGCAGCGCTAGCCGTGGTTACCATCAGAGTGCACACTTATATCTTACTACTGTCCAGTTAACGCTTAGAAATACATTTTTATACTTAAGTATATTTTAAATATTTGAACTGGAACATCTAAACCATGTTAATAAATGGGTGAAAAATAAAAATAGACTTTTGTTCACTAAATGGATAATATATAACATTGTTATGATATGAGACGCAGCGTGGGCAGACCTCTCACTAGGTGGACCGACGACCTTATAAGGCTGGCGGGCAACCGATGGATAAGGACGGAGAACGACCGGCCACGGTGGCGAAAATTGGGGAAGACCTATGTCCAGTAGTGGACGTCTTTTGGCTGATGATGATGTTATGATATATATAATTAATAATACAAAACTTTATCTGTTCGACTTTGTTACATGTTCTTGCTCTGCGCTTGCTCTCTCGATATTTTACAAAATCTTCGAGTAAATTCAATCCATTCTGCAGAATCTACGATGCGTTTAATTAATATTATTTACGAGCTCAGTTATCTCTTGTCATGATTTTATCTACAGCAGTAAATTGCTTCTATTTATACCACTCAGTCTTAGAACAAGCATACGAGCCATCTGATGTTAAGTGGTTCACGTGATCGGGAAATTACGATAAGAAGAATCACATCTATATGTTTATGGATTTATGGGTATGGTTGTGTTTTCTAAGCTTAGAAGAAACAATGTGCCAATAAAACACAAGCAAGCCACTGTCTACTGCGAGAAGAAATGAGAGAGGTGAAGGAAACGTCAAGCAACCGAGGGGGTAGAGTTTCTGGTGTTGCAGTGACGAATTTACTACTACTCGTACTACTAGTACTTCATCTATATTCTAGGGTTTCTAAAGCAAGTTTAGTAGGATCTACTACTGCGATTAAAGGTTTGCAATGGCCTTGTTATACTAGTGCAGGATACGAAATTAATATTAGGCGATTTCTCTTCAGCTTCGGGTAGCCCTGCTGAAAAGTTCCAGAAGGGCTACCGTTAGCAATAAGAATAAAATAATATTTAAAGTTAACTAGTCACTTAACTCATGCTATGTCAAATTGCTACTCACTACCTAATTATTTAAAGAAAATTATTTCTATGCGTTGTCAAAATATCGCTTTCAAAATAGCTTCAATCACTTTTCAGGTTGAATTATTTCGTTGCGATTCCTTGTAACTTACTTCGCTATTGTAGTGTCTTGAAACTGGCGGTTGAACTTTCGTAACCCGACAAACAATATAAAATATAGCAAAAATATTCCAATAATCGAAGTGCTAAACATAAAAATACGGATCCGAATAAAGTAAGGCATTTCTCCTCCCTATTCTGCCTCAATGTCAAGGTCAATCTAATTAACCTTTACAGAATAAAAATCAAATACAAATATGTCGACTTTATTACATTATTAGTATAATATAAATTAAGGTTCTATAACATAAACATTTCAAAACTAATAAGTAAACATACTACCTAATAGTAAGCTCTTGTTCCTACTACTCAACCTTTCGAACACATACAAGTACATGCTGTATGTTAATAAGCATGCAACCATTATTATTATCACTGATAAGGCTTTGATTTTAAAGCCAGCCATGCAAGCCAATTTATAGCATCCAATTGATTTAGGGCTTCTCTCTTGTTAAGGACACTGAAAAAAAGAATAACTATTACCATGTATTCCCCGTGGTACACCCATTGATACAACGGGTTTTTTTTCCGATAGATCACCCGTACGGTGGAACGACTAAAAAATTCCCTGCGGTACAACTATAAAACCATTGACACATTTGGTTGTACCACAGAGAATGTTTTTAGTTGTTCCATCGTACGGTTGATACATCTGGAAAAAAACTCTATGGTACAACCAGTTGTATCAATGGGTGTACCACGGGGAATACATGACTATTACTACCATGCATGTTAATCAATTAAATACTTTTTTTAAAAGTAAGAGAAATATGTGTAGACTGGATGCGGAGGTGTGCGTTCCCATTGAGGGACCATATCTGAATTTTAAGCTTTTAAATGCGTCAACCTTTAGTAAAAGTTTTCAAACGATTGTAAATTCAGTCTTTCATTTGTAAAAGTAGGCACTCAAAAGTTACAAACGGTCAAAGGTGGTCCCTCAATCGAGGCTGACAGGCATCCATATCTCAAAACCTTGTTGAAATTTACAACTGCTATTAATGACTACTTTTAGTAAAAGATTTGTTACACTACTTTATTAAATATCAGCCTTGTAGGTTCATTATATAAAAAGAACTAGCATGCAGAAGGTGGTCCCTCAATCGATCACCATAAGTTCCCATAAGTGGAGACCACAGTGGAATTTGGAAATTTCGTATAGCTCTAGCGTTAGTAAAAGTATTTAAACGGCTGTAAACTCAATCTTTAGTTTGTAAAAGAAGCCCTTTAAAAGTTACAACAGTTAAAAGGTGGTCCCTCAGTCGAAACGCTTCCCATAAGAACGATCAATGTACGTAGCATTCGGCAATCAAATAGCCCATTGCTACTGCCTATCCCTTAGTAAATATTTTTTACTAACGATTACTTTACTAAACAATATCTAAAAAACCTACAAATTTTGCTTTAAACAACAATCAAATTCCTGCTAAGAAATCTAACATCGGGGTGACCACACAGCAGGTTTTTTTTGGGATAAATAAAAAGTAATGACCGTTTGCTTGTATACATTTAAATGATGATATGGATATGTTATATTATAATGAGATATGGTCCCTCAATGGGAACGCACACGATGCAGAGGACGAAGGAGCAAGTATTATGGCGCAAATTGAGTGGCCTATGTCCAGTAATGGACTATGATGGGCAGATTGAAAAGAAAATAATACAAACAGGAAATTAAGTAATTGTCATACTTTTTTTTGCACTGGTATCTCTTGTTTCTTTTTTATACTTTATGACATTAAGTTCGAAAGTTATGACATCAATATTTTTGTTAAACTTTAACAACGATCGATTCGATCTCGTTCTTGTTAAGTTATGAATTATGATACAGTCAACACAGGAGCTCGCCTAGAAATCAGTCTAGTAATTCATTTCGGTTTACACTGCTATCTTAGCTCACTACCGTTTCATTGTTACTATGATGTTCTGTGTGTAAGTTTTAGCAGCAGTAAAGATTATTCCTTAAACTGAGCAGCCTTTTTGTATACTGCAGCAGCAAAACGAGGGTACTGTCAATTGCGGTAAAATATAGTTTTCTGTAGATACTTTTTTTTGAGTATGACAATGTTTATAGGTATACCAATAAATTAGAGGCAGCCAATATTATAATAGTATAGAATATTATATTATTGGCTGCCTCTGCATCTAAGGAAACAGTATTGGTTATTTGCACTCATAGTAAGTTTCAGAATCATTATATCTATCCAGCTTTTAGGCTTTAAGATAAAAGGGAATGGAAGAAACATGTTTTGGCTACGTTATTCATTAACTGATTGAGTGATTGAATGACAGACTACACACCACAATCTGTCACTCAATCACGCAATCGTAGCGTGTATTTATAAAATAAAATAAAACATTTTCTTTATCTAATTGAAAATTTCTTATATTGCATGTAGTCTTGTTTAGGAGGCTGAACAAATCAGGTAAAACAATTAGGTATAGTACAAATGCAAGATTTTTTACACCTAATTAGCATACGAAAATGGTTCAATTCTGCTGGATTTAAGCAGTCAATGCAATACAAGAGTGATGGACACCATTACAATTGCAATCGTAGCAAACTACTGGCATTGTGGCTATTGGCGGCTTTGTGGGATACTTTGCCACCGTCACAAGATGATTTTCAACCGGCTCTCAAAATATAAATACTAAACCATAACTACTGTTAATACATAACATGTACTATCTAAATATAATCTAGTTATATACCTACTACATGTCCTGTCCTTGCCAGTTAAACTAATAAACACAGCCACCTACTTGATGTTGAACGTAAACTGAAATTGGGATATGTTGACGTATGTCCGTAACGACTATGGGAACGAAGCATGACGTCACTACAAACAGTATAGTGCAGAAACTCAATACCTACTCAAAATAGTACTGCGTTGGAACGGTTTCTGAGGATGAGCTATTGAAAGCGGTAGAGTCTTGTTACGTCAATACAGTCCTTTATAGGTAGGTAGGTGACATAAAAGTGGGGATGAGCAGTATATAATAATACTAGGTACAATAAAAAAAGGTATAAGATAAAAAAATCATTCCGCAAATTAATCTTTAGTTTAAAAATGAGTTTACACTACACAGTTACAACGAGGAGGCAAAGGGAAGGGCCAGAATACAGGCCCTATTAGAGCAGAACAAAATGGCGATACTTCGGAGAGGACTATATACAGCAGTAGCTACATGGTACAAATGCCATATTGCCGGCAATAAGGTTATTGCCTATATTTATCACAAGCTAAACTCGTTATTATCGGTTATTACTTATTAGACCAATATACCCAGCCCGTCTAAGGTTTTGGTTACCCATACTTACGTACTTTGATTACAATTAACGCACTCTCAGAAACTCGAATGATTCTTGATGTATTGTATCGACATTAATCGAAAATGCGTTTTACCTCCAAATTCAATTAATTTGCGCGAGTGACGCGTAGTTAACTATCTAAACACTTCTCAAGAACCATTTATTACTGCAAATCTGCAAAAACTCCAATGGATTGTAGGGAATTCAAAAAAGTACCTAACTAATACGACAACATGGAGCTGTATACTAGGGGGTCGAAAATGGCCCGTACTGCTTCGAGAAAAGTATGGTACTGCCATGCCGCTTTTTTTACTCGACTTGGCGGGGGCACTATAGCTGAGCTCCTCGCAGTCTCAAGTGACCTTCATAACACGTGACTTAGTAATTAGAAAAGCTGACGTACGACGGAAAATATGAGAGAAGGTAAAATATAACAGAATTATAACACAAATACTTTGGGCTATTAAGAACAGTCGCAAATAAGACAGAAATTAAGTAGTAATACTTGCCTTTTCTACACTACTAATGTGGCAAAGAAGCAAGTTCTCCGTACGACGCAACGGTAGGTAATTATTTATCTATGCTTGCTATGTTAAATTGCGCGTCTAACCTGTTTTCTTACGTCTCTCACGTCTCAAGTCTCAAGCCGCAATTCGACCATCACAGAGGTATCAGATCAGAGATATTGGCAAAGTAATGCGATAAACGTTTTGTAAATTATAACATAAATATCCAAATAAATAAAAACATAAAATAAATAAACAGTCCGTAATTTAAGACAGCTCTTGTATTACATAACAAGTGAATCACGGGCGACAAACATACGAATGTGGAAACAAATAATTATGCATCACTAAAATTTGTCGGTCAAAATCGAAGTCACAAAGTTCGGCATATCGATAGCGGTAAACTGACTTTTTATTCGCTAGACCATACATAAAATCGATAATATTGCGATGTGGGTAGGTACATACAATCCTATTATTAATACTTACTAGCTCTCCGCGGCGTGGTGTCACCCGCGTCTTTGGTTACTGCTCTGCTCACTTTGCCAGTAGCGTGATATGCCTATAACCTTTCTCGAGAACTGGGCTATCATACGCAAAAATATTTTTTTAAATCCGACTGGTAGTTCCAGCGATTAGCGCGTTCAAACAAATAAACAAACGAACAAACTCTGCTTCTTTATAAGTATAATAGTAATAGATCTAGGATAAAATTAAGATGAACAGTTAACTGGAATAACAAACTACTTAAAATATCAATACAATCCATAAAGAATATCATCAAACACACATTATCAAACAGTAAAATCTTAATAAAAAAAACCTAAATTTTTCATGGCCGCAATATAAATTTTCCAGATTTTGCATTTAAATAATGTTTTAAATGTAAATACGAACGACCTTTGATTACGACACCATTTATCGCCAGGTAAGATGAGGTCAAACATCCGTATTTAACTACTATTAAACTAGTAATAACAAATATATGTATTTAAATTTAGTCTCTATTACTAAGCGTTAAAGTTTATTATCGTAAATCAGATTCATAGATTTAAACAGAGATATACAACAAAATGGTGTAGGGTAGCCAAAACAATGTAACTACTATGCTTGCCTACATTGTTTAAATTAGCTGACTTAATAAAGGGCCTATCAGGAAAGTATGTCAATACTTACATTCAATATCATTAGTTTATTAAACATTTTGTTCTAAGAACTCTTTGCTGTTTGCAATACAAAAAAGGTTTATTTTCATTTAAAATTGTCCTATTTTTAATACAAAGTTATTTGAAATCAATTTACATTCTATTAAGTCTATGGTATGAATAGATGACGTTTATAGTTGATCTATGTCTAAAAATAACTTAATTGGTAATTCAGTTTTGTTTTTTATGTAATTATTTAGCTATTGTTTCTTCAATATAGATTATAATCTTAATTACATTACTGTTGTAGAATAAAGTAGTATCAACATAAGCAAGTAGTTTAACTTCATAGTGAATATTTGAGATATTTCACAAAAGGAATGGCGAATCATGTAAAAAAAGTATGTTGTTTATGTTTTATATTTATTTTGTCTGCAAGCAGGGTAATGTATTTTAAAATTTCAGTAACATTATGTTTATGGTTTGGTAGATTTGGTAGGAAGCATTTAAATAAACTTATAGTGCGATCTCTTCATTGGGTACATCCTCGAGACAATAAGACTTGCCTTGTGGAGGTCATATCAATATTGGAGTGCTAAATTATTGTACCATTATGTAATAGTACAGTACAGAATATTTGGCCTTGTTCTCTATTCAAATTAGAATTAATATTTGATACCTAAATAATCTGAATTGTTTGACAGTCATATCTTAGTTTTTTCTAAAGTACCTACCTAGGTATAAAAAAATTGTTTTATTGTTCTTTCATTTTATAATAGTTAAATAATTAAGGTTTTTAATTTCTTGGATAAATTGAGTTTATATTAATAATCATATACCTAAATATTGGTTTTAAATATATTTTAGAGTAATCATTTTGTGTGATGATATTGTAATGATTTCCTGTAGCTTACATAAGTGATATAATAATTTTGTAATAAGTATATACTTTTAGCTATCTTAAAAACCTAATGAGAATAAAATATTGTTTTATTTACTACATTTATTTATTTTATAAGTAGATTGTTTAATAAACAAGATATAAATAATAATCCCATTATAGTATGATACTTATATTTCAATCATTATTTATTTCTTATATACAAAAAAATGCTAAAAGATATTCAAAAGGCAAATAGAATTTTTAATTTAAGTGTACATATTATTATTAAATAAGTAAACTAATTTTATAAGAGTAGTAAATCAGCTAGATATCTGAAGATATTGAGAATAGTAGATATTTTAATATTTTTTTAAGAATGTTACATAGGTACTGCGGTTTTAATTAATTTTTAAGTAGGCTAATTCATTAATCATGTTTTGCACACTGGTGATTTAACTATGTCTACTCAATGTTTACTACTATTTGCTAAGAAAGTATACAATATAAGATCCCATAAAACTTGCAACAATAATTATTAAACATATAAGAATGTAATAAATCCTATTTAAGATTTGGACATTCGGCACAAGAGCGAGAAAGTAATAATAACAGATCTGTTTATAATATACAGGTTTCTATATTTAGAACACCGCTCCACACTTAGCATGTTTTATTTTATATACACGCAAATTATAGATAACTTGAATCGTATTCTTACCTTAATATCAATCCAGTTGTGATTTCCTTACAATTTGCGCCAAAAATTACGAAAGAAATCACAGAAAAAAACAAGTCAGTCCAAAAAACACTGCCTACACGTTTGTTTGTCAATCATATCAATGGAATTAAATTTGAAATTTATTTATAGTTGTATCAACGCGAACATGCAACTTTTTACACAATTCGGCTATATTAATCTGGTGAAAGTGCGAAATTCTGTAAAATTATGAATGCGTTACATTACACACTAGACGTCACTGTCTGCCGCAAACCGCAATAATCAACTGACATTTCATTTTTCGTCTGCCGTAAAGTCAAAAGCGATGTTGCCATTCCCCTCAAAAGATTTTCCTCAGTTGTACGAATAATGTAAAAAATATAATGCCAGGTGCATAAAACTTGAAAAAATTAATGTTTGATTTACATTTTCTTTTAAATATATTTGATTTGTAGCTTTTTTTTACATGGACAATAAGAGAGTCGGCCTTTAAAAAATAAAAGGAGGAGTACATTTGAGACATTTGTATTTACAGTTACTATAAATTTAGATAAATAAATTCATGCCAAACATAAAAATTACCCTATCTTTTTATGAAGAGTTTCCAATTACTAATTTGTAAGGCAAAAGTTTAATAAAATGGTAGCACTACGAGAATCCGTTCCTTCGTAGGCAAAAAATGTTCTAAGAAATCATTAATTATACTACCTACCGTAGTTTATTTAATATAGCTCGAATATTTGATTCTGTTTAAATTAAAAATAAGTTAAAAGTTTATAAAATCGTAAATAAATATTTTATTTACGCTACAAACTAAATATCATAGGGAATGAAATGTAGCGACATCTATTAGATGCAACAATAAACATTATTTTACAAAATCTCATCGAATCGTTCTTTCTGCGGTTCGCATGACCTATTTGCTAAGTTATGGGGGCAAGAAGCATTAACGTACTTGACTTTTTTAACGTACTGGAGTTTTAGCTCGTATCGTTGTCGCCATCCCAAGAATATCAAGTTCCGTTTTGCGACGGGCAAGGTTTACATATTGCACAATAGACTGTTTGTAATGCAAGTCAATGGGTAAATTTGATCTCGTGTTTCACCCTAGTTAAACATTTTCCCTTGATGTATGTAAATATTTCACAGAAACAGAGCCAGGCAATACATTCAAAACTAGCGAAAGCGAGTTACTTGTTAACATATTTTTTTATTACCTACGCTAGTGGAGTATCGTAACGTATGGAGTCTGGAGTAGTCTCTGGACATGAATTAGGACGACATAACTTTGTAGGTACGTATCAACAAACGAGGCGGGTTCCATAACCACTACACTATCAGAACTCACTCTCTCATTATCTAGGTACTTATTATATCAAGGACAAAACCAAATAGACAATTTTTATTCACATTGTTAACAAAATGAATATATTCGATAATTGCCGACGAGCTTTTCGTAGCGTTTAAGTAGATCTCTAAATCGACCATTGTTAGCTAGTGCCAACTTATTCGAATATAAGGTTGCCATTTATGAAATTAAAGTGTGTTATTTAAGCCTGTTTATCCTTTGAGGCAAATTAGTCATAGAGAGCTACATATTCATTGAAAGGATGTTTTTGTCCAGTTTAAACATAGGAATGAACGTCGCTGGTTACTTGGACAATATTATTATTATTATTATTATTATATGCTATAATGTGTACATCATTAGAAACTTTGCTTTTATCTAATTGTACAGTAATACTTAGTAGGTACAATAGGCGGCCTTATCGCTAAAAACGATTTCTTCCAGACAACCTTTGGATGCACATTATGTATGGAATTGTAGCGGTAGTTGTCCAATAGGTACCTATTGGACATTTACTCGAAGAACATTTGTTGAATTTTTGTGTAAGTTTAATTGACATGTGCTTCTTCCGATTTCTCACGACAAGCAATCTTTTTTTTATTAAGTATCACTAATGTTTTAAGTTATTCGCATGATCTTGGTTTATTTATGTACCTTCCTATTTAGGCAATGGAAAAAAAAAGTATAAGTTAGGCACTTTTAATTAATGAAAGGGATCATAGATTAATCCCCTTTTGATCGAGTTACCTTAAACGCAAGATGCCAATGAAGGCGTTATACCATTATGTACGTACCTGTGTGAAGGAACTTTAATATGTACGCACTGAAATTATTGGGTATTAGGACCAATGAAAGACGTGAGTTCATAAACTAATTTGTATATTATTAGTTATTATTTAATAGGAGAGGTGTGTGTTCACTCTCGCTCAATACAGGCGGGATACTACGGGATACTAACTAGTAACCGAGCTGGTATTTGTATAAAAAGGTTCTTAAGAAGGGACTCTAAACCACTTAAGTGGGACGGATATATTTTTGTATATTCCAACACGCCCCCTCAAAAATAAATCCTTTTTCTAAAATAAATTATCTTATAAAACAATTACACAATAATAATATCACACACCTTCCTTCTCTGGGAGTATAATCATATTTGGTTCACCATTCGATGCGCAGGATTAGGGAAAACCCAGAAAAACCTAATCAAACCAAATCATTAATAATTATTTTCTTAATTAAAATTAAGTTCTACATAATTCATAACTATTTACACATTTTATAAACTGTGTAACCCTTAGTTCCTTTATGTATTGAAGATTGTATCCTTACATTACTTCGAGATTTTCTCTCATCTCAGTAAAACGAAACGTCGGTAAAGGCTTGGTTAGGATGTCAGCTTATTGATTACCTGTGGAAACATAAATAATTTTAATAACATTATTTTTACCAATTCTCTGGAAAAGTGATACTTCTCAATGTGTTTTGATCTTTTGTGACTCGTAGGATTATTTGCAATGTTTAGATACCAATTATTGTCCTAATATATATAGGAATCGCATTTGGTATTTTTATATTATTACTGGTCACTAAGGATTTTAACCATAATACTTCTCTAACAGCTTCATATAAAGCCATATACTCTGCTTCAGTAAATGAAGCGGCCACTGTGAGTTGCCTCTTTATGTTCCAGCATATTGTACTTTGTTCAAATAATTTAAACAAATAGCCACTTGTACTTTTACGGCCTAATTCATTGCTTCCCCAATCCGAGTCAACAAAGTCACTAAGAATGTCACTTTAAATATCACTTCGCACAGAATTATGATAAGTTAAAATTCCCATCCATAGTCCCTTTCAAGTATCGTAGGTAAGTAATAAAATTAAATATCCTTTTAAATATATAACCAAAGTGTGGGATTGTTTTTGTTAGCAAATCTACTCAAGATGTTGATGCTAAAACTTAAATCAGGACGAGTGCATACCTTATTATACGTCAAGCATACTTTTAGGTTTTTACAAGGGGCATTTATGGTCTCACTTGAATTTAAAGAGGTCTATTCTATTTTGGTTTCTAAAGGCGTTTTGACAGTTTTATAGTCACTCATGTTGAACTTTTCTAAAAACTATTTTTATCTATATTTCTTGGTCTAAAGTGATTTTGTTTTTATACTTTTGCACTTTTATTTCCAAGAAACCCAGAAACAACGACGAACGAGTTTCGTTTAAGTGTACCATTTTAAATTTGTTCACTTAATAATTTTTCAAAACTATTTATGGTATTTATATTAGCTGTCGATATTATAGATCATCGACTTAAAGTACAACATAAATGTTTTTAAGAATATCACCCGCACCTAAAATATAAATATAGCGGTCAGCTGATGAGTAGGTATCAAAAACCTTTCTTAATTAAAGATTGTACAAAAATTTGAAACCAACAACGGGCAAACTGTTACATACAACGATTTATTTAATTTGCAAATTGAACTATTAATTGAATTTGCGGTACCTTTAGGAATTATCATAATATGTATATATGTATATACTTATCCTTCCTTTAATTTTCATTTAAAAATGCTGTTATTACATCCATATGGTGGAGTAATAAATTAAACTGATTTTCAAAAGCTATTAAAAATCGGCAACTAGGAATTCTTGCAACTAGTGCAAAAGTTTCATATACCTATTGTTGACTGAAACCACTGGCTACTAAACGAGCTTTATATTTTTCTCAACGGATTTTAAAACTCATTTTTATTGAAAATAGATAAAATTTCTATGTTCCGGTTTTTGAACTAATGTCCAGGTTTCATTATTAATTAATGCTTTAATTGCCTCATTGATAGCATTTTTAAAAAATTCTTTATCATTCCTGGACTCAATTTCTTTCTATGGTGTAGATATTTTGCATAGTAAAGAGTATGCGTACAGCAAATAGTTCATTAGAACTATCATCTGCTTTTTATTATAAGATACAGCAGGTAAGTTTTTAATTCGCTCATTTTGTCTATAAAGTCATTTTATTTCGAGATAAAGTCATCTTATTTTGCAATGTAGAGCCATCTGTTTTATTTACAGATTTATGTTTTGCAATGAAGAGCCATCTGTTTCACTTACAGATTAATATTTGAGCCATATCTGTTTTACTTACAGATTTATATTTTGAAATGAAGAGTCATCTGTTTTACTTACAGACTTATATTCTGAGCCATATCTGTTTCACTTACAGATTTATATTTTGAAATGAAGTGCTATCTGTTTCACTTACAGACTTATTAGGTGGTGGACCTAATGATACAGGTATTTCCTCAGTTTATTTACACGGTTTGTCTTCGACAAACCTGTCAGAGTTATCCGAGTTAACGCAATTTTTAAGCTTCACTCGAACAGGCCTTAAATGGCCTACTTGACAAGAAATTAATCTCATCAACTATCACATCTCTGACTTTTACAAACTGCTCGTTATCCACATCCCACACCTTATAACAATTCGGTTCATAACCAATTAATATCCCTTTTAAGGATTTTTCATCGAACTTGGATTTTCTAGTATATTTGAAAATAAACAGGCGAACCGAAAATCTTTAAATATTTTACTTGTGGCTTTTTTATTATGCCACAATTCAAATGGTGTGTTAAACGTTTTCAGTGCTTTCGTGGGGCTCATATTTATTAAATATTGTAGCTGTCAACACAGCCCCCACCAGAACGTTTTATCTAATGGAACACCAGATACCATGGCACGACTTCGTTCTGTTTTATGTTCTAATTATTCTTTCAGCAATCCCTTTTAATGCAGGGGCATGCGGCACTGTTATGTGGTAACTTATACCCTTTTGCACATAATACTTTTTCATTTCACAAAAAATCACCACCATTATTACAATATAGATTGACAATTCTCGAATTAAAATGAGCTTCACATTTATTGCTACATAATCTTTTAACGTTATAAAACTGTCTGATTTATAAGACACTGAATATGTAGCGCAGTAGTGTGTGTATTCGTCAACAAAAAAAAATACAAAATACTTTTGCAGTCAAGTGTTGTAGGAGTTAAGGGACCACATAATCTGTTTGCACATTAAATAGAGGTCGTTTTATAATTTTAAATTTTAATTGATTAAATGGCAGACATGCTTGTTTCCATTTATACAAGCTTCACGTTCGCTTCATTATTTGGTGTAATATGACTTATCAGTTCACTATCAGAATAAATTTGTTTGTTTTTTTTTGCACAAACTTAGATTTACCAATATGACCAAGTCTTTAATGCCATAATTCATAATTATTGTTTACGACTCTATTTATTGAGCTTTTAGTGTTCAAAGCACATTTTCAAGCATAAAAATAATTCTTATTAAATTGTTCAAGACTTACCCTTTTTGTTACCATCTTACCCATGTTGATTATTTTCACACCATCGTCATTGTCAAAAACGACGGTCATACCTGCTTTTATTTGTATTTGTATTTTCTTTACCGACTGCAGTAGGATTTCTTTATATATATCCCAATTCGCTGGTAACCGGAATGTTACTCTTTTTCGTTGCTCTTATGTATGTGCCGTTTTGCGCAATTGAGATATTTATTGTTGATTATCCAGTTCTATATAGTTTCGTGCGAGATCTTCTCATTTTGCTTGTCGCTTGTGTATTCATAATCTCCGACCATAAAAGCGAATCCTGAAGTATTTGGATCCTTAGAATCAGTGATATTTATAGATTGAACGGTTCTAGGCCTGTTATCATAATACTGTTTTGCCTTTTTGTTATAGAAACAGTCCCTTCTAAAGTGGCCTTTTCGTCCGCAATGCTGACAGTTTATGTTGTTATTTGATTTGTTTTTGGAATTGAATTTGTTCTTATAAAATTTTCTTCGATTTAACTTCCCTTTTGAATATCCATTATGGCTAATACTAGCAGAATTTGATGTTGCTTGTAGAATTTTCATGCTAGTGTCACGTCTCTCATTTGTCAATTTTATTTCGTGATCAAGAAGCCGGGTTTTAACAAATGTTAAAGTTATGTTATCTTCTGCCAAAGTCTCAATGGCTGTAACGACACCATTATAACTGTTAGGTAGAGTCATAAATAGGTGTGTTACCTTATCTACTTCCTCTAATTTGGCACCTGCAGCAATTAATTCGGTTAACAAATCGTCAAATTCTCGGAAATGATTTATTAATGAGATTTCTTCTTTTAACTTAAAATTCAATAACTTTTTCCTCAAAGCTAATTGAGTTGCTATGCTTTTTCTTTCGTAGATAGAGTCTAGCTTCTTGAAAATGTCTCTCGCAGTATTTTCTTCATTTGTAAGTCCTATTAAAGAATCCGAAAGATACTCTATTATCGTATTCTTAGCGATCCTCTGCCGTTTGTTCCACTCGCTGTCCGGTTTTTCAGGAAGTCCTTCATCGATTACACTTAGCACATCAAGTTCATTTAGTAAATTACGCATTCTAAGTTTCCATATGCTATATTTCTCCCCGTCAAACGGTTTAATATTTCTTTTCATATTTAATTTGTCCATTGTATTAAATTACTAAATCTCACTTGATATTAAATTGATATCAAAATACTTTAATTAAACAACACAAGTATTTACGCACATAAGTGTTCTTTTTATTTAAAACTAAACACTATTTATTTAGTCTAATTCACTGGGCCCATAACCTATTGGGTATTAGGACCAATGAAAGACGTGAGTTCATAAACTAATTTGTATATTATTAGTTATTATTTAATAGGAGAGGTGTGTGTTCACTCTCGCTCAATACAGGCGGGATACTACGGGATACTAACTAGTAACCGAGCTGGTATTTGTATAAAAAGGTTCTTAAGAAGGGACTCTAAACCACTTAAGTGGGACGGATATATTTTTGTATATTCCAACAGAAATAAATCAATTTTAAGGTAGATTTAGACGTAAGTATAAACTTTTTGTAGGAATGGAGCTGTTACTGGTAGGTACCTACTAGAAGTTTTGTACCTACCCACCTACTAAGAAGTACAAAAAAAAAACAAAGTCTATCTCAAACTTCCTCCTTGAGTCCACTGTTCATAAAGGATTTTCAATGTATTTTTATGTTATGTTGCTCAATAGCGCAAGAGTTGATCACCTCAGCGGTTTCTAGCGAGCGTCCGTGTGGGTCCAGTACGGTTGCTGGCAGATGCGGTGGTTGCGCCAGCGGCTCGTAGCAGCATGCAACAGCGACAACAGCAAAGAATACTACCAACAGCGAAAATATTATGTGGACGAAATCACAAGGCAAAAGGTAGAGAAAGAAATCGGAATTGTAAAATATGCGTAATTGTATAATATACAAGTACCTACCTAATGGCCGTCAAGATCAAGATTAAGGTAAAATCATCCTATACGTAAAAGGGGCGCCGTTGTTGCGGTATCTGTTCGCTAAACAGTTGCTAACATCAAGAAATGTTTTGGCTGAACGCAGCTAGCAATTCGAATGATACAAACTACCTACGTATAAACTTTTGCTCTTTTATGATGAAAGCATTGGGAAAACTTTCGTAAAATGAAAAATCCGGCATAGCAGAATATCAGTCTACTGTCTGCGAAGTGTAAAATATAGAGAGTGCAGTTTGTTTCGGGTCAGAGCAAGATTAGTGGCTCAAAGAGTTTTGTTTTAGATAGAATAGTAAAGTTTATTGCACTTTTACCATACGTCTACACTTGTACCTACACCAATGTATTTTGATATTATTTATAGACCTAATACGAGTGGAATGGCGATTCTTGTGACTATCGAATCCCCAGAGCCATATTAATAGTCTGGTACCATTTAAAAAGAATTGAAATTTAAAAAAATTATAATGATCTGTAGGGAACAGATTGCTTTGCCCTATATGAATTTGAACTCTGCAATCATTCTTACACTATCTATCTACTTATAACATTGCTTGACATTTTATTTTCCTTACAATACTTGCCACACTAAAGAAAAATCCCATAATCACCGTTCACTGCACAATTTCTATATTTTCTTTATGTAAACCTAAGACTACGAAATTCCTGTCCTTCTTGTCCGTGTGAACCCGAATCTCTCAGGAAACAGAATTCCGTCCGTCCGTCTCATTAGATATGAAGTGCAAGTGATGAGTGATGAGTGTAGATAGAAATAACAATTAAAATTTATAGGTATTTCGTGGATTGTTTTTACAAATGCTGGCAGTAGGTACCGAGGGTTGACCAATGAAGCAAAAATACAAATACAAACAAAATAGGTCAGAACCAGATATAGTTACAACCTGAAGTAGGTACATTAAGAAGTGTACAGGTAAAGCACAAGACTTTAAAAAGAACTAGTCCTATGTCGTCTGTTTGTTTGTTTGGAACGATTTAAATGAAAATCTACGTTACTCATTTAAAAAATTCTTTCACCTTTAGAAATGAATTAATTGAGCGGGTAACGGCTATACTTTAATAAGTTTAGTACTTATAGTTTGCCAGTCATTTTCAGAATTTTATTATTTTAAGCGCCTTCGTAAATTAAAATTATGCAAAGCGACACTATTGCTTTGCTATTTTCCATAGGAGTTTGTTGTGAAATCGAATGAAACTTTGATACCGTAGCGAAGCGAGAGCGGACCTCCAGTCTCTAAATACAAGCAAAGTCATGGTTTTCTTCTCTTTTACTCCGCTAACTTCATCTCAACTATACGTAACGGATTTTGATGCAGTTTTATTATTGTTTATAGAATTTCTATCGGAAGGCTTAGTGTAGATCTCAGAATGATATTAGGTTATTAGGTTAATACCTACTTATTGTTCTGAGATGTAGATACATGTAGATGTAGAAGATTTGTGCGCAGACGTAAGTAATTTGTAAATGCATTTTAATAAAAGACAATGCTATGAAATAACACTTTATTAATTTAGACTACCATGCGACGGGCATTACGTTTAAACATTTTGCAGTCAAATGCCTTTTTCTGCGTATTAACATCGACTACAACAAACAGACGATGCGCACTCTTTGATAGAACTACGTATTTCAGACTCGAGATACCGTCCGCTATAAAACCCATAGTAGCTGCTTTCAAGTTATTTCTGAAACAAACATATTTTGAGTAAGAACCTTTTTGCAAATATATTGGGTAGGTACCTACGGCTTCTAATCTTAGTACCTACCTACTCGACTAGAGGCAAGAGCATTTCTTTAGGCGAAATATGAGATTACGAATAATTAGGCAAGATTTATATGCTCTATTTGAAAACCCGTGAAATAGCTACCTAGGTAATTAGTTTACCATTATAAAGTTTGAGGATGCCTTTCATGGGCATGGTTTAGTTAGCCACTGTTTATTGTCTCTATGCACTGCAAGCTATGAAGGTGTTTGCAAAAAGATTTTTATTTTTCTTTCTTTTTTCTAGCATTGGTCGCAGATCTGCCAGTCCAAATATGTTATGAAGTAGGTAGTCACCTACCAGTTCAAATATCCAATCTAAGATTAAAGTTAGAAATTATTATGTAAATTCTGGTGCAGAGAAACGGTTGATATAACGTCTTTTTCAATGGCAAAGACGCCTTAGGGAAAATATCAACCTTTAAGTAAGTACGTAGATCATAGATGATAAATAATAACACGTGTAACTTGTTCTAATTAATTTAATTACCATTGAATACCTCAAAACCGCAGAATGTTATTACATTACGATGTATTATTAGATTCGGTGTTGGATTAATTTGCGATATATGTATATAAGTATGTAGCATTATATTAATGTATCTAAGACTGCTGCGACTACTATTACTTAGGTACCATTTCGCCTGTAAACAGGACGATTATGAGAAAAATCCCTAATATTAATTACACAAACCAGCCAGTAGAGTAAATACGTCTTAGAGCTTAGAGCTTAGGACTGGTGTGATAAATACCTGCACATACATATTTTAGCTCACTGACGCCCGCTATTAGAAAAGGCCTTTCCAAAAGTGTTTTGGTTCGTTGCCGTAATTAATACGCTTGGCACGTGGTCTAGCGATCGCTGTGGTAGCAATCTATTACAGGATATTTTGTTTAGGTACTACGACCCCGATAAGTTGTGATGATTTGATGGACGTTTCTGTACTCTGTAGACTGATTGCGCTAGTGAAGTATGGTACATGCACACTACTACTTCTCGTCTACCAAAAAATATTACAAACTATAAAAAAATACTGGCATATTACTTTTGTTTTTAATTTTCTTTAACTATCGTGGAGCTGATTTGCCTCGGCAGACTTGGACAAGAGTACCTACACTATCTCCAAATTACACGTCAATAGTTCCATCTCATGAAACACCGCGCACTGAAATTTGCCATCTATCTCACTTCTTCAAATCCTGCGTTGTAAAAGCGACCCTTGATAAATCTATAATTGCCTGGAATACAAAATGTTATTCTGATATAAGATTCCTTATACCAAGCATCCACGGATTAAATGCTTAATTAAATCACATCCTTTCACTGTATTAAGCTGAAAATGTACTCATTGCAATCTAAAGAGTTTCCCATAGTCACCCGGCGTGGCAGATGAATTGGCGACCGCTTTAGGGTGATATTCAGAGTGCGGTAACGCTGCAGCCCATAGTTTGGTCTTCCATTAGTATCGACTAATGGAACCCATGGTAAGAGATGGGATACTTCCACAAGACCTAATGGGCAATTAACATGAAATAACAACATTACGGATATCAAACTTAAAAATATAATCAACGTCATTTACGTGACTGCTCGATAATAAAAATCTGGTATTCAATTTGTTGTGCCATCAGGAATGGGTGAGTGTTGTACAAAAATATAGGTACTAAAGTACCTTTCTCGACGTCTGAAAATTGGGTCGGTAGAAAAGTGAATAGAACGCAAGATGTCCACTTATGATAAATGACGAAATAGTAAAATCCTTATAATTACATCGGTAATTGCGTCATGTTTACAAGCGAAACGATGTAAGTAGGTACGTACGTAGGTACCTACTACTTTCTCTACTCAACAACAGGCTCTACGAAACTAAATTTGGTACTGCAAACCCAGCCCATAACCGGATTTATCCAAGTTTGTCATTGATGGTCACGTTAAGGAAATCAACAAATCACACTTAGGTATTAGAGCTTATTGTCAGACGTTCTACAAGTGCAGCCTGTAGTTCAATTATACTCAGAGATCGTTTAATGCTCTGCGTGTCCAATATAATAATGGGTTCAGGATGTTATTGAGGCTGCCTCGTTTTTGTAGTGCCTTATTTTTTTTTTGCTTGTTTGCTGAAGTAAGAGTTGACGGATTTTATGCCATCATACGTAAGAGGTTAGTGTCAATGATAAGCAGGGTGCGAGGCAGCACTAATAGCATCCTGAAAGTCATTGCAGATTGTAACGTATGTAGGCATAAGCTTTTTACTGTACCGGTGTACCCCAGTCTTATAATAAAGCGAGTAAAGAACGGTCGTGTGTTTTACTGCGCTAAGCATTATTAAGTACTCACATATACTTCAGTGGCGACGAGGACTAAAAACACTTCACGCGTGGAAATTATTTGCTAGTTTTGTAGTTCAATTTAGTTAGTTTATTTGTAGATTGTAAAGTGACTATAGGAGTGTATTATTATTCTACAAAATGACCATCGGCAAAATAGGACCGTTTGATCTTGAAAAGGACAACTGGGAGGCGTATATTGACCGATTGGAACAATATTTTGTAGCTAATGAAATAAAACCTGAGATACAAGTGGCTACATTGATCACGGTAATAGGGAGTGAAACTTACGAGCTAATGGTAAATTTATGTACACCTGATAAACCCGCCAAGAAGACTTATGAGGAATTAGTGGCATTAATGAGGGGCCATTTGAATCCAAAACCGAGTAGGTTGGCTGAAAGGTTTAAATTTAGGCAACGGGTTCAATATAGGAACGAATCCGTGGCTGCGTATGTAGCTGAGTTAAAGAAATTAAGTAAACACTGCGGCTTTCAAGATTTAGCAGAATACCTTAGGGATCAATTTATATGCGGCTTATCTAATGAAGATATTCGCCAAAAATTATTTGCTGAAGATGACAGTATAACTTTCGACAGAGCCTTTACAATAGCGATGTCCATGGAAGCAGCAGAATCGAATGCAGCATTGGTCGAAGGTTGTACCAGAAACAAAAATTCAGGTGACAACATACCAAACGACACGTCAATAAATTTCATGGAACGGAGTAAAAAAATCAAGAAGGGCCAGAAGGTTATCACGCAAACACCACTTGTTCCAGCCGGCGGCAGCGGTAGTGGTCCAAGCGGCATAAGCGGAGCGAATAGAGGTAATTACCGGGCGAACACCAATCGATCAAGCGCATTAAACTCGGATCACAAATGTAACGTGTGTGGTGGCACTCACGAAGAACTTACGTGCAAATTCAAAATGTACGTATGTAGAATGTGCAACAAGGACGGACATTTAAAAAGAATGTGCCCAAAATTGCGAGAAGGTACATCTCTGCATAATATGCATCATCATACAGTAGATAATCAGGGCAGCGACAGCGACGAGGTAAAGTATTATAATAATTATTCCATAAGAACAAATTCAAAATCACAATTACTTGGACCATTCACTGTAAATGTTTATGTTGAGAGCTGTTTATTGAGCATGGAGATTGACACGGGCAGTGCTATATCGTGTATAAGTTATAGTTGTTACAAAAACTTCTTTGTTCATTGTAATCTAAAACCGAGTAATTTAGAATTACGATACCTTACAGGCGAAACAGTGACGCCTGTCGGTAAGATTGAAGTCAATGTGAAATTTAAAACCATATCAAAAGTGTTAGATTTGTACGTGATAAAAAGCGGTATGGCTAATTTATTAGGTAGATGTTGGCTCAAGGAGTTAAGTATACCTATACCAACATGCAACGTTCTTAAAATAGATAGATTAAACAATGTTTTTGACGTAAGGGAATTCAGTTCCAGGTACTGTGAAGTTTTCAAGGAGGGCTTGGGACGTTTCACCGGTGGGCAAGTAGGATTTCGCCTGCGAGAGGGAGCACGGCCCATATTCCTGCGCGCCCGGCCACTCGCCTATGCGCTGCGGGAGCCGGTTGAACGTGCGCTCGATCAGATGGTGCGAGACGGTATCATCACGCCGGTCTCCACGTCGGACTGGGCTACACCTATTGTACCGGTAATGAAAAAAGATGGTACCATAAGAGTATGTGCAGATTTTAAAATGACGTTGAATAAGTGTTTAGAAGTGGACCATTACCCTTTGCCTAAAGTAGACGACTTGCTTACAAAATTATACGGTGGGGAAAAGTTCACAAAATTAGATTTATCACAAGCGTATGCACAATTTGAGTTAGATGAGTCAAAAAGGTATACAGTTATAAATACACACAGAGGTTTATTTATGTACAATAGATTAATTTATGGATTAGCATCTAGCCCGGGTATTTTTCAACGTAAGTTAGAGCAGCTTTTTGCTGACATGCCTCGAGTAGGCATCTTTCTAGATGACATTATTGTTACTGGAGTAGATACGCCTACGCATTTAAATACATTACATGAAGTGTTTGAGAGATTACGGCAGTATGGCTTGAGAATAAAGAAAGAAAAATGCACATTTTTCGCAGATACTGTAACATACTTAGGTTTTGTAATAAGTAAACAAGGTGTTCATACATGCTCAGAGAAAGTAAATGCAATTAAAAAGGCACCTATACCTACAAATATTATGGAATTACGTTCGTTTTTAGGGTTGGTCATGTACTACGCCAAATTTGTGCCAAATATAAGTACTATTCTAGAGCCTTTATATAGATTATTAAAAAAAGATGTCAGGTATGAATGGAATGTAGAGTGTAGTCAAGCGTTTGATAAAGTGAAGCATCTGTTGGTATCTAGTAGAGTGCTAGCTCATTATGCCGCGGAGTTGCCTCTTGTACTAACGACTGACGCGAGTAGTGTAGGCATTGGCGCTGTCATCTCACATATCTGTCCAGAAGGAGATGAGCGACCGGTAGCTTACGCGTCACGTGTACTTAACACAGCTGAAAGAGCATACTCATAAATTGAGCGCGAAGCTTTAGCTATAATTTATGGTGTACGTAAATTTCACCAATATCTATACGGGCGGAAATTTATATTAAGAACGGATCATAAACCATTAGTCACTATTTTTGGCGATAAAACAGGCATACCTGTCATGGCAGCTAGTAGGATACAACGTTGGGCAATAATTTTAGCAGGCTATGACTATACAATAGAATATGTGCGTAGTCATAGAAACGCCGCAGATGCCTTGTCTCGACTTCCAGTAGATAAAGAAAAACAATTGAATGAGGAATGTACCTATTTAAATTTCGTTCAGCATTTTTTACCAATTACGCGGGAAAACGTAAGAGATAGTACATCCAAAGATAGCATTTTAATTAAAGTTATAAATTTTATAAAAACCGGATGGCCTAATAATTGTAAGGAAAATGACTTAAAAGCTTATTTTGTAAGACGGAATGAGCTATACCTAGACAGAGGATGCGTAGTTTGGGGATATCGTTTAGTGGTACCAAGTAAGTTAAGAGGCCCTGTATTACGAGAATTGCATATAAGTCATTTAGGTATAGTCAAAATGAAAAGTCTTGCGCGTAGTATTGTGTGGTGGCCTGGTATCGATCACGATATTGAAACAACTTGTCAGGAATGTGTAACATGTTGCCTAGAAGGAACAACACCTCCGAAGGCGCCGCCACAGCCGTGGCCTTATGTTGCAGATCCATGGTCGCGTTTACATGTAGATTTTTTGGGACCATTTCAAGGCAAAACATTTTTAGTAATTATAGATTCTACAAGTAAATGGTTAGAAGCATTTTTAATGCCACGAACCACAGCAAGTGCAGTGGTGAAAGTACTTCGCACTACCTTTGCACGCTTTGGTTTGCCCAAGGAAATAGTCTCCGACAACGGCCCACCATTTTCGAGTAGGGAATATCAAGACTTTATGAATAATAACGGCATTAAAGTAACATTTACACCAATATACCACCCTGCTTCTAATGGTGCAGCGGAAAATGCTGTAAACTTTGCAAGCGAGCTATAAAAAAGTCAATACGTGACGGGATAGATTTAGATGAAGCATTACAGACATATCTTTTGATGTACAGAAATGTAGAACACAGTTCTACTGGCGAGTCACCGGCTATGCTATTACAGCGAAGAAAATTAAGAACTAGGTTAGAATTACTAGGCGAGGATAGGCAGGTAGAAGCTAGAATAAACAATGCTCAGCGTAAACAAGTATCGAATGCAGGCGGAACTGATAGACACTTTCAGACAGGTGACCCGGTGTGGGCTCGCAGTTATACAGGAGAGAAGTGGTTTGGTGGTACTGTCACAGACAAAGTTGGCTCTCGTAATTATGTAGTAGGTAAGGAAGGTGGTCCCTTCTTGAAAAGACACGTCAATCAAATAAAAAAGAGAAGGAGCAGTTACGGGGTACCATCTGTAGATAAAATGATTTCATCACCGGCAACTAGATCCGCTGTGGAGATTTCGGAGGGTGAAGATATAAGGGATATAGAACCTGATAAGCAGGACATGGGGGCTAATTTATCCGAGTCGAGCGCACAGGAATCTGGGTCTCAAGAGGGAACATTAGGTACAGTGGGTAACCCACAGCTTGGAATTTGTGCAGAAAATCTTGGTGATAAAACTCCTGTGCCGGTGAGTCGTCCCAAAAGAGTAATAAAACCAGTTATTAGATATGGTTTCGAAGAATAGATTTTGTATCGATTTAATAATACAATAAGTACATACTAGACATAAGTATAGTTATTATATAAATGTAATGTAGACTATAAGATGCTTATTTGTAGCAAAATTGTTTATTAATAGTTATGAATATTATATTATGTTAAGGTAGTTACTAAATAAGGGTGGAGGTGTAACGTATGTAGGCATAAGCTTTTTACTGTACCCCAGTCTTATAATAAAGCGAGTAAAGAACGGTCGTGTGTTTTACTGCGCTAAGCATTATTAAGTACTCACATATACTTCACAGATAAGCAGGATTCCAATATCCTAAATGCATATATTCGTGTTCAGAAACGATAATGTAACTTGTCTATCTATTTTTATGTATAAACAACAAATTGTAATATAGTCAATATCTTTCACTCTTTATATGGCCAGTCTAAAATTAATATTTATTGTTATTATTATTGCAGCTGAATTTCATCACAAGCCAGAGAATAAACGCTAAACTTTGCATGGATTTCTCACGAGTCACGACTATTTTCCGCAATCGAGAAACCAAAAATTGCAGGTAATTTTTACCGTATTAGCGAAGTGCACGCGATTCTATGATAACTAGTAAAAAGAAAAGGGTACATACCAATACGGAACTATGATGGCAACCTTGTCATTTGTAGAGTCACCCTCTTTCATAACATCTAATTTAGTAAGACCTAAAATAGGAATTTACAATAAGACAGTCTCCTTGGTTCGGGAGAACTTTAAATAGACTACGACGCAGAAGTTTTGGGTTTCCTCGGGCCGTGTAAATTGATATTGGGTTTACCTGTCGAAAAATCTCAGTACTATCCTAGAGACCTGGAGAGAATTGTGCCCCGTGAATGCTGGACTTAAGCCTCTGTCAAAGGTAGAAGTTTGCCATACTTAGTTATCACTTATCACATTTGGCAATCGGACTGGTGACCGCATTAATATGATATTTACTTAGTGCGTCCGTAGGATATATACCTACATCTAAGATGAGCTCCCTGTTACTTGATATTCCCTAAATCGCTGCTACGACACCTATAGGAGGCGGTGGAGCTCTTCTTTCTAAATTGAACACCATACGTCCATAGCTAAAATAATTAAATAGATAAATATCGGATGTAGCTCGCAGAGTTACTTCACTGAAGTGACAATGGGCAGGACACCTAGGTCGCAGAGCTGATGGGCGTTGGAGTAGAAAGGTTCTAGATTAGCGACCATGAACGGGAAGGCCGACGACCTCATAAGGGTGGCGGGAAACCGATGAATGATGGCAGCTTACGCGAAAATTGGGACAAGCGTACCTATGCTCAGCAGTGGACGTCTTTTGGTTGATATAATGATGAAGATGATGAGACAAATATCTTACCATAAAGTTTCTTTCTAACACAAACCGTTGATGACAGCCGTGTGCGTTGTGTTGTTAACTATAATAAGTATATTAATAAAATAAATAGGTAGGTACTATTCAAGCTAGGCCCAAATAATATTATTAAATAACAAGAGTCCCATGCCTCTACTGTTATTATTCGGCAATTTTCCAACAAGCACCTCACTGCCCATATAATTTTCAATAACCGATCTTGTTGTTAATAATTCATCTGTAACAATTTTTAAAGAATATAGCTTTAGTAATAAGCACTAGTTGTTATGCAAGGTTCTTTTTACATTCTCGCGTTTTTGGATACTGCTCTGCGTCCGTAGATCAAAGCGCAATGTCTACAGTCTAACAACTTCACTGAAGAAATAAACAACATACAACATACGCTACGAAACCATACTACCACACTATTTGTATGCTACCGTCGCCATATTACATACCATATAGGTATCGTTTCTCGATAGGTATTCGTCGTGCTTAAGTTTAGGAGGACCGGTAGGACGGTGCAGTTGCAATTCAACATTTAAACTTCAAATTTTTTGATCGTAGCGCATAGGTAGACGTTTCAAGTTTTATCCCGCGCAAATTTTAAACAAGCGCACCGTCCTGCCCAAACGTTAGAATCTTCTTAGAATCCACAACCGAGTGTCTTTGAATAATTTTTATGAGATTTTAGCATAACGAGAATCTAGGTAGGTACTTACTAAATAAAAAATATTCTCACCTCCTCGATTCATTAATACTTTCCCAGCTTTAGCTTTCCATTCACCAGACAACCGGATATAATTTGTAATAACAAAATGCATAGATATTAATATCAAAAATGCTGTAATCCAATTTTTGTAACACCTTTTCCTCCGTTCTGATTTACTCTGAAGACACTTTGGAAGTATAGGTCGGCGGAGAGTACCTTTTACTGGTTTGAGACGGCAAATTTTTGGAACCGTCATTTTTTGGTTACTTTAATGGTTGATCTGTTTAACAGCAGTGTTATTTATATTTTGTATGCAGTTTATAACCAATATTTTTAATAATTGCCTTCTAAATTCACTAGCGAGGTAGTGAAGGTACGGGTAACCTAAAGTTAAAAAATTCATTTGCACTTTTTAGACGACAAAGGGCACAAATTAAATAGACAGAAATAAAATCGATAAGTACTAGGTATTACGTGCAGATTTGGTTTAAATATCGTTACAATTTTAATAATAAATGTGATAAAAACTTCTTAAAACATTAGTCGCGAAAATGAGTGAAAATAAATATGACAGTATTAAAGTATATATTTTTCTTAACTATGGATTTCTCTTTGATGCATAAATAACATTATGTGACGAAGTAGGTCAGCAGGTAGAACGATAGCTGATAACGTAAATTTTGATAAGTCCATGCAAGGAACTTATAGGATCCTTGTGTTCATGGTTTTAATAGAAAAAGGGTGCAAGTGAAAAAATAGTTATACGCCTGCATAAAAGTTATCATTAAAATAAAGCAAATTGAGAGAAAATTTAACTACCTACTAAAGTTTTGTCACATACAGTGAAATTCTTTCAAATTGGCACTATTTATATTATTTTCTGAATCAAAATACTCGCGACCATTTTCGCGCCTATCTCAATTTATAAGAGACTAGCGAACCCGACAGACGTTGTCCTGTATTAATTATTATCTAATTTTTCGCGAAATTTTCTTAATTTTTCTCTTATAAGAACCTTCTCCTAACAATAACAAACACAACAAAAAAAGAATTAACGAAATTGATCTAGCCGTTCACGCGTGATGTCATGACCAAGGGAAATAGGGATTAATTTTTTTATATATTTATAAGATAATACCTATTTGAAAAAAAAGACAGCTTCATTCTTTTTATAAAGCATTGAGAGTGTGAGGCATGGGATAAAACAGAGTTACTATTATTTAAGTGAAACTTCGTAATGTGGAAATTGAAATAGGAAGGGGTAGAAATTTATTTTTAGTGAACTCATATTGTTTCTATATGACAAACTTTATTAACATTGCTTACAATTCACAATTCTCTTTCTCTCTGGTCTTGGTACAGACTAAGTAGAGAACAAGTTGTCTACGCTAGTAGTCAACTTGTTCCCTACTTAGTGTGTGGTAGACGGAGTTTATTGCTTTAGTCCTTGTTCTGAGGACTATAAGTACAATAATACTATTACTGTCACAGTCTTAGCAATAAAATACTGTGCAACTGTCCTGTTCCCTAATGTGAGAATTGCCCTTTATAAAAAAATCACTTTTAGTGTAAGGGCAAGATTCACAGACCGCACTTTGACTTTACTTTGATGCAAAGATCTACTTTGTACCAAAAATATGTTTGAATATGAAGTTGAAAGTAATCTTCGGCAATACAAAGCTTACTTTGGGAAGGTGCCTTTGCTGTAAAGTAAAGTCACGATTGTGAATCTGGGCCTAAGATACATATTTTTGGTACAAAGTAGATCTTTGCATCAAAGTAAAGTCAAAGTGCGGTCTGTGAATCTTGCCCTCACACTCAGGATGAATAACTCCCTTAATTTAGTATCACACACCACATTCTTAGTCGCCAACGAGAATATCACACACAGTAGACGTAAGTATACCCTAATTTAAACGATTTTATTTATTGCTCTTGTATTACTGAACTTACTGAACGTTTACTTTCTTAGCTGAAAAGAAACTGTGCTCCATATTGTGTGAGGCTCGTGAGGATATACCTACTTATGGTCTTTGTTTACATTGAAAGACTCGACAGAGAATACAAACGCATAGTTTCGTAATAATTGACGCAGATTTATTTTGCAGAATTTTATATTGTGCGTAGCTACGATACGTACATAAAAGCGTACGTAACTAAGATATCATACGATATCTCTCTATTACCTAACCAGCTTTCTGTGGTGCTGTTTCACCCACGTCTTTGCATACTGCTCTGCTCCCGTCGCCAGTAGCGTGATGTTACATGGTTTAGGTATAGCCTTCTTCGAGGTAATAAGCAAAAAGAATTTTTCAAATCCGGTAGTTCCAGAGATTAGTGCGTTAAAACAAACAAACATACTCTTTAGCTTTATTATAATATAGTAGATATAGATATTTACACTTTTTTTGTATTTTTGAATAATGTAATAGCAAGTAAATTAAAATAATGTAAACAAAAAGTGTTTAATATCGAAACACCATTTGTTATTAAAAATGTTTGAGGTCATACTCGATAGAGGGCGTTGTACCATGCGTCTGAATCGCGATATGGTTTGGTTACCGAGCGTCCTATATAAGCTAGAAATATTTTTGCAATAAATGGAACCAGCAGTACATTCAGTTCAGTATACAGTTGTTTTATTTATTTACACCTAGTATTCACAAACAGTTGAGTTCACAAAGGTCAAATACTTTAGTGGTATTTAACATTGGTCCTACCGACCCGGATTGGACTACCGAATCAGTCCTTTTTTTGAGCATCGGAGTCCGAGTGTGGCAACACCTTGAGGCGGGTCCAGACATGTATCATTTGCCCGATCCGATCACCGTATCCGTATCTGCGTATTGTATCAAGCCCCGTATCAAGTTTTGGACGCCTCCGATTTGCTCCGTATCCGTATCTTCACAATAGTCATGATCGCGTATCAAATTGCCCAGTTCAGTTTCTGCTCTCGATCAAACATGTCGTCGCAGTTGGTTGAAGTGTACGAGAATTTAGCAATTTCATGTGCCTGTTTTATTGTCATTCACAATATTCTAACTTCAAAACCAAAACAGAGACGATGGTGGCAAACGGAATTATTTAGAAACAGATACAGACTTGGAGGAAGAGCTTTGATGAGAGACCTAAGATTTCAACACATAAGTGGTAAATACAAAAACTTCACCCGTATGGCACCTAGTGACTTCGAATATTTGATAAATTTGATTGGCCACAAAATTAAAAAAACGGATACTACATACAGGAAAGCAATTTCTGTTGAAGAAAGATTAAGTATCACTTTGAGATTTTTAGTCAGCGGAGATTCCTATACAAGCCTACAATATTTATTCAGAGTTTCGAAACAATCGATAAGTGTTATAGTGCCAGAGACCTGTCAAGCTATCGTGGAGGCATTAAAAGACAACATCAAGGTAGGATATTTTTTATTATAGAAATAATTATTGATCCATGCCATCAATTATTTATAATTTTATAAACAATTATTGTTTATTACTAATAATTGATGTCATGGATCAAATCACGAAAAGAATCTTCGGAATCCATCGACGAATCATCCACTTGAGTCACTGGACAATGTGCTTGATTTTCAGTCATGTGCGGGGCTAAACTTTGTGCTCTGTTTGAATAAGAAGAATTGACAGACATTTGTGGAGTTGTAGTCTCAGCCATGGGATACGTAGATGACGGAGTGGAGTACCCGCGCTGATATTCATATTGTCCACAATCAGCGTTATATAGGATGTTGTTTATTTGATGTTCCACAGTCATGTAGGTTTGCTTGGAATAACCCCTAAATTTGCTTGCCAAATAATTAGCGTATAGCTGATACTGGTCTAATCCAGAAGCGGGTGCAGTCGAAGCAGTAGCTACCGCTTTAGCAGCCGAAGCTGATGATTTCAGCAAATCAAATGCCGATTGCAACATTGGGTTCTGGTTCGCGACGTATTTTCTCTTTTTCGGAAGTGGAGATTTGAATTGCGATTTTGATGAATTCTTTGCATTATCGGTTGTTTGGTCCGATTCAGTGCTCGCGGTGGAACGGGGTTGTTTATCTTGTGACTGATCATGATCTTCACCTATGTCGTCATTTTCCTCATTTTCAGATGTATTATCCTTCAAAGCGCGGTCTTGGTCTTCCTGCAAGCAAAATAAAATAATTAATATATTTGTTACAGATGCCTACATCGCATCAAGAATGGGAGAAAATTAGTTCCGAGTTTCAAAACTGTTGGGACCTTCCACACGTGGTTGGTGCTATGGACGGGAAACACATCATGTTGCAGGCACCTTTCAATAGCGGGTCGGAGTTTTATAATTATAAACAATTTTTTAGTATTGTTATGTTCGCTTTAGTTGATGCTTCATATAAATTTATATTTGTCGATGTAGGGTGTCAAGGGAGAATTTCCGATGGAGGTGTATTTAATGATTCCATTCTCAAGGAAAAAATTTCAAACAACTCATTAAATTTTCCATCTCCGAAACTATTAGAAGGAACGAATAGCATTATACCATACTATTTTGTAGCAGACAGTGCATTCCCGTTAGGTATCCATATGATGAAGCCATATCCAGGTGTACATCCTAAAGGATCATTAAAAAAAACATTTAATTATCGATTATCAAGAGTTCGACGAGTGGTTGAAAATGCTTTTGGCATTTCAGCTAGTGTTTTTAGAGTACTACGAAAGCCAATTCTACTCCAACCTGAAACGGCACAACTGATTGTGATGACAATATGTCATCTTCACAACTTCTTAATAAAAAGTACTAATTCTGCTAAAATTTATGCACCACCAGGTAGTATTGATAGTGAAGTAGAAGGGTCAGTAACAATGGGAAGATGGCGTCTCGAAAATAACGATATAACTTCATTATTGCCTATCACGAATACCCCACGCAGACCTTCTTTGTCGGCCCAGGTAATGAGGGATAAAATTGCTGAATATTGCTGTACAGTCGGAAAATTATCATGGCAAGATCATATGAATTAGACTTAAAGGCCGTAGCATATGCCGCCGCGGCAACCACATGGTGTCTCCTAATAAAAAAATTGTTTTAAAAAAAATCAAAGTCAAAATAATTAAAGTTAAACGTAATAATGTGGTTGTGCTGAAGATACTCACAGTATTAATTCTCGGGCGAGGCTTGTTTCTGTCCATCAGAAATTGCAAAAATTTGAAAGCGAACCAAGAAGACTGGTATACTTCATCAGCTCCTATAATTTAAAATTATGCAATGATTACTACTACGATATAGAAATAAGTATAACTATTCTAATCCCATCACATTCAGAGTAAAGTTTTTAATTTCTGGCTTTTTCTGGTATTAGTGTGTAGTTAAATTAAAAATAATAATAACATTTTTTTTATAATGTGTTTATGTTTTGTAATTTCATTTAATATGTATTTTACTTTTATATCCATATTGTAAAAAACTTAATCTAAGATTAAAGATAAATAAAGAGGAATAATAATAAAATAATAATTATAAAATATCAATTGAGTTTTCATGAACGGGTACGAGTAGAGTGCGTGCAAAATAATGCCACTCTGTTCGTCGACCGGGGAGGGGAGGGCGGGCGACTTGTGCGAACTTCACAAACCAGCATAGATTTTGCACGCACTATATAGCAGTATCTACTTACCTTTTCCTGTTGTGCTGGTTTTAGCGATTTTTGATTTTTCACGGCGAAGGGCAGCCAACAAATAATCCATCTTTTTCTTCAATTCGCCAACTGGACACTCCATTTCGACGGAGAGTTCATCCCAGGCCTCCTGCTTCAGATTCCTGTTGTAATAGCTTTTGTGGCTGGGGTCCCATAATACTTGCTTTTCTTTATAGGCCTCGATAAATTTAATAACATTTTCATTGTTCCAATTCATTGTTTTTACTTCACGGCAAGGACTGAAAATGACGCGCACGTGCAACCGACCGAGCGTCGCGAGTGACGCGTCCAGACTGACCCACGTCCGTATCTGTATCACCTTTGATGATCGGACAAAAACCGACATGACATGGGACGGACCGTATCATAACGGCGTATCGAGATCGCGTATCATGATACGCGTATCATTACCCGTCCACATATGCGATCATGATACGCGTCGACGATACGGATACGGTGATCGGATCGGGCAAATGATACATGTCTGGACCCGCCTTTGTATGCAGTGGATCGCTGCAGTAAAAGTACAAGGCCTTTACCCTCGCGGTGGAAGAGGGTGTGTATACAAGCGCACACGGCGGAGTAAAGCGGCAAGACGGCATCGAAGTAGCCGCTGCATTAGTTCAACGTCACGACATAGATGACGCTACTAGTCGGATACACGCAAGTAATGGTGACACCAGTGAATCTGTGAGTACAATAATAAGTGATTAATTATTTGAAAAACAAACTTTAAAAGTAAAATAGTGCCAAGCAATTTCGTACCTTATTTACAAGAGGATTTTAACTTTGAAGTTTCACGAAGAATAGTGGACTTAGATTATTTTAGTGATATGTTTGCTTTGTAAACGTATTTTATTTTGACTTAGAAAATTATTGCATGTTTTGTTTTTAGTTTAAAAAAATATTGATAATTTTGTTAGTTAAAAGCGTGCATGTTAGTTAAGTTAGTTTTAACTTAGAATAGTTTTAGAAAAACAGGGGAACGGGGAATCTATGCCCGATTTTTCATTTTTTTTTGTAAGTCTCAAACACTTAGCCAATTTTACAAATTGGACTAAGATAACATAGTAATAAAGAGAGATAACAGGTAGCTTGTTAGCATAGATATTTATTTTATTAGTAATTTTAGAACTACTTGTTTGGTAAACATAGTTATCCGTTTTAGCTAGTTTAAAGTAAAATATTTAGATACCTAGTTGTTTTAATACAAGTTTATTAATTTTTATAAGTACATTTGGTTAGTTTAAATAAAAGATGGAAGGATTAATTAACGTTTTAAAGGATTTACAAAAAGTGATTAATAAAGGCTTAACTAATTTTAAAAAGAGTCCAAAGGACAGGCTTACTGTAGTATATATTGAGACTAGATTGGAGTTATTAGAAAAAGATTGGGCTACTTTTAAAGATACAAAGACAAAATTATATGAACAATTTGAATTAGAAGAAATAGATAACGATGCGGAAGACGTTTATGATAGCACGGAGGATACCTATATAACATATAAATGTGCCTTGAAAAGTATGTTAGGGCAATTACAAGTTAGCCGCGAAACTGCAAAACAGATAGGTAGTAGCAGTAAATCTAATAATTGTGTGAAACTGCCAAAAATATCGATACCTAAGTTTTCCGGCAGATATGATGAATGGACAACTTTTCATGATTTGTTTGTGTCCCTTGTCCATAACAACAATAATACAAAAATTGCATTACCTTAAAAGTCATCTAACTGGTGAAGCTGAACAACTTGTAAGGCATACACCTATCACTGACGCCAATTACAAACAATGTTGGGATCTCTTAGTTAAACGATATAACAACAAAAAGTACTTAGCTAATTGTATTTTAAATCGTTTGTTTGCACAAAAACACGTGCACGTTGAATCGGCAACTGCTTTAAAGGCACTGTTGGACACAACAACAGATTGCTTGAATGCGCTTACCAATTTAAATATAGACGTGTCTACCTGGGATATTATTGTCATCCACATAGTAACATTTAAATTAGATGCAGAAACTCGAAAACAATGGGAGTTAAATAATAACATTGACTCCAATAACGAGTTGCCTACTTTGAACCAATTTAAAACCTTTATTGAAAATCGTTTCCGCGCCTTGGAATGCATACAATCTAAAAGAACTCATCATCCAGGCACTAAAGCTCACCAAATTCCACAAACAAAGGCATTGGTCGCCACTAGTTCATCCCATACGGTACGTTGCGAGTTCTGTTCGGAACAACATAAGATGTGTTTTTGCAAGAAATTTGCAAATCAATCTATTCAGCTCAGACGCGATTTTGTGGCGAAAAACAAGATATGCTTCAATTGTCTTGGTAGCAATCACACTGTTCATGACTGCAAAAAGCAAACAACTTGTCGAGTGTGCCATAAGCGACATCACTCCTTACTGCACTCTAGTGGAGATCTTGAGAATAAATCGGAGCATACAGTAGCGACAACCACTATCGACCCCACTGGTACCTCTGCTAGTGTCGATCAGATAGTGTCGTGTTTGTCGACAGGCAATGTTATCAAACCTGGACAGGTTTTATTAGCAACTGCACTAATAAAGGCCGAGTCTAGGAATGGAGGAACCCAAGTAGTCCGAGCTTTGCTCGATCAAGGCTCACAAGCATGCTTCATAACAGAATCTACGGTGCAATTACTAAGTTTAAAAAAGATTCCCGTATGCGGACTGATTACATGCATAGGTGAAAATAAGTCAACGCCTGCCAAGCACAAGGTACAGCTAATGGTAAAGTCGAGAGCTGACCCAGATTTTAAATTAGTTATTAATGCTTATGTCTTGCGAAAAATAACTTCATACTTACCAGAACGCAGCATAAATATTGAGGGTTTCGATTGGATACATAGTAAAAACTTAGACTTAGCAGATCCAAACTTTAATCTATCCAGTAAGATCGATTTATTGCTAGGCGCAGATGCTTATAGTTATATTTTAAAGAACGATATAGTGAAGAGCCCTTCTGGAACACTTATTGCTCAGAACACTTCGCTAGGATGGGTTCTGTCAGGGGTACTTAGTTCATATAATGATACAAATAAAGAAAACAACTATAGAGTAAATATTAATGTAATGCATACACATGTAGAAGAAGAAGACAGTTTAAAGAAATTCTGGGAAATAGAGGAAATAGGTCAAAGGAAATTCTTAACGCCGGAAGAAATAATGTGTGAAGAATTTTACAAGACGACTACGAAGCGAGAAGACGACGGAAGGTACGTTGTAAAATTGCCGTTCCGAGATCAATCTCCTACTTGTACATCAGGAAACTCTCGGGCCATAGCTGAAAAGAGATTAAAGGCATTAGAGAAAACATTAGAAAGAAATCCAGATTTAAAAATCAAGTACACAGATGTTATAAATGAATATTTAAGTTTAGGACACATGAAAATGATACCAGTAAATGATAACAAAAAGAACTCAGCAGTGTATCTACCTCATCATGCAGTCGTGAGAGAGGATAAGTCCACAATCAAGGTGCGCGTTGTTTTTAACGCATCGGAGAAAAACAGTAACGGCATATCGCTCAATGATACGTTAATGATCGGACCGACACTGCAAGCCGACTTGAGGCATACGGTTATGAAGTGGAGAGTTCATTCTATTGCATTAGTGGCAGACATAATTAAAATGTATAGACAGGTGAAAGTTGCGCCAGAAGATTCGATGTATCAGCGAATTCTTTGGCGGGATACGCCTCATGCTGAAATCAAGGATTACGAACTTGTCACTGTGACTTTTGGTACAGCTTCTGCACCCTACTTAGCGGTTCGAACTCTGCATCAGGTTGCTCACGATGAAGGAGATCAGTATCCCATTGGTGCGGATAAGGCATTAAATTGCTTCTACATGGATGACTTGATGACTGGATGCAGCAACGTTCAAAAGGGAATAGAAATTTATAAAGAATTAACAAGTTTACTAACTAGGGGTGGTTTTACTCTACAAAAGTGGAATACAAATAACGAAGAGCTATTACAACAGATAAATTTAATGGAAGATATACAAAGACAATCAACTGAAACAGGAACAAAAGAAAAGGACACAAAGGTAAAGGACAATAGGACAACAAACATAGTTCAAACAGTGGATAAAGAAGTAAATCTTAAACTGGACAGTACAATAAAGATCTTAGGACTTACCTGGAACCGCAGCGAAGACACGTTCCAATACTCGGTTAATCTTCCCACGCGCACTGCAGCACCTGTAACAAAAAGGTCTATAATATCAGACATAGCAAGATTGTTCGATCCATTAGGTTGGTTAGCACCCAGTATAATTTTAGCCAAAATATTTATTCAAAGGTTATGGCTCGCAGGAGTTAATTGGGATGAAGATTTGAGCAACGATTTAATTGAAGAATGGAACAATTATCGTAAAGAGCTAAGTCTTCTTACCTTGGTTCGAATCCCACGTTGGCTGGGCACTATTTCGGATAGCGAGTTGGAACTACACGGGTTTTGTGACGCCTCGAAAGCTGCTTATTCTGCCGTAGTATATTTACGCATAATAGACACTAAAGGTATTCATGTTTCTTTGTTAGTTGCCAAGACCCGAGTAGCCCCAATTAAACAAATAAGCATCCCACGTTTAGAATTGTGTGGCGCAGTACTGTTGTCGAAGCTGTTGACTGAAACAGCGGAAGTTATGAACATTAGTAATGATAAAATTACAGCATGGACCGATTCTACCATAGTCACAGCTTGGTTGAATAACCACCCAAGCCGTTGGAAAACATTTGTTGCCAATCGCACTGCCGAAATATTGACAACGATGAAAGCTACTCAATGGTACCACGTATCTACGAAAAACAATCCAGCTGACTGTGCCTCAAGAGGTTTAATGCCTAGTTTATTTCTACAAAACTCATTCTGGTTTTCTGGACCCACGTTTTTAAAGGAAAGGTTTATAGAATACAATAGGTCAATTAATATTAGTACCAAGTTAGAACAGTCCGTGAAAACACATTTATCAGTAGCAGTAGAACAGTCCTTCTTCGATAGATTCTCTAATCTTCAGAGACTACTAAGAGTCATTGCATACTGTCGACGGTTTCTTAAGAGAGGAAAAGAAAGGGGTTACTTAAAAAAGCCAGAAATAGATGAAGCACTGTATATATGTATTAGGAAAACACAACAGGAAGTATTTACAATAGAATATCAACAGCTAAAGAGCAAGGGCTATATACAATCGAAGAAAAGCAAATTGAAATCACTCTCTGTTTACCTAGACGACCAGGACATAATAAGGGCTCGAGGTAGACTTGAGAAATCACAACTGCACGACGACGCTAAACATCCTATAGTTCTTCCACATTCTGGTCATTTTACACAGCTTATTGTAGCTGATGCCCATCTCAAAACACTGCATGGTGGACTTCAGCTAATGACTAATTATATCAGATCAGCCTTTTGGATGTTAGGAGTTAGACGACTAGTAAAACAGCATATTAATAAGTGTGTCATATGTGCTAAACAAAAGGCACTTACCAGCAATCAGCTCATGGGTTCTCTTCCGTCTGTACGGTGCACTCCAGCCAGGCCATTTAGTAATAGCGGTGTGGATTATGCTGGTCCTATAAATATCAGGACTACGAAAGGACGCGGGCATCGCTCCTATAAAGGGTACATTTGTTTGTTCGTATGTATGGCTACTCGTGCGCTCCACTTAGAGGTAGTAAGCGACATGAGCACTCAAGGGTTCTTGGCTGCATTTCGACGCTTTGTATCTAGGCGTGGTCATTGTGCGAAAATTTGGAGCGATAATGGCACCACATTCGTGGGGGCGTCTAGAGAACTAAAACAGTTGGCCAGCATACAAGGTTCAATTGCAGAACATTTAGAAGCGCAAGGCACCGAATGGCATTTTATTCCTCCTCACAGTCCCAACTTTGGTGGACTTTGGGAAGCAGGAGTAAAATCAACAAAATATCACCTCAAGCGCGTAATTGGCGATGCAACGCTGACTTACGAAGAAATAAGTACACTATTAAGTCAAGTTGAAGCTTGCTTAAAGTCTAGGCCAATGAGTATTATCAACGTTATGGACCCGGGTGAGCCTCTCCCATTAACTCCTGGTCATTTTTTAATAGGAGAACCAATAGTAAGTGTACCAGATAATAACTATGAGAGTGCAAATATTAGTTATCTTTCACGTTGGCAAATGGTTCAAAGAATGCTGCAGACGTTTTGGAGTCGTTGGTCACGCGAGTACTTATCGAACTTAATGAATCGCTACAAATGGGCATTCCAAGTACCGGAACCAGACATAGGTGACATAGTATTGATCAAGGAAGACGATTTACCACCATGTCGCTGGCTACTGGGTCGTATTATTGAAAAACATCCTGGGGATGATAATATTACACGGGTAGTCACGGTGCGCACAAAGTCTTCAGTAATTAAGCGTCCAACATCCAAATTATGTGTATTGCCAATTTCCGAAAAATGAATTATTGTAGTTTAATTTTTTTTATACTTTTACTTAAGCTTTTGCGTTTTTCATTATGTACTATTATTTTAAATCAAATTATACAACTAAGATCGAATTATACAACTTAGATCAAATTATAAAGCTAAGATCAAATTATACAACTGTTACCTTTCACATTGATGTATAAGTAGTTTTAGTCTTGTTTTAAATATATATTATCAAAATTTACTAGTTTTATTATATACATTTGTTATTTTGTTCACAAACTTGTGTCTTAGTCATAAGGATATTTTCAAAAGAAAAATCATGTCTTTTCTATTTTTATTGTGTAAAGGGATGTATTATGCTGTAAGTAATTTTATGTGTATCTACTTACCGTCTACATGATCGCTATAAATATGTAATTTAGATCAAATAACCCGCAGTATCAAGTTTTTGAAGGACATTCTGTCAATAATGTCCTTGGCGGGCGGTATGTTTAATATCGAAACACCATTTGTTATTAAAAATGTTTGAGGTCATACTCGATAGAGGGCGTTGTACCATGCGTCTGAATCGCGATATGGTTTGGTTACCGAGCGTCCTATATAAGCTAGAAATATTTTTGCAATAAATGGAACCAGCAGTACATTCAGTTCAGTATACAGTTGTTTTATTTATTTACACCTAGTATTCACAAACAGTTGAGTTCACAAAGGTCAAATACTTTAGTGGTATTTAACATTGGTCCTACCGACCCGGATTGGACTACCGAATCAGTCCTTTTTTTGAGCATCGGAGTCCGAGTGTGGCAACACCTTGTATGCAGTGGATCGCTGCAGTAAAAGTACAAGGCCTTTACCCTCGCGGTGGAAGAGGGTGTGTATACAAGCGCACACGGCGGAGTAAAGCGGCAAGACGGCATCGAAGTAGCCGCTGCATTAGTTCAACGTCACGACATAGATGTGAATGTAACTGTCCAGTGTACAACGCGCTGGCACTGCGCGCGACTGCGCTGCCCTACAGGAGGGGCGAGACCCAATCTCACTCATCCTTAAATGCGTAGCGGAACTTTGCATCCATGGCCAATAATTCCCTACGTATCATACACTGGAACGCCGACGGGCTGTCTCCCGAGAAGACCAGGCTCTTAAGGTTGCTGATCTCGCAACGACAGGTCGACATTGTCCTTATTAGCGAGACGCACCTTAAAAGCCAAACGAAGCTCAAGGTGCCAGGGTATCATGTGTACCGAGAAGATCACATCTCCCCCACTGGGACTGCTTACAGGGGGTTATCGGTCCTAGTGAAGAGAAAGATCGTCCACCAACCACTGCCAATACCAACATTGCAGTCATCGTACGCACTTGGCGTAGAAGTGTGCATTGAGCGTCACCCTACTCGTGTGTTTGCGTTTTACAAACCACCGACTAATCGACTTGCTGTGGCTGATGTACACACTCTACTGGATTCACCCTTTCCAACCATAGTCGCGGGCGACTTTAACGCTAAGCACACGGCATGGAATTCCTCTATAATCTGCCCAAATGGCCGCCGCCTTCTCGACGACGCCGACCGAAATGGCTATGAGGTACTAGGACCAGAGGTCCCGACACACTACCCGTACTGTACAGCCCACAATCCTGATGTCATCGATCTGTCGCTCATACGCGGCCTTCCAATCGCGCCATCGATTGATGTTATTGACGATCACCTTCTCTCAGACCACCAACCCGTCTTACTCACACTATCGAGTCTTCCATACTGCACACTGCCAGCCGCCCCTCGTCATCGTCAGGACTGGCGAGTCTTCGCCGAATACATGAACATGCATTCACCCTACTGCCGAATCGAGTCACACGCAGAAATCGACGCACTTGCCGAACAGTTCACCGCTGTTACTAGCGCAGCCCTTCGAGCATCAAAGCTGAACGCTGCGTCGACGCGGCGGCAACCCCAAATTCCAGCATATATCCTGGCATTGATCGAGAGAAAGAGAAAGCTGAGACGTCAATGGCAGCACTCCCGGTGTCCAACCATGAAATCTCCCTACAGCATGGAAACTTGGTCGGGTCATAATGCTGCCTAAGCCCGGGAAGAACGTCCTGAGGCCCGAAAGCTATCGGCCCATTACGCTACTGTCGAACATCTCGAAAGTCTTTGAGAAGCTTCTACTGCTGCATCTGACACCCCACATCCAGCCACGCGACGAACAGTTCGGCTTCCGCGCCGAGCACTCCACGTCGAATCAGCTTACGAGAGTACTGCATTACATGACAGTCACTCTTAACAAAAGAGAAAATGCTGTCGCAGTACTCCTGGACATGGAGAAGGCGTTTGATCGTGTGTGGCACGCCGGCCTGATTTTCAAGCTGTCTACATCTTCCACTCCACGACGAATAGTCAAAACTTTGGCAACCTTCCTCCAAGACAGACGCTTTCAAGTGGCAGTTGAAGGCGTCTTGTCAACAGAGCGCAACATCTTAGCCGGAGTGCCCCAAGGCAGCTGCCTGTCGCCCGTCTGCTACAGCAGATACACGGACGACATACCTGTAGCAGGAGGCGCCATGCTAGCACTCTACGCTGACGACGCGGCTTACATCACCACATCTTTGAACGCCGTTCACGCGGCGGTCAAAATGCAACGCACATTGGACGCACTCCCGCCCTGGCTGGAAGACTGGAGACTGACCGTCAACGTGGCGAAAACCCAGGCGATCTCTATGGGTGGGCAGAGACTCCCACCACAGCTCACCATGAAGGGACAACCTATCAAGTGGTCCCCGACGGTGAAATACCTCGGTGTGACCATTGACCGCCGTCTCACGATGGCCCCTCACGTAAGAAACGTTGTGGGTCAAGCACGAACCGCTCGAGCTCTCCTGCGTCCTGTACTGTCGTCTCGTCTTCCTCTTCGTGCAAAGCTGGGCGTCTATAAAACATACATCCGCAGCCGCCTTACCTATGCCTCTCCAGCGTGGTACGCACTAATAGCGGAGACCAACCGCAAACGGTTGCGTGCACAGCAGTCGCTCGCTCTACGCATTGTTGTAAATGCCCCCCGCTACGTGAGGAATGACACGATCTCTAGGGACCTACGCATGGAGAGCCTCGACGACTTCATCGGTCGCTTGAGCGCCAACATGTTCGCCCGCGCTGCGAAGTCAAGTTTTCGTCACCTGCGAGAACTGGCACCATACCACCGTCGCCCACCAGACAGGCCGCTGCCGCGGGACTTGATTCCCGTAGCAGCCACTAGTTAAAATGGCAATCACATCGGCTGACGGACGCTCGCTGGGAATCTTTTCCCGTGAGCCCGACCTCACCAATATCGAGAGAAACCGAACCGACCCTGGCTGTCGTTAAATTTAGACCAGCGTCGTGTAGTCATCTCCCGACACAATGCTTAAGTGGCTACAGCCACACTCCAGTGACCCGCCTGTAGTAGCAGGCGGCGACTGACACCACTGAAACAGGCCTCAGCCTGAATCAGTTACCCCTGGTTCCTCGAGGGGAACCATGAGATGACCCCTAAGGAAGGCAATAAATGGAACCAGCAGTACATTCAGTTCAGAATACAGTTGTTTTATTTATTTACACCTAGTATTCACAAACAGTTGAGTTCACAAAGGTCAAATACTTTAGTGGTATTTAACAAGTAAGCAGGTTTATTGTGTTGAAAGTGGGTTTCAACTTTCAACAATCGGAGAAGTGGAAAAATGTGGCCGCTTCTCCTACCAATCGGAGTTCCGATCGCAGGACAGAGGTTCTGTGTGTTCAAGGGATTTGCTCACCTAGGGCCACATTCCTTAAACGGCCTTTTCCCTTTGATGGCCTATTCTCCTAACAGCCACTTTGCTAAAAGGGCCACGATCACATTTTTCCTAACGGCTCAATTCCCAAATGACCACGTTCCTAGTGGCGAATTCTTTGTACGGCCAATTCCTCAATTTTTTTTATTTTTTTTTATATTAGCCTACCAAAATGACTCCACCCCGCCTGATGGTAAGCTGTCAGTGGAATCTAGAAGTGGTGGCCACCATACCATCTTCTTAAACTGCTGGTATGGTGGCCTCCACGAGTGCGGCTGGGAATGGGGTTAGGAGAAGGGAATGAGGAAGGTGAGGAAAGAGGAAAGGGGGAAATTGGGCCTCCGGCGCTATCACTCACCGAGCGAAACGCCGTAGTACGGATACTACTACTCTTACGTCGATCTTCTATGATGCTGAAACCAGCGTGGATCTACTACCGCATAACGTAATTCGTCAAGTCCACTTTTCGACTACTACTAGAGTTACTACTCATTCTGCTACATGCCTAGATAATATTTTCTGCAACTGTCAGTCTTTAAATAGTTCTATATTGAATGATTTAACATCTGATCACTATGGGCAAAAGGTTGAATTGCCTGTAATTAAAATACCTAAAGTTAATTATAAGATCACATGTAGGCCAGTGACCTCTGAACGCCTGAAACACTTTAGCGAGAACATTAGTACTAAAGTTACCAATATAGATCTTAGTCGCGACGATCCTGACAGCCTCTACCTATCTTTGTTTAATTTAATTAAGGTAGAATATGAAAATATTTTTAAACCCAAGACTTTCAATATAAATATTAAAATTAAATTTTGTGACTGGGCAACAACAGGCATCTATAAAAGTAGAACTAAACTGTTTGAACTATATGGTATGAAAAAATATAATACAAATCCGAACTTTGTAGATTACGTTAGGAATTATTCAAAAATTTTTAAAAAGGCTATACCACAGCCAAATCTTTATACATTAGTAATAAAATTAAAGAATCTGACAATAAAATCAAAACAACTTGGAGTATCATTAACAATGAAACTGGACGAACCACATTGCGGGATACTAACTTTAAACTTAACGTAAATAATAAAATTATTTCAGATAATTTAGATGTAGCACAAACATTTAATAATTTCTTTATAAACATACCTGTTAATGCAACCAGGTCCTTAGATTCTTGCCCAGTCAAAGCCGAAACTTTAGCTAGGGTTAGCGTGGGAGAGTGCAGCGTTTTATTTAGTTTCAAGTATATTAACCCCAATGATGTCATAAAAGTGTTTAAGTCACTTAACTCAAAAAGAACTGCTGACTTATGGGGTATTTCAACGAATCTAATTAATAATATAATATCTAGTATAGCTCCACACCTTGCCACAATATTAAATAGATGTGTGGACACAGGCGTGTTTCCTGATCTGATGAAACACAGTAAAGTAATACCTTTATTCAAAAATGGATCAAAAAGTGACGCAACTAACTTTAGACCGATTTCCATATTGCCAGCTATTAGCAAAGTGTTTGAGAAAATAATTTTGCAGCAATTAGAAAGTCACTTTGTCTCAAATAAATTGTTACACAAAGAGCAATATGGCTTTACTAAAGGTCGTTCTACAATAGATGCAGGTATTACATTGATTAAGCATATTTATAGTGCCTGGGAAAATTCGATGGATGCTATTGGTGTCTTCTGTGACCTTTCAAAAGCCTTTGATTGCGTCGAACACAATACGCTTCTACGAAAACTCAGTCATTATGGTATTAGGGATGCTGCACTCAATCTAGTTGCCACTTACTTAAGCAATAGAATACAATATGTTGATATAAACGGAAGTAGGTCTACCGGATTACCTGTAGCTATGGGCGTGCCACAGGGTTCCATTTTAGGCCCTTTTCTTTTTCTGATTTATATCAATGATTTGCCATTCCATATTCAGAATTTTTGCGACATTGTACTGTTCGCTGATGACACATCACTTTTATTTAAAGTGGATCGTAAGGAAACTAACATTGATAAAGTGAATAGCTTACTAGTGAAAGTTCTGGACTGGTTTAGTGCCAATAACCTACTGCTTAATTCAAAGAAAACTAAATGTGTTAAATTTACTATGCCCAATACTAAAAGTCTAGCTATTAATATAAGTTTAAATAATGAAACTTTGAGCTTTGTTGAGTCTACAGTTTTTTTGGGTTTAACTTTAGATAACAAGCTTCAATGGGGTACCCAAATATCGTGTCTTGCTGGTAAACTCAGTTCCGCAGCCTTTGCGATAAGAAAGGTAAGACAGTTTACCGACATAGAAACAGCTAGACTTGTCTATTTCAGCTATTTCCATAGCGTGATGTCATACGGTATACTGCTCTGGGGCAAGTCTGCGGATATTGAGTCAATTTTTATAATTCAAAAACGAGCAGTGCGATCTATTTACAATTTGGGCCCTAGGGTTTCACTAAGAGAGATTTTTAAAGAAATAGGTATTCTGACGGTGGCGTCTCAGTATATCTTCGCCAATATTATGTTTATCAAGAAAAATATAGACATGTATTCCAGAAACTGTGACATGCACTCTGTGAATACTCGAGGTAAACATAAATTAGTTGGTACATATTATCGCCTACATAAAGTAAACAACTCATTTGCGGGTCTAGGTGTACGTTTCTATAACAAATTACCCATTGACATTATGAATCTACCCCTAAAAAAATTCAAACAAACTGTTAAAAACCGCCTTATTCTAAAGGGTTATTATACTATTAATGATTATTTAAATGATAAAGCAGCATGGGTATAGTTGCTCGTTTAATGCAAGATTAATGTTATATTGATTATTATTGTTGTAGCTTTATTGACTATTATTATCATTAAGTATATTGATATTTTTATTATTGTACTTATATTGACTATTATTATCATTCAGTATATTGATTATTATTATAGTAATTATATTGACTATTATTGTAATTATGTTGACTATTGTAGTAAAGTTTAATGTGAAGTGGATGCATATCATGATCATTACGAATTCGTAAGGCATAATACATTTTATTAGGGTTCTTTTACCACCCATGCCCTGCATTGTCATGCTCACTAAAATGTCATTGCTTGTGGTGTCGTATTGGCCGGGTCATCACCTTCCCTCTAATATGGCGAGGGTGATGATGGCTGGCCCGTGCGTCATGCTCGTGAACGGGTGCTACTTGGGATGACTGGTCAATCTTGGCATGGCTTACATTTAATATTCAATCCAGTATTACCTTGTCGTTCAATGTGACCAGGGGGTGCATTTACCAGTTTAATTAAAATACGTAGTCAAATTACCATACTAGTTAAAACTAAATAATTGAATTCCTTGTTTTCTTTCTTTAATCTTAGTATTATATTAATTAGTTAATTTGTAATAATTACTTTGTATGGATCTTTGGTTGCGTTGAGTGTTTAAATTGTAACTCATTCAAATAACTGTAATTATCTGGCGATTGAAAAGAGTGGCGTGAGTTTCTTGCCAGTTCTTCTCACAGCTCTACCTCGTCAGCGAACTGGCTGTAGGTCAATTGGCTGACAAAATGTAATGTTGACTTTTCATAAGCATCATACTTTATGATCTAAATGAAATAAATGCTTTGACTTTGACTTTGACTTTGACAAATTATGAAATTTGCCAAACATGCCATTCATCAACTTAATCAAGTACAGTCAATAACAATAGAAGTACATACTCATTTATTCAATAAAAATAAATAAATATAATAAAATAAATTAATATTTTATATTTTCAATCTTTAATCAATAAATTTTTACATTTATATTCATACCCAACACAACTGTTTCAAACAACTCGATATAATTATCTATTTTGTCACTAATTAACTTCTCTATAATTTTTCCAATTAAGGCATCTTTTATGATGTCGAATGTTTTCCTTTATTTCCTTCTTCTCTTAAAGTTTTCTTAAATAAAAATGCGCTTCTTTTTTTAAAATACTTATATAGATCAACAGATTTTTTCTTTTTTTAGCATTTTCCGCCTAGATAAACCAGTCATAGATTCAAATAAAGTTTCAATAATAAACAGCTTACTAGAAACTCATTGGGAATTTGTAATTCATATTAGACTTGACCATTTAGAACGTCGTAGAACTCATTTTATTGACTGTACATGGATATGAATATGACAAAAGGCATGTTTGGCAAATTTCATAATTTGTCGAGAAGAGGACTTGACGAATTACCAATTTGATCTATGTCAGACTTGACCATAGTCGTAAAACTCAAAATAACAAGTCCAAGTTCAACGTATAAGCAGTGTTCTCCGTGTCCTTTGGACATTACTGACTTACCGCAAAGGTGAGGAAACACTTGTCAATCCCACGACCGACTAACCTTCACACTGCAATGGCTAGGAAAAAAATACTAACTTTTACACAGTCCGCATAACAGTGTGTCGGTTAGTAATTTTTTTCCTAGTCGTCATACCAGTGTGAAAGATAGGAAGTCCCATTCCCTACCATAACACCGGGACAATTTAAACCTCTTTTCTAAATTACCTATTTATATTGGCCACATAATACATTTATTCTTTTTTTTAAAGAAAAAAATATGTTACTCATAGTCATACCCCTCGCTTATTTGGGAACTTGATGGTTAAGCGGGACGGCATTTTTGATTCAGGACGTTAGTCTACCTAAACCGATGTTCATTTGTTTCGCGATGTTCATTTGTTTCACAATGTTCATTTGTTTTACCAAGTATTCATTTGACTATCAACTTTTTTTTTCAAGTTATTATTTAAAAAAAACTGTCGAAATGGTCCAATGGATAAGACACCCGCTTCGTAAACACAAGGTAGTGGGTTCAAATCCGGACCAGTACCTACCAATGTGATTTTTCTAATCATATGTACTTTCTAAGTTTATCTTGGACATTTCTGACTGACGGTGAAGGAAAACATCTTGAGGAAACCTGGAATTAAATGTCTGAAATTGCCAATCCGCCTTGAGCAAGCGTGGTTATTAATGCTCATACCTTCTCTATAGGAGAAGAGGCCTTTGCCCTGCAGTGGGACAGTAAATAGGCTGGTATTATTATTATTATTATATTTTAAAATGAATACCTAATAAACCTACCCGCATTATAATAGATTTGTGTTAGGGTCAATTCAGATCAGGCGAAAAAAAGCTAGCGCACGGATACTCGAACGTTCAAACGTGTTTCATGTTCAAACGTGATCGTTGAGGCCCGCGTGTGCTTGAGCATGCTCGCGCAGACGTGGAGAGGATTTTCGAACACACGCTACTGTCTTATTGGATAAGATTTTAACGTTGCATAAAATTTTTAGCGTTATCAAAATAGAATAAGGTTAATATTTGATTATCACTTGTGTTTGAGCATTTTTCCGCCTAATCTGAATTGACCCCTAAGGTGAGGAACATGACTTCATAGCTGAAACACTAATGTGACAGCATTGTGACAGTTAGTATTTTTTTTCCTAACCGTCACACCAAGGTGACATAGCGGTGTGAAGGTTAAGAGAAAAATTCCTCACTATCACATTAGTGTTACAGGTTGAAAGTCACGTTCCTCAACATAACACGTTCACACACAGAACGGACTATCCTTCCCAGTTTTGTTTTTGTAGTAAGTATGATGAGCAGTTTCTAAATTAGGTACTATAAAATCTATACAATGCGGGTATATATATGTAGGTATATATTTTAGGTTAAAAATTATTTGTTGAAAAATTATGTCTATACTTAATCAAATGAATACTTGGTAAAAGAAATAAACATCGCGAAACAAATGAACATCGGTGTCGGTAGAGTAACGTCCTAAAATATAAATGCCGTTGCATATAACCAACCGCCAAGTTTCCCTAAACGAGGAGGTATGACTACAAGTAACACATCAGTTGAGTGGCCAATATACGAATATATATCTAATATATATAATAATTATCAAAATAATAATAATAATAATAAGGCATGTTGTTTCCGGCTGTTCGCGTCTTGCTAACGGAGAGTGTTTGCCAGGTGTGGCCTCTCAAGTGGCCAGGATCATCCACCAGCAACTTGCTTTGCGATACAAACTTGTGGACGCCGAAGTGCCTTACTACAGGTACAATCCTGAGCCGGTTCTCGAGAATTCCAGTATAATGTTGTGTGACATTGTACTGGGATCAATCTATCATCACTGACAGGACTGTTGTTGCCAATAAGCCTGACATAGTGGTGATAGATTGATTAGAGCGCCTTGTAATGATCGTCAACGTCACCAACCCTCATGATGATAATCTCGTGAAAGCTGAAAAAGACAAACAGATCAAGTATTTGGATTTAGCTCACGAGGTTGTTGACATGTGGGATGTGGATTCGGCGATCATTTTTCGATAGTGGTTACAGTGAATGTACTTATTGCTAAGAGCCTCGATCAACATCTTAAGAGGCTTGCGTTAGCTGGTTGGGTTAAGGGCCAGATACAGAAGGCGGTGTTGCTTGACACGGCCCACATTGCGAGGAGCTTTCTATCTCTGGAGCCCTAACCGCCGGTAGCTTGGTCCCTGTGCCCAATGCCGGTAGGTCTCCAATTTTTATATTTTAAATGTGTATGTTTTTTTATATACCTACTTATATTTAAAAATGTAATTCTGTGAATGAATTTAAATAACAATAATAATACCACATCAACAACACAAAGACATCTAGGCCCAAAGTAAGCATATATTAATAGCTTGTGATATGGGTTCTAAAATGCGGATAAACATACTTATATACTTTTTCTTGTAAATACATACATATTATACATAGAAACACCCAGACAAATAGTCATGTTCATGCACACAAATAATTGCACTGAGCGGGAATAGAACCCGCGACTGCATAGCATTTATAATGGTTATAATGGTTAAAAATGGTTTAAATTGCATCGGTGTTATAGTAAGGCATAAGATTTCCTATGTTTAACACTGGTGTGATGGTTAGGAAAAAAAAATACTAACTGTCACACTGCTATGTGAAGTGTGAAAGTTAGTAATTTTTTTTCTAACCGTTACACCAGTGTGACACAGCGATGTGAAGGTTAGTCGGTCGTGAATCCGCCTTTAAAATGACAGGATATTTCCATAAAATGAGTTAATTAACATAATAGCATTATGTAAACAGTTCCATTATACATGAAAGGGATGAGGTGTAAACATAGCAAATTGCTTCGTTCTTAGCTTGGAAGTTATCAAGCCTCGCAGCTTTGGTATTGTGCCCGTGCAATTGTTTCCGGGATTAATTCCCGACAGTTAGCGCCGTCGGCCCGGAATTGAAGTTGCGCAAAGGAAATAGAGAATTTAGCGCCCCAGACGAGGAACCTATACCTATAGGTACCTAATATAATTACAGCTATTTCTAACTAACGCTAATTTATTGTATATTGGAATCGGTTTTGCTTTAGTATTTTAAAATAATGATCTAAAGAGTTTTCAGAATAAAAACGGGAAAATATATTTTTTGAAAAATATAGTTAGATACTGTTTACATATTTAGCGCCTTGTTATTACCTATGTTAAAAAGGATTCTAGTCTGTTGGTTCCATTGAAAAGTTTCATTGATGGGTCCAACAGGATTTTCGAATCTGTTTGTCTCCACTACTTAGGGTGAGTGGGTCCAACAGGATTTTGATGGTACCTACTCATGTCTCCATGTGGGTCCAACAGGATTTTGACGGTACTCATGTCTCCATTGTTTGAAATAGGTGGAGCTATTAGGATTTATTCAGTACGGTTGTCCCCACCCTGAAGATAAGTTTAGAATACAAGTTTAACATAACATAACATAGCGTCACGCCTGTTTACCCCGAAGGGGTAGGCAGGGGTGTATAATACACCCACGTTTCGCCAGCTATGTTTAAGTCCCACGTAATAGGTGGTGAGCCTTTTGCCGTGAACCGGGCACATTTCCAGTTTCCGTGCTGCTACTGAGAATTTCCTTACAGAACCCAATAACACTTTTCCCGACCCGGGAATCGAACCAGAGACATCCTGCGTAACAGTCACACTACCGCTGCGCCACGGAGGCAGTCAAGTCAATATATGTTTAATTTTGACACCTTTTACGTAAAAGTTGTAAGTTTTGACAATGGAACCACGAGACCGGATATGGACTTGTTAAAATATCGATTATTGACTCCATCATCTAAATGGAACCATCGGAATTTGTAAATCCTGTTGGACCCACCAATGGAACCATGAAATCTTGAAAAGCCTATTGGACCCATCAATGGAACTTGCCAATGGAACCAACAGTCCTAAACCTTAAAAAGTAATGTAAAAACAGCGTTTGTGTAACTATCATGGAAGGGGATGAAAGGGGAGGAATACAAGAGTAAGTATATTGTCTGATAACCCTACTATTATTTTAGATGCGAAATTGTGTGTTTATGCCTAAACGGCTGAACCGACTTTGATGAAAATTGTTACTTAACATAGAGAGATTCCGTGCCAAAAAAAAATATTTTACACAATAGCTAGTAAAAATATTTTAGCTAATAAAATTATTTATTTTATGACAATATTATTATGGTAGTCGATTCACAAAATAGGAAAATACAAACAATTAAAATTGTTATAATAATTTAAGAGTAAAAAAAAAACAAGCTTGTCAGCTCATGCATAGAAATAAATGAACCACTTTAATCGCAGACCTTACATACGCCTTTTTACGTACCAAGTGTTTCAGCATATGTGACATCAACCAGGCGATTTCTTAGGTGAATTCTTACCAAGTAGATAATTCGACTTATGGCCTTCTCATAGTAATGTCAGCGTAAAAAATGCAGTAGCGGTATATTTACTATTCATTCGGTGAGTGGAAACCTCAAGGCAACGGTTTTCATTGCGTCTTATAATAATCCATTCTACAATGTTAAAACACAGTTCGTAACCGTCGGCCAGGATAAATAAGGTATGCTTGTTTGTCGCGTAGAGTTGTATAATGGTGACTTCAAATAAGAACATATACTCATCGAATATTCTGTTATACAAATTATGTTATTACTTTTTGCAGCTCATCTACAATACATATGGCAGTGAATTTCTTTACCTTGTGTAAAACGTAACATACATTCGGTTCAGCCAAGAATTTACTAACGTAAATGTCACCATTGTCTGTGTCTACCTCCAGACGTTTAAATATTATGTTGACGTTCTCTACATAAGGACTCGCCCCTGCTTCCGGAAGTAAGACGAAATGCCAGGGCAAACATGTTCGAAGAACATTCCAAATAACTGATTGACTGACAGCGTAACATAGTTCTGAATCTGGCCCTATTACAATCTTTTCCTCTTCCTCTACTTTTTCCTTCGTCATTTCCTCTTTCTTCTGTTCTTCCTCTGGACATGGCGCGCAGATGTATGTCGCCTGTATATTATCAGCGGAGTGAATTAACTTAGATTTGTCAGAGCAAACTTTTTTCGGCGTCTTCATCACACGAGCACTTTGTGAACTTTCAGCTTTCTTTGTAGATTTACCCTTTCCATTTTTAGCACTCTTCTTATCTTCTGCAGGCGGTTCGTACTGTAGTTCAGAAACAGTGAAGCCCTCGCAATAATTGACAACATCGCCCAACATTTTTTCTAAGAGTTCTTTTGTACAAGCCAGTGCACACGCTAAACATGCATCTTTGTATTGTTTATCCTTTATCAATTTACACACAACTTCTTCGCATTCTTCAAGTGAATAGCACATTTTTTTACCGACAGCCATTGATAGCGCCATGGCGAATCCTTCACCTGGATCAGTACTTTTACAAAAAGCTAATAAAAATGCGGAATAATTCATCACATTTTCTTCTGTTTCATATAGTTCAAATAAAAAATTCTTTATCAGACTTTTACGCAACATCGCATAGTTACTTTCGGGATCAAAATCCGATTCGTACCATAGCTCTTGATTAATAAAATCATTTCTATTTATTAGTTCTGTAGATTCGACATCATTACATCTAAACTCATGACGAGCTTCGAGCAAATCGTCGGCATTAGCATTTCTTAAATTGAGACAGAGGATGAGAAAATCTCTCCAATCAATGTACACCGTATCTCCAAACAGTAGATATACTAGTTTCGGAATTTGTTCAGCATCAACCCTTTTCCACGCTTCTGGAAAAAGACCTTCATCACACGATTCCTTTCCAAAGAAAATAAAATCTTGTAATAAATATATAAAAGCTTGTTGTAAAATAATGCCAGTAGGTGCCACGATTTTAAACTGGGTCCTCAGGCTTCCAAGTGCCGAAACCCTAAATTCCATTGGATTTGTTACTTCACCTACGCGACTAGAGTCCGCTGGTAGCTCTGGTGAAGCAAAGTGTAAAAGATTCGGATCGATAACAAACGTGTCATGCTCAAGAACCAGATTTTCCGGTACACGTCTTCCATTTTCCACAGCCATCTGTAAATATTTGCAAAGTCTATCCACAGATGTTATCTCATTCAGGTAATAACTGTCAATATAATTTTCTATTTCTGTGAACGCCTGGTAAACAGTATCATTGAACAAACTCATGTCACGATAGCATTTGTACTGTAGCGCTAACATTCGTAAATTAGCTCTAAACATCTCTCCATTAATACCCATTATCCATTCCTCGATACACTTTAACGCATTCTGTCTAAAAATTTCTTCCAAAGATAAAGACTCCTCAGAATCTTTCTTTTTTACTGGTGCTTGAATTTTTGCAATCTCGGCATATTCCTTTGATATCAGAGACCGGTAAGAGTCATTTATTTCTTTAATTATTTTTAAGGCAAGCTTTACATTATTTTCAATTACGAAATTGAAGGGGTTATTCGTATAGTCAATTTTTATATTCTTTAATTGCAATTCTTGAAAATCTGCTTTTAGTTTCTTGTAACCTTTGTCTTCACCACTTTTTCTGCTGCCAGAAATGTCCTCCGGTTCCTTATATATTTTCAATAAATCCTTTGGAGATAATCGATCAGTTGGTGGCATCCGCCTTATCATGGCAAAATAGAAATCGTGAAAAATTTGAAAAGTCATTAAAGATCTGCAAAATAAAAAGAATAAAGATATCAATCAATATTAAATTCATCGTTTTTATCTCAAAATATTAGAAAGTTCATATATTTGTGAAGTGTTAAGTTGTATTTGTACGCTACCGTAATAAAGTCATTGACCCTTTTTTTCAAGAACCCGTGTTTTTGAACACTGTTTCTTTATGAAAATAATATTTACCTATTTAGCTCTGTTTGCATACATGAAATATAGGTGTTGGCCATACTTGTTAGCTCTTCCATGGCCCAATTATCCATGATCAATAGTTGTCTTTGACGTTTAGCATGTGCTTTCCTTTCATCGCAAATATGATACAATCTGTTTTGCAACTCCTTTACTCTGCAGTGCCATTCATTTTTTGTCATATTTACATCGCGCCAATCGCTTTCAAAATCGTTGTATGACTTCTGAAAGTGGCTCACTAAATCTTGTTTGTTTGACGGCAATGTAATTATCTGTTCCATTTTATCTTTGATGTATCTCGCGTACGGAACTAAACAGTTCATTTGTAATCTCTTAGCCAAAAATAGCCGAGTCAAATCATAAATATAACATTTTTCTAACTCCTCCCAACAGTTTGCTAAAGCTATACCGATAGGTTCATTTATTGGTATTTCACCATAATCCCATTCTTCTTCACCTGCCAATATTTGAACTTCTTCTACACTCATATTTGATCTCTCTTCTACCATAAGAGTGGTGTCTTCGGCTAGTTCTTCCAAGTCTTCTTTTAGAATCTCCAATTCATTACGAACTATAATTTTACTCAATTTAGAATTGTTTCGTAATTTGTCTGCAGACTTAAAATTGCTTACATCTGGTTTAACTGTTTTTGATCTAGTTTTTCTATCTTCTGATAATGGTAAATCCAAGCGATTTAATACGTTCTCTCCAAATAATAAGTCAGAAGATTTTATTGGTGATATAAAATCTCCAATAATATATTTGCACATTTGAACTAATAACTCTCTGTCGACTACTTCATAATACATACTATAATTGAGGCCCAATACAGCGTAGAACCGATCAATTAATTCTGAATTGTCTACTGTTAAATCCCATATAAAAATCTCCTGTAGGATATCTTCAGTGTATTTCAAATGAATATAACAGGTGAAGTAACTTTCAAAGGGTTTGGTAATTCTTTTCTTGTGGGGATCCTTAACAAGTCTTGACACTCTAACATTTTTATACTGATCATTTTCTTTTTTACGATGTTTAATAATACTTTCTTCTAAATAAATATCATCTCTATTATCCAAATCAGTGTCATCGGGAGGAGAAATACCTAAAAATGTTTCCTCCAATATTTGAGCTTCTCTATAAGAGTTTGGATAGTTTATTAAAACAAATCCACGAATACCATCTTGATCTTTAAGATATTCAACAATCATGGCTGATAGAAGATGATCAGTCAAAGATTCACCAGTACTTAATAACTCGTAAGTATAATTGCCAAGCTCAGCAGCAGTGGAAAGCTTGATTTCTTCTTCAGGAATGGTTTTTGGGGTTTGAGTTTGCTTCATGTTAGCAGGAATTATCCCAAGCATGGTAGTTACGGCCAAATCACTGGCTTTATATGAATTTTCATCATCGACTTTCATTAATTTAATTAGTTCTTTATCTTCATCTTCCTGAGCAGCTGCAGTAAATTTGTCAAATGATAACTCTATATCAGTAGAACCTACAAGCTCATTTTTGAAACTTCGCAGACAAAAATTAATTGCTTTTTCTAAACGGACAACATGTATTTTAGAGGCTTCTAATAAAATTTGCATTGGTACAGCTAGGGATCTGTCAGGTAGACCACGTACTATCGCTTTAGCTATGTACAATGGTAAAGTAGCTGGCGGCCGAGGTGGTGGATATGGATATTTTATGTCAAGTAAAGTATAAACAACATGGCCTAAAATTCTATTTCCTAAATATTCATATTTACTTTCATCAGACTCGGAGTTGTAATTAGGAATTAACAAATTTATGTCCCATGGATATGCGTACTTATGATACTCTTGGAACTCTTCATCATTCAATGCGTCTTGACGGTCCATCTCCAACCTAACAATTTCTTCTATTTCTGGTACTTCTTCTTCCTCCGCGTCGTGTTCTTTTAATATATTTTCCATTGGGTCAAGAATATCAAATATAGGTTGCATTCTATAATATAAATTTTTCCATTCATGAATGAAATGGTCTGGGATGGGATGAACTTTTAGTTTATGAAAGTGTCCAATTTTGCTCGCATAATCTACTATAGACTCCATAGTCTCGTAGCATATTTCGTAATAATGTTGACGTTTTCGTCTCATTTTTTCCGCGTATAACTTTTTATGAAGAGTATCTTGCCTTTTCTTCTCAAAATCTATTTCTACTAGTTCTAAGTGAATTTCTTCTCTGACATTATCAAAAAATTGATTTAATTGGTGTATTCTTTGTTCTGTAAATTCTTTTTCAGCTTGTACCCTATTTTTACTTAAATTACGAGCCTGTTGTTTGGTTTCCATAATTTGAGTACATATTTGTTTCTCAAATTGAGATAATTTCATTACTTTTTTAGCAAGATCGGTATCAAGTTTTGATTCTTCTTCGTGAATAGATATATCCCACAAAGAACCACTGATAGTGTTACCTAACTGTTTCTGGAATTCTTCGGAATCCGCTTTATTGTTAATTCTGCTGTGGAGGTTATTCATGTAACTTTCTATCCATTCTGAGGTAGCGATTGAACATTTATGTTCTTTGGCCTCCTGATCCATAGCAAGCAGTTGTTCATAAGTATAATTTTCATATTTGCAGGGATACTTTTGTGAAAATTTTGCAATGTCTTCCCTTTCTTTAGTTGTTAATTTTTGCGGTTTTGCTGGTAAAGCGCGAATAGGCATATTTTTTTCTTGAATGCTCTTTACTATTTTAGAATATTTGTGGCGTATGTAGTCATAAGTATCTTTCACTTGTTCGGCTTTTTTTCTTTGCCAATCTATAAAATGTTTCTCATTCAGCAAAGGTTTGGAAAGGTTCTCAACAGATGATGGTTCTGATTCAACTATTTTATCTACTTTAAATCTATGTCCTAGTTTTTCGACCAAAGCTGATGCCATTTTTCTTTCACGTTTAATAAAATTTGTACGGTCTCTTTTATCTAAATGGAGAAACAGTCGGTAAAATAAACGTAATAAAGAAGAACCATTGCCATCCATCATTAGTTCAACATCCGTCTTAGTTAAATGTATATCCAACCTGCCTAACCAGCCTGCTATGTATTTCCAATTATTTTTTACATCTTCATATACGTTACCACTTCTTATTAACAAATGTTCATCTTCATTTATTACTCGGTAATTATGAAGAACTCCAGCAATTACAATACCATCTTTCATCATCCCTCCAAATGCTTCTGCCTCCCATGTTATAGGTGTTTGCAATATTTCCGTCAACCATTCTTTAAGTATTTCAGCCATACTTGGTCAAAATTCGTAAATATTAAACACCATTACATTTGTTTTACGTTTGTCATAATTTGACTGACAAATTGAGATTTAAAAATAAACCTGACTAGCGGAAGCGAAAGAGTTTGTTTGTTTGTTTGAACTGGAACTGTTATCTCTGAAACTACCAGCCGGATCTAAATAATTTATTTTGCGTATGATAGCCCAGTTCTTGAGGAAGGTATAGGCTATGTAACATCACGCTACTGGTGACGGGAGCAGAGCAGTGACCAAAGTCGCAGATGAAACCGCGGTGAGGGACGCTAGTGTTGTATAAGATGAAAATTGACTTTTGGTATAGTGGCCGCCACTTCTGGATTCCACTGACTGCTTACCATCAGGCGGAGTGGAGTCACTTTGGTAGGCTATACTATGAAAAAGAAAACTATTTTATTAATTTACCTAATCATTTATCATACTCTTTGCACTGACCCTCACAAGAGTCTCTTTTAATGACTCTAAAGAAGTCATGATAAAAATCCTGTCGTCCTAGTTGAATTTAAGCTAGTTGTCGCGCTCTAAATCACCGGTCAAAAATTGGTCTGGATCCCAAGGTAAACAAAACTCATTTTATGTGCGGCCGAAGCCGTGGGATGCAGCTAATGAATAATAAAGGTCATAGATTTGCTCTTGTATAGATAATAAGCCGCAATGTTTCTATCGGAAGTCGTACTATTTACTGGCAACACATAATTTTGTTTGTCAATCCATATTATGACTTTTTGTGATGTTTATTTTCACTGTTTTCTAAATAAATTTTCCAATTCTTTACAGATCTAATTCAGAATGAAATGTAACGATTTTGAAAAAAGTGTATGTATTATGTATTAAGAAATTTAAATACCAGTTCACCAAAAGTGGAGAATGCATAATAAAATAAATTTTCACGTTGTTTACAGAAATCTCGCCACATGAATCTGGAGAATTTGGATATAGCCTTGCACGATTTAGGTATGCTAAGTGCAATAACTGAAGCGCGTCGCGAATATTTACGCGAATCTAAATCAAATTACAGCGTGATGCGGCTCAATACGCGCTACGTGTCTAACGTGACCGTGGGTTATTGTATGAAACGAGCAACTACGAAAAACAGGCTTTGCCCTTACGTGTTACCAATCAGGCACAGAACTAAGAGTGAGAACTCGGACGCGATCGGTAGTGACGTGAGCGATAACGCGTACGAGTACAAAAACAGTTTGTTTGAGCCATCCACTAGTGGATACAACCACGATTGCACCAAGAGTCCGGCGAAGAGATGTCAGTCGCTGGAAAACCTCAACCTGTCCGTAGAGCCGGCCGCGGGCGCGGAGATATCGCCCGAGATGGACTGTGTGTCGACACGGATACAAAAGTTACAGGTTGATGAATGACATCCATTGGGACAGAAACATCACGAAACTTAGAGTGATCTTTGATGGGTACTTACTCTAAGCTAGAGTAAAGGTGGTTAGATAATAGAAGTAGTATTCAAGTGATCCAATGAATGTTGATAATGTATTTTCAGTGTATTTTTACTGATACATGGACAATGTGTAGCGGATTTCAAACGTTCCTAGTTCAATGTAATTATATTAATTTTGCATGTATCAACCCCAACGATTATAAAATGATAGTTCAGCTATTTTCATTAATGTTTAAGCAAATTGCTCAAAGAAATGTTTGGGATAGATATTAATTATAGATGCAATTTGTGTCTGTAGAAGCAATTGTTTGGTGATGCTGTTTGTTGATTGTGTAAGTGTAATGAGTTTTATGGTTACCCTAAACTAAAGCTGGATCCACACTGTTGGTATGTATATCTTCATATAAAATTTGTGCAAATTCAGCAAAAAATGTAACATACAAATTATAATATCCAAGTTTATAATGCACACATCCATACACACACAGAGTGGAAGAAATTACCTTAAATATTGTTATAGTAATGTGTGTATGGACATTCTTACACTGTTGACTACATTCATTTTAAAATAATACAGAACGGTCAGACAAACTTACAACAATAAAAAATGTGTACATGAAGTTTGATGTTCGAATATACACAGTTTTAATGAAACTACTAAAATAAATTTGTTTTTAAGCTATTATTACCCTCAATTCAAGAAAGTTGTAACATGAGAAAAAGTTTCTGTAAATTTTTTCTTATGATCTTTTATTATTTTATTTCTAAACTATAAGCATAAAGCAGAAAATTAAGGTGTAATACTACTGATGCTGCAGTATGTTTAAAGTGAATAGAGTAAGTTACACGGAAATTTAAATTTGTGTGAATTTGATTATAATTTAAATATGTGTAGATGCAGCCTTAGTGTCAGTGTTTGTTGAGAACAAATTGATTTTGTTTTGTCTAAGTCACAGATGCAATCTCCATTACCCATTGTGTCATTCATTATTTGTTTTTATTATGTATTAAAACTGTATTATGAAATTAAATATTTTAAATACATAGTAACAATTTTTGTTTTAAAAGTTAAAATTAAAAGACTGTTACAAGATCTCCATTTACTTTCATATAATTTGTGTTTGGTTTAGAAATATGATAAGTAATTATTATATGCAATGTATTTGTGACTTAGAAAATAGATACTTATGTTTGTTAACATATTTTTGTTATTTTGTTCATATTAATTTAACAAATGAATATTTGAAATAAATATTGCTTTGATTAATTGATTTCATGTTTTATTAACACATCTTCGGTTTAACAAAAGAAAGAGGAAGTGAAGTGAAAATGGAGTATTAGCTGTTTTTCTATTGAAGTCCACTGCTGGATAAAACCCTCTGCCAATTTTCGCCATAACCCCAAATTCTACCACTTTCCCTCAAATCAGGTAAAAATCTACCTTCTTTACCTACCTTTGACATTTCATGTGACAGTGTGTGACAGTCTGTAACACTTCCGTGTTACCTAGTACAGTAGCTCCACCTTAGGTGCCTATGTTCTACGTTAACACGTGTTCTCGATTTCATGTAAACTGCATGCAGATGAGATGATGATGTTTCCTTGAAAGACATTTTTTAATTATTTTCTTTCGCGCCATTAGGTATTTGGTACGGTAGGTACCAAGTAGGTATTGGTGCGAGATATTAACAGATAGTCTCGTAGTGTTATCAAATCTATGGAACTTACCAGAATAAAAATTTTGCACTTCACTGAATTGGATTTCAAACTTGGAAGCTTGTCGCCGTTGTCACCTTTAAATGACAAGTGACAGGTTCAGATAGCTTTGTATAATTTCACAATAAAAACCATTAAATTAACTTAAAAATGATTTATTCGCAGCCTGTATGTAACACTTATGATAAATAACAAAATTGTAAATAATATTGCATGACTTGGTTGCTGACAATTTGACTGAAGCTCACAGCGCTTTTACTTTTAATTGCTTCATTTTTGGCGTTTTACGCTTCTGTTGTCGTTTCTGTTCCTTTATTTCCCAACGACGTTGTTTTTCAGGGTCGTCCTCCTGCGAAATAGTTCAAGTATAAGGTTAACCCATTTTATTGCTTGTTATTTATTATTTTAAGCCTTTTTAACATAAAAAAATGTCATGTGATCGTTTTTAATAGTCATTGTCACCTAATAACGACGAACAAAATTGCGAAAAGGTTCTACACATGGAGTCTGGCGGAAAAATGGCCGTCAATTAAAAGCATAATGCGACAATTCCACGTACTATTATTTTTACTATTTGTTGATAAATAACCTCCAGCCAGATGTAAGAATTTATTGTAGTCTATGGACGCTTGCAGCACTTGTAATATCATTTGCATGTAGCCGATACTGTTGAAAACCTTTTCGGTTAGTTGGCAGACTCCTGATGATGGACACCGATGAGCTCACGACCGGCCAAGGTAGCGAAAGTTGGGGGAGGCCTATATCCAGCAGTGGACGTCTTTAGCTGATATGATCATGAAAGTGTGACTCACAGCAAGTATTTTTTCCTTCTCCTGTTTCCGTTTCTCCTCCCTGCGTTGCGCAGCTTGCTCCTGTCTGGCGGCGTGCGCTCCTCTTAACCACGCTTCTGCGACCTTCTGACGACGCTTCTCGCATTTAGCCAACGCCTGGAACAACCAATATTAAGGTAAAGAATCTATTGTTATACTAAAAACTACCGGACCGATCAAGCAAGTTTTACAAGTCAATGTCAGTCCAAAGTAAACGACATAATTTATACCGGTATTCGCTAGCATAAACTCACTACGGATATTTAGATTGGTACATTTGAGTGCATTGAACCTTAAATAGCCAATCACAGCGAAGCTTTTTGATTCCACGCTGCGCCTGCCTCCTTTGCGAACTCAGTGCAGATCAAATAAATCTTAATGCAGTATCTATCAGGGGCATACAGTCCAACCTACACGACCATCACTGTTACTCTTGTAAGCCAGGATTAACAGTGAAGAACCCGAACGAGCTTTGACACTCGGGAGACTTAAAAAAAATATTCAGAAGTTAAAAGGAGTTCAAAAGGAGTTGTGATTAGGGGGTAATCTATGTTTAACGTACCTCTTTGCTTAGTCTTAATCGTTTGATTTTATCCATGAGATGAAAGACTAGCTGTAGTAATGGTCTGACTTCCTCGCCACCGCCGTCAGGTCCTAGCGCCAAACTGATCAGCATCACACGCTCGGTCACTGGGGGTTTTGTTGCTGCTCCCTCCCTGTTAATGATATTTATTTATTAGTATAACCGATATTTTGAAAATAATTCATTGTGGGTAAAAGCCTAATTCAGAAAATTCTGCAAAATATAATCTTGCGCTTACGCGAGCCCGCCTACGCGATCTGTTGTATCTACGCGAGCTCTTGCGCCTACGCGAGTCCGCTCACGCGATTTCTTGCGCCTACGTAACTTCACCCATGCGAGCTTGACTACGCAAGCATTCGAGAGTTCGGCCGCTCGCGCGTCGCGAGCTTGTTACTTGTTGTTAGTCGTAAGCTAGTTGTAAGCACGGCAGGTTGTCATGTATACGTACTCCATCTGCTTGGGCCCCGAGTATCTGTCGGAGATGTGTATGTACTGCACGTGGTCGTGGTAGAGCGCGAGCGCCTGCGTGACGCGCGCGTCCAGCACGCCGGCGGTGGCCTCGGCCGCCTCCGACAGCACCGACAGCGACGCCGGCAGCCCGTGCTTGTCGCCCGCGCGCCGCTCGCCGCAGAACACGCTCTGCGCACGGGACACACATGTTATATTACACGGAAGAAATGTAGACCTCGGCAAAAGAAAGCTACATGACAACAAGCGGTCATCGCTCATTCTAACCGCACCGCTCCGGCGCCGCTAGCTGCCCGCAGGCGGCACGTCGACGAGCCGTCAACTATTAGGCTAGGCGTGCACTACGAGTGCGGCATAATATCACATTGAAATATTGTAACAAAAATATTGCACTTAACGACAACAATATATTAGTGCGGCATAATGGCGAAAAAGTGCGCGCTTGCTTTAGAACTTTACATTAAATAAAATAAGCATTTATGGCCACTTTAACCATGAAGTAGGTAAGTACATACATAACCAAATATCACATTTTCTATGAGCAAGTGTTTACGGACTACAAAGATTTTTTATATCTAATATACTTTATACGTACCAAATCCTGCATTTCCTTGGACAGTTTAGTAGCGATCTTCTTCTGCGCGATACACAGTACGAACGGATCGCAGTCGCCCAAGCCTAACTCCACTCGGATGTGCAGTGTGTCCGGGGTTGGTTTAACTACATTTAGCAACACGTGTACTAAGTCTTGACGCTGGAATTGTAAAATTTTATAAAAATATGGGAAAGTAGCAAAATTCTTTATGGAATGTCATGTTATATTTGAGAAGCTAGGAGTTTAGCTTAATCATATAGAAGAAGTCTAATAACACTGTATAGACACGCTCCTGTTGATAAGTCTATAGACAGATCCGTAATAAGCATAATTTTCAGTTATTTCGTCACTTTCGTTCGTACTTCTAAGAACAATTTTAGTTTATGATAAATGAATTTATTAGGAGGGAACCCGATCCGTGGTTCACCTGGCAATCAGTTTTTAAACATTGTAACCACCCAAGTGAATGATCCTCCTTCGTCTTTGTCTTTGTATAATAATTCTAGCTGTTGCCCACAGCTTCGTCCGCGTGAATGTTGGTTATATCTCTGTGTGACGATTTTTCATACAAACTTTCATGCCCTATTTCAACCTTTAAGCCATTTTTTGCGATAAAAGATGGCCTATGTTGTTCCCCGAGGTCAAATCTATATCTCTGCCAAATTTCATCAAAATTGGTTCAGTGGTTTAGGCCTGAAAGTGTAACAGACAGATATAAAAGACAGACAAACAGAGTCACTTTCGCATTTATAATATTAGTATTAGTATGGAAGCATGAATAGGATATATGTATATAGTAGTACATACCTTTATAAGTTTAAGTGTAAGCAGCATGCCTTCACAGCAGAGTCTGCCGCTGCACCACATGGTGAAGCAGTGCTCTGCCTCCCGGCGCCACCCGGTCTCGTCCACCGTGCCTACAGCATCCGAGCCTGTCTCACCTGTCACAAATATTTGCACTCCAGATATTATTCAGTTATTTGTATTTTGTATAATACAACTTTGGTGGCAAACAAGTTAAGGATAGTAAGTGGCAACTGTAACCTATGGTTATGGCTATGTTTTCTAAGCAATGCGGCAATAATACTTAGGAAACACAACCAAGCCGTTTTTTTTTTTTTATATTATAGCCTGGTGGCCTCCACTATGGCAGCTGAGAATTGGGTTAGGGGAAGGGAATGAGGGAGGTGAAGAAAGAGGAAAGGGGGGAAATTGGGCCTCCGGCGCTCTTACTCACCGAAAGAAACGTAGTAGTACGGATACTACTACTCTTAAGTCGATCTTCTATGAGAGGGTAGTACTTCCCCCGGACGAACCGGCCCATTCATGCTGAAATCAGCGTGGATCTACTACCGTAATAAATACCGTAATAATGTACCAGATTCAGTTAGCGAAATTAACAACATGTGTAATATTGTCCACATTTTTCATCAGCAGCATCTACAGTCTTCGTCTTCTTAGCTTGTCGACACGATTCAAATTTGCGAGGACCAGTACGCTGTCACTAATAGTGCATTAGCTGTAGCATTGTACAGATCCATGCGTGTACAGGTAACAGGACACGCAGGACAAAATAATAAATGTGCCACGGTCTGGGGACAGACACCACACAAGCAAGCAGTTTCCGAGCTGTAGCCCCATCTGTGCATGTTCTCCTTACTTCGGCCGATTTGAGTTCGGAGCCTATTTAATGACTACCATGCCTACAGCCTGAATCTAACGAATGCTGGAATAAGCGTCTCTTAGCTTTTGCTAGTCTCATCTATGTTCGCTATTTTTAACTTAAAATCAGTATTGATCTCCAAAACTTAACCAACATTATATTATTTTCGATTTCATTGGCTGTGACTAATGTCATCCCACTTAAGTTGTATGTATCCTTAGTCATGCCGCTAGCTTTAATGTATATGAACTACAAATATCACAATCTCAATAAAGTAATGCCAAATTACATGTAAAAATTGACTTCAAGTTTATCAGTTTAAAGAAAATAACTATGATTTAGACCCAACAGAAACTATAGTAAAACAGGTTGACTTACCGACTAACGTGAAGTTATCGTCCAGCAGTGGTTTATGCAGTTTCAGAAAGTTTGTAGCTATAGAGGTGTTTTTGGCTCGTCCTACCGCATAAGCGAGGGCGTAGGCCGCCAGCAGGCAACATAAGATACCTTCCAGCCAATACGCATCCCAGCGGGGACGGACCATTATGGGGACCTGGGCAGAAAGTGGATTATTGCTGTTGTTTCTGCCGAAAGACGTTCGCTGCAGGGCAAAGGCTAGACAAACTATAATCTACAAAGAATTTAGGCATATATGCAGCTGCAGTCTTTTCATGGAAACCTGCTACCCACACTGTGTTTGAAATAAAATGAAAATGAATATAGGTTGTATATTCCTCACTAGTGGACAATAGAGTTGCAATGACGGTTTTCTAAAATGGCGCCCACGAGGTGGCAGCACTGCGGCGTCAGGTCCAAGCGTTGGAGTTAAAGCGCTTTTAATCTTTAATAGATAACTGTGAACGATTCTATTGATTACAAACTAAATGAATTTTGAAATTTGATTTTGAATTTTTGTGAATGGAAGACCTTTCACCTGAGTGGCGCCAACTGGTGGCGAAAATTTTCCTAAAAACCCTAATTGGGTAAGAATAGCTATTGAAACAAATTTTATGCTATGAAAACCTGATAGAATATATAAATGGACAGACTAAACTGGGAATTTCATCATTAGCCTCATTACCATCAGCCTACGGCAGTTTAATGCTGCACATAGGCCTATCCCAAAGCGCGCCATCGTTCCCGACTTACGGGTGTTTGTAATAAGATTTTATTAGTCGCCTGTTGTAAATCGTCGTTCCATCTAGTGGCGTGTATATTCTTACCTTTATGTGGCCATTTATGGCACATTTTTACCTAGCAACATGAAGATGTCTAATAAAACTATAGTTGACATTTGTTTAATCCCACTCTAGGATACAAGTTTTCGATAACTTACTTTAGAAATAGTAATCTTTGGCTGTTCAGAGGACTTTGGGGCGCTATCTTGGAATCCTTCAAACTCTTCCGGGTCCTGGAAGTGTTCGAACTCATTGTCTTCTTCCTACAACAAAAACAATTAATTAAAATATATGTCAAAATATGAGACATTAATGTCTATAAAAATATATTGTCTCATTGAATGTATCAACATTTTGACAGCAGACTGTCAGTGTGTTTTGTGATAGTATGTGGAAAGACAAAAATGTGAGGGTAGATCTAGAATCTACTTCACATACAGAGCCGTGACATCGCCTCACCAGTCTGTTGTGGTCACAAGCAGACTGGTGAGGCAGTTAGGTGGTGGACGGCCGGTAAAACCTGGTTGAAACGTCAAGCAAAATAAGGTATGTAAATACCTAATGCATGATTGCGTTAATTCCTGTATGTTTATAAATTTATCTGTGTTTCTTCTAAAACATTCCTATCTCTGACTTACCTCCACAATCATTTCAAACTCTGTCTCAACTGGTGCTTCGAACTGTTCTTTTGCTGCTGGTTTCTGTTTCGACATAGGGACCTCTTTTATATTGTCTATGAAATCTGTAACAAAATATATATGAATCCCGATTTGCATCTTTTGAGATAAAATGAATGAATGATGTAAAATAAAAGCTTTCTACAATATGAAACATAAACATAATGAGTACAAGATATACCTACATAACCAAGTACGTGTTTTTGGTCTTATGCCTGTTTGTCCAGAGGAGGTGCAATATTACTGTTCAATGTCAACTGCATGTATGGTTTAGCAATTAAAGTAAGTCACCGTGTCCCTACCCAATATTTGTGGACAGCTATTTTCTTCGGTGTGTTCTCAACTATTTTTTCTTTCTACAGATTTCACTGTCATTCATAGTAATGTAGACAAGAAAATTAAATAAAAAAGCAAGAGAATTTTTATAAATGAAAATGTGCTGTTTACCGCCAGTAGGATCATCTTCCTCTTCCACTTCAAACTGCTCAAATTCAGCAAAGTCATCATCTTCTAATGATTGATCTTCGTATGCTTGTGCCACATAGGCGCTGCATATCAATAGTACCACAGACAGCAGTACTACACGCATTTTGCACCCTGGAACCAGATTATGATGCTATTTGAGAAACAGGATTTTTTTTTTCATTGTGGAAATGATACGAAATTACACATTGAAATACACTACATATTTTTAAATATAGTTTTCCTTATGCAAATTAACTACATTAAATTAAATTTTATTCTTATTGACACAAGGCAAAGGTAATCTTATCTTTGTTCCAAGGTTGTTCAAATGTTATGATTTGTAAGGTTTCAAGTGTGGATCATGGAATTAGTTAGTCTACGTTTTACTTAAATAACCTACTTGTAGTTAAAACTAAATTAAGACTAACTGCCACTACAAAGTTGCCATAGACTGGAAAAAGAATAAAATAGGTATAAATTGAATTATATTCTAAATTTCATTACTTTTACTTAACAACTTTCATTACATAGCGAGTCATATTCGCATTCGGCACTCAAGGTAATCTAAATATATAAATTTTATTTTTACTAAGTACAGAACTACACGGCTGACTGTGCAATTTTTTTAAACGTTTAATGTTCGATAATAATACGACTTGCAATGTTTTATAGTTACCTGTTAACAAACTTTCACTGATTTTAACAATTAAACTAGTTCATTAACTTAAATAATTAGATTATTTCACCTAAATTTAATCACATTTCACCTACTATAAGACGGGATTGACACAGTTGTTTTCGTTTAACAGCACGGTTAAATTGATATGACAGCAAAGGATTTTTATTGGTTCATCGAGAATACCATTTGAAATCACGAATGTAAACGTTGGATCCACATAAAATTTTGCTTTCATGGACGATTTGTGTATGAGAACCAACTTGGTTTATGTCACGTCACATGACATTTATTATTAAGGGTTGCTATAGTAAATTATATTGTTTTTTAGTACTTACCTTGTTTATCGGAGGTCAGGCAATTTGTATAATAGTGTTGCTATTTATAATTGCAACAGATGGCGTTACTGTCTTCTGATGAATGCCATAGTTTAAAAATCCTACATCTGTATTGGATCTTTGCACATTATTTTGTTTCATTGGCGTTTTTTGCAGGTTTAGTTGAGAAATATCTTTTATTTAATTGCTTTTTTTGAAAGCTTAGAATATAGGTAATGACGGTATTTCAGCGTTCCTCAGATGTAACGATGCACGATGGATAGTCAGTGAGGCGACGCCAGCACGGTTAGTTGGATTAGAATGTAGAACTTGTCAGCGTAACGATTTGTTACAGTAGATAGAATATACTATCTTTGACAATAACATTATTACTACGGATATGTTACAGTTATCAAATTATAACCGTACAAATCAATATACCTGCCTACCTAGCATCTTTGACAATATTATAAATCTAGAATTGGTTTATTTGTAATTTATATAGGTACCTAGTACATTTAGTGGGAAAAGCAATTGTAACACGTACCTATTATTTTATTTTGTGTACGTATGACATAAAGTAGAAAATAAACAGCTATAAATCAATGTTTAAAGCTGGACGTATAACACGGATCGGCAGCTATTACCGTACAAAATGGGTACCTATACCTTACCCCGGGCTAATATTGAAAATGATCTCAACATAAAAATCCATTATGTAAGTACTACTTATCATTTTAACCGAACAGATCGATCCCAAGTCTGAACACAATACCACTAGGTACCAGAAAGTAGGTAATTAATTACCTACCATGTAATAAATTATAGCTAGCAAAAGCTCTCTCGATAAGACACACAATACGACAGGTGTGATCTTTAAAAGACATATTAATTAATATTTAATATGAGAAAAACACACAATAGCAGTACCTATAAATTGCTGCGACACTGTCTGTCGTCATCGCTTGAGGATTACGAGGCAACCAAGTAAATCCGCATCCGAACGAACACCTCATTGTGATACCATCTTGAGTCATGAATAACATAATGTGGTAACACACGATTTACGCATCTCTAAATATTATGTAGCAAAGTAACCGTTTTGTGTTGTCTGTTTCTCCGCTTAATAATACCAGCCTGTTTTTACTGTCCCACTACAAGGCAAAGGCCTCTACTCATAAAGAGAAGTTCGCTTTGCTCAAGGCGGATTGGCAATTTCAGACTTTTAAGTCCAGGTTTCCTCACAATGTTTTCTTTCACCGTCAGTCAGAAATGTCCAAGATAAACTTAGAAAGTACTTAAGATTTGAAAAATCACATTGGTACCTACTTGCCCGGATTCGTTCGAACCCACTACCTCGTATGAAGCGGGTACCTTATCCACTGGACCATTTCGACCACTTATTCGAATACTTTCTCCACTTAGGTACTTCTTCTAAATCACGCAACGAATTTTGATATAATTTTCAGAATCGGACAGAGCAACCGGAAGGTTTCAATATATATACTTGCATATTAAGTATTGTAGAAATCCTATTTATTTAATATTATAAATGCAAATGTTTGTGTGTGTTTGTTACCTCTTAGCATCTAAACGGCTGAACTGAGTTCGATGAAAATTGGTATGGTGGTATGTAGATAAATTCGGTGCTGGAGACGGACATAGGCTACTTTTTATCCCGAAAATCGGTCTGGTTCCCGAGTGATATAACAAACATATTTTACGCGCGAGCAAAGCCAAGGGGCGCAGCTAGTATATTAATAAAGTACCTACAGTATATATTAATATCACAATAACTACACAACGCTATCTAGACTCAAAGTAAGCATTGTTAAAGCTTGTGGTAGAATGCGGATACAAATACCTACTTTATTACTTTTTATTGTAAATACATACACATATCTCTACGGTCTGGGTGTTTCTATGTATAATACATAGAAACACCCAGACCAATGCAAATATTTATGTTCATGCACACAAATATTTGCATTGAGCGGGAATCGAATCCGCGACCTCTGCGTGGAACATAAAACCTCTTCCTTTTTTTATGTCGGTTAAAAAGGCGAGAATTTCAACGATTTGTAATTATGTCGTAAAACGTTAGTACCCACAAGCAAAGCAGAGAGGGGTCGCTAGTACTACTGTACTATTAGCGACCCGTCTCTGCTTAGCTTGTAACAATACAATACGAGAGGACATTGACTTTGTAGATTCGAAATTACAATCTATTATAATACTACTTTTTAGGCGACTCCTTTGTTTTTTTTGTCAGTTGTGATTGTCATGAATTCCATTGGGACTTCAACCTTAGACTTCAACCGATGGGCAACCTCAAGAGTTCAAGCAAAACTGTATAGTAATTCGTACCTACCTCCTAGTGATTGACCTCTAACTTCATACAAGTGGCTACGAGCTAAAACTTTAATAGATAAGTAAGTGCCATATTTAGCTCCTTCCCAATAATATGCCTTAGAACAGTTTACTGTTCCTAGGGACCATCGTGGTCGGGCGTCACTTTACATTTTCATAGCATTACTTTTACAATGCTTATAGAACATAGCCATGTTCGTATTAGGCCATTTAATCAGATAGGCTGTCTGCTTGTATATTTTTCTTTTTATTTAGGTCAACACCCGCACTAGAGAACAAGCCCTATGTCGCGAGACGGACAAACATACAATTAATTGAACACAAAGTACACCCAGACTCGGAACGAAAATTTATAGATCACACAAAGTTTTGTCCCGTGTGGTGATAGAGCCCAAGACCTCGTGAACAGTAGTCGCTTGCACTCCTACTAAGTCACGGAAGCTGTATGCCACATAGCTAAGTTCTATATAAACACTAAATACACTGAGATAAGTACCCCTTGCGACACCGAGACAGTTTTTTCATGTAAGTATTTTTATTTAATTACATTCATATTGTAAGTGGTTCTATACGAAAATCGGGAGATAACTCCAAAGTTTCTTTTTGCATTCAAAAGCAACAATTTACCGGTTTAGATAAATAGACTAGGTACAGTCTAGATGCTTCCCACGAGAGCTAGGGAAAGTAATATCAGGTAGGTATAGTTACTTAGATGAACGCAAGATACTTATATTCCACTTTCATGGCTGCTTGAGACTCGTTTGCTTCTATTTAACGACGTATCTAGGACGTATCATGAATAAAGAAAATTGATATGAAGCCTAATAGAAACTGCAAAATATATACCTAGGTCTTTCCCAATGGTAAGTGTTTGCCATAATCACCACGCTTGGTAAATGGATCTAGGACCGTAAAGTATCTACCGAGGTACCTACGAAGTTCCTGGTATTCTTTATTCAGGTCCCGTCTGCTAGTCCCTTTGTTCTGTACCCGTCTTCAGCGTAATCTAAAGAGTTGTTATTTTTAGTAGGTAGGTTACGTAGGTACGTTAGATAATTATAATAATTATATCGTAACATACCTATACTGATTGCGTAAGTACAGTTTACACTTACCCGTAATTAAGTATCTAAATAGATATTTTATTTGGTAATTTTAAGTACACAACAACGTAACTAATGTATTCTCCGTTGCGTCTCAAGGAAGTTGAGCGATTACTGTTTAACCATAAACCGTAAAGCAAAGAAAGTTTTTAAGGTAATAGATCTCTGCTGATTTAGCAGTTTCAGCACAGTTTCAACATGAATAGGCCGGATGAACTAAAGAAATATCTACCCTCTCATTGAATATCGACGTAAAGTAGGTAATACCTAATACCTATACATAATTATACAATAAGTACTTTATATTGGTAGACGTAGTCTCAATTGCGTCCCGTTCGGTTAGTGAAAGCGCTGGAGGACTCATTACCTCTCGGTCTTTTACCTTTCCTACTTTTCCCTCGTTTCCTTCTCCTTCATGATCGGCTAAGGCTTTTACGTATCGTGAATGTAGATACTTAATACATGTAGAATTATGAATGAGCCGAGCCTACTTCCACGTTTAACAAAAATTTGAATTTGGAATTGATTAATTTTTTTTTGCTTAGTCTATTACAGATATTACTGGCTACATAATTAGAAAACTGTTTTTTTTTATTGCCGGCCGGCAGTGGCAGACGAGCAAACAGCCGGTGTGATGGTAAGTGGTAACTGTCGCTCATGGACGACCGTAGCATTGCTCCTGCAATGCCAGGATTTGCGAAACCGCTGTACTACACTACTGTGAAGGGAGTGGGGTAGGTGAAAGATTAAGGGAGAAAGAAGAAGAAATTGGGCCTCCGGCACTTTCACTCACCGAACGAAACGCAATAGTACGGTTACTATTACTCTTACGTCGATCTTGTATGAGAGATAGGTAATACTTCCCCGGTCGATCCGACCCATTTATGCTGAAACCAGCGTAGATCTACTACCTTCTATGATATCAGTTAATTGATAAGAAATCAGAAACTAGGCTAACTAGCAACATCTTTAATTGCTATTAAATTACATGTTACGAATATAACAATTAACGAAACTATTTATAAGTTTTATAGCATCATTCACGCTACAAGACAGATTGCGGCGGAATATATTGTTTGTTGTTTGAACGCACTAATTTCTGGAACTTTAATTTAAATGCCTTTGCATTTAATACTTAGCACAGTTCTTGAGCTAACATCACGGTACAAGTCACAGGAGTAGTTCAGTAACCAAAGATGTAACCGCGCTGCGGACACTTAGTTTAGTAATAAAACTTAGTAGGTACTGTTATTGTTACTGTAGTACCAACACAACTATCGCTCTAAGAAATTACTTCTGTGGTAATCAAATCTCATTTTTGTATCGCAGAGGTTTAAGTACAAATAATGCGAAAACACTGTGTCTTTTACGCATTCTCAAAGGACACTCAACCTGTACCCACAGTAATTTATGAATGCGTATTTTATCACCAAATTAATTATTTATTTATATATCTCATAAAAATAACGCACGGACGCAAAGAATACCTAAACTCTAAAAAGTAATTTATTGATTCAATAAATATTTTGTTTTGTTAAAGGTACATAATTTGATTTTAACAACACACCGCGATATTGTAAATCACCATTGCACAGAATAGATGATGTAATTTTTTTGGGGTAAAACGATTAGGTATTCTAAAGTAAGGGTCTCGAACCAAACGGCCGAATAAGGCTAATCGCACACTGCTACGCACCACGCTGGATGCACCTACTTGCGGGAGGGCAGATCTGCAACATCGTGCGTGTTTTCACGCACTCACGCGCGTATCAGCGTTTCATTCAAAGCATAAGCTGTGGTGATAGTGCAGTGCAGGGTGTCGCGTCAGTTTTGTTATACAAATGTTTATTAGTGTGGAACTCATTTAGGATGCTGCAGTTAACTAACTGATCGATATTGAGATCCATTTTTAATCACACGTCAAGCCTTTCCAAAGGCCATTCGCACACTGCCCCGCATGATGCAGCGTGGTGCGGGAGTGTGTGTTGTTTCGTTGCTTGTAAGTGTCTCTGTTTGTATAGAAAACACACACGGTCCTACTCACCAAAAATTAATCCACGCGCGTTCATGCAGACCACGCGCCTACATGCGGTGAAATACGCATCCACGTGCGTGAGTGCGGGGCGAGACGCAAGGTATGGCACATTGAGTATACTAGTAGTCAGTCAGTATCTACCAATTGTACCACAAGTGACCCATCCGACATAAACAGTGCCAATTGTACCATCAATGGTACTTTTTAATGAGACAAATGGTCCGGCGGGGCGTAATAAACGATAAAACAGATAACTGCCATAAGTGTCATGGTGCAGCAATTTTTTTGGTGAATTCTAAATGGTCTCGAACCAAACGGTTCAGTACTTCATACTTTTGTCGCTCAATTTACATAAGCCTGGAATTAAAAACAGAAAATTGCCGATCAAAAAGAGTGGAGTGAGTTTCCTTTATAAAGTTTAACCTCGACCATGTTAAAACTACAATCTGGTTCATAAATAAATTAAAATTCTTTTTACATAATCGATTGAAGATACACAAAAGTAATTATTGATTATGTAAAATAAGTCGATTGTATACATTTTATTTACATAACATCATAATAAATACGTAATTATAAGAAATTTAAAACTATTTAGAGATTGATGATCATAGTAAGTACTCATTTCGATTATTTTCTTAAAGTTCTGATTTACATAACAATATACTTAGGTACCTATGTGAAAATATACCAATAAAATAATACTGTAATATATTGTAAATAGTGGGTAGCTGTAGTAAGTGAGTACATTACAAATTGTAACAGCCAGTCGGCCAATATACGTTGTACAGCAAACTTGAGTGTCATTCCTGGACCTTATTTCCCCCGGCTAGAAGTGTACCTACCCGTTCTCCTAATACATCACAAATACAATATTAGTACCATACGAAAATTCAGATTAATACTGAGTTTCTCGATAAAAAAAAATAATATCACTAAAACCCGAGACTAGAATCAAATCTGCGACCATTCTGCGTCCTTCTTTGCGTTGACTTGCCATTGAACCACCACCTGCACGGTGTCAATATAATTAATTCAAACAAATAAATTAAACCATTTTCTCATAAAAAAGCAGACAGCTATATAACCTTCACCCAGGACTAAAGTTGTGAATATAAAACATCCACACGGATATAAATTAGCAATGACACCATATTGAAATCAAAATTCGATAAATTCTCCGAACGGGTGATTCAGATCATCCGTGTTGGCCATATAAGCTGGCAAAAGGCCATGTTCAATGCCAGTCTGATTTTACCGCGCGGCAACGTGCACGCTAGGAGATTTTATTAAATTTAAGTCACTTTAAACCGCCAAAAATGGCATCAGCCGTGATAAAGTTTAGTGTCCTATTATTGTTTGTTGCTGTGTGCGCCGCTGACGTATGTGAGTACTATTTAATTATTTATATTATTAATGTCTATTATTTATAATTAGCATTTACTAGCTATTGTAAATAAATATTAAATTTTATTGTGTTTAAGCAAAATATTACTTCTTTAATTTTCTACAAAAATGACTAAATATATTCTGCCTATTAGTAAGAGTCACGTAAATAATAATAATTGCAATTGAAATTATACAAGCTAGTAAGTATAACTTTAAATGCTTTCACTTATTGATAAAGGCGATTGGTATTATTTATTATATTTTTAGATACCTAATAATTAAAACCAGTCAAACACATTATCTTGTATACCTACTTATACCTAATAATTTAACAAAATATGTCAATAAACATTCTATGAAATTAAAAAACTATATGTACCTAAGCATATTAATCTTGCAAGGTATCCAAATTTGATTGCCGCTAATTTTTTTTATCGAATTAATGTATTTATTTATATGTAGGTACTTAATCTTTTAAAGTAAATGCGAAAATTTGGGTGTATGTATGTGCGTGTGTATGTGTGTTATCACTCAGCGCCTAAACGGCTTAACCGATTTCGATGAAAATTTATGTAGATAGATTCGGTGACGGAGACTGACATAGTCTGGTTTCCGAGGGAGACAAAACCCATTTTAAACGCAGGCGAAGCCGTGGATAGCAGCTAGTTTAAAATAAATTAAGTAAGTTTCAAAAAGCTAGTTTTGATGTGGTGCGTAGGCTTGTTTAGCTATTTTATTGTTACACATTGCATAAACAGCATAATTTGTATAGAATGTTTAGTATATACATAAGTAATTATCATTATTGGTAAACAGAGTGTATACGACGGTATGATATTGAATGCAATTACGTATACCTAGTATGTGATAATAAAAAGCGAGACAAAAAAAATCAACTAAATATCTTCAATAGTTTATAGACACAGGACTACTTTTTTAATTTCTTTAATTCTAAACACTCTGTAAGTACGTCAAACGGTCACTGACTTAAGTCATAATCCACGTCGAAGGATAAACGTTGCCGCTCTTAACAGATCAGTGAACTTGTTATAATAAATGGTGTTTTACTTTGTTACTACTTACTAAAATATTATTTAAATAATTTTAAATTTTTGTTTTTCGTCAAATCATTTTTTTATACGGACTAGTAACAGCTGCCTTTTAATTTAATATTAGACCGTCGTATACACTCTGTATACAAAATTCTTAGCTCATAGCGAGAGACTATTATTGATCTGTTAACTTTTAATAGGTAATTACCTACAAGTTATCTAGCTTTGTCTACGAATGTTATAAATATTGTGATATGACGTTACCGTGTTTTGTTCGCCGTTACGAGAAAATAAATTAAATGTTACACGATGTATACTTACCTACACGATAGACGATACACTCAAAAAATATTGGTGTCGTTGTGCTAGGCAGTATCTACTTACTACTGTCTCGGTGTGTTAAATAGTACAACTTAAAAGCATTTTACCTTAATCTGGTGCCTGCAATATAAACGAGAAAGTTCCAAATACAACAGACCTACTTACCTCTTTGATAAAAAAGAATGATCTTATGTTCTTGTCACTATTAAAATGCGTTCAGACAATATTTAATCAAGTTAACAATGGTGCAAAGTTAATTACAAGTCTTATTACATGGAAATAGGATATTTCAGAGTCTTGACACGCAGCCCCGCCTTCACAATACAATGTCTCATGCAAAACATATTAATTTACCTCGCACTTTTTGTACTAATTACAATTTGTTTAATTACAGCTTAACATTACTTACTAACATTTTTAGAAACTATATGTTTAAAAATATATTTATACTTACACTGAGCGTGCCTAGATGTACCTACCTCATTTTACGATCAGACGATTTGTTTTATATGTCGGTTTATTTTTATTTATGGCAACTAGATCAGTCTCAAGTGTAAATATTTATCAAATTATTTGTTCATCTAATACAAAATAGAAAAAGAGTTAATGATTTCACATATACATTTACCTACTCTTGAGTACTTGTAAAATAAATTTTGTATGAATAATATTGACATACCTATTCTATATTGAAGCAGTCTTCGATAATAGTTCAAAAAGGGCGTATTGCATGATACTAGATTACCTACGTGTCTATGAAAAGCCCTTTTACCTGTACCTAAATAAAAAATAACACAAGTAAACAAAGGAAGTGCCAGTGTATTGGAAATTAATTGCATAAAGAATGCTATTGTTAACGATATTGGCAATTAAACGTTAATACAGCCATAAACAATTAAAATCCATTTAAGGCCTTATTGATCTTAGAAAAAGTAGCACTTGTTAGGTAAATGATATTCGCACGAGTTAATACATTGATAATACTATAAACTTATGCTTAATATAATGGCACCAGGTACACATAGTCGTACCTAAATATGTTAGGTATATTGAAACATACGAAAAACTTGCTTGCCAGTAGCTATTTTAATTTCTTGCATGCTCTCAAATCATACAGATCGCCCACTCTTGATTTGGAAGTTATTTTCGCCAGAATACTGCGCATGTTTCAACCTCACAAGAACCTACCTAAGTTTGACACTGTTTAATACCAGCCCAAAATTATCATAGACATTAAGGTAAAGCCAGCCTCTTCTAACCACTCATTCACTCTACATAGTTCTAGTACCTACTATTAGTTATTCTCAGATAGTAGCGTCACCATTTACTTAGTCCGACAAAACTTTCGCCGCGTACCTAGTACTGCTGTTTTATCCCTTTTCCCTACGCAGTCTGCGACCTTCTGCGGCTTAGTTATATTTTCTTAACATTTTTTCTGCAAAGCTTAAAACATAGCCATGCCATAAGCTAAGAATTTTGAGGAATGTTTTTAACCATGGTCAAAAATAGTAAATGCTAAAATATAAACTCTACATGAAACTCTCGCAATATGTGTTAGTATTGCAACTGATGCTTTGGCGACATATTTACGGTCGGGATTGCTTAACGAACCCACAAATGTCACGAAGGTAATTGACCAATTGATGACCATGGTTACCGGTAATAGTATTCAATTGCACCGAAAATTTGTCATCATTACGTTAAAAAAAAACTAGGTAAGTAAGTAGGTACAAGTCGCACTTGCCGTGGAAGTGAGATGTTAGATATAATGGGACAATTCAGGAATCTACATCTTCTGTTAATTGCTAAAGAATAGCTTCACTTTTTTCATTTTATACACTTGGCAACACGCTCGCCCCCTGTTACATGAGACTCAAAAAAAAATGGCGAAACCTGGGTGGATAAACACTTCTGCGTACCTCTTACCCGGGATAAAAGGCCTGAAGCTATGAATGTATGTATGTAACACTTTACAATTACAGGTACAGACGCTTAATTCCTCTCTCTATATATATAATTGCTTAATTTGGGGCTAGATGGCGCTGTGTGAATGTGGTAGAATATTATTATTATTCTCTTTATTTCTTCTCTTCTTATCTTCTTATTAATTACATTTTTAAACAGGTATATATTTATATAAAATAAAAATACACATTTAAAAATATAAAAAATAGATTACCACCCGGCAACGACACTAGAGTCCAAGCTACCGGCGGTTAGGGTTCCAGAGAGAGGAACCTCCTAACATTATTATTATTATTATTATTATCTTAAAATAATATACAGCAAAGTCGCTGTACTCTTCTCTCTGCTTTTCCGCTAACTTTCAAACCAGACAACGAATTTCGAACGGTTTTCACTATCGTTTGGAAAATTTGTTCCGGAAGGTTTATGTTTATAATAGCGCATTATTATTTATTATATGTAGTAGAAAAAACAATTCAACGATTTGTAATCATGTAACAATCGTAATCGTATCGTAACAGTAGTACGAAGCTGGCGCAGGTCGCCTTACTTATAAATTGTTTATCAATAATACAAACTCATTGGTTGTTAAAGGACAAAATAAACGGCCTTCATCTAAAAGCGGATCTGTAATGAACTTGACAGTTGAGTTATCCGTGGGCCTGCGTTAATATTCTTCAACTATTAGCATCACAATCCGGCTCCGAACCAGTCCGTGACTTGTTTGGCGGCATACTTACATACTGCCAAGTTGTTGCATACAAATTCAATGCAGTACTATTCACAGAGCTTTTGTACAGTTGTAGAGGGCTGTTAGAAAGTATACGTTTTCTGCTAAAATACGTCTTCTGCACTAGGTAATAAATTTAAGACTATTTTACTTAAGCTTAGGTCTCTCTCTATTCCCATCTCTTCCAAATAGGCGCTGCTGTTATCCCAGGGGTCTAATGGGAACTCAAACCAAGAAATGGTCAAATCTTTAGGTTCAATGGGCTCGTAGCCTCTCTTCCCATCTCGGTGTCGTAAAAATCGACTAAAAGTAATCAACAGACTAACAGTAACAGCTTAATATTATTACTACTTCATCATCATCTTATCGGGGTTACTATATTCTTCTCGTACAGAGAAGGTATGAGCATTGATCGCCCCACTTGCTCAATGTGATTGGCGATTTCAGACTTTATAGCTCCAGGGTCTAGACGAGCCCTTTTAGCAGGTCTGCAGAAGAACTGCTTTCCTTCCTTCATAAATATATAATATTATATCAGGAACAGACGTGGGTTATTCGGACCTCATGAACAGCATTTATCGCTAAACTACCATCATGTGTGGTAGTTTAGCGATAAATGTTTCACCCGGTGTGCCAGGTGAAACATTATAGAGGAAAACATATAGAGGAATAAGCAACCAAACAATATAGAGGAAAACATTTAAATGAATAATTGTTTTGTATCATAGCTATAGGCTCATCAGTCGTCAACACTATGTGACTAATTCTATTCCGTATAATATATACATGCTATTATATAATACCTAAATGCGAAAGTAAGTCTGTCTGTCTGTTACGCTTTCAAGTAGGTACTTTTGTAAGTAGCTACAAAATAAAAACGAAAAAAATCGAAATGTTCACTTGTTTTATTATTAGACGTCATAATAATTATTTTTATTTTATTGGCTTTTTGGACGTGTGAGTGTGACTTCTATAGCACTGAACAGTCAAAATAAAAACAAAAAATCAAACGTTTATTTTGTTCCATTATTATTATTAGACGTCAATCTAATAATTATTTTTAATTTATTGCCTCGTTGCACGGGTAAGACGACTTTTATTGCGGTGAATAATAAAAATAAAATTTAATTAACTATTAAAGAATACTCGTCCAACTATAAATAATACATGTTAAAAAGAATATACTTATTAAAACACCAAAATAAATATAGTCTCCACGCATACAAGCTTAAACAAAGGGTTCTCATAATTTATGCAACGAAATAATGTCACATAGCTGGTTCTGACATCAGTTGTGAAGTCCATAATGCGAGTAGGCCAAATAATGATGTCATAAACTAATATTACAAGCACGCATTGCAAGTTTGCAACTACACATTATTATACTTACTTAAATATATTTTTTATACAGATAAAATCAGACTAACATAATTATTTGAAGTCATTTACGCAATATGGTTACATGGGTGACTTGTGTGGGTAACACATGCATAAATTATTCTCGATATGACACTCACGGGAAGAGATGTGTTGCTTTGTTAATGTTCTAGACCGTAGATCACGCTTCAGTTTGTTTTGGCTAAAATATTTTTCTTCTCCTCAAACGCATCTGCATGCTCTAAAAAATGTATATCATTATAGTGTTGACCTTGGTAAAACTCTACTGAACCACCCTTCCCCCAACTCTAAATAAGTACTCGCCGCAAAATACGTATCTACATTCACGTGAAATTGAGAAAAATGGACATTACATCAACATGCCAAGCAAACACAATAGATACAGTACTATTTAAGGTCGGTAACGGATATGGTGGTAACCCCTAAACAATACATTATTATAATCTTAATCGTTTACCTACTCGTAAACTCAATGTCAAAAACATATTACAAATTTATTGTAATATAAACATTTGTTCCTAAAACAAACTAATGTTTTGTTTGTTTATTATATAAATATATGTATCATAATTCATAATTATTTAGGTAATATAATTTTGTTTCTTTTTTATCTAATTCCTTTACGGTCTGGTAAACATAACCTTTCTAAGAAGCATAATTGGTAGGTATGCCAATTGCAAAAGCTACTATTATGCGGGATCGTATAAATCGTTCAATAAGATTGAATTATTATTTACGAGCGAGATACCGCGGACACTAGGTCAAGTCACGGGATATACCCGAGCACATTGTAAAAATATATATTATTTACTATTAAAACCATTTTGTTTAATTCAGTTTTGTTTAATTGAGTGGAATCAATCGATATAACCAAATAGTTTCACCTAGTTACGAGTAGTAAATGAAGATGTTTGTGCAGATATATTACATTTAGTAAATTCTCAGAAGTGTCTATGTAATATACCGTCTCTGTTAGTATAATAAAATTACTGAAACTGAAACTGAAACCGTGCGCGTCAGCTGGGGCGCAGCGTATTTGTTGCATGTTAAGCAAGATGGTAAAGGTGTGTGTTTTCTCTTTAAATAGATTATTGATCTTGAACTTTAAAGGAAATTTCTTCTACACATGTGTGGCCATTCCTTCATGTGTCCATTCCTTTAAATAACATAATGGCTACGTGATGACTGCCGCTTCAACTATTATGTCAAAGTCATTTAATACACATGGCATAACTGAGGGACTAATTTCCTTGTTCATGCTATTATTTTAGCTGATATAATGTTTATTTATAACAATTAACAACACAAACGTTTTTTTCAAAGTTTTACGAGTACATTATATCTTTATTGCTTTTAATTTAATAGCCGACAATTATTTTGTGTGCTACCTACCGCAAAGACTGCATTAACGCGATTTGATCAACCATCAAATGGTGCCATGTGTAAAATGTTAATGCACATGCACACGCCAGAACACAGTAAAACGAGACTGTAAGAAGGCTTTGTTCTACTCTAAAAAAGGCTAATTATCTACTAGGTACTAGCTTTCCTCGACGCGGTTTTACCCGCGTCTTTGCTGACTGCTCTGCTCCCGTAGCCAGTAGCGTGATGTTACATAGCCTATACATACCTTCTTCTGTTATGTTACATGTTACATACCTTCATCAAAAATTTTCAAATCCGTTGGTAGTTCCACATATTAGAATTAGAATAGATTACATGAAAAAAATTATAGTTCGATTTATTTGAGTAAGTACCTTTTATGAAATTAGCTTTAAACGCAAATTTGTAAAAAAATATAAATAGAATTGCAGTTTAGTAGGTAAAACTTTTGTTTGTTCTAAAAATAAAAGCGTAACAGAGAATGTAAAAAAAGATAAAAAATACAGAGATAAGTATCTAATTGACATAATCATAATTCATAGCATTCTTATCAAAATTTACATACCATTAACGTAAATAATGTACTGCGAATATATTGCACATTACTCACTCTGACCTTTGATTATAACTACAGCCGCTCAAGATGCATTAAGTTTAATAAATATGCTTTTCCTTAATCCGGTATAGTTATTACAATTTTAAAACAATAGCGGTCTTACCAAGAATAATTTCCGTATGCTTCGATTCATAAGTAGGTTTGCATACATAGTAACACTAAAATCCATAAAATAAAATTTACCTGCCTGGTGGGATGATGAGAGACTTAGGTATGACACTTACGGACTACCTTCTGCGCTAGACAGGCCGGTATCTGCGGATAACGAACAGTCATTGTACTTACGTGCCTCACGATCCTAAGGCATTAAGCATGTTCTTTTTTATTAGCCTACCTGCCTAGTTAGTAGGATCCAGAAGTACTGGCCACTAATCCAAAAGCCATCGTTTCAAACTACTGTTATGATGCCTCTACTATAGCGGCTTTATGAGATAAATTAGATTTCAATTAAACGGCTTTATAAAGCATCGCAGATAAAATTTATTACACTGTCGTCATTTTCCACTAAAATACAACCATTGATAGTATTTTAAAATATTTTCCAACTTATGTACGTATATTAGTATTGTCCATAAACCCTTGATTAATATCGTTAGCGATTCCTACCATAACTCGTCTCAATAATATAGTTTCCAGTTTCCAGTAACTGGACAACCTTTAAATACCCTTGACCTTAACCTTCGCATTTAATTGCCAAGTATATTGAGTCAAATAACTTGCATCTGACTAATCAGTGGCATAATTTTGTGACATAAACAGGCCAGTAAACATGAATTGGTTCAATGATCGGAAAATATGCGATGTTATTTAAAATGTACGGTTAAGTACGAATATCTATAGCGCTATAGAACTTGGATAAGATTTTTTCTTATCGAGTGGTTAGGTCAACCTATTGCCAGGGTTTGTTCAAGTAGCTTATAATTTGTTATATGCATGACCGACAAAACACATCGTCCCGTCTATATCTTCGACCTTTAAGTATAGAGATTTGTTCCCATATTCAAAGTTAATATTAAAACGTAATTATTCTGCATATCAAGTCAGTAATCTTTGCATATTAACCACGTAGGTATATACATGCAAGGACACACTCTGTCAGCTAGAATTTGGTCATATAGCTTGCTCTGTACTACTTTTTCCAAGGTGATTGATGATCGCAGCAATGTGACATTTAAATACTCAGGTAACATTAAGTCCAATATATAGATAATGTCCATAATGGCATAATTAGTTGTTATTAAGTTTATTCTAGACCAGCATAATATAGTGCAAGTTAAACGTATTCATCATCATACTAATAATCTCACTAATAGCTACAATTTACTTAGAGGAAGTTATTAAAAATGAACGTTGTAGGTAAAAAATTAGGCTGATAATTCCACAGGTGACGCGGATGTTATTAACTTATTAATTAAATAATGAATTAGATAAGGTTTTTTTTAAATCTTCCGCATTAAAAAACACATTGCTTAGACTCAGAATATTAGTATTTGTTGTTCTGCAATGCTTATAAAATTAAGCCATGTCTTTAAGTTTCCGTTACCACTTACCTACCATCAGGTTATTAGCGGGTTGTCGGGTTGTTTGCCACCCAAATTGTATTAAAAAAGGGTGTTGGCTACCCTGATTTTATAGACTTAAGCATCTCTTTATTTATCTCACTTTAATTAATTTTGTGCAGTCTTAAATTAGTTTAGTATAAAATCTTTAACATACAGTTAGGTGTCTAATTGTTCGTTTCTAAGATGACTCATACGCAAGTCTGTATATTTATTACATCTGTATATCCCAACTATGTTTTATACAACCTTGGTTCTAATGGGCTGCGAAATGTAGTCCATTTTTTGACAAGCTATTTTAGTTAAGTGTTACAGTTGTTAGCAAATCGCTAGTTGTATGTATTTATGTTTAGCAATTCTAGTTTTGTTATTATAATGCAATGCTTTGGCTAAAGTCACACTTGAAGCCTTACTTTATGATGGTCCAAGCTATTTAGGGCCCTAGTTTGAGTTTACTTTCATCCAATTTTATCAATTTTCACAGCTTTGTTGTCTTACCGATTTTTCACGATCGAGATTTTTATAATGCACTAGACGACTTCTTGCATAATAATATAATTACGAGATAATCGCTAATTCGGCTCTAATTAATGACGAACACAACGTTCAGTAAAAATTCATCGTATTTTTATTGTATGACTAAATATGTAAGACGTATTTACCAAGATAAATCTAGATCTATAAAAGTTGATGAATGTCTATATGTATGTACCTACATTTATTAATTTATGCGACCTAAAATTATTTTGTGTCTCTGACTATAGACAAATTTAATGTTCAACAAATAGTAGGTACAAACAGACCATACATCAAAACTCAAGGTCTTGATGGGTCACAAGATGCTCACTTCTACCTTGACCGTTAACAGGATTCACATTGAGGTTTTATTTACTTATTTTGTCATACGAACATTCAACCTTCATGGTAAAATTTATTTGTATCTGACAACACTATATTAAAACAATATTTTGGAATTTTATTCGTAACACGAACTGAGTTTGGAACTCGTTTTTAGAATTTGGTTTATTTATTGCATACTTATTGAGTCCGAAAGATAGATAAACTCTTGCCTTGAATTATATGAATGTTTTCCACCATTGTAATGAAATTGTTGAAAGTCCCCATCGATCCCGTGTAAAAAAATATCACCGTCAATGTTTTATTTTTTATTTTTCAACGAAACGGTTACTTTATGATAAAAATAGCTAAGACCAAATAGAACACATAAAGCATGTTGTTTCGATTGTCGATAATAATGGCATCCATTTCTCTTTTACAGCTCAATTCAGCCAGTCTCCAGTGACAGAGGTTTGCTTAGGATGCATTTGCCAGGCCATTTCGGGCTGCAAGCAAGGAATGGGCTGCGAGGGAGAGACCTGTGGCCTATTCCGTATCACCTGGCCGTACTGGGCTGACGCCGGCAAACCTGTCCTCCAAGGAGAATCGCCCGAATCACCTCATGGTATGAATATTTGATGTTATTCCAATTATTGTTAAGAATTTCTGGCTTTGTTAAAAGCTCGGAGTGCTCGTAGCTGGAGAGACAATCTTAAGTATGTTCTTAAAAAATTAAATTATTGAACCTTGAATAGAAACTAAATCTATAAAACGTTGACGACAGCCACTAGCGAAGTACGAGTATACCTATTATATAACCTAGTAGTCGTATGTATAAAGGTTCTTCATGAGCGCTATCAGTCAGCCGAATAGCCGTTAGCGGACTAATCATCACATGAAAAGCACCAAGAAATACCCCTTCCGTCCTCTTCCTTTTCCCTTTTCCTTTCTCATCCCCTTCTCCGTGGTCGGCAACGGCTTGGTTGTGTTTTCTAAGCATTAACTTCTGCAATGCTTGGAAAACACAGCCATGTTTATAGGTTACGGTTAGCCACCAAAGTTGAAAAAAAAGGAAATCATCCAACATGCAAGAGCGTCTTAAAACTTCTAAGATTTGTCATATCTACGAGTATGACTCGTCTTTTATTAAGTTATAGTAGGTATTTATATCGTCATTCAAGAATAATATTGTAATTTTCTTTCAACTTAAAAACTTTATTTTTATATTATTGATTAATATATTTTACGAGATTAATTTTTAATTTAATATGAAATGAAGTGTTAAAATGCTTATTTAGCTTCTGTAGTACTTACTGGGTTCGATCCCCGGATGAGTAAAAGCGGCAATACGTATTTTCTTGTGAAATCGTCTTCTTGAGAAACGCTTTTGTTTTGTGACAAGTTCTAATTGATATACATTAATTAAGTGCAAATTAGTTTTAGCTAAGTCGCCATTCTATAGACCTACTTTTACATTACATTTTTTATATTACAGCGTACGCGAACTGCGCAAATGATCCTTACTGCGCTGCAAACACTGTCCAAGGATACATGACCAAGTTTTACCAGGCAAGCATTGTTTATAATATGCCATGGCCATAGGTGCCGATCTAGAATATCACCATACCAGCAAGCAATTTTACTTGTTTAATGTTTAATTAAGCCTATGAACTCTTGCTGCCTTACATTACACCCCCCGTCGTCGCCCGCAGACCATTGGGGGGTGTCGCCAACAAATTTTCTAAGCTACAGCTGACATTTTGTTTTTGATATTTTGACGTTCATAAGTAGGTATCACTCAAGTGTTTAGTCTTTTGATTAAACGCCTTTCTCAACTTAATATTTAAGATTTTTTGCGTCGTTGCTTATTTGCGAGGTGGGCGACTTGTATTTATATTATGTCGTTTGACATTGTAGCTGGCATTAGCATATCGAAACGTAATCTGAGATCACCGAAGTAAATAGTATCAATAAAAAACTCGCCTTTATTGTTGTATAGTGAATATTTTGATCGCGTTGCTTATATACTTGCAAGCCGTAATATTTAAGAAAATCAGTTCACTCACAAATCTCAGTGTTTCAGTAGCTTTATGTTATGACGAACTTTAGAGACTGGCTAAAATTCACATTGAGATTTCCCTGTTGCAGTGAGTCCTAGAAACTTTGGCCGATATAATAGTAATTAAGTCCTAAATCTATGCAGTTCTTATCTAAAACCAATCTCTTAACTTTTCAGGACTGCAACGGTGACGGCAAAGTAGACTGCTATGACTTCATGGCTATCCACAAGAAGGGAGGGTACGGATGTACTGGAGAACTGCCCACCCAGTACGTGAATGTGTTTAACCAATGCGTAGCTGCCGTCGCTGCTCAACGCGGCTGATCAAACAAGATGCGAAATTCAAATGAATTTAAAAGACGTTTACTGTACAATAAAATTAGTTGAAAAAGCCGATACATATCCAATAAAAAACTACTTAATACCTACCATGTGATGTTACAGAGCATTAATAATATGCAACGTATGTCGTGGCTGCATCTGTTCGAGAAGAGATGCCTTATTAGAGTGACCGCAAACGTCCGGAATCCGAATATGAATTGAGATCAGGAATGCAGATTATTGAATGAACTCAAATAGTTTGAAAATTATAAATATTTTTATATTTTTTGACATTCATATAGATTTATTCATAAATCTGTGTTCCTGATACGTAAACCTTATGACGATACCGTTTGTAGCACTACGAAACCTTCTTGATGTTTGTCGGCACCGCATTGTCAAATTGGCGCCTCCATTTAATTATAAGTACCGTAATATAAATTGTATTTATGTGTCTTTTCTACAGAATCAATAAATACAAACTAGTCTTTAGGTTTACTTATATCTTGTTTCTTTTCCTACCCAATTTATACAAATTTGATCTCTAAAGATGACAATGTATTAATAGTTATGTATATTTCCTAGTATAGTTATATGTATGTATAGTTCCTAGCTAGAGATTATTGTGTACTCTACATTTGATATATTCTTTATGAAGGTTAATACCTATAGAATATTTAGTATCACACTACAATCAACGGGGCGGAGTAGTAGTAAACAAAGAACCAAACTGCGGACAGCTACGATTCGGTTTTTTCTCGTGGCCAAACTATTTCGCCAAACTGATTGGGCTACGGAGGAATCCATTTCCTTGTAATTGTATGTAAAAAAAGTTTAAACTGATATACTGGGATTATCACACAAACAAAAGTTGTGCAGATAATTATGAAGATAGTTAATTCATATTATTTGTTCAAATTTTAAGAAAAAAACAATCTAACGTACACATACTTTCTCACTCAATTCTCAGCTATACGTCAGTCTTTTATTACAATCATCACTTTTGGCAAGGCAATTAGTAATTAGGTATAAAGCACACCTTATGCTGCCTTTATTGCGCAGTGTGGCTTTTCGTATGTGATAGGTTGACCGTCATAATTCAGATTGCTCCAGTAGACTATAAACGTTAACGTTGTCTCCCTGAGGTGTTCAAAATGAACTAAAATGATAATCTTTTTTCACCCACATGTGACTCATATAACCCTTATCAAGATTAATTAACACTGAAGAAATCTGATAAATATTGAGTTTTGACACTCTTAGACCACAGTCTTAGAACACTGGTACACTTTAGTAGATCAGCAGGTCAGGCAGTATTTGACTCTCGCAGGGAACTATGTGAGTTATATTTGAATCCAGTAAAACGTATGGTCTACACGGAATCTACCCTAGTTGATACAAGTACCTACACAACAATATAATTGAGACACTACATATCGATAACAAAAAGACTGTCGAGTTGGTTATTTAAGTATATTTATTGTAGAAAAATAAAAAAACATAACAGCTTTGAACATAACACATAATAATTATAAAATATATAAAAATGAATCCCTATTTCCCTTGGTCATGGCATCACGCGTGAACGGCTAGATCAATTTCGTTAATTCTTTTTTTGTTGTTTGTTATTGTGAGGAGAAGGTTCTTATGAAAGAAAAACTAAGAAAACTGCTAAACTGATTTCGATGAAAATTGGTATGTAGATAGATTTGGTTTCGGGTCATACGCTACTTTTTATCCCGAAAATTGCTCTGTTTCCCGAGTTACATTAATTAAACACATAGCAATTTTCCCGCGGGCGAAGCCGCAGGGCGCAGCTAGTGTAATAAAATAATTTAAAAAAAAACCGACTTTAAACGGGAAGGAAACCAAAAAGTTAAAAATAAGTATACTTAGCAGAAAGTAATTCGTATTTTGATTTAGTTAATCAGAAATGATTAAATAAGTATTTTATAATTTTGAATTTGGTGCCAAGTAAATTAGTTGACAATTTAGGCAGTTGTCATTGTAAAATGTTGTCATTTTAGGAAGTTGTCGTTCTCAGCCTGAGGGCTAGGTACCTATAGGTATTATCAATCTTAATGTGCTATTGTAGTAAGTAAGACTCATATAGTATTTACGATTTTCAGTGATGGGTAGACCTAAATCTTGCTTAGGTATTATTTTTGTACGAACTAATAAACATTTTGGAATATTGAACCGTATGAAGTACCTAAGCCCGTCACCTGTAATGGCAGTTAAAACCCACATGGGTGCAAAGTTCTTATCATTAGAAATGATTTAAGATTTAAGTAATTGCTGTAAATCGCTGTCGAGTTCCTTCGACTGTCTTTCGGCTCCATCATCAAATCGACTCCAAACCTTTACTAAATAGTAGTGCCTTAAAATACTTAATGAAAAAATTACAAATGCACTAGTCGCCAGTACGATTTTCGAAAGTTCCCTTCGATTTCCCTGGGATGCCATCATCAGATCCTAGTTTCCTTATCATGGTACCACACTTGGGATATCTACTTTCTAACAATAAAAGAATCATAGAAATCGGTTCATAAACGACGACGTTATCGACGTACATACATAAAAAAAATATATATACAGAGTGTATACGACGGTTTGACATTAAATGAAAAGGCAGGTGTTACTAGCCCATATAATAATTTCTAATTAATCACAAAAGTAATTTGACGAAAAACAGAAATTTGAAATTTTCTAACAAAATAAATAATATTTTAATAGTAACGAAGTAATACACCATTTTATTATGACAAGTTCACTGAACTGTAATGAACGGCAACGTTTATCCTTCGACGTGGACTATGACTTAAGTCAGTGACCGTTTGACGTACTTACATAGTGTTAATTTAGAATTAAAGAAATTAAAAAAATTGTCCTGTGTCTAAACTATTGAAGATATTTAGTAGATTTTTTTTTGTCTCGCTTTATAATGTCACATACTATACGTAATTGCATTTAATGTCATACCGTCGTATACACTTTGTATATATACGGTCGAATTGAGAAATCTTCTCCTTTTTTTTAAGTCGGTAAATAAAATAGCAGCAAAACAACTGCGTTTTCCAGTAGGGAGTAAAAAAATATCTCTTAAAGTGGCCATAGTGGAAACCCGCAGTTTGACACGACGGCTATTGAATTAATGTCTACTATTCCACAAGACTGCTAACCATCAGACAGAGGACACATGAGAGCAATTTAGAACTTGTTAAAGGAGAGAAACTTCGAAGAAGCCTAACATGATGAAGAAGAGAGATATTTTCTGCTTTATCACATTATTATCTATATCTATACCTAGTATTATATAAAGCGGAAGGTTTGTTTGTTTAACGCGCTAATCTCTGGAATACCAGTCGAATTTAAGTGAGTACCTAATTCTTGATCTCTTTCCTTTTGTTTGCGTACGATATCTAAATCTTGAATAAGGTTATAGGCTATGTAACATCACGCTTCTGGCGAGAGGAGCAGAGCAGTAATCAAAGACATGGGTGAAACCAGTTAATAGTGCCAATGAGTCATAGGCTGCTTGTTTATAGAAATAAAGCAAGGCTGCGGAGCGGACAAACGAAGTAATATTAGAAATATTAATTAGCCTGATAAACTTAATTTAGCAGTAGGCGAGTATGTCTTCCAAACCACAGACGTTTATACAACAGTCTTCTACGATAGAGCGTTTCTTCCTCTGGTGATCGAGATCTTGTCGCTGTTGATCTATAACAAAAAAAAATGGAAAAATTACAATGTAGGAGGACGAGGAGGTCTTTGCTTAGCACTGGTATGATGCTAAGCAGTATCAGTTTTACTTATGATAGAACTACAGTCAAATTTAAATTTATACACAACTGTATAAAATGACAAATCTAAGTAGGTATACTACTTACGGAAAGTATCTTGTAGATCGATACCAAGGTCCTCTATTCCTTGCATTTCACAAGCTTGCAACCAAACTTCAGCGAGTAACTTGCCGCAATAAGACTTTGGTTTGTCAAAGGTTTCAGACGTTACAGCTACCACACAAACTAACAAAAGAATAATCAATTTCATTTTTAATTTGTTGAATTAATAGGTTAAGAAATTGAACGTTTTAAAGTGAAGTGCTACACTTAATGTTATCTTGTAAACAACATGCTATCATCAGAATTGTCGGGCAATTACGGGTTAACGTAAACAAAGTGTAAAGATATACGCAGACTAAACGCAATAATCCGCAGATTTTGTTTAAATGGTGTTAAGACCATTGTTATTATCATTTGAGCTAAAAAATGTCGGCAGCTGGACCTATACAGACCGCAGAACATCGCCACTTCGATTAATCGTGACCCGCTCTTGCGGCTAACCGCCATCTTTATTCGTCGGTTCCCTCTTGCAAGTTTTCAGGTAGTATAACAACGTCATTATTTTCTTATGTTTTTCTGCTGAAGCCCAATCTGCTTACTCTGAAAAATGTATGTACTTATAGTGTTTACTTTGGTAAAACTAATACGGTGGCGTCTTGCCCTTCCAAATTGAAGTCCGTCTCTCAAGCCCCCTACAACTCAAATCCTGGATCCGCTACTGATTCAGAGAGTTTTTGAGGAAGGAATTATATCGTAACAACATATTATTATCCTCGTAAACAATTGAAATACACAATTGAAAGCTATATCAGAAAAGTTACACTTCTAAAAGAACCTGTTGTTTTTTCCCGCTCTTGTACACATTGTAATGCACTCATGTGTAAAAGAGAACATCTTACTAACAGTCCTATGCTGGCTTCGTATAGCTTCTGAAACGTCGTTGTATACCTTTGTCTACCCGTTCGTTTAAAAGGCGTGATGCTATATTAAATATTGTTAAAGATAAACTAGATGTGCGTATGCCTTTAGACGTTGTTTAGATAAACTTGTACAATTCCCGTTTTCGATAATATTTTATTGTTCTGTTTACAATGTCACAAAAGTGCAGAGGTAGACTTTTAAATCTAAAGTTACAGTTTTGAAAACAAGCCTGCAATGGTCCGGAACAAATTAATCCATCCATGTCTTTCTGTGAGGAGTACAATAATATCAGAAAAGAAACATAAGTACGAAATTCAGAAATCGCTACACTTGTCAGGCGACTTGGCGATAGATATCGTAGGAAACATAAAAATATTCACATGTGAAGCATAGATAGTTTACTAATGGTACATTATTATCCTAGATACTTACTGATAAAATGTAGTACTATTGTTATCTAAGGACAGTAGCTGATGAAGTCTTGGATATGACAAGGTTTGTAACAGCACTTTTCAATCAACCCTCTACTGCTGTCCCTCTTCATCGCGTAGCCTATCCGATTGTAGTTATCATCATAATTATTACGTTTCAAATCTAAAACATAAAACAAGAAAAATATAGAAAGTTTCGTTAAAGTACTTAATGTTAAGACGGATTATGAAGTGGCAACTATATAGATATAAAAATTCGTATATCGAAAATAAATATTTATGAAACACACACATCTCACTGACCCACCTAGTCAGAATATGGGTAAATTATATTGGAACTGGAATAGTTTAGAATAAGGAATATAACTCGAACAAACCTTAAGCCCTTGTTTATAGAAAACGTTACTTTCATTTAAGATACTTAAATATACCTAAACCAAAACGGAACAACCCAATAGTCAATATTTTGTATGTCTGAATAATAATGAGTCGTGATGGTCTAGTGGATAAGGCGCCTTCTATAGCCGCGGGTTTGTGACACCCAATTTACTGACATAGCAATGAAGGAACAACGTCGTGACTACTGAGAAAACCTCTACAAAAAAGGTTGAAATTGCCATTCCACTTTGAGCCACGCTTGCTGACCTTGCTTGCTTGCGCTTGCGATCAAGGCATTGATCGCCACGCCAAGCCTTCTCTGTATAAAAAGAGCATTTTCCCTAAAATGAGATAAAAATAAATAAAACTCACGTAAGGAACGTTGTAGATCGTATAATCCGACAGTACCTTCAGCACAGATTCTCGTCAATGTCAAAGCCAGTTTCGTACCACAAATTTGTATGATTGGCCCATGAGAAATAGCATTAGGGAATGCTAATGGTGCAGCACATAATACCAGGAGAATCAAGGACACCAGCATCATACTATGGATCTGAAAAATAAAAGGGCTATAAAAATAAAAAAATACAACGGCGCTGTTCATTTCACTAAACGTTTATTTATTTATTTAATTACCTATTCCTTTTTTATATCATAAAGACAAGCTGGACCGACGATCTGATAAGAGTGGCGAGCAACCGATGGATTGTAGTGGCTCACAATCAGTCAAGGTAGCGAGACTTGGGAAGGCCTATGTCTAGGACCAGACCCAAGTAACACAGGAAGTATTTAAAAACAAACGAATAGATCACTTAAGTAGAACTTGGAGCCGTATTAGCACATTATATTTAAGTTCGCTGAGCACTTCTTTCGGTTGATATCAAATTATAATAAGCACCGTAGAATTTAATTATTTAATATTATGACCTATCATAAAGGGGTCTCGTACCTATACGAGACCCCTTTCTATAATAATATGTTGTTTTTAATTTGGTTCACTATACCTAAATAAGCTATATTTTGAACTAAATGTCCAGCTCACAAATCCTCGTACAATGACGGGCTTAATGATAATGTTTTTGTCTACCAACCGAGTTTAGTAGGCGAGTTGCATGTAGAGAATCAAACAGGTTTTTGTTTTAATTCATCAGTAAAAACAAAAGCAAAACAACAATAAATTTATGGTTATTGTAAAATATATATAATAATATACACAGAAAGCCCCAATGGTTTAGTGGAACTGATTACGAACTAGCATTTAGAGTCACGGGTTCAATCCCGAGTGGGTTCAATCAGCAAAATGGTCGACGAAAAATTCTTAGTCATAATCATTATCATCATATCAGCTGAACGACGTCCACTGCTGGACTTAGGCCACTCCCAATTTTCGCCACCTAAGCCATTTAATACTTACTTGTATAAAATTAAACATCAAAACATCATTATTTACCTTTTGGGTGACGTTTTACCGGTTGCGATTACCAAATGATGGTGAGGCGACATCACGACTCCGTAAGTTTAAAAATAAATAATATTATTGTTTCCCATCAGCACTTAAATAAATCATAATGAAATCCCTTTAAATAATCAGACTAGATAATTTTCGTTGCGTAATTTTTGTCACAGCAATATATGTCTCTGTCCTCTACAATATCTGTATTTAGTCTAGTTTATCCACGTTACGTTTGTAATCACTACTCCTAACGTTACCGGTAGTAATATTAAACAGCCTATAACTTTCTTCAAGAATTTAGCTATCAATTCCAAATAATATTATTTCATATCTGACTGGTAGTTTTAGATATTAGCCCATGCAAACAAACTCTTTGGCTTCATTATTAATATAGATAAAGTTCTTTTTATAATTACCCAATAGTTTTTGAAATGGAAGTGAAATTATTAATAATGTTATTATTATTAATTATGTAGTATCCAGTGATATTGTTTTTAAATCACGGTTTTTGTTCGTCAGTCTCTCTCTCTCTATACGTGTTTCAGCAATAATTCCATCAACGTCATTAATTCCTTATAATTTAACGTTCCTGCACCTGCAATATTCAAATGTTACCTATTGTCAAATCCTATGTTTAATATGATGTCAATTGTATGAATGAAATATTTCGTAAACATTCCTTACGTCACTTATTTGGCGTAGCCTTTTTTTGTCTCTATATCGACTGCTTCTAATTTTGCACCTGATATCCAAATGTTCTTCTTTTAATAAGTATAGCCAAATTATTATTCTAAGAGCTCTTTAGATGCTACATTTTGCGACTTTGAAACGCCAAACAATCCAAAATTAACATTAGCGCACTACACAATTTATTTTAACATACATTTCAGAAATAACACAAACTTTAAAACGTAATAAAACATATACACAGTTGAATAATCTTTACAATGTAATAAATATTAACTGATCTAAGTATTAGACAACCGTCAGCTTCAAGAAACTAACAATCATTCAAACGGCGACCACAACAATAACAATTATAGTTGTAACAATAGTCAACAATAAAAGGTAACAGTGTCTTTATTGTATAGACATGACATCATATCAGCCGAAAAACATATACTACTGCACATAGACCTTCCCTAATATTCAACATCTTTGCCAGTCGTGAACCGCCCTCATCCATCGGTTTCCCGCCACCGTTATAAGGACGTCGGGCCACCTTGTAATTGATCTGACCACGCTGCCTCTATGGCACGACATGTTTGTATGTATTGTAACAATTTTGTTGTATTTTAGAACCATGCTACATCTCTACATTATAACTTGAAAAAGAATGTCTTATTGCCCGACTGCCGAAATCAAGCATGGTAACGTTTTTCACGTGTAGAATATGTATGTATATTTCTTTGGCACGTTCTACAGCGTAAATGGTTTAACGGATTTTAACTTAAGAGGTCTCATTAATTTGTGGAAGTGACATAGGGTACATAATATTTCATAATAGCGTTAGCAAGTTAAAAAAATGGGTTTCTTTCTTTTCACTTTGTTTTAAACAGACGGGCTTTTCATTTTTTTCAAATTTATATTGCTTGTTAACCTATAAATATTGATTAAATATTAATATTGTTATGATAAGCATGATTCTATTTCTTTAGTTAGTTGCTAAGGTACGATTACATTCTGACATTGACATTGACCTGTTGTGAGCTGCCCACATCAATCGCTACTAAAATCCAAGTAAATTAAGTTTTCAATGCCCAATGTATGTAGTTTCGCTACAGCGAAACTTACTCCGTACAGTATTCTAACAAGAACTATTTACCTGCTAAAATGCAGTCTCTGCAAGTAATTATTTTGGAAAGTAGTCACGTAGTCTTTTAATAACTCATACCTACTTAATTATCGACTGCACCGTTGGTCTAATGGTTAGTGTAACTGACTGCGACGCCGGGTGTCGTGGGTTCGATTCCCGCGGAAGGCAAATATTTGTGTGATGAACATTTGTATTTGTCTTCAGTTTGGGTATTTTCTATGTATTCTAAGTATGTATTTACAAAAAAAAAAGTATGTATAGTATTATATGTATTTCAAATATCTAGTACCCATAATACAAGCTCTGCTTAGCTTGGGACTAGATGACGATGTATGAAAAAAAAAGAATTGAACTGAATTGAATAGAAACATTAATTTTGAAAAAGTACAAAACTGTTACAAAACTATGACATAATAATATATAATAATGAATAATGTTCAAGACAATTAAAAGAATTGAATTAAAATTAACTATTAGTAATGAGTGTTTTATTTACTAAACAATTAGTACGATGGTTAGAATCAAAATACTATAACTTATGCAACGGATGTGGTAACGGTCAGTGAGATAGCCACATCGTCGTAAAACCTTTTAAAACACACAAAGCCTAAAAAAACATAAAATCAAACAAACAGTTAAATTCAAACATTCCCTTACCGTGACCATCAGGGAAATCCTTAATAATTGAAGATTGAGCATCTTTTGCACAAAATTAAAGATAGGACCGCAAATAAAAACTTGTGTGAGAAAAACGTATAAAGTGTTGTTCAAGAAAATTTTATTTATGCTGTGACTGATGAGAAAAAGACAATAAGCAAAGAGCCAAAAATGGACATCTATGACTGTATTTACAGGAGTGAAAAATTTGACGCAACTGGTCCATCGGATAATATCTGATGCTTAGTGTAATAATTAGGATATAAGTCATTGTAGAGATACAGTGGAGGCAATAACGTCAGTAAGTAAACAACGTCTCTCAGCTGAAACAAATACAGTGCAAGTTTTTTGTTATGATGACAAATATAATAAATCCAACAAGTGTGTAAATAAATAATTAAAATTCAGATTTCTACTAAATTGAACTAGAATGCGGCACTGAAAGGAAAAAATATTGGTATTATTTAAATTGACAGTGATGGGGTCTACTTTTAGCAGTTAAAGTAAGTTACATAATTCATTTTTTCATTGTTTATTTTCGTTTTGCGATTTTAAACTGAAAGAATTTAGCTGTGATTACTATCCGGATATTTTAATGGGCATCGTCTGCCTTACAGAGTAACTGCTGATGTCTCATATTCTTGAAACGTCCTTCGGTATGGGACAACAATAGACTATCGAACTTAACAAAAGCCTTGATTCTAACCATTTATTACAGCGTTCGCTTCAGTAATAGCAGATTCGTGCATCCAATGTTTGTGCTGTATGTACGAGTGTGGTCCCTCGAGAGGCTACAATGTTAACTCCCACCTCCCGCGGACTATTCCATATCATGGGAGATTATTGGCTTTTTGCTAACAGACCTAGCAATCTGCATGACAATCCTAACACGATGGAAGGTAAGAGATAGTTTGTATGTCTATACCATGTATTATGTGGATTATACCTATATATTAGCATTTTAACACTTCTACGACGTGCCAAATGAGCGTTTTAATTTAGTTCATCGAATTCAAATAAAATAAACCTATTTAATCTCTTGTTATCTTCCATTGTTTCAGTTCAATACCTAATGATTCGAAATGATGTACTTAACACAAAATTTTTCGTTTAATATAATATCGCTATAAAATATATAGCCTTTTATAGCGATATTGTATTACAAGAAAATATTTTTAGATTACAGCTTTCTAGTTTGTGAATGGGGGACATGTCTACCTATACAATTATTATAATCTAGAATAAATATTTAAAATATACAAGATACAATATAATAGGTAATACTATAAATGGATGGATAATGATGGATGGTAGTAAAATGTATTAAGGTAATCCTGCTTCCAGACCAATACCATGAATTTCGCTTCGGTAATCTTTCCAAAGTATTTCAACTTCATCAATCGTCGTCAATTATTACCTATATACTTTTTACAGGACTGCAATGGTGACGGCGTCATCGACTGCCTAGACTAGATATGGATCCATTTCTATCAAGATAGTGATTGTTTTATTTCTCTGTTCCTGACCATCGACGGCCTCAGGTGGCTGTGGTGTAAAAGAAGTATACCTACCTTATAAGTATAGTAGTTAACAAGATAAGTTAAAGAAGAAGTCGGGCTTATTAAGTACATTGAAAAGGTAACTGCTGTTCTGAAGATTAGTAGGTAGTGTCTATGAAAAACTTTTTTGCAAAGTAAGTACTAAGTAAGTTATGGATAGAATTAGAGTTGCAAAACAATAGACATTTTTAAACTGTAATGTATTCGGTAATAGTGTGTGAAAGACTCGAGTCAAGCTAGAAGAGTTAATGAGAGTAGTGTAATATTATGTCCTAAAGGCATGATGACAATGTTGTTTTATTAACAGAAATCGGAATAGGTAGAGTATATTTACCTAAAGTTCGAAGAAGTTCAAACAACCTCATCATATATACATTTAAATTTGTAGCCGTAGTAAAATTGTGTCAGATTCAAATGTTTTAAACAGATAAATAAAAACTAAGTTGCTATGTATTGTTTACGCAGATATTAGACACATTTTAACTTATGCCTAAAATACATTTTGTTGTACAATTTAAGCCCGAGATTTAATCTTTACGAGTATGTTTATAATTCCGTGATTTTAGAGTAGGTATTGTATTATCAACTCTATGTTACTTCCTTCCTCCAACTTTACCTACGTAAAAATGTTCTACCTATTCCGATCTCTGCTTATTAGGTACTAGGTAAGTACCGAACTTTATTATAAATATAAAAAATAAGATGTAAGTAAATAAATTGAGTATAAAATTTTAATACTGAGTAAGTATATTTTTCTCTCTTCTCATAAAAAAAAATAGTCAAAACTGAAAAATTTGTAACTAGACATTTTGGTAAAAGATCTTCCATTTTGACAGCGCTATCAAAACAAATATTGATTAGTGTTTATTTCGGAAATTTTAATGCTTAATTTACAAAATGGATAATTCACGTTCATAAGGACGAAAGAAAATTGCTGAGAGGGTTTACTAAAATGGCGTCAACGAGTTGGCGGCACCGATGCGTCAGGTCTAGCAATCAAGCGCTTTTTGAAAGTTAACCTGATTGGCCCAATGTGAAAGTTGAAGTGGCGCCAACTGGTGGCAAAATTTTCCTAAACACTATTATTTTTAGAAACGGCCTTTTCCAAGTTCGAAATCCAAAATCGTAAATGTTTCACAGTTTCATTAGAAACTCATATTAAACTTTTATATTCATTGGACAAGCTGCGTAGAAATCATTCCTTGATTTGCTGTTGTACTTTGCTACATGAGGAATACGTATTTTAGAGTAATTAATGTAATTATTATCTCGACAAGACACCAAAATTAAGAAAATAAATATTACGTCCTTTAGCTATTTGGACATTGCCCAAACGAAACCTCTGACCTCCTGATCAAGGCTCAAGTATAGTTCTGTTTTCAACACGAGATGATGTATTGGCTCAAGAGGTCAAACACATTAAGTAAATATTTATAAATAATAAACATAATCGCATCATTAACCCACTCGTAACATGCACGGGTTGGGACCGCCTAAGATAACAATATGACGTGTTTGATTTATCACTATCTCAAATACTTTGTACAAAGATAAACTCATTGATTACGTTAGTCCTCAGAGATAGTACCACGCGTTTTTCTCGTGAGGGTCGGTGATATAGCCCGCAAAACGTAAGAGAATTGTCTAATTCTCTTACGTTTTGCGGGCTATATCACCGAGGGTGCCCTGAAGGCTCGCACAAATTTTGCCGGACTGCACCGCATGGCATAACAAAAAACCGTCATATATATCACTTTAGTACATTTTATATTATAACTAGTGGACGTCACGCGGTTTCACCCGCGTGGTTCACGATGCCGTGAGAGTACGATGATAAAATATAGCCTATGTTACTCAGTGATACTGATAATGCAGCTTGCTAATGGTTAGAGAATTTTTTAAATCGGTCCAGTAATTTTTGAGTTTATTCGTTGCATACAAAAATACAAATCTTTCCTCTTTATAATATTAGCGTAGAAGTAGCGCACACTACAGGCGGGCCGCGCCACATCGAGCCGCATCGCCCGCATCGCGCAATAGTATGCGCTAATCTTTAATCTGTACACCGATCCAGCCCACACTGATAATTTTAGTGCATAACATCAAAATCAATTTCTCTGATAGAAAGCAGTGGGGTTGAGGAGTAATGACATCCTATTTGATGCCTTGGTTTTCACTAAATCTGTCAATTATATGTGGACTAAACTAAAAATACCTATGTTGTTGTTTCACTGTTGACGTAGCGCCTATAGTTGGATGTTGGCATTTTCTAACAGACTTTTTATAACTACAATTAATATTTTTCCCACAGGTTTTTACACACAGGTGTACTTAATCTGTGTTTTTTTTAAGTGTATATATTAATGTAAGTACCTCTGGAATTGTAAAAAGAAAAGATTTTTTGCTGAAAGAAAATCTCCGATGGATTCTGCAATCTGCACCTACTCTACTACATCAAAACGCTAGCGTAAAATATTATTCTAACAGGTGCTGTTCATTTTGTGAGAGATGAGAGCTACAGAAAATTTTCTGATTATAAATGTAAATAAAATACACTCATTCGAAATGAAATGAAATGAAATATATATGAAATGAAATATATGTTTATTCATTTAGGTTAATTAATTAATTAACACTTATGAACGTCAAAGTTTACAAAATGTCAGCAAATTAACCTACAAATTACCTATTATTATTCGGTGTCTCTACCACACCGAATGAGTGTATTTTATTTACATTTATAGTTTAGGTATTTCATTTATCCCACGAAGAGGGTAACTGATAAGAACTAGTGAAACAAGCCATGTCAAGTGTTTACGTCTTCAGGTGACAGCTTACAAAAAGTAGTTCCCAGAAATAATAAAAGGAGCGCTGTTTATTTTACATCCAAATAATTAACGCCGTTAATAATGGGATATTATTGACCCAGCCGATAGCTAATGGTAATGTAGTGCCTATGAAAATGTTCCAAGAGTGCATAGAATTACTCACTTACGGTGAAGGAAAATATCGTGGCCTCCACTATGGCGGCTTAGTGAGATGCTTTTTCACGCCCCGCTTAAAAGACCCAGGATCATAATGAGATGGTATCACATGCGCTGGTAAAGAACTCCAGGCTTGAAAGTATGAAGTGCTGAACCGTTTGGTTCGAGACCCTTTAGATTCCAATGTGAAAGGGCGAAAGGGAATGGGTGGGATTATTTCAAAGAGCTCTTCAGAACACTCTCCGTAGTAAAGGCGACAGAGGTGTGGTGATTAATGCTTCCTTATGCCTTCTTTGTATCAGAAGAAGTTTTTCGTTGCAGTTGGATAATAACGACTGGTATTTTTTTAAATAATTTCCAGTTAAATAAAACCATTTATAAAAATAAAATATTTTATTTTAAAATACAAAACATCAGTCAAATAACTTATTTATAATTTTGAACTTAACAGATAATATTCAAATATTATTGTCTTAATTGAGTATTTATCAGTTAGTCTAAATATAATTTGATTATATTATAATCTATTGCTACTTAATATAGGTATAAAAAAATAAAAAAATATTTACACCAACCGAATGTAGTGGCTAAATCACTGAAGACAATTTTTGTATTATACTTACATAATTATAGTTTATATTACATTACAAAGTATTTTTAAGTAACGTTCTGTAGAAGTAATGTAAATGTACACGGTATGACTTGTCACCGGTGACAGCATCATTACAAAAATAATTAGTTCCCAGACTGAATACCAGAGGCGCTGTTCTGTTTCCAACTTTCATTGCCAAGAAAAACGTAAGCATTGAAAATATGATTCAATATTATGAAAGAGTTCTTACATTAGAAAACAGTTCCTAAATCCAGGTTGATTTCACAATAGGTATGGAGTAAAATTACTGCAGAACATGTATGAATCAAACAATTTTTAAGGATCGATACCTATACTGCCAGTTTTGTAGAAAATTATTTTATAGTTAAATTTATTTGAAAGAATTCAATCAATTTTAGTATATTTAAAGCCTAATTGATTTCGTTTGTATTATGATACATACAACTTAAAACTAATATAAAGCTAAATGTTACCGTATAAAATCTAGTACAAAATGGCAAAATATTTGCTTATAAGAGTGAGAATGATTTCGTATTGACGACATGAATTAAATACTTTAAAGAGCTATAGCTTCATTTAGACATAGAGAGACCTAAGTACAGTATTTTATTCAGCCTTAGATCTTCTAATTTTAATCTTTTTCCATTCTTTTTTTACACCAATAAATAGGTTTGGTACAGTGAGGTATTAATTTAAGTCGTTTTATTCACAAATTTTTCAGTAACCTTACAATATTATAAACGAGAAGTTTGTAAGGAATAAGCATGATTGTTACTCTTTGGAGCAAAAACTACTAAATGGGTTTTATTGAAACTTTACAATAATAAAGCATCAGAATAAGACTTAGGCCATAATTCATAAAGATATTGTGTAATTATTAAGTCACACAAGTGAAACTGCGGGTTACAGCTAATTAAGTAAATGACATTATGCGTATTGCCTATCATTCATAACCTTAAAATAGTGTTTATCGTAGGTACCGTAATTTAAATATTACATTTCTACACGAATCAATGAAGTATGATGTAATAAGTACTTAAGTATTTGTTTAATTATTACGTTCAAGCAAAAGTGACGAGCGGTGCTGGCGTGTCCCAGTCTTCTACGTCCAACTCCTCATCAGACTCTTCTTGGAAGCGCACCTAGAATAATAATGAAAAGAAAATTAATGACTTTGTTAAGCACATAGGATAGATTCCTGTGGAACTTCTTCCTCCAACTCCAATAGTGTAAAGCTTTACATTGGTTTTCAAAAATTTAGAATTGCAAGGAACTACTATTAGGTCGTTTTTTTTTCTTCAGTTTTAAGTCTTAACAACCTCTTTAACATTATACCTATAGCACTCTGAATTTTCGTTAAAACCCTATTTCTCAAATTTATTTTTGGAATCAACTCCTGCTCCTGCTGGATACAAAACATTTAACTTAGTGAATATGAGCCTATTGCATTTGGAGCGGTTGATTGTAAAAATAATGCCCGCAAAAATACTATGTCAGATATACCATCAATTAAGTACCAATTTAATAAATTATTACAATGCCTTACTTTAATATTAGTTAAAATATTGCTGGATATTATTGCATAAAAGTCGGACACTTACCCAAGGAGATAAACGCTTGCCTCCTGAAGCCAATGAACTACTTTGATTCAAGTTAGCCTGCCATTCCTGAAATAATAAAATAGTGAAGTCAATAAACTTGTGTAGGTAAATGGCCTAAATAATTAAGACAAAACCTTTAAAATGACACTGCTTATAACAAGCGTGTTATCAATGCCTTTTCTGTAAGAGAAAGAGGTTCTTATCCCGCAATAGTAATAGACGACGAGGTCTTACGCAGGCTCTATAAGAAAAGCATAAACGCAACCAGCTTGGAGAGCACTTCAATCCAAGGCTACTTATGGTTCTCACGATCCTTAGTCATGAGGTTTCGACGAGAAAGAAGATTATATTATTACCTGATAAGCATCATTGAAAGCATGTGCCAAAGATAGCGCTAAAGCTCTGGCGTGCTTCCTCCTAGTGCACACGAACACGTGCACCTCATGGTTCTCATTCGCTCCGATGCCTGGCTTTCCTTCCACCACTGCAAACACGCGAGCGTTCGCTGCGTCTGCTGAGCAGTATGAGATTCTGCAAATTACGAGTAAGTATTGTATGATTTTGTTTGTTTTTGCTTTATAATTGGATACAAGATTTTGTAGTGTTTTGTGTACTGCAAAATTTGTTGCAAAATTTATTGGAAAGTCAATTTTCAGGTTTTTAACATGATGGCAACACGGTCCCTGACATATAAAACAAAAAGATTTTTGGTAAGTGCCGGGCGATAATTAGCTACAGAACTAATGTCAGCTTAATATTTAAGGGTTATCTTAAAGTTCATCAGATCCGTCCATCCTTCTGTGGCCTGTCACTTTTTGAGGTCGTCAGTCCATCTTGTGAGGGACCTGCTCACGCTGCATCATCTACTTCTTTAATCATATTGTCTAAATAATCTTTTACAATTCAATCCATTGTTTGACGTTTAATTAGATCGTACTTAATACAAATAAACTGCACTCGTTTCTAGTCATTGACATTATAATAGTAATATTACATTGATTGTGATAAATTACACATAATATTGTCAAAGACTTTATTTATTGTATAATTTAGATATGCATTTGTTTTTCACAACTTATTTAATTCTCATTTGTTATGATATACATTTTCTATTATGTAGAAATTGTCAACGTTTATCGGCTGCTGTCATAACAAAAGAAATCATGAAATATTCAGTATCAACTTGCTTTTGATTGCTGTGCATGAAACGAGACAAAAGAAAATCTATGATCATCAGTCTAAGCTATAAATCAGTTTGTAGTATGTATACTGATGGCCTAGACAAGTGGCATAAATGCTAACAGAATAGAATAGAATAGATTCAACAATTTAGGGGATTGACATGACAAGCTAACACCAACAGTGTCGTTAGCTTATCTCAATCAAATAGGTACATTTTTTAATCTATTTTTATTCTATTAGCATTTAAGCCACTTGTCTAAGCCCTCTGTACTTTGTGTTTATTAATTGTACGTTTGTAAAGTGTACCGCGACACAAAGCTTAGGTAACAAGCTCGGTAGTTGTTTTTTTTTACCAAAATTTATAAGAGAAGTTAATTTTTTTTTTTTTTAATATTAGAAATCAACTTTCCAGGTTGATTTAGAACATTTAAAAGATGATAAAACATACTGATAATAATACAGTATTATAATATTTTACCTGTAAATAGAAACGCTGACGACATTTTCCTGAGAGTCCGTATCGGTAACTATGATGCCCTTCGCGCTGATGTCCAGGTTCACACGCTGTAGCTTCTTGTTTAACACTAGAACAAAGTCGATTATTTAATGTATTTCGTGAAATATAAAATTTATCTATTTAGTTTGTTTTCACCGTTGCGGTGACAGTAGAAACATTAATTCTCAAAGTAAACACCTGTGGCGCTGTTTATTTTTATTTACCCATGTAAATAACAAGAACTGTTCGTAGTTTTGTAATTTCAATTAAATTTCAAATATAATACAAATGTAAAGTTAAAATAGTTGTTGCATTACCAGACTTAAACTGTCAAATCAATCATTTTGTTTACTATTGGATATCTTTCAATACAATATATTTTAAAACTAACAATCAATTTGCATTTCCCATCGAAGGTATCTGAGTTTTATTTCACAGACTAATATCTAAGCTAAGTTAATGGAACAATTATTAATTAAATAATGCATTTTGTATCCGTTGACCGACTGAAGTTTAATTATTTACTAGGGCACTAGTTTACTCTTAGATTATATACGATTAAAATCTTTATATTTATCATGAAAGCGAGATATGTCGATCTAATAAACGACATCTTAGGTCCATACCTACTAAACTGGTCCAAATTGCCGTGGACCGAATGAGTGCGGTCAAGGAAGAGAACTTTGTCTAGCAGTGGGATGATGGAAGATAGCAGTAACAATAATTAACGGGTGTGTGCGTATGCTAATAGCTCTCCATTGAGGTTGGATACATAAACAAATTATAAAAATATGGCTAAAAGAACAATAAAAAGAAGACTTAGTACTTATATCTACAGAAGTCTAATCTGTCGTTGATCCTATTTCTCCAAAGGATGCCACTTTTCCCATCCCCAGTATTCTACACGCGCATGCTTACACATCGCAAACATTTACTTTATTTCAGTAAAAAGTTTTGATAAATGTTAAAACTTAATCGAAAAAGGAGACCATGAATGTTCTACCTACACCGATATATTCAGAACATTGAATCGAAGTTATCAAACGAACAGTAATAAATAACTTCATAAATCAACGAGTGATATAATAAGGCAACCGCAGGAAACCTTAGTAACCTCATCGACGCTTCATTCACAATACACGCAGCTATTAATATCATATGAAACGATGACACAAATCACTAATATTGTTTTAAGTAAGACTAATATATGAAAAACATGTTGGAGAGCCGAGAAACACGCAAATCTTAATCGCAATCGTTAATAGATTAAAATAGATGTTTCTGTATGCACATTGTAAATTCCAAAACAATTAGGTAATAGAACGGAACAACATTAGGTAGAGACTAAAGACAGTACGGTCTTATCGAGAAAACCGATCTCTGACAGAAAACCTGTAGATGGACTTTAAAAAAAAAGGACGAACCAGCATTAAATAATGAGGATGAACCAAATTAATGAAATAAAGTTCACCACTCTCATCAGAAAGCAAACATACAATAAAGGGACGCTCAGATGCCATGTTAAGATGGATATATGAAGTCGGAGTCATAAACCATTATCAATAGCACACTATAATATGATAGTTACTATATTTCTAATGAAAATGCACTCTGCTTTATTGCAGTGGCAGCTGGTCCTTGACTAATCTTTGTCATTATCTTTTCAACCAAAGGCGTCTTTGCTAGACTTAGGTCTCCTTTAAGTATCACCTACTTTGATCGCTTTTAAATCCTCCGTCATCGGTTGTTCGCCATCCTTATTAGACCTGTCTTTACTGTTCTTTCTGGTTCGTGGTCGCCACTCCAAAACTCGACTCTGACATATGAATACGAGTAAACTAAAAGAAAACTTACATTTAACAGAATGCAGAGCTGACCGAACTGCCAGTGCAGTAGCTGGAGCTGAGGCAGCACGTTCTACCGGCGCAGTGCCCGCGTACCGAACATCCACCTCACTAGCCCTCGAGTCACGAGCTTCACGCCACCAACCCTCACCTTCACACTCTGCTAGAGCCCATTCTTCACACAATTCTAGAATAGAAAAACTTTTTGTAGCACATTAAAGGATTTTTGTATTAAAGAAAGTTAGAAGTGTGTTATTGTAGCCTAAATAATTGATAACCAAATATGAATGTCATCAGAATATCTACACATGTATTATTTACTGCTGTTAGTGCTAGCTGATAAAGCATTGTAATATAAATAGAAACATTTTTAATCTTTTTTTATCTTACTTAAATTTAGCGGGCATTAGAGTATTTGGCCTGTACTATGGTGTTCCATTTTACACACATTCTGCTTTTCTCGTAAATTATTTTTTCATTTTAATTTTAAATTGACTTTAAGAAAGTAATTAAAATAATATGATATTTAGGCTTTTCTGGTCTCCATAGCTAATTATTAATTCAATGCGGGGCATAGTTAAATGAACTACTTAACTGTAATAAATAATGCATTGCGGATGCCAGAGATATAAGATCGATATTAATACCGCCCATCCGCCACTTTTAATTTTCTTACGAAAGTCTTTCAGTGAAAGAATGTAAACTCTTTCTTGAGCAATTAAAGGGCAACAAGAGCCACAAATTATTTCAATATTCCATTCCTTCTAACGTCTCTAGACATTTGAATAAGGTAAGCCCAATTACGTCGTCAGTCCCCTAACTTAAACCTTTTTCTCTCCTCAAATCTTTAGAAAAAACAACCATAGCCATAGGTTACGAATAACCCTTACCATCAGATATCATCATGGTAAGATAGACAGATATCACCAGGTCTTATGCTTATTTGCCGTCGAAGTTGTATAAAAAATAAAATCTACTAATCTACTTTAGATAATATAACTTGAGATATCTCGGACTGGTACTGACTCAGTTCTTAACAATATTACAATTTTACGCAATTATCGAATTTAAGTCCACAGTCCAGCAGTCCACATTTAAGATAAAGATTATTATTATGATGCGGAACAAACATATCTACAACAAAATAAATCTTATACGTTTTATTTTTACGCTTCTCTAGATAAAAAAACATTAAACGGACGATGTCACCGAGTTATTACTGATAATTCCGAGGCACCAGTACGGCAATTTTCTTAGCATATATATCAGTACGGGCTTAGCAGGTTTCGTAAATGCTAGGAAATTGATCAGGCAAATTGCACCAAATCTTAACCGTCTTTAATCAACAGCCTTTACTTGTGATACGTAATTTTAGAGTTGATATTGCGCTGATTTGTTACCTTGCTGCCTATAATTTAAGACAATTAGCTCCATAGCGATGAAAAGTCAAACTAATAATGACACTTATTAATAATAATCACACAGTGAAATATTTAGTTCTCAGATTAAATACTAGAGGTGCTGTAGATTTTGAAATATGTAGTTTTTTATTGTTTCATCGGACTTCATCGGAGAGAAATATGTTGTCCATGAAGAGTTACGTGTTGAACCACAAAATCTATCCACATTGCTGATAAGTGATCTTTTGCTTGTCTATGCATAGCATAGTAAAATACACAGAAATATTTAAAAAAAGCCAAAAAGTTATTTGTACCTAGCTATGTGTGTAGCGTGACTTACTTAATTTTTTTAAGTTTTCATTACTGCTTTGACAATAAGCTTTCACAAAATTTTGGTTTTGACAAATATCGAAACAAATTCGTCATATGTTTGTCAATTAATCGTAACGGGCATCAAATGTACTCGATAGGACCCTCAATTACGACGTGCAAGACGGACAAACAGACAAACACTCTTATTTTAATGTTACTCTAGACCGTTTACGCCAATGAGTTCATGCCCAATTAAAATAACAAGTGCAGTTTAATGTTACTGCACAAAAAATTTTGCTCGGGAGCAAAATGAAGTCTTAGTTACGTGTATTTAAATCAAAGAAAATTACTATATACATGAGACTAGATACGTAGGTTCATAATATAATCACAGTGAATTAAATCCCACGCTTTCTGTATTTTCTAAACCTGAATTTTAATCTACGAGTAAGCAAGACAAGGCGCACTCCCTATACCAAAGAGCAACTAGGGGAACAAATTTCGTATCGCTGACTGCGTGTTAAACTTTAATACATTGATGGATGCGCTTAAATTCTTATAGCAGTAAACCCGCAACGGAAGTTATTGAACGATCAGATCGCGATGAAACCGTCATAAAAGAAATTAGGAAAGCATTCAACACTGCAGAGGTCATAGCATCTCCTGTAATGACTGCCACCACTGCAGATAACAATCCACCTGCTAAGCATGATGATGACCAATGAACAAGACATCTAACACTGGATATATTTGAATACCAGCTTTAACGAACAATTAAACAACTAAACACTTTTTTTCTCTTCTAAATTGCGACAAGATCTATGCGCGTAATTTTATTATTTTACACCTTTAATAATTTTATGGTGTGCAATAACCGTAATAGATTGCAATGATTGAAATGAGTATGATAACTTTAATAACATACGCACTTGCTATAATAAACTAAAAACATCAAAACATACTCAAAATACGTAATAATTTTAAACAAAAACACGCTTTACTACTACGTCACGAAGGGCGGACTTCGCAAAACGTTTATCAAGCACATAAACGCAATCAGGCAGTTATTTTAACCATATCTACGTACATCTAGGCCAGACGGGTTGTATCGATAGTACAAGTAGGTCATAGGTCGGTTATTAGGCGCAATAGCTGGAACAAAACTACGATACGAACCTGTGATAAACTCAAAATGCGTTGCTGTCACCAGTTTTGACCAGTTATTGTAGAAAGGAAATGAATTAATGATTAAATTTACTATTAATTATTGTTGCATCAATTTTATGTTATTGTTGAAATTACAGAATTTCTAGTATTGCGTAGTAAGTCAACAATCAGTTTAAACTCAACATACTCCAGACAATAAAGAATTTTATAGTGCGTGAGTGAGTAACTTAGCAATGCCTACAGAAACATGTTTAGGGTGATCACGGAGTAAACATAGTAAAAGTCCCCTCCCCTAAGAGGTAAGAAGGAGAGGAAGGGTGGAAGGTTCCCATTTTTGAGTTTTTACTAATATCTCCAAAACGGTGCATCTTAGAGAATAGAGTTCTTCTATCGAATGGAAGTATATAAAATTTTCAACATCTTTCATTCTTTGGTTTGTCTTGCATTCGTAACAGAAAATTTGAACATTTCTGTTGCGATTTTGATCTGATTGCCAACATCTGTGGACTAAAGTAAAATAATGATGGAAAGTGAAAACAAGTTACTGCGATATATGATATGAATATATAAGTTGAAGTTAACTTTACAATTTACTTTGGATTCGCTGGCCAAAATTAAGACATGAGAAGCAAAAATGGCCAGAATTGGCCAAATAGTTACAATCCTGAAAATGAATTTTAAAAAGAGACAAATACTACAGCTATGAAGGAGGCCTTCCCTACCGTGAAGCGAAGTACGACCATATTGCCTGCCTAATGTGACTCGGAAAAATGTGCACAGATAAAAGACCTACCCCAATAACGTGTTTAGTTCAAACTAATAACGATGTTTTAAATACATTGCGCACTAAAATACAATTTTGCGTCATTACGTTTACAAACATACAAATAACGTACTTACACAATAACACTCAAAACAATTTGGGCCGACAAATATTTGCCTCTGTATTAATGACAATAAAATTTATCGGAGTAATCAGCTTAGCGTTCAATAATGAACAATATTAAAGCGCTATAAGATTTATTTATTCATTCTGCCTAACTAAGAAAGAACGCAACAGGTTCATGAAATAAGCTACAGTTAAACAGTTCTAACGAACCTGACTTTAGGCACATTTTCTCAAAACTTGGAATTATGATTTTCTTGATTAAGAGCAGCATTTTGCAGCTGACTTTCACGATTAGTTTTTACGCAGTTACTCTTTGAGCTAGATAGTGCAACGCTTTAGCAAGAATGCTGCCTATACCGCTTAGACGCCAGCTTGCTCAGCCTTTCATTCAATTAATAATTTATAAGCTTACAAGAAATAATGCCTCAATATATGTCAAGGCAAAGATGTCTGCGTAACCATTGTCTAATTCCGGATTTGTTATCTGTTAGTGACCTATGATAAAGGTGCAGACAGCCTAGTTTATTACAACTGACCTATTCACGCAATAGTTCTAAAATGAGAGAGAACGTTATGGTACTAGATCCACGCTTGTTTCAGCATGAATGGATCGGATCGACCGGGGAAGTACTACCTTCTTATAGAAGATCGACGTAAAAGTAGCAGTATCCGTACTACTGCGTTTCGTTAGGTAAATGAGAGCGCTGGAGGATCAATTTCCTCCTTTCCTCTTTCCTCACTTTCCTCATTCCCTTCCCCTACCACATTATTTCCCAGCCGCTATAGTGGAGGCCATCATACCAGCCGTTAATAACGGTGGCTTATGGTATGGTGGCCACTACTTCTGGATTCCACTGACTGCTTACCATCAGGCGGGGTGGAGTCACCTTGGTAGGCTGCTATAAAATAAAGAATGTTGAAGGTTAACGTGAGTCTTAGCGGCTATAGATACGTTTGAATGTTGTGAGTTCAATACCCAACCGAGGCAAATGTTTGCTTCGACAGAGATGTGTGCTAATCAATGAGATCCATATTATATTATGGAGTGTTCTATTGAAATTCACATAAAGTGTATCCTAATGTCGTGTCGTGTACCTTTTTTGTCTATATACCGTAAGTTTGTCAAATCTAAAATATTTGTAAACAATAATTATGTTCGCGTTTACTTTTATCACGTGTACTTTGTATTTACATGCGTAAAATATCTTGCGTCACTTATAAGCTTGTTCTCTAGTGCGGAAAATGTCTTTAAAAAAAAGAACAAACAAAAAGTAAAGCAAGGGAAAACTAATTCAAAAATTAAACGTTAATATTACCTATAGAGAACGACTTTAAGCTTAGGTATATCTAAACCTTTTCAAGTAGAAATCACTGGCATGACTGGTAATGAATACTAGCACAACAAAGTTTACGCTCGGATTTTACACCTAGAATAGCAGCAAAATCTTTTAAAGCAATTTATGATGCAACATTCAAACAAAGAGGTTTAAAAGAAATCGTCACAAAAACGGTCGCAATGTCAGAGTATATAGGTATACATACTATATTTATAATGCCTCATAAGGCGGTATAATTGCAGTCACAACCGTTTGGTGATGTAGGTCATTCAAATGTAAGAAGTGTTGTTGGATGGAGACGATCTAAAATCACTTTTTACAGGATACTATAGGTAACTCCTAACGTTTAATATGATCTTTTGTGTTGTATAGAACCGTAAAAACTTTTAAATTGTCTGAAATAGCCTTTATACATCCGGTGCGTAAACTTTTCGCTCAAATTTGGAACGAGCCGTATCCGACGGATAGTTTAATGTCCAAGTTCTTTCGTCGCATATCGGTCAATTCAGCACTTATTCATTTGTTTAGTGTTATTTTCTTTGTTTATTCTTGTATGTATATCTTATCATAAAAATAGATAACTACGCAATTTTTACATATGCATAACAATATCTGATCTACTTTCTAATCAACTGCGATTACTGCAGCTATTTTTAATAGGAAAACTGCTAAGCAGAACCCGCCTCTGTCATGACAAACAACTACCGTGTACATTGCCCCGCCATAAATCAAACAACGCTGCACTATTAAACTTAAAACGCAATGTACCACGTATTAAATAGAGAACTTACGAAGCAAGTTTTTTTTCCTACAGTCGACCATCTAAGGCTTTGCGAGAGCTCCTAATTCCAAGCAATTAGAGAGAAACTTGCCCCTTTGCTTGCGGAGATGTGCTTGGCCTTTTGCGCGGGAACATTACCGAACTTGGCACCTATAATGAAGACGTAGGTAAAAAGGAGGCTCTATGATTGAAAGTTCTATTTCTCGTTATAACGGGAACATAATATTAATCTAGTGTAACCCAGCCTCAGGTATGCAATTTTAAATCTGATTGGCCATATTAAAAGAAACAAGAACAATAACGTAATACTAATAGTTGGAAATAAATAAAATAAAATAAATAATAATAGTTGGATAAAATGCAAGCTTTCTCTCGTAAAAGCTGATACGCTAGGTACTATATGAAAATTTGAACTAACAAGGGTTATTTTGTGAAAAATAAAACAAAATAAGGAAATATTTTGGCTGTCTATAATTAGTTCCTATCCTACCCTACTAGTGTTTAGAGAGTTAGTAAGTGAGTATACCTACTAATTTAAATAACTTAGCTAATTTGAGTAAATAAAGTTGTGCTAGTATAGCACAATTCATACCTTGTTAATTTAATTTTAAGTATTTTTCTTAAATTTATTCGCAATCGCACCTTTGTAGAAAACGTGCATAGACTTAAATTAAATATTTTATAAATCAAATTCTATTTACCATTATTGTTTCAAAAACAATTATTTATATTACGTAAATGCTTTAATTGTTATTATATTGTTAAAAATGATATACTTTAACACGACTATTTTAACGATAATATCCATTGGATAATTTAGAACTTACCTACCCTATTCAATTGACGATGAAGAAAATAAATATTTAAGTTATACTTACTTACCACATGGTTTAAAAAAAATCAAAAAGTAAACAATAAAAAATAAATTAATTCATCTTACTTTTATGTTTTGAATGAGTCTTCCACATTTTTCGTAGCAGCATCGTCATTTTCCAAACTTTTTATAAAAAAAGAATTGCAATAATTAAAAATTGAAATAATAATAAAATATAACGACTTTTCTGTTGTAGTGTCCCCGAGCAACTGCACAGTTTATTTAGCGCACATGTGTTCGCGAGAGCTCCTTTATGAATAGAGGACAGCGTGAGACCAGCCAGACCAAAGTTAGTAGAGGTATACCTATTAGGTATAATTATTATTATTCTGTGTAGGTACTAAATATTAGCTAATTAAAATCTGCCGTAATAATTATATTAACGATTATTGTATTTACATTGTATAAAATGTTTATTGCTTATGTATAAATAATAGAATGTATATTTTGTAACAAGGATCTAAGTAGAAACCTAATGAAAGGAGAGGACTACAAAATAAAATGTAAGAGGTAGAGGTATCTAGGTATGTACCTACTTAGTGTAGTTTAGTATAGAAGTACCTATACCTATATCAGAAACCACTGCAGTTATTGCCAATTGCTGAATCTTAGACACATATTGTTAACTACCTTGCCTATTATCTATTATTTATATAAAGCTTATAGCAATGATTTGTCTACTAGTGTGTTTTGTTAATTACGTTATTACGAAGAATGATTCCTGTTTGCAATCGTTTATCATGAAAATGGCTAGGTACTTATTTACTACTGTAATTAATACTGAGCATTGACAAAAACTGAACTTAGTTAATAGTTACCTACTATGTACTACCCTTTGCTCCACATAGAGATTGAATACAGTAGATTCCTACGACATACAGTATATACAGTTCGTTGATAACACAGCGTCATCTAAGTAGAAAAAATAATAAATACATACATATTATAGATAAATTACCCCCAGACACAGAACAAACAATCATGCTCATCAGCATCACACAAAGGTTTGTCCTGTGTGGGAATCGAACCCACGACCTCCGGCTTAGCAGTCAGGGTCACTAACCACTAGACCAACAGGCCAGTCATTGGCAAATGGTACTGACCATTAAGTTTATAATAAACATAGCATTTATTTTTTTATGTTATAGCCTACCAAAGTGACTCCACCCCGCCTGATGGTAAGCAGTCAGTGGAATCCAGAAGTGGCGGCCACTATACCAAAAGCCATCGTCTTAAACTGCTGGTATGGTGGCCTACACTATGGCGGCTGGGAATGATCGAACGATCTTCTATGAGAGGGTAGTACTTCCCCGGACGATCCGGCCCATTCATGCTGAAATCAGCGTGGATCTACTACCGTGGAATGCCTGTTCTAAATTAAAGAAATCAAAATTTTTAATTGCCGTAGTCTTATAACATAAATCTTTAATACTACATCTGTCACTTTCATATAGATTTTAGCAATTAAAAGATTTTATTTTATTTAAGTTTTGGTGGCAACAAGTTTACGTTATCCGTAACCTATATGGCCTAACAAGGCTACATTTTCAATTATCCTTAGAAAACTCAATCAAGCCATTCCATGATATTCATCCATAGAGAAGGGGATGAGGAAGGAAACGGAAAAGACCCCGAGAATAATTCGGGTGCTGGCATTTTCATTTACCGGAATCTAATATTTTACGTCGATACTCAATGAATAGGGTACCTAGTACATTCCTTTTCAATTCAGCCCATTGATGCTAAAACCAGCAAAGATTTACTACCGTAAATTTTTTACCGATTTTTAAGTTTAAGTACCTAACTAAAAACATTCCATCTCCTATCAACAGTCATCAGTGCAGTAGTCTAAATTAAGTTCCCTAATAAATGACAGGCTGATGCAAGATTGCACATAGCTCAATCATTTACCTGACGCAATATGAAAACTTTAGTGCTCACATAACCTGCTCAACGCAAGTACTGTCGCAAAACTTACAGAGGCTTTTTTGCGATAGTAATTATGTCTGCCACAGTGGCATAATGGGATTGTGCGACTGCTAATACCTACTGCAAGAGGTTCTGAATTCGATTCCAAAAAAAAAATGTGTGGGTGTTGTTTTTATTGCTTACAGTGGTAGACGAGCCAACAGCCCACCTGATGGTAAGTGGTAACTGTCGCTCATAGACTTCTGCAATGCCAGGGACTCGGCGGAGCCGCTGCTTACCGTGATATTAATGCTCTCTTTAAACCTTGTTTGAAGAAGGACATGTCATAGCGCTCGGGAAACACCGCAGCTAGCAGTTCGTTCCAGAGCCTGCACGTATCTACAGGGAGTAATGATCGGGTAATTCGTTGTATTGTTGTTGTGTTCTATATATTGTTTGTTTATAAAGTTGGTACTAGGTGAGAGAGTGCTTTTGACCCTAATATAAGAAATGTCTCTAAAAATAATCTATTAGAGACCTACTTATATCTACCTACCTACTTATTTAAATTTTATACACTACAATGTGTATAGACAAAAATTAGGAAAGCGAGTAAGTGTTTCAAGGATAATGACATTTTAGGTTTTATAGACGATAACTAACACTTAGGTCTAAATTATACCTAGGTAGGTACTATAAACTGTCGTGGCCTAGTTTAAACGCGACTCAAGATTTATTAAAATGGAAATGCTCCCCCATTTTCTTTTTTTTATTTATAACAACGCCATCTATTGCGTTATTGTAGAACTGAAATTGAAACTAAAATATTGAAGTTTTTTATAATTATCTAAATATCGCACCAATTTTAATAACTAACTCATGAATTCATGATGATTACACACGAACAGGTTGGTGCACACAGATAGATCACATTTAATACACAGACAACGCTGTCATTAGCTGATATTTGCATATATTAGTAGCCTCTGACACTTAGGAAAAAGACAGGTGGTCCCATTTTCACCAGACCACACGGCCTTTGGTAGATTGGTAGAAAATGAACCTTTAAATATTCAATCTTGAGCTTTTGCCATAGGAACTCGGCAGACAGACTGTGTCTGCTATTGCAGTAGTATAATAATAATATTACAAGACGCTACTGTTCATCCTGTGTTGTAAGATTTATCTGCCGTCTTCTCAAACTCTTTAATTAAAATAAAATATGTACAGTTTATAATATTTATTAAACACAATATACTGGCAATAACAAAATATTAATTTCTGTTAGGTAAAAAATTGTGAAACAATTTAATACTAAATTGATTTACTGAACATTACCTTAATAATAAGACACCAGACAAATAAATATTAGTGTAAGATTTAAGATAAACAAAATATTTCTTTTTACTTTAACCAGCATTTAAAATATTTTAAAAGTTCAGTTGTGAGTTTCATAAAGCTCTTGCGTACTCTCGCCATCTGTTTTTGTTTTTCACAATGAATTAGACAAAGATGGCACTGCTGTTGTTACTACACCAATCGATCGATTGATTAGTCGACTGGTATCCCCAGTCGATCAACTTCAATCGACGTTGATCGAAATAACGTTTCAATTCTTTATATACAACTAGCGCCTCTAGCGGAAATTTAAGACAATAAAAATTAGTATTCACGTTTTAAAATGCTTTTTATTTAAAACAATGGTTTTCGAAAGTTAGATTATGCCCGCAATTGCATGAATATAGAGGGATATACTTGGGATACCTAAATAACAGCGAAATTGTGACAGTTACACTTTATTAGTCTACTGTTCACGATTTGCTGATCTCCTAATACCTGTTCCATTTTTAAACGATCCAACAGCTGTTTGCTGTACACAATACTGTGTAACGGTAGCTTTACGCTCGTGCAATTATTTCATGGCTTTTCAAGAAATATGGCAATATTCGCCTACTATTTCCCAATTTAACGATTATGAAATAATTTACAATAATTAATACATTTGATGAAACGAATACCAACTTCTGAATGTAATTTGTAACATTTATGATAGAAAATTTACCTATTATACGTTACAATACTAAATATTCTATTATTTGGTGTACTCATTGATTAAAATATTTATTGCCAACTAGTAAAAATAACAGATTATCTGCAATTATGTACGAGCAATACATGACGTTACCGAAACCGAATTAACGTCGGCCGAAACCGAAACTTTGCTATTATGTTTAAATTACAAATTTCAATTTAAAATATAAATACTCACCTTTGCGTACATGTAAAGAAATACTATCTTTATTTTAATAATACAATGCTTGAACAATTGACAGATATTTGAACTTGCTAGCTAGGATTCAATAATCTATATTCCAAAATTCCTTAGGACATATTTAAAATACCAGTCGATGGACTGGTATTTTAAATATTAAGTCGCAGACAGAAGACAATAAGTACATAATAATGCAAGTCACAATTTTGGTTTCGGCCGGGGCCAAATAATATACGGTTTCGGTAAAACCTTGAAGTACTAGCAATAATTATTCAAATATTTAGATATACATATATCTTAATATTCCAATAAAACAGTCATATAGTTCCTTACTATACCTATATTGCTTTTATGTCACTGTAAAACCTAACATAACATGTAACAAGAACAAAGAATCAGAATCACATCATTCCACAATACATGTAAAGCTGCTTAGATCCTACCCTTCTAAGAAAGAACGACAGATTGAGCTATATGTGTAATAGCATAGAAGCGTTTCTTACATGCCATGTGTCTCAGTTACGCCTTTCTTTCTTAGTATGGCAGACTTACGAATAGAACACCAGTATTAAAAAAGAGTTGCCATTAGAATATCAACACTGCGGAGCTCACATGAGGTGCGCAGCATAAGTTGAGATGGTACCCTTTCAGACTCGCACATTAAAATGTATTCTTTTTGTGTTTAAAGTTAACCTTTATGTTATATCTTGATTAAAAATGGCCAAAATACCCAAACACCAGTCAACTTTACTTAGTCTAGTCTTTCTGTCACTGTAATTTAAATTAAGGTTACAGAGACAGCGTGAGACTCCTACTAAAATTGAGTGATGTTTCAGTATTTGCCTTATTTTGAAATTATATAGAATATTCGTTACGTGATTAAGGATAATTAAATATTAATACTATAGCTATACTTATGCAGGAAATTCATTGAACAATTCATAAGTCCGTGATGTGGTGTTTACATGCGACAGCGCATTACGCAGGTATTTTACCCCAGTTGTTTTGTTTACTTTATTCCTTATAGTTCGGTACACACAACAGGACAGTTCTAACTAGTACTGTGAGCAGAAACGGTACATGCACACCTAGTATTTATATTCCTAGAAATGAAAGCATTAAAATTTGTTGATTTTAAAATAACAATAGAAATCCAATATTTGTATGCATAGAAATGTTATTCAACTAAGACCTTTACATAAAAATAAAAAAAATAAAAAAAATATATAGCTTCACTTATAGCACATAGCCTTACAACCAGTCATTTTATTAAATTAACTTTATGCAACGGAAATCAGAGAAATTTTACTATCATATACATAATACTGGCATTCTATTTGTTATCTGTTACATCCTATATATACACATACCATTACATATACACGCAAATTAAACATTGATTCTGCAGTCAATATGAAGTGGTAATCACTTTTTAAAAATATATTGACAAATGTGATGCTTTATAATACTATCAAACTTAGATATATTTCGGTCCTTTCGATTAATTCAGAACTTTACGAATCAGACAATAGAACTATGCCTTTAAGTTTAAAATTGGTTGTAGCAAAAACTATTTCAGTTTTTCTAACTTAATTAATTTAATAATCAAAACTATTGATAGTGATGTATCTAGTACGTGACTTACTGCCACTGCATAAGTCTATCATTTCAAAACTTAATAAGGCTTCTTACTAACTAATTGCTCAATATTACGAATACATATCGTTTAACCGTCAATAAACATGTTTTTACTAGTACTTTTAAGTAAATAATTATTAAAGTACATGACGTCACATGTCCGATTCTTAAGTCCGATAATAGCATATAAAATAACGGGTACGTGGCCATAACAAGTCAGGAACCACATTTGGCAGCACAAAATCGCATTTTCGTATGCTTCCATCTTTTTCTTTCACTCATATTCGTCATTTACTAGAGCGAGAAAGAGAGTAGTGTGGTTCAACCCTTAGTAGTTGCTGTTATTAAAGTAAAGTACTACTACTTATACTAGACTACTTATACGTACTTTCGAACCACATTATTCTTTTTTGTAACTATGATAATATTCTGATGTATGTGTAAACATTATATAACAACACCATGGATGTAAGCAAAAATTGGCAATTAGTGGCAAATTGAAGGTTTTTAAGACAATTGTGGTTTTGTAGCAATTTCCTGCATTCAGTATCTATGATCCACAAGAACAAAAGATTTTGTAGATAACATTTTTGGTAATAACAATAATAGTACTAGTTTTTTATCGTCCCAATGTAGGGTAGGTCTATTCTTAAACAGAGAACAGTAAAATGACTGGACTAAGCATCTAAAGTTTTTATTAAAATCATTATGTTCTGAATGCTGTCTTTAAAATTGTAATGAATCACATACACAATTAAGCAATTTTTTATCTGTACAAACATCAAAATTATATCAAATACCTTTCCCACTATTTATTTATATAGGTACTTTCTTTATTATACACATTAGAACAAAACACATTAAGCCTAAAATATTTTAATTATATTAATAAATTTTATGTAGGACTCATTTTACTATCTTAGTTAGAATTTAGAATAGTTTATCATACTTCTGTTAAGTTACTTATATTGAAGGTCGGAAGGAGGCAGTGAATTCTGTACTTACTTATAATATATTACAAAGCAAATGAACATGCATTCTTATACTTTGAAACCATAACTATTATTTATTTTACAAATAAACTTAAATTTATTAACATAATGTTTATATTCTTTAAGTAAATGTTGATAAGCCCATAACTGGACAATGTAAAATCTTTTTTTAAATCTCTTAGCCTTGTTGTTTACAAAGAAAGAGTACAACCAGACTCGAAACAAGTATTTATCAATCACACAAACTTATGATCTGTGTGGATATAGAACCCACAATCTCATTAAACAAGCTCCCACTGTCTCTGAGGCACATTATTAGTCAGCTTAGTCTTCAGATACATTAAACCACTACCTGTTTCCGACCTCCACTTATCAAATATGCTCTCTTAACCTGAGGTGGCTCATAGTAAATCTATTATTTCATTGGACAATTATATAATACAATTACATTCGGCGGCATATTATAATATTTAAAATGTTTTAGTTAACTGGCATAGCATAAAATATAATCATTATTGAGATTCAATTATCGTCTGACGTCTACTGTGATACTATGTCATACAATATCCTAAATTTGCAAGTCATTATATTTGCTGACCACAGTAAGGATATTTAGTACGTAATTAATGATGTTTCCATCACATAAAAAACAATTAATAGATTTATGAATTTTGTTTGGTAATGAAGATTTCACACTAAGCCAGTTAACATCAGCAAGTACTTTTGTGTTGCCAACAAATATTAAACTTCTACATAAATATGAATTGTTTCAGTTCTGTTTCATTTGACATTTTGTACAACACCCAGCCATCACAAATGTTATAAAAATGGAAGTCATGTACATAATCTCAGAATTAAGTCTACTGTACCAACTCTTAACCTATGACTGTGTCATTAAGTCATTATAAATAAATGCTAATTAAGGCATATAATAAATCTATCATAAGATTATCCTTAATATTAAAAGCTGCTATTATTGTATCTAGCATTTCATATATTACTTTATATATTGTTCTTACAAGTCCACATACCTATTGACCCTAAGTTTGCTTTGATGAAAATAATAAATACAAAATGGCCTTTGCATAAAATATATGTTTACAAATGCTAAAAAGCTGATATGGATTACATAGGAACAAAAATATGTGAACATTGGTTGCATATATATATATATATAATAAAAAAAGCACCAAACATTTTACAAAATTTATTTTAATTTTCAAATTATTAGTAAAGGCCCATGCATAGCTATTATATTCATCTCAAACAGTCAATCATTTTCCAATTACTTGTCTTTGTAAATCTGAAATACCATATTCAATATTTGCAAAAATTTCATAACATTATTGTAAGATAGCTGTAAGAACATTTTAAGTTGAATGTATAACTTGAAGCCCACTAGAGTAAATTATAAAGTGAGTAATTTTCTACTTGAAGAATAGCACATGTGCTATAAGAAGTTTAACATAAGATATGGTTTTCCAAAAACTTGTGTTATGCAGATACTACATACTTTTAAGTACTTTCAACATTATACCACTAACATAAAATATTTGTTTGAAAGAGAAACAAAGGTGTATATTGACCTTCTAAGAATTTGTGTGTCTCTTTGTCTGTGTCAAATAAATGTAGTCTTTCTTTACATTTAAAATCATCTGCTTCTAATATTACACAATAAAAAAACTAGAATACCAACTGTATGCATACTACTAATTAACCCAGTTCATAAGTTACCCCAGTTGACCCTTAAAAATTCATAACATCCATTTAAAATAATATTTTTTTTAATCTTATTACAAACAATATCTCAATATGATGTAATAATAATTAAAATCATACTTTCACAATTATTACACATGCATTTCAATAGTTGAAGACATTCCTAATAATTTAGTTCCACCATTGTTATAATCATCACATAATGACTTATTGAGGATATATTATAACTTAAATATTCACTTTACTTCTTTCTTAACAGTCATAGTCTTATCCACCGGCTTTGGAGGAGGTTTTATTGTACATCATTTTTTCTTTCTATCTTGAGTACACTTAGGGCAGTACCACTTGCCTTTAGGCTTGATCTTGAGGTCAACACAAGCAAAGTGGAACCACTCAATAGGACAATCAGGATTGTCACAACCTATCATCTCTCCATATGACACTTGATGGCAAAGGCAATATGTAGGCTCATTAGGATCTACTGGCATGTCAAGCACATCACTTGGATGTGCCATTCCTGCTACTGAGTCCAAATCACCAGTCTCCTCCTGCTCTTTGACAGCATTAGCTGTGGCAGTTGCGCCTTTACGTACCGCCTTTTTCTTGGCTGCTGATCGTCCAGATGCGACAGCGTCCTCTTCGCTAGAGGCACCAGCGCGCTTCTTTTTCCCTGTGGTAGCTGTAGTCTTGTCATTGACTTTATTCTTTTTCCTACCTTTTTTAACAGTAGTGGTGTTCGTTTCCTGGTCAGCGGCAGCCTGCTGCGCGGCGCGTGCACTCATTACTTTCTCTTGTATTTCAGACTCAAACCGCGCGAGGTCAGAGTCAAGGCGACGTATATGCTTGTCAACCAACTCGTATGTTTGTATCGCGAGTTGCACTTTATCATCCCCGTACTCTTTAGCTTTGTTGAACAGACCTTGTATTGTGTTCACCTTCTCCTTTTTCGTTTCCTCGTCCATTTTAGGAATATTGGGTAGCAACTCGTCAGCCATAAGGTCAATCGTCCTCATTAGGCCGTGAGCACGGTCATCTAGATCTCGCATCAATTTAAAATTTCTTTGCAATTCTATCGGTAAATGTTGAAGACTATCTAAATAATGTTCTAAATAAAGTGCTGAAGTCATTTTGCAATATTTTGTAACTGCGTGAAAATGAAAGTGCAAAACACTGTAAAAACACCAAACGTTAAGTTATTTATTAATTTGCCGCAAAAAATAAGATAGTTGTCCCTGTATTAACTATCTATGGTCACTTATTTTAACGTACAAATTTTATTAATTTTAACTTACAAAATTATCACAAAACTTGAAATAATTAGTGGTAACAGAAGTAAGCAACAGAGACATTTCGTTTCGTTTCTTTGCTCAATCAAATCAAACATGCGAATGTTTAAGTGTTGCCATACACGCGATTTCATTTAAAATTTGACTATTTTTTATGACAGATATTAAAATGTTGTTTCCTTATAAATTCTGAATAAATTGTTTGTTTTGCAAGAATGTTTCGCTAAAATTCAATAAACAGAAACTATAGTGTAGAGGTTACAGTCACATCTCAAAGACTTTAAAAATATTGCAATTTTAAACTCATCTAATAAATAGTTTCAAATTAAATTTTAAATGGCAGCCCTAAATCGCGCCAATTTTTATCGTGTCACGCTTCACGGCTTAAAAAAAAAAAAATACTCTGTGCACGGGTGGTGCATGGCTTGTGGTTGTGACTGTTTCAAAGATGATCCTCCACTTCAATTTCCTAATAATTAATAATTTTAGAAATATGTCACAAAAAGTGACATATTTCGGCAATTTTGAAATTAATTTAGCTGACAATACTAATTATTTTTATTTATTGTTTAATTTCATACTCCGTTTGAGATAAGAGTATACGCTTAAGTTTTCATAAAAACGCTCACATTATACTGAATAGATTAGCCGACAAAACTAAAGCGAGCAATAAGTCAAGGAGAGTGAGGGTGATGCCGGTGATGATCGGATACGATTATATTTATTTTAGTGTAGGTGTCGATTCATCGAAATAATAATCATTTTATTTTATTGTCTACAGTGGCAGGCAACAGCCCACCTGATGATAAATTCAAATTTCGCAACTTTGCAAAATTTTGATATCGCGATTCAGTTAAATATGGCGATCGTCCCGAATCGGGACGCTTGCCAGACGTCGGGTGGCAACTGATAATAGCTCATGCACTTCTGCAATACAGGCGCTCTTGCCGTGATATTAATGCTCTCTTTGAACTTCTTAAAGAGAAAGATATGCCATAGCAAGTATGTCATAGCGCTCGAGAAACACCGCAGCTGGTATTAGTAAAGAATTTCATGAGACGTCTTCAAATATTTTTACGATACGTAGGTATATAATCAAATTTTAGCTTATCCAAAACGTCAATTTATTCTAATATTCTTATTTATTAACTAGAAAATGTGCTCAAAATCGGCCAAGGAAAGAAGAATAGAGATGCTTGGCCCAAAGCGTACGTCCAGCAGTTTACGTGACCTTGCTCTAGATAAGCTTCGTCCGAGAGATGTAACGAAGATTTAAAAATTAACTTTAAGCACAATGCTCAAATCAAAAGAAGTTATTGTACCACACCAACAACTAGGGAAAAATAATTGTTACCAAAATACATCTCATTTTATCTAAAACTTTAGCATCATTGACCATCAATAAACAAGCTGGGGAAATGACACACATAGAATGACAGAACGGCATAGAGCATAGAGTATAGTTATATTTTCAGCATCCGGAAGCGGCAAGGCGGTAAGCAAAATTTCGCGGGAAAGTCGAAATTTATCTCTTTTTTATTTTAACAATTCCGTAAAGGTACGTTTAATCAATCAGTTAATTTTTATTAAAGGCTCATAGCGTAATAAATCTAGGCAACATCCACAAGCAAAAACTTAAGACGGTACGCGTAGCATCTCTACTGGTTTATACCCGTTTAGTAACACCCAGATAAATACTTGATCTGTGGACGGTTTTTAGGGGTATGTATGCTAGGTAGGTATAAAGACAGCTGTTGGGTTAACAGCTGTAGGTACTGTCCCTAATATACTGTATCATCTGATTTACTGTAGGTACTAGTGATGAAGAGGATCAACGGCCGAGGTACTTTCCCTATGAACTGTATCAGCTGATTTACTTGGTACTGTGCTGTAGAGCTACTTATTAGACCGGCCCAGTGTTTCCACCTTCGTACCGTAGACTTAATAGGTAGTGTTGAATAATACTCGAGAGACGACTGTACAATATTTATTTACAAAAATGACACGGTTTATATATACAAATGTAGTCTGACACAGGTATGGTATTTACATGAGTGCATTTTGGTTGTTGACCAATCAGGAGCGTTATACAATATTACTGTAGCGCAGTCACAGGTTACAGTGAATGTGTGCAGTGTGAGTGCGAATGTGTGTGTGCAGTATAAAATAAGTGCCACTATTTAAGAAGTGGTCGCCGCGTTCCGCTATCATTATTGACTTGGCTCGCGTGCCGCGCGCACGCGCCGATGCACTTGTAGGGCTCCGCTGCTGTCTCTGTACGCCACATCACTCCCCCTCAAGCGAAGCGTACGTTGTGTTTTACATGTCGGCCGGATCGTGTGACGTATGGGCTGGACGGCGGCGGCGGCGGCCAAAGTGGTGTCTTCTCTGCTTGCTCCGATGATCGCGTAGTCGTGATGATAGGTTGCGGCTTATCGGGAACGTCGTTGTCGTTATACATATAGGCTGGCTTCAATCTATCAATGGATATAACTGCAGTACGAAGTGGTAGTTGCACGGTGAACTGTTTGCCGTCTGCGCTGCGGTGTAATACTTGATACGGGCCTTCGTATGGTGGTGTGAGAGGCTTGCGTACGGTGTCGTTACGCACAAACACATGCGAGCACGTTGCGAGATCTTTATAGACGAATGTGTTTGATTGTGAATGGTGCGGTCTCTGTGTAGGCGTGAATGAGTGCATTGTTTCACTCAGCTGACGAACAAACTCTGCATCTTCAATATTCGGCTTGGTAGGCACGAAAAAATCAGATGGTATTCGTAGCGGTGATCCGTATGTCATCAAGGCAGGGCTGACAGATGTGTCTTCTCGTATGGCAGTACGTAGGCCAAGTAGGACGGTAGGTAGTTCTTCGCTCCATCGGTTGCCGGCTGCTCTCGCCATTAGTGCTGATTTTAATGTGCGGTGCCATCGTTCTATCTGTCCGTTTGCTTGTGGATGAAATGCAGTGGTGCGTATGCGAGTGACGCCGAATCTTTTCATTAGCGCGTTGAATAGAGATGACTCAAATTGTCTTCCTTGGTCAGTAGTAAGTCGTAAGGGGCAGCCAAATCAAATTTTGTATCTCACTAAGTTTGTTACTTTTATTTTTTATTTATTATAATGTATTGTTGATATGTTCTGTAACTAACTTGTTGAGAACAAATAAATGTTTTTTCTTTCTTTCTTTCTTTCAAATCGTGATATCCAACCGTCGTATACAGCTTTAGCCACGGTCTCTGCAGTGATGTCTCGAGTAGGTATTGCTTCGGGCCATTTGGTACATCGGTCAATCATTGTAACTAAGTACGTATAGTCACTAGAGGGCGGTAGCGGTCCAACTATGTCGACATGTAGATGTTCGAAGCGAGATGATTGTTGAAACGTGCCGAGTGGACTGATAACGTGTTTTTGAATTTTCGCGCGCTGACAACCGGTGCACGCTCTCGCCCATGTACTTATATCTTTGTTTATCGACGGCCAAAAGAATTTTGATGTAACTAGTTTTCTTGTTGTTCGAACGCCGGGATGACTTAGTTCGTGTTGCGCTTTGAAGGCTGGAATACGATAAGTCTGTGGGAGGTATGGTCGTATGTTTGTAGTAGATGTCTCGCACCATATGGGGCGTTGAACTCCAGGCAGGTTTACACGGGTAAATTTCAAATTTGATTGTTTCATACATGATTGAAGTTCGATGTCGTGATCTTGGTCTTCCGCTAGGCTATTGTAGTCGATCGTCGCGTGTAATATTTCCACTTCTGCTATACGTGATAAGGCGTCGGCCGCTTCGTTCTTGTTGCCGTGTATATACTTAATGTTTGAACAGAATTGGCTTATGTAGTGTAGCTGTCGTTCGCGTCGCGGTGTATCGCTGGTACTTGGCGTTCTCGTGAGTGCATGCGTCAGTGGCTTGTGGTCGGTATATATAGTGCAGTCATTGCCCTCTATTAGGCGGCGTAGACTCTTAACAGCTGTGTACATTGCTAATAATTCGCGATCGTACACGCTGTATCTTCGCTGTGTATCACTCATTGTTTTGGAATAGAAGGCAAGCGGTTGCCATGTGTTGTCGATCTTTTGTTGTAGTACGGCGCCGAGACTAGTATCAGATGCGTCGGTCAGTAAACATAACGGTGCGTTGGGTACGGGGTGGGCTAGAATAGTAGCTTCGAGTATGCTTTGGCGGCAATATTCAAAAGCTTTTTCTGCTTCGGGTGTCCATTGTATCGGTGACTTGTCGTTTTTCTTGCTATTGTGTAAGTACTTATTCAGTAGGTATTGATGATCGGCTTGATGGGGTAGGCAGCTACGGTAGAAGTTAATCATGCCTAAAAATCTTCTTAACTCTTGTACTGTAGTGGGCTTCGGATAGTCGAGTATGGCTTGTATGCGTTCTTCAGTGGGTTTTATGCCGTCGGGTGTAACTTCGTAGCCGAGAAACTGTATTTTATTCTTCCCAAATTCGCATTTGTCGATATTTAGCGTAACTCCGTAGTTGTTCAGTCGTTCAAGTACTTGATTAAGGTGGCGCTCGTGCAGCATCTCGTTTTCAGAATGAATGAGTAAATCGTCGATGTAACAGAATACTACGTCGTCTAGTCCGCGTAGTACTTCGTGCATAAATCGTTGGAACGTTTGGCCTGAGTTACGTAAGCCGAACGTCATGCAGTTAAATTCAAAGAGGCCAAATGGGGTGATAATTGCTGTTTTCGGTGCGTCTTCTTTTTCTATAGGTATACTAAAGTAGGCCATTTTCATATCTAGTTTCGAAAATATCTTTTTTCCATGCAGTTGGTACGTGAAGTCTTGTAGTCGTGGTATGGGATATCGATCGGGTATAGTAGCGGCGTTCAGTCGTCTATAGTCGCCACACACACGTAGTGAGCCGTCTTTCTTTTTAACAACGTGAAGTGGACTCGCCCACGGACTGTTGGATGGCTTGCAGATACCCATTTCCATCATCTTCTCGAACTCTAACTTCGCTGCTTTGTACTTATCGGGCGGCAGGGGGCGTGGTCTCGAGTAAATGGGTTGCCCGGTGGTTTCAATGCGATGTGTAACGTTGTGTTTCGCTGCGGTTTTGAGTGACATGGGCCGTAGTACATCTGGGTAGCTTTTTAATATGTCGTGATATGCGTGGTTGTGGCTAACTGTGAGGATGGTTTCTTCGGTGCATGGAACTGTGATGGCGTTAACGTGGAGGTCTGTGACACGGTCGATAAGTTTTCGTCGGTGAAGGTCGACTAATAGCTTATGTTTTGCTAAGAAGTCGGCACCCAATATCCATGTTTTTACGTCGGCAACGGTAAATGTCCATCTAAAACTTCTACGTAAGCCTAGGTTGAGCTCTAGTGTGCGCTCTCCGTAGGTACGTATCTCAGTGCCATTCGCTGCGTATAATTTGTATATACTTTGTGTCGGCTTCGATTGATTTTTATTTCGTACGGCTAATACGGATATGTCGGCTCCCGTGTCGACTAGGAATCTCTCTCTCATGTTGATGTCGATGACACACAGGCGGTGGCTGGTTTTGTTGACATCGACGCCCGCCATAGTCGATGTACGTTTTAGTTTTCCCGCTTCTCTTTGGCACATGGTGGTTCACACTTGCGAGCTTCATCTCCGTACCGGTGGTGATAGAAACATAAGCAGTCGGCGTCCCCAGGCTTGCAGTTTGAGCGGGAGCGCGGTCGTGAGTTTGGCTTTGATCGTTCGTGATAACGTGGTGAGTGCGACGGGCGGTATGTAGATCTTTGTTGGTTTACACGGAGTTCGGCGAGTTCTAATGTTAACTTTTCTATTTGCTTTGATAGTAGTTGTAACTGTAGGCTAACAGGAACACATGGCGAGCTTGATGTGGGTGTGGATACTGCGGCAACGGTCATGATGTACAGATTGCGGTCAGCTGATCGGTGGTACGTAGGTCGACAAGGTGCGTTTCGTATCTGGGGTCACCAATTTAGGGGTATGTATGCTAGGTAGGTATAAAGACAGCTGTTGGGTTAACAGCTGTAGGTACTGTCCCTAATATACTGTATCATCTGATTTACTGTAGGTACTAGTGATGAAGAGGATCAACGGCCGAGGTACTTTCCCTATGAACTGTATCAGCTGATTTACTTGGTACTGTGCTGTAGAGCTACTTATTAGACCGGCCCAGTGTTTCCACCTTCGTACCGTAGACTTAATAGGTAGTGTTGAATAATACTCGAGAGACGACTGTACAATATTTATTTACAAAAATGACACGGTTTATATATACAAATGTAGTCTGACACAGGTATGGTATTTACATGAGTGCATTTTGGTTGTTGACCAATCAGGAGCGTTATACAATATTACTGTAGCGCAGTCACAGGTTACAGTGAATGTGTGCAGTGTGAGTGCGAATGTGTGTGTGCAGTATAAAATAAGTGCCACTATTTAAGGTGGTTCCGACAAAATTTTGACGAAATCCGCTACTTTCATCTCGATAATTGAGTAGATTCTAATGCTATTTATTCTTTTTTTTTTTGCAAACAATATACTTTGATTCATTAACTTTAGAATAGTAGAAGAATTATTTACAATAATTGATTATATAACTTATACCAACGATATTAAAACAACGTGATTTCACTTATTTCGAAATATTACTTTGTAATTACTATAGTTATAAATATAAAAGTTATATTGAATCAACCGGAATAAACCAAATGTCAACTCTGTAGGTTTATTTCATTTATTAGGATAATGTTTCAATAGTTATTGATAATTTGGCTGAATCAGCGTCGCAGGGGCTCTGCGCGGGCGACGGGAGGCAGAACGGCAGAGCGGCGCAAGCCCTTCTGACGGACGGACGTATGCGGTTTTTTTTAAAATTATTTACGTAATTCAATAATTGCAAATAAATAATATCAAAAAAAATATTGTGTGGATAGATGTATATGATATGTTGCAAATAAATTAGATTAGTTATTTAGATTTTTTTAGTGTATTAAATACGTAGGTATTTACCTACATTTATTATTATTTTTCATCAAAATGACTAAAATTTCACGACTGAAACAAATACAAATGCAAAGGATTCAATAATAGAATATCCTGTAAGTAGGTATATACCTACCTTCATATTTTTAGTAAAATACCTTCTTTGAGATACTTACCTAGGATATCCTTTAATTATGTTTAGTTCCACGTAAACTAGGTAGCAGGTGGTGAGCCTATTGTCGCTCGTGATAAGATCAAGGCAACACCAGGCCTCAAGAATCAGTAAATTCCTGCTGTTATATACCCTAGGGGTATGAATATGAGCTTGCTACAATATTGTCTATGTCTACTATCATTTCGAACTAGGTGTGTGGTAGGTGGGCACATGAGTAAAATATCTAACTTGGATATTTACTCATGTGGCAAGGGCGCTTTCCGATTCCGACCGACGCGACGCGACGACGGCGACGCCGGCGTAGGTACGAGGTGCTTCGGTCGGAACACGAACGTCGGCGTCGGTCGTACAACTAGCATAGAACTCAAATTACAATGATTATACGTGACATGCGTCGGTTTGCGACCTAGTTAGGTACCTACACAAAACAACCATACACGCTGCTGTTAGCTACCTAACTATCTACGTTATCTTGCACGAGCATAAATACCTATACATTCTATATATACATACGGTGTGTACTTGAATATTCTATCGGTAAGTAATACCGATAAAATATTCAAGTATTTACCTCGTTAGATTTTTTTTCATGAGCTGATAAAATCAGTGATAAGCTGATAAGATACTAGGCTAAAGTAAATACCTACCCTTCTACTTTCAATGCATCTTATTTTGATTTATTTATTTGATTGCAAGAAAGGAAGAAAAAAGGCTTTACAAAACGTCTTAGTCTCTAACCAAACTAAAATATTTGAAGACTGTGAAATTATCACAATTAGGTAAATTTAAAATCCTACTCTCTGTTCCTTTATTATCGTACTATATGAATTTTTAATCCTAAAATTAAATAATATATTGTTGAGTGCCTACTGGACATAACAAAACTAATACCGTATTTTTCGAGTAATAGGTGTATGTAGAAAGTAATAGACCCGGCACGGTGGCACAGTATAAAGAATTCTACTCTTTTTTGTACAGTCTTTACCTAACTAGGTAAAGGCAAAAGAATTATGGTTTAGCACTCTATGTATGTATGTATGTATGTATGTATCTTTATTATATTATATTATAAGTGTATGTACTGTAAAACTACCCCGTGACGTCGTCCGCATGGATCCGTTACTTAGCGATAATATTACATTAGTTCTACTTTACCGATTTTGCATTATATTATACATTTACAATACTACAATATGTACGTACATACAAATATATGTATGTACACATATATTTGTATGTACATATTGAAGTAATCTATACTTATAATGAATCTCTAGCGAGGTAATTTTCACGGTACATCCAAATCACTCAAACAGTGGGTACAATGCGTCTACTTTGGCAATTGTTCGTGTTACTTATTTTGCTAAGGGTACATGATATTGTGTACCTTACGTACGGGCACTTACTAGAAGATAATCAACATTTATTTATTTATTGAAAAAGTATTTACAATATCATTACAGATAAAAACCCAATACGATATCATAAAAAACCTAAAATTAAAAACACTAATTACTAAATAAATATATCTAGTTATCCAATACTATACATTTTTGTGCAACATCCTTGAATTTTGATAGGGTACATTGAAAAATATCAATTTCTATAGAAATAATGATATACACATAGGAATGATGACGCTTTGTTTAAAGCATGTGTAACTGAAAATCCTTATCAGCTCCGTCATTTGAATTCAGTTTTGCTGGTGAATGGTGCTGTTTCAAATTCAGTGCAGTGGTGGCCATACAGAGTAAAGATACTGTGGGAGAAAAAGGAAATAAAGAGGACCGAGGAGGTAACTGTGCCTTCGGACCACTGACTTTCAGACAAAACTTACACTTTACGTCGTTATGTACATCTCCAGCCAAACCGTCCCGCTTATTCTAAAAGATCTACTTCCGTAAAATTTTTGCTAGCTATACAATATACAGAACGATTTACTGAAGTTATATTTGTGATATCCAGTTGAACCGAAAATAAATAAGGAAAATGAAAATATGTTAATTCATATAGGTTAATTAAATTAACACTTATGAACGTCAAAGTTTACAAAATGTCAGCAAATTAACCTACAACCAGTTCGCTGACAAAGTAGAGCCATGAGAAGAACTGGCAAGAAACTCAAGCCACTCATTTTAATCGCCAGGTTATTACAATTTTTGTAAGTTACAGTTTCAAGTAGCATGCAAAGTGACACAGGCAATACACTTAACTCTATAGGTAATTAAATACTTACAGCTTTCTATGTTGCAAAGAAAAAATAAAAAGTAAAATGCGTGCTTTACAGGCTGCCTCAATTTGCATATTGATACAAAAGTACGAAAAGTCAGGGAGAAGTCAAGAGGAGTCAAGGGAAAGCCAGGGAGAAGCAAGGGAGAAGTGAAGAGAAAGTGAGGGGAATGTGAGAGGAAAGTGAGAGGAAAGTGAGAGGAAAGTGAGGAAAGTGACGGGGAAGTTAGGGGAAGTGAGGGAGAAGTGAGGTGGAAGTGCGGGAGAAGTGAGGGGGAAGTTAGGGGAAGTTAGAAGTGAGGGGAAGTGAGTGGAAGTGAGGGGAAGTGAGTGGAAGTGAGGGGAAAGTGAGGGGGAAGTGAGGAGGAAGTGAGGAGGAAGTGAGGAGTGAGGGAAAAGTGAGGAGTAAATGAGGAGGAAGTGAGAGGAAAGTGAAGGGGAAGTAAGGGAGATGGGAGAGGAAGGGAGGGGGAAGGGACAAGGCAGGAGCTCTCGAATGCAGGGAAAGGGATAAGAAGTGATAAGAAGGGAGAAGAAAATGAGGGGAACGAAGGAGAAGAAATGGGGAAGTGCTAGAGAAGAGAGGAGAAAGCGAGGAGGCAAGGTAGAGAGAAGTGGAGGAAAGGGCAAGAGATGCTCGAGGAGAGGCAAGGGATGCTGAAGGAGGTGAAGAGGAGAAGAGGGAGGTGAGGAGAGAAGCGGAAACTGTGGAGAGTGGAGAAAAAGGGCGATAGGGAATGAGGGGAAGGGAAAAGTTATTGTAGTGAATATTTGCCTTTGTGTATTGTATTTTTTTTTTACGAGGGATATCTTTAGGTAGGTGAAAGAGGGTTTGTATGAATGGGAGATTAAAAATACTATGGAAAACAGTATTTAAACAATATAAAAATGTCTATTAGAAAAATCAATATTCACGCGAGCGAAGCCGCGGGCAAAAGCTATCTATATACATAAAAGCAAAAGGTCACTCACTCACTCATCACGAAATCTCAGAAACAACAAGTGCTAGGAATCTCAGACTTTGCATGATCGTTCCTATTAGGATATAGGTGCTCACTTAGACGGGATTTTGCAAAATCCATCCTCTATGGGTGTATAAAGGGGTGACAAAGTTTGTATGAAACTTCTATAGTTTTTATAGTAGGATTACCAAATTACTAGAAAATACTCTTTTTTTAATATTCAGAAACTACCCTTATTAAGTGAGCAAATAAGAGTCGAAGTTTGTGTGAAAGTGGTTCATCAGTTTTAGCGGTAGCGGGTTTAAATGAGATTCGCCATAGAGATGGATAATACTGATATTTATTACTGATACAATGTACGGTTGCCGTAAAATCTGGCACCCATCTGAATTTTCACGCGAACGAAGTCGCGGGCAACAGCTAGTCTATAATATGTATGTATTTACAAAAAAAAAAGTATATAAGTAGTATATCAGTTGTTTAGTACCCATAACACAAGCAAATATAATTGCTTAATTTGGGGCTAAGATGGCTCTGTGTGAATGTGGTAGAATATTATTATTATATTATAGTTATAAGGTGCATTTTATGCTTTTTGTTTAATTATCTCAATTTTGGCATATGTGTGGATTGGTTCCTTTTTGCATAAGTAGGTCCAATTGTTTTTTTATGCTTATTAGTTTAAAGTGTAAGTTAAACTTACTTGTGATTTTTATTATTAGTATCTACATTTGTTTTTATTATAAAGTGGTTTGTAAGTCAATTTAAATTTTATAAAAACCATGTTTTAAATTTATAATAATTGATGCGATACCTATAATCTTGTTTTAAGGGAAGTTTTGTGTTAGTTGTAAGTTTAAAAAATGAGTGTATTTTAATAACTTTTAACTTCAGTTTGATCGATAATGATCTAATACTTTATAATTCTGTTGCGTTAAAATGCCGTTAAACTATAAGGTTTTAAGTTTAACCGCGTTTAAGCGTAACAATGAATCAAGTTTTGTACTCTTATTTAAACACATTTATACACTACCAGACTTAAAAGCAGTGAACGGACGTTAACCACGTTTAACATAAGGTAGTTCCACAAGTATTAATGATAAGCTAAATTGACATTATGTGCTATACCGACATTTTAGTTACAATTAAGTTCTTTTGTTTTTTAGGTTTTTAACAAACAATATTTTTTATGAAATAGAGACACTAAAATGCCGTTACGCTAAGCGTAGTGGCATTTCAGCCGCTGATCTATTAGATTTTTGTAACACCAATGGTATACTAAAACGCAAAAAAACGTTTTATTATAAAATTTAATTATATTTACAAACTGACAGGAGAATAAATTCAAAGTATTTCATTTGATCTATATCTTGGTACCTTTAAATCTCAAATAATTGTTGTCATTTGTAAGTGACAACGGTTTCAATTTTTGCCGCGTTTTTTGAGTGTTTACTCAAAACTCGACTTTGGCAGTTAACGGCATTTTAGTTATACCACGGTAGAGCTGGATTTTGAGTTTATTGGTTTAACCCACAGTAGTTATTTTTATTTCTACTACATATTTAACAAACGTCATGATTCTAAACACTCATCTTTGCTTTCGCTACTATATAAATAATAAATATATAAATAATATATACTAAAAAATATACATACTTACTAAACGAAATAATAAAAGATACTAAAAAAATAATTCATTATTTTCGCGTCTATCAGATTTTAGCTCTGCGGTTTCGGACAAGTAAGGTCATTGTCTTATAGTTGTGCTACTGCTACTTGACGCTAGAGGGCGGACTCGCACGCAATGTTTTTTTCGGGTGAGGCGCGGGGTGGTGAGGAAGCGAAACGCTCAAGGTCATATGTGACGGAACGCCCTTAAGAAGTGGTCGCCGCGTTCCGCTATCATTATTGACTTGGCTCGCGTGCCGCGCGCACGCGCCGATGCACTTGTAGGGCTCCGCTGCTGTCTCTGTACGCCACAGGTTTATAGATTTTTAAGTAGAATACCTCATACCTCAGAACAACCTGAGATATACTTTTAAAAATATAAAATCGCATCTTTTTTATAATGGTTACTTTTATTCAAAGGTACTGTTTATTTATATATACTTATTATATATTATTTATAGACGTAAAATCAAGGTCCGCAAGTCTAAACGAATATGCGCGTCAGCCCGCCTGCTCTACCAAGCTTGGCTTTGTTGTTTTGAATATACCACATTACCAAACCTATACAATCATCATAATACCGGCCTATTTTCCCACCAGGGGAAAAGTTCTCTTCTCAAGTATATTTTTTAATTTGGCTATATATACTTGTATGTTGTAGGTATTACCCATACCCGTCCAATGTGCATGCATTGCATGATATGATGATCGTCTGGCCTGGCACTAAACCAGGCCCATAAATTGACCAAATCTCTTAAATGCAGACAAACGAAAGCCCCAAGGTAGTTTTTTTTTTAAGTACTACTAAACATTGATTCAAAGCAAAAGAATTCTTCTTCGAATTAAAGCCTGCGCAGACGACGGACTTTCCTCCGCGGCGGAGAAAAAAGTATGCTCCGCGAATAAAAAGTTCGCCGCGGATTTACCGCGAACTCAAAGCACACGGCGTGCGATCATTTGTTGTTTATCGTCGTGCATACGTACGTCACTCTCGAGCGCACAACGCGGACTAAAGGCCTCCATGTGCGTTGCTTCGCCTAGTCACAAGAGTGCTATTTTTTTCGGGGACTCCTCCGTACTTTTGTCCGGTCCGCTCCCTGCATGCCCTCAGTTATTCGGGCGACTTTTTGAACGCGGTACTTTTAATACCTCGTTTGCGTTACTCGATACAGTTGTAAGCGATCTATTTTAGCGGATAAAAGTATCTGATTATGTAGAATTTTTAAAGTTGCTTTGTTGTTTCGTGGCATGTGAAGTCATTACAATAAAACAACACACTTTAACTTATATTGTATTAGCAAATAAACAATTTATAAAATATAATTCTTATTACACAATGACATTATAGTCCGGGATACGAAGCACTTCAGCTTGATAGAGCCATTGCCTACGATGTGATCTCAAAAGTAACTATAACAGAGATTTATTAATCCCATCGCAATCAATGACCATATCGTATTATTGGACTATTCAGCGATTACAACAATTTGCTTTCGATTTTAATATTAAAAATTATAAACATTTAAGAAAAATGCAAATAAATAATTAGCAATTGCCCTTGAGGCAACATAAAGAGGCATTCGTAGTCTACTTATTATAAAACATGCTTTATTTATTTCCTTAGGTCTATAATTACATCTCTTACTACTTAATCGTGACAGTTACATAGGTACATTATAGCTAATATTCTACATGCTGCTCGTACTAATTATTACGCAACCAAAGTAGACATTGAAGATTCCATAGAGGATAGTATAAATTATTTCTGGATTATACAAGATACATCTCAATTTATATCATTGATTACTCATCATTACGACATAAGAATAGTTATATACAAAATGGCGAACTTATTAAAAAAACTTTTAAATTATCAGGTAGAAAACTCTTTGCATAGTAAATAATTTAGGATGATTTGTAACACATAATATAATAATAATAAGTATCTTCTCGACAAGCGATCGCGTAATTATAAATCGTAATACAAGTTACATACACAAACTGAATGTGGACACTTATGCCTAGCTAGGTACAATAATACATTATTTAGAAAATTTGGTTCACATTCGTTGCTCATTTTAACATTAAACATATCAAACAGTCAAGTGGGAGAAGTGAGCAACTTAACACTTCGGAATGTATATATTTAGGAAATACAAACAGCTTACCCAGATTTTGTTTAGAGAGAGAGTGTTGAAAGAAAACATTGAGATTCCTTTCTCACCTATCATTACGATAAAATACATGAAACACGTCCAGTATACTTCACTATCTGGGACCCTACCACAACCTCATAAAGCAATCTTATTTTGTCTCCATTCTTCTTTGGTACAAAAGAAAAAGACAAAATACGAAGTAATATTAAAATAATACTGCTCTAAGAGGTGGTGGTAGGGCCCTAATCTTACAAAATGTATAAAATGGAGGTTAATGTCTTCACTTCGATGAAAATATACATACAATTGATATATTATGGAATTGGCACTACACACGCAGGTCACATTATGAAAATTACAAAATCATATATTTATTACAAATTATTTATTTCGACATCGCAAACGTTTTATCGTATATGCACATAATTTAATCCTTTCCTAACCGTCTGGTTACTGGAAATAGTCGTACATAAGTATTATAACACATTTTTGTCTGAATACAGAAAATTACTCCTTCTAATGTGAATACAAAACTTCGACTAGCAACTTCATAAATCCATGTTTCATTAAAGCATTTTCTTCATAAATAAAAATATACAAAATCATAATATCAAGAATCTCAAACGTAATTTCACAACCGTTTTATAAAAACAGTTTAGATGGTGAAAACAAATACTTCATTCGATCAACAAGCTAAGCACCATGCAATAAGGTCGTGCTAAAGGTGGGGCTTTTCAGTCCAAACTCTAGCTGTGAGTAAATTTTAAATGCTTCAAAAAAACATAATATAATTTTATACTGTCTTTATTAATTTTAGAGGGAAGAGTAATATTACAAATTTTAATGCTACTATCTAACCATTCTTGTCACTACAGTATTATTGTGTACATATTTTTGGTTTTATGTATAATATGAATCAAATATTTACGTACATTCCAACCTTTTCTTAGACTAGCCAATAAACCTTCTTTCATTATGATAGTAATTACCTCTTTTCAATACACATCACGAATACATCAAACACTATTCCATGCACCATTTTTCACTTATAATATTGACCAGTGACCTATAACTATCTATACTGTAGAAGACCTCACGATAGGGACAAATAATGATAAGAAAGACAACCCTCAAAGAGAGCTACGTCTATATCAGTCGGGAGTGAGAGGGATGTTAGACGAGTGTTTCGTACTTATCTAGGACGTGACCTTGGTTAGTTTCGTCACCGTGGGAGCGGGACCGCGGACGGGCAGCGGTGTCGCAGGCCGCGGGCTTGGCGCGCGCCTTCTTGTCGTGGCCGCACGTGCACGCCACCGACGACTGACGCTTCAGCGTCTGCGCGCGCGCGCCCGCCCACTGCGGGTCTAGAGACTCGCTGCGAGCGTACATCTGGCGCTTAGTTCGCCCCATAGTGGCGTGGGAAAATGACACACTCTGCCCGCTGTCGGAAGACGGCCGCATCGATTCGCTTCTCATACAAATGTTGCCTCCGGCTCGTCTGAACGAGTCCAGTACCCTCTCCTCGATCTCCTCTATGTCTTTTTTCTTCACGAGCCAGATCTCCTCGGATCCTCTAGTAAAGTAACTCGAACCTTTACTGACCGAATACTTCTCCTTGTTTTTCAATTTACATGTCTTAAAATTATTTTGAGTATTTACATCGTCGTTGAATTTATGTATCTCTCTGGCGCGGGCGGGGTCGGGAGAAGCGACATTGCGGAAGGCAGTGCCATGAGATGGGAACTGGTCACCGATCTTCACACCTAAACTGGGTGAACGAATTGTTACGTCTACTGGCGACGGCATGGGCTTGAACTCCGGCTTTATTATTTTCTGGGGTTCGGGCCGAATCTTTTCTCCGTCTCCGGACGTACTATCTGTGCGCTGCCACCTCACTGTGACAGGAGTAACTACCGCTGCTGCGTTTCTAGTTAGGCTCTGTTGTCGCTCCAACACGGTGGGTGGCCGTTCAGCGGCGACACTAAGGTCGAAATGAACATTGTCTTTAAAAGGAGTCGCAGGTGGCGGCAAATCTTCTCGGCTGTTGTCAGAGCCGAGCCGCTCGGTACGCGGCCGACCGCGAACAGAGCCCGGTCGCGACACTCGGCCTACGCTCGCACTGGCGTCTTCAGCGGCTTTCTCAAATTTTTTTATTTTGTCACCGACCCCGTTCGACTCTTCTGATTTTGTAATTTGTCCATCGTCAGCGGCCGGTACACTTTGTGTGTTTTCAAGCACCGACTCAACTGTTTCGATAGGGTCGTCTGGTCGATCGTTCGAACTTGCCACCAGAGACAGCTTCTCTACGCGAGCGGGTCCCTTTTTGGCCACTGGCGATTCCCGCCAGGAAGTTCTGGGTGCGCCCATACCATCTTCGTTCCTGGCGGCCGATCCTGTCGTCGTGGGAGAAGTGACGTCGTTTCGGGGCGGAGTCGCTCTCTTTGGAGGCGAAGAAAGTACTACACTTACGGGCGGAGTACGTTCGCCGGTCGAGGACGACCCTAGTGGCGGTGATTTTATAGGGGGAGATTTTAGCGGCGGCGATTTTAGCTGCGGCGATTTTACCGGTGGGGACTTGTTCGGCGGGGATTTTACGGGTGGAGAAGCGCGTCGTGGGGGTGAAGGTGGACGTTCCTTGGCGGGCGGTGCGGGTTCGGCATTCGATGTGACGGCGGCGGGTATGGATGATCTTCTGGGCGGTATTTCCGCCGGGCGCCGGGCGGGAACGTTGGCGACGGGCGCCTCGACGCGCGCTTTCTGCGCCTCGATGTCGCGGCTGAGGAAGGAAGAGTTGCGCACGAAGCAGGTGTCGGCGCAGCGCGCGGGCGGCGCGGGCGCGGGCGCGGCGACGGGCGGCGCGTCCACGGCGTGGGCGTGCTCAGACTTGATGGTGATGGCGACGGGCTCCCCGGGCGGCACGGGCGGCGCGGTGGGCGCGGGCTCAGGCGGGCGCGCGCGCGGCGGCGCGGGCTCGGGGCGGGGCGAGGCGCGACGTCACGCCCGTGATTCGGTCCACTGGTCGGAGTCGTCGGAGTCCGAGTCGGCGCCGGAGCTCGTGTCGCTGAGCTCGACGGCGACGCGCCGCGCCAGGATGGACGCCACGTCCAGGAACACGGGCGCGCCCCGCAGCGTGTCGTACCGCCCCGCCGTGTCGTCCCTCTTCTCCACCTTGCGCAGTTTGATGCCTGAAACGATGATGGCGGTTAGCGTTAGGTCGGCGTGGTGCGGCTCGCGGGCGGCCCGCGGGACAGTGGGGCACGTACCGTCGCGGATAGCCTTGAGCAGGTCGGTGCGCGGGTCGGGTTGCGGGTCGGGCGTGGGGCGCGGCGGCTTGAGCGCGGAGGCGCCACGCAGCAGCGCGCCGGGCGAGGGCGGGCGCGGCCGCTCGTCGTCGAGCGCGGCGGGGGGCGGCGGGGGCGGCGACGGCGGCGCCACGGGCGGGAGCGGCGCCGCCGGCGGGACCGGCACCGCGCTCAGCCCGCCGTCCGCCTCCTCCGATGACATCATACCTGTATACGTATTCATTGTTTTATAAAACAGGTGGGTTATTCGTTACCGTTCGATTACCACTTATTTGATGTAATTCAAATTTGATAAACTACCTACTTACATTATTGAAGTTATACTTCTTTTGGCGCGATTGGAAAAAATTATGAGAGTGAATTTTTACGATGCGCACACTGACATAAAACAGCAACACCCTGAAGTTAGTTGCGAACCTTTGTGTGTCGTATCAGTACAAATAATCAGTGTGAATAAATAAAAAATATATTGGCGTTTATATCAATCAGGTTTTAATATACTGTTTTAAATGCATTTATAGATTTGAGGTTAACTGTTATGTATGTATGCGTTGTGTTATTATTTGGTATTTTTGGATTGTTACGCTAAAGAAGTATAACTTCTTACGTGCGTACACACACTCTTTTTTTTTAATATTTATTGACTTAGATTTGTCTCATACAAACTATAACGCAACTCTATTTGCGGAACAATAATTGTTATAGTACATATGTGACATATCAATATGAAATTCAATAATTATGAAGTAGTAATCGTGTATGTTACCGATGACGGCGTGCATGTGGTCGAGGTGCGCATCGAGCGCGGTGCGGTGCGGCGGGGACGCTCCGTTCATCATGGGCGGCGACACCGTGCCCTCCGGCGGCGGGGGAGGGGGCGGCAACGTCGATCTGTATATACAGTCCATTCCAAATCTAATTTCGGACAATGTAAACAATCCTCCATATTGCCATTGTCTATGGTTTCATGAATTTACTAGTGATGGGGAAAAGGATGATAAAAATAAAATTAATGTCATCATACATAATTAAATAATAATTTCTCATTCTTTTTTTCTAACATTTTTAAATAATATTACGTTTACTAATACTCTATTTGCGTAATCGATTAATTCTATTTGATTTGTTATTTTTATTACTCCAAATACTTGTATTTATGTTAAATATGGTATTGTATTTTATTGTAACCGTTGACTTATAAACTATAAGATAATAAGACAAACAATTTACCTAATGTATAAATAAATGTAATTTAAATTAAGCATTGACCTCTAATTACAACTATTTGACCACGGACTGAAATGGAATACTGGGATACTTTTGAATATTTTCCCGCCTGATAAAAAATTGTGAAATATTGATTATATGGAATTTGTATGTATGTTACGATTTTATTATACTATATTACAATAAAACAAATGAACTCAGACTTGCGAGGGCAAATGACAAAATATTATGTACCTATGATATGTATTGGTTAAACTTATTTCTTCTGATAAATTACAACATTGGTTTTCAAAGACAATAAAGAGTACAGAAAAAATAAAACTGTCAATCATTTTGACGTCTTAATTCGACCGCAAAAAGTAATTCGTAATTTTATTAAATAAACTAGATTTGATTATTAATCATTAGTAGAAATAGTTGCAAAATGAAGTATATAGTGAACAGAATGTGTATAAACCCATGTGTCATCGTTTATGGAGTTTTTGATAGAAAAATATTGAAAAAACTGTTTGTTTACATTGTCCGAAAATGGATTTGGTCGATACTGTACACATTTTATAATATAGTCTTTTATATCTAGAACATAACAAATTACTCGCTAGCATAAAAACGCACTACTCCGATTAGTGCATTTCTATGCATTCGAATGGTTGACCTTGAAATAGTCAATTACTGCACAGTTTTTACGTTCCGCGCATCTCGTCTATTTTTGTGAGGCTCAGAACAAATAAATATGAATTCGGTAGTATTGTCACAAAGTAGATACGTACAGAGAGAAAGCTTCATACAACCGAGCAAATCGGTTGCACTACTACAAGCACCGGAATGACTAAATTTGCAGGGAATCAGAACCGAATTAACGGAATTAACCCTAGAGGATCAGATCTGGGGGATCGGACCGGAATAACTCCATATATTAACTATTTAACAAATGTTTTATTTGTCTTAACCTATTGTGACAACCCTACCAAAATAGGTAACGATTTTGCACTTTCTTAGGAAGCTTTGCCTCTGTACGGCTACTCTGTGGTATTGTGAAGGCATCACATTATACCTTCATTACAAAAAAATGTGTTTTCCTTTGTATTGGTTAATCAATAGCGATCTGTTTCCTATGTTGTACTACGTCATCATTTTCTTTGCTCGTGTTGCTTGTCTATGTGGGTCAATATTGGCCAGATAGATGATGGCACAGTGTGAATGAAGCGCTAGTGTACCTGGTGGGCGTGGAGGCGGGGTGCGCGGCGGGCGCGGGGGGCGCGGGCGGCGGCACGGAGGGGCGCGCTCGTCGAGGCGTGCCGGCGCCGCTGCCGCCGTAGATAGGCTCCCCGCCCACCGACCCGTAAGGAGACTCCTCTGCTACCACTACTAAAATTATATAATTAGTTGTTTATTGTCGTAAATTATTACAACAATGTTACATATTTATATAACAGATTATCAGCGCTGCTTTGTGCTGAGTTAAGCATTTTTGTCTGTCATTTGTTTATGTTTTCTTTCCTTATGAATTGAAATTAAGTTTAGTTTATGAGAGGCAAATAAATGTTTAATTTTTTCTTTCCGAGTATAAAAATTACTTCATCGAAATTCTCGTATTAGTACTTACGGTTAGTAAACCTTAATAAATTTGATTAGCAAATTGTTTTGTTAAAATAATGTTATTGTAAAATTATGTTCAATACAAATCTAAATATTTTTTTTGTTAACGAAATCCTTCGTTAATAATATTTACATTTTTATACAACTTTTCAAGATTGTCAGGTCTATAGCGTCACGTCATGGGCACCTACGCATAAAAATCTTCAATTTTAAACAAACAAAACATTATTACTTACCATGTCCATTACCAGTTATTCTCGGTTGTCTATTCTGTTGGTTTTCAATTTCAATGGAGTTAGGTCTAGCGGGTTGCATCGACGGCGTCCGCGTCTGCGATGTTCTGTATCCACCGTCTGATATATTCGTCGCTGTAACAATTTATTATTATATTGTAATACGTAGTGGTCCAGTATTTGTTAGATCTCAGATATTACCTACTATAGAAGTTAGAAGAGTTGCTACATGAGAAGCTAAAAGCAAATTCTTACTTTTTTAATATTTCATTCTGGTTTAGTTGTATCATTCCATCCATATTGCGGTTTGTGTTGAGGGTTCAGTTTCTGCCCAATTTCAAAGAATCTATGCCAGCCAATGAGTACCAAGCAAATTACTTGGGGTATAAATATCCTTTACGTGAATTAAGTGAATACCATAATTATGTATTGATTACGAGCTCATCCTTATTCAAAATCTTGGAAAAAGGTTTGTTCATTGCTACGTCTATCTTGAAAACCTTTAAAAGTATGTTTAATAAGTGTAGTAGTAAAGTGTTACCTTGATAAACGGGGTCGATCTTGTATTGCTGCTCGATGTTGTAGTGTCGCAACTGTGCGGGCGCCATGATGTGCTCGCCGCGCGTGACGGCGGCCTCCTTGAGGCGGTCGCGCGTCGAGTGCGGCGGCCGCACGCGCCGAGTGTTGCGGCCCTCTGCGCCGCTACCGCTGCGGGCTGGCCGCACCTGCACAACAGGCACGTACGTATGTAGAGGTGACAAATATTCTGACTATCTCTGGCTGTAGGTGTTGTAAAAGATGAAAATTTGAGGAAATACTGGCGTCAGCAGCATTATCAAACGTACTCTGGCAAAGTTATGCCTCTAATATAATGTTTGCGATCATCAATAGACGTGTTCAGGCAGAAGTATGTATTATCGCCAAAAAACATCCACTACTAAAAATAGGCCTCATAAGCATCTATACTTATCGGTTATCTACTTTATTTAACATTAGACTCTCTTACCTTCTTCCCTCGATCATGCTGGATGCGTTCGGTATCCTGCAACATTTCCCTCCTCCACAGCTCGAAGAAGTAATCAGGGTCTGTGTAGAACTTCCTAGCGTCCTTGCCGTCGTCTCTGAACTCGTTGAGCATTTCAAGCGGCGGCGGGCGATCGCACCGCGCGTAAGTCGATAGCATGGCAGAAGGCATAGAGTTGCGAGAGAACAGCTGTTGTTGGAACGTTCTCGATGAGCGGAAGGCCTTGCGCATTTGTATGTCTTGCAATGATACTGAAATAGAATAAAATGGATTTTAAACTTGAGTATATTTCTTATTATTAACAAGAAAATCTATGTTTAATGATTAACAGTAATATCGGTAGTTGAATCAGTCAATAGAAAGATTGTCAGAAGACTCTTTTTAGAATTTTTGAAGGGATAGGATAATCGTGGTCCAGACGCAGATCGCTATACAAAGTAAGTGTGCGTACGTATCAAGGGTAAATGCGTAAGTTCTAGTCGATATTACTATGGAAACAATTATATAAAAAATAAAATTATTCGAATAGGCATAATTTATTATATTCGCTTTTACTGCTTATTATCGTCATAAAAATAAACAAAGTAGTGGCCATGATTAATTGGTTAGGTCGTCGATTATGGACAATAAATTAATTACAGCATTGTTTTTAAATTTAATAATACGAAATTCGGTTTTTAGAATAAGGCACTTTTAGATAGAAAGTAATGTTTGTATAACATTTAAAGGAAGTAGTGGTGAAATGTTTTGGTGTACCCTGTGTACTTAGCCTATTTCTATTGAAGAAACGAATGTTTATCGAACACTAAGATATTTTCAGGACATTTTTGATCACTTTTAGCAAAATATTCATAAAAACAGACCAATTAAACTCTAAAACGAGAAAACGGCCACCTACCACCAGAACATAATTTATATTTTTCTTCAGATCATTATAACATTAGATTGATAAGCGGTAGTTTCAATAACCTGACATGAAAACCACGCCTATTAGTACGCTGATAAGAAAGTAGGTACACTAGTTATTATCTGTTACATTAAATAATAAATCCTATTTTATGTTTACGATTGTACGGTTACTGATATTTTTTTATGATAAGTGATATGAAGCGAAAGCAACGACTTCGTTTCAGACGATAGTTTACAAAACATCTTGTTCAAGGAAAAGGATTTTTCTTTACATTAATTGGGTCCTCTAACTACTAGACCTCTACGTCAGTCATAGCCTGTTTTCCTTCTTTTTTTATCATGGACTCCCAAATATATTCACATCGTAGCTTTAAATAAAATTTGAGTAGGTTAGGTATCACCTAAACGTGTTAACAAAACTCTTATCACCAAATTTAGCAAGAATGTTCTAAAAATAAATAAATTATAAATACAGTAGGTTTAGCGAAATAAGTAAATAGGTTCAGATAGCAAAGAATAAATTCTATACTAAAATAAATGTAAGACCCCTTCCGTTTTTGCAACTGTTTCTATTTAGGCAGGAAGCTGACGAATATTAAAAGTTAACAACGCAACGTTCTAATGGGACAGTGATCAGTAGGTAGCAATGCACAATGCACATAATTGCTTGTCATCCACTAAGAGACATTGTGTTGTATGTGAATAATTATGATAACAATGTACAAATTAGTCTGTAGTATGTGGTCAAAGAATTAAGATCTCTTCAGATCAGTGTGCTCCTTGAATGAGAAAAATAAATGTCACTCGGATGAAAATTATTTAATTAATTCCTTCCGTGCATAAATCATAGTCGTAGAATAGTGACGAATCTGACATTTATTAAACTTTACAGAGCAGCCACTTGAAAAAAATAAGTTACTATAAGCGCCTAACAAAACCGTCAGTTTACCGACTGATTAATTTGAAATCCAAAATACATGTAAATTATTTTTAATGTACTTAGTAATAATTTTTAGATATTGTTGTATCCAAATATGGTGAAAAGTGAATTCAAAACCGTCATTATACTTACTACGATTAATTATGTATAACGATAGACACACAATGTGCAAATTTCTACATACTAACTGAACCAACTGATTTCTAGTGGATTTAATATTATTTTTTATTTTATTTTATCAATAATGTGTTATATGTAATAATAATTATTATAAATGTATTTAAGTCAACATTCCTAGTTAACTAATAAATCCGCTCGCTTGCTTAGAGCAACCACAGTTGCAAAAACGAAATCTTTTACTTTATGCAACTGGGGTTCAGATAAATATTAATAAAACATCAATTTACATAATGTCAGTAAGACACCACCTACTAATACCGAAGGAACAATACGTTTTTGTAGACACCTAGTACTCTGCGGCTGATGTAGTATCAGATTCCGATAAAGAGTATAAGTGTACGACTAAAATCTTTTTAGTCGATGTTCTGACCGCCTCAGCATGTTCGACATAACCGCCTCGTTCACCTCGGCATCATTTTCCCTTCCGAAAGTTTCTACACGAGAAAATGGTTTTAATGAATTTTGTGAATAAAAATGTTACCTTCTTCAACACCGGAGTCAAGTTGCGTGACTTTGATCGCGAGCCTATCTATCCTGGCTTGCAGTACGTTCGTCCTTTCCGCCAGATTGGTCGCCTCGCGAGTCAGCTCACCGAACATATCCTCCGCATGCTTCGACAGGGACGAGAGCTGTCTATAAGGATATACAAACATTTTTAATTCTTTTGCCTAAGAAATTATCACTAAATTAATGAAATAGGCAATTGAAATAACTTTAATACTATATGGTAAGGCTACTGAGTATTTTGAAAGCAACATTGTTAAATAGGTATTTAAAGTGACACATGTTGTGTGACACTTACTAAAAATGTTATGCCTTAAAGTTAAATTTAAAAGGTATTTCTAAAATTCATAATAGATGACATTTTGTGACTAAATATGAGTTTTAGTGACAGAAGTGATGAAACTTAAAGTCACCTAAGTGACCTGGTTTAAGAGATCATTGTAGAGGTTGCTCTAATCTGATTCCTGAAGTCCTGATCAGACCAGATCTGTCAAAAACTTAGATACATAATTTATCGGAGGTATATCCACTTTCCAACTACGTCGTCAAGTAATTAAACTTTTTATAATTTTGTATGTATGATTGACATAATCGTTCATTGGACGGAAACTATGCTGTTTTAATTAAAACAAAGCAGTGCGTGTATGCATGTAGTTCAGTATATTTGAAAATACGCGTGAGACCAAAAAACGCGCTCCGTCGTGGACTGTAGAGCAAAATAGTCTTACATAAAGCAATAAAAATTATTTCCTAAAAGTAGATAGTTTTTGATCGGAATGGTCAAATGGTCAGATGATTTTAGAGCTATAACGGATCGAACATGGATGAGACTCGATCGTGGAGTTTGGTACAGACTAAAGAAGGTTTATGCGCAGCAGTCTGTGTGGATAATGATAATGAAAACAGAAGAAGACATCGCAGGTACCTATTGGCTGTGGATGATGATGATGATGAAGAAGACGAGACAGCAGGTATTTTTCTGTGACATACCTGACAGTGTTGGCGAGTGTGCCATTGGTGACGGCCTCGAGTTCCGAGGGTACCGCGAGCCGCTCTGGCACAGTACCGCGGGACACGTGCACCGGCTCCACGCAGCGCTTCGGCAGCGGCATGGCTGCGACACCGCGTAGCTACCTCGTGTACATCACTGAAACAAAACACGCATCATGTTAACAACATAATTTATGACCTCAATCTTCATTCTGTGGATGGACACCATAATATTATGTTGAGAAAACTGATTAATTTAAATTCAAACATCAACAAACAGTTCAGTATCTACATTATACTCTTAAAATATGAAAGTTTTACCAGCACAATATATCTAATATTCCATTTTTCAAAATAAGTAAAAGCAAAACGTGAAATAATATCTCAAAAAGCAATTTTAGTGGGCCAACATGCCAGCAGTTCACCGCAGTGGCAATTGGGATGGTGACGACTCAGCGCCTAAAAGGCTTAACAGATTTAGATGAAAATTGGTATGCATTCGGGCCGATCGGTCGTGGGCTACTTCATAACAAAAATCGATCTGGTTTCCGAGGGAAACAAAACACATTTTAGGCGCGGGCGAAGCCGTGGGTCGCAACTAGTAAAAAATATAACGCAAAACGTGTTACATATTCTTATTGATAATTAGGATTTTACGAAGCACGATATTTTCTGTTCACGCAGTAACTGATTTTCATACCCAACCGATCAGCTTATAGCCACTTTGGTAAAAAAAACTGTTTCTTATATTACACTTTTATTTAACTTGATACCGGAGCAAACACTACTTAGTCGCGTATACATAGATATCTAGACTCTATTCATCTTATAGTATTATACCGAGTGAGTGAGGTCGCTAAAGTTCAAAAGATCTTCACGTCGACTTCTCATAAAGTTTAATAACAAGTTTATTAGTCAAGCAAGACAATCAACAGTAAGACCACTAGGAGGTTCGTTCGCCCTAGGTGTTTGTGTTGACCACAAAAAAATATTTTTTATAGCAAACCCCATGCTACCCAACTTTATGCTCCTGATATATGGCAATAAAAGTAATTTTGCCGGTTAGCGCAATGTAACTTAATTCGTTTTATAGGTAATAGAATTACGCAAATTATACTAAATGTAACATGGTCTAAAAAGAGTAATAAAACTTTATTGCCCTTGTTCTAATACGTGTTACTCTTCAGAGCAACTTATTTCCATAAACTAGGTATATTACCTCACTTTAGACCAATGTCTCTGTCTTTGCCTGACCTTTGTATAGATAGTCCACCATAAAATTGCTTTACTACGCTTAGAGTAAATGTTTGCATATCACTATATCACAAAACAATAATGTCTATTTTTGCTTGCGAGTTACCTTAGTACAGTGCCAGTTGTCACTGTCATAATGAGCCTTATTGAATTTTAATCTTGATAGAATAATTTGTTGAACGTGGTAAAGCAAATAAATATGTGGTCGATTAGATACTATTTCTTATTCTACTCGGCATCATTTCTTAGTGTCTCCTTCCTCTCTCCACCTCGTATTCTACTTTTTGTTTATGGGACGATCTAAGAAGAAGAAGAGACAATTAATTCATGACTCGCCTACTCCCATTCAAATTTAGATATCATGAAAATTTACTCGCAAAACACACAAACGGGCTCAAAATTACTCATTTCCTTATTTGCTTCTTGCGATTCATATTACATACGATCTACAGGACAAATTCGTATTTATAAGCACTGTGCGAGTGCTTCAGAGGTGCTTCGTGTATCGAGAATAATTATTTTGAGGTAAACTGTGACAAATTAGGTCACTGCCGCAGATGACTGACGCAGAGCCACTGGAGGACTTAAATAATAAATAGAATTTCCTATATGACTGTCTATAAATAGAGCTATAAGTATATGCTATTAAACTAAAGACTACAAAATATTTAACGTAGAACATGGGACACAGTGACTTTTGAGTACTGTTCATAAAAAATATCACGCAAATCACGAATTAATTTACTTTGTGCTGTGTACTTGCAGGATAGTTGATTATCATGCGATGCACTACAAATACCTATATTCCGGCTTTTCGTCATTTTCCTAGTAATTATAGTAGTAATTAAGTTATTCATTCGCTTACGTACCGTGACCGACGTGCGTGTTCTTGTAGTCATATGGAAGTGGGAATTGGGTTTTTGTTCCGTTAGCTAGGGTTTCACTAGCAACTCGATTTATAGAAACATTTTCGGTTAATTATGGCAATAAGAAAATATTTAACTGTTTCTACCTATAAAATATTTTTATAATTTATACCAATGAGATTGACTGCACCGTTGGTCTAGTGGTTAGTGTAACTGACGCCGGGTGTCGTGGGTTCAATTCCCGCGGAAGGCAAATATTTGTGTGATGAACATTTGTATTTGTCTTCAGTTTGGGTGTTTTCTATGTATATTAAGTATGTATTTACAAAAAAAAAAGTACGTATATGTATTATATTTCAATTATCTAGTACCCATAACACAAGCTCTGCTTAGCTTGGGACTAGATGACGATGTGTGATAGTGTCCACATATTATTATATTATTATTATTATTATGTGTAGAAGAAAAACGAAGTGAGAATGTTTTACTGTGAAAATCTGTATTTTTTATCGTTTATCAGTACCAGCATACTCCTCTGTCCTGGAAATAGGCAATCAAATGGTTTTGCAACACAATTTATTTGTACTAATGTGGCTATTACCGGACACTTAAATTATTTCTGTAATTTTTATTAATTCCAATAAAGTTTATTTCTATAAAAGGTATAATATTTCTTTTCTGTCGAAATTCAGGTGTTTGCCGGTAATATAAATATTTTTTATTATGTCATTTCAATTCACACCAATAAAATATAAGAAACAAATCTTGCTATTCATAAAAATAGCACATCAGGGAGTGTAAAGTCAATTTAATAGGTAATATAAAAATAATCTAATTAACTTAACTTCTAAGATAACGAAGCAAATAATTAAAAGAAGGTTTGGTCTAAAATCGCCGAAACGACATGTCATATTATACAGAGAATGTCACTTTTATGTTAATTAAAATACCTATTACATTCTTAGAAAGGGAAACCGTGTCACTTTCACGTTGCGAGCCACATTTTAAACGAAGGATTCGATCTCTGCGCTGCTAATAATATATGCAGTTATGGATTTTAGTTACAGCATGAACAAATGCTATAAAGGTAGTCTCATCATGTAATTATAAGGTCAACGACTTTCGCCACTAGCGTATACAATTACTGTATTATGTTTTAGGGACTAGATTTTAACTTCTATCATATCGCTAAAGATCAATCGATAGATTGTTCATTATTGTCCTTTTAACGAGGCTCATGACATTTGTAAGACACAGATTAGGCATACATGCTGTTTAATGTTAAAGCTTGGATTATATAGTTATACATACATTACTAGAGAAAAGCCAAGACTTTCAAAGATTTGTGATGATTTCGTCAATACATATTTAGAACTTTTGTGCGAAGTCGAAGGTAGTTTGCTAATAGGCTAAATTACTATAGGCATTTTACTAAAACTTATGTCGTGCGTTGTTCTTTCTTAGGAAGACAGCAGGAATGGTTTGTTACGAAATGTCAGTGCCGTTCGAGTGCGGTGTGTCGAATCGAAACAACGAGCTAAATGCGAATGCTGTGGCAATCGCATGCAGATTTATATCATAATTGTAACTGTTACAGAGTTACGGTATAAACAGCATTTAATTTGATTTCTATATTTATTATTTACTAACGACCCACCCCGGCGTCGAATAAGGGTATATTTTTTTACGATATGATTACAAATCGTTACAATTTTCGGCTTTTCTGTACCTTAATATGCATCGATTTCGATTCGATTCAGCTTCAGCAAGAAAATCTGTATAAACACTATCAATCAAAATTCGTTGCGTTGTTTAAAAAAAACTGTGGAGAAACAATAGAAGAAAACAGCGACATTGCTACATACTATTTAGAGATATCAAAGACATCATATTAGGTTACAAGCCTTGGGAATTTCATCATCTTGATCATCTCCATGGGCGACGCCAAGATTACGTTCAGAGTGATACGTAGAACTGACTTTCAGGTAAGTGCAACTGTGATGTACATACTCAATATTCATAAAAATGTTTATGACAATCAGGTTATTGGCATGGTTGGACAACAAATTTGGACGGCAACCCGTAGACGCTTTAACTCAAAGAGTAACTTATAAAAAATCTTAATTTCTTCAATGTATTTTTTTTTATACAGACAACATAATCAGAAAAAAATTAGCCTCTTGATATCTTTTTAGCAAACGGCCACTCATCCATATACTCACCGTAACAAGTGCACTTAATATATCTATGGATATGCACACTTATTATTACTTAGCCACGAGTCAAAGAATACAAATATAAACTGATCTCTTATCAATGTAAGGTAACGGTTCAGATAGGTCGTATCGCATGTATGATGTAATTTATGAAAGTTCATACTGATTACTATAGACGTACGATATTAAACATGGGATCCATACCTACTTTATTTTATTTGTTGTTGCAGTTTTTATATTATCATCATCTTATAAGCCAAAAGACGTCCAATGTTGCTAACTTGAAAATTGGGCAAGTCCTTTCCCAATTATCAAGTTTTTTTTATAATAACTAGACGCCCGACCTCGCTTCGCTTCGGTACGTATCAATAGTTTCATTCGGTCTCACAACAAACGCCTGCTACATAAAATATGATTGCAATATTACCTACGTCTGCGAAATATTATTGCTATATTGCAAATTTACTTTTGCTGTTTTTTGTATTGCAAATTTACAAATATTGATATTCACAAAATTGCTGAAAAACAAACAAAATAAAATATAGCCTATTTTACCCGCTTCATTTATTGATTTGTAAAGGTGAAAGATTTTGTTCTATTTGGTAACGTAGATTTTTAGGTAAATCGTTACAAATAAACAAACAACATACAATAAATATATCTTTCTCTTTACTTTTAATATAAAATGAAGTTTAGATAATAGTAACGCCAGCCCGTTATTATCTAAATGCAGGATTAAGGCCTCTTTTCATAAGTACTAAAAATACACGAGAACATTGACCACGAACCACGACGCTTGCTCAAGCAAGACGGATTAGATATTTCTGATACTTTTTATTTATGAGGAAAACAAGCATACATTGCCCCTGTAATGTTAAGTGGTTGTTGAAATGACTGATTTCTAATTATTCTCTATAAAAACTAATACAAACCACCCCACTGATTTGCAGTTTCGATAAATCACAAGAGTGTTGGTAGGTATTAAAGCTTATGTTAACTCATCAAAATGCAGGACTTGTATTCAGTTTTTATGGCTTGACATCACCTCTAGCTTAGACTCTTACGTCATTTATATTGTCATGCGACTTTGCACTTTATTTATTCCAGTTAAGTTAATAATTACTGTACAAGTGTTAGATGCATGACAAAACATGTTAGACGCTTAAACCTCCTTGTTATTTAATATTTAAAAAAAGCTAATATTTATGTATACGTAAATAGTATGGTGGTCTATATAATGAGTAGGTTAGCCTTAGTTTATGGAGCTCAGCTTTATACGGTGCATATAATATATATTCACCTGTGACCCTAGCGCTTGTTCACATAAGCTTGCCTCACAAGCCAAGGGCAATAGTAGGTACATTGTGTCATAGGTAGATTTATTTTTAGAATTTTGTGCTGTATTGATGTTATTATATTAGTGATCTCAACTAACATTATAAAGAGAAAGGATTTGATTTTTTTAAGTTTGTTTGTTTGCAACGATTTAACTAAAAATACACGTTACCGATTTAAAAATTCTTTTATCTTTAGAAATCAATAAATTCTGTGGGTAACATAGCCTATATTTTATTAGGTTTAGCATATTATTTTCAGTCATTTTTAGAATTACAATATTATAAGCGCCTTTATAAATCTAAATGATGCAATTCGACACTATTACTAAAATATTTTCCGTAGGAGTTTGTTTCAAGATCGAATTAAACTTATGATACCGAAGCGAGGACGGACCTCTAGTATTATAATATATGAAGCAGAAGAGTTTGTTTATTTTTATTTATTTATTTATTTTATTTATTTTCAAGTCGAAATGGTCCAGTGGATAAGGCAACCTCTTCGTAAACACGAGGTAGTGGGTTCGAATCCGGGCAAGTACCAATGTGATTTTCAAATCATATATACTTTCTAAGTTTATTATCTTGGACATTTCTGACTGACGGTGAAGGAAAACATCGTGAGGAAACCTGGACTTAAAAAAGTCTGAAATTGCCAAGCCGCCTTGTGCAAGCGTGGTGATTAATGCTCATACCTTCTCTATATGAGAAGAGGCCTTTGCCCTTCAGTGGGACAGTAAACAGGCTGGTATTATTGTTATTATTATTTATTTTATTTGGCTCACAAAACGTATTACAATGATAGTCAGTTATCAAAATAATAGTTATTTATTTATTTATTTTGTTTTTTTGTTTGAACGCACCGACTATAATACTTGATAATAGACTTTGTTATTTTGCCCAGTAATGGCCATATTTACATTTATTTCTTTAATTTTTAAACTTTAAATTTATGGTAAGCAATAATTTTAAATGATAGGCATCAGTATTCGTTTTACTGATTCTCTATTCGTTGTATAAAATAAATATTACGGTGTGCTAACATGATAAATTGATAAGCCTCCACCAATGTCGCAGTGACATAATGCCACGAAAAATTCAGAAAACATCCGACATAAGAAATTAGCATTTTAGAGTTTAATGATTGCGGGGTAAAAGTCTGAGCGCCTAAACATGGCCGGCTTAGAAAAAAGGACGAGATGACCTGGACGCGTACTACAAGGGCTGGTTTGAGGTGACGCAAGAAAAAGCGTTTGTAAAAGAATTTGGGGTACGAATGAAGGAATGTACTCGTAGGTATGCCAAAAAGTAGAAGCACACATTTTAGCGTCTTGCCAAATACGTCTACTGGTGGAGTCTTAACCATTTCCACTTTGAGCGGCCGGGAGTCTACCACTATTATCCGATGGACTATTCCTAAACACCTTAAAATTCACGACCACAAGTCAAACTATTCACCTAAGTAAAAATAAATAGACAGGCAGAAGTTGTAACACCGGTCTTGTAATTGCAACCTAGAAAATTGCGGCCTTTATAGAATGACTTCCAACATCATACTTATCGTTATTTTCTTTTTCTTATTGCTTGCAGACGTTACAAACTATTATAATACACTATACGGAATGTTTCGCTAAAGACAAACAATGCAATCATTTTAAAATACGATGACTTTGCTAGTCGGTTTTGGAAAAACAAACTACACCTCGAAATATTTGTTTTCTATGTATAAAGAACTAACATAGTTTTCCATCGAAATCATCATAATCTACTTCGGTAAGCGATAGCCGTTGCTCATGAATTTCTACTTGATTTCTACAATGCCAGGTGCTTAGTGAAGCCACCCACCCTCCCACGCAGTTCATGCTCTTTAAGCTTTGTCTGTTCTGAAATTCTGAAAAGGTATCATAGTGGTAGGCTAGGTTAATACCTTATCAATTTACTTTATTGTACACACCGTAATAATATTGTTAACTTTTTACGATAACTGCAATAATTTGAATTGTGGTATGTTCACTTAAGTTATTATTAAATTATAGTAAGCTATAGGCTTACTTCGGCAATAATGTAAATTTCAAATGGTGAAAGAACTTTTCAAATAGGTGCAGCAGGTTTAGAGATTACTTAATACAAAATTCAGTATGAAAATAATTTAGGAAATAAGAACAAAACTTCTATGTAGAAATTTTTTATACATAAGATGGTTCCACACAACGTAAAATTACTATGATTCCGTGCATACATTGTCCCTTTACTTATAAAATGTAGCGAATACCGCGACGACCTATGCGAGGGTAGACTACGTGTTGCAACTACGTGAGCGTTTTTGTAAACTTCTTTCTTATAAAATATAACTAAGGCTTGGTTCTAGGCAAAGGAATGATGAGGTGGAACGGAATTTGTATAGAGAGTTAACTGCATGACGTATACCAAACGTAAACTTAGAAAGCATTATCTAAATTAATATTATAAAGAGATTTTTTGTATGATTGTTTGCAACGGTTTAACTAAAAATTTACGTTACCGATTTAAACAATTCTATCACCTTTATATATCTATCATTTAATGAAGCGGGTAACGTATGCTATACTTTATTATATTTAACATATTTTTATCAGAATTTCAATATTTGTAAATTTGCAATGAGTAGACAGCAAAAGTAAATTAAAATTGCGGTAGAGCAATAACATTTCGCAATGTTGCAATCGTATTTTACGTAGGCGTTTGTTGTAAAAGATACATTTGTTGTCTATTATATTATTATGACTTCAGTCACATTAGGAGCTAATAGTTATTACATACAAACAGCACGATGTCAACGGCAGCCGTCGACACTGGTCGACGGCAAACGGCGGCAGCCGTTAACGCGTCGACGGAGCGGCGGCGGCGGCCGTCTAGACCATAGTCATTCCACAGCGGCGCACATAGGCGAAATGACTGGTGACTTTGTTAACAATTTACTCTGACTTTTTCAAATATCACTATAAAAAGTATTGAAAAAAAAATGATTGATTAAAACAAAAACTTCTTTACATTAATGCTACTTGTAGTATGTAAAGGAAAAACATTTGTTTTTCCTTTACATTCCTTCATTTCCTAACTACCACAAAAAACATTTGTTTTTTGTGGTAGTTTTCTTGTTTCTGATAAAGAAGAGTCAGAAATTAGCCATGGAAAAAAAAATATCTGGTAATATCAAAACACTTGGAAATTTTTACGAATGATTCTCACAAACTTTCGTTAGTCAAAATATGTAGCTTTGCCATTTTACTTAATAATGTTTTTGGTGGGATTTCATACGTTGTTTATGACAATGTGTTATTTTCATTTTGTTTATATTTGGCCAAGAATATTGACTTTTTCGCCTGTTGTGCGGCTGCAGCTGACGCGTCGACGCCTGCCGCCACCCTGTATCGATAGCTTCCGTTGGTAACATGCCGTTCGTAATTAAGCGCTAATTTTCATTTGAACATACAACTTCGTTACAAGGCGAAGGCGCCATTACCTGTAGGTCTTCACCACAATTGCAACAAATCCATTGCTGAGAAACAATAGTAAAGACAACAAATCCAAAATCACAATTACAAATTTCGGTGCTGGTGGTATGATAACTTAGGTACGAGTATTTAAAGATAAATCTACAACGGCGAATTCTACCCAAGAGAGTCGATGGCAGTAAATAGAGCATAGTTATATGATAGTTTTACCGTTGACCATTAACTAAAACAACAAGCGGAAATCCATCGAACATTTCTTTCCAATAGCTATCAAACCCAAACAAACGAAATTCAGGATGTTTAAGCGATCAAAAGATTTTACACTTAATTAAACCTTAATCCAAGTTCGTGGGGTCCAGTTCTCGATAAGAAATTGTAACATTTACAATAAATATTTTCGTTCGCCCATATCTGTGGTTTTTTTCTGGGAGTTGAGATTACCACAAAAATGTCATATAAGGTTACGAGTTTTATTTCTATTGGTCGAATAAGTAAGCGATTAAACCTACGCCACTCGCCGAGTAGTTGATCATTTCTTAATAGGTATATTACACGAATCAGTCGAGAATATTACGTCTATCAGCCTCATCAAAGGAAAGATAATTGATACATTATTATATTACATAGTGTGTAGAAAAATCTCATAGCGCGTTCACACTCTCGCACGAGCCTAGGCGAACATAGGCGAGCTAAGACGAGCTCGAGTGTTTAAAGAAGACGCTCGTGTAGACTCGCTATTCGCGACCGCTCGCGAATGGCGCTCGTTGACGTTCGCCTCGAGCGACGCACGGCGACGCGACGGCGGTTTTTGGGACGCGAGTCAAAGGGACTCGTGGCGAACGCGAACGTGCCGTTTATACTCTCGCGCGATCAGTAATGGACATGGAATCAGTGATAGACATATCTTGTAGATAGGAGTAGGAATCAGCTTTAAATTATTTTAGCAATATTTTACCATAATCAAAAATAGAGTTATCAATGTTTGACATTTTCTTTTTAAATTCAGTGTTTGAATTCAAAAAGAACAGCAGAAGGCATAATATGCTCGTGGTATTGAAAAAGTATACTTATTCGCGGCTGTTGTTACGAAAATTATTAGTGAGGTAGGTAGAAGTATGCCTTCAATTCCATTTATTATAGCTTTATTCAAACCATGTTTTTTGTACTTGGTTTAAGCACGAAATTAAAATTCGTCCGTCTTAACAACAGGGTGTGTTTTCATCGTATCAGTTGTGCAAAAAACTAAAATTTCATTTGTTATTAAATTTAAAACCAATTGCAGTTTTACAGATGTAGAAAAACACAGGACCTTTATTTTTAAAAATGCTAAAACATACAAAACAATCGAAGCAATCACTATTGTTAATGAAATTGCATAAATAGTAGAAATTTTCGTTAAGTGGCCATTATTGGTGCCTTTCTGCAGCGACGTGCACATGTACTCTGTTTATAGGGCGAGTGTGTAAATAGGCAGTTCATGTCGCACTCGTGTACAAGTCTCATCGAAACGTCATCGTCATAGCGAGCCGCGAGTTGCGCATGTAAAACGGCTATCTTAGTCGCGTACACCTACGAGAGAAGATCACATAGTTTTTGTTTGAATACGGATTCAAGTTCATCTTGCATTGTATGAGCAATGACGTTATAATTATACAGTTATACTACAATGATATCATAGAATGTTTGCCTCGTATCGGCATAAAAGCCGTATCGCTCGCCCGTGTGAGCATTTCCTCATAATATCATAATTTTAACTGTAAGGTATAGAGGGAGAATGGATTATGTCTTAGTATTTTTAGAAAAACAAATAATAATCACAAAAAAAATAGATATTTATAGTTTCGAAACAGAATTAAATTTGGTTAGGTACTATTTAATCATGAAAAAACAAGACAGGAGAGACGCCTCTCCTGTCTTGCTTTGGTAATATTTACTTTGTTTATTTTTTTTTTTTTTTTTATAGTATAGTCTACCAAAGTGACTCCACCCCGCCTGATGGTAAGCAGTCAGTGGAATCCAGAAGTGGCGGCCACCATACCAAAAGCTATCGTTTTAAACTGCTGGTATGGTGGCCTCCACTATGGCGGCTGGGAATGGGGTTAGGGGAAGGAAATGAGGGACGTGAGGAAAGAGGAAAGGGGGGAAATTGGGCCTCCGGCGCTCTCACTCACCGAACGAAACGCAGTAGTACGGATACTACTACTCTTAAGTCGATCTTCTATGAGAGGGTAGTACTTCCCCAGACGATCCGGCCCATTCATGCTGAAATCAGCGTGGATCTACTACCAATACATTTTACAATTTTACCTTATGGCTGACGATTTCTACTCTCATTCATTTTAATCATCATCAAAAATGACAACAACTAGCATATTACCGATAGGTGACATCATCGAACACTATTAGACTAATTGCAAACAATTGCCGGCTTCCGAGTCCTATGAACGAAAATAAAACGGAGCAAGTGACGAATTCAGCAGGCCGGTGTTGAATTCGTCGCAATCAAAAGTAGCACATGATATCAATTTCGTCTTATTGTTGACAGATATTACGGTGTACATAAAAGAAGACTAAGTACTAAATTCTGAAATTGGCGATTTCCTTTAACTTCTAACCTCCTACAATTCGTTATTTAATGTCAAGCGCAAAAAGATTTTGCTCAGCAGGTACGCTTGTAACGCAAATTTAAGCAGCTCATGTAGAGAAGTGGGTATCGCCATCCTACAGAAACCAGCCATAACAATCTTGCCGAAATACTAGTACGTAGTGTAATACCTGCAAGTAGGAGTCTTCAAGTAGTTAGAAAGAAAGTATTGCGCAGGTTATTGAATCTTGCGTGGCACTATTAATTTAACCTAATTTGCACGAGTTGTTGTGTAATTTTGTACTCGATCTGTAACAGTAAAAGGTAAGATTGCCTGATGTCTGCAGTACCACGCATGTTAAAATAGTTCAACGCTGTGCTGGCATCAAATGACAATAAGTACTTATATTTTGTTGAGGAATGGAATATGTAGATTTGTTTTGCAGGTGGCCTTCTTTCGACGACAGTTTACTCCACATTTAAAACTAAGTACAAGGACTATTCTGTCTGATACAAGAAGTATAGATACAAACAAAGCACTATAAAACGACGATTTTTCTCTCAAATTACCTCTATTTTCGTTTACTTAAGTACTTCATTGTCTAAAGTAATCTGTACCTAAACAACGAAATACTATATAGATCGAGCGTCGTTTATCACGAGAAAGGATTGAACTTTGCCCTTGATACGTCCTAATATCAACGCATTAACGATTGCTCACCAAACAGACGGCATGGCGACAACACGAGCGAGGGATCAAATTGACATATCCGCTTCACTAGCACATTCATGAGCAAACATACCCTTTCATTACACATCGGCAAGCCAATTTACATTCTGTACCTATCAACATACGATAGAAATTGTCATGGGATAATTGTATCTTACGTCTATTTGGTATTGACGGTGGAATATAACTAATACATTTTAAGGCACGTTTTATGTCTTATGTTGTTTCTAGATTAGTAATTAGCGTAGGAGATGTTCAAATAAATATGCAAGTAACCACCGGCTGACTGTTTTGTTTTGATAGTGAACATACTCTTAAATCGATATTGTTGTTTAAATACTGTTAGTTAGGTACAATCACTAAACTCGATTTAGCAAGATTTAACTTTGATGCCTATGCATTCATCTTAATTGTTCAAGCACTTAAAAATTTGGAATAGGTAGTGTGATCAGTAATGTATAAGGTCTTATTAACAACGTAAATAAATTTAAAGAAACCTAGGTCTATAATACAGTCATCTGACGGCATCAACGGGATGCAGCATCTATTATTAGCCTGGTCTACACCGTAGTCGATTAAAGTAATGGATGAAACAATAATCACACTCACTCCTGTCTTGACTCTACGCGTTAAACTGCTGGAAACTGTATAATATTTGGTATCAAATGGTGCCTAAAAATGTGTAAAAAAAGGTGCATAATATTATGCTTATCTCAAGCATTGGTTGGTGTGAAATAGTCAACTTCTGTAGTAAATACGAAAAGGAGCAATAAAGTTAATTTACACCTTGGATACAAATATTTGTGTTATCAGACTGTTTGTAAGCTTGTTTACTGAAAAGCATTTCCTTACTTTTCATCTAGCTCTATTTTTTTATTGCCTACAGTGGCAGATGAGCCAACAGCCTACCTGAGGGTAAGTGGCAACTCTACAAAGCCGCTTTGTTTGACCATGCGCCATACGTTAATAAGTGAATCCGTTAGTAATTCAGTCTTTTTAAGTGCCTAAATATACACTTACTAAGGCTAGTAATTATTTTTACTTTCGCTGATGCAAAACCAACAATGCGAAATTAAAAAAGTACTACACAACTACAAAACATTACCCACAAAATTAAAAAAGGTGGTAAGGTCATTGACATGTCATACTAAAACAATGACGTAACTAGAATAAAATATAATTGTTTAATTTACGGTATTTAGATCTATCTAACGCTATTGTGGATAATCAGCATATTGTGCATTACGTGGGAAAAAAGTTTAAGAGGGAAACAGTTCAGACATTCCAACTTGGGTGCTCTGAAGTTAGTTTGTTCGGATTTCTGCACATTGTCGCATATTATATTATGGTACCGTAACCTTCAGTCTCCTGCCATCGTTTAGTCCTAAAACTGTTTATTGCGAACTGAACTGTTTCGAAACTGAGGTTATAATTTTCAAGCAGCAAACTTAAACTTAAAGTAGTATTAAAGCATTGATGCTATTTTTCATAAAAGGGGAATTTAAATTGCGTTTTATATCACGGAAATCCGTAAGCCATATCTTTATAACATGTGATTAGTTAGTTTAACATACCGAATGTTTCTCACAACTCTCTTCTTTGGTATTGGTAGAGTACATTATTTTGATTACGATGCGACGTTTAAAAGTATTATGTTATGATCTCACGCGAAATACGCGCTACGTCGCTCGTGGCTTTACAGAAAATAGCCCGATATACCATACCACATCGTGTTATGATTTATGTGAATAAATGAACTTGATTTCTTTTTATCGAGTCGTTGGCCAATACCTGTCTACGGCAATAGCCTTTTAGCCACGGCATAGGAGTAACATCATTTGTTCGGAGGCATCACACACGCAATGGCTATTCGACCGGGTTAATTATTTACCATTATTGTTTTTGTCCCACTTTACCATATTGTATCCGTAGGAACCGACCTAGGTTCATAACTAATCAAGCGAATTCCATATTGTTCACTGCAAATTAAAGCCAAGCTGTAACAGTAACTGTTTAAAAGTAACCACCTGAAGAATTGAACACAATCCAATCTCTACGTTACGTCTGGATAGAAATTTTGATAAAACATCCTATCGATCTTTATCATGTACTAGCTTTCCGCCTTGCGGTTTCACTCGTTCACTTACTGCTTTGCTTCCGTCGCCAGTAGCGTGATGTTGCATAGCCTATAACCTTCCTCGAGAACAGGGCTATCATACGCAAAAAGATTTTTCAAATCCGACTGTTAGTTCTAGAGATTAGCGCGTTCAAACAAACAAACTCTTCCGTTTTATATAATAGTAAAGATAAAGATATTGTAAAGAAAACTCGTGTAAAAAAGGCATTATAAATGAAGCAAATTAAACACGGATCATTTGCTACACACAATATTTGAAAGGCAATATTCATGCTGTCATTGCTTAATTTTATACTCCTTTTAAAATTCTGTAAATTGTAACGATGGCTTTTGTAAATTGTATGTACTATCTTCATGGTATGCCCATATAGCACCCAACGTAGTTGAAACCATGAACACTAATTTCGCTTCTAACCTTTTAGAGAACGTCGCTAATTTGATCAACGACTTCTAAGACGTCCTGTTCTCGTCCGGGTTTTGCTCTCTCCTTTTCAATTAGAACCCCTTTAAATGGCGCTGAATCGTCTCTCGAGAGAGCAAGCTTTTATGCAATACTAGCTTTTGCCCACGACTCGCTCACGTGGGTATTGTTTTTTCATAGAAATTTTATATAATTTAGATATTTTTCATGGTAGCAGATCCACGCTAGTTTCAGCATGAAGCCGGATCAACCGGGGAAGTACTACCCTCTCATAGAAGAACAACGTAAGAGTATCTGTACTATTGCGTGTCCTTCGGTGAGTGAGAGTTCCGGAGGCCCAATTTCTCTCCTTTCCTTTTTCTCATGTCCCTTAATCCTTTCACCTATACCACTTCCTTTACGGTAGGCAGCGGCTGTGCATAGTCTCTGGCATTGCAGGAGCAATGCTAGGTACTCTGAGTCGTCTATGAGTAACAGTTACTACTTACCATCACGTGGGCTGTTTTCTCGTTTGCCAATGTCGGCAATAAAAAAAAATTGTTTAACATACTATTTCTCATTCTCTATTCATACAATCCCCTATTTCCGTACCGTCACAAAAATATACAGTAGATACCGGTAATGCAAATTTTCACTAAAATAACTTATAAAAAGATTTTCCATGGAATGTTTTGTCCCTATATATATCATCCCTATATAATATTATATTTTAATATAATTCCCTATTTTTCTCAACTATAACTTAAAAAAACAAAACTGTCTAATTAACATTTTACCCCTTAGATCCACCCTTATCAAAAATATTAAAAACAACATTTTTAAGAATCCCAATACTAATTTGCACTACGATAACTTCAAAAGCAAAGATATTTAATTTTCATCTTTCTTTACATACAATATTTAATTTTCATCCCTAAATTCACTCTTCTAAAGCCACCCCTATCAAAAATATTAATGAAGGCATTTTTATTTTAATAGAAGTATTCAAAACAAAATTTTAAAACTGTAACTTAAAAAACGAAGAAGCTTCCTACAACCGTTTTCATCCCTTTTAACACACTTAGAGATTGAATGTAAAAAAAAACCTCGTTTCTTAGTATCTACACCTCTAGACATTAAGACAAACACACCCCCAATTTTCAAGTTGGTTTTTCAAGCGGTTTAGGCTTTGCGTTTTCTGTCAGTCAGTTAGTACAAAACCTTTTATAATATCTATGGATTTGTATGTATTGTAATGAGTATCGATCTAAAAATAATTTTAATTTAATGCCAAGAAATTTTGAGTTGAGGCATGTTATTCAGCCCTAGGTATATAAAAGTAAATAATGAGCTTCGAGTATATATAAATGTCATAAGTATCAAGATTAGTTAGAGAAACGTTACAAAACATTAGTAAAAGTTTATTTAACCAATCGTCATTATTTAGGAAATTCTCAATTTCAATAAAGTAAAGATATTCAGATTTTATGTCGTTTTAACAATTACGTTGTAATGTATGTCTTACTTATTTAGAGCCACAATCGGCAGCATTACACGAGCGTCTACTTTAATCGAAGGAGCTTTGCAATTTTTGGACTTTTTATAACTCGAAGTAAATATTACCGTCGAAATAGAAGATACATTACATAGCTATTATTTAATACACGCATATCAGATACATTTCTTTTCTTGACACATAACACGAAGATTTAAATTAGTGTAAAGAGAAATTCGCAGAAATTTTATCATCAATGAAAAATTAGAGATAATTTGTCATAATATTACACTACTTACGGCACTCAATTGACAATCCTGAAACAATACGAAAGTAGATCAACATTTTAAAGAAAGTGCTCTGTCATAAACAATTGAAAATAAACGGTTTTACGCCACGAACACGCAAAAAAACGCTAAAGTTAGTTTGGCGTGCCGTTTATTGACTTCGACTAATTGAAAATATCGAATAACTTAACTGTTTTACGCTGCATAGTATGCAATATTGCAGTCCTAAGAAAATTATTGAAAATATCTACGCTACGAGAACTTAATAAACAAACAAAATATCTTAAGTTCGTAGTTAAGTACGAGTACATGAAAACTTTGTGAATAGAAGTGACCACAACGACAAGCACAACTTTAGTAACTTATCTTTTCGCCTTATCTAAGTAGGTCTACAAAGTAGCTTGCGATCGGTGAAATAATCTTTAAAATCGAACAAGTAGTACCTGAGATAAACGTTATCAAACTAATTTTTCAGCTTTTTAATATCAATTATAGATAAGAATGGAGAGGTTCAGCTCGAAAGGGAAAATGATAACGAGATGTGATACAAGAGTAAATAAAAATATATCGTTGATTTGTATCAAACATACAAAGAGACACAAGGACTTAAATTCAATACGATGCATTCAAAAAGCATCACAGAAATAATAAACGGTGAAGAGTAAGAAGTATCAAAAAATTTAAACGAACATGGGCTGTTTATGACTTGGCCTAAGGAAGAAGCCAGAAATATTTTACTTTTCAAACAAAAGTAGGTATATAACGAGTACTCCCAAAACTAATATGAATGAAATCAAACAAGCCACTTAAGTTACACGAGAAGTCAAAATATTTGAGTTTCAGAGCCTTTGCTTGCCGACAGTATCGGTTGTGAAAATAACTAGAGGCTAGCAAAAAGAAAAAATTTAAGACATTCAGACATTATACTAAACCTACTCTATGCATAGAACTAAATATAGAATTTAACATAGCGATTATTATCGTTACAAAGTTCCGTTTAAATCGCATTTACGGAAGGTTCAACTTCAGCGACATGCAAGATAAATACAGTCATAAAACGTAATAACAAGCTGTACATATAGACTATTATTGCGTGTACATAGCTCAGATAACTTAACCTACTATGTTATGGCGTGAGTTGATACCGCTCTGATACGTCACCAACTAGAGCAGCCCGTCTCGTATCATTGCACATTTTGATTCCTAGATGCAAGAATGTGTAAAAAATGAATAATCTATAACTGTTCCGCGTTAAACCGAAACGTTAAATGAAACTGTAAAGACAGCATTAGTCTTGAGATCGACAATCGACAGTATTAACGAATTTACATACATATCTAAGAGATAACTATTTTATTTTGATATTATATTAAGAAAACTTTCTGTCGCATAACTCGCATAAGCATAGGTGCATGATGCAGTAGTTGACAATGTATGACAATAATGAAATTCTATTAGCAAATAACAGTAGATAGCAGCAATATTATGACCTGCGGTAAAAGTAATAGCCATAATATATCTTATTCGGTCAATAGACGAATGAATACAAAACAACAGTTTAATGAATCGGCCATAATAACACTTATTTTTTCGTCTACGGGTCAGAACATGTCATTCATCACACACAAATTGCTACTTTTTCTATACAATAAAGAGTCGTCACTAACATTGTGACATGTGCTATTCTTATTTTATAAGCCTGAGATTTTAAAGCATTTTCTTGTCATGCCAAGGAATCTGGCAAGCTAAGTCTCATAAAAAATTATACAGCGTGTCGTGCCTGCGAGGTACAAAGACCTTATGGCATATTATACTACAAATACAGTTTTATTGTGCTATAGAAACACTAAGATATCAAAATAATTCTAAATTAAGTTTCGTAACATGAACTGATAATATTACCAGACAATAGACGTAATAATGACGTAACGATAATATGAAATGTTCCATAAACGGCCGAAGTCGACGGTGGCTTTTTAAATTAATATTCTTATTTAATTTGCATACCAGTTGGAGATAATTTATTTATTTATTTATATGCACACACAAAACTTATAAAGATAGTACATAAAATAACAAGAGCACAAAGGTACTGCTTATTTCATCAGAAATTTCTTCCAGCAGACCTGCGACAGGAAAATTGATAATAATAATAATAATAATAATAATAATAATTTATTTTTCTCAGCAAGATACATATACAGATGCATAGCACATGAATTTGAACAATTTTAGTTTTATACAATAATTAGTTGACCACTGGCACCCAAAGTAAGATTTAACTTGTGGTATGGGTACCAGGGCTCTCACTTATTTGTTGCTGGTAAAAAGTTTGAAAGTGTAGGTAGTGTATCAAAAGTAACTATAGATAAAAATAACCTGTTTATACATATTAATATTAAAAATGTATATCGAGTCATAAATGTATACTATATTATATATATAAATATGTATTTATAAATAAATATAAGGTAAGCGGTGTGTGTGTGTGTGTGTGTGTGTGTGTGTGTGTGTTTATGTATGTGTGATGAGTGCATTTTGTACTAAAGTATACTTAGTTTAATTAAATTCTCCGTTTCTTCATAAGATTTGGACAAGAGCCATGTGTTAACTTCTCTCTTACATTGCGATCTAGTTAATGGATAAATGTTGCAGTGTTCATTGGCAATATTATACAAATGACAGCTAACAACATTGTAGTGTCGCGCTGCTAGCGCACTTTTGAAGGTTTGGACTTGGCAGATTTACGTGTACGGCGCTTTTTTGTGACTTGAATGTCATATTGCAGACCAGTGTGTTTTCTGCAGATTGTTTCAAGCACAAAGAGCTGTCTGACAGTCAGCACTTGACATTCGTGATATAATTGAGTAGTCGAATGTCTGAAAGGCTTAAATGTCATGACTTTAAGGACTGCTCTTTGTGCTCGCTCTAGTGGGAGAAGATATGATTTTACAGCTCCACCCCACACAGATATACAATATGTTACAACAGACTGGCATAGTGCATAATAGACCATTTTTAAGGTATCAAAGTCAGCTGAGTAACGTAATTTCTTAAAAATAAAAATCATTTTGCGGACGCGAGCAGTAATATTACTCAGTTGATATTTCCATGAGATAAAATTATCAATAAGTACTCCCAGATACCTTGTATGTGTAGATCTCATTATAGTTGGGCAATCGCAGGTATTAGTGGAAGTGTAGGTCGTACAAGTATGCGCTCTTATATTAAGAGTTTCTAAAGATGGTTGGGTTTGAGCTGTCTTAGAGAACGTGATGTAAGTAGTTTTGTTGAGGTTAAGTGTTAATAGATTGCTTGATAGCCACTGCATTACATGACTAAGAGCGCTCTCTGCACGAGAAAACACTTCGGGCCAGTTTTTGCCACGAACAAGGATCGCAGTATCGTCTGCATAGGTAATGATAGACGAATAGGGAAGGGATAGAGTGCACAAGGAGTTTATGTAGAGTAGGAAAAGTGTTGGACCTAGTATCGATCCCTGAGGGACGCCATAAAGAAGGGATGCGTTGTCGCTAACAATGTCATCTATTTTTACACACTGTGTCCTATCAGAAAGATAATCTTTAAAAATTCGAAGTGCATATCCGCGAATGCCCATTCTCTCCATTTTTAGTAAAAGATATGGAACAGAGACGGTGTCAAATGCTTTGGTAAGATCGAGAAAAATCGACAAGCATTTCTGTCCACTATCAAGACTGTTTACTATTTCATCAACCAGAGAAGCCACTGCATCTTCAGTCGATTTTCCTTCCCTGAAACCAAACTGATTTTGTGATAATATTTTATTTTTCTTTAAAAAGTTTTTTAAACGGGTGTTTAGCAATTTCTCTAGAATTTTGGATAGTGCAGGCAGGACAGATATGGGCCTGTAGCTATTGACACCGTCTCTGCTTCCACTCTTAAAGATGGGATGCACAACAGCCCTTTTAAAAGATTGGGGGAAAACCCCTTCTGCCATTGAGATATTGCATATGTGGGTTATAATTGGTACCAGAGTATTTGAACACATTTGCAATAAATGTGCAGGAATTGTGTCCCATCCAACAGCAGCATCTTTACGCAGACTTCGAATAATTAGCTCAACCTCCGACTCATCCGTTGGCAACAGAACAAGAGAATTAGGATTGATGTTACCGTTTATCAATTGATTATTAGGTACATTACTAGGGCTAATTTGTAATGCTAAGTCGCTACCGATGCGGGAAAAATATTCATTAACACGGTTTACAGATATCTGTTTATCTCTTTCTATATTTAACAGTTCAACAGGGGATTGTTTAATAGAGCCTGTGTGAGTAATATTTTTAATTATTTTCCAAGTAGACTTTGGGTTATTTTGTGCTTTACGCAATTCATTATTTTCGTAGTTATGTTTTAATCTTTTTAATAATTTATTGCAGAAACATAGACACAGTGTGAGATACATTAAATAAAGATAACTAAACTAAAACAAAAACCGCAAAAATAAAATTAAATATAAATACACATACATATAAACAATATATTAAATGAACGTACTTAAATAATATATATATAATATATATACATACATACATAAATATAAATGTAGATAATCACTGTAGTGTTAAAAGGTAATGTTCTTTAACCCGTTTTTTAAAGATAGAGATGGTGTTGGAATCTCGTATGTTAGGCGGAAATAAATTCCACAACCGAACTGCATGAACAGAAAAGGAATAGGAATAAAAATCAGTTTTATGGGAAGGGATATTAAGAAGAGTTCTAAGATGGGATCTGCAAGGAGCATCGGAAGGGCGAGCAAACGAAAAACGCTCGCGCAAATACGCAGGATAGTTAGGATTAAAAAGAATGTTGAAAAGTAGACATAATATTCGAGTGTTCCTGCGAAGGCGGATAGGGAGCCACTTGAGTTCGCTGCGAAAGTGAGAAACATGGTCGTATTTTCTCAGACCAAGAACAAAACGGATGCATAAGTTTTGCAGGCGCTCAAGCTTATTTAAGAGCTCCTCAGTGGCATCCAGATAGCAGACATCGGCGTAATCAATTATCGGCTGAATGAGCGTTTGGGCTAGAGAGATTTTAGTTTTAAAGGGCAAGACGCTTTGGAGGCATTTTAACGAGTGAAATGAAAAGTGCACCTTCCGACTAACCTCATTTACTTGAGCTCGCCACGAAAGATTACTGTCAAGTAAGACACCAAGATTCTTAGCCGTATCAGAAAAGTTGATTGTTGAGCCGTTGACAGTTAATGGTGTCAGAGATGATAAGTCAAGCGCATTGCGAAAGTATCTGCTGCCTATAATCATAGCCTGGGACTTAGTTGGATTAATTTGCAAGCCGAAAGACTTAGCCCAATTACTGATATTATCCAAGTCTAGATTCAAGGAATTAATAGCAGCGTTCCGCTTCAGCTAATGAAAAATGTCTGTAAAGCTGCAAATCATCTGCGTACAGATGGAAGTTAGAAGAGATTACCTTGGTAACAGTGTTTATAAAAATGGAGAAAAGAAGAGGCGAAAGGACACCACCCTGAGGCACACCAGCAGTGAGAGCACACCAGTTGGAGAAAGTCTCGTTGAGGTGAACACACTGCGAGCGATCACGAAGGTATGAGTCAAACCAGGATAACGCAGAGGAAGAGAAGTTAATAGATTTAAGGATCCCTATCAGGATATCAAAATCCACTGAGTTAAAGGCACAACTGAAGTCAAGTAGAACTAAAACAGTGAGCGACTTATTATCCATTGCCCAACGGATATCATCTGTGACCTTAAGCAGCGCAGAAACTGTGCTGTGACCGACACGAAATCCAGACTGGAAGGGAGAATTAAGAGTGTTAGATGAAAGAAAACTTGAAATTTGGCCATGTACAATGTGCTCGAGAACTTTAGAAAAGAAAGGTAGAATAGAAATAGGTCTATAATGAGATAAAGAAGTAGGGTTGCTTATTTTAGGCAGTGGTATTATGTGCGCCAGTTTCCAAAATATAAAAGATAATTACATGCAATACAAAATTAAAACTGATTTTAAATATACCATAATATGCATCTTTATAGTAATAAATAACAATTTTATACGATAACTATAATAATTAACCTCTAAACACTAGTCACTGAAATTTAAGTGAAGTGATTTAAAATATCTCTACTTATCACTTTAATGGTAATTTAAGAAATAGAGAAGACTGAAGTTTTGCCTACTTAAAATCAATTATGGCGTAAGGCTCCTTCCTGAATTCAGCGCAGTTTATCCTACGTAAAAAAGACCAGGTTTAGCAATACTACCTCGATAATGTAAGGTACTGCTCACTCATTAATTTGGATACCCCTCTTAAAGTAGACGGCAGTTTTATGTTACGCTATGAATGTACACCCATTGAAGTCAGGGGTGTCCAAATTTATGACTCGTTTTTAGTTAAGGAAGAACTTTTTATATTTTAACGTCATATTCTATGTAAAGATATTAAACTAACACGACATCGTATAAAATTTTTGTAATATTAATAATTTCTGATTCTAATAAAGTATCTTTTGGCACAGATTGATTTGCCATAGGTATAAAATTTCTGATTTGCGACAGAACCTCCACTTTTCATAAGACCAACCATAGCAATAGCACTTGAAAAGTCTTGTGTCCCTGCTATTAAGTACTGACAGAATAGAATAGGATAGAATATTCTTTATTGTACACCACATAATACAAAACCAGTAACGGTGAGCGGTAGTGATCTGCATTGTTTCTAAGAGACACTTTACACATGCATTAAAACAATATGTGTCTTCCCACTAAGGAGCTGTGTTCGTAATTACAGGACTGGGAAACTTAATTCCAACGGGGTCAATAACAAGACTCAATTAAGACAACCCATTGTCAGTCGTCCCGCGGGTGTCGTACTGGACGAATACGAAATCTCAGAGTCAGTGACAGAGTCCGTTCCCATACTTTTTAACAATTATAACTGTAGTACATTCACATGTCGAGAAAAGAGAACTCAAAAGTTTTTAGCCGGATAATTTTCTTGCTTGTGGAGCAGTAATATATTTTATACCGTGAGGTGGCCGTAATATACACGGTCATTTCACTCATGATCTATTGCAAAGCAATTGCAGAGTAAATGGGATAACAAAAAGAAAGAAGGTTCTAAGAGCTCAACCATTTTAACTTTGTTTTTTCCAATGCGGAGGCAGGCAATATCAATAATACTTATCATTAAAAGATTGATAAAATGAGGAATTGATCATCATAACTACTCACTATTCAAACATATTTCAATCAGCGTGTTTAATCGATTCATAGAAATCATCGTTTAAATTTGACGAGTAGACAACTAATTAATTGGACAATATAGCGTGAATTTGCCGACAGTGTTACATAGCTGTCTAGGTTTATTACTCGCGTTGCAGTCAAGTGTTTATCATTAGGGTTAGGCACGCCAACGCTGTATACACACTTTTGAAACAAACTTTATTTTGAAAGAGAATTTCCTTTATTTTAGATTTGCCTACCACTGGCTTTAATATATCTGATAAGGAGTCAGTGGATCCATAAGTGGTCGATAGAACCATTCAAATTATCTATCGTAGCAAATTGGTAGCATGGTGGCCTCAGCTGTGGAAAGCAGCTTCAAATTTTAAGAGTTCGCTTTTTGCTATGTTTTGAACAAGGTGTAAGAAACAGTGGAAGTATTTGAAGCTAGAAGCGGAATCTCGGATAGTATAATTATTAATGACCGTGAATGGGTTGCCTTGTCGCCTGCAGTGAAATATGTACTATGAGCATATATATTGAGATTCAGAATCGAAAACCGAGTGTTTTCTATCTTTAGCTTGTTTGCTAAAGATAGAAAACACTCATCATCATAGTACGCGCTGCGGAAATCAATAAATCATTGCGGTTAAGTGAATCAGACTGCAGTCGACAGTTACGTCTTGAAAATTTGAAACTATAGTCAGAAATTGGTAGCCTCGGCAAATATCTTCGATTAACATGGAGTAACTTCGATCTCCAATCAAAATATTATTCGGATCATATGACTTCAATTTTGAAAAATCTCATTCCGAATTAGAAATCGTATAAAAAAGTTAAAATAATTGCGTTAGAGTCGGTTTTATTAATATTGCGAGACCTTGAGAAATAGGTCTTACAATGATAGGTTTTATTCATATTTTCTCTCTCTTATTTATAGCTCCAAAAACAGTATTTGCAATACCAATACCTAACGCCACAGCTGTTTTTCAAAATGTATGTAAACTAAAGTTTGCTGCAAAACTGCAAACAAGGCTCGGTTATTACGAAACTAGTGGCTAAACAGAGAGGAAACTTATATTCAGCAGTGCATAATAAAAGCAGTTTACGTGTGAAACCTTTTTAAACCAGTTACCATATCCCGAGAAAGACGTTTTATGATATGTCATGATAAAGATACCAGAATCCAGTGCGTTTGCACGTTTTACGGTTCTAGCAAGGCAACCAACCATTCCAACGGCTAGACGTCATGTGACGTCATCAGAGATGGTAGAAGAAGTATTTTATCAGGTCAGTCAGAGGACTCATTTAAAGTCTAAAGTAATTATTTTCAGTCATTGTTTTACGAAACGTGTTTCGATGAGTCATGATTTTCATTCTTCTCAATAGCTATTAAACTTAATAATAAACACGAATATAACAATAGCGCTCTAAAAACGTGGCAGTTCATAAAACGTAAGCTTATATTAAATTGAGCTTTGTATCGACGTCGTAATAGCAAGACATATGGTGAAATAAAATAGCTAAGTCGACACAGATTGTGCTACTTTCCGCTTATGGTTTTTCTATAATTAATTTATTTGACGTTTGCTATGCAATGTAAACGTCATGGATACGTTAGCTCGCTGAATTGCTTTACTAGCAGGCACGAATTAAGGCAAAGAAGATTGAAGTAGCAGCGTAAGCAGGGCAACCAATAGATTAGAGCATCAAGTATCAGTCGACAGACCGCTATCGAACATTTTGTCTCTCGGGTTTTTGGTTCAGTGCAGCGTTTACCTTTAGTTTAAACAGTTAAAATCACAAATACTCAGTTCACTATAAAACAATGATTTGATGGAACGTGGGCATACCTACGCGCATCTCAGGCCGTCAATGCAATGCTTCCGTTCACGCGTCACGCGAGAGGATGTCGCCTGCGGCACTCGGGCACATAATGAGCACCGTGTGGAACCAACATGCGACGTGTTTACACCGATATCTTTGTATTAATATTATTAATGTTTTCATTGAGTATTAATAGCACATTGATCCAACTTAAATTCACTCTGCTGGTTGCTCACCACCGGGCAGAGTAGAGTAATTTTGGCATTTTGTGACAAAATTTTAAATCAATCGGGAACGTAGGTACCCACTTTGCAAGACTGTATAAAATAAAGAATAACTACAATATTATTACTATTATAAGTTTTGCTCGTGTGAATATCGTTTTCCCGAAAAAATAAAGATTTTGCATACAATGTTTTACCACCATATCAGCCTTACATAGACCACCCTTGTCAATAATATTTGGAACATGAAGCGTAAGACATTTTGGCTAAAGCATTGAAATAAATTTTCTCAACTACCTATATCTTGAACAAGTGAAATATATTTAAAAAAACAAAAAGCCATCTTTTTTCGTGCTGAAGCTACATTGCAAAATTATATAACCCATCTCACTACCACAATTAATACGAATGTAATGATACCTTATATGTTAAAATCCATTAAGCCATTTAGGCTGTAGAGCGTGCCAAAGAATTAGATATACCCACATTATACTCCCGACCAAATCCAATTTCATACAATGTAAACAAACAGTCTTTTCAATATTTATCTGTCAAAAAATCCATAACCGATACACATTATGTATATACTTACTTCTTTTAGCCAACTTTAACTATTTTAACTTCTTTTTTCTGTGTTTATTAGGACTATGAGCGAATCTGTTCTGTGATGTTATCATGTGGAGTCTCGAGTTCCTTCCTAGCGTCCAGTATAAGCTATTGTATTTTAGTAGGAGTTGCTGCTTTAAAGATCCAATGAGGTGCCTCCAGGTTAGTCTACGATCAATATGTAAGCTTAGAAATCTTACATAGTCACTGTGAGGTAGGGCACATTATTGGTCGAACATTACAGGTGGGCAGTACTCTTTTTGAAGGGTGAATGTCACCTTTTCAGTACTAGCCTTCGGAGTATTGTTTTCTCTAGTACCTTAAATAGAGTAGGCAACAGACTGATTAGCCGATAAGTTGTTTTTTGGTCATTAATTGGCCGACCTTGTAGATCATGATGATTTCTGAGACTTTACACGCACTGAGGATGTACCCTATTCGTAACATAGTGTTGGCGATTATGGTGATAAAAATAATAGCCTTCCTCGATAGCTAGATGGTTTTTATGATTTCCGCGGGCGAGACAGGTCTAGGGGAAAGATCCATTTGGAGGTCTTGTTAAGAAGGAGATCAACATCCTTATCCGACGAGTTGTCTAGTGTTACATTAATTTGGTCTTGATAACGCTTGTAAGATGATCCTCAAATAAGTCTGCTTTATCCTGGCCTGTTCAAAATTTATATATTATACTCCTTGGCTGGCACCGACTCCAAAATAACTGATTAAAAACTATAAATAGTAAAGTATTATAGGTATAGAATTGCGTTGATTCCCCTTTAATGTTCTTTGCTATGAAGTAATTAAAATATTATTTTCTACTTTTTTCATTTTTTTTTCTAAAAATAATTTTATCATTGGGGCTTTTAGCATGCTGGGTCTGTTACAAGAACTGGTGCTTTCCAGAGTGAGTAGTTGCTGGCTTTAGTAGCAGTTAGAGACACCAACTTCGCTTACAATGTTAAATCATTGGCAGTCTTTATAGCCTCCTTTATTAATAATTAATAATCAAAACTTAAGATCCCTTCTCACACACTTAAGGGTGATTTAAAAAAAAAACTTTTCTTGGTAAACTTTTAGACATTAAGACAAACACACCCACAAAATTTAAAGTCGACAACATCAAAAATAAAGATCTTTCCATACAAAGTGCCATCCCTATTTTCACCCTTCTAAAACCACCCCTGACGAAAAATATTGATAGGAGCATTTAGATTTAGTTTAGATAAAGCCGTTGATAACGTGACTAATTATCACCCTCCCTCCCCCCAGACTAAGATTAAGAAATTAAGGGAATAGAATGTTACCAGGAAGATTCGCTATTTGGACTTGATACGCGGATCGGTAATTGCAGTAAGCTGAAATTTTTTACACAAGTAAGTTCTGCTCGTTTCCTGATAATACTTTGATCGCGTCTTACGGCATCCGCGGTAAGACAGCGCTAACCTACGTGAAGAATAGGTATTAACTGTCACAGAATAGAATAAAACATTATTATGTATAATATTAAATTAAAACGACTGTATGTAATAAAGTAGTTAATGACAACCTGAATTTTAAATAACAAAGTGTAATATAATAGTTGTAATGCAAACTTGTATGTTGCTAATGAGTTTAATATACAAATAAAAATTAACCAGTTGCATGTTCAGGAGTAATTAAAAGCCACTTAATCAATGGATATGTTCTAGCTTGCCAAAAACAAGCCCAGTCAGTGGCAGTGATTGGAACGATTCCATCTCTTCCTGTGGCTGTCGTAAGAGTGGACTAAGGGAATACCAGGGTATGGACAGCAGCTCTACTTGCTTAGGTACTAAACATAATCTAAAAGCGTGTATCAATCTGTCTGCCAAGCTTAATAATAACAAACTCGTTTTTGCACAAAACACCCATTTTGTGCAAAAACGAGGTACCAGTGGTTAAGGGCTGTTAGATACCTGTGTATAATATGTGATGAATATAGACACCTACAGTAAACTTCCTGTTTATATACATAATTATCTATAAACCTACATTGTTTTTCAAATGTATTACCTTGCACCAAATAAATGTTTTTTTCTTTCTTTCTTTCAAACTCCCCTCTTTGGGAGGAGCCTCTATGCAGCTGTTTCACTTCAGTAAATGACGAAAAAGACGTGTCAAACGGTCAACTCACTGGTATCCTAGATTTTATTTATTTATTAAACTTCATGCACATAGGTACAGAGGCGGACTTAATGGTATAAGCATTCTCTACCAGTCAACCTTAGGTGATGCAGAGATAAACAAAGTAGGTGCAGTTATTGAAAAAGAATGATACAAATCTAAAATTGTTATGATCTAAATTAAAAGTATAAAAATAAAGTTTAAAGTTTAACCATAAAGAAAATAAACAGTGAATATTATAATACAAATAAGTATAAATAAATAAATATACATATAAATACATACATACATAAATACATATGTACATAAATACACTATAAATATGATGAGTAAAAAGACATTAACGTGATAACTCCAACAATTTCTCAAAGAGGAGAGCACGAACTTTCAGCTTAAAACGAAAACGATTAGTAGCCATCCTGACCTCAACAGGAAGGTCGTTCCCAAGAACGCACTGCCTGGATAACAAAGGAAGAGTCGACAAATCCAGATTTATGTGAATGACATGCAAGGAGAAGGTTATTGGAAGAGCGTAAGTTTCTGTCATGAGTGGAGCACAAGAATTGAAAGTAAGGAGTTAAGTATGAAGGAGCTGAGGGTGAGTTGAGAATGGAATAGAGAGTGGTGAGAGCACGCATGCTACGGCGTTGACGAATTGGTAACCATTTTAATTCAGAACGATAACGTCACCCTTGACAGTAAACTAACATGGAGCAACCATGTAGACAACACAATAAACAAGGCAACGATTATATTCTACCAATGCAAGAAGATGATTGGTAAGACGTGGGGACTACAACCCAAAATAATACTATGGCTCTACAACACCGTCATCAAACCCGTACTCTCTTATGGGGCAGTAGTCTGGTGGCCGAGAACTAAACTGGACACTATGGCAAATAAACTTCAACGGATACAAAGGTTAGCATGCATGGCTATTACAGGCTGCTTCAGGACCACACCGACAGCGGCTCTAGAGGCTATGTTGGGCCTCCCACCGCTTCCCCTCTACATCCAACAGGAGGCAGCAATGACAGCCCTACGCCTAAAAACACTAAACTTGTGGTACAAAGGTAAAACAAAACATATGTCTCTACTTGAGGGACTGACTAATGAATTTCCTATAATCAATGCGGTTTCATTATTGAAGGTTGGCTGTCAGCTCTTTGAATGTGTCTCTATCCAGTGTGAGAAGGAAGTCTTTCAACGGTGCTAATTCCAGTCCACTCCGGGATATTTTGCAGCCAAGATTAATTTCTTCGCCCGGGTCGTCTCTTGCTCATCATAATAAGCTGGAGTAGCTTATACCTATCGTAACTTAGTATGTGGCCGAGATTCTCTAAATAACAACATTGAAAGAAAAATATTTTTGTTTTTCAAAATATAATGTTGCCTGCCTATTGAAATTTTAACTAAAATGCTCTAAAATTTAAATAACTGGATCATTATTTAATAAACATTTTCAGATATTAATAAAGGAATAATTTTTTTTTATACCACAAAGGCGACGAAGAAGCATACAGTCTGATGGTAAGCAGTTACCATAGCCTATGGATGCTTGCAACATGATGTATCATGATTGTGTGCATTGCAGGCCCTGTGAAAAACCTTTAAGAAATTCATGTTGTAGTCTTTTGGGAACCCCGAATTTATCTATGCTGCTTTTATTCCACCAATAGAACTTGCAGATAATGATTTCATGGTCAGAATTGATAACATTACGAGCTACCTGTTGGTATGGTACGAATGGAAACCAGACTAATCAACAATATACTGAGACATTGTATCTGTTATGGTGCTCCCTCACAGCAAACATTCACCTCTAATCTAACTTTTTTGTAACAAATGAATATTACATTACAAGTTATTGCTAGTGGTGAGGGAGCACCTTTTTTCTTTGAGCTAATATTTTTAGTGTATCCTTCTATCATTGTATGTATAAAACTATGAATTTTTGTATACAACAAGAGTACTGAAATGGTCTAGTGGATAAGGCACCCGATTTGTAAACACGAGGTAGTGAGTTTAAATCTGGGCAAGTACCAATGTGATTTTTTAAATCATATGTAGTTTTTAAGTTTATCTTAAACATTTCTGACTGACGGTGAAGGAAAACATTGTGAGGAAACCTGGACTCAAAGTCTGAAATTGCCAATTCAGCTTAAGCAAGCTTGATGATTAACGCTCATGCCTTCTATATTATGAGAAGAGGCCTTGACCCTGCAGTGGGGCAGAAAACATGCTGGTATTATTATTATTAGGGTACTTTAGATGTACAGACTTAACTCATAGATACAAAAAGTACATCAGATTCAGAATGTTCACAACAACATTTTTGTTTTGTGTCAAGAGCTACATGGGTCTGAGAAATGGTATAACTTTAGTGTAATTTGTAAACACATAAGACAAACATGGTTATCTAAATAGCCCCCAAGCTTCGAATAGTTTGTTATTAATTCAATGTCAAACAGCTCAGCTGCCTATAAAATGCGGTTCCATAGTTTTATAAATTAAGTTTCTTCACCCCGTTGCAGCTGTTAGTGGCACAAGATTGATTGATAAAACAGCTGGTATAAACATAAACAGTTCTGACAATAGAAACAGCAGCATGAAGTTTAAGTATTAAAGCACTTTGTTACTTTACTCTGTAACTGTACTGTTTTTCAAGGTTTATAATCATTATGGAGCTAAACATCCAAAATAAATCAGAACAAACACTAAAGATTATATATGCTCTGATCAAACATATGTCGAATAGTTTAATCTTAAGTAAAGATAAAAAAAATCATAAACTCCATTTAACCTTAGTAGAGGGACAATTAAATTTTAAGTAAGACATATCCTTTTATGTGCTAATAGAAGTATAATACTCTTTTACTCTTGCCCATACTGTTACTTAAACAGTATTCATTAGGTTCATCTTTTAACTAATCTGTTAACTAATCTGATACTATTAAATACAGCGGAAGAGTTTGTATGTCCGAATGCGTTGATCTCTATAACTACTCTATAACTCTATAACAATTCAATCACACACTCCATATCTTTCAATGTTAATATAATAACAAATTTATCATTCTTTTTGTATGCTGGAAAAGTTAGGTTTTCTTATTAGAGTAAAATTTGTATAAATACAGTCAATATCAAGAGGTTCACAACAGAATACAATACGTAAGTTTTTACACAAACAAGTAGGTAAACGTTTCACATTTTCAGGAATGAATGTATCAAACTTTATTGCTTATGCTACAAATTTACGTGTTTGATTGTACAACTCGAAACTATGTCAAACTACAGTGTGTGATAGATAACAGAAGACAGAGCTGACGAATTATAACTAAGTAAATAACATCACACAGAAGGCGCGGTGACGATAATACTAATGATAAACCTTCACTCATCATCACAACGCCCATTTTAGCGAGTTAATTGCAAATACCACAAAGTGTGTTCTCACGTCATTAGAAACATTATTACGAGAGTTTATGAAAAAGGCACGTCATAGTATTACACAAAAAGTTTAGATTACAATAGGGATTAAGCTGTAAAACACCGAAATATTCATAATAAGTACCTACTCACCCTCTCCACCCAAAGAAGTCAACAATTATCCGCTGGTAAAAACACTGTAAACTCCACTTTTTGGTATTTTACAAGAAAACCAACACACTGCAATGCAATTGCCACACTTTGTAAATAAATAAATGTTAGTTATTTCAGCAAAATCACATTTAGACCGCCGCTATAACCGTGCCACAAAACGAAAATGGCAGCGTTGAATTGAAATGTGTAGTATTATCTGACGAAAATTAGAAGGACGCTACCTCCACACCCTCGCTATACATTTCCAATGGAATGTTATCTACATCAGAGCTATTGCAGTAACCATTTAGATTTAGTCGGTTAACGTTAGTTCCAGAAGACGTCGCCAGGATTGAAATAATTAAACTACATAACTTTGTTTGTACATATAAATTTTTCCGAAGTGACATGGTAATGGTAGGTATTCTTGTTTGGCATTTCATTTTCATAGAGTGAATGAAATTGGTTTATTTTATTCAAACATGTCTAAAGTATTTTATAATGTAATTTTTTATTGGTATCAGAGTTCAGAGTAATAACGAAACGTTAACCACCGTTTGGGACTTGAAAATAGGTATGACAGATGAATGTGTAGTAAAAAGCTGTTTCGTTTAGGATTTAAAATCATTACATAAAAAATTTAAAATAAATGTTTAAGTTAGTAAATAAAAAATATATTGCAACGCCTGCAACAGGCCGCTAAATATTAAGTACCTACCATTGTAATTATTGATATGGCGTTATATAATAATAATAAACGATTTCAGCTATTTGTAAACGCGGCCGGGTCGCACTAGAAATAAAATTTGAGAGTTGCTTGAGTTAAATGTGCTGTCACTGTCATTGACTAATTCACTGTCATTAGTGTCAGTGTCATTCAAAGCACTGTCCGGTGAGTTCTCTCTCAGTTTCAGCCAACTCGTTCAAAGCACTCGAAGCGGTCATCAAGTTTGTTTTTAATTGTGTTCATAATATTTACGAAATATTTACTAGGGAAATTAAATTTTTATTCTGACAAAACCTTACCTACCTAAGTTAATAATATTAATAAGATAGCAAAAATGAGTCAAATTATTACAGTCATAGCACCAGTAAACATCGCGGTCATTAAATATTGGGGTAAACGCGACGAAGATTTAATATTACCGTTAAATGATTCGGTTAGTGCCACTTTAGACACAAGTGTGATGTGCGCCAAAACTTCGGTATGTGCTAACCCGGACTTCGTTGAGGACGAGATATGGTTGAACAAGGAAAAATCACCGTTTACTAAACGTCTACTTAATTGTCTGAACGAAATCAAAGCAAGGGCGGCTGTCGAAAAAAGCGTCAATGAAACATTTTTGCAGTGGAAGATTCACGTTTGTTCAGAAAACAACTTTCCTACTGCAGCGGGTCTGGCGTCATCAGCTGCGGGCTTCGCGTGTTTTGTGTCAGCACTAGCCAAACTCTATAAATTAAAATCTGATATAAGTTCTATTGCAAGGTTGGGGTCCGGCAGTGCTTGCAGAAGTGTTTATGGTGGTTTTGTAAGGTGGCACGCGGGTACACATCTTGATGGTTCAGATTCCATTGCAACTAAAATAGTAGATTCAACACACTGGCCTGAAATGAGAGCACTAATTCTTGTAGTTGGTGATGCAAAGAAAAAAACAAGCTCCACTAGTGGGATGGCTATATCTGCACAAACATCTGATTTAATTGTACACAGGGTCAAGTATTGTGTGCCACAAAGAACTGCTGAAATTGTAGAGGCTATTAAAAACAAGGATTTTGAAAAGTTTGCAAAGATAACTATGAAAGATAGTAATCAATTTCATGCTATATGCCTAGACTCTTATCCACCATTTGTGTACATGAATGATGTTTCACATTCCATAATAGCTCTAATACATAAGTACAATGAGACATGTAAAGAGGTGAAGGTTGCCTATACATTTGATGCTGGCCCTAATGCATGTCTGTATCTTCTAGAAAAAGATGTACCTAAAGTAATTTCTTTGATCAAGTATGCGTATCCTCCATCAAATCCAAAGGGCTTCATTACAGGACTTGAATATAAAGAAGATATTGTAAGTCCTGATATTCTAAAAATTTGTGATCCACTAGCATTTGATTTGATAAAGTATGTGATCTATACTAAGGTTGGGGAAGGACCAAGCGAGGTATCTGATGGGTCTCATCTTTTAGGTGATGATGGGTTGCCTATTGTTTAATGATAGCATAGGCTCAAGCTCTCTTTATTTGACCTCCCTTTATAATTTTATAAAAATTGTTATTTCAAATGTATATCAATGTTACAGGTATAATAGTATTAGTATGGGCATATAAGATCTAATTTAGGTAGTAAAAAGATGTTGGATATTTCGTGGTGGCATAATTTGATTTAAAAAAAGAGATATTAGGTGATCTGACTAGAATAATAATATGGTAATGCTACAACCTATGGTACTTTTACAAACACCATAAATTTACATAAGTATTGTATAAACTTGTAAGTTTAGTATTTTACTTGTAAAGAATACTAGTGTCATTGAAAAGGTAACAAAGACTCCATGATTGAATAGATTCACACCCATGACAGTAGACAACAAAAGAAGTCTATATTTCTTTTCCCTATTGGCCTTTTGTATCATTTACTGAATGTTATCTGTTGAATCTGTGTATTGAAAATTATATATTTAAAAGGTCGGTTCGGTTTTGAGTTTGTAAGCATAGCCTAGTTGACTAGAAAATTTTAAAGATTTTACTGATTACCTATGTAACTTATAAATATAAAATTTGCATTAATTAGATAGAACAGATAACATTCAGTTTAAACAGGCGGCTGCTGGCGGCTGCTTTTATTAAATTTGACTTAAGATTCGTGTTCGGTCATCGCTGGGACACTCAGGTATCATTTTTGAAAGCAATAGGTACAAAATCAGCAATGTTCAAAATGGCGGCTGCTTTTATTAAATTTGACTTAAGATTCGTATTTCGTCATCGCTGGGACACTCAGGTATCGATTTTGAAAGCAATAGGTACAAAAACAGCAAAGTTCAAAATGGCGGCTACTTTTATTAAATTTGACTTAAGATTCGTGTTCGGTCATCGTTGGGACACTCGGATATCGTTTTTAAAAGCAATAGGTACAAAATCAGCAAAGTTCAAAATGGCGGCTGCTTTTATTAAATTTGACTTAAGAATCTTGTTTTATCATATTTCACGCAAAAGTTTTCGTGCCAGTTTCTTTCTCGCAAATGTCCATTCACGCAAAAGTCTTTCGCGCAACGCGCAAATGTCTTTTGCGCAAGTGGATTCGCGTAAGTGTCCTGATACCACTTCGGTGACTTCTACTGGAACTAGCTGATTAGAAGAGCTGTGTTTAACGATTATGGGCTCGTTAGGTTAATTATGATGAGACCTTACCACCGGACATGATGGAGTGACCAGAAGGCACATTTAGCTCTACTAATCAGCTACTTCCAATAGCAGTCACTGAAGAAAAAACATACTACTAGAAATTTCAAATACAAGTCATTCCAATTAAACAAAATAAAAATTTATTTCTAAAGTATCACGTGAGTTTATTTTCATATAATCGCCTTAGTTAGGCTGACCTATGTATGTGTGTGTGAAATTTGTTTATGTATTGGTGCGATTCGATACCTATGATTTTTGAGAACGCGTCCATATTATTATCAAATTTTATCTTTTAGGTATCTTGGTGAAAATGTTTATTAACCTATATCCAACCAAAAGATGTAGTGGACATCTTTTGGTTGGACATATATATATAATTCGTCATGTAATTAGATTTTCAGTCGGCGATGGTAGCTGTGCTAAGATGAAGCATACGACCAACTTGTATTAGTTGATATTTTCACAACTATAAACATATCGGTAATCCAAATCTATATTATTAAGGTAGGATTAAGGTATTAAATTACTAACTAGGTAGAACAATCCAGGGAGCAGTCGGTATATCAGCAGTCTATCGTTTTGGTCCCTCCAATTTGACGTCATAATGGAGGGACCAAAGATTTTGTTAAAAATATACCTAATGAAGAGGTAGCTAAAATTATAGCAAAGGTAGCAAATAGTAGATTAATTAATGGTATTAATCTTTTATACATGTATGACCGACCTCCAAGACTTGGTCCCTTTATCTTGACGCACGACATAGGCCTCCCCCAATTTTATGTACCTATACTAGCTGACCCGGCGAACTTCGTTCCGCCTAACAGTCGATCAACATTACTTTATTGAAGTTATTTTTTTAAATAAAAGATTTTTTCTAAAATAAACGTAGCCTAAGTTACTCCTTATTACATCAGCTACCTGCCAATAAAAGTCCCGTCAAAATCGGTCCAGCCATTTCAGAGATTAGCCGTAACAGAGAGACAGACAGACAGACAAAAATTGTAAAAAGTGTTATTTTCGTGTATGTACCGTATATATTTATATACATGTAGTAAAAAACGGTTATTTCAATATTACAAACAGACACTCCAATTTTATTATATGTATAGATATAGATAGATGTTATACATGCTAATAAAAAATGGGGCTTTGTTTTCCTCTTGCAGTTTTGAGACCCGTGACTAATCTAAGACCCGAGGTCACTAGCTCGTCAAAAGAAAATTAAATTGGATATAGTTATTTCTAGCTGACCCGGCGAACTTCGTTCCGCCTAACAGTCGATCAACTTTACTTTATTTTTCTAAAATAAACGTAGCCTAAGTTACTCCTTAGTACATCAGCTACCTGCCAATAAAAGACCCGTCTAAATCGGTCCAGCCATTTCAGAGATTAGCCGGAACAGAGAGACAGACAGAGACAAAAATTGTAAAAAATGTTATTTTGGTGTATGTACCGTGTATATATTCATATGCATGTAGTAAAAAACGGCTATTTTAATATTACAAACAGACACTCCAATTTTATTATATGTATAGATAAATGTTATTCATAGGATTAAGTCTTGACTGTCTATCTTGAATAATTGTTTATGTAGATTTTAAGGAAGAAAAATGTTTCTATATCTTATTAACTGAATTTTATTTACATAAAGTTATAATAAACATACATTACATGTATTACTTTTCCTTGACTTACATACTTAACCGTACTTAGAATAAATTTAAAGTCTTAAATCTAGCTATAAACGGAGATCACAATGAAAATGCTAAAATAAGTCAAACAATTTCATTTATTTTTATCCTTAGTCTGAAATACACAAGTATGGTAGCACAAAAATAAATGAAACTAGGTATTTTAGACACATTATCGTGCAGAAACAGACACCTGCCAGACTCTGATGATGTTGTCTGAGTAGCCGGCGAACAGGGTCTGACCATCTGTGGACCATGCCAGGGACAGGCACTGAGGTGGGTCTGACTTTGAGGTTTGGGTCTGGTTGATGATCTCTGGCCTGAGTTCTTCAACCATCTCCTTGCTTTCCAGATCCTGCAGAACAGAACCATTTTATTTAATTAAGTTTCAAAATTGATCCAGTAAATCCCAAAAAATTACTTGCTTTGTAATAAAAAATCATGACATAATGGTAAGGTATACATACCCAGATCTTAATGGAAGGCCCAAAGGCGGCGCACAGCCAGTATCTGTTGGGTGAGAAGCACAGGGATGTGATGATGTCATTGTGGTCCAAAGTGTGGAGGTGCTTGCCATCATTCAGGTCCCACAGCATAGCCTTCATGTCCTTACCACCAGAGGCACATAGGGAGCCATCAGGTGAAACGGTGACTGTGTTCAAGTAGCCAGAGTGGCCCAAGTGGTTGATCTTGAGCTTGCAGTTGGTAAGATGCCAGACCTATGAAAGAAGAATGAAAAAGAAAATTATAAGCAAATAGAATACAAAATCAGATGGAAGTCTTAATTTATTTTTATTTCTTGAAAGAAATAATGCTTAAAAAAAACTGACATGTCTACCCATCCATCCAACATAGCCACGTAGCGAAGTTGTATAAAAAAAATGACACCACTCTGCCTAGTGGTAAACAGTTAGTGGGATTCAGGAGTATTTTTTTTTGTTCTGAAGACTGCTATATAACCTGTGTATTATTATTGTACTCTTAATAATACTAACCTTGACAGTGCGGTCCCATCCAGCAGACACAATGATAGGGTTGGCATGATTAGGGGAGAATCTGACACATGATACCCAGTCAGTGTGACCATCATCTTGAATGGTGTACTTGCACTCAGCAAGGGTATTCCACAGCTTGATAGTCTTGTCTCGGGAGCCAGATACAATCTGACGGTTGTCTACGGAGAACGCCACAGAGAGGACATCCTAGATAACAAATTACTGTTTTAGAATGGTTTCTGTATAATAGCGAAAGAATGCATTACAATATGTGCACATGTGATCTAACTGCAGTAAACAACTTAAAAACAATTTGCCAATCAGGTTCCAATTTAGGTTTCCTTGAATTGTCTTTTACATCATAGTAACATAACATTAAAGAAACAAAAATGAGTAAAGCATTACTGTTAGTTCTTTTCGACAATATCATCAGATGTGACAAGGTATCTTACCTGCCACAAGTCGTAGGGTTTTCACATCCTAGTAGTGAGCTCTTCTGCCTCGCATAGGCACAAATACACTGGTCTTCTGCCTCGCATAGGCACAAATACTATAACCCTAACACAATTATAAGTTCTGTCACACCTTAGTATGGTCCTCAAAACGCCTGGTGGTTTTTCCTGCGGCAAGATCCCACAGACGCAGGGTCTTGTCCCAAGAGCCTGAGAGAGCGTAGTTGCCGTCACTGGAGAGCACTACGTCAGAGATGAAGTGAGAGTGACCGTACAGACGCTTCTGCGGTACACCGTAGTTGGTCTCGTCTCTGGTCAACTTCCACACGATGAGGGTCTTGTCTGAAAATAATATTTTATCATTGACATAAACTTACATAAATTTTTGAGGAATTAGAAACAAAATTATTTTATCAGCCCCATATCCGCTTGCCGCTCAGGAATCGCGTGGCAAAATTTAGTTTCATCACATAAATAATATGAAATACATACAATACAACTGTAGTAACTATTAAGAATACACAATAACATAGAAATTATATAGCTGGAAACAAGATGTAATTGGATTTAGAACATAGTCTTCAGATTCATGAATTGTAACCAACAAATAAAAAACTTTACCTCGAGATGAAGACAATATCATGTCAGGATATTTGGGGTTGGTTGCAATCTGCGTAACCCAGCCATTGTGGCCGCAAAGCGTGCCTCGGAGTTTCAGTGTTTCGGTCATTATATAAATAAACTAGCTGAGCGGCTAAGCACAACACACTAGCGAGCCCCAACGCAAAAGTAAAAAGACCGGAATTTTGTACGATACCAGAAACAAAATAATGATTGCTGTAATAGATTTTAACTTTTTTTGGATACAAGTATTTTGGCTATTGTCTATTGTCAGAGCCGAATAGGCTACCCAAACGTGATCACTACATAATAAAGAACAAAGTCGCTTTCCTCTGTCTGTCTGTCTGTTCCTAGGTCTATATATCTAGGTATGTTCATAACTACTGTTTTTCTAATAGATAGAGTGATTCAAAAGGAAGGTTTATATGTATAATACATGCACAATAAAGTAGAGAAACACTAATAGTTTTAAAGGTTTCTGATATAATGTCGTAAATAAACACATTTTTGCACATATATTGCAAACGCGCTGAACCCTACGAGATAGATCAAAATAATGTACTTCAGTAATGTACATCTTAAAAAGGCTTACAAAACAGTCCGAAATGGTATTATGCCTATCTCTTAGAGATAAGGGGATAACCCACAATAACTATTTTTTATCCTTTACTTTTTATGCCAAATAATGGCTTATTTACGAAACGATTTTAAGCAATACAGCTTTAATCTTTATATAATTAAGTACATTATATACATAGATCAAAGTGGCTCTTTATAGCATGTAATTAAAAAGAATATTTTCAAAGATATTACAGATTTAAAATGAAATATACTTTATTTACTAGAATATGGTACAGGGTTCTTAAAAACGTAATACATCCAGCATATCCTGCCATTTATGGCGTGTAAATATATCAGGTTTTAGGTCAAGTTGGCGTTATAATATTAAATTCTTATCGTCTAAGTATTCCTTAATGCTTTAATATTTTTTACTTAATAATAGTTTTAACATACATTTTTTAAATACTGTCAAAGGCAATGTGCTAATATTGTTTGGTAATTTATTAAATATTTGGATGGACATACAATAACTGTTTCTCCTAAGTATATTTAATCTTATTTGTGGTAGTCGTAACTTGTTTTTATGTCGTGTGCGGCTGGTTTCTGAATCGCCGAATTTCTCGAACAGCTCTGGGTGTTTCTTTACAAACAAACAAATTTCTAAAATGTACAAGCAGGGTAATGGAAGGATCCGGTATTTTTCAAAAATTGGTTTACAGTTATCTAAGAAATCGGCTCCATACATGGTTCGTATACATTTTTTTTGGGCCAAATATACTCTATAGCTATCTACTGAGTTGCCCCAGACTATTAGGCCATATCTGAGTACGGAAGAGATATAAGCGTGATAGGTAGTTTTAGCGCAGTCTATGTTTACTGTTTGTCGAATTCTGGTTAAAACAAATACAAAACGGTCTATTTTATTTAATATATTTTCTATATGGGCTTTCCAATTACAATATTTGTCCAAAGTTATACCTAAGAATACGCATTCATTTGTGTCGGTCAGGTGATAATTGTTATGTTGTATGTCAAGTTTTGGAATATTAGAGTTAATTGTCTGAAATTGTATAATTTTGGTTTTAGTCATGTTTACCCTAAGATTGTTCTGTTCTAACCATGAGGATATACTGTCAAGGGCTAGGTTAATGTCATCTTTTAAACTCATATCAATGGCACTTTTTATGATTATTGTAGTCTCGTCAGCGAACAAAATGCAGTCATTTTTTATAGAGTCGGGAAGGTCATTAATATAAAGTAGGAAGAGTAACGGGGATAAAGTACCACCTTGAGGAGTTCCATAGTTATTTTGGCGATAGTCAGATCTAAATACTTTTTGTTCAGATTTGTTTGTTTTAATTATTTCAACGCATTGTGATTGTTCACTGAGATAGCTTCTGATCCAATTGTAGGCGTTTCCCCGTATACCATAGCAAGAGAGTTTCGATATGAGTGTTTTATGGCATACAAAGTCGAATGCTTTCGTCATGTCTACCAATATGCAAGCTATTTTTTTTCGTACATTTAGACTTTCAGTTATATGTTTCATTAACGAGAAGCACGCCAAAGTAGTTGAACTATTTTTTCTAAATCCAAACTGTTCGTTCTTTAATATATTGTTTGAAGATAGGAAGTTTTCTAATTTGTAGTACATGACTCTCTCAAATATTTTTGATAGTAGGTACTGGGATAAGGGTGATTGGTCGATAATTGCTTATGTCCGTTTTGTCTCCTTTTTTATATAAAGGTTTAACTACGGAAATCTTAAGGCGTGACGGGAATTACACCTTCTGAGAGGGATAAATTGATTATATGTGTTAATGGTGTAACTAAGATTAATGCACATTTTTTTATTAAGTTCGTATTAATTTCATCGTAACCGGTAGAGTTGGTATTATTTAACGTTTGTATTATCTTATATACATCTGCTTCATCTATTGGTGTAAGGAAAATTGTGTTTGGGTTTTGTGATATGTTTCTAGTCCTTTGCATGTCGGTAATTTTGGTATCATTATTAGTCAGAGATGTGTAATAGTTATTGAATAGGTCACATATTATTTTTGGGTCGTTATAGGAATAATTGTTAATTTTAATGGTGTCAATTTCGGAGTTATTTGTGGAATGGTTCAAGTTTTCATTTATTATTTGCCATGCTGCTTTGCTTGTGTTTTTTGCTTTACTAATATATTTTAAGTTATTTATTTGTTGTGCTTGGTGTATACATGCTTTTAATATTTTACTGTACTTTAGATATTCTTTTTTTTAAGCTTTTTATTATGACTACTTTTGCGGTAACTGAGGTATAATATTCGTTTTTTGATACAACAGCGTTTTATATTTTTGGTTAGGCCTCTATTTTTCACACGCTTACATGTATGTTTTACTCTGATGATAGGGAAGCATAAGTTGTGGAAAAGAGTGAATGTTTCGTGAAAGCTATCGAAAGCTTCGTTTGTAGTAATATTATATATAGTGTCGGCATTGCCCGTGCGAAGCCGGAAGTAAATATTAGTTAAAAGTTAAATACAAGTACATAAACTTATTAATTAAAAAATTAAACACAATAATGAAAAAGGCGACCATTGAATTTTGCCGTATTATACTTGGACCGTTGAGTGAAGTTTTTAGACAAATTAAATCTAAATCACACAATGCTTACTATATTTAGTCATGAAAACAACAAAAATAAATCAATAAACTATTTAACTTACCGAAAATACGAAATCTCATTCTTTTTTAACGTCCTAGACGTAATATTTTTGCAATTTCTCAGCGAACACTTCGGCATTTTATACGTGTGTAGATTGACGGACGCGAGTCTAGCGAGACTATTTTGAAAAGAGCGCATTATTTAAAATTGTGCGCTTATTTTATGCGGACAGTTTTGAAACGCTAATTGTGTATCTTGGGTTTTTTGTATAACTATGTTTTTAATAGATAATCGTAAAGATTACCTACTAATGAAACGTATGTGCTTTGACAAAGATAAAGATATTATATTGATTTATGAGAGTAGGGTACTCAAATGGTGTTACATACAAATTGCTTGGTCTAATATTCTACCATTGCTGGTGTACAAATATTTTACATGTTTAAGCAAAAATAAAAAACGAAAGAAGGTAACAATTTTAAAGAATTAAGTACATATTTTTATCATTTAGGTAATCTTTGACAGTATATTAACATTTGTTTATCCCCTCATCAATAATAAATATAAAATATTTTTATATTTATTTATAAATCAAATAATTTTGAACTTTGACAATAAAATACGCGCGAATTCAAACAAATGGCTTAGCTCTTCAGAAAAAGGCCTAAAGCTGCTTTAGTCCTTAGCGCGCGCTGAACTTTTTCAAAAAAATGTTATTTTACCCGGCGATGTTATTAACGTTACCGATAACCAATGACAAGATAGCCGTTGAGCCGTTGAGGATATTTGTGGAGTTTGTAACCACTTTTTGACCATTTGTGACACAGATAACATCACAGAGTACATTTTACATGTTGCCATTTTAAAAGAAAAAGAGGGAAGAGTTGCGCAAAATACTTGACAAAAATATTTTTGACATTCTCAAACGGAAGATAGGAAAATTTATGAAATTGAATTTGCAAGTTTATATTTATGTTTTAATATCAAATAATATAAATCAAAACTCGTCCATAATTTTCTTAAATGGACTTCATCGTCGAAGCACCGCAAACTACAATGGCTAAAGCGAAAATTGTACCGTCTGCATCCTTTAAAGTGGTAAGTATTTATTAATATTCTAATATTTTAATTATTTTTTATTTTTTATTTTTTTAAAAGACTTGAATTTAAATCATATTACCGAAAGACGTCCACAGCTGGACATAGGCGTCCTCAGTTTTCGCCATCTTGGCTGTTGCGGACTGCCCAAGATTGAATGTCTTTCAATGATTTTCGATTGCATCTTATTTTATAATAATAGGTAATATTATCTAATAATAATCTACACCACCAGTTTGTAGCTCGTATATATACTAAAATGATTAACGTACTCGTACGTACTACCTATCTAAAAGTCCATTCAGCATTCAGCGTATTTCAGTGTGTGAATTGAATTCAAACCCATGCGAAAATAAAAAAAATCGTCTTTACTACTGGTTTTAATCTTGTCTATTTGAACGGATCCTCAATAACGTAGTACTGAGACCCGATGAAACGGCTTTTCCATGTCCAAAAGTGCGACGGACGGACAGTTTTACACGGACACGTACGATGGTTTTAAGGAAATGTGTGCGCAGTTAAAATGAATAGTAAGCACTAAGCAGTGCGGAGAAGTATACTAACACTAAGGCTGCCTACCGGCTATCCACCAGAGCAGAGAGGAGAGGAACTGTACTAATATCCTTAACCAATAAAAATGCGTTAGAACTCTGGTCTACTCATTGAGCTCACCTCCCTAGTAGACAGGCAGCTACGAGAGTATATAGAGAATTGTCTAAGCATGAACACGGTTTTTTTTGCCGAGAGTAGCAGACGAGTAAACAGCCCACGTGATGGTAAGTGGTAACCGTCGCTCATGGACGACTCAGAGTCCCTAGCTTTGCTCCTGCAATGCCAGGGACTCTGCGAAGCCGCTGACTACCGTGGAGGAAGTGGGATAGGTCAAAGGATCAAGGGAGGTGAGGAAAAGGGAAAGGGAAGACATTGGGCCTCCGGCACTCTCACTCACCGAACGAAACGCAATAGTACGGATACTACTAAATACTCTTACGTCGATCTTCTATGAGAGGGTAGTACTTCCCCGATTGATCTGGCCCATTCATACTGAAACCAGTGTCTACGAGTCTACTACCGTGAAGAACCTGGTGCGAAAAAGTTTTGTGCGATAGGTAAGTAGCACAAATGTTTCTTTCTCCTGCCGCTTACAATCCTATAATCTCACGTGCCTCCCTACTCCCTTGTAAGTATCTAACGCAATTAACTCTCACTTGGGTTGTATGACCTACGTTCTTATGCTCTTCTCCACCATCGAGTGAGTTGTACAAGCAATTTTTTACGAGACTAAAAAATACTTTTGGTGATTTATTCTTAACTTCTTTATTTTCTTGTACAAATCTACTTACTGTAAGCGCTTCTGTTTTTTGAATAAAGAACATTGATTTTCGTATAAAACTTTACCCTATCAGCTCCGTTAAAATGGGAAATTCGTCTGTAGTTAGTAAATAAAAGCCTTCCTTAGCTTTGTGTCTAATTTTTTGAACTTTGTTATTTTAAGTACAATAATTCTGCGTTGTTTTGTCATTCATCGTAGTTTTGTTTAGTAGGTATTCGTGAATGACTTCATCTGAACTATCTAACCTAACCTACTGCAAACTTCGAATCATGATAATAAGGATTCAAAGTTTAAGCAGTCTCTTGCTGAAGATGAGTTACTAGTCTAGGGTAGAAGCCGTAACAAATGATAAAAAGTGGAAGAAAATTATAGTAGGATGAAACCCATTGGAAACACAAGATAATATGATAAAAATGAGAGGAAAAATAAATTACGGGCGATCTGAATTCGGGAAGTAGGAGAGGATCAGTGTTTTAGGCTTAAATTCGGTTTATCTAAATTTCTTATAAAAGATCTCTAATCTATCTGTTTACCAAATTTCATCAAAATCAGTTTAGTGGTTTATGCGTGAAAGCTTAACAGACAGACAAAGTTACATGTAGAATATTAGTACGGAAGTATGGATGCTTACGGTAGTAGATCCGCGCTGGTTTCAGAATGAATAGATCGGATCGAGTGGGAAAGTACTACCCTCTCGTAGAAGATCGACGTATAAGAGTAGTAGAATCCATACTACTGCGTTTTGTTCGGTGAGTGAGACCGCCGGAGGCCCAAATTGCTCACCTCCCTCATTCCCTTCCCCTACCCCATTAATTCCCAGCCGCTATAGTGGAGGTCACCATACCAGCAGTTTAAGACGATGCAATGGCTTATTATCAAACAGGAGTCCCTTTAGATGGGTAAAAAAAAAATTGGAACACTTATGCCATTTTACTAAAAGTAGTCTTGTTCTAAATTTATAACCATACGGGAATCACAAGCAGTCACTGCTTGTGACCACGGCCGGTGTAACCTGGTCGAAACGTCAAGCAAAATAAGGTATGTAAATACCTAATGCATGATCGCGTTAATTCCCAGATTATAAATTTATATCATGCAACGCGAAAGTTTAAAAGTAAATAATCTTGTTTTACATTTATTTTGCTTGACTCGAATTTATTCATAATAATTTAGTTTTTATTTTAATTTTGAAAATAGCTAACTGATTGGCTATATACTAAAAGCTCAATAAAATAATAAAAGTATAAAAGAATAGTTAATTTATATTTAGATCAACGTTAACAATAAAATACGATCTTCATTTTTCTGAACGCACCGTTAAATGGCATCATAATTTAGTTCCAGGATTGGCCGTTTGGTGGATTTCTTTTCTGAAAATTGACGTCACGCAAACGCCATTTTGTAAAGTGCCTGCCGTAGTCAGTTTTCTGGACACAGTGTAAAATACGTAATTCGCATGGTTTTGTGTACATTTCAAACATAAAGACAATCAAAATCCCAGTTAACGTCTAGCACGTTAAACCCACAGACACAAAGTATGGAGGACAAGGCGTCGTTAAAAGAACTGGATCAATGGATAGAACAACTAAACGAATGCAAGCAATTGACAGAAAATCAAGTAAAAACGTTATGCGACAAGGTAATGTACCTTTGATTACATTATTAGTTAGTGTGTTTATTATATTAGTCTTTGATTAGATATTTTAAGTGCATATTTTCATAATGGTCGGTAGCTATACGAAGTATGATTCATGTACCTACTTAGCGACATAGAATCGCGTTCTTCTAACTCGTTAGGTTGTGGTGGAAGCTATCCGACGTTGGTACGTTAATCGGTGTGGACTGTCGGGGTTCTGCGAGAATCGGTAGTTGCATACCTATCTTCTTTAATATGTTTACCACACCCAGTAATCAATCTTTGCAGGTTGTATGTGGCTAATTATTGGTTAGAAGATATTTTTAGACGCGCCGCGGAAATTGTGATAAGAATTAATTCCTTGGTTTATATCTTCATATCTTACTTATTACTTTGAACATATTTATCATGGATGTTTTCATTGATTTCTTGTAGGATCGCGTCTCGCGACGGCGATAGTGCACTCGTCTAGCTATGTCCTATGTAGATATATACTACATATACAAACGAAAGTAACGATCGTCGGGTATGATTGCTAAGACTAGTGGTAGTTTCCTATGAAGTTATCCAGATTAAACTGGTGAACTATTATGGTTTACACTTATTTATGTATATACTTGCACCCAAAACAGAATATTATAAAAAAACTGTGTTTAAACAATAGTGACCATACAAACCTATTATTTGTATTCATACAGGTATTTATCTAGTAATTATATTTTTCTTGCTCACTACTTGAGTCATCATCAAATCATAATAAATCAAATTTTTATTGATTGACTGTAAATACTTTAAAGAAAGTAAGTATTTATAGTGATTTGCTTTAACAAGCAATGTACCTTGATAAATCTAAACCTTGTAATCATCTTGTGTTGGTTCATTTTACCTTGTTTATATATATAACTAGCTTTCCGTGGAGCAGTTTCACCTGTGTCTTTGGTTACTGCTCTGCTCCCATTGCCAGTAATGTGATGTTACATAGTCTATAATGCTCCTTAAGAACTGGGCTATCATATCAAGAAATTATTCAAATCAGACAGGTAGTTTTAGAAATCAGAGAATTCAAACAAACAAACACTCTTCTGCTTTATGTAATAGTACAGATGTAAAAAAATGGCAGAATAATATGAAGATTACTACAAATCATATTTATATTGCTAGAGATTTATTAAGTATACAGACTTATCAACAAAGCATTCTTTAAGTTGTTTATTTATTTGCTTACTTCATCATTATCTTATTTTATTGAGTGGCAATGTTTTGCAATTAACTATTGTACACAAGAACAGAAATGCATTGTCTATGCATAGAGAGATTCACAGATTGCATCATAATGGTCCAAATTGATTTAGGCACATGGTTTTGCGTTTAATTATTATTATTAAAGAAGATTTTTGGATTAGATTATATCACGGCAAACAAATATGTCCAGAATTAAATTCATTAATTTTATTGCATTTTTATCTCATACAGCTGTTTGAGGCATAGTAATTTTGACAGTTAAATTTTTCTATGCTATATACTAAACATACTACTTTATATAAAAGTCATCTTAAAAATTGCAATGGCCCAGTGGTGAATGCACCCCCTTCGTAAAAACGAGGTCGGACATTCGAATATGGGCAACTACTGATGTAATTTTCAAATTATAAGTACTTTCTAAGTTTATCTGCACATTACTGACTGGCGGTGAAGGAAATCATTGTGAGGAAACCTGGACTTCTTAGAAGTCTTTTCTGTCTCTGCCTGATGGTAAGCAGTCAGTGAAATCCAAAAGTGGTGGATACAATTCCAAAAGCCAGACTACTGGTATGGTAGCCTCCACTATGGTGGCTTAAAGAGATGTTTTTGTCTGAAAAGTCTGAAATCGCCAATCCATCTTGAGCAAACGTGGAGATCAACACTCATAACTTCTCTGTTTGAGAAGAGGCCTTTCTCTGCAGTGGGATAATAATGATCTGGTATGACTACTTTATATGGTTTAAATAGTTCTGGACAGAATAATATATGTATGGAAGCTGAACAATATATGTATAATTAAATATAAAAGACTGTCTAATTAATTATTCTATATTGTTGTTGCATTGAAAATGTAAACGATTTTTAAAGAACTAAGATTATATTCACCACTAATTAATACAACAAAAATTTAAGATAATAACAAAAACCATACATGTTTTTCTATTTATTTTCACATTCAAGGACTTAGTATTGCAAATTTGAAATTAATGTGTTCAAGTAGATACATTTAGGTAGTAGCTGAATATAAAAAAAAAGAATTTAAAATTCTTCAATTGATTTTGGTTCTAACCTTGTCTGGCAGTGTAGTGTAGTAAAATGAACATAATATGTATTAATATTTTACAGTTCTGGAATGGTATAATAAGAAATTTGTGAATTAATGTTAATTTCCATGTAAACACAGGTGTTATCGCGAATTGGACCAATCACACCTAAAGGTTGTTTTTGCCATAAATCATATTAGTTAAACAATCAAACATGGCTCTGGCTTAGCTTTTTTTAATACTGTTTATGGTGCATTTTGTATCAAACTGTTATACAGGGAAATGAATGAATTTACTCATTACTCCTCTAGTTTTCTATTGATTTTCTTGGTTCTAAGACATTAAAGTAGCATTTATGCAACTCTTGTATATCATATCATATCTCAATGATTACAAGAATTTAATAATGAAACTCATTTTCATTGAGATCACATGAGTGCACAGAACAAGTACTAAAGCATAGAAGTACTATTAAGAGAATAAAGCGTACACACTCAGAGACAAATAGAAGTTTAATAGTGCTACGATACCTTCTGAGAGTTTATCGATATCGATAGATGAAATTTGTCTATGGGCTATGGTAAAATGAAATAATTAAATTTAATTAAATAATTTAATTTAATTTTCAATGTGAAATAATTTGAAGTTTATTATATTCATGTTTCATGCTGTAAGTTCAAACACAATGTAAATTGTATATGAATAAATTAAATAAATTGAAAATTGAAATATACATGATCGATCCACACACTACCTCGCATCACGGAGCGTAGTGCGAGCGTGCGTGTTCTTATATTGTTTGTAAGTATCTCTCTTTGTATAGAAATCACGCGTGGTGCAACACACTGAAAACGCATTTAAGCGCTGTGTTACTGATCACACGCTTACATGCAGAGAAACACGTACTCACGCGCGTGGGTTCGGGGCCAGACGGTATGGACACCGTGTTCTGCAGTAACGTGCGTGATTGATGATGCAGACCAGCACTCTCGCATCTGCACGCGTGGCACCGTCACCGCGTCGCCACGCTCCCGCAGCGTAGTGCGGGGCAGTGTGTGGATCGCCAAAATACCGGTATCGGCCCTCTGTTCTTTTCTGACTTTCTTAGTATAGCATCAAAACAGATACCCCAAGGTAAAAATAAAACACAGCTGTAAGATTCATGTCACAAATGTATGATTATATTTCCAATAATATTGAAACACATTATTACTGCCCCTTAAAATTACAGTTTTGTTTAGGAATGTCCTGATTATTTGTGCATAAGCTAAAATATTTTTTGTTATGTTATGAATTGGTACGATTAGAAATTTTTCCCGATCAATTTTATCAATAAATTTCTGTAGTCATCTAGAACATTTATTTATTTATTTATTGAAAAAGTATTTACAATATCATTTTACAGATAAAAAATCCAATACGATATCATAAAAAAAATCTAAAAAAATTACTAAATAAATATACCTATTTATCCAATACTATACATTTTTGTGCAACATCTTTGAATTTTGACAGGGTACATTGAAAATATTAATTTCTATAGAAATAATATTAATAAGTCGTATGGCGCGTGACAATGGAGCAAATTTGAGTAGATTCGTCCTCACCGCTGGAACGTTAAACGTGTAACAATATAATATATAACATAATTCTCTCTTAATTTGCTTCATGGATCTTCCGGTCTGATCTTTCGGAAAACTGCAAAAGAACACAATGTATGAAACACTATGAAAGGTACAAAGATAGTTACCACAAAATCGTTAACACAAATTATAGTAAGTAATATTTTTGTCATCGATAAAATATGCAGCACAAGTCACAACACTATTGAACATGACTACACAAATTGGTAAAAATGTAAAATACTTAAAAATTACTGAATCGAATGGCAAACAGACGATTATAATATGATTGCAGTATAGTAAAGTATAAATCACTTAGGTATTTTGCACGTATATATAGGTTTTTAGTATATATTATTGGTTTGTTATCTACTCACCGATGGAAGTTGACGATTTAAACTTGATTTTCTTTGCGAAAAGAATGTAATTTACAACCTACAATAACGCAGGACATTGCATACCCAATGGGCTTAATTTTACTTCACAATAGCACTATGTAATTATTAAATAACATATATTATTTCACAAAACAGATAAACAACAATGAAAATTACGAGCGGCGGTTTAATCCGACTAAATTGTCTAGAGGCCTTGACAAGTTGGAACATTTAACATTAGTTCACTTTTTAATTCGGCATCCAAAGGTAACCAAAGGTAACCAAATTGACGTTTCTACAGTGTACACCGGGCGTCCTTAGCAAAATTATTTGTCTCTTTCTTTTCAATGTATCCGGCTTATTTGGAAAAATAGGACAAGTATATGAGGGCGATTAACACTCCTTCTATGTATGTACTTGTTCTGTGCATGAGTGGCATGTATATATAAATGTCAAGATGACAAGTTAAGAAATGTCAAACAATTTGATTACAGCAAGTTCATTGACTAGGGTAGATACAGCGGTGACAATGATAGGTGTATGTAGTGTTGTTCCATAAACATCAATAGATGTTTAATATATTATATTAGCAGTCCACCCTGACTTTGTTTCATGTTCTACTAGAAATATAGCATGTATTTTTTCCGAATAATGAACTTGTCTAATAATGAAATAATTTTTCAAATGGTTTAGTGGTTCTAAAGATTGCTCTGCACATACATTCATACAAAAATTTGCATTTTTTATACTATAGAATGTGTTAATAAGATGGCATAAATACCATTCTTGTTCCAATTCTTTATCTACTATCTTTAAATAAAATCAAATTACCTATTTTCAAGATAGATAGATAAAATTGTGTTCCATTGATTAAGGCCTCTGCTTCAGATTGTATATTTTGACAACTATCAATAGAATTTTCTTTCACTATGATTTTACTTTAGTATAGTAAGCATAAATTTTAAATGCCTAATCTTCTTCTAAAGATTCAATTTTATTCTGCAGTTTTAACAAGAGTCAATTGATGATTTTTTTACTCATGTCTAAATACTCAATTCTGACTTTAAATAGGAATTAAAAGTGTTTCTGTCTCTAAAATTCAGATTAAAATGACACAGAGATAAGACAAGACAAAAGGGGCAAAAGGACTACTTAAAATTGTATGACTTCATTATTTTGTGTAAAGCATTTCAATTAACAAAAACATTTAGTTTAAAGTTAATTTTGACATTGTAGTGACAATTATCTGAGAGGATGTTGTGTGTCAGTGTGTTAATTAGAGCATATACATACATAGTAATCATCACATAATATCGGTGAATTTTACATTATGCTTCATTTGCTTTATTATGTGTTTCTCTCACAACTCCTAAAGTTAAATCAATACAAATCATTTATTTGATATAAATTGTACAAATATATAAAATTCTTAAATTAAATGTAGGTAACAAAGTAGGGTGCCTGTACTACTACATTTAACAATACTTTTACAAATAATACATGTTTGTAGATAAATAAAGTATGTTGTAGTATTAGGACTCGAGACTAAATCAGACAAATACTAAAGTTAGATTTTGACATGTACTTTCTAAATTTATTTTGACCCTTAAATTAATGAATAATGGAATTCCAATTGTGATGGGGTTACTCACAACACCAAATAATTTTTAGAATCAGTTGATTTTCATAATCTGACATTCTCGGCATTTGTCTATTTTAGAATAGACGTTGTAGGAAGTAGTCGTTTTCGGAAGTTGTCGTTCTTAGTCTGAGGGGACAAAACACCAAAAATATATAAGTCTAGACTACTCTTCAAATCCAGGCAGATAGCCTAGCCTAGTAGCCCCCACATATAAGTCTGAATCTGATGTGAACATGTTTGGTGGTCAATGTAACCTTCTCTGTATAAGAAGAGGCCACTGACCTGAGCAGACTTAGTCTGCTATCTGGTTGATTTTGACAAGTTTCAACCAATAAGAGATCAAAGGTCGACCATTCTGACACTATTGTGATAGCAGACTTAAGCCCCTGTATTGAGACAAAAATGGGCTAGCACTTAGGTAAATAGTAACAGTGATTGTACATATACATAGATGGCAATTATACATATTGTTATAGTAGTTATTTGTATAGGTATAGATTTTAGTATTTTGTGTTGTTACTACATTATACGATACACTTATATAAGCTCTGCTGTTACTTAACTACAGTATAATAATGATATAAGCACTATTAATAATGACAGATATTATGGTATTTCCCATAATAATTTTTCCTCTTTTAATACGAAAATAGAGTGAATTTCAAACATTTGTATATATGTTTTGATGTCCTCCATGTACTTATTTACTTTGTATTAGCTAAACTGTTAATTTTAGATCTTTAACTTAATTATACCTACCATTTATGTGGTATATCACCTTACCATTCATTTAATACACTTTTATGTAGTAGCAAATCATTGCTGGTTTCAATAGAAATGGAGTGTATCATCTCATAGAACACTGACTTAGTAATAATATCCATACTAACACTTCTCAACTTTTACTTTACATATGTCACTCACTGTCACACTGTCTTGATTGTGTTAACTTAGTATTGTTTCTGCAACACTTTAGAAAACATAGTTACACTATGTAATCACTTAGTACTTATCATTAGATGGTCTCTATGCTTGCTATGTGAAACGAGGTACAATTGTGTTTAAATGTTTGTAATATTTAAACTTAGATTAAAGAAGTATTAATAGCGTCTTTCTACGTTTCCTATTCCTCAACATTTTATATTACTTCATGAAAATCTTAGCTTGTTTTCTGGTAATCAGTTTCAAGGTGTTAACCTTACTAATAACAAATACAAACATTGCTATTTTCCGCCAATGCAAAAACGAATGCTAAAGAAAAAGCACACAAACAGACCTGTCAAATTGATCCACCTGTTTTTCAATGATAATGTGTGTTCGGCGAATATATGTATTGTTCAACCGAATGTTTAAAATATGTTATTTTTATTTAGTTTTTTATCATTGTTTGTTTAAAAGGATGTAGATATGATAGTTCGCTTAATGTTTTGTAGGTGTTGCTCTTTTTTAACTGTTTCATATAAAGTCTGCTCTTTCTTGTCTTCAATCTTTCCTTCTATTTATTTTTATTAGCCTTTTTGCTCCACTTCAGTTTCTTCCTTAAGCCTCCCGAATTAATCCTATTTGGGTCCAGATTTTCTTCTATTTATTGGTGTTGATAGGTCATCTTGAAGGTATAAAATAATTTCTACTGCCTTTGGTACAAAGGGCGAGTGTGCGACTGCACGAGGTTGTGGGTTACACATGAAACAAAACTGTGTTGACCGACGACTTGATAAGGGTGGTGGGTAATAGATGGATGAGGGCAGCAGATGGAAAATTTCGGAAGGCCTATGTGTAGCATTTATTTCGGCTGAGATGATGATTATACTTCTAGATCCGTCACCTTTTGGACTATGACTAATCATCCGTTTATTTATCTTTTAATCGTGACGTGTCGCATCTAATTTTATTATCGTTTAGGCAGTTTCCTATCAGTTAAAACTATACTTATAAACATTAAGCCCAAGGGTAATTTAAATACGGAAAATTTAATTGTTAGTTTTGGCTAAAAAACGTATTTACGATTTTATTATATGTTTTTGATGAGTAATCTATAGATATTATACAATGTATCACAAAAGCTTCGTGGGTGTCTGATATTAGACGAAAGAACTTGGTCTTATACATAAGCTACAAGAGATGTAGGGCATGAGATGTCTAACTTACTTATTCTGGCTGTGATCGATCATAGCAGCAGTACCTAGTAGTGCTATTTTACATGAAGGCAAAGAAAAAAAACTAGGCCAAGGGCATAATACAACAGTTTTTCAGGCGCCTTATTCCTTTATCCAATTTTTCAACTGTAATGAAGTCTGACTCCAAGATTGCGAGGCTGTCCTTTCGAGCCGTTAGCTCTTATTACCTGAATGTCTAGTCTCTGTAACGCCCATTCCACTATCAATGTTTTTGTACCCTCTGACCTTGACAACCCAATAGATAATAGGCAACAACATCAATGGACATCATAGTTTATATACCTGAGTACATTTTCCTTCGGTACGTTTCAGTTCCATTCTTCATTTCTCCCACGTACGCGTTGTGATGTTTCCCAAGAGTTAACATGTCCTTCAAACAAGGTACTTCAAAGATTGTACTAATTTCACGGTTGACAGCAACTTCGTTGAGTCTGTAATTACAAGCCAATGAGTGACAGTTACTATTTACTAACAGATAGGACTCATCTGCCACTGTAAGCAATGAAAGAAATATTTATAGGTCAGTATTAATTAACACTTAGGCTCGTATTTATAAACGCATCTCCGGTATTGTGTTGAGTACGCGCACTTGAATCATACCCCTGTCTCTATCTAACTAGGGGCCCGAGACCGTATTAGAAAGAGACGGTATTAAGTACGCGTACTCAATACCTGACCTTCGTTTATAAATACTACCCTTAACGACTTCTAAAGTAGTATCGAGACCTCAGCGCGCCAGTAAACTACCTACTGCCATAGCCTTCAGCAGTCCTTGCTGCTCCATTATCCTATAGATTTGCAAAACACCAGTATCGCAAGAGACAAGATTCGTAAAATTTTAATATATTTGGCTAATTCGGTGTTTATTTTAAAGAAACATTATTCATTATCTTTAGACAAACTACGAGTATGAGTCAATTAACAGACATAGTAATTATGCATACAAAAGTAATTATCATTTGCACTTTACAATAGCTAAGTAGGTACACTGCGCATGTCCTATTCCTATACATTTACTCTCTGCCCACACGTGTCATGTTTACTGCACAATTACTAGCATTGAAATTGAATTCCCCCACTACTGAATGGGCGAAACGTTTATTTAAACAAGCATTCGTTTCATTCATGTTAAAAATATTATGCTTAAATTGATTTGATGATTAATGAATTGGCGGTTAATTAACATCGGTAGTGTTATGTTGCGAGGATATTGTTAAAGTTGTAATTTTAAAATTGCTCGGATATTATACAATATTACGGGACGAAGGTTTAGTTATATTTCTATTTCTCTAGGTGCATTCAGATACAGTTTGCGTATCTAATTAACCGGTCAAGTACCTACCAATAGAATTTTGCCAGACTTGCCAGGTTTATCTTTATGTAATTGCTCATCTCATCATTCTAACATGAGATGTTTTAATTAGTGTCTGTTACTCTCGACATCTCTCGCGTTAGAGCCCTTATTCGAATAGCGTAAATTTGTTTATTGACTAAATACAGACTGCTACGGTTGCAATCGGTCTCCTAAGAACGTGTTAAGGTGAGATGATAGTGATGATGATGATGCCCCTGCCAGATGTGCAGTTATGATATTATGGAAGTCGGATAGCAGTCGCTTCTTGTAAAAACTACTCATTCAGAGCCGGTTAGACTGGCTGCCGATTCCAATCTAGCAAAAAGGAGGTGTGGAGGACTATGGCCCGCCGTAACAAAACAAGTTTTGAAAAAAGATAGAATACTTTAAAGATATAATATACATGCAGCGTGCTTTAAAATCCCAAAAAATAAATATGGCAATAATTTTTGAACCTGCTGACCCCGCCAGATTTGTTTGCTCTCATGATATAAGGGAACTTTCTTCCTAACTTTTCCTTTGTCACATTCTGGACACCATTTGAAAAATTGCACCAGAAACCACTGATTGAATAGTTAGGTCGAAACTTGCTCTACTACGTTGATTTAAACTCTAATACACTCTCACAAATTCACATTACCAAACTGAATACTGCTGGATATGTCCAGCAGTGGGCGTATTCACCCTTTTGAGAGAAGCCTATGGGCTTCTCTCAAAAGGGTGACGACAGTGAGATGCTATGTAAAACGCCAGTTCACGCTGTTGCCCGTTACTTAATCGCTTTGTGATCTGTTACGATACCCATGGGCAGAATGTTCCATATTTTAAACCAGGGACTGCAAAGATAATGTATAGTAATACTGTTATCAAACACTTTAAGGTTTAGGAAAGACTAGTAACATAATGACCTTTTAGATGTTACTAAACGCATATAAATGATATTCGCTAAAGTTGGTACGCGACTTTATTTTTTTAACTGTGGCCGTGACGTGTGATTCTTTTAATAATACATATTTAGTTTGCGGTACGTGTCGTTCAGGTGTTTAGAATTCGAATATTAGTTTAATTTATTACATCTTGCCTGACAATTAAATATCTTCAGTGTATTGAATGTTGATTTAGTAATTCACGAAACTTACATCGCTGATGCCATTTTTATTTTGATAATCTGAAGTGCAGCCAGTTTGTGGTCTCTAAACATTGCAGAAAATTATACGATAATACAATTAAGCCGTTGTCGAGCGTGAGAACTGAATGAATTATATTCTTAGAGGTAGATAATTATTTAAAAAAGATTCCGATACTCAGCTTATTGCAAAAGTATGGGTATTTTTCTTACGATATTAAAAGAGTAGATAGATATTTTAAAAACAGTCCCTAGAATACTTTTATTAAGTCGAAGACTCCCACGTGCCTGTAGTAGACTATGTGTTAGTCTTTATAATTTCAATATAATTATATGTATATTTCTCTTATCAATGTGCAAATTCTGTTCTAATTATAATAAGTTATGTAAAACTAACCAAAATAGTGGCATTTCTTTCGATACCCCGTGTTCGAGGCATAATTATTCACAGATACTTGTATATACCGGTTATCGAAAGAGCATTCTACGACTTCCAACAGGCTGTGTTATATGTTTCTAAGAAGTGATGTAAGGAATGAATATACGATGTCATCTGACTTACGTTAATTAGTGAATTACGCCCACATTATTGTTATAAGTTATTTTAATATATCTATCAAGACCTGCCGTACTTTCATAATATTACTAGACGTCCGCTCTCGCTTCGCGTCGGTATTATGAGCTTAATTCGGTCTCACGATGCCTACGGAAAATATAATTGCAGTAGTGTCGTATTACATCATTCGATTTACAAAGGAGCTTAATATATTGAAATTCAGAAAATGTCTGAAAGTTATAATTATAATAAATTGTAGCCTAAGTTAACCGATTCATTTATTTATTTCTATAGGTGAACGAATTTTTCAAATCGGTAACGTAGATTCTTAGTTAAATCGTTGCAAACAAACAAACATACATAAAATCTAATCTTTTCTCTTTATAATATTAGTTTAGGAAAACATTGATAAAATTTTATAAGTCCGAAATTGCCAATCCATCTTATGTCATAGCGTGATGTTCAAGTTTTCTTTGTAATAACAAAATCTTGACTAGTTTGGTTGGTATTTTATTTTACAAAACGAAGATACAAATAAAATCGTTCTAAATTAATTACATGAACGTATCCCATTTGTCACGAACGGTATTTATTTACGAGCTCATAGTTTGCAGTTTTGTCGTATCTCACTACTTCTTTGCGAAAATGTATCGTATTTTTGTGCTACCGTTCAATAATACAGACACTCGGGGTCTTTCACCTTTATAATATTGTAGACGGTTACATACATTCTATCTAGTGAACTATGCTATATTTTAGAACACCGTTGTACAGTGGAGTGGACATAATAGGGCCTATCTATTTTTTTTAAATAAAAAGCAAAGTCACTGTTTTCTTTGCCATTTTCTCAGCTGATTTCTTCTAAGCCAGTTAAGGTTCATCCTTCATTAAGAGAATTTCCAAGATTTGTTAATCGTGTACAGTTGGGACCGGTTGCAAGTAAACTCTATAAAATTTTGTTATCTAAGTAACTATTTTCGCATACGTAACTTCGATCACGTTCAAAAATAAGATGCTCCATTTCGTGACCTATTTCAAGCTTGTGATATAGACGAGCTTCTACGGTCTGGTTTTTTCTATGTAAAATTATAATATTGTTAAATTTATGTAGATGGTTAAAAATAATTATAAATTCTATTAATACTGCAGTAACCAACCCGATTTATCCTATGTTAGTAGCTTATGTTTAGCAGTGGTGGTCCTCAGGCTCCAACAAAATGTATAGTTTCTATTCTCTAGATCTAAATCCTCGGACGATAATCAGCTAAAGCTTATGTTCTTAAATGTGATGATATCTAGCTCTAGACCTATTATTTTATTAAAACAACTAACAAAAAACAATCCCTCTGTTTTATTCTCTTATAATTACGGAACAGAATTTTGAAGTCTATTTACGCAACGCTGTGAAGGGTCCCTACCTTTATAAAGATTATTCTATAAATAGATATATGACCCAGAATTATCCAACATTTTCGCACATTTTACGCTTCCTTTTATTATCCGTTTTCAATGTTTATAGCTTAATACAATGGCCACCCCAATTCAGTGAAGTCCTGTGTTATTTCAGCCAATATTTTGAGCTATTACTGTGTTGGTAAAATTATGCATTTACCTATACAGTGATTTGTTAAAGAGCTTCCTCTAAAGAAGCACTGCTACGCTAAAAGTCGTTAACTGTTTACTATAATTACCAGAATTTCAAAGAAATTCAAGCGGCAATTATAGCTTTCTGAAATCATTATAATATATGTTATAGTGTGACCGTCATTATTCGGTTGAATTATTGCGCTAGTAAAGTATATACCGCCGCAAGCGTGATGATGATATTATTCCTAAGACGCGGTGTGATTTTTCTTTCCGAGTACACCCTCTCAGACTCGAAAACACATTATAGGCATGGTACCAAGTTTTCTGTCACGCACTCCCGGTTTGTTAAACCGAGGCAGTTAAGAGAGCAACTCGCTAGTGCACTATATCCTAGTTAAATTTATCATAAATGTCTATAGTCGTATAACTCAGTTATTGATTTATGCAACGAACGAAGCTTCAACCTAGATTCAGTGAGAGCTGTTTTATATTTTTATAACCCGCACCTCACTGTTTTAGTTGTGATAACTATGAATGTATGGTTGATATCTGAGTTATACCGTCCGTCAGTATCCGAAAAGACACAATTTTGCTCCTTATTTTGACTAGACATGAATGACTACCACGTGGTTCCTACCAATTTTGATCCGAGATCTTTTAAGCGACGCGTGAAAAATATCATATTGACCACTCCTGGACCCTACTGACTGATTACTATCAGACAGTGAAGTCACACTAGTAGTCTAATATAAAGTAGAAACGAGAGATTTGGCATAGTTGTTGTAAATGTATTCATTGATTATGCGTTAGAACTCTTCGACAAAAAACCTTGATAATATTCAAATTTGATGTATGTATTTATTGTTACCATAATATATGCATTACTGTCGAATTTTAACCAGTAAGCGACTAGGAGACACTAGTATTTTTTATTTTGCTGCATGCACGTATTGGACTTAACAGGACTGCTGATTTAGTATGCTGAAGTTTCAGCCCTATATATTTACATCTTCAGAAACTTTTCTAATTATTAATATCAGTAAGAGTATATATACATATATAGAAAGTGTTGTCAACTTGTGTTTTCGCACGAATTAATACGATAATAATATATGAGTTGTCATTGTCTCTGAGTTAATACTTCACACGCATACATAAATTCACTCACTAATCGTGACACACATCATTGCATCTGATCATTGGCTAACGAATGTTATATTCTCGACTAAGCGCGACATTTTTAGCTGCACTAACTCTCACGAGGTTCGGACAATGCAAACGTTCTGCACGCTAACGCATTCTGCGCATGTAGTTCAATTTGGTCAATAGTAAGTGAAGGGCAGCAACAACCTGGAGAAAAACGAAACATATTGTTTATAAACTAAGGTTAGCCCTGAAGTGCGGCGGAAGGAAGGAAGGAAGCACGCTCGATACGTGCAACCAGAGCACTGTTTACACGCGTCTGTGGACGAATATACTCGTATTGCACTGTAATCTACGAACATCTCGAGCCTTTGAAAATAGGCACATACAATCGCGGTTTTGCCAGATGCGTGTTCTAAGGAAAATTTAAAGAGTATTCAAACAGTCTGCTGTGCTCTTATTAGCGCCTTTAGTATTAGATCCATTTCGCACTTACGTCTGCGCAAATAAAGTTGCAATATATTTGTCAGTATCTTAGATAGTGACGGTTTCGACGTCAACAAGTTGACGTTTCTTTCCTATACCTATAATTGTTAATTAGTAAGTCTCGTGTTATATATCAAATAAACGTTTTCTTTCTTTATTCTTTCTTTCTTTGTTTGATATGGCTAATTTGAATTGTATGAAATTAGAAAGTGACTATTGATAATTTTATCAAGGATTTGCTAATAAATATGTTACGATCCATCCTTCATGCACGATTTATGTGGTCTGTGGGTGTGATTTTTATCATCATAGTCTACATCCACTGCCGGATGGATATATTTTCACGCCTCGCTTAATCACCCGGGATTAAAATTGGCATAAGCACACTTACCCTTCTCATTGACCGATACGGTTGCAGCGACACTTACCAGGTCCGTCATCTTATTGAATGTCCGAATCGGTTAAAAGTATCATGGTAAACTAATCATCACAACATCCACCTATTGTTTAACGCGAAGAAATTTGTCTGGCGCTTTTGGTGGAGCGAGCACACAAGACCATCAGTCACACTAAAACACTATGCCACTAGACTAAAACTTTCTCACTAACATAAAATTACACTAACGAAGAACATTAGGGCAAATGTTATCTACCTTGACCAGGAGGGAATACGCGCAAAGGCATTTACCTAGTGTAAACTAAGTGCCGTAAGTTAAAAGATAAAGATACCCGGTGTTTAATAAGTACATGCGAATTATTTATCATTGTTTATCGACTACATTTTTATTTATGAATCACCTCGCTCATGTGATATTAAAAACGTAGAACGTTGTTTATTCTCATAGTACCTAGTTGATAAAAACAGTTTTTCCTTGTACCCTAGAAATAGGTATTTCAAAAATAATGAAAATTTCAAAGAAAATCTTTTAACTAAATTTTTCGGTTTCTTTTTCCAAAGACCTTTTAAGGTAGAGATGAAGAGCACTCTCCTGTAATAAATAAATCTTGAGATTCGTCTTCAGAAGGAAAGAGAGATGGTAACTTTCTTACCGGAGTAGCTATTTTTTAGACAGATAATGTGTTTTTTTTTTCAAATGCTACATCTAAAATAATATTATAAAGAGAAACAATAGATTTTTTGTATGTTTGTTTGCAACGAAAAATCTACGTTATCGATTTAAATAATTCTTTCAACTTTTGAAATTCAAAAAATGAAGCGCGTAACATAGCTGTATTTTATTATGTTATACATATTTTCAGTCATTTTCAGAATTTCAATATTTTAATCGATCATTTTATTCGATCTCTTTTTTAGTCGAATTAGACATTGAATGAAAATCTAACATCAAACATTGTCATGAGGGTTGCAGAGAGTCATTTATGGGTTACGCGTATTTTATGTGCAACGCTGAAAACGACATAAACACAGCGGCAAGTGCTAGGTGTGTCTTATGACGAAAGACGTCCTTTGGTACATAGGCTTCCCCCAATTTTCGCCACCTTAACTTTTCGTGAGCCGCCCGGTGCCTTGTCAGGCGTTTACTTTTGCATAGTACCAAATAATCCTCTCTCTGCTGTATAATTTCAAGCATAATAATCTACACTAAACATTAAAATAAATTCTATGATCTCACAATTTTATTAGCATAGTTTTTATAATTAAGTAGGTACCTGTTTTTAATTGACCTTGTAAAACCCACTTGTCGGACCACATTTACTTGCTTCGAGACAATACATATAATATGATTTATATTAGTCAGTCCGTAGGCTCTCTGTAAAATAGAATAAATAAATAAATAAATAGTATTTACAAGTTAGTTCTAGTATTGTGAATCATCTCGTTTCGTGGGAGTTGTAGGGTTGCCAATGAAAAAGTGATAGTGAAAAGTAATTTTGGCCGTTTTATTAATTTAATTGTATGATTTTCATGCAATATTAATAAAATACAGGGTAAAGGGTTTTTAAATTTGAATAGTGATTATTTGGTTATAAAATAAAGTATAGAAGTGATTTTCTTTAGTCTTTGAATAATATTTTCCCGACCTGTGAACGCACAAATCTTGTAACCCTATTGTCGATTCCGTTTCCGTGTACCATAGTAGGTTTATGATTATCGAATGATACCGTTTCTGGTATACGGTTAACTTTCCCATTGCTAGATTGTAACGTTATTGCAATTTACGTTTATTTACAGGTTAGGTATCGGTACAGCAGGTACAAAGCGGCAATTGAAAAGAATGTAGATATTCCTATTTTATGTTTCTTTTTTTTTACGTCATGATAAAACAGAGATTATCATAGAGGTAACAACTTGTTACTTTTTGGTGGGCTCGTTGTTCGAGAGATAACAGTATAAACAGAAAAAATCCGATTTCTTCTGATGTCTGATATTCATATGTTAATGCCAATATGTTTAATACATTACTGACATACATTTTAATATCGAGTGATCCCGACTGGTACATGAATGTGAATGTTTGTGTGTTATCCGTACATTCAAACCATCAATATACCGATTGAGATTATCCGCAATATCAATGATGAAAATTTTCGAAGAATAAATTAATTTTTTTAACCCATATTCTTAATACAGATGAACTTTACTGCTAATATATATATATCTTATAGGAATCATGATAGAAATAATTTATGTTTCGCGTGAAGTATATATCTGATAAATACTTTTGTCAGGACTGTTACAGTTCGCTAATATATACGTTAACAATCGTACGATTGCATAAACATTACCTTTTCAAAGTAGAAACAAATGAAAGTTGTTTTCACATACCACATAGATACAATGAGGCATCAATTTAAATTAGCCGGCTATGGCATGAATTGAAGATGGATAGTGATAGTTTATTTATTTTCTAAAGAAAACCAGTAATGATGAAGCATCTGTCTCAGTCATAACATTACATGTTGGTAGCGTCTCTATCAAAAAAAGCACATTTTTCTTGTTTTATTACGAAGTTCAGATGTTTGCAATGAATGTAGTGCTGCTCGGCCACGCATAGGCCTATGAATGACTACGTTATCTAAGACCTCGTTGTCCAATGGAAGCAATCCGAAAAATTTTTTTGCTGGAGAATTTTGGTTTCCAAAGAAACCATCGTGCTTCTAAAGAAAGTATTGTGCCTTCGGTTGTAAGTGTAGTGGCTTTCTTTTGGCAATAATAAGCGAAAGGAGCAATAGAACAGCTAGTCTGTAATTCTGTCGTTCTGAGATAAATAACGATGGATCTCTTGATCTAGTTTATAGCGTTAAAATTACCAATTTATTAACTCTGGTTATTTGTTTAATAGGCGAAGGAGATTCTCACGAAGGAGTCTAACGTGCAAGAGGTGAAATGCCCCGTGACCGTGTGCGGGGATGTCCACGGGCAGTTCCACGATCTTATGGAGCTGTTCCGTATCGGCGGACGTTCGCCGGACACCAACTATCTGTTCATGGGTGACTACGTCGACCGTGGATACTACAGCGTCGAGACAGTCACATTACTCGTCGCGCTAAAGGTAAGCATTGACCATCATCATTATCACAAGCTGTCCGCAGCGCGGTTTCACCCGCATTAAGTTAATCTTTGACTATTGCTCTGCTCCCGGGGGTCGTAGTATGATGTTACATATCCTATAACCTTCTTCAAGAATTAGGCTATTAAATGCAAAAATGAATTATTCATATCCGACCGGCTTCCAGAGATAAGAGCAGAGAGATTTTCAAATAAAAAAATCTGTTCAGCTTTATATACTAGTATAGATATCAGCCGAAAGACGCCCACTACTGGACATCAGCCTCCTCCAAGTCGTGAGCCACCCTCATCCATCGGTTACCACCCTTATCAGCTCGTCAGTACATCTTGTGAAAGGTCTGCCCACGCTGTGTCTTGCATTGACCTTGTTGGTGCGTAAATATGCAGTTGTAACGTTTACACTGCGGTGCTAGAATTGATGGCGTAAGTATCAAGTCACGATGTGCAATAACGTATTGCGTATCTGATGCAAAACGTAAAAGAAAAATATGTGTTTTTGCATTATTATTGTAGGAAGAAACAGCTGATTTGTACGCAGATCAAAAATTGCAATAACAATGCCTACCCGTAGGCGTTGACTCTCGTTTTATTTTTACTGTAAACACCGAGGATTTTAAAGAAATGTCGAACTATTAGTATGAATTTCGTAGTTTTTTTTTTTAGAAGCATGTTCTTATGTACTTACAACAAATGTAAACCGTCTAGCGTGTTGTCTATTGTCATAAAATCTCCCACAATCAGGCAATGCACTTTCCTAAAATGCCACTCACATAACACTGGTGTACTTACTCGTGTCGAATGGCAGTACCATCGCTTTATGCTTTATGTTTTAGGTAGGTATCTACTAAAATTAATTAATTTTTATTTATAAGTAGATATATTATTTTGAGTCCTGGTAGCCTGCCTAGTATTTAAGTTATCCTCCCATACACGAGGTTGGGTTTAAAACTAGACAAATGGTTATAATCAATTTTGTTGCGGTGTAAACGGCCAAGACTTGTTAAACTGCTAAGCACTAAGCGGTCAGTAACTCTGCGCATTGTATGAATGGCGATTCGCCTCCGCAACGCTGGCGGTTCTAAAACTGGTTGTAGGCAGCACTACCGTACGACACTCGTTTTCTGTGCTGAATCACGCAATCTTACTAATGTAAATGCGATATGTAGACTTGGTCATCTTTCATGTCAAATTGTAAAGCAAATCGATATGTTTATTTGTACATATATAGTTGTCACGTCACATATAGTGACATCGGCTATTTTCAATCTTGGTGCATTAGTAATTGGCTGCTTTTTGGATGTTTTTTGGAGTACAAAACCTAGTAATGATACCTACTTAGCAATAAATTAGTAGGTACTAATATACTACCTGGAATAAAGAAATTTTACCAGCGCATGTGTTTCCTTCAAATTTTGATTCTAAGTTTTTTAAACTGGACATGATAAAGCATCTAATAAAGCTGTCATAGTGGTGGCCACCATGCAAACTGTTTGAGACGATGACATTTGGTATAGTGTCAAACATCAAGAAGTGTAAAATCACTTTGGTAGGTTAATAGGTATATAAAAAAAACCTAACATGTAATGTCTTTGTTACAAACGGCAGTAAAAATAACTGTATCCTATGCCGTGGAGATCAAATTGAAACACTTTCAACGAGCTAACTTTAAATCGATTCAACATCGAGAAAAACACATTCTTACAATCCAAGTCGCGGGTACATCGCCTGCTCGTATTATACTGTTACGTGTCAGGATGGGGTTCGATGTAAAATGCCAGTTACGCGATGATGAGTTTATTAGAGACTCACACAATACTCTGACAGTACCAAAATAAAGCAATAAACACTTATACTGCACTATCACGCTTCGTATATCGCTCTTCGTAAACTTCCGTATCGCTTCGATGTTCGCTCGAGATCGCTGTATTCACAACTGAACGAAGTGCCGACATTCGAACCCTTTTTATAGTCACTCAATAGATTTCTAGAACCTTCCCGTTATTACCACAAAGATGCCGACAATTCTCGAAAACAGAACAATGAGTGTAGGTACTTAGCTGCGACGCGTAGGTATGCCTACCGCCGTTGATCTATTGTTATACGTGTAGGTAGGTACATGCAAACGTTCTAGCGTAGGTATTTGTTGTATACGTGTAGGTAGGTACTTGTGAATGTTCTAGAGCGTAGGTATTTGTCGTACACGAGTAGGTAGGTACTTGCGAACGTTCTAGAGCTTAGGTATTCGTCGTACACAAGTAGGTAAGTACTTGCGAACGTTCTAGCATAGGTATTCGTCGCAACATTGCCCCCCTCTTAATCATGCTCGTCCCGAGCAGCGTTAGAACCGTGATAGGGTGCTAGTCGATCGATGTGGACGATCTTTGGCTTCTTTCTATCGCCCTGTCTTATGCGATAGGTCACGTCATTGATCCTTGTGATCACTTTATAGGGACCCTCCCAGCGGGCCTGTAGCTTCGGTGACTTGCCGATTTTCCTGAGAGGATTATGTAACCACACGAGCGTACCTTCCTCGAAGCCATGATTACTTGCTTTCCTGTCATAGCGAGTTTTCATCTTCTCATTAGCCTTGAGGTTGTTATCTCGCACTAGATCATGTGTCTTATCCAGCTGTGCTTGCAAGTTTGCTACGTACTCTACTGTCGGCTTTGGCGTATCAGGAGGTGTTCCGGTAATCAAGTCTACTGGTAGGCGTATCTCTCTTCCAAAGTTGACTTTGGCCGGCGTAAATCCTGTAGTGTCATGAACCGCGGACCGATATGATAACAGGAAGAGTGGAATGTAACGGTCCCAGTCTCGTTGATGGTCTTCGACAACCTTGGCCAGATGGTTTTCCAATGTCTGGTTAAACCGTTCTACCATGCCGTCAGACTGCGGGTGCGCTGGTGTTGTCCGTGTTTTGTGTATGCCGAGTAGATTACACATCTCTTGAAACAGGGCTGACTCGAAATTTCTTCCCTGGTCACTATGCAGTTCCAACGGCACACCAAATCGACACACTACTTCCTGGATCAACTTTTTGGCCACGGTCTGAGCCTCTTGGTTTGGTGTCGCAAACACTTCGGGCCATTTGGTAAAGTAATCTTGAACTACTACTATAAAGCGGTTGCCGTCTTCTGTCACGGGAAATGGTCCAGCTACGTCAATGGCAATTCTCTCCCATGGGGCTCCGACACTGTACAGCTGTAGCTTGCCTCTTGATCTAGTACGAGGTCCTTTTACCGAAGCACACGTAGAGCACTTTCTGCACCACTCCTCGATGTCTTCCCGACAGCGTACCCAGTAGAACCGTTCTCTCACCTTCACCAAAGTCTTCTTCACACCAAGATGACCACCTGATGCACCATCATGCACTAAGCGCAGAACAGGTGCAACTTTGTTTCTCGGGATCACCATCTGTAGAACTTGGTCCTTCCCGTCAGGTGATTCCCACTTTCTATATAGCACGCCTTGTTCCAAACTCAGACTGTCCCACTGAGCCCAGTAGGCCTTCGTAATTGGGCTTGCGGCTGATACGTCCTGCCATAATGGTTTCCGACCCTGAGCCTTCCAATCCATTATTAGTTTAAGATCTCTGTCTTCTTTCTGTACCTTACTGATTTCCTCTTTGTCCCAGGATTCATCGGTCCCCTGAGTCCTGACAATTTTCACTACCTCCTTGGACTCATGCTTCAAACAGTGTTTACAATCCTGGGAGCATGGACGTCGCGATAAGGCATCAGCATTGGAGTGAATCCTTCCACTGCGGTGTTCTATTACAAAGTTGTACTCCTGTAGTTGTTCGATCCATCTCGCGACTTGGCCTTCAGGATTCTTGAACTGGAGTAACCACTTCAGTGCTGCATGGTCTGTTCGTAGTGTGAACTCTCTTCCCAGCAAGTATTTATTAAAGTGTTGTAAGGTCTTCACAACTGCTAGTAATTCACGCCGAGTTACACAGTAGTTTCTCTCAGGCTTCGATAGAGACTTGCTGAAGTAGGCGATGACCACTTGCTGTCCATTTTGCTCCTGAGATAACACACCTCCGATTCCAGTATTACTGGCGTCTGTGTCCACAATAAATCTGCCTTCTCTATTAGGGTAGCACAGGACTAGAGCTGAACACAGCAACTCTTTGAGTCGTGTAAATGCACGTTGACAATCCGAGTCCCAAACGAAGTTCCTCTTCTCTTCTGTCAAGTGGTGTAATGGCTTGGCTACTTCAGAGAAGTTCTTCACAAAACGCCGATAGTAAGCACTGAGGCCCAGGAAAGCTCTTACTTCGGTTTTAGTTTTTGGTACAGGCCACTCTTGCACCGCTTTTATTTTGTCTGGGTCCGTTCGAACACCTCTATCCGAAATAATATGGCCTAAGAACGAAACTTCTTTCTTGAAAAAGGCGCACTTCTTCGGGTTAAGTTTCAAATTTGATTCACGAAATCTCTTAAAAACTTTCTCAAGATTCCTGCGATGTTCCGTGAAACTGCGTCCCATAACTATTACGTCATCTAAGTACACCAGACAGGCATCTCCCAAAAGACCCACTAGTACGCGTTCCATAAGCCTTTCGAACGTAGCTGGTGCATTACACAATCCAAATGGCATTACCCGGAACTGCCACAGGCCTTTGCCAGTACCGGTGGTAAATGCAGTCTTCTCCTTATCTTCTGGCCGGAGTTCCACTTGCCAGTAGCCACTTTTCAGATCTACCGTAGAGAACCACTTCATGCCTCCAAGCATGTCCAAAGTGTCGTCAATACGGGGCAAAGGATAGCTGTCTTTCTTGGTCACGTTATTCAGCATCCTGTAGTCTACACAAAACCTAGTACTGCCATCTTTCTTCTTCACGAGTACCACAGGTGAAGACCATGGGCTGGATGATGGCTCTATGATCTTGGTTCGTGCCATATTCCCAATCAGCTCGGCTACTTCTTGTTCTTTTGCTAGTGGCACTCGTCTAGGTCTTTGTTTAATAGGCTGTGTAGCACCTGTGTCGATCGGGTGTTTCACTAACCCCGTTCTTCCAAGGTCGTTTTCTTCTTTAGTGAAAATATCCTTGTAGTCCAGTAGCAGCTTCTCTGCTTCCCGATATTCGTTGGGTGACAAACTTTTCTTCGTGGTCTCTAGCAATGGGCCCATATGATTTTCCGAAGAGGCAGTCTGGACGTTCTCTAGGATCTTCCTCAGACTGCTCACAGCCTCACATCGTCCAACGATCGCGTTCTTCCGTAATAACATCGCCGAATTACTGAGGTTGGCAATTTTAACTTTTGCTCCACTTCTAGTCATAACCAAAGTTCTGGCTGTAATTAGACTGGTATAGCGCCCAGGATCTTCCACCATGACGCAACGATCAGCAGTCACACCCTCAGGGAACCTTACGTCGACTAAGGTTTCTGACCTCGGTGCCAAGGTTACCGTTTTGGCACTGTAGACCGCTATCGAAGAACAGCCTTCCAGAAAGACTTCTTGATCTGGGAAGCTTAGAACACCTTTAGCAATATCGACAACGCACTGCTGCATTCGTAGGAAGTCTAAGCCGATAATGCAGTCATCCGTTATGCTCGCCACCAAAACAGATTGATGATAAATCTTCTCTCCTAGTTTGATCTTCACATCTGTAGCTCCGAGGACGGTCACTGGCTGGCCAGTCGCTGTTTGCAATTTGCAAGATGGTCGTGCGTCTTCCCACTGAATTGTTCGCCGCAGAAGTTCTGGTCGTACGATGGTCTTTGACGCGCCCGTATCTATTGTAAAGCGAACAGGTTTACCATTTATTTCTCCAGCTGTTACCAGGCTATTACCGTCACATGCCTGTGATACTTGGACTGTGGGGGCTTGACGTAACCCAGCCAGTGCCCGCCCCGCGGCCCTGGCTCCGATTAGTTTAACGGATCTTGACTAGCGTCAACCTGAGTAGTGGTTGACACCGTTCTACTTCTTCTCTGAGCCGGACAGTTAACTCGGATATGTCCTCGCTTGCCGCATCCGTAGCATACAGGCTCACCCCTTGGTCTAACAGCTGCAACAACTTCCCGTACTTTATGCGACTTGTAGTCGTTTCGCACAGCTTCCACCTCAAGGGCATGTGCTAAGGCCGCTTCTAAAGTTGTATGGTGTGCCAACCGTACAGTTGCTCTGACCTCAAGGTCTCTTATACCATCCACAAATGCTTGTACCACTGTGTGGTCCACAGATGATGTACTGGAGGCATACGCTCGTCGTACCAGACGTTCAATTTCAGCAGCCCATTGTTGAAGTCCCTCACTCGACTTCTGAGTTCGATCCTTCAGCTGAGCTCGATAAACATGCTCCAGGTGCTTATCGCCAAATCGAGCTTCCAATGCCTTCAGGAGTGCGTCTAAGTTTCGTCGGTCAGCAGGTAAGTTCTCTAGGATCAGCAGTGCATCCCCTCTAAGTGCCAAAGTAAGCGCCGTCAGTGCGTGATCATCTTCCCACCCATTTCCTTTGGCAACTACTTCGAACTGGTGTCGAAAGGCCGTCCAGGAAGACGAGCCGTCAAAGGAGGGAAGTTTAAACTTGGGACCTCCGGAAGTGACTGCCGCGGCCACGGGCGTAGTACTTGAATAAAGGACCTTGGTGTTCTGGAGCTCTTTAATCATCTTGTCATGATGGTTCATGGTGGTCTGGACATCTTCGAGTATTTCATCATGTTTGCTGGTGCGTTTTTTTACCACTTCAACGTCTTCTTGAAGAGTACTGATGACGGTGCTGAACCCTTCCAACTTAGAGTCCATCATTTCTCGAAGGTCCTCTCGGATAGCCTGGCGTTGTCTGTCTTCGGCTTGCAGTTGACCTTCCTTAAGGTCTAGAAGAGCTTGGCGTTGGCGCTCTTCAGCTTGGCGTTGACCTTCCTTCAACTCCTCCATGACTTGACGTTGCCGTTCTTCAGCTTGGCGTTGGCGCTCTTCAGCTTGGCGTTGGCGCTCTTCAGCTTGGCGTTGGCCCTCCTGTATAACGGCTAAAAGGGACGACATGTCGAAGCCAGAGCCCATACCCGTCGACGCCGCAGAAGTGCCGGGATCACTAACTACTGCTGCGCTAGACTCTTCAGTATCGGCCATAATCGATGGTTCACGAGTTTCGTCTACCGCCGCCTGTCGTCGAGTGCGTACTCCCTCGTCGCGTGGTGTGACTGGCATTCTCACTTCTGTCACCAATTGTTACGTGTCAGGATGGGGTTCGATGTAAAATGCCAGTTACGCGATGATGAGTTTATTAGAGACTCACACAATACTCTGACAGTACCAAAATAAAGCAATAAACACTTATACTGCACTATCACGCTTCGTATATCGCTCTTCGTAAACTTCCGTATCGCTTCGATGTTCGCTCGAGATCGCTGTATTCACAACTGAACGAAGTGCCGACATTCGAACCCTTTTTATAGTCACTCAATAGATTTCTAGAACCTTCCCGTTATTACCACAAAGATGCCGACAATTCTCGAAAACAGAACAATGAGTGTAGGTACTTAGCTGCGACGCGTAGGTATGCCTACCGCCGTTGATCTATTGTTATACGTGTAGGTAGGTACATGCAAACGTTCTAGCGTAGGTATTTGTTGTATACGTGTAGGTAGGTACTTGTGAATGTTCTAGAGCGTAGGTATTTGTCGTACACGAGTAGGTAGGTACTTGCGAACGTTCTAGAGCTTAGGTATTCGTCGTACACAAGTAGGTAAGTACTTGCGAACGTTCTAGCATAGGTATTCGTCGCAACAATACATTTAAAATTTTATTATTATTATCTACTTTTGCTATCGTTGTTAAGACTGAATTACTCTGCGCCAATATGCATATTATATACTTTATACGGTGCTTGTTTCGTATTTATTTTATCTATCTTTAGAAAATGACATTACGTTTTATGATATTTGACAGTATAAATACAGATAAAGCTTTTGATTAATATTCCACGCCTCTGGTAATTTATCTGTACCAAAAAATTACAGTTGTGCACTTATTCCCTTTTCTCGCCCTAAATTAAGAGCGCTGAAAAAGAAAGATTTGAGGGCTGTATACTATACTTCAACTTTAAGATTATCGCTTGTGCAGTCTAGCGGTAAGTTTATGTCTAGGTACCATTATTGAGTAACATCTGTTCGATTTCCACCCAAAATCCTAATGCGTAATCTACAATATTTGTTTTAAAAGTGTAGATTGTATGCTTCCTTTGTGTTGTCTTTTATTACTTTGATTTATGAACTGCTTATTTAACCGTTTTAATTTTAAATCTTCTAAAAACGCAGTGATTAGAATCCAATTTCTTTGTTCGCCATGCTTTTTATATGTAAGAGCAAAACGTGCTATCTAGCCTTATCTTTGATAAAGTTCGGACACTGTTTACACGGTGTTATCGCTAGACTTAGTAATGAGGAACATTATCAAGCAATGTTCTCGAATATAAATATATATGAAAAGATATTAAATGAACCTCTCACGTACAGCACAACTCGTGGAAACCAGGATTGACAGTTCCGTGCAACCATTAGAGACACCAGAATTGTGTCCCTGATAGTACCCGCTAAACCTACGATCTTGCATCACACAACGAATCTACGATATTAGATCAAAAACTAAAAAATAAGTTGGATAGAAAAATATCCACTTCTCTTAGTAACAAAGCAAAATACAACAATATCGTTACATATTGAATTAGAACTGTTTGATAAGAAGCACAACATATAAAAATTTGGTTGTTAATACATAGACATGTGAGCTATATTTGATTTTGGTAGCATTTCACGTAAAAGTATTGTAATCAGTACGTTTTACGACTATTGTACAAACAAATATTGGAGTTTTATTCGTGGCTTAAAATAAAACGGATGTTACAACGAATTCAGTCATTTTTATACAACTATTGCAAATGCTTCTTGGAAGGCAATGCATGTATGCAGGATTATTTAATGATGGTTAATTCACACCCAAAATTCACCACCTATCATGAATTTCACGATCCCCAGGCGTGTAATTGGACCCTATAACTGTTGCAAAATAGGAAAATATAATGGAGTTGAAGGTACGAGTACAATAGTCAATCTACGTATGTTGCACTAGATCGAGTGTTAGTGCTATACAACACACGATTGCATTGATTTCTTAAAATAAGAGATGAAAGGCTCAGAATATTTGAGAGTTATTATGTTCCTGCGACTTCTTACAAGCGCTTTTGTCCTGTCCGGCAGGCCTTAATGTAAGGTTTTTTTTTTTTTTATTTCACAATCTCAGCGCAAACTGGACTTTAAATAACGAGAAGAGAAGTTAATCTATCAAGTTAAATAATAAAAATCTGCCACAATTTCACGTAAATTATAAATAGCTGCAATCAATACATTAATCAATTAGATTACAAGCAGTAAGCAAATTAATAGCTAATATAGGACTTATTTATAGCAGTAATAACAAAAAACGTAAAGGAAGTGAGTTGTTAGCGAGCTATTTTAGTCTCGGATCTGACGCACAGATTTCCATCGGTTGCAAACTATCACTCTTAACAACAACGCTTAACAAGGCATGAATGGTACGCAGTAAGCGTTTTCTCGACAATAAGTCTTAAAATTTTATACTTATATCTTCACTACCTATCCTCTGAATATTAAAAGCTTGACAAATGTATTGACCTTTGGGGTGATATAATGACAATATATTTGCTAAAATTCTAGCATATTTATATAAATAAGCTTTGCATAAATTGAAGGCAAAGATTTTATTAAGCAATAAATATTGATAATTGCTTTTTTTAGGTTGATGAGTATACGATCAAAAGCAATATTATTTAAGAACTAGCTGTTGCCCGCGACTTCGTTCGCGTGAAAATTCAGATGGGTGCCTCTATGAGAATATTGCGTGCCTGATTTTATGGCAATCGTACATTGTATCAGTATTATCCGTCCTATGGCGAATCCAGTTTAAACCCGCTACCGCTAAAACTGACAAACCACTTTCACACAAACTTGTGACTCTTATTTGCCCATTTAATAAGGGGGGTTGCTGAATAATAAAAAAAGAGTATTTTCTAGTAATTTGGTAATCCTACTATAAAAAGTATAGAAATTTTATACAAACTTTGCCACCCCTTTATACCCCCTTAGGGGATGGATTTCGCAAAATTCTGTCTAAGTGAGCACCTATATCCTAATAGGAACGACTATGCAAAGTTTGAGATTCCTAGCACTTGTTGTTTCTGAGATTTCGTGAGTGAAGTGAGTGAGTGACCTTTTGCTTTTATGTATATAGATAGCACTTTTATATTGTTTAAATACTGTTTTTCATACTATTTTTAATCTCCCATTCATACAAATCCTCTTTCACCTACCTAAAGATATCCCTCGTAAAAACAATACACAAAGGCAAATTTTCACTAAAATAACTTTCCCCTTCCCCTTCTTCTCTTTTGCACTTTTTCTCCATTCTCCACAGTTTCCTCCTTCCTCTCCTCCCCTTCCCCTTTCTCCTCTTCACTTCCTTCAGCATCCCTTGCCCCTCCTCCAGCATCTCTTGCCCTTTACTCCACTTCCCTCTACCTTGCCTCCTCGTTTTCCCCTCTCTTCTCCCTTCCTTCTCCTTTCTTTTCCTCCTTTCCTCTCCCTTCCTATCGCTTCCTATATCTCCCCCTCCCTTTTTCCACCATTCGAGAACTCCTTTTTTCCGCGTTCCTTCCCCCTCCCTTCCCTCTCCCTTCCTCTATTGTCTCCCTCACTTCTCCCTCACTTACCCCTCACTTTCCTCTCATTTTCCCCTCATTCACCCCTCACTCGACCCTCACTCCCCCTCACTTCCCCTCACTCCCCCCTCACTTCCCTCTCACTTCCCCTCACTGCCCTCTCACCCACCTTACTTCCCCCTCAATTCCCCCTCACTTCTCCCTTACTTCCTCGTTTCTTCTCCGTCACTTTCCCCTCACTTCTTCTCACTTTCCTCTTACTTTCCTCTAACATTCCCCTCACTTTCCCATCACTTCTCCTTGGCTTTCCCCTGACTTCCCTCTGACTTCTTCCTGATTTTTCTCTCACTTCTCCCGCATTTCCCCCACACTTCCTCTTCACATCCCCCTCACTTCCCCATCTCTTTCCTCTCACTCCCCCATCACTTCCCTCTCACTTTCCCCTCCCTTTCTCCTTCTCCTCAATTCCTCCTTTTCCTCCCTCCTTTCCCTCCCTCCCCCTCCCTGTAAATTTCAAGACGCTAGCTTCAAAAGCTAAAGATTTTTGTATAGAATATTTCATCCCTAATTTCAAAAATTTCTAAATCCACCCCTGTTAAAATAAAATTATAAGGATATTTTTTATTTAAATAGAAGTATTCCAAAACAAAATTACAAAACGGTAAGTTAAAAAATGAAGAAGATTCATACAATCGATTTCATCCCTTTTCACACACTTAGGAATTAAATTTTAAAAAACCTTTTTTTAGTACAACCTCTAGACATTTAGACAAACACACCCTCCAAATTTCAAGTCACTACAACCAGCAGTTTAGACTGTGCGTTGTCTGTTAGTCAGTAAGTCAGTCAGGACAAAGCCTTATATAATATGTATGGGTGTATGGATGTATGGATTAGACGTATAGCCATCGGGGATCAAAGCATACAGGCTGCTAGGAATGCTAACACGTGATAGAGCCACATAAAGCTGACCGTGCGAAACACAGCTAATACTTAGATCCACGCCCACAACTTTTAGTTGTGTCTGACCTTGGGCTTTATTAATTGTCATCGCGAAACATAGGTTCACTGGAAACTGGACTCTTTAAAACTAAACGGAAGATTGTTTGTGAATCCGAAAAATAAAAACGCTATCAGCTATTCCGTAACCTGTTAAAGTCTCTGTTTCTATCAGGTTTCGTAGTAAAATAACAAATGTTCGACGTGATTCTTTAAATTGACATAACTTTTTTATTTATGAACCGATTGACTTGAAACAAACACTAAATGTTAAGTGAAGCTTACCACAATGTATTAGTAAAAACCATATCTAAATCGGATAAGCCGTTTCTGAGATTAGCGTGAACAAACGCACAGACAAACAGACAAACAGACAAACAGACTAACAGACTAACAGACAAACAGACAAACAGACAAAAATTGTAATAATCATTGTTTTGGGTTCTATTTGCGTTGATAAAGGCCCCAGTAATTTTTTTTCTCATATATCTTCCATGTACAGACAGCGATCGGTTACATTTTTATTATATGTATAGATAGATAACAAATATCTAAAATACTCGATGTGGTGGTAATAACGAGGTGATTATTACTGAGAGGAGCTGAGTTTACTGTTGTCGAAAGTAGTAACTGTAGCTGATGAGCTAATGTCGCATATCCTCGAACTGATTACATTATGATGGGGCAACATCATAATGCAAAACAACGCTACTTTCTAGAAAACGTTATTAAAGGCATATAATTACGTTTTTCTACAAACAAGTTGTTTATTTTCCAATGTATTCGTAGAACTAGCGGACAGCATTGACACTAATGTTACATTTACAGGTTAGGTACCGCGAGAGAATAACAATTCTGCGCGGCAACCATGAGTCCCGTCAAATCACTCAGGTGTACGGTTTCTACGACGAATGCCTGCGCAAATACGGCAACGCGTCCGTATGGAAGCACTTCACGGATTTGTTTGACTTTCTTCCGCTGACCGCGCTAGTGGACGGCCAGATATTTTGCCTGCATGGTGGGCTTAGCCCGTCGATCGACACACTCGACCACATCCGCGCCCTCGACCGCCTGCAAGAGGTGCCGCATGAAGGCCCCATGTGTGATCTTCTCTGGAGTGATCCCGATGACAGGTTAGTAAATTATCTTTCACGACTGTCTTTCGTTTTCTCGATATTATTTTGCTTTTGTTAGGACAAATCAACGAGACCAAGGGCAATTAACAGGAAAATCCTATCTATATAGCAGTTCGGGTTACGATAGGAACAATGCGTCGAGTCAGATTAGGAATAAATATTATTATTTTTTTCTCGTCCCAAACCTAACCCGCTACCGGGTTAGGTTTTCGGGTCAGGTTAGGAATAAACCTATCTATCGCTTCTATGCCGAGGTCTCTGGTCCAGAATATAAATTCACTTGCATTTCTTTCTGTGGGTGTTGTAAAGGACGACTAAGGGAGTACCAGGCCACGTGCCAAGGGTAGTGACTACACGTTTCTCTCATAAAATTGGACCTTTAATGACATTAAATTTCTTTCGTAGAAAGCTATTAGGAGTTAAAGATTTAAAGAATTAAGACATTATCATCCCACGTTTGAGCATGTAATATGTCAGTCTCGATCAAAACAATATAAAAAAAAAATATTCGTAGATTACTGATTGTTGTTGACGTAGATTTTATCAATTTAATAACATGGAAGTTTGATAAACCAATATTTAAAGCAAATTGGTACAAAAATGTACTTTCATTATTAAATGTAATACTTTATTGCAGATTATTTACTCACTAGACTTAATATAGAAATTTACGATTATCGCTAAAAGCAGTCTCATGCGTTTCATTAATAATAATAAATACATAGCATCATGATGTTTTTTTCTGAAAAACAAATTGGCACAATATTGTCTAGTAATCATGACACAAGAATGTAACTTGTAAAATTCCTTCCATCTTTGTGCAAAAATGTGCTAATGTATTGTTACTTCCGCTTAGTATTATATTTAATAGATCGCTAGCCACGGGCAGCTTTCCTTCGGCATGGAAGGAAGCACTTATAGTGCCGATACACAAGGCTGGTGATAAATCATTGGCGGCAAATTATAGACCTATATCTATATTGTCGGTGTTTGGAAAGGTGTTTGAGTCCCTATTGTGTCCTCTACTATCATCTCTTATTAAACACACAATAACGCCTCACCAACATGGCTTTGTGAAGGCACGTTCAACCACCACAAATCTAGTGTCATTTGTGTCAGATGTTATAGAATTTACTGACTGCCGCGTCCCTGCTGACGTCATTTACACTGATTTCAGCAAGGCGTTTGACAAGGAATTTTGATTCGAAAACTAAACCGATTTGGCATCGCGGGTGATCTATTGAAATGGTGCTCATCTTATTTAAAAAACCGCACTCCAATCGTTGTGTGTGATGGCTATAATTCCAATCCCTTCACAGCCCCCACTGGCGTCCCCCAGGGTTCCCACCTTGGTCCCATATTCTTTAATATGTACATAGATGACATTACATCTTGTTTTAAACACTCTAAAGTGTACATGTACGCTGACGATCTGAAAATACTAAAACCTATACACTCAACTGCTGATCCTCCTCTCTTACAAGCGGACTTAAACAGGCTTGCGAGCTGGTGCACACTTAATAAAATGGACTTGAATATAAATAAATGCAGTTACATTCAATACACGAGGAATTTGAAAGTCACTGAAAACATATACGCAATTAATAACATACGTCTCAAGGAGGTCAGCGAAGTTCGCGACCTAGGAGTCACTTTAGACAAGCAATTACGATTTATTACACATATTAACAAAATCACTACAAAAAGTTTTAGGATTTTGGGGTTTCTGCTTAGAAACTGTAAACATTTTAAGAAGGCTTCAACAAAAATAATTTTATTTAAAACGCTAGTTAGACCTAGTCTTGAATATTGCAGCCAGGTCTGGTCCCCACACTATAACGTTCACATCAACACTATTGAAAGGACACAAAAAAGATTTATACACCACTTATCATACCATTATGGTAACTCAGAAACACTTACTTCTTACAATCATCGCTTGAAATTTTTCAAACTTCATAGTCTTAATAACCGTAGGCAATTACTAGATCATTCTTTTCTGCATAAATTGGCGAACGGAGTCCTTGATTGTCCTCTGCTCCTACAACAGCTGACCTTTAGCACGCCGAAAAAATTGCCGCGTAAAACCAGATTCTCACTGTTTATACCAAGAAAGGCAAGAAGTAATCTGGGACTCCATTCCCCCATGAACAGGCTTCAATATCAATACAACAACTTGTCAAAAAAACATAACGCAGATATATTCGGACAGAGCTTAACTAAATTCAAATCTATTGTTCTCAACACATTTGATAATTAGGCAGAGGTTATCTGACATAATTCTTGGCATTTTGTTAACGCTAATTTATATGTAACATTTCTTATTAAATATATTTTTGTAAACCTAGCTTTTAGAATACCTTTAAGTCGGTATTATATATTAATATATTAGTACACTTTCTATTTTTTTATATTAAACATGCCGTGGCAGCCTGTAAGTAAGGTAACATCACACTAATGTATAACTTATCTTAAGTCTATAACATGTAAAAGGTGTATATCTTGTTGGTTGTTCTAATAAATAAAAATAAAATAAAAATAAAATTGAACTGTAACACACCTCGTTACAGTTCAATTTGAATTTCCATTTCCATCCTCGGTAGTTAGATGTCTGGGATATATTAGGTTTTCTATCTAGAAATTAGTACTAGCCTGTTCATTGTCTGAAAATGTCCGCGGCAAGTGGCAATTGGTTCGATCCAGTACCTATACGCCTCAGCCTACCCCTATAGGGGTAAAGCTTGATACTATTCTTACTATAATGTAGTAAAGTACTTAGCAGTAGCCGTGTCGTAAATGCCACTAATAAATACTCGAGTCAAGGCTGTGTCATCGTATCGTCTGCACTAATTATAGCTTAATGATATCGTGACATGTGCCGTCTTAACCGTTATCTTAACACTAACTAGGTTATTTTAATAAATTTTTTCTTTGTATATTAATTGACCTTTCCTGTTTTAATTTTTTTTAACGGTTTTAATACTGGTTGGGTAGATGTTTCTAAAATACTTTTTTATTCACCTGATAAAGAATTAACTTGCCAATTTTTTTTAATAGGCTTTGCGTTCACTGGTAGATATGGCCAAAATCCAACTGTATCCCTACCTGATGATTCGATTGCGTGAATGATTAAAAGAAAATTAGAATGAATTACTAGAATTAATATAAGTTTGTCTAATTGACTTGCTCAAACTACCGTTTCATGCTATCTCTGTACAATATTTTTTATATCAACAACAATTTATACTGTTACGTGTCAGGATGGGGTTCGATGTAAAATGCCAGTTACGCGATGATGAGTTTATTCAAGACTCGCACAAAACTCTAACAGTACCAAAATAAAGCAATAAACACTTATACTGCACTATAACGCTTCGTATATCGCTCTTCGTAAACCTCCGTATCACTTAGATGTTCGCTCGAGATCGCTGTATTCACAACTGAACGAAGTGCCGACGTTCGAATCCTTTTTATAGTCCTTCAATAGATTTCTAGAACCTTCCAGTTATTACTACAAAGATGCCGACAATTCTCGAAAACAGAACAATGAGTGTAGGTACTTAGCTGCGACGCGTAGGTATTCCTACCGCCGATGATCTATTGTTATACGTGTAGGTAGGTACATGCGAACGTTCTAGTGTAGGTATTCATCATATAAGTGTAGGTAGGTACTTGCGAATGTTCTAGAGAGTAGGTATTCGTCGTACACGAGTAGGTAGGTACTTGCGAACGTTCTAGAATAGGTAAACGTCGTAACAATACGAATATAGATTATATATTATCGAATTTACCATACTATTTTAATAGGAATGCCTTGGAATAGACGCTATTAGATAACACTTCAAATACTCGTAATGGCTCTAGTTTCGTTTCGGACAACAGACACTCACAACTCATAGAAGCCTCTGCTAGCATAAGGACTCACTACGGACACTACGATTGGTGCATTTCTGTGCATTCGAATTCTTGACCTTGAAATAACCAATCACAGCGCTGCTTTTACGTTCCGCGCATCCAGCTCCTGTCCCATATTTTTGTAAGCTTTTACGGTAGTAGATTCAAGCTGGTTTCAGCATGAATGGGCCGGATCGTCCGGGGAAGTACTACCCTCTCATAGAAGATCGACGTAAGAGTAGTAGTATTCGTACTACTGCGTTTCGTTCGGTGAGTGAGAGTGCCGGTGGCCCAATTTCCGCCCTTTCCTATTTTCTCACTTCCCTCACTCCCTTCCCCTAACCCCATTCCCAGCCGCCATAGTGGAGGGTACCGTACCAGCAGTTTAAAACGATGGCTTTTGGTATGGTGGCCACCACCTCTGGATTCCACTGACTGCTTACCATCAGGCAGGGTGGAGTCACTTTGGTAGGCTAATATAAAAAAAAAAAATGTAAATGCGATATCTTTTAGGGGGTTATCTATGGTCTAAACTCGAGTAATTGAATGATCACTCATATTCTTGTGTAACAGCGATAATTATTGTGATTACTCGAATACTATTGATTTTTATTGTGGTGTATAAATGTAGGTATTCATGGGCGTACTGTGGGCGGCAGGTGGTTGTTACCTCCCTCTGAAAACTGGGCCATAGGTATAAAGGCATTCAATTAACATTTACTTTCATATTGTTCCAAAAGTTATTTGCAAGGTATATTTTTATTTAGCTGACGATTTCTATATAAATATAGCAAATAAAGATGAATAGCCATATTAATATGCAATTGAAAATCATTGCCTGAACACTTCTAGTGACAAAAATCAGTACGCTGATTGATATACGTGAATATTATGTACTGCCTGCTATAACTTTTTACGGTAGTAGATCCACGCTGATTTCAGCATGAATGGGCCGAATCGTCCGGGGAAGTACTACCCTCTCATAGAAGATCGACTTAAGAGTAGTAGTATCCGTACTACTGCGTTTCGTTCGGTGAGTGAGAGCGCCGGAGGCCCAATTTCCCCCTTCCTCTTTCCTCACCTCCCTCATTCCGTTCCCCTATCCCCATTCCCAGCCGCCATAGTGGAGGCCACCATACCAGCAGTTAAGACGATGGCTTTTGGTACAGTGGCCGCCACTTCTGGATTCCACTGACTGCTTACCATCAGGCGGAGTGGAGTCACTTTGGTAGGCTATAATATAAAAAAAAAAAAAAATAATAATAAAAATACGATTTTTTAGCCGTTATCATCCACTAAAGCAAAGGCCTTTACCCTTCTTTAACTCCGCGCTGGCAGGCGTAACCAAAAGACACGAGACAAGGAAAAAACGCTGCTATACTATTACCGTTTAGGCTTATTTTTCTGCGATTTCTATCATGTAGTTGCGTTCTTGTGTTCCTAATTGTTTGTTTTTGTACAGAGGTGGATGGGGCATATCGCCGCGTGGCGCCGGCTACACTTTCGGCCAAGACATTTCGGAAACGTTCAACCACAGCAATGGGCTAACCCTCGTGTCCAGGGCCCATCAGCTCGTCATGGAGGGATACAACTGGTGCCACGATAGGAACGTCGTCACTATATTCTCAGCACCCAATTACTGCTATAGGTAAGTCAGTTGATTAGTCAGTGTTTGATAAATTACAGGAATTGACACTAGCTTTTTTGTTTGAAGGATGGAAAAAGGATTGCACACAAGGATACCTAACTATATATGAGTTTTGTCTTTGTTTAATATTGCCTGTTTTACAGTTTATTAATGAAACAACTCCGTTTCTTCCCGGGGGTGTAGTAAGAGTCAAACTTTACCTGCCCCATAAAAATCACCTTACTGCTATCACAAACCCGCCTGTTGACTATAGCAAATACTTCCTCTTAAGTGATGCCTATGCAGTCGACGTCTTACGCTTGATTATGTGTGATCTCAGGATCAGATATAAACCAACTAGCTGCGCCCTGCGGCTTTGCCCGCGCGAAAATTGCTATGTGTTTATTTATGTAACTCGGGAATCAGAGCGATTTTCGGGATAAAAAGTAGTCTATTTCCCGAAACCAAATCTATCTACATACCAATTTTTATCGAAATCGGTTTAGCGGTTTAAATTTAATATGGTGGTTAAGTATTCTTAAACTTTCTAAATCCCCGCGTAATTTTCTTAGTTTTTCTTTCATAAGAACCTTCTCCTGACAATAACAAACACAACAAAAAACGAATTAACGAAATTGATCTAGCCGTTCACGCGTGATGCCAAGGGAAATAGGGATTCATTTTTATATAATATAGATTGCTGTAAGAGGTTGTGGTAGGTCCCCTGATCCTTCTTCTAGATACAAATGAAGGAAAAAAGGAAGAAAATTAAGTATTTTTTTACGTCACACCAATATGCTCACTTAAACAATGCTCACTTACATCATCGTTAGAAACAAACAAATTAATCACCCTGTCATTTGTCATACAATATTTATACACTTTCTTATAAGGGCTGCTCATTGCCAGAGTACATTGAACTTTGGGCTCTTTGTGTAATGTTTGTTATAGTCTAGGTTTTAACGATCTTCTTTAAGTAATATCCAACTTGAGAAGATTTTTATTAATCCACCAAGGTACTCTACACTGATTTTGAATGATTTATTATCTTTGATCTAACGCATAGTTCTTCAATTTTTTTTAATCTTCCAATTTCTATACAAATAAATAACGTCGCTTTCGTCTTGATACTCGAAATGGAAACCACCATTTTGAGTCAATTTTGCGCTTGCACCTGGCCTGGACCTGGTTTTCCTTATAAATCGCATTTTTATTACTAGACTAGCAGTATAACCAAAGCGAATACGGGTCGAACATATTATGTTCGACTCGTATTCTCCATTATTGTATACTAGCTGACCCGGCGAACTTCGTTCCGCCTAACAGTCGATCAACATTACTTTATTATTCTAAAATAAAAGAATCCTAAGTTACTCCTTATTACTTTAGCTACCTGCCAATAAAAGTCCCGTCAAAATTGGTCCTGCCATTTCAGAGATTAGCCGGAAATAAACAGACAGACAAAAATTGTAAAAAAAAAATATTTTGATGTATATACCTTATATTATATACATATAGTAAAAAACGGTTATTTTAATATTACAAACAGACACTCCAATTTTATTATATGTATAGATGAGACGGGGTCGAACGTGGATTTTAGCACAAAATAAGAGAGGCCTATGCCCAGCAGTAGGTAAATTCGGGCTAATCATGATGATGTACGGCCAAATAGGACATTTTAAGATACAATATAAGTATAGGACAGTAAGAATAATACACAAAAGGTGCCTCCTATAATATAGATTCTGGACTCGCGCAGTTAACCTATTTACAATAACCTATTTAGCCTTGTGCTGTACTAAACGAGGAATGTTAGAATAAGGTTTTGACTGCACGTTAGGGAAATACTAAATAGCGGTTTTAAAGCATAATAAACGTTATTGAAGAAATTGAAAACAGCTAAGTTTGAATCAAACTTCGCCTAGGATGATTTTTGGTACGGCTTTTATTTTTCCATTTGGATTCTAAAATCCTAATTCATTTATCATGCCTTACACACCAGGAAAATATTTAAGTCTGTATAATGTGAACCAATCTTTATTAGGGGGTATTTGTTGAGATTAGAAAAAAATCGCCAACCCGCACTATTTCCGATTAATGCTCATGCCTTCTCTATATGAGAAGAGGCTTTTCCCTGCAATGGATAATAACAGGCTGGTATGATGATAAGAAAAATATAATAACAGATTTGTACGTGATAGGGAAACTGCACGAAAGTAGAACTAAAAAGACTGAAATTTTAGTTAGGCAATCTGTTTACATGTTAAATTAAAGGAATTCCAAGGTTGTACTTAAACGTGATATTGAAATCAAAATTTTCTTTAAACTTAAACGTAAATGTAAATTGATGAACTCATCATCCAATTTTATACTCAACTTTCGTAGGCATAAATATTTGCGAATAAAGTATTTAGATTGGAACCGAAGCAATTATAAAATAGAATATTCTTTATTGCGCGTCTTACGGCGCCACATATTATTACAAAACAAATAACAGGACAACACAACATTAGGTTATCGGTACCTAAGTGATCTCTTCCAGACAACCTTGGGATGAACTTAAAATAAAGAAAAATTAAATTTAATTAGTATCATCTTTTCAAATGAAAGAGGATCTCATACATTGGTTACTCGCCATATTTACCAGGTCTCGTCGGTCTACCTATATTTATTACGTTATACAACTATCCTTTCATATTTTTTATCTAATACCTTCTTTGCAGTTATTGCTTTCTTTCTATTTATTTTCACGTAACGTTATATATTTTAATTTCTTACCTTTTACATTATTATCAACAAACCTTCCGAAAGAAATTCTTTAGATGTATATGATGATGATGAGTCTATTTGCATTGGTCTATACTTTGTCCAGCCGTTTATTTTCTTTTTGACAGCTCATGCCTATGAATTACCGTTTTTTTTTGTTTGGAATAATGTACTACTCTAATATTGTACTTTATTGACGGTGGACGCCCACTTAGTGAAATGCCCTGTGCTTAACAAACAACTACAGAGTATATCGATTACTACCTACGTATTTATTTAACAAATGTTTAATATTTATATGATTATTTATTTGAAAGAAAGAAAGAAAAAGAAAGAAAAACATTTATTTGTTCTCAACAAGTTAGCTTACAGAACATATCAATAATAAATTGTAATAAATAAAAATAAAAGTAACAAACTTAGTGAGATACAAAATGTAAAAATTTCATATAATATAATAAAAAAATGTAATAAACAAATAATAAAAATTTAATCTAATAATATATTTCGATACATTAAATCGATTAAAGGTTCTTTTTATATAAAATCGATTATTATTTTATATCGAATTGGTAACGTGTGAGGGAATCACTAATTTCGAACTGTCAAAAAGAAAATAAACGAATGGACAGATAAAAGGTGTTTCTTTATGATATTGAAAACTATATTAAAATCAGTTGTATGGTTTAGCAAAGAAACGGAAACATATAACATCGACTTCGATTTATATTCTTTAGATATGATTACGATTTCAATGCATCCATTTTGATTAAACCTAGAAGGACATCGCATGATTTATCGTGAAATACTGATATTTGTTTGTCCAACAATGCAGAGAAAACATATGTATCTTGTAGAAAGTAGACGACGTCATACAGTATCTTATGATTAGATAAAATTATATACAAACTGAAATTTTACTTAAATTTGTGAACTGTTTGTTTTTTTAAAGATATGATTTATTTTTATCATATACCTAGTTTGGTACTTCAAAACTTTAGGATCTTTTATTTAGACCTTCCTATGATTTCTATCAATAATTTAAAAGTTCAAATTAGAAAATATCAGAAGAATTACATTGGTATCGTAGACTATCTACCAACACGTGGCGTGGGTCAGAAGGGGGAGCGTAGAAACAGACAGGAAAAAACAACCCTTTTATGAACACTACTGTACACACAACACAATAGATGTTTTATTGTCATCACGGCCATATACGTTTACTGTCCCGGAAAGTGTTAATTTATCATCGTATCAGCGAAAAGACGTCCACTGCTGGACATAGGCCACCCACTTTTCGCCAACTTGGCCGGTCGTGAGCCGCCCTTGTCCTTTAGTCCGGCACCCTTATCGGATCTTATAAAAACCTACTATTTATTTTCTATATAGAAACGTAATTACTTAAATGATGTACTAAACACTGATGTTATGACTTGTTTCAGATGCGGCAACCAAGCCGCTATTATGGAATTGGATGATGCGCTTAAGTATTCATTGTAAGTATTGTATTTTCATATGATTTATTATTTATACCAATACTGTTTATACATACATAACTTCACGCCTGCCTCCAAATACTATAGTAATATGCATGTCAAATATTTACGTAAAAAATTATTAACATTTTTATTACCAAAATAGGAATAGACTGAAAAGAATGTCTACTCGCATAGAATCTAGACAGGACTCTCTTCCCGTGGGTGTCGCTGTGTCACAAGAAGTGACTATAGGTAAAAGTTTTACGGTAGTAGATCCACGCTGGTTTCAGCGTGAATTTGTCAGATCGACCGGGGAAGTACTACCCTCTCATAGAAGATCGACGTAAGAGTAGTAGTATCCGTACTACTGCGTTTCATTCGGTGAGTGAGAGCGCCGGAGGCCTAATTTTTCATCTTCTTTTCTCACCTCCCTCATTACCTTCCCCTACCCCATTCCCAGCCGCTATAGTGGAGGCCACCATACCAGCAGTTTAAGACGACGGCTTTTGGTATGGTGGCTATCACTTCTGAATTCCACTGACTGCTTACCAACAGGCAAGGTGGAGTCACTGGTAGGCTAATATAAATAAAAAAAACTGTAACACCAGAGAGAAAACTGTCATTTTTTTTTTTTTTTATAATATGTGGACACTATCACACATCGTCATCTAGTCCCAAGCTAAGCAGAGCTTGTGTTATGGGTACTAGATAATTGAAATATAATACATATACGTACTTTTTTTTTTGTAAATACATACTTAATATACATAGAAAACACCCAAGCTGAAGACAAATACAAATGTTCATCACACAAATATTTGCCTTCCGCAGGAATCGAACCCACGACACCCGGCCTTAATTGTGTACTGAATTTCTCGTCGCTCTTTCTCATTCTAGTAAATGACTATTCTCAGTGACAGGAAAACAGTGAAAAGGATAAAAAGAAATTGCAGTTTAGTGCTGCCAGATTTTGGTTTTGATTGTAGATTGTTGCCAAATCTATTATGCAATCCCTATTCCAACCACCAAATAATAATATAGTGACTATATCAAAGTTTTCTCTTTGACTGCGACTGAAGACTACGTTAGTATTACGTGTTTCTCAAGAGCAACCCTCCCAAGATTTACCGTTTTCTAAGGTTTCTTATTATTTACACGAGTTGTATTGTACTAGAAATTTCTTTTTAATGCAATAATAATAATTGTTTCACAATAACCTCACGCCCACTATGATTCTATTGTTAGCCGTCTGTATAGAGTGCTTCAGAATTATGAAATAATATTTACGAGTATTTGAAATATTTGTATTTCGTATTGAAATAATATAATCATGTTTTTGCTTCACTGAACTTATTGAGAAATAAGTTCATAGGTTTCCCTACAATGTTTCCCTATATAAACATTCTAAAGTACCTATTTTTGTTAGAGATTGTGTGGAATGATTATCAGCGCAAAGTGATGACAAAAAATTTGATATTCAACAATCAAATTTACTAATCGATTACATCGATTCTCTAACTATGGATAATGGAAAATATGACCACTTTTTAATATATGGTAATGATAATTGTATTATGACCGAGTTTTAATATAATTTGTGTAATTTTGCAGCCTTCAGTTCGACCCCGCCCCGCGACGCGGTGAACCTCACGTCACGCGACGAACGCCAGATTACTTCATGTAGGCTGCACGTAAGTACAATATATATATATTTTTAAACTTGTGTTGATCAAACTAATACTTCGAACAATATTTAATATTGCTGTAGGTACTTGTATCTTATGCACAACCAAAAATGCCATAAAAAGGTTATCTAATTTCCTATTTCGATTACGAAACATTAAATATTGTGATAAGTAAGAGCTCTTACACACGAGCGGCACGGTGTCAACGGAAGAACTAACTGTAGCCGTCGGCACTAGTCGTGTTTAGCCGTCGATACTAGTCGGCGTCAGCCGTCTAGTGCCGGCTTCAGCCGTCGATGTCTTGTGGCAGCCGCATACTAATCTGCGACACGTGCGTACTACTGCACGTTAAAACTGAAGCATAGTCGGGTGTTGTGGACACATCAATGGCTGGTGCTGACGGCTGCTGTTAGCCGTACCGGTGACATTGACTCGCTCATGTAAGAGCTCTAAGACACTTTGCAATTGTTTAAATAAATTTTCGTAGATACAATAATCGTAGCAATAACGATAATAATCTTGCAGTTAATAGTGTAAAGAGATTGAATAACTAGTTTTCCTGTTCCAGAGGAGGCGCATATCATGCAGGGGTGGAGCGCGGGGCGCGGCGGGCGCGGGGTCCGCGGGGCCTGGGGGGCGCGCGGGGCCTGGGGGGCGCGCGGGGCCTGGGGGGCGCGCGGGGCCTGGGGGGCGCGCGGCGTGGGGTCCCGCGGGCCCCTGCGGCGGGCCACGCTGGCCAGCCTACTGCGCGTGGCCCACTGGCTGGCGCGCGTGTGACGGCTCGTATGTGTTGCGTTCCCCGCGCTAGTTATGCTGGTATGTTCATTCTGTGCCGGCGGTCTCTATAGTCCTCTTGATATGCGATGTATCGAACACGATTGGACCTCATTAAACACGTACGCTCACAACCGGTAGTTTTATTTCGTCGGCGACGTCCGATGGACATACCACCATAATGTCGTACGACCTCGCGTCTAACTTGCAGTAATGGGACTTACGATTAGTGAAAGCGGCACGGTTATTGTCTGTCTAGCGAATGTATCAAGTTTCCGAGTTGAGTTACTGTAGAACAAAATACGTTACGAGTACATCCTATAATTTTTATATTTTTAGTTGCATTACAATTGAAATATTAAAACGATTTTTACAAAATGATATTTACTTGCACAATTACTCGATATCAAAAGTGAACTTACCGGTGTTGTGTAAAACGCAATAGTGCATTTAATTTTATGACAGAATGGCATTATATAAAGTATATATTATAGTGATATCTTTATTTCGAGTGTAAGTCTGCGTAAAGTATTAGAAATTCTTATTGTTTACCCAGTGCAATCGTTTCTGTCATAAAAGTCGCATTTTAATAATTTGTTATTCAAAATTCTCCTTTTGTTGTGCCACAGTACCTGTATGACGAGGAACTATGTTTCACAAGAGTGGGGCTTTACTTCTTTTTATTATATATTTGATTACTTACAACATAATTTTAGGTAATTGTGTAAATACCTAAAGATCGAGGCACCCGATAGGTTGTTATTGTTAGGTGTCGAATGTTTCCCTTTAATGTACTCAGTTTGATAAAAGGTAAGTAAGTAAATATATTTATAACAATTTTATATGAGATCATTGCGAACTGGGAAATTGTTTTATAGTATGTTAGTGTATAAATTTACAACAAGGGTGATATTGAAAGTGTTGGAAGCATCATTATAAACATTACACTCAACTCATATACACCCTATTTTCCTTTTAAAAGCATTTTTTATTTCTAACTATAAACTGACAGAGGCAATGAATTTTCCACGTAGAACACGTGTACTTATTTACTATCTGAAGAGTAGACAGCTTAATATGTCGGTGCCATCTTTCGGTATAAAACAAAATTTTCAGATTAATTATGTATTTTTTTTTATCATCTAAAATAAACGCGTGCGTACTAATTATACAAAGACCTTACCCACCAATGACACCTGAAGCCACACGTTGCGTTGATCTAAGTATTAAGTATGTAAGTTATAGATAAAAAATAAATATAATATCCATAAAGAAATAAAAAATAAAATAACAAAAAAAGAGAATGTATGTCGAGCCTCGTTCGCGTGAAATAAATAATTAAACACTAGCACAAGTTTGTTAGATTTTGGCATTATTTCACCCAATCGAAGCTCGTGTAAAATTAAAATTAAGGCTTACCTGGCAAATCGCATAGGCGATCGACATTACATATATTGAGACAAATCTTTTGTATGCATAGTGTGTTCATGTTTATATGGATAATGCGCCGACATCATATAATTATACATACACCTGATCCCGCTACACAATGGCAATATGTAAACAGTACGGTAAATAATTACTCTTGCAACGTGTACTATGCCTGTTGATAGGATTTAGATATAAATAAATAAAATTAATTATAAAAATAATGGGGTTTTCTTTATCCTCAAACCAAAAACTGATTGTTTCGTCATTTCAAATGGTAGTGTCTACTACGCTGCGGTCGTCCAGAATGGTCCTTCCACTGACGCTATTTTATAATTGACGTATAATTTTTATTACATAATAACCACCTTCTGCTGCCCTAGTAGGTACTTTTACCGCCTCGGACCCATAACACCACCCAATGGCACCACCAGTAGTGTCAAGGGTATTATTCAATCCCTATGGCACCACCGGTAGAACACCGGTAAGAACATAGTGCAATTTTTTTCAAGTTAATTATTAATGAGATCTCCCTAGGACATGCGTTAGATAAACTCAGGTTTTAAAATGAAAAAAATGCACTCTCTTGCACTATTTATTCGATGGTTTCAATATATAACAGAATAGTACCTTTGTCACTACCGGTGGTGTCATGGGGATTGAATAATACCCTTGACACTACCGGTGGTGCCATGGGGATTGAATAATACCCTTGACACTACCGGTGATGCCATGGGTCCGAGGCGCTATTTACTTAGCAACTATAAGGCAGTAGAAGACATCATTTTATTGTATAGTATAAACTAGGATAAATTACAAATAATTTCATAGTGAGCTCCTAAGAGATGAGATTCTGCGACCCTAGTACTTTTATTTTTGCAAATATAGGGTAGGTCACAAATAATTTTATTTCATAGTTAAGCTCATATGATATTCTGCGACCCTAGTACTTTTTATTTATGCAAATATAGGGTAGGTCACAAATAATTTTATTTCATAGTAAGCTCATAAGAGATTCTGCGATCCTAGTACTTTTATTTTTGCAAATATAGGGTAGGTCACAAATAATTTTATTTCATAGTAAGCTCATAAGAGATTCTGCGATCCTAGTACTTTTATTTTTGCAAATATAAGGTAGGTCACAAATAATTTTGTTTTAAGCTCATAAGTAATTCTGCGACATTAGTACTTTTATTTTAGCAACTGTAGGGTAGGTCACAAATAATTTTATTTCATAGTAAGCTCTTAGAAGATTCTGCGACCCTAGTACTTTTTTTTGCAAATATAGGGTAGGTCACAAATAATTTTGTTTTAAGCTCATAAGTAATTCTGCGACGTTAGTACTTTTATTTTAGCAACTGTAGGGTAGGTCACAAATAATTTTATTTCATAGTAAGCTCTTAGAAGATTCTGCGACCCTAGTACTTTTATTTTAGCAACTGTAGGGTAGGTCACAAATAATTTTATTTCATAGTAAGCTCTTAGAAGATTCTGCGACCCTAGTACTTTTATTTTAGCACCTGTAGAGTAGGTCACAAATAATTTTATTTCATAGTAACTCCTAAGAGATTCTGCGATCCTAGTACTTTTATTTTCGCAAATATAAGTCACAAATAATTTTATTTCATAGTAAGCTCTTAGGAGATTCTGAGACCCTAGTAGTTTTTATTTTTGCAAATTTAGGGTAGGTCACAAATAATTTTATTTCATAGCAACCTGAAACAAAAATAAAACAATAATTTCAAAATAATTTATTTAAATAAATACAATAAAGTTCCAGTCTATTTATGATTACACAATATTCAATTAGAAGTATCAAGTTTGAAAATTTTTATTTGTAGTATTTACTTACATTGTCATTATACATTTATGTATCTTTGGTGTGCTATTCAAAAGTTAATTTAAGTACTGTTTAAAAGCGATGACTAATCAGATACTTACATAAATTGTCTACTGTATAATGTGAAACTTCACACGCTAATGGAGACCAGAACCTTTTGATCACTATCGATCCCACATTTAGAAATCCCTAGGTATTCTACAAATTCTATACTATTTTCAGGTCTTAAATTATATTCTGAAGAAATAGTCCGTGGTTTCGACAACAGTGAAGGGAAGCAGTTAAGAAATGAATAGGTCTGTTTTCGACGTCAACACAGTAATTAGGAACTAGCATAATTATCCCAAAAATATTAGTTCCATTTGTCCCATGGGACTACTGGGACGTAATCGTCTCAGTTGTGTTGTTGTGATGGGACAACTCAATGGAACTAGTGGAATAGACGCTAATTATCTCTTCTGCCTTACTTGGGAGTGTAAGTACTGGTTTTACAAATGTTTCATTGTCATACATTTTTAAGTAGTTATTATCGCCTGTAGCGGAGACTTTCTGAAGTTGCCGAAGTAGCTGATTCTAAAAAAGTGCTGTCACTCGTTCGGGAACTATTCTTTCTGCTGTCATCCATGACGTCATCGTACAAAGGAAGCTTAATTGTATTAACCCTACGTTCCTATCTACGCCCGCCTCTTGTCCAGCCGTTGTCAAGACCACGGCTCTGTGTTGGAGTTGTCGAATGCAAAGCTTAGTACATATTTCTGAAATGTACCTACAACATAAAACCTATGCCAATCATTCATCACTACGCTGAACTTGAATGTTCAATAGTAAGCTCAGGTAAAGTAGACTGATTTGATCAAAGGGAATTGGAACATCTGGCGACACAGAATCGCACTTTCCTGTGCTGATACTTTTCTGCCAGTGAGGAGAACGATCGACAGAATGAAACTTTTTCTCGTTCTAGTAAATGACGATTCTGAGTGACAGCACGTGATAGAATAGAAGCTTAAGAAAGTGACCTTACTGGACGAAACGCAATAGCAGGTATATACCTACGCTATATTCTATTACGAGAATGGATACTCCCTGAGACTGGGACCTTTCGGGGGAAAACAGTAGGCATTTCTCTGTGGTTCGGTGGTACTGTGTATGAACTACCACGCAGAGGTCGCGGGTTCGATTCCCGCTCAGTGCAAATATTTGTGTGCATGAACATGTCTATTTGCATTGGTCTGGGTGTTTCTAAGTAGGTATAATATGTATGTATTTACAAAAAAAAAGTATTTAAGTACATATGTATATCCGCATTCTAGAACCCATGACACAAGCATATAATATGCTTACTTTGGGTCTAAATGGCGATGGGTGTAGTTGTTGAAAAAAAAAAAATATATAACCATCGGCATGCTTCAGAATAACTAGACAAATGATGTTACAAACTTCAACAGTAATCAGAACTGGCATAGGTTTTAACAAAAAAAAAAAATGAATAAGTAATCCTAAAACATTATTTTGTGTTTATCCACATTTTATGTGCATTTACGTATATTTGTGATATAGCTTAAAATAAATACTTACCTATTAGGCGTACGGATAAATAATGGGATTAGAAATTTGACGACGTAGACATAAATTACAGTGATTTATGTCCGTCACCCTTTTAATTTTGAAACAGATATTAGGCAACACGTGTTATAGAGGCGTACCTATTTAATCCAATCGTTTTTTTTTGTGCCAAGTACCTACATATTGCTTAGCAGTTATTTTTGCATTTGCGCGACTGATGCCCAAATAGAATGACGTCCAAACATACGAATGTCCAAAAGCATGTCAAAGTGATAAAAATATTCAACCATAAAAATGTCCAATGGTAATATTGCCCAAATATAAAAATTACCAGAATTAATATAGTCCATATATAAAATATCCTGTAATAATATTGCCCAACACTAGAAATGTCGAATGTTATGCCAATGATAAAATTGTTTATTAATAAAAATGTACAAACACATGTCAAAATGATAAAATTGACCAATTTAACAAAATTCCAATGATAAACTTGTCCTAACTAAAAAAATACCTAATAAATATGGCCAAAAATACGAAATCCAAGAAAATTTAAATACGTTCATAACTTTAATTGTAAATACATTACAAAAACTTTAAATTTAAAGAATAACAGACAGAACGAATAATTTACTTCACCCGGATCAAACCACCTAAACATGTCTAGCTTTGAGCTGTGTTTGAATTAGCTAACTAAACTCACAAAACTGCGCGACAGAGTTGATATACTACCAATGTAGATTTGAGTCTATACTATTATTATGTATATTATACATTTGGCCATTTTTATGTGCCTGGACATTATTATAGCTGGTCATGTATGTGGTTGGTTATATCTACAGTTTGACATTTTTATGACTGGACGTTATTATAGTTGGCCATTTATTTAGTTCTGTATAAATATAGTTGGACATTTTTATGGCTAGACGATTTTATAGCTGGTCATATAAGTGGTCGGTTGTTTCTATAGTTGGACATTTTTATAGCTGGTCAAATTACAGATTGGACTATTTTACAGTGATGGGCGTTTTTCTTTTTAGACATAAGTCGTGCAAAGGTATTTTTGCAATGTTTGGTCTATTTTCGCCGACATATCGTACAATATAGATTTAATGCTTCTAAACCCATTATTTATCAGCTAACAATTCACATAAATTTGTGGAATGAATATCATATTATCTAAACTTCAAAGAACAGACACCCTGTAATACACCTTTAAAGCCATTTTTGAGTAGCTATCTTCTTTATGTTTACAAGAAAATAATAGGTACCTACTAATTATTATTATAACATTGATTCTAAATATATATATATACTTAAGCAATCAGCCAGTATGTCGTATAATTTGTTTCCACACCATTTTATCTCTGCCTTTCTAAAATAATACACAACCAGATTCAAAAAGTGTAAAGTCACCTTTAATTTTAGCTACGCCTTAACCCTTTTATGGACACTACTTTAAACACAATAGATTCTGATGTTTTACTGTTAAATTAAATTTGTGACAATTACCTACAGTTTCTGAAAGGCTGATCAACGAGAAATTAACTAACCACCTGTTAAATCTCATGTGAAGAACCTAAAAACATGCTAACAGCATGGATATTTAGTTTAATTTGATCTAATTAGTTATTGATTAAATCAAATTAAACTAATTAATGTTAATTTTGTTAATCTTACAAATGGAATTGAGAAACATGTACTTATTCAATTCAATAAAAAAGCCCTTAATTTTGTGCCGTTTGTGTTAAGGCATAGTAAGTTATTGTCACTAGCCTAAATACGTCGTGCTCGAAACATCGTCTAAACTTATAGTGGGAATGGTTTGATTAGGTAATGACAAGTTTTAAAATCACATGTAGGAATTTAAAAAGGCCCGATATAATTATAGCATATACGACGAGAATCAGCATAAAGTATGTGGACTAATTAAAACGATGTAACCAGTTTATTAGAACGCAGTAATAATCCTTTATACGAAAAGGCAGCTTTTTGTCGAGTTTAATATTAAAAAGTAATAGTTATACGCATCTTTTGTTAAAACTAATCTACTGTGATGTTAACTCTATTTATTTGAAGTTTTTAAACTACGTTTATTTTAACTTCCGTGTGAAAAAGCGTAGCTAAAATTAATCAAGAAAGCAGTTTAAAAATATTGACTAAAATGTGTAGTCAATGGAATACAATTAAAATACAAATGAGTATTACTATATCGAGTAGTACTTACAGTTATAATGCGCGTGCCTAATTTATTAAATGCTAATAACTATTAGGTACTTAAAATACCTTCTTAGGTATAAGGCGTTATTGTCAAATTATTTAATGGATATTCATATTACTAAAAAATAATAATATCCAGCTATTTAGCAACGTTTATAATATAAATATATACGGTGTGTACATTTATTATTTTTATTATAGCGAGTTAATTATGGGTGAGAGTGACTATCCCCCAGTTTCTAAAGGCTGATCAATGAAAAATTAACTAATCACCTGTTAAATCTGATGTGAAGCTATGTGAAGTACCTAAAAGCATGCTAAAAGTATGGATAACCAGTTTAATTTGATCTAATTAGTTACTAACTAGATCAAATTACTAATTATTCATGCTTTTAGCAACCTAATTGGTACTCCACATGAAATTTAACAAAAAAAACTAAAAAATAAAAACTAACTAACTAACTACCTTTATAAAACTATTGACACCGTAAAATGACCATAAACATCATTAAATATGTCAAAAGAGAACAGCTTTCTGCTGTAATACAGTTACAGAAAAAAACAAATTGAAAGAGGCTTAAAACGAAAAATATTCTCGGCAATGTCTATCTTATGTTGATTACTACAAGGTTTAAAATGCCGAATTCGCCTTTCATTTTATAACACATTTACATTGAGAGTACGATTTGTTACGATAATTCCTAAATACAAAGGCCAGTTAAATTTAAGTAGACTTGATATCCAGTTTCTGAAAGGCTGATCAACACAAAAATTAACTTAACAATCCTAAGTCAAGTGCCAATTGATTTCATCGGTTCATTCGGTTTGATTTTTTTTTTTTATATATATATATTACAGCCTACCAAAGTTACTCCACCCCGCCTGATGGTAAGCAGTCAGTGGAATCCAGAAGTGGCGGCCACTATACTAAAAGCCATCGTCTTAAACTGCTGGTATGAGGGAGGTGAGGAAAGAGGAAAGGGGGGAAATTGGGCATCCGGCGCTCTCACTCACCGAACGAAACGCAGTAGTACGGATACTATTATTCTTAAGTCGATCTTCTATAAGAGGGTAGTACTTCCCCGGACGATCCGGCCCATTCATGCTGAAATCAGCGTGGATCTACTACTGTATAAAGTTTGGTTTGTTTTCATACAAACCTAATGTCAAATCAATAATCATAGATTAGTTAATTTTGCACTGATTAACGTTTCAGAAACTCGAATTGATTTAACAGCCATGTTAAATTAACAGTCGTGTTAGTTGAACAATGATTTGACAGGCCTTTCAGAAACTGGGTGTTACTCCCAGTTTCTGAAAGGCTGATCAACGAAAAATTAATCAAAAACTAATTACCTGTTAAATGTCATGTGAGTACTTCACATGACATTTAAATGCTAAAAGCATGGATAATTAGTTTCATTTGATACCCAATTGGCACTTCATATGATATTTAACAGATGATTAGTTAATTACTCGTTGATCAGCTTTTCAGAAACTGGGGGTTAAAGTTAAATGACATTTCAGTATTTGGAAGTTGATGTCAATTAAAATTTAAGTCCGTTTGTGCAAAACTTGTCAAAAATACCTATTCAGTGTAACTATAACTTCACTAAAATACAAATTATTACGTACAGTTAAAATTCAATATATTCTACGAGACTTTCATGCCAGTGTCGAGTTGCAGAAGTTGTTTCATCAGCTCGTAGGTCGAGAACGAGGTGGCTACCATCGGTATCGCTCGGATGTAGTTGATGCTCATACCTCGGTACAAACCCTTCACTATACCATTGTCACGGTATATAAGCGTTAATGTCCTCACCATGCCGGTACTGTGGATATTAAAATGACGTTTTAATTGAGGGTTTTCTTTTTTTTACAGACACAGAGACCAGTTACTCTTTTTTTTATAATTTGATAACTAGCAGTAAGTACTTAATAATATATATACATATATTAATCTATGTTTAAACAGAAGTACCTAACAAAAGTGTCGCATAACCTCTTGAAACAAATATTTGTAAAACATATCAATATTTATGTAGTGGAAAACGGCGCTAAAGTTAACACGTCTTTCTTAATTTATTAGCTACGGCGCGTAAAATATGTTTAGTTGTATTCCTCGGGAACCAGACCGATTTTCGGAATAAAAAACCTATGTCCGTCTCTGGCACCAAATCATACCAATTTTCATGGAAATCGGTTCAGCCGTAAGGCGCTGAGTGGTAACAAACACACACACAAATACATACAAACTTTCGCATTTATAATATTAATAGGATGAACAGTAGAATATAAATATAGTTAATTTAAAAATAGTACAGGCAAAAATTATATAAAGTCCGAATAGGGATAGACCCATAATTTAGTAGATACATTACAATAGTCGGTTTCTATAAATTTAACACATCGGTCCATCTAGAAAATACTTAGAATAAAAATATACAAAATATATTACAACCAACCTCCTGTATCGTTGCCAACACCATGTGAGTTACCATGCAAAGAGAAACATAGCTGTATTAGGATAGCAAAGTATTAATTATTTACTAGCTCTAACCGCAATCTGCTCTGCCAGGTAGGCTGCTGGCCTGGTAGGCCATAGTGTGGTGTTAAATAGCCTTAAATGTATAAATTTAATACGACTGGTAATTTCAGAGATTACAGCGTACAAACAAACTTAAGCTTTATTAGTATTGATTAAAGATACAAGGCTATAGTGGACCTAAATGTAGAATTTTTAATTAATTATATTTTATATGTTATATTTGTATAAAACATGTGCTTCATTAATCCACAGAGCTTTATCAGTTTAGTACAAATTTTAGCATGCTAAGTGACATTTGTGCTAACAAAAGTTGGAAAGAATTAGGCTAGGTGCTTAATGCTCTTTACATAGATATAATTAAAAAATTGGACATAAGCAGTGATGAGTAAAGGTAAATATATAGTGGTCTTATATAAAGTTAGTCAAGTTCATAATATATTTAAAACAAGGCAGTTAGATTTTTTTTTGATTCACAAGATTGATTGAATATCATCTTTATTTCAGCCAAATAAAGTTTACTGTAAGACACCACATTTACATGAATATGTCCTAAATTGAGCTCACAATTATAAAGGCGCATTTACATTGGTCATTAGCGCCCGCATGCGAGGTGCGAGATTTCTGTAACGCATGCCTTAGGGCCCGCATGCGGGGAACCGTTTACATCGGTCGGTCGGTTTGTCCGTTTTCAGTGGTTGTTAGCTTTGAGAGAATGACATAAGCTGACGTCCAAAGCATGCTTGATACTGACTGAGTTAACGACCAATGAATTACGTTGGTCGTTACCCTGCATGCGGGGAGCCCCGCACACGGCCTAACGACTGAGTAAACAACCAATGTAAATGCGCCTTAAAGGGTAAAAAAATGCGGGGAACGTTAAAGCTGCGCTGTAATTGGTTATTTAAAAGAATTCAGTCATATCTCTCTCAAAATCTTTTTGATTTATTACGGGTATTCTGTGACTATTAAATGTATTATAAAGTACCTATATTGGTTGTATGAAATCGCACGTGTAAAGAATGTTAATAGCTATATAACAACAAGACTAGCGCTACAAAACTGCAAACCGCAAAATTCTTTTCGGGACAATCCCATTCACATGCCTATCACTGTAACTCCTATAAGCCAAGACTAACAGTAAAAAACCCTTACGAACACCGAGCTTTGACATTTAGGAGTCCCGGGGACTGCTAAACCTACTATCATGGACCCTACAATGAATTCTTGGCCTTGAAATAACCATACACAGCGCAGCTTTTACGTTCCGCGCATTTTGCTCTTGTCCCTAATTTTTGTTCTTCTTTCAAAATAAATAAATGTTACTTAAGGTTACGCTATGGGTATACCTGTATTTAGTTGTGGACGTAGATCGGCTTATGCGTAAAGAGAATAGACATATTATTATAACAATACATTAAAATAATGACAACATACCCAAACTTAGCAGTTAGCGGGTCCATGCACGCTAATTGCATTCGTCTGCGAGTGACGTCGAGCGGGTAGGACACTGATTGTGCGACTGCGCCCGCTAAACCGCCGCATACGAGCTTACCTGGCACCGTTAGCACGAGACCTCCTAAAAATCAATTTTTATTTAAATAAATACAAAGCTTTACGCCTGTATGCGTAAAAGGGTAGATAGGTTTGTAACACGTTTTGTCAGTTAGGTATGTTGGTCAATAGTCCCTAAGCTGCTGCCATTTCTTTTATACATATAAGGCTACCAAAGTGACTCAACTCTGCCTGATGGTAAGCAGTCAGTGAAAACCAAAAGTGGTGGACACCATTCCAAAAGTCAACGTTTCATACTGCTTGCATAGTGGCCTTCACTATAGCGGCTTTATGGGATACTTTTTCGGGACAGCTTACTCACCAGTATTCCTTTCGCACTTTCTGCAGAGTTTAGTAGGCATGTACTTCATACAAAAGAATTTAAGCGATTCGAAGCAGTAGAACGAGAAGCCTGCGTATGGGACCATGCCACACATGGTGGGTACGAAGCCACGGTATAACGCGCGGATACCACCCTCCTGGAAACACATACTTCCTTATTAAGTAACAGTTAAACAATATTTAATATCACCATTCGGTTGTGGCTGATTATAAAATGAGTTCGATATGACAAAACATAAACCCAACTTCTTTACTTCATCAGCCTGAGGTTCACTGTAGGGCATAGGCCTCATGTAAATGGACGGAATGGCCACAATTAATAAGCTTAGTAGGCGGGTTTGTGACCGCAGCGAAATGTCCTCAAGTACGCAGGTAACGACTAAATATCACCACCCCGATATCACTAATTCCACTTCATTCTCCACTTTTTAGCAACTATGACAAACTATGTTTTTTCATGTTTATCAGAGGATGTTGTCTTTTATGGTAATTCTTGGATCTCTCGATTCTTCTTTACTTTAGCAGTCTAAATCATGTTATTTTACCTTGATGATGAGTATATTAAAGTACTTACAGTGCGGAACATGGTGACCGCTGCATGAGCGATGCCAGTGTATCGGTGTTCGCCGGTGATTTGGAAGGCGAGTCGCGCTCGTATCGTGTCCAGCGGATACGTGAGCGTCACCGCCGTCAACCCGGCCGCGGCGCCAGCGATGAACTTGTCTCCATGCTGCACCACTGGTATGTGGACTTTACTTAGATACTGAAATAATTTAATAATGGAATATATAGGTAAATATATTTTGCTGACATTTTTTGCACTCATCAATAGTTATCGATCAATGATAGATTGAAGCCTAGTGATCTCTGATATAGGTAAATTGAACAAAAACATAGCATCATATCTTTTTCCTTGAAGGAGTAAGTAAGGTGTAGGTGTGTAACATCCACGGTGCGGCTCTTATGTTAAATCCCATGTAACCTGAAGAAGGAAGAGAGCTGCCATTAATCCGGTACAAAACCAGACTAATACTGAATTTTTTATAGAAAATCCTATAACGCTTTACCAGACCCGGGGATCCCATAGTATCATTGTATCAGGGAGACAGTCCTCGATCTAATATTAATGTCCAGCATTTGCTATTGGCTAATAGCACGAATCTTGGAATAACGTAGAAGAAATCGCATTAGTTTCTATCCTATTTGTGCTAAAAATATTTAAAGTGGCATGTTCCAGATAACAGTTTCTACTGATAACTGTTGAACGACGTGTGTTGTTGCAAATATAGTTCTAAGATAGATTTGTACAATGATCAATTTTCAACAGTGTCCTTATTATAGAACTCGCTTCCCGCGGCGCGGTTTCACCCGCGTCTTTGCTGATTGCTCTGCTTCCGTCGCCAGTAGCATGATGTTACCTATAATCTTCCTTGAAAACTGGGCTATCATACGCAAAAAAAAAACTATAATAGTCTTTTGACTTAAACAACATCATGAACACAAGATGTCAGCCAATTTGTTGGCAAGAGTAGAAGTAAGAAGAACTGACAGACTATCTCATAACATTATTTTGTTAGGAAATCAACTTGCTTATTAATCCAAAGAATGTCTATTTCCCCAACAGTACCTAAGCTGAATATAGGCCTCTTGATTATGTGTTAAATTCCTGAGCCTTCCAGACTATTAGTCGTCGTGCGGAATATTTATCAGGTGTGTACCTGATAAATATTCCGCACGACGACCAATAGTGTACATACGGTAACGACGACGATATTTTACGACGTATTTACTTTACCGGCCATGTTATACATAAGCACACATACACACCCTAAACTAATATAATAAGCTGAAGAGTTTGTTAAAAATTCTTTTTTAGTATTTGACAGCCTAATTCTTGAATAAGGCTAGTAACATCACGCTGGGAGCCACGATAGCGGAGCACTATTGAAAGACGTATATTAACGCCAGTGAAACTGCGCTGCGGACAGCTAGTCCTAAATAATATTAATAATGAGTCTATTTAGTATTCATTCGGACTAAAATTAGTTATGGACTTTCTCTCAATTAAAGAATGACGTAAAATATTATTAGTTTTGCTATTCTGAACTTTGTGATCACGAACTTATGGCACAGAATGCCGGAATAGCGTATGGTATTACCACGTATGCCTCAAGGTTAGAAAATATATTATGTTGATTTACACTGAGATAATTTAGGTAATTTTTTTGTCCGTTCATTCAAGCTAGTTTTTGGACTCTGGTTTTTCATCTTTGTTAGTCTCGATTTTTAGTGCTCTGATAATTGTTGTAATTAGTTCAGTTAATCGTTGTGCTTATCGGTTGAAACTTGTCAAAATCAACTAATGAGAGATCAATGATCGACCATTCTGACACTATTTTGATAGCAAACTTAGGTTCCTGGTGTAATGCCTTGCCCGTAATATTAAAATGTGCGTTTATTTGTCCAAAAAAATACCTAATAAGTATGTTTATTTGTCCGAAATAATGTTAAATTACGTGAAAGACAATGTTTTGACGACTGATATCACCGTGACCTTCTTGACCTGTGTTTTTCAGACGTTTTTACGAAATCAATGACATAGATAGAATAAGTAAATTTTGAACACAGCAAACTTCCGTGCGAAACCGTATATAGGTAGGTTAACTCAAACTGTTTGCTAACGGAGGTAAGCTTGTTTACATATGAATGTAAACTCGTGGTTTAAATTGACCAAGTTTTTAAATTTTAGTTTGAATCTTGTTAAGATTTTTTTTGTAAAAAAGTAAGTATACACTGACGACGTGAACTGAAGTGTCAATGAGCAGGACATATTAAAGCTCGCAGAACTGATGGCCGAGGGAAAGAGAGGTTCTAGAGTGGCGACCACGAGCCAGAAGTCGCAGCGTGGTCAGACCCCTGGTAAGATGGCTTGATGGATCGCCCTGGATGTGGGCGGCTCACAACCAGCCAAGGTGGCGAAAATTGGGGAAGGCCTATGTTACAAATCTCCTAATTTTGCTAAATCTCACACAAAATGTTACAAACTTTTCTTCACGCTAGCACATCAAAATATCAAAGTTAGAGCGGGTGTAATATAATAATATAATTTTTAATATCAATATCAACCGTCACATTACTCGCAAAATTGCGGATATTGAATTAATTTACCGCTTATTTATTTTGTTTATCAAATCTATCACTGTTATAATAATCTGTAATGTCAATATTTAAATCGATATGAGGACAGATAATGTACCTACTTATCGTAATACAGTTATCTTCTATAACTCTCGTAATAGGTCTTAATTTTAGAAATAATGTTTTTTTTTACAGGACAACTCCATACGCCCATTACTGTATCTCCTGTAAGTCAGGATTAACAGTGAAGAACCCATACGAAAACCGAGCTGCTACACCTATAACTGTCTTGACCTCTGCAACCAATTTATGCTGAAACCAGCGTGTATCTTACGGTAATAAATCCACGCTGGTTTCAGCATAAATGGGCCGGATCGATCGGAGAAGTACTACCCTCTCATAGAAGATCGACGTAAGAATAGTAGTATCCGTACTATTGCGTTTTGTTCGGTGAGTGAGAGTGCTGGGCGGCGACCTAAATTCTACCCTTTCTTTTTTCCTCACTGCCCTCAATCTCTTCATACCTTCCCCCACTCTCTTCAAGCAGGCAGCGGCTTTGCAGAGTCCCATTGGTATATAGCAGGTATCATTGCTCCTGCAATGCCAGGGACTCTGCAAACTCGAGTCGTCCATGAGCGACAGTTACCAGTTACCATCACGTTGGCTGTTTGCTCGTCTGCCACTGTCGGCAATAAAAAAAATTGTGGAAAAATATCATCTATTATCATCACACTTGAATACTTGGCAAAAGATAATAATCTTGTTAGTTGTTTTTCCAAGTTTCATAATACAATTTTATGTTGAAATAAAATTATTGTAATTAATCAGCTTTTACACACGTTTTAAAAATTAAAAATACATTTATTTCGCCGAAGGCCTCATGAAAATCACAAAGATACGAGCTCATTAAATACAAATAAGTAATAGAATAAAATAGTAATAATATAGTCGAAATGACCCTGTGGATAAGGCACCCGATTCGTAAACACGAGGTAGTGGGTTCGAATCCGGGCAAGTACCAATGTGATTTTTCAAATTATATGTATTTTCTAAAATTATCTTGGACATTTCTGACTGACGGTGACGGAAAACATCGTGAGGAAACCTGGACTTAAAAGTCTGAAATTGCCAATCCGCCTTGAGCAAGCGAGTTGATTAATGCTCATTCCTTCTCTATATGAGAAGAGGCCTTTGGCCTGCAGTGGAACAGTAAAACAGGCTGGTATTATTATAAGTAAAAGAATATTATAAAAAATCATGTTGCAAAATAAAACATATCTATTGCTCTGCAAGACTCTACCGACATGATAACCGTATACACCGTAAAACCCCAAAAGGTGAAAGATATGGGTAAACCGAAACTCGAAACCTACTTCGCTACTTCATTTATAAAGCTGAAATTTTGCAGGCAGTCATATATCTAGTTTATTGATAGGAGATGAAGATGACAGTTAGAACGACGTATACCAAGAGGTCCACTTGCGGACAAAGAGCCCACCAACAAGTAACAAGACAGTTGGAGGTTAGGTAATAAAGCGCTATAAATACTTTATATTAAGAGGTTTTATTGCTTGATAACCGAGGAAGGCATTTACCGTTGTTTCCGCCTCGACGCAGTGTGGGTCAGTAGGCACTTTACCAATATGGCAAAGGCCGCACCTTCCTCTACTCTCTCTTTCATAAGGTCATCGTACATTTAAGTTATCGGAAAGTTGTTTGATTTTTTGTATTAGTCGTGTGAGCTACTGATTGTAGAGAGATTCTTAAAAAAAACCCACAAATATCGTGAAGGCAATAGTGAAAGACAAAAGTCTTTCACTATTGCCTTCACGATATTTTTAAATTGATTGTAGGTTTCTTAAGTTAAGCACATGTTATGTTAAGCACTATGATCTATTATAAAGCACGCTTACTTATTCTACACTTAAAGACTCTCATGTTAAACTCATTAGGAAACTAACTGATTAGAAACCATCTCGTTTGGTAAATTACATTTCCCCAGCTTCAAAACTGTACGGCCATGATGGAAAGCAAATTGTCATCATTTAATTTACTAGGAAGTAAGAGATTTACAATTTTTGTCAATAATTACCCTTTGGAAATACAACCAATTTTATTACTTATTTTAAGCAAAGTTTAAAGGTGGTGACATTACTTTATAAATAAAACAAGTTTATGCAGCTCTCGATGACCTCTGTACTACTTTTTGTCTGACAGGAGGGTCATAGTACATCGCAGAAATTCGCAATAGAGGCCACAGAGGCAATCAATATCAATTCGCATATCGAATCCGCAGTCTAGAACCAAATGGGTTCTCACTGGTCTATAACATATTGCATACTTTGGGGCTCGATAGTTCAATGTACTTCCATGTATTTATACTACTAGTGCTTATACTATAAAAGTTTTCATCAAAGACGACTTTGTAACTGACGATTTGACAGTCATCATTTGTTTGACTAAATTATGGATTGGTGCTGTCGTCAATTCCTAGTTCCTCGGAAAAGATCCAAAGTGTCGAACCATTTCCCTTTTGATCGAGTTACCTTAAACGCAAGATTCCAAGGAAGGAAAGAAGAAAGAAAGAAAGAAAAAACATTTATTCAAGACAGGCACAAGGTTTATAAATTGACATAAAAATAGCAGAATGTAGGTAGTGTGCCAGCCTGAAAGGGTGCCATCTCAACTTTATGCTGCGCATCTCATATGAGGTCCGCAGCGTTGATATTCTGATGGCACCCAAGGCGTTATTAATTAGTTATATTAATATCAGCCCGTTATTGTTCACTTTATTTATTAGTTATTTTTTTAATTTCTGAACTAAATAGATAGCTATACTACCTATACAGTCGCTGTTTTTTTTGTGTGATTTCTCGCACTACTAAAACTCGCAACGGATTTTAATACGGTTTTCATTATTATTTCAGATATGTATAATACAACATCTATTAGATGTATTATATTCGTGCGAAATAGTAGCGTATCGCTAGTTATGTCTAAACTAACAAAATAAATCGAAACTTAAAAAGTGATACAAATAGTAAGTAACGGGTTTAATGAACAGGTAGAGGTCACAACGCAACGTCACATCAGAATACAATTAACTTTACACACGAGCGGCATGTTGGCAGAGGTACCTAACTACAGCTGTCGACACGGGTTGGCGGCAGCTGTTTACACGTCGAGAGCTGCCGCTGATTGACGTCGACCCGTGTCGACGGCTGCTGTTGATTCGTGTCAATTCCAATTCTTGAGGTAGGTTAATAGGCTATACGTAACATCACGCTACGAGGGGTGTCGAGCACCAGAAGCAGTGCAGTAACCAAAGATGTACGCGGACGAAACCGTGCTGCGAACAGCTAGTTATAATAGGGTTGCCATCTCTAAAATTTGGCAACCAGGACAAAACGTGTGAAAACTCCGTATGTTAGGATTCGTTACCCGTGGTACTACCAGTAGTAACACATTTTTTTTGCCCGTGTTACAACTCACTGCTATAATAGTAACACGGGTAAATTTTTATTTTCTATAATACCACTAACCGTTATATTTGTTGAAACTTCTCGTTTTTCCCAAAATCATTGACATTTATGACCTAATATTAAGAAGAAAATATAATAATTTATTGAGTTAATAGCTTATAGTACCTACTGCTTAAAATACTATATAGTTCTTATAATAAACGTAGGTATTAAAAATGAAGGTCCTACTTATAATTTTTCAGTGATTGATTCAACACCTTCATAAAATAAATGAGTAAGTAAATGCTAACTCAAAAAAAAACTAAGTATCTAATTTAAGAACCTACTTACTGTCAAATATAAAAAATTAAAATGAAAGTGAGTTTATGCAATTATTAAGTCTTCATTGTTAAAAACATCTTTTTCGTGGGGACTTTTAACCTTATAACCTTCTAACGTCAGTGGGGAGCCCAAATATCAAGTTGACGATATACTATGTAGAAACATTTTGCTTTGTCATTATTATGAACTAGCCTTCCGCGGCGCGGTTTCATCTGTGTTAAGTTACATCTTTGGTTACTGCTTCGCTCCCGTCGCCAATAGCGCGATGCTATATAGCCTATAACCTTCCTTAAGAACTGGGCTTTCAAACGCAAATTATTATTAAAATCCGACTGGTAGTGCCAGCGATTAGCGCGTTTAAACAAACTATTAAACAAACGAACAAACTCTTCTGCTTTATATTATTATGCTTATAATTTATATAGATTAGCTAACTTATTTTTAAAACCGCAGTATTTTAGCTGAGTCACTTTGTAAATAAAATTAAGTAGTTTAACTTTTAACCCACAAAAGAATGTATTGTTGTTGTTTCATTTCTTGAATAAAAAGAGAGAGCTTAATTTCGCGCTAGTTTTTCTTAAGATTGTATCTTAATCATCAAACTTTATTTCAGGAAAAATAACTATGATTTTCTTCTGGTCAATTCGACGTTCATTCAAATGATCTGAATGAGTTTGACTTCTGACTTTTAAGGTTATTATTGACAATAGTAAGTTTCAAAATCTGTCGTGAGACACGCGCATCGCTGCGTGTGCCAGTTAACGGTCGCTGGCGTATCGGGACCGAACACCGGTTTGGATTAAAGCGAAGCTGATGGTACACTATGTATGAAGAATCTACTTTGATCAGCATGAATTCTGTAATGGTGATGCGTTATACTTTGCGACTAAAGAAATTATGTAGCAATTATTTATTAAGCTTATCACTATCTCAGTCATGACGTCATATAAAAATCTGTGTACCTATCCTACCAAAATAATTCGGGTAATGGGTACGACACGGCCAACGGAAAAAGGTCCATTCCATTAGTCCACAGATAACTCTCTAACTAATATACGCCGCATACAGGGGACGTTTATGAACTCACTACAGACACTACGATTGCATTTCACTGCATTCGAATGTTTGATCGTGAAATAGCTAATTACAACGCAGTTTTTACGTGCCGCGCATCCCACTCCTGCCTTTAATTTTTGTGAGCTTGTTTCAGAGCAAATTAATAAATTAATGCGCTATATATAAAGAGGTAATCTATAATATTAGCCTACCAAAATACTTCAGGGAATTACTGAAAATTGTCGAATAATAAATTAATAACTTGATGTAATAAAACCTCCGGTATTGGCTCAATCTCTGTACTGAACTATAGAACCATTTCCAGAAGCGTGAGTTAACAGTGGCAGTGGCAGTAGTATACTGCCACAAATTGCCTTGAACTTGGTCGCTTGAGTGTGCACCAGAAATAACTGACTATTCATGACCTTGTAAATATAAGTCGTCTTGGCACAACAATTTAAACCCTTAGACAAATTTAAACAAATTGTCAAAAAACATTTAATACTTAAGGGTTACTACACTGTTAATGAGTATCTGAACGATAAAAGTCATGGGATGCTCGCTTGACGAAGGAGTAAATTAATTTTACTCTTAATTTTAATGACATTATACTTTAAAGGACATATTTTTGTTAATTATTGTATGAATGACATTTTTTATGATTATTATGAATGACATGCTTTAACAAATAATTTTTTGACATTAATTTATTGATGCATTTTGACATAATTTATAAAATGATTTTTTTTTTTTTTTGTATTAATTATAAATGACATGATGCCCGAGCCATATTTGAACAGTTAAGTACACATTTTGTATTGTTTTGTTAAAATTGTATACTTAGTATTGTTAAATTTTTTTACATTGTGATTTGTGAAATAGAGGTACATTGTGAACTCCTGTGGTAAATTAAGTTCATCTTACTTTATACTTATACCAAAAATTAACAGTTTATATAATATCTACATAGAAACATTTATCACAGTTCACATGTTGCCTTTACCTTTTGTAGCAATATGCAAATTGAGGCAACCTGTAAAGCACACATTTTACTTTTTAATTTTCTTTACAACATAGAAAGCTGTAAGTAATTAAGTATCTATAAAGTTAAGTGTATTGCCTGCGTCACTTTGCATGCTACTTGAAACTGTAACTTACAAAAATTGTAATAACCTGGCGATTAAAAAGAGTGGCCTGAGTTTCTTGCCAGTTCTTCTCATGGCTCTACTTCGTCAGCGAACTGGCTGTAGGTTAATTTGCTGACATTTTGTAAACTTTGACGTTCATAAGTGTTAATTTAATTAACTTAAATGAATAAACATATATTTCATTTCATTTCATTTCATTTCATTTAAAATGGTGAAAGTTTATCTCAAAAGACATTATATTTTGACTATTTTGGCCTAAATAACTATAATATAGTTATATAAATAACTGATGCGTTTCATCATCATCATACTAGCCCGTTATTATTTCACTACAGGAAAAGGCCTCTTCTCTTACAGAGAAGGTACGAGCAATAATCGCCATGCTTGCTCAAGGCAATTGTAGTTTTTTTCATGATGCCTTTGGAAGCCTGTTGTTCTAAATAGGCGTAAGGTTTAACGAAAATGAATATTCATTTAAAGTTTTAGACTAGGATAACCAAATGTGGCGAAATTATTTGACAGAATTGTGCTTGTAACTATCTGCGCTGTGAATTTTAATCAGGCATTATGAATTTCTACACACCAGCGCAGGCAAAGAATCTGCTGACAGATATTGCTGATAACACATGGGTAAATTTCGAAAAAAAAAAGTCTAAAGTAAAACAATTTTAAAGTAAAAGTACAATACCTACAAAACAAAATGCAGATTGTACAATATGTCATTGTATCTACTCTGGTTTCGTCAGCAACGAAGACAATAGTGTTAGGCCATGAGCATCACAATAAACTCCATTATGCGAAACGAAAAAGCCATATAGTATATAGGCTGTAGTAGGTTCTTTCAAACACTTCAATTTATTTAAAGAAACTTCAAATTATATGTACTATGCGCCATAGTCAACTACATTGGGGCCGGGTTTATCATATAACCAGTTGCTACAGAATATAATCATTGCATCTGCATGGAGTGATTATCACTATACATTTAAATTATTTAGTGATATAAATAGTAGGAGTTAAGGCTTCTAAGGTTTCTGATCAATATTACGTTTGTTGCAGAAGTTCGCATGTTAGGCGGCACTAAATAATGCCTGAAATGCTCTCCGAAGCACAACTGATCCTACAGATCGATCGTAACAAGTTCCCTTGATTCGGGGAACTATCGATCTCCGTGGATGTTAGTTACATAATTATATCAACGTATCTGGCTCCTTATTTGCAAAAATAATGGCATACTACCATTTGTTAAACAAACAAATTAATTGTCCGACTGTCGTTGAAGTCCAAAATTTTGTACACGACAAGGATGCCCGAAATTCGGTCGGGAATCGAAAATGAAATTAAAGGAGATCAAGTCTTAAAAGATTATTTCATTATGTTACGTATTTAGACTAAATTCTGAGAACCTATATTTAATTTTTGTACATTGCATCCGGAAGTCTGATTAATTACAGACTGTATTTAGTGTACCAGAATAGCATAGGTCAATTTAAGGTGAACGATTTAAGATTTATATAGCGTAGTTATGTAATATTTGCATCGCCTTGGCAACGCTGCCATCTAGACTTAGTAAAGACTAATTAATTTTATTGAAACATTTTAGTATTTTACTAGCGACCTGCTCTGGCTTTGCCCGAAGGTACTAATATTTTTTTACCATACAATTACATTATAGGTACTTATCTTTAAAATTCCACCAAAAACATTTACTTACATGTAAAATGTTGCCAAGATGAGACCATATGGCTCACACTGTCTAAAAGTTATCAGATCATAAGTAGAGTCAAGCTTGCCAGCCATTGGAAATAATAACTCAACACTCCCAAGTCTTATGGCCACTTCACAAAGTCTACATCTTGGCTTATTTGCATTTCGTAAACTCCTTGAATCGGTTAATCCAAAACAAGCATAGATCTAAGGACCTAAAATATCGACATTGTGACTATAGTAAACTGTGGTTAACATTACATTTTCACTTACCATTTTATATATTTCGAAGCTTGTAAACTGTGTGGCGGCATAGGGGAATATTCGGACCATCTGAGCACCATTCCCTTTGTATAAGGCAATGACGGATTCGTTCTTCACTATGGCCCCTAACCCTCCTATCACTCCGTGGTGTTTGTAATGTGATGATTGAGCTTGCAATAAAATCTTCATACGATCTAGTGGAGCCACCGTTGTCTTGGCACACATGCCCGCTACACCTGTAAAATAAATATTATACTACTAAATATATTAGCTTCACCCGAGATGCGTTGCAATGCCAAGTAATTGATAAACATTTTATTGGACTAGAAACCGTCCTGGACATCCACAGAACACCCTACCAAAGTTTCGTCACAATCCGATTAATGGTTTTGGAATGCATAGAGGACAAACATACAAACATTGAGTTTTAGGGTTCCGTACCCAAAGGGAAATGAACAAACATGATCCTATTAATAAGGCTTCGCTGTCCATCTGTCTGTCCCTCTGTCACCAGATTATATCTCATGAATCATGATAGTCAAACAGTTGAGCCAAATGCAAGCAATAAATAATAGACAAAATAACATATTTATTTGCTTTTTATTATCTTTTTTATTTGAAAGCCTCATGTTGTAAGAGTGCTAACCTATTACCTATTATGAAAATAAAAATAAAAATATATTTATTCATATAGCGTAATTAAATTACCACTTAAGAATGTTAAAAGTTACAAAATATCAGCCAATTAACCTACAGCCAGTTCACTGACGTAGGGTAGGGCATGAGAAGAACTGAAGGAGTTATATTCCCTTTCTTCCTTTCCTAATGGCTTGTAGTAGAAGACCTCCAATTGTACTTAAATAATCCAATTGTGTATAAATAATGCAAAAAAAAATGGTGTACAATAGTTTTCTATTCATTTTACAATTTTTTACTGTCCATTTACAAATAGGAAGATACTGCTTGTAGGGATAAGCTTGCCAATTGTATATTCTAACTAAGAGTATAACTATAGCAAAAAAGAGTGTACAATGAAATTTCTATTTTCTTTCTGTGACTAATATCTTTAGTTGTGTTCTACTATACCCATATACTTAAGAAGTTAGAACTGGCAAACAAATTGTATAAAAAAAATTTATTACAATACATCTAGTAGGTATTTTAACTAATATGAAATGATTCATATATTTGTTATCTATTTGCCAGATATCTTACCATCATAACATTTAGAACATTTGGTATCATCCTTTTACCTGAAAGATGTCCATAACTGGGCATAAACACTAAGCAGGAGATGCCGCATATGGTCTAAACCACTCCTTAGCTACTGGTCTATTATTAAACTATTTAAATATTATAGTAGACTTACCTCCAGCCAGCAAGCTCTTCAGTATAAAATGAAGATCATTCTTTTCTTCCATTTTCAATGCCATGTCCACAATACTATTTTACATTCACAGATAATCAAACAACAATTTATTTAGTTCAGTGGGATACTAGATATTTGCATTAATATGAAATTCTAATTACTATAAATTCAACAGTTCACATCATTACGCTTTCGAATGTCGTACAAATTTATTCAACACAAACGGATAGTACACATAACTTGTAGATTGCCCACACGACATCTGTACTTTCACCGCTATTAGAAAACTTTTTCACACAGCCGCGGACAGTGGACGACGAGTCGACCGCACGCCTTCACGCAAAGAGCTACACTCTTGCAATCCAACATAGATTAGCACTCCATTAAACTGTTCAAAACTTGTTTCCAATAGTATATTTTACCCGTACAGTCAGGTGTTGACGCATATCGTGGTGTTTTACAGTTTTACTCATAAGGTGATTTATAAGTAGAGCTTATTCTTTATTTTATTCTATTGATAAACCAAAATAAACTGTTAGTATTTCATATAGTAAAATAAACACATTTTTTTATTTAAAAAAAAAAGTTTTGTTTGGTTGAGCGGAGATGACAAAATATGACAATGACAGATGACAGAGAAGAAACAATGTCATGTCATTGTCAAAATTGAGGGTTTTTTGACATCGACCATAATATGGCTGTTCAACAGATGAGGGGCAGGGGTTGGCACTCGGAACTGTAAAGCACTAAATGTATTTTACGAGATTAAAGCCACAGTTTAAGTACTAAAGCATAGAAGGAGTGTTAATCACCCTCATATACTTGTCCTATTTTTCCAAATATGCCGGATACATTGAAAAGAAAGAGACAAATAATTTTGCTAAGGACGGCTGGTGTAAACTGTAGAAACGTCAATTTGGTTACCTTTGGTTACCTTTTGGATGCCGAACTTTAGGAAGCGAATTATTGTCAAATGTTCCAACTTGTCAAGGCCTTAAGACAATTTAATTTAGTCGGATTAAACCGCCGCTCGTAATTTTCATTGTTGTTTATCTGTTTTGTGAAATAATGTATGTTATTTAATTATTACATAATGCTATTGTGAAGTAAAATTAAGCCCATTGGATAAGCAATGTTCTGCGTTATTGTAGGTTGTAAATTACATTCTTTTCGCAAAGAAAATCAAGTTTAAATCGTCAACTTCCATCGGTGAGTAGAAAACAAACCAATAATATATACTAAAAACCTATACATAAGTGCAAAATACCGAAGTGATTTATACTTTACTATACTGCAATCATATTATAATCGTCTGTTTGCCATTCGATTTAGTAATTTTAAGATATTTAACATTTTTACCAATTTGTGTAGTCATGTTCAATAGTGTTGTGACTTGTGCTGCATATTTTATCGATGACAAAATATTACTATATTTTGTAGTTAACGATTTTGTGGTAACTATCTTTGTACCTTTCATAGTGTTTCATACATTGTGTTCTTTTGCAGGTTTCCGAAAGATCAGACCGGAAGATCCATGAAGCAAATTAAGAGAGAATTATATTATATATTATATTCTTACACGTTTAACGTTCCAGCGGTGAGGACGAATCTACTCAAATTTGCTCCATTGTCACGCGCCATACGACTTATTAATATTATTTCTATATAAATTGATATTTTTCAATGTAACCTGTCAAAATTCAAAGATGTTGCACAAAAATGTATAGTATTGGATAAATAGGTATATTTATTTAGTAATTAGTTATATTGTTTAAAATTTTAGGTTTTTTTTATGATATCGTATTGGATTTTTTATCTGTAATGATATTGTAAATACTTTTTCAATAAATAAATAATAAATAAATAAATAAATGTTCTAGATGACTACAGAAATTTATTGATAAAATTGATGGGGAAAAATTTCTAAAAGTACCAATTCATAACTTAACAAAAAATATTTCTGCTTATGCACAAATAATCAGGACATTCTTAAACAAAACTGTAATTTTAAGGGGCAGTAATAATGTGTTTCAATATTATTGGAAATATAATCATACATTTAGTACATGAATCATACAGCTGTGTTTTATTTTTACCTTGGGGTATCTGTTTTGATGCTAAACTAAGAAAGGCAGAAAAGAACAGAGGGTCGATACTGGTATTTTGGCGATCCACACACTGCCCCGCACTACGCTGCGAGAGCGTGGCGACGACGCGGCGACGATGCCACGCGTGCAGATGCGAGAGTACTGGTCTGCATCATCAATCACGCACGTTACTGCAGAACTCGGTGTCCATATCGTCTGGCCCCGAACCCACGTGCGTGAGTACGTGTTTCTCTGCATGTAAGCGTGTGATCAGTAACACAGCGCTTAAATGCGTTTTCAGTGTGTTGCACCACGCGTGATTTCTATACAAAGAGAGTACTTACAAACAATACAAGAACACGCACGCTCGCAATACGCTCCGTGATGCGAGGCAGTGTGTAGATCGATCATGTATATTTCAATTTTCAATTTATTTAATTTATTCATATACAATTTACTTATTCATTTACATTGTATTTGAACTTACAGCATGAAACATGAATATATATTGTATAAACTTCAAAATTATTTCACATTGAAAGTGCTCCTAGCGCCGCTGCCGGCCTATGCCATTCCGGTGAAGTGTAAAACGGCCCTTTGTTTCTTGTAGTTCGTTTACGAGATAATAGTACTTCTATGCTTTAGTACTTGTTCTGTGAATAAAGCGTACACACTCAGAGACAAATAGAAGTTAAATAGTGCTACGATACCTTCTGACAGATATCGATAGATGAAATTTGTCTATGGGCTATGGTAAATTAACAGACATGCTAATATCAAATGAGGTTGCATAAAAGCTCTCGTAAACGAACTACAAGAAACAAAGGGCCGTTTTACACTTCACCGGAATGGCATAGGCCGGCAGCGGCGCTAGTAGCACTTTCAATGTGAAATAATTTTGAAGTTTATACAATATATATTCATGTTTCATGCTGTAAGTTCAAATACAATGTAAATGAATAAGTAAATTCTATATGAATAAATTAAAAAAATTGAAAATTGAAATATACATGATCGATCCACACACTGCATCACCTCAAGGAGCGTAGTGCGAGCGTGCGTGTTCTTGAATTGTTTGTAAGTACTCTCTTTGTATAGAAATCACGCGTGGTGCAACACACTAAAAACGCATTTAAGCGCTGTGTTACTGATCACACGTTTACATGCAGAGAAACACGTACTCACGCGCGTGGGTTTAGGGCCAGACAGTATGGACACCGAGTTCTGCAGTAACGTGCGTGATTGATGATGCAGACTAGCACTCTCGCATCTGCACGCGTGGCATCGTCGCCGCGTCGTCACCACGCTCTCGCAGCGTAGTGCGGGGCAGTGTGTGGATCGCCAAAATACCAGTATCGGCCCTCTGTTCTTTTCTGCCTTTCTTAGTTTAGCATCAAAACAGATACCCCAAGGTAAAAATAAAATACAGCTGTATGATTCATGTCACAAATGCATGATTATATTTCCAATAATATTGAAACACATTATTACTGTCCCTTAAAATTACAGTTTTGTTTAAGAATGTCCTGATTATTTGTGCATAAGCAGAAATACATTTTGTTATGTTATGAATTGGTACTTTTAGAATTTTTCTCGATCAATTTTATCAATAAATTTCTGTAGTCATCTAGAAAATAATTCTCTCTTAATTTGCTTCATGGATCTTCCGGTCTGATCTTTCGGAAACCTGCAAAAGAACACAATGTATGAAACACTATAAAAGATACAAAGATAGTTACCACAAAATCGTTAACTACAAATTATAGTAATATTTTTGTCATCGATAAAATATGCAGCACAAGTCACAACACTATTGAACATGACTACACAAATTGGTAAAAATGTAAAATACTTAAAAATTACTGAATCGAATGGCAAACAGACGATTTTAATATGGTTGCAGTATAGTAAAGTATAAATCACTTAGGTATTTTGCACCTTGGTATAAGTTTTTAGTATATATTATTGGTTTGTTATTTACTCACCGATGGAAGTTGAAGATTTTAGCTTGATTTTCTTTGCGAGAAGAATGTAATTTACAACCTACAATAACGCAGGACATTGCTTATCCAATGGGCTTAATTTTACTTCACAATAGCACTATGTAATTATTAAATAACATACATTATTTCACAAAACAGTTATACAACAATGAAAATTACGAGCGGCGGTATAACCCGACTAAATTGTCTATTTATTTATTTATTTATAATAGGTACACAAACAGATCACAGTCTCAACATAGCAAGCAGTAATAATGGACATAATATATAAACCAGACAGTAATCCTAAAATAGTGTACACAGCATGAACATATTAAAGCAGATTACTCGTGCAAAACAAAAAGAAAAACATTATTAAGATCTTACATTCATAAATTCGTTAGCGTAAAATACAAGTGGGTAATTGCAAGTAGGTTTTTACTTAATAACTAATTTTACATTATAACTAAACTTGAAACTTATCGGAACAAAGTATACCTGATACAATTTTTTTATATCTAGTGAAGTTTACGTCAAAAATGTCGACTTCTTTATTTAAATGTGCTACTTTATTATATGCTCTGCACATTCTTACTATTGGATTATAAAATGATGTGTTATTCCTATATACTTGTATTGCAAAAATGTTAGGATTTCGAGATCTATGTGAAGTATTAAAGCTAAGAGAAGAAAGTAAAACCGGTGTATCGATAGATGAATAAACCAATTTATGCAAATAAAGTAAATCGTATCTTTGACGTCGGGTTTGCAATGAGACAACATTAAATTTACTTAACCTCTAGCCATAATTTAAGCGACCATAATTGAATTTACGAGTAAGGAATTTTAAGCACCTTTTTTGTACTCTCTCTATATTATATATATGCGTTTTATAATAAGGAGACCAAACTGGGCAGCAGTATTCTAAGATACTCCTCACCAGACTAAAATAGAGACACAGAGTACTTTGTGTATTCTTAAAGTCTTTTGTGGACCTTATTATAAATCCCAGAAATTTGCTACTTCTCTTCACCACATGTTCGTAATGTGAACGAAATGTTAACTCCCTGTCAAATAAGACTCCCAAATCCCTTACCACCTCTTTTCTATTTAACACGCTATTTTCTATAAAGTAAAGGTGAAACATTTTGTGCTTCTTCCTGGTAAAAGAGATAACACAACACTTGTCCACATTGAGGCACATATTGTTTGACGAGCACCAGTCCGTAACGATGTTGAGATCACGCTGAAGAGCCAGACTATCTGTGGTCTCGTTTATCCTATTATAAATCTTTAGGTCATCAGCGTATAGCAATGCAGGGCAAGATAATCGATTAATAAGATCGTTAATAAAGACTATAAAAAATAGCGGACCAAGATGTGACCCCTGCGGAACCCCCGAAGAGACGGGTACGGAAGTAGAAGAATAACCCTTGACTGTTACGAGTTGGCTCCTGTTATTCAGGTACGAAGTCATCCACCTTAACAAGCACCCTATTCCGTAGTGTGCGAGCTTAAGACATAACAGCGAATGGTCTACTTTGTCGAAAGCCTTGCTAAAGTCCAGATAAATGGCGTCCACTTGCCCACCAGAAGCAAAAGCGCCGCAAAGATAATTTTTATATTCAAGAAGATTACTAAGTGTAGACCTTTTTTTGACAAAACCGTGTTGTTTGTTTGAAATATAATTACATAAATGATTATAAAGTGGGACATATACCAAGGATTCAAAGAGCTTGGCTATACACCCGAGGATGCTAATGGGCCGATAGTTCGAGCAGGATGTCTTATCACCAGATTTATGAATTGGGATAACATGCGCAATTTTCCAACGGACGGGGAAAACGCCTGAGTTAATTGATTTCCTAAATAAAATAGCTAATGGGACAGATAATTCCTCAGAGCAGTTTTTGACAAAAATTGGAGGAATTCCGTCTGGGCCTTTACGTTCATCCAAATTTCGTTCTTAATTTTAAGAAGGATATCCCGTTGGCTGATTTCAAATGGATGAAGCGTAGAGTTAGAAGTATTGGGCAAATTTTCCTGCAGAGTTGGCTGAGAGGAAGATGTATCGAAGACCGAACCAAAATACTTGATGTCTAGATGCCTTGACAAGTTGGAACATCTGACATTAGTTCGCTTCTTAATTGGCATCCAAAGGTAACCAAAGGTAACCAATTTGACGTTTCTACAGTGTACACCAGCCAAATTTTGTAGCAAAATTATTTGTCTCTTTCTTTTGAATGTATCCGGCTCGTTAGAAAAAATAGGATAAGTTTAAGAGGGCAATTAACACTTCTTCTATGCTTTAGTCCTTGTTCTGAGGGTCAAAGTGGCGCTAGCGTAGTTCAATCAAAACGTTGCAATTTTAAGAAATAAATTGAGATAATCAAAAAATTATTAACAGCAATTGAAATGACGCGTTGTATCGTATCAAAATTTTATGAGATCGGAGAAAATCGTCTACCAAAACACACAAAAATTGTGGGCCTGGTTAGAAGCCATTCATCGCCAAAAAATAATTTCAACAAATAGTTTGAGATTATGTCGTAAACATTTTGTTAGAAAGTGACTGGCATTTAACTTGTATACTTATTAAATTTATATTCACTATTAATAAAACCTTCTTGCAATAATACTGATTAATGCATTATCATTGTCCTATCCAGGCCGGGAGTGACAGAGTGCTGTTAAATACTATTATCGTTCACACAAAAGAGTGGCAACGTCGCAATTTAGTGTCATATTTTCGTGGTATTTAATTTTTATTATTTAATCGGAGCTATATTTTAAAAGTGTTTTCAGAACACTTTTTAGAATTACGTGAAAGCTGTTTATTAAGTAAGTAACTATAACTCTTATACTTATTTTACTATGAAAATAACGCAATGGAAGTTTTCAATGTATTATTAATGTAATGCACCTAATAATTTTCTAACACGAGTAGACCCGTTTCACAAATATAGTTATGGAGTTATTTGATTAATATGAACTGAGAATAAATATAAGTTTCTTTCATAATTTAATCAAATTAAGAAATTTGCATGTTAATATAATATTAACCAGTTATTTATTATATTATTATATAAAAGAAGTAAGAAATAAGGGTCAAATAATACATAAAACTAAATATTTTTCAACAAGATCTGCTTTTTTCGTGTTAATAAACATTACGTTTTAAAAGTTCATCTTTCAATTTCTTGAACCGCCAGTGAAAACACCTAATGCTTAATAGACAAAGTATAAGGATATAATGTTAGATAGACGTAGTCAAGTCATAAATTAGCGTAAAAAGTAGTTATTTTATTGTAAACAATTCAAAACGTAACAATGGCTGCCTTTTATCAGTGTATCATCTATGCTGGCGCCATCTGCGATTAGCTTTCAACGGCCAACCCCGTTGTGTTGATTTTTTTAGTGTATCGTATCCGCTCAATGTTTGGTATGATAGGTAACATCATACGTTACATTTGGCCCTCACACTCACATGTCACCTTCATAATACACGTCTCGAAATGTTACTTGTATTTTTTTTATTGTATTTCTTTTTTTTTGGTTGAATTTGTTATGTAAGTTTAACAAATACAAAAGAAGTCTTTTTTTTGTGTACAAAAACACATTAGAATTAAAGTAGTTTTCTACTACTTTTCCCCCCGCGTGAATATCAGATATCACATTTTTCATACAAACTTTCACCCCTATTTCGACTCCTTTAAACTAGTTTTTGCGTAAGATGTTACCTATCTTGTTTCTCTATGCCAAGTTTCTTCAAAATCGGTTCTGTGGTTTAGGCGAGAAAGCGTAACAACCAACAGGCAGACAGACGGAATTACTTTCGCATTTATAATAGGGATGATAATTTGCCTCAAAAATGTTACTTTTCGAACTCTCTCATGTAACACTGCTACTCTGTGTCACAGACTAAAGTAATTTGTCAGAGAGTATTTCTACCGATATGGGGTATCTTCTACCGAAATACCAAAATGTTAAGATTTTTGCACGATTTCTGAGAATGCAAATATAGATTTCCTGTTCTTAAAGAACTATTTTGTGATAATGTTAATTTATTAAAATGTGGCAATGATAGTCATGATAGTCAAATGTTGCCGTTGTTGTCTACTTTTGTCTATTATATTTAATCACTGCTCTATTCCTCAGCTATTACTAAACTAAAGTAAAGTGTACTGTGGCAGGGTTACTAAACTAAAGTGTACTAGTATTGGTTGAAGAATACACATTTCATCATGTCAATTAAAGGAATTTATCACAATGGTGTATTGTCATTGGAACTTAATTTTTAACCGACTTCAAAAAAGAGGAGGTTTCTCAATTCAACCGTAAGTATATGTTTTTTATCCAAAATTTATAAAATCGCTTTTTTTAATTAGATTTAATTTTAGATCACGGCTTTCTTAATCAGGCATTTTAGAGCAGCTGGGTTTCGAGCTTACTGGTTTAACCCACAGTAGTTATTTTTATTTCTATTACATACTTAACAAACGTCATGATTCTAAACACTCATCTTTGATTTCGCTACTATATAAATAATAAATATATAAATAATATACACTAAAACTAAACATACTTACTAAACGAAATAATAACAGATAAAATGTTAGGATACTAAAAAAAATATTCAATATTGGCGCGTCTAAAAGATTTTAACTCTGCGGTTTCAGACGAGTAAGGTCATTGACTTAAAGTTGTGCTATTGTTACTTGCCGCTAGAGCTCGGACTTGCATGCGATGTTTTATTGGGGTGAGGCGCGGGGTGGTTAGGAAGCGAAACGCTAAAGGTCATATGTGACGGAACGCCCTTAATGTTGAGCGTATAACTTATTCTTGCATATTAATCTTATAATAACAAAACAGCGAACAGTCCACTGAATCTATCACTAGTTTGTTTTATACAAAATGACTACGCTAAATTATGATTTCTAAATTAGTTTAAAGATGACTGTGGCTATGGCCAAGGAATATTAGTATGATCCTAAGGATAACAAGCAATCGTTAAGATATCGTATTAATATTGTATTAAACTGAACTATAATTCGATTAAAAAATAAACGTACACATATATTTGATTGAATAATGTTTTTTTTCTTTTACCGATTTTGAATGCGAGTCTACCGATATTTTGACTTTCGGAGACTTATTTTTGTCTATTTGTGTAATTGTGTGTATTGAAACTAATAACTATTTGTTAATGTGTGTATGTATATGTTATAAAGTTGATGTATTGTGTGCATTAGTGTTTGCAGTAGTGTTGTATCGCCGTGGTAGATAAGTTTAATTGTGATTTTTATATGTCTTTCAATGCACGGATAGCATTTTCGGTTTGTTTACACAATGTAACCGTTTTTTTACTGTAATACCTACCTATATTTCTGCCCCAAAAATAAAGTCAGACGATACGAAACGGGGCACTATGAAAAAAGTGGCTCCGTCGAGCTTTTTATAAAATAAAAGGTACGCCTAGCTCTACTCGTTAGCTAGTTCCAGTAGCAGTCACCAAAGTAGACCTCCAGGTCACTCTATCATGACCGGTAGTAAGATCTCATCATAACTAGCTAAATGGGCCCCCACTCGGTACGCCTCGTAATACTCGTTAGCTAGTTCCCATAGTAGTCACCGAAGTATACCTTCAGGTCACTCTATCATGTCCAGTAGTAAGGTCTCATCATAACTAACAAAACGAGTCCATAGTTGGTACGCCTAGCTCAATATATTAGCTAGTTCCAGTAGGAGTCTCCGAGGTAGACTTTCAGGTCACTCCATCATGTCCGGTGGTAAGGTCTCATCATAACTAACAAAACGAGCCCATACTCGGTACGAGCTCGACATGTTAGCTAGTTCCAGTAGCAGTCTCCGAAGTAAACCTTCAGGTCACTTCATCATGCCCGGTAGTAAGATCTCATCATAACTAGCAAAATGAGCTAACACTCTGTACCTTACATCTGTGTTCCACTTTTTGATTCCAAAAAATTTGCTTAGCATGAATGAAACGATTTTACTCTTGAAATCTGATCAGTTTCAGAGGAAATATTCCGATATACTTAATTAGACCCAATTTTTCGCTCTAATTTATAAATGTATCATCTGATCCTTTCTCAACTGATAGAGACGTTGTCCATTCGCCAACTTTGCAAAGAAATTATAACGAAATATGGCGTGCTCGAATGTGACCTCAAAAAACTGTATACAGCAATGCTACTGTTTCATACAATTCCTGTTACTTCTGCGGCAGCAGATAGATCATTCAGAAAACTGAAGATTATAAAATATATATTTAAAAAATAGGATTAGACAAGATCACCTCCGACATTTATCGTTAATTGCAATAGAAAATAAGGCGGCATCAAACTTGGATTTGAGTGAAATTATAGACGAATTAGCAAAAATGAAATCGCGCAAGGGATTGTGCATTGGACGGAGAATTCTGTGAAAAATCGTTTTTTCCCTTTATTGATCTCATCTGTATAATAAATATTTTATGTGTTATATGCGTAGTTGTTTATTTAATGAGAGTTTCTACTTTTAAACACATAGAGATTCTACCCCTCATAGAGACGACGGATGGATTTAGCCTACTAGATATAAGTTCAACTCACTGTTTCCTACTTTTATTATTATCTGTAATTTTGAAGGCCAATATAAGTTTAAGCTACGCCGAAAGAGGGGACGAGGGCCCGCTTTCTTCCCTATGCTTCGGGGCCTTTTTCCATCTAGCTACGCCACTGAGTCGTAACTTCCATTATTTTTATTTTTTTGGGAATACTTTTTGTGTTTGATGGTTGTACTGGCCGATGGACCAGTCCTGGAATCGTCACCGTCACTATTAGTCTGCGACATAATTAGTACACTTACACTACTAAAATGTAAAGATAACTGCCGCTTTTACATTCATTTTAGAGAATGATTAGTAAACAGGCTGAACATGAAACAATATTTGAATCTTTTATTTGACGAGGAATTACCATATTCAAACCTACGAAATGAAAATCATCGTTATTGCTACGAAATTAAGTTGTTTTTTTAATAATATTAATGCAAATCATTCTGTTCTGTAGAGGTTTTACCAGTTAGTCGAAATATTGTGTAGGTACTGTCTATATACATGAAATATTGTGTATGTCTAGAACTGTTGCGGTTCAGCACCGGCGGATGCTAACATGAAGCTGCGTGCCGCCGCACCGAACACCCCGGTGTACATCTCTCGCCTACACTACACCACAAAGGCAGAGGACATCGAGGAGTACGTGCGCCAAAAGATGAAGTACAGGCCGAGAGTGCAGCCGTTGGAGTCACGTCGCAACGTCAATTTCAAGGCGTTTGTGGTGCGAGTACCAACGTGTTATTTGCACCTCGTCATGGAGGAAACCTTTTGGCCGCAAGGTGTCGTGTTCCGTCGCTTCCGCGGACAAGTGCCACACGAACGCACAGTGACTAGTGCATGTGAAGTGTAGTTTTTAAGTTTATATTATGTATTATGTATGTTAGTCTGTAAGGTATTTATCTAAGGGGCGGGGGGGATCCAAGCAAATTTGGAAAGGTGAGTCCTCGGCCACCGAGACCGGGGACAGTCGGACCAAAAAGAGTGGAGAACTCCTATTCTCAGCACCTATCCAATGCTGAGTCTGGTGAACGGCTTTGGGGGAGAGCGCAAAAGTCGTGTAGATCCCCAAAGCAAGGCTAGAGATTATCCTTCACGTGGTGCCGCCTGTTATTGGTCTGATTCCATAAGAAACAGATGTAACAAAAATCTCCAGCCGTAAATTCTCTCTCCCTGTCCAAACCCTCCCCTTCCTATCCAAAATACAACATCCCCTCCCATCCCCAGCATCACACTTCCCCCTACCTCCATCCCAAACCCACACCCCTTCCCTTGATCCAACCTCCGGCAACCCCGGAAAATATAACAAATGAGTGCACCGATTACAGATAAAATACCCCAGGAGGGTACCGGTACTACCAGTACCGGAGAATCCCTCCCTGGACCATCTAGTGGTCCAGGCTGTCCCACGTATTCTGGGGGGGACAAATCAGTGCCATCACCTAAAAGCAATATAAGCAAGCACCCCAGCGACCAGGTGCGTCCCGGTAGGTCTATATCTGAGACTCTCGGGGACGACTTGACCAACATGTCGATAGGGGAAAGTGATAAGAAAAAAGAGGGCGAGTGGTTGACCAAATCCAAATGGAGGAGGATCAAGGCTCGCAAAAAGAAAGAGCTAGCCTCAAACCAGGCCAAACCCACAGGTGAGCCGGCCAAAACGGCACCGACAGCACCAAAGGGAGAGGTAGGTTCCAGGCCAAAGAAATTTAAGAGGCAGGGCACAGATCCCGAAGAAAAAACCCAGCAACGTCCACCAAAGCGCCAGAAGACCAACCAGACCGCAAGATCTGAGGCACCGTGGAAGTCAGCGGCAGCCCAAAGCGACCTAGCGGTCACGGTGCAACGGGAGGACGGGGCGGCGGTGGACGAAACAACAGCTACCCAGATAAGGAAAAAGTTGGCAATAGAAATCGGGAGAGCCATCAAGAACGCCACGGACAGTCGACAGCTGACATTCGACGCCTCAGGTCTAGTCGCCGAAGGATACTTCCTTGTGACGGCTAACACCGAGGAGGCGCAAGAATGGCTGCTGAAACTCGACTTCGGCGAACAGAATGGCGTTCCCCTAAAAGTGAAGAAGCTGGAGAAACACCGGATGTCAATCTGGCTCCCAGGCAGTAATGAAGACCTAGAGTTGGAACCTCTAGACTACATAATGGGTCAAAACAGGCACAAAGTAGAACTGAGGCTCCCTGATTGGACCCTTATCCGTAAGGAAGAACTACCACTAGGAGTGAGACTAGTGGTAGGGGTCCCAGAGGAAGTCGCCAGGGAAAGCCCGATCTCACTTCACTACCAGGGCACAAGAGTACACGCTAGAACCATCAGCAAGAGTACAACGCAGGCGGATGAAAAATGTCCTTGCTACGTATGTCCCAAACACACCAAAACGCCGGGTAAGGAGCTTATTGGAGGCGGAGACACCAACCAATCCGAGGCCCATAAGGGGGCCCCGGTGGGAGGAAGAATGCCGATCCAACGGAGCGCCAACCCACACAGTACACAACAACCACGCACTAACCCGGAACTGCCCACAGGCGGGGGGGGCGGTACCCAGACTGCAACCTCACAGGAGGTTCAGTCTGAAAGCCGGAGGCCCTGCCTACAGGACAGTCCCGGGAAAAAAGGTCACAGGACACCCCCTCCCTAAGGCCCCGCGAAAGGACCTAACGCCTCCACCCAGTGTAGCATCACTGCAACCGCACTGGTGTGGGGGGGCGGCCGCGGACGCGACGGCTAACCAGGGAGGGAACAAAGAACACTAACATGCACACAAAACACGAACACACATCATCAAATGAACACCCACAATAACACACCACACAAAAACACACAAAAAATAAAGATAGTTCAGATAAATCTTCACCGCTGTATTGACGCTATGACGGAGCTCTGTCGATACGTGGTGGATAAGAAAATAGACATCGCTCTGCTGCAAGAGCCATACGTCTCAAACGGACGAGTAACTGGGCTCAGTGCCTTGGGAGGAGACATCATCTGCCACGAAGATGGTGAGTCAACCCCTAGGGCATGCATATACACCAGCAGCAGAGCAAGAACGCTAGGATTAATAAAAGCAGATTGTTACAGAGACCTAGCCAGTGTCATGATAACAATACAGATAGGTGCAGAAACAAAAGAAAGGGTGCTCATAGTCTCCGCGTATCTGCCCAGCGAGAAAGACTTCGAGCCACCATCCCGAGAAATGGAAGAAGTCATAAGAAAATATCAGGGTAAGAACATTCCAATTATTCTAGGTTGCGATGCAAATGCCCACCACGTAGTGTGGGGCAGTACAGACTGCAACAAGAAAGGTGACTTACTCTTGGATTTTATAGGTGCAACAGGCTTGGAAATTCTCAACGTGGGTAATACACCCACATTCGTTACCCAAGCAAGAAGAGAGGTGTTGGACATCACTATCGCAACAGATAGCATAAGCCGACACATAAGGGACTGGGCGCTAGATGAAAGCAATTCAATGTCTGACCACAAACGAATCACTTTCAGTCTAGAAACCAAGATAGAAAAGATCTTAATAAGAAACGCAAGAAAAACAGACTGGGCTACATACGAACGTCAAATTGAGAAATGGAGCCCAGGGTCAGAAACCTTGCTAAGGAGCACAACAGAAATAGAAAAAGAAGCCAACAGACTAGACGCCGCTCTAAGGGAAGCCTACTATAAGGCATGCCCACCGAAAGAGATAAAACCAGGAAAGGGTCAACCCTGGTGGACAAAGGCTCTAGAAAAACAGAGGAAAAAGACACGGCGAGCCCTCAGGAAAGCCCTGGATAGGGACGATGACGAGAGCTGGCATAAATATAGGACAGAAAGGAACATATATAAAAAAGCATGCAGGAGGGAAAACACGAATAGCTGGAGATCATTCTGCGCAGGGGTTGAAAAATATCCAGACGCGGCACGGCTAGTGAAAATGTTCTCCAAGGGAAACACCTGCAAACTAGGAAGCATAAAGGACGGAGATGAATTAATCACCGATCCTAAAAAGATACTGGAAGTAATGCTAGACACACACTTTCCAGGAAGTGAAGAGGATAAAGACAATACACCAACTCCCCAAAATCCCATAGTGGAACAGGAGACGAGGGTAATCATCACAGAAGAACATTTATTGTGGAGCCTGAGGTCCTTCCAACCATACAAGGCTGCTGGACCAGACGAAATCTTCCCGAAAATGTTACAGACAGCCATTAAACACATAAGTAAAGATCTACTAACTCTATACAACAGTAGCATCAAAACCAAGTACATCCCAAGCAAATGGAGAGAGGTGAGAGCGGTCTTCATCCCGAAACCCGGGAAGGCATCGTATCAGGAGGCAAAATCCTTCAGATGCATCAGCCTCTCCTCATTCATACTTAAGACATTGGAGAAAATCCTAGATAGGCTAATAAGAGAACAAATAGAGAAAAGTGGATCTCCATTGCACCTAAACCAACATGCGTACATGGAAGGCAAGTCAACCGAGACGGCCCTACATAATTTGGTCATTAGAGTGCAAAGATCAATAACCAATCAAGAATACGCACTAGGCTGCTTCTTTGACGTTGAGGGTGCATTCGACAAAGCAACCCCCGAATCAATAGAGGACACCCTAAACCGCGAAGGCATTGACAAAGACTTATCAGGCTGGGTGAAAAATATGCTAAAACACCGGAAGATACAAGCAGACCTAGCAGGAATCACCCACAAAGTGGTGGCAAAAAGAGGTTTTCCACAGGGGGGATGCCTATCTCCACTACTGTGGTGCCTGCTAATAGATGAATTAATAAACAAGATAAATGGGATGCATATATATACGCAAGTCTATTCTGACGACGGCGTGCTCCTAGTCACAGGCAAAGTCCTCAGTATTATGTGCGAAATCATGAACAGAGGCCTAAGAGCAGCATTAGCATGGTGCAGGAGCAAGGGTCTCGACCTGAACCCTGACAAAACCAAACTAGTTTTGTTCACCAACAAGAGAAAAATAGGACGAGCTGGACCAGTGCGACTAGACAACCAAGACTTAGAAAAAGTCAAGGAGGTCAAATATCTAGGAGTAACACTGGACAGTAAGCTAACGTTCAAGACTCACATCAGCAACACGTGCGCAAAAGCCAAAATGGCAATGATGCAGTGCAAAAGGATAATAGGAAGAACCTGGGGAATTAAACCAGCAATAGTAACATGGATATACAAGGCAATAATTCTGCCAAGAATCCTACACGGAGCCCTGGTATGGTGGCACAAGGCTGCCCTAGGGAAAAATAAACAAGAACTAGACAAAGTACAAAGGCTAGCAGCCCTCATGATCACGGGCGCGATGAGGACTACACCAACAGCCGCACTCGAGATCATATTAGGGCTAAACCCCTTGGACTTAGAAATTAAAAGAAAAGCAACCGAACAATGGTTCAAACTCAGAAGCACTGACCTATGGACCGGAAACTACATGGACGTAGGTCACGCACGTATAAGCAAAAACTACGAAGAAAGACTGTCAATGATCCTATCCAATAACGACCTTATCAGGAAGGAGAAAATCTTTGACAAGAAATACAGAATACACATAGGCACACGAGATGAGTGGCGGATAGACTCCAGTGGCACTATCTGCTACACAGACGGCTCAAGAAAAGAACTGACGAAGCTATCTGGTTCCGGAGTGTACATTAAAAGTGTAGACGGGACAGAAATAAACAAGTCAATACCTCTAGGAAGATTTGCAAGTGTCTTTCAAGCAGAGATATATGCGCTAATAGGAATGCGCGGAAATAGTGGAACACCTGACCAGTACGGGAAAGGTAACCATCTACAGCGACAGCCAGGCCGCGCTCAGAGCACTTGACAAAGTGGAGACAACATCAGCAATAGTCAAGGAATGCAAAAAGTCACTAGACAGACTGGCTCAGAAAACCGACCTGACGATTGCCTGGGTCCCCGGACACGAGGGAAACACGGGCAACGAGCTGGCGGATGAACTAGCCAGAGAAGGCGCTGATGAAAACTTGGTGGGGCCGGAACCCCGGCTGCCTATAGCGCACAAAATCACCAAAGGAGTAATCAGCCATAGTATTAAAACAGATACCAACCGCAGATGGAGATCTTCGCCTGGAATGAGACAGTCGAAAATCTTCATCAAAGGCATGGACAAGAAAAGGACGAGTCACATCATGAAACTCACAAGAGGAAACATGAGGCTCGCCATAGAGATTATAACAGGACACTGTCGACTAAACAGACATCTGACAGTGATAGGAGTAAAAACTGATCCCAAATGCCCGGAGTGCATGGAAAACGAAGAAACAAGTTTCCACCTGCTGGCAGAATGCCCCATGTACTCACTGATCAGATGGGAACTCCTGGGATCGGACAGACTGGACGAGGAAGACATAAGAAATCTGAAGGTGGAACAGATGATCAGATTTATCAAGGATACAAGAAGGTTTGATGGGGTGCCGTGAAAAGGCTGGATCAACCACACCCTCCCCAAGGGGAGAACTGGGGAAATGGACGAAGTGGCCCGCAAGTAATGCGGGTGGATCGTCCGTCCGGCTGCCGGCGTCCCCGCTGGAAATAATAATAATAAAAGGTATTTATCTATGGGTTTATGCGACCCGAAATAAATGATTTATTATTATTATTATTATTATTATTATTATGACAACGTCGGACCATCCCCATTAGAGAATGAAAATGAGGATCAATTTCGGGAGATCTACCGAAAAATCAGAAGGTTCGTATGTCTTAACGTACTTGTTCTGTGGTCCTAACAAGTGTATAATCTATGGTCCTACTAACTACGCACACTACGAGTTTGGCGGGGGCTCCCCGAAGAACGAATGGTTAGAAGTATACGAATGAATAATTGAATCAATCAAGTGTCAAATTTCAAATTTTGACGTTTATTACAATATTTTTACATTTGCATTCGAGGTTTGAAGAAGTTTTGATAAGTTTCAATAGTTTATATTTCTTTAAGTTTAAAATTGGTATCAAGTGGTTCAGTCGTCATACGTAAGTGCAAGCTTTTGAAATTTTAGATAGTTTAGCCACTCTCTTTGCTCTTTCCTTACAACTAGTTTTACCATACTTAAACTTGTACTTACATACATACATACCTATAAATAAAAAAAGATGGCGTAAGCGTAATCAAATTCATTCATATTTCATAGAATCCAGAATAATCATCAAAATGGCTCAGCTAAAATAGAACGAAAAAATAAGTCTAAGTAGTGTTCTCATTTCAATCATCTCAATCTAATCTAATCTACTGTTAGGTACCTACTCTCTTTATTTGTCATAAGTACCAAGCGTGGTGACTGTTTACCTGGTAGAGGGCTAATACCACGAGGACGGCTTCAGGCCATGGCTAGACTGGACTCTGGCCTCACAATCGTGTAGTAATACGGCGTGATGATCGTGAACAGCTCTATTCTTTAATAATGGAAGCGAGTTGTTTTATCATCACTGAGGAAGCTCATTCACTCTGCAAATTCCTACTGCACCTGTATTTGGTTGCGAGTCCAACTGGTAGTTACGGACTTACTGCTATTTATCTTCCATTGTGGATAATATCTATTTTTAATTTAAAACTATAGAAAGAACAGTTATTTCCACCCAATATAAATAAAAATGTACAACGTACGTTGTATGTGTGCAACGGCTGCTGCGTGGAATACTTTTTTCGGTTGTTTTGTGAGTGTATATTATATCTGTTAAATAGAATATCATTGTTTCCACCTTATTCATTAATAATACCTACATATTTTAGCGCACAGATCTACAACATCAGTGATGGAAGTCCTACGGGAAGTAAAGATTTTTGGAGGTATTCTTTTGAATAATTTATAATAAGCAAAATTTTGCCCTTATTTTTAAGGTAGATCCTTGGTGGTTTCAGCATGGGTATTACATTACTACCTGCATCACTTGCAGTGGCGTAGCTAGGTAGACAAGGGCCCGGTGCATAGGGAAGGGGAATCGGACCCTCATCCCCTCTTTCGGCGTAGCTTGAGCTTTATATTCCTTCAAAATTACAGATAAGAATAAAAATAGGATACAGTGAGTTAAACTTAACCCTAGTAGGCTAAATCTATACGCCGTCTCTATGAGGGATAGAACCTATCTGTTTAATAGAAGAAAATGGCAACAAATAAACGACTAAGCTTATGACAATATAAAACGCCTGCTCAACATCTCAGGGAGCCAGGGGTAACTGAAAATCAGGACTGCCCGATATTTTTTTTATGTCTGCCAGCATTGATAACTCATATCAGCTTTTGCCATACTTACCGTTAACCTAATTTTAAGTTTTTTAAAAGTCATATTAACTGTGTTTTAGGCATTAAAAAGATTTTTATTTTTTTAAATAAAATATTTATAAATATCAGATCAATAATATAAAGTTAAAAACGATTTTTAACAGAATTCCACGTCCAATTCACAATCTCTTGCGCGCTTAAATTTTTGCGAATTTGTCTATAATTTTACTCAAATCCAAAGCCGCCTTATTTTCTTTTGCAATTAACGATAAATGTCGAAGGCAATCTTGTCCAATGCCGTTTCTTAATTTTTTTTTATAATCTTCAGTTTACTGAAAGATAATTCTGCCGCCGCAGTAGTAACAGGAATTGTATGAATCAGCATTGCTGTATAAACTTCTATATGGTCACACTCAGGGACGCCAAATTTCGTTATAATTTCTTTTCAAAGTTGTCGAATGGCCCTCAGTTGAGGTAGGATCAGACAATAATTGGAGCGAAAAATTGGATCCAATTATATCGGATTATTTCCTCTGAATCACATTTCGTGAGTAAAATCATTTCATTCATGCAAATTTTTTGGTATCAAAACGTCGAGCGTTTTTCAAACTGCACTAAAAAAAATACATAAGAACCAATAAAAGCGCATCTAATTGATTGATTATTATGTCGAGTACATTTTTGAAAATAGTTACTTTAAAGACATCCTTTGGAATCGGTGATCAGAAGCCACAAAAATGCTTTATGGTAGGTATTTCTTCGTCTCTTTTCTGGAAAGGTAGGCTCGATATAATATTTTTTGACGGTTTCGGTGGTCTTAAATTTAAAGGAAGTAAAGTCATTTCTATAATTTTTCAATTTATCCGTTGTTTCGTCCAAAGCATTACTCGCTTCGTCCAAAACGACATGTGTTTGCAATACTTTGGAAACATAATTGATCGTGTTTAAAACACTGTGCATGAATTCACAAAGATATACAAACTGAAAATTCAGTATTTTTGATTTTATAATCTCTGCTTCACTATAACGTTCGTCTTTACTGGAGCTCTTCAGCCATAGTTCGGACATTGTTTTGATAATATCGAAAAAAAATAATTTTAACTGCAGTTAATGGGTTAACCCTGCTGGACCATCTTGTAGGATTCATTTTTTTTTTAATCGCCAGTATAAATTTCAATTATGGTCAGAGTTACAATTTTAACATTTGACGCAACCAAAGCACTATACAAAACAAAAATATTGCCAAACAACCAACTAATATTATTTTATCAAGATTAGGACAAAATGAGAAATAATTTTAATTATTTATTTTCAACTAGTATGGTAAGGTGCCTACGTAAATATTTCAATTATAATATAATATTCAAATATAAATGCTCTTCGCGGTCATATTGAACGACAAGGTAATTTTGTAATATAGCTTTTATTAGATGTAATACCATGCCAAGATTGATCAGTCATTCCAAGTACCACCCGATCACGAGCATGAAGCACGATCCAGCCATCATCACCTTCGCCATATTAGAGGAAAGGCGATGACCCGGGAAAAATGTCATCAAAAGCGATAAAATTTTAGTGAGCATGACAATGCAGGACAGGGATGCTAAAAGGTGGAATTGTCGAATTGATCTCTCGACCATTAGACACTTGAGCTTATCGCTGATACAATGTGTTACGGGTGTACCTACTCATCCAAACTACCAAATAACTGAAATAACAAACAGCACATGCTTATCGAGGACGCTTGGCGCGTGTGTTAAAATCTTAAATCAGGAGTTCTGTAATTGTTGATGTTCATTTAAAACATTTAAAAAAAAATCTTGGATGTATAATATCTCTTCTAAAACAATCTTCTGAACAGGCTTGAGACCCGGGGCTCGAGCCCGCTCACAAGATTTTTTTTCTCGTTTTCTTTTACGCTCCTGTCTTTTCAAAGCTTTCAAGGTTTCTAATCCCTCTGAGCCTCGGGGCCCTGGTGCACTGCACCACCAAGTCCTACGATAGCTACGCCACTGGTTATCATGCGATGGCCCATCAATCTATTTATTTAAAACATAAAATATTTTTAATATTGATCTAAGTCACTTTAAGAAGCTGGGCTAAATAAAGTAACTGACTTGGTATTACATGGATCTCACTTTTTACAGAAGAAAGAAAGAGTTGCGAGACTTGTTTTTTTTTTACAATTTGTTTTTGATGGCATATTATATAGGTTTATACAGTATATAGATTACATATTATATCATCATCAAGTGGCGCACTGTAATGCTCGGTTCTCTTTCCTAATAATGTTGATGATGAATGATGATCGCTGATGATCCCTCAATGATGATGCTCGGATCTGTAACATTACATTACAGACGAATGCTCCTGGTGAAAGAGCACCTTTATGCTATATTCTAAACCGGATACCAGAAGCCCACACTAAGTTTACATTATTTAGTAACAGATATTTTATTGATGGTAATTTTGTCAATACAGGATGTGTCTTGCCAAAGAGATACTACTACATCGCTATACTTGGTCTCATAGGTATGATCATTGTTCATGGTCTGAATAAGTACTTAAGTTTTGATGGCGTCAGCGCTAGAATGATGTTAAACCACACTGCTATTCGACGAGCTTCTCATGGACTCTATCTTGCGGTTGAGAAGAATAAAGTGCTTACCACTGAGAAATGTAACGTAGAAGAACCTGATCATCATGTAAGTAGCAAATGACTCAGCACTTAAATGTATGTTTTTATCGACGGTGTTAATAGATATTACTAATAAATAAATCCGTAGATGGTAATCGTCACTTCTAAACCTTGTGAGCGCCAAAAGCATATTGATTGTATACTAATTTTAACTGCCTCTGTGGCGCAGTGGCAGTAGTGGGAACAGGAAACCGACTACTGTGAACGAGGTTGTAGGTTCGATCCTCACACGGGAACATGATTGATGAACATTTGTTTTGAATCTGGGTGTACTTTGTGTCTGTTAATTGAATAAAATTTATTCTAAATAATAATATCTCAACAACTACTCTCAACGCCATCTAGATCCAAAGTAAGCATATTATAGATTGTGTTAAATTAGTTCTAGAATGCGGATATACGTACTTAAATACTTTTTTTTTGTAAATAAATACATATTATACATAGAAACACCCATACCCAATGCAAATAGACATGTTCATGCACACAAATATTTGCACTGAGCGGGATCGAACCCGCGACTTCTGCGTGGCACTCCGTACACAGTAACACCGAACCACAAAGGCCTAAACCAGCCTAAACCGCTAGTCGTAGCAACTTGAAATTTGGAGAGTGGGTTTGTCTTAATGTCTAGAGGTGTACTAAGGAAGGGTTTTTTAAAATTCAACCTCTATGTGTGTGAAAAGGGATGAAAACGATTGTATGAAACTTCTTCATTTTTTAACTTACAGTTTTGAAATTTTGTTTTGGAACACTTCTAATAAAATAAAAACATATCGTCATATTTTTTTTTGACAGGGGTGGATTTAGAAGGGTGAAATAAGGGATGAAATATTGTGTGGAAAGATCTGTGCTTTTTAAATTGACTTGAATTTTGGAGGAAGAGGAAGGAGGGAGACGGAAGGGAAAGGGTGTGGGAAAAAAGTGGGGGAAGTGAAGGGCAAGTGCGGGGGTAGTGAGGGAGACGTGAGAAGGACGTAAGGGAAACGTGAGAAGGACGTGAGAGAGACGTGAGGAGGACGTGAGTGGGAAGTAAGGGGGACGTGAGAGGGACTTGAGGAAGACGTCAGGGGGACGCCAGGGGAACGTCAGGGGGACGCCAGGGGAACGTCAGGGGAACGTCAGGGGAACGTGAGAGGTCGTGAGGGGTACGTGAGAAGGGTGTGAGGAGGACGTGAGAGGGATGTGATAGGGACGTGAGGGGGAAGTGAGAAAAGAGGAGAGGAAAGGGGTATGAGAAAGTGAGGGGGCAGAAGGGAAAGGAGAAGGGGAAGAGGGGGAAGGAGAAAATGGGGAGGGAAGAGGGTTCAAAAGTCACAGTCAATTTCAAAGTCAAGTTACACTAAACACCCTATTCAAATTTTAATTTCGTACGTTGTCACGTAAAATCATCGTCCATGAACCGACTTAGGTAGAATGCAGTTCTAAACATTATTTACAGGAGTGACTATACGGGTGATATAAGGTTAAGGAGAATATGAAAAATCTTATTTTTTAAGTTATTGTAGTGAAAATTTGCATTTGTGTACTGTATATTTTTTACGGGGGATATCTTTAGGTAGATGAAAGAGGGATTGTATGAATGGGAGATTGGAGATAGTATGTAAAACAGTTCCTATATAAATAATATGAAAAACTAAACTAAATTATATAAGCGAGTGAAGCCGCGGGCAAAAGCTAGTAGAAAATAAAATCACCAAACCACACCAAAGGAAAAGGTAACAAAAGTTTTATAAGTTATTTATAACATGTCACACTACAGCAACTACTTTAATTTTGCAGATAACTACGGAGCTCGTGGACGGTCCTATGGAAACGTTTCCACCGTTTTTTCTCTGTTATTACGACATTTGGGGGTTTCTAGTGGGAATACAACAAGGTAAGGATATAGCTTAAGGGTGGTCTCAGACTAGCCCCAGCGTTTTATACTGCCATGTATACTTATTAAGCTCGTTTTTGGAAGCTAGTGCAGGCGCGTACCTATATTGCGCATTTTTAACGCGTAACGAAACGTACCTATAAGTACGCGCAATAAATATAACGTTAGTCTGAAACTACTCAATGGATCAGTCAGTGTAGGCCGGGTGATCTCAGCCATTGGTTTAAGCAAATATTTGCTGGGCAGAAGGCGGGAACAACCAAGATATGACGGAAAGATTCCATTTGTTCCCACTTTCGCCTGATTAGTGACATGCGTCTACACTAATGTCCCGTCCCTCAAGATTTGCTACCTGCATCATGGGTAATAAAGCCTATTAGACTGGTATGTTTTCCAAAATCTACGGTTTATTCGCCGTGTGTAGGCGCGGTTGTCAGTGTTGTATGGCTCACTGTGGGGGCTTGTTGACATACACGGCGGGGGCGCTACGGCACAGCGCTGCCACCGTATTGTATGGTTAAAAACATATGAGTACAAGAGGCTCTGTTATTAATATTATGTCCATACAACACTGACGATGACGTATCTACACACGGCAAATAAACCGGGTTTATTTACGGTGGAAAAACTTATGTGTAGAGGTCTTAAAGACGCATACTTGTTTTCTCTCTACTATAACGTATACATGTAGTACTTATGACTACTTAATTATGCTTTCTGGGCGAAATATTCTGAACGCTATCTATAGATCGATAAAATGCCGTATCAAATTCTTTTGCCTGATTTAGAAGAAGTTAGCGGAGAAACAGACAAAAGATAGACTTTGCCTAATACTAAGAGAATGTAGAGATTAACGTGGAAGAAAATTATAGTAGGAGTACCCATTGGAAACGCAAGATAATATGATAAAAATTAAAGGAAATAAATTACTGGCGATCTGAGTTCGGAAAGTAGGAGGAAGATAGTGTTTAAGGGTTAAATTCGGTTCATATGAATTTCCGGCAAAACTACAAGTCTGATGGAAAAAAGTTAAATAGCAAAGTTGTAGGTAAGTAATAAAAAGATCTACAACTTTTGTATTCACACTTTTTTCACATAACCTCAAAATTTATGTAAAAAATTCAAATAACCAAGTTTTTGGTTGTATATTTTTATCTTTTACATAAATTAATTTTTTCACGAAATTTGGTGGAAACTTACCTTTTTATGTTCCAAATATACGGTACTTTTTTTAAATTTAAACATTTATTTTTCACTTAATTTTGACTAAATATCAAAAAAGCACCCTAGTTTTTAATCAAAACATATCACGTCAAAATTTCGACTTTTTCAAAAAAATTGGTGGGCGTTTTTTTTGTTCAATTCTCTACTTTCTGATGGTGTAAAAAAAATATACACTACCGTGGTTAATTTTCTTAGGTAATGCAAAAAACGAAAAAACCTCGAATCTCGAGATATTTATTAAATTTTATACTTTAGTTACTCGAAAAACATCAGATTCTTAAAATAATTTATAGACCTGAGTGACCTATGCTAAATTTTAGCCCATCGAAAGATATTTCATAGAGAAGTGGGGGAGGACTAGGAGGGTCTGGTCCCCACTTCCTGTTATTTCATAGTAGCTTTAAAAACCGTAAGCCAATTCGAGATATAGAGTAGTGAACAGCATCGTTCATAAAAATAAACGTGCAGGCTGAGTTATTTTAAGAGAATTGTGACAAATTTACTTTAAGCTCTAAAATGAAAATAGTAATATTTTCTTTCATAAATAGTTTGTTTAACATAACCTAAAAAATTAAAATCAAATGATATTTTAGTACAATTATTATTAAACATAGCTAAATAATTTAATCTATTTTTTAATTTTTTACATTTATTTTCTATGATATAAATGTAATTCGAATTTAATAAATCAACTTATTTACTGGAAAAAATTCCAGTAGTAACATTTTTTAGACAAAATCTTCTTGAATTATTTAACTGTTTTCGCATGTTTTTTGCAATCTTTATGTTTCATAGATTTGTAATTTTTGTGTTTATCAATGTAACATGGAATTTTACTTTTTTCGAGTAATTCAAGTGTAAAATTTAATGAATAGCTGAAAATTGTACATAATATTTTAGGATTCGAGTTCTTTTCGTTTTTTGCATTTCCTAAGAAAATTTAGCATGTTAGTGTATTTTTTCTTTACAGCATCGGAAAAAAGAGATTTCAATACAAAAAAAGCCCACCAACTTTTTTAAAAAGTCAAAATTTTGACGTGAGATTTGCCGATTAAAAATGAGGGTGCTTTTTCGATATTTAGTCGATATGAGGTGAAAAAATAAATATTCAAATTTAAATAATTACCGGATGTTTGGAACATAAAAAGGTAAGTTTCCACTAAATTACGCGAAAAAAAATTAATTTATGTAAAACATAAAAATAAAAAACCAAAAACTTGGTTAAGTATTTTAATTTTTCACATAAATTTTGAGGTTATATGAAAAAAGTGTGAATACAAAAGTTGTAGTCTTTTTATTACCTACAACTTTGCCATTCAGCTTTTTTCTATAGGATTTGTAGTTTTGCCGGAAATTCAGATAAACCGAATTTAACCCTTAAACACTCTCCCCCTCCTACTTCCCGAACTCAGATCGCCCGTAATTTATTTTTCCTTTCAGTTTTATCATAATTATATTCTTCCGTTTCCAATTGGTTTCATTCTACTATATTTTTTTTTCTTTCAAAAATTATCTACCCTGGACTAATAATTATAATTGTCAATTTAAGGATCAAACGAGCTTTAATTTATCTATTACTAGCGGCCCGCCCCGGCTTCGCACGGGTGGACATTTTTTTAAACATTTTGGGATATAAAGATTCTTTTGTAAGAGAATATACAAAAGTGTGTTTTTTTCAGGCAATTTTTAAATTTTCTCTGTGTACGAACCATCCTCGTACTTCAAGGAATATTATTAAAAAATAATTAGCAATATCGGTTCCGCTGCTCTCGAGATTAGCGCTTAGCAATACATTCAGCGATTCATTTTTATATTGTAAACTAGTTGACCCGGCGAACTTCGTTCCGCCTAACAGTCCATCAACATTACTTTATATTCCTAAAAAAAATATTTTTCTAAAATAAACGTAGCCTAAGTTACTCCTTATTACATCAGCTAACTGCCAAGTTTCGTCAAAATCCGTCCAGCCATTTCAGAGATTAGCCGAAACAAACAGACAGACAGTCAAAAATTGAAAAAATGTTATTTTGGTGTATGTATCGTGTATATATTCTTATAAGTGTAGTAAAAAACGGTTATTTCAATATTGCAAACAGACAATCCAATTTTATTATATGTATAGATATAGATTAGCAATGAAGAATGTTACCTATTTTTTGCTCTCCATATTCTCTATTGAAAATAAAAAATATATGTAAAAAGTTATTTCGATACATACAACAGTTTTCGAGATATTGAATTTTAAAAACACGTGCTCGGCGTGATTTTGCCGGCCGCACGCTGCTGTGACGTCATAGGTCAACACCGCTCGCACGCTCCTGTTGACGTTCGTAGTTTAGTACTGATTTAGGAGTTAAAGTGACAAACTATATCTAATTATCTAATCCAAACATAAAAAAATCATGTGTACATTTTGGCACACAAAATGTACAAACACGATCATAATCAATGCACCAGAAAAATTGGTTTTTAATTAATTTAAAATAAGCGCTTAACAAAAAATGAATATTCAAAAAGACTACTTATGTGTCCCATTTGCCTATTGCACAAGTTCTTTGTAACTCTTTATACCTACCTACTATTTGTACAGTTTTTCTCAATGTATTCGCAATCCATTTATTTAAGTATTTAGTCATTCTTCGATACAGACAGAATATTATGATAAATATGATAAAGTCGTGCGCCTGCTCACGGCACTCGTTATTCACGACAAACTCAAATGCCTGAAAAATCTTAACTTTTTACTTGGTATTTTTGAATGAAACAAAAACTAGTGTATTTCTATACATTTATACTATACTGTAATAAAGTTTTAAGCGATATTCCACACCTAGTAACATTCTTCATTCTAAAGTTTGTATGTGTATGTGTGTGCTTGTGTGTTTGTTACCACTAAGCGCCTAAACGGCTAAACCATGGTATGTAGATAGATTTGGTGCCGGCGACGGATTTTTGCTACTTTTTATCCCGAAAATCGGGGGAAGCCATGGGGCGCAAGCTAATATTTTTTCTAAGTATATTTATTTAGAGTTCGCTGTAGTGCTATGTACAGTGTATTAGTTACTTATTATTAGTGAAAAATTTACGAGTTAAGTACCTATAATATTTTAGGTTTCTCAAAAATAATGATTGGACTAGTAAATAATAAAAAAAATTAGTTCATGGACTAATATTAGTCTAATAATTAGTTTAGAGAAATACGGCCCTGCAGTTAGAATAATATTTTAATGATTTTACCTTTTGGTTGATAGGTCGGCGAACGAATTCGCACTCAGCGATCTGGGTGTTGTTCTTTGGAGCGACGTTAAGTATAGTATGCACGCTGCTGACACCAATTATAGGATGGACAACATTCTATTGCCTAGGGTTTATAAGGTTCTTACAAGGAGTATCAATTGTAAGTTTCTTTTTTTTTTTTTTTACAACCTACTACATAGCATATATATGGGTCCACCTGAAAATGTCTGTGTTTTGAACCTAGCCGTTGCCGATCACGGAGGAGATGAGTAAGGGAAAAGGAAAAGGAGGACCGAGGAGGATTTGGGCCTCCGGTGCTCTCACTCACCACACAACGCAATAACGTACTTACTATTATTATTTTTGATTGCCGACAGTAGCAGATGAGCAAACAGCCCATGTGATAGTTAGTGGTAACTGTCGCTTATGCAGGAATCAGAGTCCCTAGCATTGTTTTGCAATGCCAGGGACTGTGCGAAGCCGCTGGCTATCGTAAAGGGAGTGGGGTAGATGAAAGGATTGAGGGAGGTGAAGAAAAGGGAAAGGGGAAGATAAAGTAGATATAAGTTTCCATACAATGCGTTTCGGTTAGTGAGTGAAAGCGCCAAAGGCCCAATTAATTGTCTTCGGTCCTTTCTTTTAGGTATTCTTTCTCATCTCTCTTCTTACAAGGTTAGTTGTTTCCTTCGTATTGTTTCTACTGGCTTAGACAACACAGCCATGTTCATAGATTACCTACGGCTACGAATCAAGTAGATCGTTGTTTAACCACCGAAATTTAAATAAAAAGTAGATAAAAAGTGGTGTTCTCATCTAAAATATCGGAAAAAAGGAAAAAAGTGTTTACATCATTTATTGTATGATACAGGGAGTAGTTTACCCAGCAATATATATTTTAATTGCTAAATGGGCGCCTCCAACTAAACGAGGTTTTATGACGACTATGGTTCTCCTTGGAGGGTACATGGGACCTGTTTTCTCTGATGTGGTAGCTGATCGGATTCATATCACTTTAGGTATGTACCAATATCTAACTATATTTAACTAAGTAATATTATAAAAAAGTATCCGATTTTTTGTTTGTTTTGAACGTAGATATTTAATGGGTATCTACTTACTACATATTAACTTATATTCATCTATAGAGTAACATAGCCTTCTCTTTCTATATCAATTGTTAGAGATAATTTTGAATTACAAAAGATTTTTACCATAATTGTGGTTATGTACTTACATATTTATATAAAAAAAAATATTTTAATTTAATTTAATTTCGCAGTCATGTATGCATGATACTCGAAATGAGAGCGTTCTAAGAGTTGAGTTACCATAACTTTTATTTCTTGTGATGCAGGATGGAGAGCTGTGTTTTTCATATCAGCAGCATTGTCAGCAATCTGGTGGTTTCTGTATGTGTATATAATCAAATACTCGCCTTATCAACTATGGGATGTGGGATTGCCTGCGGTAGGTATCCATATTTATTAACTATAAATGCGTTTTTAAAGCATGCTATCCTACTAAGTAGGTACATTTTGAAATATTAATTTTATCAAACTGGTGTCACTACAAGGCATAAGTTTTAACTATAATTAATCTGCCATATATTTTATACCTTTTTTTCTTGTTCCGATCCTAGCTTTTTATCTATATATATATTTATATTTGTCCTGAATGACTGACTGACGGATCAACGCACAGCCTAAACCGCTGATCATAGAGACCTTGAACTTAAGTTTGTATGAGATAATGTGATTCCGTGGTCCAATCTACTACAAATTTTGCATGAACATTGCCTTACGGGGTTAACAAGGGGTAGAAAGTTTTTTGGAGATGATTTGCTCTTTGAAGTTGATATTACTCCAAGTGCTTCTATTTTTAACCGACTTCAAAAAGGAGGAGGTTGTCAATTCGGGTCGTATGTTATTTTTGTTTGTTTATTAAGTACCTCATTGGTGGTCCATCTTTTGTTTTCACGGAAGATGGTTGTGTCATTTAATTTCATCCACATTTTTTCTATTTTATCATTGTAATATACCATTAGTATCATCAACAAGAATATAATTCTACACTTGACGCTGGCAAAAATAGCTGACACAATCGTCGGCTCTGTTGCCAAAAAAAAGGAGAAGAAGAAAAAGAAAGTTGCTGTAGTTATTGATGGACGTAAATTTTTTTAACGGAATATTGTAAATTGAGAGTTATGATAGCACAATCATAGCATCGAATAAGTGAAATCCATCGCTCATACGATGTATTACAGTACCCACTTTTGTTTTACTACGGCGAGGATGGATACATCATTTCTACACCCCAGATCCTAAGATCAAACAACCGCATAAAAAATCGTAGGTATCTGCTGGAAGTTTTTATTCATAACGTTACCGTATAATGATTAAAAAAGGAGAAGATAATAGTTAGCAAGCTATTTAATGAGCAACAGTGTTAGGTACTTTTCAAGTTTTTTATGAAATTAACAGAAATTAATCCATATTATTTGTATTTTATTGATTATATTACATAACAAACTGTCGATTATTTAAAAATAAAAGAAAACCTTTTTCTTGTATTGCTTCCTTATAAAAAATTAAAGAAAAATCTAAGAAATTATTACCTACAACAACAATAAAAAAAAAAAATATAATAGTATACATGCTTCACGATCATAAGGTCTACGTAGCAAAATGTCCAACTACCCTAAACGTTCAATTAGCAATACGTCCAACCCGCAAATCGACTTATTTAACAATAAGGTATCGGCACTACAAGGTAAATGTTAAAAAACTATCCACATTATGTGACTAACCAACTATTAACAGGTACCTAAATACAACAATAAGGTTATGGTGTCGGAAATAATTAGAATTTATTGACTAGTATCAATTAGCTCCCTTTATAGCAATAGGTGTGTTTATGTCGCGACTTAACATTAGTGTTAAGTATATCGCAGTTCTACTTATTATTAAATCCTATTAATATTATAAATGCGAAATTTTGTATGTGTGTGTGTGTGTGTATGTGTTTGTTACCACTCAGCGCCTAAACGGCTGAACCGATTTCAATGAAAATCGATAAGTAGATAGAATCGGTGCCGGAGACGGACTTATGCTACATTTATCCCGAAAATCCGTCTGGTTCCCGAGGGGGACAAACCTCATTTTACGCGCGGGCGAAGTCGTAGGGCACGACGCAGCTAGTCTTTAATAAATATTGAATGTACTTTCGCTTCGTGTAGCATAGCCGTGAAACGCTGTAGTTATACATATTAATAATTACGTGTACGAATCGTGTACCTACTTAATTTTTTTTTTCAGAACGAATCCGTTTCTTCGGGTGCAGTATTCGAAACTTCAGCTTTCTTGGTGATTCTGGTATCGTATGTCGCCCACGGTGTCTGCTCAACGACCTTGTATATATGGTTGCCGATGTACATCAACGATTTAATGAAATTCGACTTGAACGAGGTTTGACTTTTTCTTTTTCTCGTTTAACAAATAGTACAGATTATAAAGTTAATATTTGTGGATCACAAATAGTTTTTAGTCGCCCGGGCTAAAAGGCTCAAGCCAAACATAAATGTACCTGCATGCTCAAAAAAAACTTTATGTGCTTGTAGTTTACCTTTATAAAACCCACCCCGATTGAGTCAAGCTTTCCCTAAACTCAAATTCGGATTAGGCACTGTACGGACGTGATCCATGAATTTCGCAGATATTGCAGATACTACCATCCAACCAGCTCATGCTATCACAACTATATTATACTGATACACCATACGTAAGAATAAGAATGAAACTTTAATAATTGAACTAAGATCTGCGAATACGGTTTTAACCAACTTTGTTTGATCAACTGATTTCGATTAATTGTCTTAAGCATAATTTGTACACAGGCGAAAACGGGACGGGTCGCTACTTAGTAATAATGTATCTTTTACAGATTTACCCAGTGATGCTGGTCACACTCATGCTGCAGATAGTCTTCAGTTTCAGTTTGAGCATGTTTTTAGACTGGATGAACGGCAAAAACTTCATCACAGCGACTACTGCCAGGAAAATCAGCACTGCATTCGGTAATTTACAAAATTTTTAGCATGACGTACCAATTACCATAGATCTCCTAGAGCGCCAGTTAGTTAGTTATCTATGGCAATAATATTACATTACATTGTAATGTTATATGTAATTTATATTATATGACGTGTATACTATCTAGGTACATAAGGCGACTGTTCTTCCACCATAAGTTAGTTGACAACAGCCGTTCATGAATTTCGCCCAGGCTTTACAAACTCTTACCGTAAAATTGGTGCTTCATGAGCATAGATTACCTAATAGATACTTCCTTATTCATTTGTTCTTAGTCAAAGATTGGAAGATCACAGAACTGCTAATCGTTGAGAGTCTCTTGTGAGTTCTTATGCTAGCAGAGGCTGCTATAAGTGCACTGTACGCGGAATCTATTATGGGGTAATCTGTGAGACATGTTCTGTAGTGAAATATTAGTTTTTGATACACAGCAACTGCAGTGCCAGCAGTATGCCTGGTCCTTTTGTGCTTCACCGGGTGCGAGCGCGACGCAACTATAATGTTGTGGGCCACTGCGGTCATAGCCTCAGGTGGAATATCCAGTGGAGTACACGTCAATATTATTGATATAGCCCCTAACTCTGCAGGTAACCAATTGGGGATATATTATTATCTTTTTTAAATCAAATTTGATGAAATAGCTCATAACCCATGGCAGTAAGTGATTAAGCAGCCTATGGACTTCAGTTCTCGAAATCATTGATACTTAATAAATGAGGGCGAATAATAAAGAAATATAAATATTTCAAGTAATTTTTTGAATCCTATCCTAAACCACACGGGAACACAAAATGTTATTAGGTTGAGCTGTTTATCAGAAGTTCAGTGTACACATATACAAAATAATTATGTGTGTGGTGCGAGGGCCACTTTGTTAAAACTCTTTAAAAATGTCCTTATGATTTAAAACAAACATTCCCAAAGAATTGTGAAAGATATGGCCTGTAAATTTGGGCCCCTTAGTTCTCACATAGAGGATTGAGGGCCCATCTATACCAGATAAAGTATGGCATCTGCAGTAACGTAAATTATTATATAACTACTGCTTGTCCTAATTGTTTGATTCATTTCTTTCACCGTACTTTAGTTTTCTTTTACCGTAAGTTACTAATATCTAAAGTAAGTAAGTACTTAGTAAGTGGTTACATTATAATCCTACTTAATATTATGCGAAAGTTTGTGTGTGTGTTTGTTACCAATTAGGGCCTAACAGCTAAACCGATTTCGATAAAAAATGGTATGTAGATAGATTTGGTGCATGAGACGGACACAGGCTACGTTTTATCCCGAAAATTCTTTCTACTTTCTTTTTTCTTTTTCTTTCTTTCAAAATCGGACTGGTTCCCTAGGGTGACAAACTAATTTTACGCGTGGGCGAAGCCGCGAGGATCAGCTAGTGAGTTTATGATTGTTTTATATTCTTCTTGCAGGTTCCGTAATAGCGGTTTGCATGACATTGACACTGTTAGTTAATATCGCATTTGTTGCAGTATTCTCTTTTACAAACGTAAGTAATCCTTTTAATATTACAAAGGTGAAAATTTGTTAGGCATTGCACAAGGGTGATGAAGGAAAATTAAATGTAAAGCTAAAATATTAGGTTGATTTTGTATCTGTTTGCAGTAGCAATGCATGCCTTTGTTCTTAGGTTGGCACAGGATACCTACACCTGGCCGCTGATGTAGTATCAAGTTCTAGCGGCCCGCTGCTAAGGCGAAAGTAGGTCCACATGGGGGTTTTAGTCGGTATTTTGGCCACCTACCATCTCAGGCCAGCAAACCCGACATAGCCGCATCGTTTCCCCGAACTAGTCAGTGTGCGTGAACGCATTTTCCATCTACAAAAAAATGAATACCTACACCTACGTTTTGTCATTAATTATGTTTTAATATTTTTTTTTTTTTTTTTTTTTTTTTTTTATAGTATAGCCTACCAAAGTGACTCCACCCCGCCTGATGGTAAGCAGTCAGTGGAATCCAGAAGTGGCGGCCACCATACCAAAAGCTATCGTTTTAAACTGCTGGTATGGTGGCCTCCACTATGGCGGCTGGGAATGGGGTTAGGGGAAGGAAATGAGGGACGTGAGGAAAGAGGAAAGGGGGGAAATTGGGCCTCCGGCGCTCTCACTCACCGAACGAAACGCAGTAGTACGGATACTACTACTCTTAAGTCGATCTTCTATGAGAGGGTAGTACTTCCCCGGACGATCCGGCCCATTCATGCTGAAATCAGCGAAATTCATGCAGAAATATTAACAGGGGGCAAACCTGTTTCCATTTACTGGGCACAATTCCAGATTCCGGGTTACGTTAATATTGAGTAGTGTCCCGACAAAAAAATAATATTGGTTAACATTTGTAACAACATTCTGTGTGGCCACCGTATAAAAATAACTTTAAAATTGACTAAAATAAATTAAACATTTTTAAGGAGCTAACAATTGTTTCTTTTTAAATCACAGATCACTGGACAGCAGATATTTATTATAACGATCGTGTTATATGTGGCTGTACTTGTTATATATTCCGTGTGGGCTTCAAGTGAGGAACAAAAGGTCTCTTCAAAGGAGGACAAAGAGGCATCAGAGTTGACATCTACACAGAATGTTGTCCAAGCTGAAAATAAACCATCCACGCAGGATATACAGGTTTAAAATAATTCTCACACTGCCTCATTACTCTTACTTTTTCAGATTTAAGTATTTAGTTTGGGCTATACGGGTTTAAAAGAATTCTCGAGCTGCCTCAGTTTTTTACATTTTATTTTAGTTTTAGTACTTATTTTATGTTTACTACTTTTAATTGTAATCGGTATTGTATATCGTGTTCTAACGTCTTAGAGAATTAAATTAGACTGCTTCTAATATTTAGCGGATGTTCTGCCGCTTTTAGAGTATAGAACACATCAGTACACGTCATTTTGTGTGTGTACTGAACTCACACTCAAACACAAAAGCAAAACTTACACTAACAGAACATAAGACAAAAATTGTCATGTACCTTGGCAGGAGAGGAATACGTGCGAAGTGGTGTGCCTAGTTTAATACTCTAAGATAACGAGTACCTGTCTACATCACTACAGTTATATGTGATTGCGTTAAGCGTGGCCATGCTATTAGTGATGTAGTCATTCCTTTATGCTCTACATGTTCTAACGACCATGTTTGCTAATCTCGCTATATTAGAGAAAGCGTTTACTTTTTGTTACTTATTATAATTTCTTTTTTGTATTAAAAAAGATGTGATTGCGTTTAGCGCAGCTATGCTTTCAATGGTGTGATATGGTCACTCTTTATACTCCTAACAGTCTTACTAATAAAAACAGAGTAGCCACGGAATCAGTCACTTTTTTACCATTTTTATGGTTTTAAAACGACAAAAAGAGAAAGATAACACGTTAATTAACCGTCGCTTTTTTACATTTATTGGTAAGATGGCTAGAGCACGAAAGCAAAAATTAAAAAAAAAATAGATTGTTAATTGTGCTAATCTCGGTATAATAGAGAAAGCGTTCACTTTTTGTTAAGTACTTATTATAATTTCTTTTTTTGTACTTATATATCAACATTTTTAACTAATAAAAATTCAAGTAAAAGTATAATATAAAACGTATTATTTTCAGAAACATCCTTACTGCCTGTGTTTGCGTGCATGTTAGCGTGCGTGCACGTTTGAGTGCGTGCTTGCATGCGTACGTGCATGTGTGTGTTTAGATGTTACCTCGTTCCATCATCATCATATCAAACAAAAGACGTCCACTGCTGGACATAGGCCTCCCCCAGTTTTCACCACCATGACCAGTCGTTCTATTCTACTTCTGTTTACAGACATAGTGACTTTTTTAAATTAAAATTCTAGTTTTACGAACCCTGGTTTCAGGAAAGGCCATCTTAAGGGCGTTCCGTCACATATGACCTTGAGCGTTTCGCTTCCTCACCACCCCGCGCCTCACCCGAAAAAAACATTGCGTGCGAGTTCGCCCTCTAGCGGCAAGTAGCAGTAGCACAACTATAAGACAATGACCTTACTTGTCCGAAACCGCAGAGCTAAAATCTGATAGACGCGCCAATAATGAATTATTTTTTTAGTATCTATTATTATTTCGTTTAGTAAGTATGTATATTTTTTAGTATATATTATTTATATAGTAGCGAAAGCAAAGATAAGTGTTTAGAATCATGACGTTTGTTAAATATGTAGTAGAAATAAAAATAAATACTGTGGGTTAAAACAATAAACTCAAAACCCAGCTGCTGTGAAATGTATTACCTGATCAAAAAAGCCGTTTAAAACGATTTTTATGAATTATTGAATACAAAAAAATATTTAATAATATATATAATATTAATATTTTTTGAAGTCACTTAAAAATTAAGTCCCAATGACAATACACCATTGTGATAAATTCCTATAATTGACATGATATGTATTCTTCAACTAATACTAGTACACTTTAGTTTAGTAACCCTGCCGAGTTTATACTTATTTAGTTATAGTTATATATATATATTTTTTGTACATGAACAAACTAAAACATTTTGACTTAAAAAATGTATTAACATCCTATTAATATTATAAATGCGAAAGTTTGTGTGTGTGCACGTATGAAACGTATGCGTACCTCTAGTGTCGCTAGTATCATGAAGCCGCTATGCTAGCAGTTTGAGACAATTTCTATTAAAATAGCAGAGGAGTGCGTTACCCCAGCAAAATGTTGATAAAAATGTGCTTATAAGAGATGAGAGTATAACAGATAATTAGTGCTTCGTAAGGAGTAATTTGTTTGCCTATAGCAAAATTTGTTTGCATTATAGTTTTAAAGTTATTCGGAAAAAAACAGATTTTGCTGGGGTAACGTTTGAAACATTACCCCAGCAAAATGTCTTTTCTTTAAATTATCCAGGCAGAGTCACGTTGGTAGACCAGTATGAATAAAATAACTGTATCAATAGTACTAGTACATGACTTTTTAAAACAATACTGAAAAATTCAATCTTTATTTATGCCCGTCTGATTGTTAAGTGTTTAAAATTAGCTCTTACAAAAGCCAAGAGTTTTCATAACTTTCTAACTCCACTGCGTCTTCATGGACTGATGATATGAGGTCCTGCATCAATAATAAAAAAGCATCTCATAAAGACCACCTAGCCAGCAGTTTGAAACAATAACCTTTGGAATGGTGGCTACCACTTAGTCTTTTGGATCCCACTGACTGTATCATAAGGAAGAGTGAAGTCACTTCGATAGGCAATTGTACGGCACGGTTATATTGATGTATGTAAAGTAAGGTTTTGTGCAGGACAACTTTTTCTTGGTTCTGTAGATACGTACCGCTACCAAACTCGAGTAACAAATCAGACTACACTTGTGCATTGTCTACTATACATTGTACTTGTATATTGTATTAAATGGCAAATCTTGCGGAGTGTATAGGCTTGGAGCCTATTAAATGCAAAACAATTTTGAAGTGCTACAGACTGTGGACCTCCTAAACACTATTTAATTTCATCAGCCTTAGTCCACGAGGTAGGAATAACAGGCACAGTCTGCCGAAAATGAACACAAAATAGTAGGACTGTGATAGCCACTCATGAGTTGGTGTTGTCTGATATCTGGTCCACTGCTTTTAGCGCTTTACAGTTTGCCATAGTAAATTCATCCTTTATAATAAGGCTTCTATCGCGCAGCCAAATCAGTAGAAAGATTATCTACTCTACGAACACGAATCTAATCGAAACAAAACGCTGTTCTGTCTCGAGCAAAGATGTATACAGAATATTATACTAAATGATTCATAATTTATTTACATCCTGTAATCTCGCTTATTGATACATTTTGACATAAAATGTTTTTTTTTGTATTAATTATATATGACATAATGCCCGAGCCATAATTGTACAGTTAAGTACACATTTTGTATTGTTTTGTTAAAATTGTATACTTAGTAATATTAAAATTATTATACATTGTGATTTGTGAAATAGATGTTCACAATGTACATTGTGAACTCCTGTGGTAAATTAAGTTCATCTTACTTTATACTTATATCGAATATTAACAGTTTATATAATACTTACATATACACATTTATTACAGTTCACATGTTGCCTTTACCTTTTGTAGCAATATGCAAATTGAGGCAGCCTGTAAAGCACACATTTTACTTTTTATTTTTTCTTTGCAACATAGAAAGCTGTAAGTATTTAATTACCTATAGAGTTAAGTGTATTGCCTGTGTCACTTTGCATGCTACTTGAAACTGTAACTTACAAAAATTTTAATAACCTAGCGATTAAAAAGAGTGGCCTGAGTTTCTTGCCAGTTCTTCAATTCTTCTTCTTAAAATTCTTTTAAAATTGTTCTTCAGTTTGTCAGCGAACTGGTTGTAGGTTAATTTGCTGACATTTTGTAAATTTTGACGTTCATAAGTGTTAATTTAATTAACCTATATGAATTAACATATTTTCATTTTCCTTATTTATTTTCGGTTCATCTGGATATAACTTCAGTAAATCGTTCTGTATATTGTATAGCCAGCAAATATTTTACGGAAGTAGATCTTTTAGAATAAGCGGGACGGTTTGGCTGGAGATGTGCATTTAACATGTACATAACGACGTAAAATGTAAGTTTTGTCTGAAAATCAGTGGTCCGAAGGCATAGTTACCTCCTCGGTCCTCTTTATTTCCTTTTTTCTCCCACAGTATCTTTACTCTGTATGGCCACCACTGCACTGAATTTGAAACAGCACCATACACCAGCAAAACTGAATTCAAATGATGGAGCTGATAAGGATTTTCAGTTACACATGCTTTAAACAAAGCGTCATCATTCCTATGTTGATTATCTTCTAGTAAGTGCCCGTACGTAAGGTACACAATATAATGTACCCTTAGCAAAATAAGTAACACGAACAATTTCCAAAGTAGACGCATTGTACCCACAGTTTGAGTGATTTGGATGTACCGTGAAAATTACCTCGCTAGAGATTCATTATAAGTATAGATTACTGCAATATGTACATACAAATATATGTGTACATACATATATATGTATGTAAGTACATATTGCAGTATTGTAAATGTATAATATAATGCAAAATCGGTAAAGTAGAACTAATGTAATATTATCGCTAAGTAACGGATCCATGCGGACGACGTCACGGGGTAGTTTTACAGTACATACACTTATAATCAGAAATCAGAAATTTTATTTGTTAACATAGGTACATAACAAAGGTCTTGAGATCATAAAAATAGTGCGCTATGTTTTGCCTACATACAAGGCATACAAACATTTTACAATAAGTTTATATATAATATAATATAATAAAGATACATACATACATACATAGAGTGCTAAAACATAATTCTTTTGCCTTTACCTAGTTAGGTAAAGACTGTACAAAAAAGAGTAGAATTCTTTATACTGTGCCACCGTGCCGGGTCTATTACTTTCTACATACACCTATCACTCGAAAAATACGGTATTAGTTTTGTTATGTCTAGTAGGCACTCAACAATATATTATTTAATTTTAGGATTAAAAATTCATATAGTACGATAATAAAGGAACAGAGAGTAGGATTTTTAATTTACCTAATTGTGATAATTTCACAGTCTTCAAATATTTTAGTTTGGTTAGAGACTAAGACGTTTTGTAAAGCCTTTTTTTTCTTCCTTTCTTGCAATCAAATAAATAAATCAAAATAAGATGCATTGAAAGTAGAAGGGTAGGTATTTACTTTAGCCTAGTATCTTATCACTGATTTTATCAGCTCATGAAAAAAAATCTAACGAGGTAAATACTTGAATATTTAATCGGCATTACTTACCGATAGAATATTCAAGTACACACCGTATGTATATATAGAATTTATAGGTATTTATGCTCGTGCAAGATAACGTAGATAGTTAGGTACCTAACAGCAGCGTGTATGGTTGTTTTGTGTAGGTACCTAACTAGGTCGCAAACCGACGCATCTCACGTATAATCATTGTAATTTGAGTTCTATGCTAGTTGTACGACCGACGCCGACGTTCGTGTTCCGACCGAAGCACCTCGTACATGTCGGTCGGAATCGGAAAGCGCCCTTGCCACATGAGTAAATATCCAAGTTAGATATTTTACTCATGTGCCCACCTACCACACACCTAGTTCGAAATGATAGTAGACATAGACAATATTGTAGCAAGCTCATATTCATATCCCTAGGGTATATAACAGCAGAAATTTACTGATTCTTGAGGCCCGGTGTTGCCTTGATCTTATCATGAGCGAAAATAGGCTCACCACCTGCTACCTAGTTTACGTGGAACTAAACATAATTAAAGGATACCTAGGTAAGTATCTCAAAGAAGGTATTTTACTAAAAATATGAAGGTAGGTATACACCTACTTACAGGATATTCATGTGTTGAATCTTTTGCATTTGTATTTGTTTCAGTCGTGAAATTTTAGTCATTTTGATGAAAAATAATAATAAATGTAGGTAAATACCTATGTATTTAATACACTAAAAAAATCTAAATAACTAATCTAATTTATTTGCAACACTAAATCTATCCACACAATATTTTTTTTTTGTTATTATTTATTTGCAATTATTGAATTACGTAAATAATTTTTACAAAAACCGCATACGTCCGTCCGTCAGAAGGGCTTGCGCCGCTCTGCCGCCCTGCCTCCCGTCGCCCGCGCAGAGCCCCTGCGACGCTGATTCAGCCAAATTATCAATAACTATTGAAACATTATCCTAATAAATGAAATAAATCTATAGAGTTGACATTTGGTTTATTCCGGTTGATTCAATATAACTTTTATATTTATAACTATAGTAATTACAAAGTAATATTTCGATATAAGTGAAATCACGTTGTTTTATTATCGTTAGTATAAGTTATATAATCAATTATTGTAAATAATTCTTCTACTATTCTAAAGTTCATGAATCAAAGTATATTGTAGGCAAAAAACAAAATGAATAAATAGCATTAAAATCTACTAAATATCGAGATGAAAGTCGCGGATTTCGGCGAAATTTCGTCGGAACCACCTTAAGCTATGCTGGGGCCCCAGGGCACCTAAAAATTTCGGGCCCTTTTGAAAGTAAAGAAAATTAATTAGGAGTAAACCACATCTGACGGCAAGGAACCACATTTTCCTATGTTTCTATACGTCCTTGAGTCTGAAAAGAGATACTTGGTTCCTACGGGGGCCCCCTGAGGATAGGGGCCTCGGGCACGTGCCCCGTGTGCCCCTGTGGTAAAGACGGTACTGGTTTCAGGCAGTCGTCTTCTACAATATTGCGTTATCACAGAGTCTTTTAAATAAAACTTCATAAACAGGCAGGCTATAATTTATAATATCGTTAAAGTTAGAACAAAATACTAAATATATTTTAGCTTAATTACTAGCGATTTTATCGATAATTATAAGGTTTATATATATTATATTTAGCTCTTGTAAGCAATGATTATATCAAAGCCCTTAGGCCGCTACGTGTGCTGCCATGGCAACAGCGTTGAATAAATCAACAACAAGGTTGAAAGAAATTGAAATTTCAGGAGTAAAGTATTTATTAAAACGCAGTCCACCCGTCTTTGGTACTGCTGAAACCTTAATGATTGCTTTATTACCTATTATTACTTTTTCTCCTATTTTAAGGAAAAAATTGTAAGTACAAGTTACTGTACCAAACCTTTTCGCATGGATTTCATACGTAAGTATCAAGAAATAAAATAATCTCTTTTCTCAATAGTAACTACACATAAGCAAACTTGCTGTTTCATTCTGTCTGTTTTACCGCTAACTCCTCACCAAGCAACAGAATTTGATAAGGATTCCACTATCATTCAGGGAATTTCTTTCGGATGGTTAACATGTAAAAATAGGTAAGTAGATATGTCAAGATCAAGGATTTGTAAAAGTATGTCGTAAAAACTTAAGTACCTTAGTGTGAGGCAAGTCGGTTAGCAGGGTTCATTTAAACGACTTCTGTACAGGGTTTTTATACTTTCTGTTCTGCCCAGCTCCCTTTGTTCCACGGTTGTTCTTCACCAGATCCGAAAATAGTTTAAACGACGATCTCGACTGCGTATAGCCCTATGGTTATACGCAGTCGAGAATATTATCCTCCACGCTGTTATTGTTTGCTGTGGAAAAGATTGTTAGTGAAATTACCTACTTATAATTTTATACCAAAAGTTGCTTGGTGTTATATTTTTATAATCATCAAAAAATCACTTTACCCGTCCTGATGGTAATTAAGTCTTAATTCACAGGCGGTGGCCACTGTCCCAGAAGCCATCCAAACAACTTGATTGGTGGCATCTACTGAGGCTCTTTTGGAATGCTTCATATTTCATAGCTATGATTGGTTATTAAGCTTACATAACAGTTTAAAAAGACTGAAGAACTTACGTTATCAATTATCATGCGTCAAAGATGAAACAAAAATAGGCACCACTATTCCAGGTATTGTGGCGACGGTATTCGTCAGAGCCATCAGAGTACCTGCCGATATATTGGTATTATTTACCAGGGTATTTGGAGGCGAAGAGAGCTTGTAATGATAAGATGTCGTCATCTAAGATCGTATTTAGTGGGGCAGATTCCACTGCAAAATTATGGCATTCCACTTTGCCCCACCAGTGGGGCAGTTTGGTGGGGCAACAGATGACAACAATTGCGACATAGAAAAGATAGATGTTTTGATTGATTGATTGGGTGACTTCGGAAAGATCAGGTGTTGTGTCAAAATATTTGTAAAGAGATCATCATCATCATATCAGCCGTAAGACGTCCACTGTTGGCCATAAGCCTCCTCCTTAGGTCGTGAGCCGCTTTCATGCATCGGCTACCCGCCACCCATATCAAGTCGTCGGTCCACCTTGTGAAGGGATGAATTTCGCAACAAGAAATTTGTTTGGGCGTGCTACGTCATAAATAAAAGTCTATATGAAAAGACTTACCAGCAAAATTGGGTGCAATATCGATATGGTTGGAGAGAAAAAGCCGCAGAAAGCGCCTCCCATGCAAGTGATCGATATCGTCATGATAGTGACAGCCGCTTGCCGATCCAATTCTATCATGCATAGAGTTAGCAACAACTTGCCGGCACTAGCGATGCTGGTAAAATAAATGAAAGAAAGAAATGTAAGTGAAAGAAAGATAAGATTGCTGCAGTTATATAAACTTTTAACTTTACCGTACTAACTACCATATTATACATAATTTAATATAATTTTCTGTCCACTTTGTATTAAAAACAAACAAAAATAGCGAAATGTCTTAATGCATGCAGCAACTTCAGTAGGTACTTGGAAAATTGATATCTCACCACATAGAGTGCCGATCTTTCTAGCAGAGGTGGTCGTGATAGTGTTCCTGCTTCGGAGACAGTCTAACATCTTGCTTAGCACCATGCTGAAGAACCACATTGTAAGGAATGGTACTGCCGTTGCTAATGCATTCTGTAGGTGAAGTCGAAGTGTAATAAAAGTAAAATTGGAAGATGTAGACGATGTGATTTCTGTAAGTACCTTCAAGTATTCTAGATATAAGGAAAATGAAGGTTCGGTTTTCAGACAGGATCTAATGCACTCCTCTCATATAAAATATCGTCGTAAAAATACTAGGTATTCCTACTATTGCGTTTCAGTTAGTAAGTAAGAGCACAGAAGACACATATACCCCCTCCATTCGATCACCTTTTTTGTTTTCTCTACAAATTGCATGCAACGAGTTGATTAGATATGTTGTTAAAATCCATCAGCTCTTTTTTACAATGCTTTGAGAACACTAACACAGTCGTTTATAGGTAGGTAGATAGGTATCTATGTTATTTTGTCGCATATATTATGTTGTACAAAAACCATAAGTAGGTAAGTACCCTTATGTCAATACATTTAAAAACAGGCAGTCGCTCAGTCCTTGGCGTTGAAGTCCATGAGCAACAGTTACCACTAAGGTACTATCAGGTGAGCTCGTCTGCCATTAGAGGCAATAAAAAAACTAAAGTTAAGTACCACTTACCTCAGTAAGGTTGAAGTTGAGGATTTGCTTCATGTAGAATGGCAGTTCAAGGAGCATTGTGTACCAGCCCCAGTTGAAGCAGGAGTGCGCAACTAAAATGGCAAGGAATGGCGCTGACGTCAGCACAGCAGTAACATGACAAATACGACTGGTAGTTCCAGAGATTAGCGTGCTGAAACAAACTAACAAATAAACTCATCCGCTTTTTATAATAGTTATAGATTTTGTGTTGGTATTTACACCTTTGTCGTAGAGTGCTCGTCAGCCTTTTTACCCAGCGAGGTAATGATCATCACTCTCTCCTTGGATCTAATAAACAGTTGCTGATGGGGTGAATACTGGACCAACACCACCTATAGGATGCACCAAATCGTTGATAAACCACCCATCAAGTAGAAGACATTTTCTCAACCTGCGAGTAAGTAGTTTAGAATGATAAAATTTGTGAAACACGACAATAGTACCTAATATTTCCATCTTTAGGTTTATATTTCCGCAAGTTGCATATTATAAATAAGTGCAATTAACATAGCATCTTTTTCGTGCTTATCTATTCTGCCGCGCTAGGAAAGGCCTAACTAGAAAGAACGAGGCACACCAAAATCGCTTCTACTGTGTCATTCTTTTATTTATTTTTCTGCGTCTTATATCACTTAGTTCCGGTGTCTAATACACAGAGGTTCTTAATAATATAAAGTTAACTCTTCGCCAGGAGTCTCAGCAAATATTTTCCGTACCTGTATTAGAAATAAGCACGCCAGCCATCAACATAGATATGACAGTCCCAAGCGATGTTGATGCGTAAACCAACGACACCATGACACTTCGCTCTTTCGGTGGTGCCCACTTCGAGAGTAGGACATGCATCGCTGGGAATGACATGCCCTAAAGGTCAAATATATCTGATAAGTATATAAAATCTTTACAATTATTCAATAAAGTGTTCGCTCACTAGGAGCATTCATATCTCATTCAGTTCATCAGTAACGTTACAGAGCCGAGCATTGTATCAGTGAGGGAAAAGAACCAAGCATTACAGTGTTACAGATTTACTATAGAACATTACATTGATGCGAACCAAGCAGCAACTTGATGATACAATATTTTGTAGTTTATCTATAATATGTATGTATTTACAAAAAAATATGTATATATGTAGTATATTAGTTGTTTTGTACCCATAACACAAGCAAATATAATTGCTTAATTTGGGACTAGATGGCGCTGTGTGAATGTCGTAGAATATTATTAAAATATTATTTTGGAAATATTTGAATCTGAAATTTTACTTATTAATCGGAAATGTTACATTACAGGCAAATGCTCCTGTTAAGGAAGCACCTTTACTTAATTATTTTACTAAAGCTGTTCTACGCTCTACGAAGTGGTTCTGTGATATCATGTTTTGATGATTTATTAGGTCACAGTAGTTTTTTTATTTTTATATACGATGCCGATGTAAGGTGGCATACAAGCATACGGATATCCGATTACCCTATGGACATGGTTATCGTTGTAAGAATTGCAGAAATTATTATTATCAGAAAATACAACCAATCTTTTGACGATCATAAAGGAAAAGTGAAGGAGATTGATAAAGTAACAGAGCCAATTATTTTCTCGGGTACTTTATGTATTGGAGTGATTTTTGCCGCTCCGAAACATTGGATTTCTCTAGAGAGTTTTTGCTATTACCATCACAGTCAGCAGTTTGATTCGTGAATTGCAATAGGTAATAGTCTCATCATAGGGCGCAGTTATTTGTCCAATATTGGATTATTTGTCTGTTTTTGTCTCGTTTTTTGGTTTGACCGCCATCATTCGGATTTCTGCGCTATATATAGTGGAACTATAATTGGCGATTAACATTAACATTCAGAACTTACACCTCCGATGCCTTCCAAGACCCGCATAACTACAAGACCTATGTAATGCAGCTTAACCATTGGCGGGGTGAGCAGCGTCGCACTGACCCTGAGATTGTCAACTGGCCTGCGTCAACCGGTTTTTTCCAGTCTCGCCGTGTACGCGACAAGCGGCCAGTGGACACGCACACATGCCCCGCGTGCTTGTAGTAGTGCCACCGATTTGCGCGTTTGTAGGAAGCTTTCTCTCTGTACGTATCTACTTTGTGTGTAAAGTACCTAAAAGCGCGCTAAAATCATGGATAATTAGTTTGATTTGATTTAGTTAGTTATTAATTAGATCAAATTAAAATAAATATTCATGCTTTTAGTAACCCAACTAGTACTTCACATGACATTTAACAGGTGATTAGTTAATTTTTCGTTGATCAGCCTTTCAGAAACTGGGGGTTAATGTTTTAAGTACCTACCTATAGGTAGAAATATTTATTTCTACTATTATACAGTTTTGTTGTTTGTTTAAACGTGTTAATCTCAGAACCTACCAGCCGGATATAAATAATTATGTTTGCGTTTGATAGCCCAGTTCTTGAGGAAGGTAGGCTATGTATCACGCTATTGGCGACGGGAGCAGAACAGTAACCAAAGATGTAACTTAACCCGGGTGAAACCGCGCTGCGGGAAACTAATTTAAATATAGGTAATAAGAACTCACGTAGCAATGCATTGTCTCTAGGTTGGTCGTCCATAAATGGATTAAAATTAAATCTGAAATTACAAGGATGTATAATAATACTAATAATACCTACTGGATAATATCTAACATTTAAAATACATCTATCTATATCTATACATATAATAAAATTGGAGTGTCTGTTGTGTAATATTGAAATAACCGTTTTTTACTACATGTATATGAATATAAACGGTACATACACGAAAATAACATTTTTACAATTTTTGTCTGTCTGTCTGTCTCTATGTTCCGGCTAATCTCTGAAATGGCTGGACCGATTTAGACGGGACTTTTATTGGCAGGTAGCTGATGTAATAAGGAGTAACTTGGGCTACGTTTATTTTAGAAAATATCTTTTATTTTAGAAAAATAAAGTAAAGTTGATCGATTGTTAGGCGGAACGAAGTTCGCCGGGTCAGCTAGAAATAACTATATCCAATTTAATTTTCTTTTGACGAGCTAGTGACCTCGGGTCTTAGGTTAGTCACGGGTCTCAAAACTGCAAGAGGAAAACAAAAAGCCCCATTTTTTATTAGCATGTAAGCAGGTATTAATACATTTTATGGCTAGGTAAGGTTGAAGTTACTTTAAGAGAATATTTCGGCATACTGTCGGACTTGCTGGCGTGAGATCCGCAAGTAGCACCGACTATGTTGAGACCTGGTTAAATTTTAATACTAGTCTAATTAATTATATAGCCACCCGGACAAAAGTCTCATCCATTTTTTCGAGTTCTACATTATGTAAAAGAAGATTTTACAATATTGGACGCTTTACTTTTTTTCAGTACAAGTTTCTTCTCGTTTCGTACTTCTCTTACCTATGCCTAACTAATTAAGAGATCTTTATTAATTTACTCATCATTTCAACCGAGTCTCCCACGTGTCTACAGACTTTAATCAAGCTCTACATCTAAACCGGTTCAGTCTCTCCCTATAGATTACCACCATAATACATTTATTTTGTTCTGAATGGAGCTTCAGAAAAAGTAGGTGCAGGAGCGGGATACGCGGAACATAAAAGCTGCGCTGTGATTGGCCATTTCAAGGTCAAGATTCGAAATGCACACACACGCACGCACGCACGCTCGCACGGACGCACGCACGCACGCACGCACGCACGCACGCACACACACACACACACACACACACACACACAAACCGGAGCCAGGGGTAACTGAAAATCAGCGCTGCCTCATATATTTTATTGTATGTCTGGCAGCATCGGCTGAGTTATCGTTATTAGTAGTATATACCTTTTGCCATACTTACTGTTAACCTAATTTTAAGTTTTTTATTTAAGTCATATTTACTGTAATTTAGGCAATAAAAAGATTTTTATTTTATTTATTTATTTATGTTTGCATAGGCGCCATCAGGATTATTTTGGGGTGCATCTGACTTCCAAGAGGGTGCATCTGCATTTCATTAAGCCTGTGCATGCTCAATGTTCTTAAAAAAATATTGACAAGTTTGGACAACAATTGGACAGCAACCTTTTTTAACGCTTCAAGGGATTCGGTCACCTAGGGCCACATTCCTTAAACGGCCTTTTCCCTTTGATAGCCTATTCTCCTAACGGCCACTTCGGTAAAAGGGCCACGATCACATTTCCCTTAACGGCTCAATCCCCAAATGACCACGTTCCTAGTGGTGACTTTACGGGTAAATCCCTGAAGGGCTAACTTCCTTATCATGATGTCAATTAATATCCAATCGATAGGCCGTTCGTAGAATCCAAAATAATAAGTTCAACGTTTAGGCAGTGTTTTTGTTTTTTTTTTGTTATGTTGTTATTTTTGTAATACATATTAATATTATAACGTCATACTTTTATTAATTATTTTCCTATGTTAAAAACCTAAACACCGCCCCGATTTTACACCTTGATATAATTATGTTCACTCAAACACTTATTAAGATTAAGATGAATAAATCAATAATAAATAAAATAGTAAAACAAATAACATTAATTACATGTAACATACAGTTAAAATACTTGAAACCTAATTTGTGATTAAACCCATTTAACTTTTTTCTATTTTGAGTAATTTTGGGATCGATGGTCACAAGGGTAGAGACATCCTATAGAAATGCCTGTATATCCCAGTGGCTTGGTAGGGTGTTAACCCAGCTTCCCCGTACAGCAGGTATAGCCTTGAATTAAGGTACAGTCGAAGTTACATATCTTTATTCTTTTGGGCCTTGTGTCAAAGACGTTAAGGTCCCAAAGTGTAAATATATTTTGACCTCGACTGCACTATAGTGCATTCAAGGAAATAGCCAAACTAGGAATACACAGTGTGGTCATTAGAGGAGGTGGCCCAATTAGGAATTCACATAGAGGTCATTCGAGGAATGGCCTTACCAGGAAAAGCACCTAATAGGAAATGGCCGAACAAGGAATTTAGTCGGTGGTCGTTGGAGTAAGTGGCCCTAGGTGACCGAATCCGCTTCAAGTCACAGACTAAATTAATATAAAAACTATCTTTTCTATGCATTTCTTTTGACAGGGAGCGCGCCCATCAGCGTTTAAATTGGTAATTGCAATTAATCGGTGATAGGTACTTATTAGTTAATATGCAAGTGACACTATTAAATTAAAATAAAATTCATTTATTTCGGCATTATTTCCATCTTACTGCGATCTTATTGCCTAATGTCAGTTTAAATAAATAAATGACAATTACTATTACATTTTTATTTGGTGTGAATGTTCACCCACCTGCGTTCCATCGAGGTTTCGAAATGAAATGAAATATATGAAATGAAATATATGTTTATTCATTTAAGCTAATTAAATTAACACTTATGAACGTCAAAGTTTACAAAATGTCAGCAAATTAACCTACAGCCAGTTCGCTGACGAAGTAGAGCCATGAGAAGAACTGGCAAGAAACTCAGGCCACTCTTTTTAATCGCCAGGTTATTACAATTTTTGTAAGTTACAGTTTCAAGTAGCATGCAAAGTGACGCAGGCAATACACTTAACTCTATAGATACTTAATTACTTACAGTTAACTATGTTGTAAAGAAAAATTAAAAAGTAAAATGTGTGCTTTACAGGCTGCTTCAATTTGAATATTGCTACAAAAGGTAAAGGCAACATGTGAACTGTGATAAATGTTTCTATGTAGATATTATATAAACTGTTAATTTTTGGTATAAGTATAAAGTAAGATGAACTTAATTTACCACAGGAGTTCACAATGTAGGGTAAGTGCTCCAGTGAATGAAGCCCTAAGAAAATTTTAAATTTAAAAAATTATGTGCGTCTATATCAGGGTGGCTACTCCATAGTGATGCCACTTTATTTACTCAAAATTTAATCAAGTTTAATATTATTTGAGAAATATATCATTATTAGCCATAGATAATAAGATAATTAACATTTTTTGCAAAATTACCCGAAATCACCAGTAAATAATAACACAAAAATCTAGTATATGAACACTTTAAACTCCAGTAAATGAACGTTTAACGTTGTATTAATCTAGCTATATAATTTACTAATTTTAACGTGTTATTATAACATTATATTTCATATATCACTATGAATTTAACAGAAATAGTGTAAATATCTATAAACTTTATAGTATCACTGTAGGAAAAATGTCTTTTTCTTCTCGTTTCTTCCTTTTATCTGCTAATTCTTCCTCTTTTTTGTTTTTCTCATCACCCTGTTTCTCATCGACAAGTTTCAAAACATCCTCATTTCTCATCAACTCAGTCCAACTAATCCTTTCCATCCTTCTAGAGCACTACATTTCAAGCTTCTAAATAATTAATTAATTGATTTAGGTATAATATTGTAAAATTTGCTTGCTTTTTGTAACGATAAGTTGTTATTGGTTATACGGGTAAGAACTTCTTCTAACTGTTCTTGACTGTAACGGAATATTTTATATTTGATTCCATGGTGAACTAAAAAAAAGGAAAATTATGATCAAAATGAGAAAATATAGTAGATTGTTAGCCTAGGGTTGAAAAAAATCAATTCCCGAGGTAGTTAGACTCGTCGTTAGGCTATAGTCCGAGTAGGAATTGATTCTTTTACCCGTGGCAAACACTCGACTTTTCATTTAGAATATGAGGAAAATAAAACTAGTTGTTTATCTAAACTATTTATTGATAATAATATATTAGTAGTATCTATTTAAAGTTAATTCGTGAAATTAAAAGTTACATTTATATGACACAATTTGCCTCGTCTGTAATGGAATCTGGTGTCAATATTTCGCTTGAAATTATTTTTAATATTCAATTCAAATCTTAGCACAAAAGTCCGTCACAGATACATACATAACAGATTTTAGTATCCCGCCAATTTGTGTTGACTTTTTAAATTTTAAATATGGAACATGCCGCTCGCCGCGTAATTGTCGCGGCACTCGCGGCTTATGCGGCTCAAAGAAGTTTGCGCTAAATTCACACTGGCTGTTTAGAATGTCATGCATGACATTTTTTAAATTAGTTTTTTTTACATAAAACTCTTCACAGCTGACAGCAGTTCTATTTTTAAAGTTCATTCCGGACCGAGGTTCGAGATGAATTTGTATGAGTTTTCTCTCCCTATGAAAGGAAAGCAGCATCTTTCACCCAATAATCAAATCAAAACAACACTACTTTCCGAGTATGAGATATGAAAAATATTTTTTCTAATACGTTCAATCATAAATCAAATAAGCTGATTAAATTTTGAAATTATCTTAAAACATTATATAGTTTATTTATTGGTGCCAAATAACCAGTAAATGAACCAAAATGAATCAAAAGTATTACGGTTGATTCATTGGTTTCTAGAAACCAGTAAATGAACGGTCGAATAATGGCCAAAAGATGGGCAATCATTTATTAAACCTCTGCAAAAAATAATTTTATTATGTTAACAGTAAGATACAAAATTAGCCAAAAGTCACAAAACGACTGGAGCCTGTGAATGAACACCCGTTCATTAACTAGGGTATTTTTACTTTCATCGTCCAGTAATCGAATACCCCTTTATTTTTATAAATCTCATACAAATTTATGCAAATTAGTTTCTGTTGGATAAAATAATCATTATTCTGTCATACTATGTACATTTCTTTACTCAGATACTCATGTTTCGCGTACTATGCGAATAAAAAAAGACACTGTCCTACCTCAGTCCTAAATTCTCGCTCATACAAACACGAAACACGCCACAACGCGTTCACTTTAAATAGTTGCCCTTTTCTATCTACGCTTCACTGACAAATGGTTGTGTTACCAGTTTACGAAAAAAAGTGTGACCAATCCTAAAAAAAATACCATGTTTGGTAAACCTATTTAGTTTTCTTATTTTATTCAAAAAACTCGCTTTTGTTCATTCACTGGAGGGTGTTAATTTACTAGAGCACTTACCCTACCTCTATTTCACAAATCACAATGTAAAAAAAATTTAACAATACTAAGTATATAATTTTAACAAAGTAATACAAAATGTGTACTTAACTGTTTAAATATGACTCGGGCATCATGTCATTTAAAATTAATACAAAAAAAAAATCATTTTATAAATTATGTCAAAATGTATCAATAAATTAATGTCAAAAAATTATTTGATAAAGCATGTCATTCATAATAATCATAAAAAATGTCATTCATACAATAATTAACAAAAATATGTCCTTTCCCAACGGTCAGCAAACACGCTCAGGATAGTGTTGGTGCTGTCACGGAGAAGCGTCATTAGAGAGGCGCATTTTTCTCATAATTGCGGCAAAGCCATCAATTTGAGTCTCCGCAAACATTCCAGACGCACTATACCTCCATGGCAGCCCCAACAGTACCCTAAGCGCGTTATTGTATCGAACACGCAGGTCACTGTATGCCCGCTAACTATAACTGACCCACAGGCTGCACGTGTAGAATGACTGGCAGTAAGCCTTAAAAAGCGTTATTTTTACTGGCCTCGTACAACGTGCAAACTTGCGGGCCAGCATGTTACTGCGGACAGCCAGCGACCTGCGCTCTAGATTGTCCTTAAGATCTTCGGTGACCCAATGGCCCAAGTATTTAAATTTAAGTACCCCGGAGAGTAACACATCGGGTATAGTCGAGTACCCGTGGTTTCCTGCTTTAAACACCAGTAGTTCACTATAAGTTACCTCTATTGATATGTCGCCGTCTCTTTGACAAGAAATTTTAGTGTAGAAATTTTTGTTCTTTTACAAGACAGAGAAGGTAGTTATGAATATAAGGCGATGAAAAATATCTTAAATTAAACATATAAAAAAAACAAGTAATGAGTAATATTTATTTATTTGACATCAAAAATATTTAAACATGAAGTTTTATAAAATCTTAGGCATTCAACAAATGACCCTTGCTTGAGTCATTCTTCTCTGTCAGTTTGTTCCATGGTTGCTCTTCAACGCTGCCGTACACAGTGTACGCGATGAACGCAATTAAATACAACACTAGTGTCAGGCTCAGCATGAAGATCATTCCGCAAAGTTTACAGCCGTTCTGAAAAATAAATATTAACATTTTTACTACGAACTGTCTCCTCAGTCCTCTTGAATCCTCGGAACTTCTCTTTCTTTTACTCCCTTTCTCCCTATACGGTCGACCAAAGGTTTTTATTTATTTATTTATTTATTCATTTATAACTAGCTGTTGCCCGCGACTTCGTTCGCGTGAAAATTCAGATGTGTGCCTGTATGAGAATATTTCTTACCTAATCTTACGGCAATCGTACATTGTATTAGTAATAAATATCAGTATAATCCGTCTCTAAGGCGAATCCTATTTAAATCTATTCACCCGCTACCCCTATAACAGACGAAATTTTGCGATATTTAACGAAACTTACCACTCCTATTTTCCCACTTAATAAGAATAGTTCCTAGTTTAGAAATCGTATTATCAAAACTCCCGTTTAAAAACTATAGAAGCTTTATACAAATTTTGTTCCCCTTTATACTACAGGGAAATGAATTTCGAAAAACCCGTCTTAGAGCACCTATTTCCAAAATTTGAAACTCCCAGCACTTGTAGTTTCTGAGATTTCGTGATGAGTGAGTTTTTCCAATAGACATTTTTATATTGTTTAAATACTGTTTTGCATACTATTTCTAATCTCACCATCATCACCATTCGTACAAACCCTCTTTCACCTACCTAAAGATATCACCCGTAAAAAAATATACAATACACTAAGGCAAATTTCCACTACAATAACTTTTCCCTTTCCCTCATTTCCTCTCCCCCTTTTTCCCATTCCCCTCCCTTTTCCTCCCGTCTCCCTCCCATCTCCCTCACTTTCCCCACACTTCCCATCACTTTCCCTCACTTTCCCTCACTTTCCACTCACTCTCCCCTCACTTACCACTCACTGACTCCTCACTTCCCTCACTTTCCCTTACGTCCCCCTCACTTCCCCCTCACTTACCTCTCACTTGCCCTTCACTTGCCCCTCACTTGCCCTTCACTGCCTCCTCACATCCTCCTGAGTTCCCTTTTTCTTTTTTCTTTTTTTTACACAACGCTATCTAGACCCAAAGTAAGCATATTATATGCTTGCTTATGGGTTCTAGAATACGGATAAACATACTTAAATACTTTTATTTTTGTAAATACATACATATTATACATAGAAACACCCAGACCAATGCAAATAGACATGTTCATGGTACAAATATTTGCACTGAGCGGGAATCGAACCCGCAACCTCTGCGTGGCAGTCCATACACAGTACCACCGAAATACAGAGGCAGTCGATTTTCCCCTGACTTTACCCTCTCTTTGCCCTGACTTCCCCCCCACTACCCGGCACTTCTCCCTTCCTTTCCTCTCCCTCCCCCTCCCTCCAAATTTCAAGTCGCCAACTTCAAAAGCAAAGATCTTTCCATACAATATTTAATCCCTTATTTCACGCCTATAACTCCACCCCAGTTAAAAATAATGAGAATTTTTTATTTAAATAAAATTATTCCAAAACAAAATTTCAAAGCTGTAAGTTAAAAATGTAGACGTTTCATACAATCGTTTTCATCCTTTTTCATACACTTAAGGGTTGAATTTTTAAAAACCATTTCTTAGTACACTTCTAGACATTAAGACAAACACACCCTTCAAATTTCAAGTCGCTACGACCAGTGGTTTAGGCTGTACGTTGTCTGTCAGTCAGGACAAAGTCTTTTATAATATGTATGGATGTATGGATTAGACGTATAGCCATCAGGGATCAAAGCATACAGGCTGCTAGGAATGCTAACACGTGATAGAGCCACATAAAGCTGACCGTGCGAAAAACAGCTAATACTTAGACCCACACCCACAACTTTTAGTGTCTTACCTTGGGTTAAAATCTCTGCTTCTAAAAGATTTCGTAGTAAATTAACGAATATTCGATGTGATTTTTTAAATTGGCATAACTTTTTTATTTATGAACCGATTGACATGAAACAAACACTAAATGTTAAGTGAAGCTTACCACAATATATTAGTGAAAACCATATTAAAATCGGATAAGCCGTTTCTGAGATTAGCGTGAACAAACGCACAGACAAACAGACAAACAGACAAACAGACTAACAGACAAACAGACAAACAGACAAACAGACAAACAGACAAAAATTGTAACAATCATTGTTTTGGGTTCTACTTGCGTTGATAAAGGTCCCAATTTTTTTTTTCTCATATATCTTCCATGTACAGACAGCGATCGGTTACATTTTTATTATATGTATAGATAGGTACACAAACAGATCACAGTCTCAACATAGCAAGCAGTAATAATGGACATATTATATAAACCAGACAGTAATCCTAAGATAGTGTACACAGCATGAACATATTAAAGCAGATTACTCATGCAAAACAAAAAGAAAAACATTATTATGATCTTACATTCATAAATTCGTTAGCGTAAAATACAAGGTTGTAGTTTCTTAGCGTTATTTCTCTGATGTTTGGAGAACACAACCATGTTCATAGGTTACGGTTACCACTTCCCTTCAGGTGAAACGTATGCTTGTTATCACCAAAGTGGTAGGTACTTATGAAAAAAAAACCGACGACGATCGTTGCCGTTTTTGGTCTGGCCGTCTTGGTGTTAAATATACTACTTGTACGCTAGCTGTCAAAAAGGAACCCGTATCTAGACTGTGACACTAACGTAAACGTAGCACCCATAGCAACGGCAAACACGGTTTGATGGTATATATGACGTTTATATGATCAATAAGTGCATTGTAAGCCGAATGTGAATCTGAGACATTTTTAGTCCAGTGGATCATTAGGGAAAGTAGACAATTTAGGAAACTGGACTTAGTGTTTTCTTAGCTGATATTGACACCTATTGGTATGTTGACATTTTCGGAATTTGTCATTTTCGAAATGTGTCATTCTCGGAATTTGTCGTTTACGGAATTTGTCTTTATTAGAATATACTTTGTAGGAAGTTGTCATTTTCGAAAGTTGTCATTTTAGGAAGTTGTCGTTCTCAGCCTGAGGAAAAATGAAGAACGTCATCTTAAAGCTATGATCATAGAATTTGACAGATATGAAATAATATTTATATGATATAAATATGATAATGTAATACCGGCCTAAGGGCAACAGTGTAAATATCACTTTACTTTGTACTTGTACAATGTACAGTTGCAATCACAGTGATCACAGTAAAGCGTAGACGGGATATATATTATGTCAAACGTAAAACGTTGTCAGGTTGATAAGACTTCGCGTGCATTCATTTACTCGTTTAAACTATGATTTATTTTTAAGCTATTGCATAGCTTTTATCGCGGGCTTTGAGCGTGGCGACCAAATCAAGAAATTCCGTAACGAAAAACCTAACTTAACCTATTTTTCAGGATAAACACTAGTGACGCTAATGTTTACCACACAAACCAAATATTTTATCTGGTAGAACTATAGATATGAAAGACTAAGATTTTAATAACGAGTAATAATTCATCAATGTAATGTAATGTCACAGTTTTTTACTGAGTAAAAATACTTAGTAGGATGATAAAAATTCCTGAATAACCTACATGTATTGTAAGATAATAAAAATATTTTAAACAATATTAACTTCTCATTAATTCATCAAAAAATGTTTTCTTAACGGTCACCACGCTCAAAAAGTGTAACTTGAATTAATATCAAAGAAAAAACTTGGATTAATATCAAAGAAAAAAATACTGCATAAATAAAAATAAATAAATAATTATAATTGCATAAGTTGATCAAAAATGCTATGCAATAGCTTTACCGCGGCAGTCCCAGAGTGCTTTTTGTAAATTAAAAACACCGTAACTTTATAGTACGGTTTGGAAATCCAATTTTGAGTTAAACACGTTAGAAGTAATTTGCCTATACTCAATACTCAATACTCAATATTTATAATACTTACCTTTTTAAGTACTTACTTTGTTTTTCTTTAGGTTTCAGATTGGTTATATAATGTAATAAAATATTGTAAATATAAAAAAATTACACTTACTGCCGAAAATCCTGCAATAAATATAGGTACCAAAAGCCGCGGTATTAGGACCAGGATGTCGGTGACGTACATTAGTTTATCTAAGAAAATAAAAATAAATAATTAAATTATATAAACAAAACTTTTAAATAACTTTTAATTTTTAATTTGGGTCTACACACACCACAACTACATCACATCGCAGCGACGAAAAGTGGTTATTTGTGAATAGCGTCGCTGCATCTTCTAATAGTTTTTGCGTTCTAATTGTACTGGGTGGCGCAAAAGTAAAGACCCTATTTGGTTCAGCTATAACATTTTTTCTAAATTAGAAAACTAGATTTAGATTTTTTTAAATGTATATTTGTGCCATTAAATTTCGTACCATTAGGATTTAAAGATGATGTCTTTTAAATGGTGACCTCCAGAGTTGATACACATTTGAGCCCTATTTATGACATTTTGCATAACTTGCCGTAACACTTCCTGCGATATGTTCGTTATTTCTTGACGAATGTTTTTGTGTGGTTCGTCTCATGTTTCATGGCAATGACAAACCTGAACTCAAACTTACCAGCGAAGTTAGGAGCAATGTCATAGTAGTTTGAGCAAAATCCGTAGAACATGCCGCCAGTACTCACGATCAAGAAAAATAGTAAAGCTATTATTGGGTCTTCGGCAGGAGAATACGTGAAGCATAGTATGAATAGAAGAAATGCTGGTACTCCCGTTGCTGAGGAAATAAATATCTTAATTACGGATGATATTACTTGACTTCTACCCATTATCATTTATGATAATTTGTATGTCTTTCAGGCAAAATATAGAGCTCTGATTATAACTATATAGGTACTTATGACTGGCCTGTTGGTCTAGTGGTTAGTGACCCTGACTGCTAAGCCGGAGATCGTGGGTTCAATTCCCACCCAGAACAAACCTTTTTGTGATGAGCATGATTGTTTGTTCTGTGTCTGGGTGTAATTTATTTATAATATGTATGTATTTACAAAAAAAATGTATATATGTAGTATGTCAGTTCTTTAGTAACCATAACACAAGCAAATATAATTGCTTAATTTGGGGCTAAATGGCGCTGTGTACATGTGGTAGAATAGTATTATTATTATATTATTATTACTTATATAGTTATAATTATATTATTAATATATTCACCTTACATTTGACTTCAATAATGCTTACCGAATGTAGTGGCAATCTTCCGACCGGTCAATGTGTTGATGACGTTTCTATTTTGCATCCAGTTTAAAAATTTTGTAAGTCCGATATTGAATAGCCATGCGCCCAGCAAACACATCGATATAGTTGCACCAACCTAAAGTTTTAAAAAACAAATATCTACTTAGGTACTTACCTAATAAAAATGAAAAGAGATTGTTTAAACGCTCTAATCGCTGGTACTAAGAGTAGGATTGCAGAAGTTATATCATATAGTGTCAAACAAGCATCAACCACTGTGGGTCACTTTAGTTGACCTTTAGTTTTAAAGTTTTTATGTGTTTTATATTTAAGGGACGCATATGTAGCGCAAGCGCACCGCCCCCAGTCGTTCCCTGGTTCTCTACTTAGTCAGTCGTTCCCTCACAAATGTATCATTGAAACATGTAAAAGTATAGATAGAGTAAACAGTGTGCCCAATATTCGGTATTTTACACATGTAAGAAATAGATTGTGTCAAGTAAGATAGACCCAAAAACCACATAAGATCAGATGGACCGTAAATGCTAAGAAAGCTCAAACGTTGCCGACCGAGAAAAGAGAAGAGGTTAGGAGAAGAAAAAGTAAAAGAAGATCTTCTAAGTTCTCATCCATACCTTTGCAATCTGTTTCATTCAACTCTTTTATAGAAAAATAAAATGTTTCAAACCTGAACTATCGGCAAACGGACTTCTTCCTTCAAGTATAAAGGTAGCTGGAACAACAGCATGTACACACCCCAGTTGCAGCTCAAGAATGCGATCAGAATTGCCAGGAACGGCTTTGAAGAAAGCACTTCACGCCACGGAACAGGAGTGTCCTGAAACAAGTAGAGGAATAAAATATGAATTTACTGTATAGGCGACGGTAAATTTATTAGTTGACGTAGAAGACGTAACGCCCAGCGCATCGATGTTGTTTGAAGTCTTTTGTACTGCCCTGCTATTTAAGAAAATTAGACTTTGGAAAGTCGATAATATAATAATTTTCCTATAGGTCTACGTATCGGAACATCTCTCGCCAGCTAATAAATATCTACATGCTGCAGTGCGTAAAAGGGCTAAGGAATTCAGTTATCAGTTTGTATGGGTAAAAAATGGTCGTATATTTGTAAGAAAAGTCAGTGACTCTAAACACATAATGATTAGGAACATGGAGAGCCTGGGTCTTATATCGTAATTGTTCATTAATATTTAAACTGTGTATGTGACTATTAGATAATAAATAAATTAAAAATGTATTTGTCATTATATTATCAAAACATTAGAGGTATGAAAAGTAAAGTACTGGATTTTTATAATACAATACTCTGTAATAATTTTGACCTAATATGCTTAACTGAGACTTGGCTTGATGATACTGTACTATCCGCAGAACTATTCGATGACAGATATTGTGTACTACGTAGGGATCGTGATGCTAAATTTCGTTCTCGATTTAACAAAAAACATGGTGGAGGTGTGCTTGTAGCTTTTTCAAAAAAACTGCAAGTTTCATTCAAAGGTGATTGGCAATCACCTGATCTGGAAGATTTATGGGTGCAAGTCAAAGTGAATGCGAATTGTGTTATTAACTTGTGTATAGCCTACCTACCTGATTATTTACCAGTATGTGTAGTTAGTGATTTTTTCAATAAATGCAACAATATCCTTAATCAAACATCTAAGTATATTACCTGTATACTGGGTGACTTTAATCTTGGTGATACTAATTGGTCAATGCAACAATGTCCCCTTAATTTTAATTGCGAAAAATCTAAAGCTCTATATGACTTATTTCAATTAACTACTGTTCGTCAAATCAATCATATTTTAAACCATAATGGCAGAATACTCGATCTTGCAATCACTGACTGCCCCGATTTATTTAAATTGACACCTACTATACCTTTGAGTCGCTCTGATACACATCACCCTCCTTTTGAACTCGTACTTCAGACTATTTCTAGTCTTGCGCCTAACAGTACAATGGAGAAATTGTGTTTTCGTAAAACTGATTACGAGAGTTGCAAAAGAGAAATATCCAAAATTGACTGGTCTCAACAGGCATTGTTGTTGAGTTGTGATGATTTTGTGAATTATTTCTACAATAGCATTTATTCCGTTATTGAAAAGTATACACCAAAATTTAAACAATCAAATAATAACTATCCCACTTGGTTCTCTAAAAACTTAATCATGTTACTTGCAAGCAAACGCAAAGCCCACTCTAGATTTAAACGTTTTGGTAATCCCAGGGACTATGATACGTTCACTATGCTTAGGGCTAGAGCAAAGAAGGTCGATCAATGCTTTGGAATGTATATTAAACAAGTAGAGGATGATCTTAAGCTTAATATTAAGGCCTTTTGGCGCTACACAAAGAGTAAACGTGTCACGAATAATTATCCTTGCAGTATGTTCTATGAAGATAAAAAGGCCAGCTCGGGTGATGGTATCGTGAACCTATTTGCAGATTATTTCTCCTCTGTTTATTCCACCAGTTCAACTAGCAACTATGACTTTAAATTTCCATCGTCCAACTATTCCATTAATAATCTATCTATATTAAAAACCGATTTGCTAAAAAGTTTGCAAAATATTGATCTTACTAAGGGCAGTGGTTTTGATGGTATACCACCAGTGTTTATTCGGCTCTGTGCATCAGTACTAGTAACACCTCTCTCGATTATCTATGAAAAATCGATGAGCGAAGGCACATTTCCTGAACTTTGGAAAATCGCCAAAATCACTCCTATTTACAAATCCGGTGATAAAAACGATGTTTCAAATTACCGACCTATCAGCATATTAAACTGGTTTGCTAAGATTTTTGAGGGCTATATTTACGATTACATGTACAACCATCTTAAACATCTATTAAGTCCATTGCAACACGGTTTTATGGCTGGTAGGTCAACTAGTTCAAATCTCATATGCTATACGTCTTATTTGTGTGAATCATTTAACCTAAAAAAGCAGGTGGATTCAATATATACAGATTTTTCCAAGGCTTTTGATCGAGTTGATCATTTTAGGTTACTGGCAAAGGCCCATCATGCTGGAGTACATGGTAACCTGCTCAGATGGCTTACATCCTACTTATTAAATCGAACACAGTTGGTTGCACTTGGTGGGTACGAATCGGGTCCTTTTTTAGCGACTTCCGGTGTGCCACAGGGATCGAATCTTGGTCCACTTCTATTTCTGATTTTTATCAATGACTTGTTATTTAAAATTGGTAGTGAATGTTTGGCTTACGCTGATGACATAAAAATATTTAGACGCATTTCTGATCATCATGATTGCGAAAGTCTCCAATCAGACTTAAACACAATTGTCGATTGGTGCTCGGAGAACTGTATGTCGCTGAATATTAAAAAGTGCCAAGTTATATCCTTTACCAAAAATAAAAAGTCATTTGACTACTGTTACCAGATTAAGGGTGTCACTATAGAGAGAGTTAAGGAAGTGCGCGACTTGGGGGTGATTTTCGACTCTACTATGTCATTCAGACCTCATTACGACTACATCTGCAATAAGGCTAATCGTATGTTGTCTTTCGTGCTTAGAACTGCTAGACCCTTTAAACAAGCTAGTTCCCTAATAACTCTATACTACTGTTTGGTAAGGAGCATAACTGAGTACCGTACATCAGTATGGGCTCCTATCTATCAGACCCATATAGATCGTATAGAAGCAGTTCAGAGGCGTTTTGTTAGAGCGTTATCATCTAAGTTTGGCTTGAGGCGCAAAATACCAGATTACGACAGCCGACTTTGTAGGTTTAAAATGATGAGTCTTGAAAAGAGAAGGTGGCTAACCGACATGTGCACCCTACACAAAATAGTAAATGGCTCAATTGATAGTGAGCTTGCTAGCTTGCTATACCTTAGGATTCCAACACGATCTGTACGTATTCCACAGCTGTTCTCAGTGCATAGTAGTAACAATAATGTATCACAAAACAATCCGATTTCTCGAATGTGCAGTCATTATCAGTGATCGGAGTAGGTAGATTGAAATGGGGTCATTGATCCGAAACGTATATATTAATATGGACATTCCTCCGGAATTGGTGGATTATTAAAAAAAAACCGGAACTTATGTAGGAATTTTATTCTGCCAGAGTGGAAGGAGTCATTTGATGATTTGCCACCCTCAAAAAAGGTAGGAATTGTAATAAAATGAGCAATATTATTCTTTATTATTCTTCATATTTTTTTTAACGGCACACAGTCACGATTTGACAAAACCCAACGACCAATCAGAACAAAGGATCATGGGTGGTACAATAACCGGTTATCAGAACAATGCGTACGCCCGCCGACGACATGCCAGGTAGCTCACTCGTTTACTTCGGTTCGTAGAGTGCGCATCTTTGTTTGTTACTGTGTTGTGAAAACGTTACTTGACCCTGGCTTGTGTACATACTGACTTCTGGAATCTGCTCTAAACCACGATTTGGCTCGAATATACGGACTCAGATTTTTCACTATTGAATTGGATCTACATATTTAAACCAAGCTTTGGTAAGTAATATTTTACTAGTTACAAGGAGTATAAAGCATGTTTGGATGTACTATAAGAATATTTTTAGTATTGTGTTTGTTCGCTTAACCTGCTGAACATACCATGAGTCTTAATATTGTTAAATCTTTAATAGAGTATGAACCAGTGAGCTTAGTGCGAAACAAAATTTTGATATTTTAGTAATGTAGTCGCAATTCAGCTAACTCCACTATTAACCGACATTTTACTGGAATCCGTATATAATTTGAATGCCCTGTGTCCTCTTGCAATGTATTGGTAAAATAAATTACTATAGGCCTTATCTACTTCTCTACAAAATATTCTACGTAACAAGTCCTTTCATTTGATACCCATATTGATGGAATTGAAAAAAAAAAAAAGTTGTCCGCCATCTTGTAGCGGCAGCCATTTTGGATTGACAATAGTATTGAATATACATAATTATATTGTCACCAGAATCAAAGGCGAATACCAAATTTTAGATCAATCGGTTGACAGGAAGAGGGTGAAATTTCAATGACTAAATTTGATCCACGAAAAATAAAACAAACGGAGTAAGCTAAATAAACTAAATAAAATGTAATTTTTTCATGTCTTTGTTTTAGGTGATATATACGAGGTTCCATCTCTAAAACAAAGTTCAGATATGGCAAACGTCAAGGCTGAAACTGTAGAAAAATGGATATCCGGTCATCCCGAACTACTTTACGATCACGCTAGTGGTACCATATACTGTTCAAAATGTGAAAGCCATTTGAAAACCATAAATAAAGAAAACGTTAAAAGACATATCGAAGGAGCAGTACACCAGGGAAAGTTTAAGCGGCCCGAAGAGGAATTTTATTTCGATCTTATAAAATTTCTCATTTTGTGCAATATTCCGTGGTCTCAGATGAAAAATACTACTTTTCAAGATTTCTTTAAAAAATATATGTGTAGTACCTGTTGTTGTACGTGCACTAATCGTACTCTGCCAGATGAATCACAGTTACGGAAAGTTTACTTGGACAAGTTTTTTAAGAATAAAATCAATTCGATTCGGCAAAATTATAAAAATGAGAAACTATGGATATCATTAGATGAAACGACAGACTTTTTAGGTCGCTATATAGTCCATTTTTTAATAAAACCATTACATCCTAGCAATTTGACTAGACCTTATTTGGTAGCATGTAAAATGCTAACTGTAGTTAATGGACAAACAATCACGCAATTTGTGTTAGAATGTTTGGAAAACTTTTGGGAAGATTCTTTTGAATCGAAGGTAGGTAACATTCTTGTCCTCTGCACTGATAGCGTTGCATATATGCTGTCTGCAGGACGAAATTTAAAACAATACTTACCTGAAATGAAGCACGTAACATGTTTGGCGCACTCTCTTCATCGCGTATCTGAGCAAATTAGGTTAGAATATCACGATGTTAACATTTTAATAGCAAATGTTAAAAAGGTATTTTTGAAAGCCCCAAGTAGAGTCAAAATTTTAAAAGAAAAATATCCAGATTTGCCGCTACCTCCCCAACCAGTTGTTACAAGCCCCATCTTGTAACAACTGGTTGGGGAGGTTGCAGTAAGTAACTTGGTTAGAGGCAGCATTTTATTACGCTCAAAACTTTGAAAAAATAAAAGAAGTATTATCTTGTTTAAGCAGCTCTGATGCGGTATCTATTCGAGAGGCAAAAAATATTATAGAAAAAGAAAATTTAAAAGAAGATTTAAATTACATTAAAGACAATTATTTTATAATTCATTTGTCTTTAAAAGAATTGCAAAAGCATAATTTATCGTTGACAGATTCACTTTTAGCATTTGACAACGTCAGAGATCCTATAAATCAGTGCAATTCAGAAAATATAAAAAATAAAATAGAACGTGTTATGGAACGAAACCCAGATTTAGACACACTAAGAGAATATAGTGAGGCCATTGAAAAAAATGAAGCACATAATTTAATACCTTTTTTAAAATTTGCTCCTTTGACATCGTCAGATGTAGAACGGTCTTTTTCCATTTATAAATGGACTTTAGATGTTAAAAGAAATAGGTTGAAAATAGAAAATATAGAGAAACTCATAGTTATATATTTTAATTGTAAAGATCAGGATTACCAGGATGCTGACATTGTAATCGATGAAGATTAAAAATGTGAATAAATGTAAAATGTACATATTTAACAATAAACAATGTTGATTTTTATCTTTTTTCTTTATTCTACCCCTTTTTTTTGGTCCTAAAATCTGACTAAAATCAACCTGTTCCTTCGTATGCCTTTTACGTTTTAGAGTCGTGGTGCATCCTTAGAACAGTCTCACGACCCCATCAGGCATTGGCCCTCTATGGGGCCCCGTCATTTATTCTACCCTTAATGCAAATTACCATGACCCCTATGAAAATATTTAAATTTAAGTGCAACATTTTATGTCTATCTATAAAAGTTCTAGCCATAAAAGGCTAAAAATAAAAAAATAAAAATTAAAGTTTCGATCAGAATTCGATTGTTTTTATTATTCAACAGATAAATAATGAATTAATTTAGTTTTGATACCTTCCTTTAAATTTTGAATTGAGTAGGAATAATATCACTACCAACATTAACAATATTTAATTGAATCCGGAAATACCGGAATTACTTTCCGGGAAAATGGCTTATCCATGTTCTTCTTTCTGTGTGCATTTATGATACAAGTACCAAAAATCAATCTACCTACTCCGATCACTGGTCATTATAATGCAATTTGTTCCAAGGTTGACATTTTTTACAACAAATATAATTCATTCAAGGGTTTATTGCAACAAGAATGTGTTCCACAATAATATTTTTGTATAATTTCTTCTGTTTTTATTTTTTTTATTTCTGAATTATAATAATCATAATATTTAATCTTAAGTTAATTATTTTATAACAAATAATATAACTAAAGTTAATAATGTGTATAATTTTGTCTGTTAACATACTCGTAAAAGCTTTAGCTTTATACTTAGTAGAATGTTGTGTATAGTTATAATTGGACTTCAGGTTTAAGTATTGTATATTGTCAACATAATTGTGTATGTTTTGATCTGTTGTCTGTAACTGTACCTATTTAATAAAAATAAAAATAAAAATAAAATAAAATATTTATCTTGTTTTAAGCACTTACGGCGTTCTTCCTTAGTGGAGCAGTATATTTGCTAGTACATTACAAGAAAACCGGAACTAAGTATAAATTTGTGATAGAATTACAAAATGTTGTATCTAATATTCAAAAAGTCAAACAACTATTAACTTTAAGTTACACTTGAGACTTTTTGTCGCTATAATTCAGAATAATAAGCGTCAGTTTATCTACAACTCTGCAGTGGTATCCCATGGTGCGTTTTATATGCCATATTTTATTTAAATTCATGGTGATTTTCTTTTACCTGCAATTGATTTTACTCATCTCCATTTTTTTATAAATACCTCATGAACTGTTTCGAGTCCATCTTTTTCCAATGCGGTGACGATCATGTTTCTTTCTTCAACGCTAATAAAAGGCTGTTGCTGCGGCGAGTCTTGTGCCCACACGATCCATGGTAAACACCACATGAGAGATATGCCACCCATTATGTAGAACACGCTTTCCCAACCTGCCAAAAAACAAGTGCTGACCTCAAAATTGTAATAGAAAGTATAAGATCCAATAATTTGGGTTTCATGAAGGGGAAACTTTAAAAAAAAAAAATGTGAAATGGCCTATCCGCCTTGAGCTAACGGGGCGATAATGTGTATGTCTTCTTTAAAGAGAAGCGGACTTTGACTTTGTATACTTTTTAAACCTACCATACCTTTTGTCGCTTTGTCTTAAAGAGACACTCCTTTGCTTTCGAATGCCTATTTCCAAGTCTTCTTAGTGGCTATAAAGTCTATTATTATCATTGATATACTTACTAACTTCACTAGCGAACACGCCAGAAAACAAAATAGATATCACGAAGCCGAGTAATGTGCTCGTGTGAACCAAAGACCTCATTTTACTTCGATCTGCTGGAAGCGTCCATTTCGACAACATTATGTTGAGAGCTGGTAATGTCACTCCCTGATAAATACAGAACATATGTTATTTACTTAAGAAAGAACAAATAATATATAACCTTTTCTTTATATGCCGTGATTCACACAGTTATTAAATTATCTATTACGACATGATTACTTATGTTTAAAATTCTCAGATTTTCTTTTCCAAGAAATGCGAATGCGAAATAGGATGACCGTATCAATATCAATTGCGTGGTTTAGAAACAGTTAGGAAGAAAAAACAGTGACTGCAAGTAAGCAATCCAATATTAATAATTAGAGATAGCTTTCAAAACAGCTCTAAAACCAAACAAAGAAATACTTACTCCTCCTACTCCCATGTTAAATCGCAGGAGCGCGAGTGCGAAATAATGGATATAAACCATGACTGGTGTGAGCAGCGTACATAGTATATTAATCGTCACACCGAAGAACATAACCCATTTTGGCGAGAACTGAGTATGTGTGATGCGGGGCAAACCTGTTAAAAAGTGTAAGATAAAAATATTGCATTCTTTACCTATTCTGCTTTTAAGGAAGAAAGGCGTAACTAAACACAATACACGGAGAAATCGCGTAACATAATTGCGTTGTTCTTTTTTATTAGGTTAGAATTAACTACGTTGATTATTTTATCTTGAATCTTTAAACTACTCAAAGTTTCAGATTTAATACTATTTGGTAACTAATTAGAAAGGTCTCTATTTTGTAGGTTTGTTGCTAGTTTCAGTATAAACGAGAACCAGATCGACCGTTCTTCGCCATTACCTATTAGTAGAGTTGAGAGAAGATATCCACAGAAGTAAGAACTGTAAGTAATCCCTTCTTGCTCTAAAGTCCACCCGTAGTCTGTTGACCACCTGTAAATCCTTGACTCCCACTGCTCCTAGAAAAATATATTAAAATTGTCAATTAGCATACTTTTTTAGTTTCTATTATTTAATCTTCATAGTCAAATATTCGTTAGTCACAGTTTTGAGATTTAATGTCTAGTCAGGGATATAGATCAATCATCATAACCGCCGAAACACTTCTACTGCTCGACATTGACTGGCCTGTTGGTCTAGTGGTTAGTGACCCTGACTGCTAACCCGGAGGTCGTGGGTTCGATTCCCACCCAGGACAAACCTTTGTGTGATGAGCATGATTGTTTGTTCTGTGTCTGGGTGTAATTTATCTATAATATGTATGTATTTACAAAAAAAAAATGTATATAAGTATTTTATCAGTTGTTTAGTACCCATAACACAAGCAAATATAATTGCTTAATTTGGGGCTAGATGGCGCTGTGTGAATGTGGTAGAATATTATTATTATTATTATTATTATAGGCCTCTCCCAATTTTTGCCACTTTGGCCGGTCGTGAGCCGCCCTTTTCTCTTTATTTTAAGCCGTACGTGAAAATGCATCACAAAGTCGCTATAGCGAGGACCATCATTTCAGCAGCTTAACACGATGGCGTCGCAATTTAGTGTCATGTTTCGTGGTTTTCAATTTTTATCATACATATTGATATAAACTAAATTGCGACGTTCCCACTCCTAAGGCGTAGAAGCTCTCTGCTTATCATCGGGCAGATTGGAGTCATCCTTGTTGATTAAAAAAAAATATTAAAGCGTTAATCAATAGGACTTCTGTAAAGAAGAAATAAAATAACATACGTAGAACTTACCTTTCCTAATAATGCCATGGGTAGATTCATCATCAATCCTTGTACAATACTGATGCCGGTGAAACCAAGGAGAACCAGCGTATATCTGGCAGATATATACCCTGTGCAAAAAAAGTACCTTCAATATTCTAGTCTTAATTTGCATTCTACAAATAATGTAAGGTTAAATAATAATTAAGTCGAAATGGCCCAGTGGATACGGCACCCGCTTCGTAAACACGAGGTAGGTAATGGGTTCGAATCCGGGCAAGTACCAATGTGATTTTTCAAATCTTGGACATTTCTGACTGACGGTGAAAGAAAAACATCGTGAGGAAACCTGGACTTAAATGTCTGAAATTGCCAATCCGCCTTGAGCAAGCGTGGTGATTAATGCTCATACCTTCTCTATATGAGAAGAGGCCTTTGCCCTGCAGTGGGACAGTAAATAGGCTGGTATTATTATTATTATTATTAAATAATAATTAAAATGAATCTCATAAAGTCGCTGTAAGCCAAAATGTGGTGGCCAAATTGCCACATGTGAGATATGGTGGCTGTAAGGATGGTGTCCACCACTCTTGGACTGTACTGAATGTTTATCAATATATATATGTTATAAGGCGGTATTACTTGCCAAATTTCATAGTTCTAGGTCAACGGGAAATACCTTATGAATTTTGATTCCCTTGAGAATATCGAAATATACGTTTTTTGCGACTTAAACGGCCGAATCTTTTTTTTACGTTAACTTAAGAGTTTGATTTATTTACAGCTTTACGAAACTGTAGACTTGAGTATATCGTTTTAATTTGAACTCGATACCTTCACGCGTTCTTGATCATAAAGGGTCAGACAGATGGACAGATAACAAAGTGATCCTATATGGGTTCCGTCTTTTCCTTTTGAGGCACGTAACCCTAAAAAAATCTGCCCTATCATGTGTAGTTTATCCTGGGTTAAAGAGGTGTTTGAGCATCATGTCGGTAACCAGTGATCCAAACAATATGTTTTCATTTGTGTCTGCTTTTATGACGTGAACAAATAGGTAAAGAATATTATATTGATGAGTCATGATCAAATAAATGACGACTAATGATATGACGTATGTATTTCAGAAAGATTAGATTATAAGTAGCGTCCCGCCATATACTTTTTTACGACATAAATTACAAATCTTTAAAATTTCTAGCTTTTCTATATTATTTTAGGCATGTGTACATAGTTATACTATTCTTAAGAAATCCTCTAAACAATATATTGTAAACTAACATTTTTACTTCATTCATTGAGTGGTTTAGAGCGCTCGCCCACAGCGACTTTTTGTAGCGATGCGACTGTCGTGCGTCAGTTGCGTTTGAATTCTGATACAAAATCTGGGCGAAGGTACACAGCCAGCGACAGCATCGCGACTGTATCGATACAAACGCGCGATAGCATCGCTACAAAACGTCGCCGTGAGCTACGGCCTTAGAATAAAAAAACAGAAGAAGACTGCGATTTTGCTTTCTATTTTAGAGATATCGATTTTTCGATAAAACGCAACACTGATTTATTACACACAAGCGCCTTGCCTCGATTCGCATCGGTACTAAAAGTTATTTATTTCTCGCATGGTTTACTGTTATTGTTACTGCTCGGCTGCTATAGGTGATAGCTTGATGTATTGCACACCTAAACCAACTTCTAGACACCCATAATATAACAATGAAAACCACATCCAACTTCTTTGGATAGTTTTTTAAATTAGCGCGTTCAAAAAAGACTCTTTCTTATCATATAAACTATGTAAGTACCTACCGATAAAGATACACAATATGCATTGCTTACATTATTGTTTATGCCATAAACCTACTTCCAAATCCTTTACTTCCGATTACGTTGCAATAATGATGATACGAGATAAGATGATCAAACAAAGGTTTGTTGAAAGAGTCAAAGCGTAATTTTCCATAAGAAAGAATTTCGCCTGCAGATAAATGTTTACCATATCCAGATCAATATAAAGTTTAAAATAAATTCTCTTGTCATTCTCGTGGCGTACCTGGTGGAAAAAAAACTCGTAGCAAATGCTGTCAACCAATTTTATCGGGCTCACTTAGAACCCTTTCACAATACGTATTGTCATGATTATAATTTAGGTGAGGCAGTGACGATCGATCTATCTACACAGTAATTCCCCGTATGTCAATATGATTTTGCTTTAAAAAGTGTTTAAAAAGTCGAGGTTTAAGTACAAAAAATTATAAAGTACATTATATCTATATAGTATAAAGCAAAGTAGCTGATTTCTTCAGTTCGTGATTCTCCGTTCTTCTAAACCGCGCAACAGGTTTTGGTACAGTTTTTAGGGGATAGAATATTGTTTATTTTAGGTACAAAAAAAAACAGGAGAACATTAGGTAAGATATAATGGGCCGTCTTATCGCTAAAGGCGATCTCTTCCAGGATCATTTAGAAAATTTTCCCCTTTCCTTTTTCCTTCCTCCCTCAATTCCTTCACCTACCCCTCGCCTTTCACGGTAGGCAGCTGCCTAGCAGAATCCCTGGCAGAAGCAATACAGAGACTCTGAGTCGTCTTGGACTGCTTGCTAGTCTGCAACTGGCGGCAATAAAAAAATTTACGAATTGATGACCCTCAAAAGCTATTAGAATATAGTTGCCTGTCACTTAAATCTTCAAATAGCTACCGCTGCGCAAAAAAAGAAAAGCTGACTGCACTTGGCTTTAATATTGGATCCAATGACTGCTTACTATCAAGCAAAGTGTAGCCGTGGTGATACTTTGATAGGCTAATATAAAAAACGGAAAAAAACCCTACTTGCAGCTCAAGATTTATTTATTTTACTTTATTTAAATTTCTTATAAAACATAATTATGTATAAAGGCGGACTTAATGTCTGAGGCATTCTCTACCAGTCTACCAACTGGGTGATGCAGAGATGAAGTGAGGATGATGTACCTATCTATAAATTAAGACTTCCTGTCAATGCAGTTGCATTTTAGTAGCACTGGAGAGACTACTACTTACTTACTATTCAATAGGAACTACACACTAAAAAACTGCTATTACTGCGGTCTAGGTATTGTAAGATGGGAAATACTTCCATAGTCGTATTGCTCCAGTCTCAGCGATGGCTTTTCATACAGGAATTTTGTGGTGACCTACTTCTCATTCAAGCTTTTTATCATTTCTTCATTAAAGCAAAATTAAATGAATTGTTGATCACGGTAAAGGAAACCTTATCATAAAATGTAAAATGTATGTAATCTTTTGTGCAAACGTCACAGAAGTAAAAGTCATTATATTCGCGCTGCAAAAGTCTCATTAAAAGTAGATTGATCACCACAATCAAGGCAAATTGGCGACTTCAAACATTTTTGAAAAAAAAACTGAAGCAAGACCCAAAAAGCAAACTGCATCATGTGGGAACAATGCTAAGGATAGAGAGAGATACGAGACTTTTTAATTTTTGCACCTACATTATCATCGCAGATTAAGATGTTTTATTATTGATATTAAGCAGCTAGAGAAAATGTAAAAAAAAACTTACGGTCAAAAAAATTGCCTATAGCCGGCACTTCCATTTTTGTAGATTAACACTGGCCAATTATAAAAAATATTCCTTTTTTATTATATAAATTATATTAATTTAAATTTAATGTATTTATTTATATTAATTTCACAATATTTCGTATACAAAATAGCCAAGTGAAATGCGTTTGTGTATTGATAACACCCAAGCCCATCTACAGGTTACAACGCGTATGATAAATAGAAAGATAACCCCTCAAATCTATAGTTATTTATACTGATAAAAAAAGCGAATTGTTTGTTTGTTTAAACGTGCTAATCTCTGAAACTACCAGTCGGATTTGATAAAATTATTTTTAAAGGTTATAGGCTTTGTAACATCACGCTATGACCCATGAGGGCGGAGCAATAAACAAAGATGTAACTTAATGCAGCTGAAACCGCGGCGGTAGCTAGGTATTTATACATTTCGCAATTTTTTAAATTAATTATTTTATATTTTTATATTTTTTAAATTATTTAGGTATTTTTAGACATTTTGTTGTTTGTTTTGGTTGTCGCCCTAGTATATTTTTTTATTTTATTTATTTATTTATTTATTTAATAAGGGTCTCCAACAAAGGACATACACAATTACTTGACATTTAAGACAGTCCACATATTATATCGTGTACTCCTTCAATTATAGGAGACCACAGCATGCAAGTAAAATATTAATTATGATAAACACAGATTTAACACAGATCAAAAATGTTAAAAATTAAAAAACAGAAAACTTACTATAATAGAATCAGAATAAAATATTTAAAATCAAAAATAAACATCTAAAATAGAACATAAAAAATCAATAATAATTAACATCAATTATGTTTTTAAAAGTGGTTTTAAATTTATGTAGAGGTGCACTGAGATCAAGATCGTTGCTTTTAGAAAGAAAGTTATATTGCCTACAGAGTCGAGACTCTGTAGGCAATATAACTCTCAATATAAATCTTGGTCACTTTGCCCCTATACCGAGGTATAGGGGCAAAGTGACCAAGATTGGACTTAGCAGCTGGGATTGAGAAGAGATTGTAAGTTGTTTTTCGTGGTAGACGCGACGGTATCGTTATTGTTAGAGCACTGGTAAGTTCATTACAATCCAAATACCCATTGTATAGTTTGTATAAGAACAAGGCATCTAAATACTTTCTGCGACTGCTTAGTGTACACATATTGTAGTGTTTCAGCCTCTCTGTGTAACTGGGAAGCTTTTTTGCTAGGTGATCTTTATAGGATAGGTGGTAGAGAAAGCGTTTTTGTACACTTTCTATGCGCTTGTTATATACTTCGTAGTGAGGATTCCAAACAATGGTATTATATTCTAGAATTGGCCGCACAATAGTATTAAATAATTTGATTTTAGTGCTTGACTGCTTGAATTCTTTACAGGTCCGGGTAACAAAACCTAAGGTTTTAAAGCCTTTTGAGACAGTATTCAAGATGTGGGTGTCGAATTTCAAATGAGTGTCTATTGTTATACCTAAATCTCTAACTTTATCCATACACGTTAGTGGGGTTCCGTTGATACTGTATACATTGGTGCGTGTATTCTTATTTCGCGTGAATTGTATGAAGTAACACTTTTCGATGTTTAAAGCCATTCTGTTTGTGTTACACCACCGAGATAATGAATTCAGGTCTTCCTGTAGCAATATTGGGTCTAGTTCGTTCTCTATAGGTTTCATAACTTTGAGATCATCAGCGTAAAGGTAAAAGTGTGAATGTTTGAAACAGCTTGAAATATCGTTAATAAAAACGTTTAATAGGATAGGACCTAAGTGGGACCCTTGTGGTACCCCAGATGTCACAGAATATGCGCTTGAACGGTACCCGCTAGCTACGACTTGCGATGTCCTATCGGCTAAGTAAGAACCAATCCACTTTATCATCGATCCACATATTCCCAATCTTTTAAGTTTATATAAAAGGGCCAAATGGTCTACGGTATCGAACGCTTTACTGAAATCCGTGTAAACTGCGTCAATGGGAATTCGGCTATCTACACTGTTGACCAACAAAGACGTAAAGCTCACTAAATTAGTAGTGGTTGATCTGGCCTTTATGAAACCGTGCTGGAATTCGGATGTGTGCTGTTTAAGATACCATGTTAAGTGATTAGTTACTAGTTTGTCAAAGATTTTTCCAAAAGTTACAAGTATGGAAATAGGCCTATAATTAGCTACGGAACTTTTGTCACCCGACTTAAAAATAGGTACTACCAATGCTTCTTTCCAAACGTCGGGGAAGATACCCTTAGCAAGGGACCTGTTAAAAATGATTTTCAGAGGTGTTAAAACTAAAACCTTTGCACAGCGTTTAATGAATAAAGGGGGAATCCCATCACTACCCGCACCTTTAGATTGGTCTAGTGATTTCAAGACTCTTGATATTTCTAAATCGCTGAAAGATAGACTACAAAGAGCAGAGGATGACATAGTTGAGCTATTTGAAATGTGTGCTTGGTTCGAGTTACTTGAGACGTTAAAAGATTTTTTGAAACATTCCACGAATAAATTACATATGTCGTTGCCGTTGGACGCTATTTTGTTATCAAACTTCATGGTAGCAGGGTAAGAATTTGAGCCCTTTTTCCGGTTTTTAATAAAAGACCAGAATAATTTAGGATTAGATTTGATAGCCTTTTCCATTTTTAACCGATAATCCGCCTACCAAGCGTGGATGCAAACATCTTCCTTAGACTTAGAAAGAGGCCTAATATCTTGCAGTGAACTCCTATGCGGGAAGATAATATTCTATTCTTTAACCAACACATATATTGTCCGTTTGCGTAGGTGCTCGTATAAAATATTGCAAAACTAGATTCCTCGCTCTTGCTACTAAAATACTAGGTATTATGCCTTTACGTCATTGTCACTGCTGGACATACGCCCTCCCTTAAGTTTCTTCACCTTGGCCGGTAGTACGCCGCCCTTATTCATCGGTTGCCTGCCAGCCTCAGGTCACCTCCACTTTTTCCTCCCAACGTCCATCAGTGTATCGTATATAGATTACTGAGTCGTTATTATCATATTGTTGTTCTTTACACCGATTGTAGTTCATAGACAAACAAACATTTACAAATGAAATGTGAAACAATGACTCGTTTGTGACATTGTTCAAAATTCAATGGTCAATCCTTTGATTGTGAGCCCTGGGATACGAGTACGTACCTACTGCTGTTGCCCGCAGCTCCGCCCGCGTAAATGTCGGTTACATCGCAAATTATTAAGATTTTTTCTAAAATAAACGTAGCCTAAGTTACTCCTTAATACATCAGCTACCTGCCAATACAAGTCCCGTCAAAATTGGTCCAACCATTTCAGAGATTAGCCGGAACAAACAGACAGACAGACAAAAATTGTAAAAAAAAATTTTGTATTTTGGAGTATGTACTGTATAATTCCTTACATGTTGTAATAAAAAACGGTTATTTCAATATTACAAATAGACACTCCAATTTTATTATATGTATAGATTATGTTTATCTTGTGTCTGAATTTGTTCTGAATTTGTTGCCCGAAGCGTGCAAGTTTATGATTGTGCGTTGTGTATGATATTAACATTTTAAGAAAATGCTTTATACAAGTACCTACTCCTTGTAAACAAGTTTAAAATACGACTGTAGACAAAAAAAACAAAAGGGTGGATCAATCCCCAGTCTTCCTTATATTGTTTAGAGAAAAGATAAAAATATTACTACCTATTACTAGGTACTTTTTCTTCTTCAATAAAGTTAGGATAAAGAGGTTCTGTATTATGAGAACAAATAAATATTTTCTTTTTTTCTTCCTTTTTTTCCTTCTTTCTTTCTTTTATATGAAAAGTAAAAAGAAATAGTTAGAGACAACACACTCAGGGTTCTGTTTGTTCTGAGGTTCTGTTATAGTCAGAGTTCTACAAAGTATGTTTGTTTGAGAGGTAAGTATACAAATCATATCAGTGCACTTTATTATCAGGTTATATATGTTTGCAAAGTTTTAATTTAAATAATTAAATTTGGCTCTAAATCTCACGATTGGCGACAAATAATTAATGATACAATGGAAGTAAAAAAAAAAACCATTCAAATCTCTTCAGTGCCTCTTGATCGAACGGTATAGAACTTACCTAATCTAATTCAAGTAAAAGTCTCTATGATATTTTCGTTGTGGCTAATACCTACAGGGTTAGAATCGTGTATTGCAGGTCTAGATACTTTCACAATTGTCTATTTTTCATTGTCTTGTAATAACAATACTAACTCGTAAACACTATTTGTATGTGGAGCCATTACAAGCGATCGAGTGTGACTATCAACACATACCTGTGACCTGTGTACAGATCTACGTTTATATTTAATTAATTTACTTATTTAAAATTAATTTATTTTACATGTTAAATCACATAAAAATTATATTAAACATGAATGTTCAAGCTATCGGCAATGATTTAGAACGTAAGTTTATTTTTATTCAATTTCAAAATTAATTCAGAAGTTTTTAAACACGATATTAATCACAAATAAAGTGAAGTGCATGTGTAAAAATTTAATAGGTGTAAATAAATAGCGTAGGTACCAGGTATTTATTATCTATTTTCTAAGTAAGCTGAAATCTGTCTATACTTTATCAGAAATAAACAAAATATTTGGTCATAATAACAAGAATTATTATAGTACATTACATTACCATATCATTACGCCTTTTTTCCCAAAGGAGTTGGCAGAGGTGTACCTACGTTTCAAAGTCAAGGTCAAGTCAATTACTGATATAAATGTTATGAATTGCAGAAAGGCAGGCAAACTGATGAAATAATGAGTCGTGACATAACAGATCCCTGTTACCAATTTGGTACGTTAAGTACGTAATAAAAGAAATATTCAAGATCATTATAATCAGTTTATTAAATTAATGCTTCGTTAAAAATATTGTAAACAGAAATATTAAAAAGAAGTTTATGTACTAACTCACATACTTACCTGCACCTTAATCTGCACTGAACATTTTGTCAAAATAATTAGAATAATTACTACAATATGTAATTAACTAGCGACCAATCCCTGCTTGGCACGTGGGTACTTTTATATTTTTTACGACTTGATAAATCATCTCAAACCTACCTAAAGTAATTTTTTAAGTTAAAACCTTATTAGAAATCGTTTCAGTAGCATAGCGGTTAGCGGAGAAACAGAAGGGAAAGAACAGTATAGATAGATAATATCAAATATTGAGTGGTTAGTGGTCAACTTAGTGTCAGGATTTGTTCAGGTCGCCCATAGAGGCATCCGACTTGACCTAACAACCACCATCAAATACCACTATTCGGTCACCCATCCATGGGCCAGCGGCAATGTTGCTTATCCGCAAATTGTTTGCCGATCAGCTAGCACAACGAGTTATGAGCGCTTCGAGAGATAGGTATTATACAAATAGATGTATCTAAATATTTATTCAGTAAAGAGATTAGAATGCTTTTAAAACATTCTAAGGGACTCGTAAAGGTAGTTGTGCGGTTCTACAGATTGCTCGCATGTAATAGTCAGGCGAAGTCAATTATGGCAATTATTTCATTTAATTCACTCTAAGTAAATCACCAAGCGCCGAAAGTCCAATTACCCCTCCTCGGTCCTTTTTTTTCCTCGTCCCTGCTCCCTACACGATTGACGACGACTTGGCTGTGTTTTCTAAGCATTGTTGCTGCAACGTAAAGGACTTAGCTTGTTATACGTCACCGTTACCACTTACCATCAGGTATGCTAGTATGCCTTCTAAGAACGTACAATTTAAAAACGAGAAACCGCTGATTAAGGTTGAGGAAACTTGGGGGACATTTATGTGCAGCAGATTTCTTTCGGCTGTCGATAAAGTAAGTAAGTAGGGACCTAATTTTCTCCCTCTTCTTGAGAAACCTTTCCGATAACCTACCCCACTCCCTTCACGGTAGGCAGCGGCTTCTCAGAGTTCCTGGTTTTGCAGAAGTCCATAAGCAATAAGTGCCACTTACCATCAGGTAGGCTGTTGGCTTGTCTAAAAAAGCTACTACTGAAGGTCTAAATTCTGTTATTGTTACAGGGTACATACCAGCTCGGTACATACTTGCTTTACTGGGCTCTGCTGCTATTGGCATCGTGAATGCACTGATGGTAACTCTGCCTATGACAATGCTAGGCATGATGAACTTTAGACTGCTAGCCGTACTAAACTCTGGTGTGGGCGTCTATGAAAACCTCGTTCAAACAAACTCTGTGTCGTCCTTTAACAGCAATATAGCGGTTATTATGAGTAATGTTCTTGCACCATCTAAAATGAAATCGTGTTTGGCTGTAGATCGCAGTTATAAGAAAGTGAGTATATTTTACGGAAGAGTTTGTTTGTTTAAACGCACTAATCTCTGGAACTACTACTAACTAGATTTGAATAATTCTTTTTGCGTATGATAGCCCAGTTCTTGAGGAAGGATATAGGCTATGTAACAGGCGACGGGAGCAGAGCAGTAACCAAGACGCGGGTGAAACCGCGCTGTTGGAGTTACTTTCCTTATATTGTAGTGAATGTCGTAAATATCCTATGATAGCTAATAGCTTAATTTATATACCTGTACACAAAACTTTATACTGTGTAAAAACGTTATACTGTATACAAAGTTTTGTTGTCTAATAAGTAGTAGAAAAGTAGAGATCGTAAGTAACCCTTTTATGCTATAATGAACAGCGCCCTTGGTATTTACTGTGAGAACTAAAACTAATTGATCTCAAAAGAAATACTAGGAGCGCTATTCATTTCTCAATAAATATTTTGAGTTACCAATAAGAAAAAATGTTACGCAATTACAGCGGCTCTATAAATCTTTAATGCAATGTACTCATAGTTCATATTACAGACAAGACAAAAACTATTTATAATATACTTTTTTATTTTTTAGGAATTACTGGGTCCATTCTTATGGTCGCCGGAACAACAAGGAATTATCCTAAGTTCTTACTTCTGGGGATATTTTCTATCACAATTGGTAGGTAGGTAATTTTTTTATCATATCAGCCGATAGTCCTTAACTAAAATAAATGTAAAAAAACAAAAATAAATAAAAAAAAACATAAAAACAAAACATAGGTTTTCCTCAAGAATTCACTTTGATCTGTTATGAGCCGCTTTTATCCAAGAGTCACCCGTTGTAAGGGTAAGTACCTAGTCTATAAATTATTAGAATGTATTTGTGAAACGTGACACATCGAGCAAAGGGGCTGAACATCCAATGGACCGCCAATTCGTGCGTTTGAATTTTTGTAAAATTTGTAGTGTGCATTCCCATTGAGGGACCACCTCTGAATTCTAAGCTTTTAAAACGGATATGGATGCCTCTTAGCCATGATTGAGGGAACAACGTTGACCGCTTGTAAATTTTGAGTGGCTACTTTTACAAATGAACTACTGAATTTACAATAGTTTAAGAACTTTTAATTAAGGTTTATGCGACCTGAAATAAATGATTATTATTGTTATTATAAAGGCTGACGCATTTAAAAGCTTAGAATTTAGATGTGGTCCTTTAATAGGAACGCTCATAAATTTGCTATACAAGTGAAAATATGAGGCGCTGCTCATTTTCTATACAAGTATTTTACATTGTCAAGAGTTATTCACAATAGTAAAATTAAAAATGTTCATTACGTTTTCGTAATGTATGTGATGTTTTTACTAGATTTAACATTAGTTAAATTTATCAACGGTTCTAGAGCTGCAGATATTATTTTTTATTCTTAATGTTATTGGTGTAATTTTCAGGCCTAACCCGTATCGTGGAATTTTCACCAAAGTGGATGATGCTTATCGGTGTGATGATTAACATACTATGTACTCTGCTGACACCAGTATTGGTCAAGATACATTACTTCAACCTCGTGCTGCTGAGGATTATGCAGGGTGTAGGAGCAGTAAGTATATGTTTTATTTTATGCTCTGTAATATAAGAAAGAAAATTAAATGAATTTAGTATATCCTTTTGCTACAAACTATAAAATGGTTAAGGCTTTGCATCTGTCGGCCACATATTTGGTTTACCACTTTTAGAAAAATAAACCATCAAAATTAAAATTCAATAAGACTCAATATGACAGCGACAACTGTCCTGTAGTAAGGTCGCTTGCAAGCAAAAATAGACATTATTGTTTTGTGATATGCAAACGACATTTTATTTATAGGTGGTAAGGCAATTTTATGGTCGACTATACATATATAGGTAGAGTTGTGGGCTCAAAACCGTACAAAAATTATTTAAGTACTGTAAATTAATTCTTATTGTTATTGTAAATTGTTCCAAATGCTTATATTTTTGTTATAAAATTGACATTATTACTATCACCAGGGCGTGACAATTCCAGTTCTCTACAGAATGTTATCCAAATGGACTCTGCCAGCTGATCGGGGCAGAGTGAAAGCCCTGATTCAAACGAGCTCCTTAATCGGCATCATCCTATCAACGTTCTTTTCTGGAATGCTCACTGCTCAATTTGGTAATCATGAATACTTTCGCAAATTAGAAAATCTATAAAGAGGAAGAGTTTGTTTGTTGGTTTGTTTGGACGCGCTAATCTCAGGAACTACCGCTCGGATTTAAATAATTCTTTTTGTGTATGATAACCCAGTTATTAGGGAAGGTAATATAGGCTACGTAACATCACGCTACTAGCGACGGGAGTAGCGCCACGGAATGTTTGTATGAAATATTATCCTGTTTACCTTCGTAGTATAGGGATGGCTGTTCCGTGCTGCCAGATGTCTTTTTTTTACTAAAAAGACAATTCCCGTGGGAACAAGCCTTTTGTTCCTTTTTTTGTGTATGGGGATCGAACCCACAACCTCGTGCACAGCAGTCGCTTGCGCTTCCATTGCACCACGGTGGCAGTCAGAAGTGGTTCAATCCCTACTTGTTTATCTGTTCTCTTGCAGGATGGCCCAGCGTGTTCTACGTGATGGGTGGGCTTTCACTATTCTGGTGCTGCCTCTGGATCGTATGGGTACAAGACTCTCCACAACAGCAACCCTTTATCAGTATTGAAGAAAGGAACATGATCGTCACTTCTCTAAAACAGGCAGAACATGAAGCTTACGATGTAAGAGTATAAAATATTTTCTTTTTCTTAATTAACGTGCAATTCACAGGTCATATCATTGATCCATCCATCGGTTGCCTTACCTTTGTCAGGTCGCCAGTTAGCTTTCTGAAATTTATTCGATCATAGCAGATAGATGAATACACACATATTTAAATACAAAATGTTAGTAAATTGGAAATTAAAAAATATATATTTCTGGTAGAAATTCACGACACTTGGTTGAGCGATGGTGACGAAAAAGCCTTTACCCTACCCTACCCTAAGTAATACCTAGTAAAAATCCGTGGTTATTTTAATTTAAATAAGAAATCGCTTAAAAGAATTTCTGTGCTTTAAATAAAAGTACTTTTTAAAAATGTTTTATATGGTGATACATGTTACAGGATGTTCCTGTTCCGTGGCACACAGTACTGACTTCAAGACCGTTTTTGGCAATTTTGATTGCGCACGTCTGCTGTAATTGGGGTTGGTACATACTGCTGCTCGAGTTGCCTTTCTATCTGAAGTTGGTACTCAAGCTTACTACTATTCAGGTTAGTGGAAAATTGTATTTTAATAAACAGATTTTAAGGCTTATAATTGTTTAAAAAAAATCGCCAATAAGACCATTGTTTTGACCATTAAAACAAAAGGTTTCCTCCATGACGAGGTGCAGGTCAGTACTCGCACCACAAACACCTTGAAATTGACGTTGTGACGCGACTCCAACAGCTGCACTCTCGGACTGTATTTCGTCTTTTGGCGCACGTATGTACTTTTTCTTTTAAGCATTCAGTGGAAAGCTTTTTTCGTTTGCTGGCGGCGCATCCTCTTCTGCATCGTCACGAAACCATCTTCGTCAGCCCGGGTCGTTTATCTTAGCCAAAAATAGAACTCTCCAGTGCATTTACTCCCCGCATAGCAGACTAACTACAAAAAGAATAGGACATAGCAGTACGCCGTTTTCCGCAAAGGAACAGAAGTGTATAGGTACCACATTTAGATAGTTAAGTAACAGTAGGCGAACCCGTTGCCATATTACATTGGCCAAATGCAGACTTCGTAAGAAATCGAATATTAACAAAAATTCAAGCTTAATATCTTCATGTTCCAGGTCACATTAACTACGTCATTGTCATACATGTCGACATGGGTATTCAGTATCGCGTTAGAAGCAATGCTTGAATGGTTGCAAACTAAAAATGTTATAGGCACATTATATGCTCGGAAGATTGCCATTGCTTTTGGTGAGATATTTAAATAGCTCTATAAACTAAATACACATTTCATGATAATGATAAGCAATATAATTTTATTGAGGTCAAAAATCCGCATGTTAAACCTGCCGTGCTGTTTGAAGAAGTGGTGAGGTCTCGATTTTGTCATTAATGATCGCCACGCTCTTTAAGGACAAAAAGTATTTATCTGTGGTATTAGTGTTAAAATCTCATAGTAAGGGCTCTAACCTCAGAACAAGGACTAAAGCATAGAAGGAGTGTTAATCGCCCCCATATACTTATCCAATTTTTCAAATAAGCCGGATACATTAAAAAGAAATAGACAAATAATTTTGCTAAGGACGACTGGTGCACACTGTAGAAACGTCAAATTGGTTACCTTTGGATGCCGAAGTAAGAAGCGAACTAATGTCAAATGTTTCAACTTGTCAAGGTCCCTAGACAATTTAGTCGGGTTATACCGCCGCTCGTAATTTTCATTGCTTTCTGCCTGTTTTGTGAAATAATGTACGTTACTTAATAATCACAAAGTGCTATTGTGAAGTAAAATTAAGCCCATTGGATAAGCAATGTCCTGCGTTATTGTAGGTTGTAAATTACATTCTTCTCGCAAATAAAATCAAGCTACAATCGTCAACTTCCATCGGTGAGTAGATACCAAACCAATATTATATACTAAAAACCTATACATAGGTGCAATATACCTAAGTAATTTATACTTTACTATACTGCAATCATATTATAATCGTCTGTTTGCCATTCGTTTTAGTAATTTTTAAGTATTTTACATTTTTACCAATTTGTGTAGTCATGTTCAATAGTGTTGTGACTTGTGCTGCATATTTTATCGATGACAAAAATATTACTATAATTATTTTGTAGTTAACGATTTTTCATACAATTTATACAAAATCTGTAACTATCTTTGTACCTTTCATAGTGTTTCATACATTTTGTTTTTTTGCAGGTTTCCGAAAGATAATGCTATGAGACAAATTAAGAGAGAATTATTTTCTAGATGACTAAAGAAATTTATTGATAAAATTGATCGGAGAAGAATTTCTAAAAGTTCGAATTTTCTGCTTATGCACAAAAAATCAGGACATTCTTAAACAAAACTGTAATTTTAAGGGGCAGTAATAATATGTTTGAATAATAATGGAAATATAATCATACATTTGTGACATGAATGATACAGCTGTGTTTTATTTTTACCTTGGGTATCTGTTTTGATGCTAAACTAAGAAAGTCAGATAGAATAGAGGGCCGATACTGGTATTTTGGCGATCCACACACTGCCCCGCACTACGCTGAGGGAGCGTGGCGACGCTGCGACGGAGCCACGCGTGCAAATGCGAGAGCGCTGGTCTGCATCATCAATCACGCACGTTACTGCAGAACTCGGTGTCCATACCGTCTGGCCCCGAACCCACGCGCGTGAGTACTTGGTGCTCTGCATGTAAACGTGTGATCTGCAACAAAGCGCTTGAATGCGTTTTCAGTGTGTTGCACCACGCGTGATTTCTATACAAAGAGAGATACTTACAAACAATACAAGAACACGCACGCTCGCACTACGCTCCGTGATGCGAGGCAGTGTGTGGATCAATCATTTATATTTAAATTTTCAATTTAAGTTATTCATTACCAATTTGCATTGTATTTGAACTTACAGCATGAAACATGAATAATATATAATTTATATAAACTTCAAAATTATTTCACATTGAAAGTGCTACTGGCGCCGCTGCCGGCCTCTGCCATTCCGGTGAGGTGTGAAACGGCCCTTTGTTTCCTGTAGTTCGTCTACAAGAGCTTTTATGCAACCAGACCTTATTTGATTTTAGCATGTCTGATAATTTACCATAGCCCATAGACAAATTTCATCTATCGATATCAATAAACTGTCAGAAGGTATCGTAGCACTATTAAACTTCTATTTGTCTCTGAGTGTGTACGTTATATTTTCCTAATAGTACTTCTATGCTTTAGTACTTGTTCTGAGGCTCTAACAGTGACATTCTGTATACCGATCTTTATTTGAAAACTGGATTTTATGCAAAGGATCGCTCAGCGCTAAAGCGCTTTTACAATATATATCTGTTAATAATAGGGCTTTCAGCGCCAAACAAAAAGTCGGATTTTCAAGAGTCTTGGATAAAGTTTGATTATAGAAAGCCACTGTTAGTAGAATATAGACTAGACTAGACTAAGTAGAACATACAGTTTATTTTAATGGGAAATTTTATACTTTCTTACTCTTAGACTTATATCCAGTAGCTTTACTTTTTTACCTTTATAGTATCCTTTTTAATTTCCAGCGACAATAATGCCAGCAGTAAGCTTGTTATTATTGTGCTTCGTTGAGTGCAACCGCATTACTTCGATTGTCCTGATAGTCTTCGGCGTCATGAGCACTGGAGGCATGTTTTACGGCTTTCACTCCAATTACGATGATATAGCCCCCAATTTTGCTGGTAAGTGTAACCTTTTTGGCAAAGGCTTGTTAAACAGGTTACGAGTCTGTTTGTAGCAAGATAGAGGCCGGGAACTGGAAAGCGAAGGGTATGACATCCACCAGCAAAATGGTCAGACGACATGATAAGCAGACAGTAGAGGGCATCGAGATGGTGATGATGATATGATATGATCGATGCTTTTAAGTTTTGCCCAGAATTACAGAATTTTCCAGGAATCCTCATAGGTTTTGCGGAGCTACATTTATATTGGAAAATAGTTCCGACCTACCTAAGCTAGTAGAAACCGAGTAGGAGCACAATGAAACGCGTCTATTTACTTGTTTTACTGTTCCTCTTAAATAAATTTTTTTTATAGATTCTTTCTTGAATTAAAATATACTATATTTTTTTGCGTTGCAGATAAGCTTATGATGCTTACTGAAACTATTGTCACTTTACCCCGAATAATGGTGCCGATCTTCGTCGGAGCAATGACACATGGAAACGTACGTATCTTCTTTCCTGGAGTTGTATACCTAAGTTAAGCGAGAATTGTACTAGAATAGAACTTTGGCATTTAGCATACGACCACTATCAGAATGGACAGATCCCTCACGTGATGGACCGACGAAACTGGAAGGCAACAGGTGGAAGTCACGTCACGTCAAAGTGTAAATGTTTGAGAGCAACCTACGTCCGACAGCGGATGTCTTTTGGTTGAAATAATGATGATACGACCATCTGTATAATGATTAGTGATACCTGTAACCCTCTATAGGTTATATTGTGGCTGTGTTCTTTAAGCATTGCAATAACAATACAAACAATTAAGCTGTAAAGTTAAAGAAAATGAACGGGACTAAGCAGGTGGAGGTCATAATAAAACGGTTATCTTCTATTTTCTTGGTCTCCAGTTTAGACTATAAACCCGCTACGTCTCTTCCTGTGAATGTCGTTAGAAGCGACTGACCAAATACCTTAAAGGCAGCACATCTAAACCGTATCATATCATCCTACTTCTTACTACACTTACCTACGTGTATTTCTAAGTTATTTTAACACGAATATTGTTGTTTTTTCAGAATGTATACGGCATTACAGCTATATTCAGCGTGACGATAGTGTCGTATGTGATCGCGTTCATCACTTACTGTCTCTTCGCGTCTATCAAGGAACAATCATGGAACAGAGAAACTGTGAAAAGCAACATGATTCTTGATTGATGAACTTAAGATGAATAAGATGATGCATTTTAAAAGTTATTATGGCTTTTTATACTTCCTTTTTTGAAGGGAAAAAGTATTCTTCATCAGCAGGAACCATTAATTAAACTAGTTTACTAAAAGTATCGAACAAAGCATGGGTTTTTTTCTTAATTTAATATTAGTTACTATGACTGCAGTCTTCAATATTAAGCACGTATGGAAGACATTTCCTGGATATGTATAAGTTAAGCGAAAATTCTTCTACGAAACCGCCGAACTCGATTATTCGAAAACTTAATGTTATTCCATGAATATTATTTACATTCGCTATCATAGCTTTAGTTGTAAATAGACTCAGAACAATAAAATTTTTGACTAAGAGACATTTTTGATTATGAGGGTTTACGCGTCATGAGTGGCAACGTCGCAACTTGGTTTTTAGAATTAAGTGAAAGCTGTTTAAAAAGTAAATAACCTTATCTAGTGCCGACAGTTATTTTACTATGAAAATAACACAACTTAAGTTTTAAATGTATTATTTGCATATAAATAGAACTGTAAACGCAATGATTTCTTACTTTTTGTACAGCTTTCACCTATTTCTAGCATTTGTATGGAACATATTTTTAAAATATAGCTACCATTAAATGATATACATTGAAAACCACGAAATATGACACTGAATTTTGACGTTGCCGCTCATGACGCGTAAACGCTCTTAAATAATAATATTGTTTTATTTCACAAAAGGTACCCTGTATACTCAGACAACAGCTACAAATGATTTTCCTCTTGCTAATAGTTAACAAGAATTGCATTCTATATTTATTTTTAATGACTCACTGCATAATTTATATTTAGCGTTAAATTTCTTACCTATGATTACACCATATTGCATGTATTTAAATTTTGAGGTAAGACGAAGATATTATGTGCTAAAAAAAATACGCCTTGTAGTTTTTACGTGATTATTTAGACAAGTACAAAAATTAATTAAACTAGCAACATAGAATCACGCTATTTGCCTGAAAGGGTAGGTTGAGCTTTACATATGTATCCACATTTAATTTTCGCCAGCTATGTTTGGTTCCACGTACCTGCAGGCGAGCCTGTTGCCATCTAACAGGCTAATATTAAGAATTTATAGAAAAAAACTCAATATCATGTGCAACATTCTGCAGCAAGGTTGGTTTAATTTGTGTTAGATGGCTACTGAGAGATATTATAAGTATTTTTGGCATCGTTAACTCCGCTAGAAATGCAAGCAGAATCAATAGCCCTACATTTAGGCAACATTATCAGACTACGTCAATCCATTTCTGGACAATGGTCATAGGCTTCTTCCAAAGCGTGCTTTCTTTCCCGATTTAGGTACCTACTACTTTTTTCAATATACCTAGACATAATTCTAATATTTCTGTCAAAAAAGAAAATAGAGCTTATTTCAAAATTGAAGCGCTTATTACAAATAATACACTCTCACCCCTAATAAATTACACCCTAAAATAAAACAACCATAACAAAAAATCTTCAAAAAATTGAGATGTTGCGCGCAATTTCATCAGATGACACGGTTACATTGATTTTGTTTTGAAGGGCACCTTGAAAAGTAGGTATGAAAGCTTCGGGTCGGTGTCAATGACACGATCGCCAGACGCCACAGATACTGTTTGGGTTGGGTGCATCACACGTGCCGAAAAGCACGTCGCGATTATAGTAAAAACGAAACGCATACAATTTCGCCATAGTATGTACATGTTACGTTCCCGAAGTAAGCAATTCAGAGTAAATAACCTACCGTTTACGACTCAGCGTCATTCAGTTCAGTTCAGTCTGTTTTTTGAATTCGTGGAAGAAGCGCGCCATTTTCCTGCGCGAACAAAGCTTTAAATTGTTTACGATAAACATAAATATTGTTATTTGAAATAGTTTTTCATTTTTTGTTGAATATGGATGTGCAGCCTAAAGGAAACTTTTTTAAGCGTAAGTTTATTTATTACTTTATACTCACATTTATTTAAAAAAAAATGCGTAAGGTTACAAATATTTTTATTTTATTAAAATTTTTGTCCGACTGCCGAAGTCAAGAAGGGGGAATGTTTTCGAGCATATGTTTCTTATATGTATGTGGGTATGTATATCTATTTGTTTGGCATGCTCTACAGCCTAAATGGCTTGATGGATTTTAACATTATGCGGTGTCATTAGATTCTTATTGATTGTGGAAGTGACATAGGGTACCTATATAATATTTTAAAGTAGCGTCAGCACGAGAAAAAAAATAGTTTCTTTATTTTCAGTTTGTTTTAAGCTTTTTGTTTTTTAATAATATATTTTGAATTAACTTGATTAACTTGATTTGTTGTTTTTTGAAGGTTTATGACCTGTAGTGGACGTTTGTCGGCTCATGTGATAATGATAATATTATTTTTACTTAATATTATGTAGGTATCTATTTACTTATAAACAACAGGTGGTTTGTTTTCGTGAATGTCACAAAAACTTAGTTTAAATTTATCGATGTACCTAGGTAGGTAGTAATAGCGCAGCGGTAACTTGTCTTATAATAGTTTTGAATTAGATAAATATTTCCAAAGTAAAATTTACATAAGTAGGTTTATGTAGGTAAATTTCATAGGTAGGTTACACTTAGTTATTAATAATGAATAGGTGAGTAAGTGCCTATATTTTGCAAAATTAAAAGAAGTAGGTCAATCGAGGTAAATAATTATACCTACCTGGTTTTTACACACAGTTAGGTACCTAATGTGAGTTACAAAACATTTGACACATAAAATGTTTTCTACAGTGGTAGGTACTAGTAGGCAGTTAGTACCAAGGTACAAAACCGCGGATTTCTTGTAATTAGCCTTATTTATTTTACGTACCGTAACCTACCAAAAATATTTTTTTTTTTTTTTTTTTTTTTTTTTTTTTTTTTTTTTTTTTTTTTATAGTATAGCCTACCAAAGTGACTCCACCCCGCCTGATGGTAAGCAGTCAGTGGAATCCAGAAGTGGCGGCCACTATACCAAAAGCTATCGTTTTAAACTGCTGGTATGGTGGCCTCCACTATGGCGGCTGGGAATGGGGTTAGGGGAAGGAAATGAGGGACGTGAGGAAAGAGGAAAGGGGGGAAATTGGGCCTCCGGCGCTCTCACTCACCGAACGAAACGCAGTAGTACGGATACTACTACTCTTAAGTCGATCTTCTATGAGAGGGTAGTACTTCCCCGGACGGTCCGGCTCATTCATGCTGAAATCAGCGTGGATCTACTACCGTAAAAGTAGGTACAATTTCTAATTTTCGAATTTGTCCTTCAGTAAGGTCATGCTTATGTAGCGAGGTTCTAACGTTATAGTTTGACATGACCTTTATAAGGTCACAGGACATGCGTTCTGGATCTTTCTGTTATTTGTGGAAGTTGTTCCCCACAACTCTAGTTTTAAATCTTTTTAAAGTAGGATCTTAATCGCGTCGAGATGCTAAATTCGTACTTAGGTTAGGTTAGGTTAGTTTGAAAATAAAAACCTTTCTGGAAATATTACTGATATTTTAAAACTAAGTACTATAAAATATTAACTTTAAGACTGGTTAAACAGATCGCGATAGTTTCGGTTAACTCAGGATACGAATACCTACCTATATATTTTTGCAAATGATCCTTATGACGTATTTAATTTATTAAAACTGCTGGACATTCCTAAAGAGGTCCTAGGTTTGCTGTACACATCATTAAAGATATGATCAAGTCTGTCATTTAATGACTTATTAAACAAGTGGTACACGTGTGTAAACAGGATAACACAACAAATAAATAAACAAGCATTGTAGTAGTGTCACTAGTATTAATTCTTTTTTATATAAATACTTGCCCGTTTCCTAGGAATAGGTGTGAGAATCGAAGCCACTCTAACTGCATCATCGAAGCGTCCACCAAAACGCGGCGATCGGTGATCGTTGCATTTCGTGAAAGATTAGGAAAGCTTTGATTAGATAAATGATACCTATATGTAAGATAAATTAAAAATATTATTGGTTTAAAAGTAGATACCTTAAGGTCAGTTTTACTAATTTCTTTCTTCCTTATATTCTGCCCACTTATTATCTTATGTTTAATTATGTTGTTACAGGTATCGTCCCAGCCAGATACGTATTAGCGATACTTGGGTCGATAGGCATGGCTATCGTCTACGGACTGAAGGTAAACCTATCCGTGGCCATGGTGGGCATGCTGAACCATACAGCTTTGAAGACAGGGCACCAAGATAATAATACTAGTACAGAAAAAGTAAGTATTTAAATGAACACTATGTTTTTTTATACAACTTTGGTGGCATACAAGCATACGGCCCACTTAATGGTAATTGGTAAGCGTAACCTATAGAGATGGCTGTATTTTCCAAGCGTCGTAGAAGTAATAATGCTTATAAAACACAACCAAACCGTTGCCGACCACGGAGAAGGAAAACGGAAGAGGACCGAGGAGGTATTTGGACTGCCGGCGCTCTCACTCACAGAGCGAAACACATTAGTAGGAAAACTAATATACTTACGTCGATCTTCTATGATAGGATTTTAAAACAGAAGATCAAGTTAACCAGACGATGGTGGTCAAATCATGACATAGCGACATTCATATAACTATCTCCCAAGCTATTGGTGACGTTTTTACTTCATTTTATTTAATTTTTTATTTTATTTTAGTCTACGAAAATAAGTATCAATCTAAATATAGTGACCTATAACTTACTTGGTGTTAAGAAATCAGTGGGATAGAAGAGTGGTGGCCAAATGCCATTGTGTCAAAGTAATAAGTAATTCTATTAACCTGTATTGACCTAAAACAAAATTAAAAAAACAAAAGTTAAGTGCACATTTAATTGCAATGAGGCTTTCATTGCAATTCAATTTGCACTCAATTTTTCCTACATAACCATTACATAAGAAATTGAATATTGTACCTATCGCAATTGAATGGAATCCCACGTGTTGATTGCCTTAATAACAAATTGCTTTTACCTCTATAGTGTCTTTATTATTTACGTTACTGAACGCTATTAGGTAAAAGGTTTCTCACGTCACAGTTGACAACAAAGTACCTAACCCAAGATCACTTGTCTTGTTGTTCACGTTGCGAGTTGCGAGGCTACACTCTATGTAATTGACAATATCTATGCAATTTATGGATGCAATCGATGCAATTTGTTGCCTTGCGTTTTGTCCAAGGAGTTTGGCATGGCAAGGAAAGCACGTAAATCAAATATGTGCATATATTAATCCAGTAGTTTTGTGATTGAAATAACGGCATTAGTTACCTGTAAGCAGTTACTGGAAAGAAGTGGGTTTTCCTCGGTAGTTCCTCACTTCTTAGTCCTGCACACTGAACTAAATAAATGTGTTTGTGGACTAAACTATTACCTACTCGACTCACAATATTATTGAATACTATTGTACGCTGGAAACGGCAGAATATTGTGGAGATTATAATACTTGTAACAATATTCTGACAAAGAAATAGACTATATTACTATTGAAAAGACTGGACCCCACTGACCATACCTATCATAGAAGGCAGTCAGGGTTAGTTCTCGCTAGTTCGACCGTCGAACTAATGAGGAATAGTTAGCTGATAAACTAAAAACAAAACCTTTCTACGTAGAGTTTGGGAGCCATTTTAGTAAGTAGGCCAAATAAATAAAAAAACTGGTTAAGAGTAAGTAGGAATCGCAATTTACATTTTATTTTTTTAATTTTTTTTTAATTTTTCAATTTACAATTTACAATTGACGTAGAACTTATTTTTTCAGAGCTTGTAGAGATTTCAAGAGTATTCGATATAAATTTCAGAAATTTCAGCTTGATACATTTACGCGTGACTGAGAAAAAGGTCTTGACAGACAGACAGACCGACAACAAAGTGATCCTATATCTACATAAGGGTTCCATTTTGCCTTTTGAGGCAAGGATCCTAAAAAATGAGGTCGGGTTACTAGAGTAGGTACCTATTTAACAGTAATATATTATCCTTTAGTAAACAATCTAGTATAACAGAAATATAAACAATATTTAATCGTTATCATTTAGCGCCATTTCCTTAGTGGTCAATGTAGATTACTGACCAGTCAGTGTAACCTCAATTGTATGAGTAATGAATACATAAAGTACCTACTGGTTACTTTTATGTTTTTATGCAATTAGGTCGAGTACATCATAAATTTAAAAATATGTCAGAGGAATTAAAATTTGGAACGCTTTGATTTTGATCCTGACTTTTAGTGAAGACTAACAACAATATTATGTACCTACAGAATAATATTGCAGCATTTCCAGAATCCGGGCTAATACAGAGAATTTCTCTACAGAAAATCGAATAGTTATAATCCCGGGGATCGACATCCAGACCTCTGCAGTACAGTCTGTACACTGTACCTACCACTGAATCTCCTCTCAGGCAGTTTTATTCTAGCTTTTGACTTTTACTAGCTTCCCGAAGCGCGGTTTTACCCGGGTTAAGTTACATCTTTGGTTACTGCTCGGCTCCCGTCGCCAGTAGCGTGATGTTACAAAGTCAAGAACTGGGCTATCAAACGAAAATAAAGAATTATTCAAATCTGACTGGTAGATCCAGAGATTAGCGCGGTCAAACAAACAAACAAACCCTTCCACTTTATATTTTTGTATAGATATCTCGGCGAAATAGATGATTATTCAAATTGCTACAAAGTGAACAATTGATTTTAACTGCAAAATGTCAAGGTGTTTAAGTTATGGCCATCGTGGTTTTTGCATGTCCAAAGTACTTACCACTTTTAAAATTAATGGGTTGTGCGCTATTTTAGCCTCAATGGGACTACTTGCAAGGTATAATGACCATTACTCCTGGACTCTACTGTCTGCTCATCAGATAAAGTGAAGTAATTTTTGTTGTTTATTATAAACGTGTCGCTTTACTAAAGTGGTAATAATAATTATTATTATCGTTTTCCATCGCAATTATTGCAGAAAGTAAAAAAGTTCTGGAGTAGCGACCACGAATCAAAATCTTAGCTGGGGCAGACCCCTCACAAGGTTGACGACAAGTTAATAAAGGTGGCGAGCCATATAAAGTTCTAAATAAGATACATGGGATTTGGTTATGTCGAGTAGCGAATGTGTTTTGCCTCAAAGAATAATAATAAACGATATAAACCCGCGGTTATGTTAAAGAGGTAAATTAAGTAAAATGTAATAATGGCGCTATTTTTAGACAAAACAGTGCAACAACCAGAATATGAGGTTTATATTAAAATAGTTATCCTTGAACGGTCATAAACTGTTAATTACACTTTTGGCTTGATTCCAACCGGTCTGAATAACTCTGGTGGACAACTGCCCTGCCGATTTACAACGATCACCTATTTAACTTTTAGCACAATGTGACATTATTTTAATAAAATTCGTAAGAACCGTATGGATCGTTAAAAATCCCAAAACTTCGTTGGACTTCAGACTTCGTTAGACTTGGTCCATTGCTGTACCGAAAGTTTCGGAAATAGCAATTAATTTGGTGTCTCCATTGCTGTTAATACATTTGACACATCAAATTCGCACGCACACGGGTTGATCAATGGCAGTGGCAGCAATGCTATCACAAGATACTGCTGCTAGACCTGTGCTGGACATATATTATTTCCAGCACAGAACTTTGATGTTAATTTTAAACTTTTAAAAGATTCTACGTGATGACATTAGGTTTTGTGCTTGCATTAGTCTCAATGTTTTCCTACAGAGATCGTGTGGCATTTATGCCTTGTACGAATTTTTACCTAATATCTAAGAAAAATTGGTTGGTTTTCAGGAGTTCGATGGACCTTTTGTGTGGTCATCGGACATCCAAGGCATCGTGCTCAGTTGTTACTTCTGGGGATATTTAGTCTCACAATTACCTGGTAAGTAACTCATACGATTTACTATTTAAGTTATTACCTATTATATGCTTACCTTGGGTCCAGATGGCGTTGTGTGGTTGTTGTGGTCATATTTATTTATTTTTCCGACTTATAGTTCTGTGGTAGTTACTGTTTACGGATTACCACGTACGGCTCGGGTTCGATTCCCGGGTCAGCTAAGCGATATTGAGTTTTTCTGTAGAGATATTCTTAGTGTTAGCCCCGAGACTGGAAATAGGCCCGGTAAAGGGCAACAGGATCAGCTGTTAAATGAACCGATATGACTGCTGAAACGTAGGCGTTACACACTTCTGCCGACCCCTTAAGAGAAAAGGCGTGAAGCTGTATATAGTGGGTGTTACAACCAAAATAATTGGCTAATAAGTTATAGAATATTTAGCACATTATAACCATGGGCGGCGGAAACTGTCGAAACAACCGCCCACTAATGAAACCAATCGTGTTCTCGTACTAAACGTCACTAGCGCCATCTGTTTAATTGATTAGGTATATTTTGTTGCCCAGGTGGTCGTCTCTCGGAGTTGCTGTCAGCAAAATGGGTAATGTTTTTCAGCGTGACTATCAACGTAGTATGCACTCTGCTCACCCCTGTGCTGGTAGAGTTGCATTACGTCGGTCTAGTGGTGATGCGGGTTTTGGAAGGCATCGGAGGAGTAAGTCTATACCCGTATCTAGACTATCTAATTAATACTATAAAAGGTGTTCATACATTTGAGTGAATTTATAGCTTTGGTATTCGCATAGTTTATTGACTTTAGTGAATACAAACAAAACATTTGACTTGTCATAGTAGGTACCTATTTAACATTCATGATCATTTTAATCATGGTATACATAAGAATGCGGTCGAAAAATATTTAATGCGGGATCGGCAAAGACCTGTAATAAGACGGTCGCCAATGTGATCGTTAATCTCGACGGTTGAGAACGTTCTGCTCACCGAAAGCCCGCGTAATGTTGTGAAAACCATCAGAGGCTAAGAACCCACACAACACACATAAAAATAAATCACAAATCCACCTCACAAGCGTGAGAACCCCTCAAATGTAAAGTTGACGGTCTTCGTCCAGAAGCCGAAGTCTCTACGGTCTAGATCTGATGATATCTGTGAACTGAATGATAGGTACCTACTTTATTACAACGCTCACACTAGACTACAAGCTCTGTATCGCCGCTAACTTTACGAACATCCAATTAATGAACACAAAGTTCATACTACTTACAGAACAAAAATTCCAAACGAACAACACAAACACATTACCGCTTTTCAACTGCGTCAGCAATGCAACCATGATTAAAACGTATTTTGAGTCCAACCAAAATCGCAATTTTCATCTAGACCAAACTAAAAATGACCTTAATATGCTAAAATCCTTTAAAAATTTGACCTTTAGGGCGTGACATTCCCAGCTATGCATGTCCTGCTCTCAAAGTGGGCGCCGCCGAAGGAGCGAAGTGTCATGGCATCGCTGGTATACGCGGGCACATCTCTTGGATCAGTCATCTCTATGTTGATGGCTGGAGTACTTACTGCTAATATCGGTTAGTGGATCTGTCAGGTATTTGAGTAAGGAGAAACCTGTATATGTACCTAATACAGTTTCTAGAGGTAGGTACTAATATGATATCGTGAATGTTACTGTTATACTTAACGAAAAGCGTTTAGCTAGTAGGTATTTGTGTATTATTTGTCTTAAATACTGGCTTGGTTCCAGTAGTTCCGTTGAGTAGTTCCATGATGGGACTACTGTGATTTTTGTCCCACTTATATCTAACATTAACATAATATATACTTAGTCAAACTCATTTATTCAATATGATCACTTAAGTGACACTTAGGAACGTCAAAACAGCTAGTTCACTGACGATGACGAGGTAGAGCCATGCGAAAAAGTAGGTACCTAGCAAGAAACTAAAGACTAGCAAATGTTGACTTCTCTGTTTTTATCAGGATAAGTAATAAAAGATCTGCTTGACCTTATTTTTCTTGACTTAAACAATTAAGTAGAAGAAATTCTGTCTGTTTAGGTTGGGAGAGCGTATTCTACGTGATGGGTGGATTGTCAGCGATCTGGTGCATTCTATGGGTGGTGTTGGTTCAGGACTCACCGCAGGAGCAACGGTTCATTAGTGCTGAAGAGCGGGAAATGATTATCACGTCGTTGGGAGGGAAGACTGGAGAACATTCTGAAGAAAAGGTAAGATGTTTTCAAGGTCTCAAATTGAAACTTGCACTCAACTGAAGACCGAGGGTTAATAAAAACTGCTGTAATGTTGTGTGCCTGCTGGTTTAATTTCTAGTAGGTACCTACTCTAAAAGAAAGCACTGTATTCACAAAATAAAAACTTGTGGCTTCAAACTACATATAGGCTATATGTAGTTTGAAGCCACAAGTTTTTATATAGCGTCTGATTGTGAGAGAAAAGTTATATTTTGATATATCACAGTTAGGTCGAAATCGACAGCCACCAGACAATAAAAGTGAGATTTCTTTATGAAACTAAATTGATAAATTGACGAACAAGTCATTCAACAAAGCATACGTGTAAGTATTTAATCGTTATTGCCGCGATAAGGGTGTTTAGAAAAATTTTCGCCACCAGTTGGTGCCACTTTGGTAAAAGGTCTTCAATTTTGACAGCGTCTTCAAAACAAATATTTTAAGTGTTCATTTCGGCAATTTTAATGTTTAGGTAATTTATAAAATTCACTTGCATAAGTACAAAAGAAAATTGCTGAGGGGGTTTTCTAAAATGGCGCCCACGAGGTGGCAGCACCGACACTTCAGGTCTAGCTGTCAAGCGGTTTTTGAAAGTTAACCCCTGATTGGCCTAATTTGAAAGTTGAAGTGGCGCCAACTGGTGTCGAAAATTTTTCTATACACCCTCAAAATCTTTTACTACAATGTCTATAAGCTAGGATAGTCTTAATCTTAGATGATTCGGCTGTTAATAACAAAAGTAGTATAGGTTAGCAGAGATCAAACAAAAACGATTTTGTTACAGATGCCAGTACCCTGGCGTTCAGTGCTAACTTCAGCGCCATTTCTGGCGATCCTCGTGGCGCATCTATGCTCTAATTGGGGCTGGTACATGATGCTGATAGAACTGCCTTTCTACATGAAGCAAGTACTCAAGTTTAATATGACTGAGGTAGGCAATCAATCCTAATTTACGGTAGCAGATTCTTGGTGGTTTTAGCTTGATTCGCCCGGATCGACCAGGCAAGTACCTACTACCCTCTCATAGAACATCAACGACAATAACGTGTCCATGCTAATGTCTTTCGCTAGGTAAGCGCTAGAGACCCAATATTTCTCTCTCAGACCTTTTCCTTCTGAACGCAACTAAGCCATCGTCGACCGTGTACGTTGAAGAGGATGTCTTCAACGTACACGGTCGACGATGGCTTAGTTGCGTTCTCTTTTAGCATTGATGCTGCGATGCTTAGAAGACACAACCATGTATGCTTGTTTGTCACCGCAATGGTAAAAAATACAATAAACTAACCCGCCCCTACTTCATACGAGAGGTATTAATGTTCTTACGACATAATAACAAATTTTTAAACACATGTGAACCTTTTAAAAGAAATACCCTAAACGATGGTGAAAACCGTATCAAAACCTGTTCCTCGGTTTAAAAGAAGTAGGTAAGCGTAGAAACAGACGGAAGAAAACGGCGACTTTTTCTTTTATATTATTTACAAATTTACACGATTCTCTTTGACTACAGAACGCAGTTGCTACGGCGCTACCATTCTTAACATTGTGGATCTTCAGCATGATACTAAGTAAAACATTGGATTGGCTTCGAAGCAGGAACACTATCACAACGACTACTGCTAGGAAGATCGGCACGCTATGTGGTAAGCACTTTACAACACATAATAACAACAGTTTTATAAGCACTTCAGCGGCGCAACCATTCGAACGTTCAAGCCATCAGATGAAGAGACCGCATTTTTTTTACATCTTTCTTAAAACTGTTACGTTATCTACCTGCTATAAAATTATTTATACTTATGTAGGTAAGTATCTACATTTTATAGGAGTGTAGGCCGTCCAGCAGCAAGATGCGGGCGGATGATATCACAGCCATCGCAAGCCGAACATGGATGAGACTAGATCAAGAGCGTGGAGATTGGCACAAACAGAGAGAGCCATTTTATTTTTGTTAATAGCCTATTCGGTGGTTTAGTACCACTGTGTACAGATTGCCACGCTAAAGACTCGGGTTCTATCCTCAGGTCTGGTAAAGTGATAATGTGGTTTTCTATTGAGAAATTCTCAGATTACCCCAAGTCTGGAATTATCTGTTCCTAACCTTACCCTCTACCAGGTTAGGATTTCGGGTCAGGTTAGGAATAAACCGGTAAATATCAACAGACTCGCACCCGTAGGTGTATTTGATACGTGGAAGTCATAGACTGCCAACCCTTTGTGGAAAAATGCGTGATGAAAAATTATGTATTAATGTTGTCTATAATTAACAGCATCAGTAGTACCAGCAGCGGGCTTGCTATGCCTGTGCTTCATCAATAACCGTCAAGGTGCTGTCGCCATCATGACTGTGTCAGTTACATTCGTCGGTGGAATGTTCTGCGGATTTCTATCCAACCATATTGATATCGCGCCAAATTTCGCTGGTAAGTGTTTTTATATTAGACTACTGAAATATTCCACTGCCAAAGCATTATAGTCTGTATGTACGGGTAGCGCTCGTGCTCGTACAATTGTTTTCCCGTGCGCTATCTTTCTCCTGCAGTCACTCTATGGTCTCGAAATAATTAGTTTTGATTAATTTTCGACCTTATCTAAACACATTTAGAGGCGCTTCTACCTTGGCAGTGAAAAATGTTCTATGATGCATTTCGCCATATTTATATGCGCCGCCCCAAAGTGATATTAATTTGTATGCTACAGGTACCCTGGTTGCTTTGACCAACACTGTGGCCACAATACCCGGAATAGTGGTGCCTATCTTCGTTGGAGCATTAACGCATGATAATGTAAGTACCTACTATAAACATGGTGAGGAAACATGGACTTATAAAAGATATGCCTAGAATTGTCCATCTGTCTTGAGCAGCGTGGTCAATGTTCATGCTCTCTCTGTATGAGGCGAGGCCTTTCCCTGCAGTGGGATATTAATATAATTTATACTGTCATACAAGGCAAGACGAAAGACGGTGCAAGAAACGAGTGTGGCGGTGTCTTGCATGTAAAAGCTGCGTTGTGATTGACTATTTCAAGGTCAAGCATTCTAATGTACAGAAATGCACAAATCAGTGTCCGTAGTGAGTTCTTATGCTAGCGCATACCAGTATGAGTTGTGCGTGTCTATTGCTCTGTGTTCGTAATCTAATAGACATTTTTATTTTTCAGCAAACTATATCAGCGTGGAGGATAATATTCTTCGTGACCATAGGGTTATATGTGATTGAGATCATCGTTTACACTATATTTGGTTCTGGTGAAGAACAACCATGGAACAAGGTGACAAAGAAGGATTCAAACGAAGTAAAACCACTTAATGACGATAAGACGCCAGTTTAAGAGAATTATCAAAGTGTAAGAGTGTTCCGTGGAGAACATTTTTTTAATTATTGTATGTAGGTACTATCGAACCAAATGAATCATGACCCACAATAAACTCATTTTGTCAACTCATCTAAATGCAAGTAGGTCGAAATTTGCCTGAAGACAGATTTCTTTGCCAAAAAACTTGTAATTATTGTATTAGACACTGACATTTTACTGAGTAGACTGTTGAGTTAGAATTAAAAACGATAGATCTTACAAGTTTGACAGTTTTAACTTTGTGAACTTTCAGCAGTTGGTCATGACATAATCCAGCTGGTTCGATTGTACTTAGGTACTTAATCCTAAATGTTTGCCTACAATAGGTCTTTGTTAGATGAGAAATTTTAGTTTTTACAACCTATGCGGCAAAAATGCAGTATTTAACTACTAATGGATTTAAGGGAGGGACTAGGAGATTCAAGCTTCGCCCAAAACGCAACTGAATCCTCTAAAAGAAATCATATCTCTCCTGGCAGGGTCAAGCTTTTCCCCTCCCCCTCCCTCCAAATTTTAGGTGTATAAACTTAGCTATGTAAGGCTGATTGCTAAAACATTTTCTATTTATTTCGTACTATTTAGTTTTATATTGCATTTATAAACCTTAATACTTTTATATGATATTATAATTTATAAGGTAAGATTATATTGTACTGTAAAAATATTTGTACGAGTAAGTTTGTTAAAAAAACATAATATATTTTGTAGGTACTTAATATTCTTATAAATCTAACAATTTATAAAATTTTGACTGATATTTTTATAACATATTTAGGTATTTTATTATATTAATATTAAAATAATAGTTTCTTGGACGTAAATGCAAGACATTATGCAATTGAACAATAGATAAGGTACGATGATAAAGGTCATTTTTTTTATTAGTCTACAAAAAATAGGTGGACAAACCAGAGGGACAGATAGGAATAATACTCATAAATATAATGAAAACATTATTTTATTCTATCTAGTTGTCTATAATATTCAGATTTTATAATTCTCTAATCGTTTAATTGCTTGACCAAAGACATGCGCTTATTTAAGAGTTTTAATAAATAAATACTTTTTTGCATTTGTATGTTTTATTTACCGTCACGAGAACATAGGGTTCAAAATCAAAAGGCCATATTATAGTTATTGATTTATTTAAATATGCACAGCAAACATGCCATTTTCTCCTATAACTTTGGAGCTATACAAATAATGTCACAATGTATATTAACATCACATATTACCCCTTATTAGATACCGCATCTATATATATAAAAATGAATACCTATTTCCCTTGGTCATCACGAGTGAACGGCTAGATCAATTTCGTTAATTCTTTTTTGTTGTGTTTGTTATTGTCAGGAGAAGGTTCTTATAAAGAAAAACTAAGAAAATTGCGCGGTGATTTAGAAAGTTTAAGATACTTAACCACCATATTAAATTTAAACCGCTAAACCGATTTCAGTGACAATTGGTATGTAAATGGATTTGGTTTCGAGACATAGGTTACTTTTTATCCCGAAAATCGCTCTGATTCCCGAGTCACATTAATTAAACACATAGCAATTTTAGCGCGGGCGAAGCCGCAGGACGCAGCTAGTTAATATATATTTGTTCCGAATCAGATTAATTTTAAGAAGAAAGAAAAAGGCCTCAACATTATATGTTTTACAAACTTAAACATAAATAAAAGTAGGTAGTATTTCTCAATATAACTTGAACAAATCAAAACATCATCTATGTATAATATTTTATATTTATGTTGAAAAAGCGCTAAACCAATTGCCATAAAATTTATATGTAACCACGTCTGTTACCCGTATTTGTTACCCTGTGTGCGTAATCTATTAGGGGGTCATTTGTGTTTTTATCTCACACGCACAAGCTTGCATATATAAGAGGGTCCAAAGTTGGCTCCTATAGAGGGCGTCACTAGTTGTCCGTACTTAGGCGCTGCCGTACCTTCGCCTAGAACTAACGTACTGCTAAGACCGGCCATTGATGACGTCATATCTCTGAAAAATAATTTTATAGAACTAGAGAAATAAACGACCAAAGTGCATGATATAAGATAACTTTATGATGTGTTTATAAGACTCATTTTCCCGTGTATAACTCAGTACAGTTACGTCGAGCTAGATTGGGTGTTACGAGTTTAGTATAAGATGCTAAGTAATATTATTTTATATATCTTAAAACTCAAACATTAGTCAACTTTTAATTACACTTAAACGCCTTTTCTAATAAAAATCTAATAAGCCTCTATAGTTAAAATGGGTTTTGTCTCTTTCTTACTAGTACTAATGTCGAGGTGACAGATAAAGACAAACGAAATATAAACCTATTGTAGACGGAGTTAAATATCTACGTATTTTAGCTATTATTAGCTTATAAGATGTTTATAATTAAGGGGGCAAGTATTTATGCAACTAAAATTCATGTCAAAATAGGATTAGACGCGCCGTGACAGTCCATTCTTCTTTTCTTAAGGTGGTTCCGACGAAATTTCGACGAAATCCGCTACTTTCATCTCGATAATTGAGTAGATTCTAATGCTATTTATTCTTTTTTTTTTGCCAACAATATACTTTGATTCATGAACTTTAGAATAGTAGAAGAATTATTTACAATAATTGATTATATAACTTATACCAACGATATTAAAACAACGTGATTTCACTTATATCGAAATATTACTTTGTAATTACTATAGTTATAAATATAAAAGTTATATTGAATCAACCGGAATAAACCAAATGTCAACTCTGTAGGTTTATTTCATTTATTAGGATAATGTTTCAATAGTTATTGATAATTTGGCTGAATCAGCGTCGCAGGGGCTCTGCGCGGGCGACGGGAGGCAGGGCGGCAGAGCGGCGCAAGCCCTTCTGACGGATGGACGTATGCGGTTTTTTAAAAATCATTTACGTAATTTAATAAATGCAAATAAACAATATAAAAAAAAACATTGTGTGAACAACTTTGAGTTTGTGTGTGAATAGATTTAGTTTTATAAATAGGTTAGATTAGTTATTTAGATTTTTTTATTTAAAATTTAGTGTAATAAATACGTAGGTATTTACCTACATTTATTGTTTTTAATCAAAATGGGTAAAATTTCACGACTGAAACGAATACAAATGCAAAAGATTCAACACATGAATATCCTGTACGTATATACCTACATTCATATTTTTAGTAAAATACCTACTTTGAGATAGATAAGTAAGTACCTAGGATATCTTATATTTATGTTTAGTTCCACGTAAACTAGGTAGCAGGTGGTGAGCCTATTGTCGCTTGTGATAAGATCAACACAACACCAGGCCTAAGGATCAGTAAATTCCTGCTGTTTTATACCCTATATGGGATATGAATATGAGCTTACTACAATATTATCTATGTCTACAGTCATTTCGAACTCAGTTAGGTGGGCACATGAGTAAAATATCTAACTTGGATATTTACTCATGTGGCAAGGGCGTTTTTCGACCGACGCGACGACGACGACGCCGGCGAGGTCTACCTACGAGGTGCTTCGATCGGAACGCGAACGTCGGCGTCGGTCGTACAACTAGCATAGAAAAATTACAATGATTGTACGTGACATGCAACAATGTGCGACCTAGATAGCTACCTACACAAAACAACCATATACACGCTGCTGTTAGGTACCTAACTACCTACGTTATCTTGCACGAGCATAAATGCCGCTTTTCTTTGCTTGAGTTGTTAGGTATACCTACCTATACATTCTACGTATACATAGGTACTTACCGATAGAATATTCAGGTACTTACCTCGTCAGATTTTTTTTATTAGCTGATATTATCAGAGATAAGATACTAGGCTAAAATAAATACCTACCTACTTCTATAAATGCATCTTATTTTATTTATTTATTTGATTACAGGAAAGCAAGAAAAAGACAAAACCTCTCAGTCTCTAACCAAAATAAAATATTCGAAGACTGTGAAATTATCACAAATAGGTAAATTAAAAATCCTACATATCTCTGTTCCTTTATTATCGTATTATATGAATTTTTAATCCCAAAATTAAATAATACATTATTGAGTGCCTACTGGGCATCACAAAACTACTACCGTATTTTTCGAGTAACAGGTGTATTTAGAAAGTAATAGACCCGGCACTGTGGCACAGTATAAAAGTAGCATTCTACTCTTTTTTGTACAGTCTTGACCTGACTAGGTAACGCCAAAAGGATTATGTTTCAGCACTCTATGTATGTATGTACGTATATTTGTATTTTTATTATATAAGTACTGTATTAAACTACCCCGTGACGTCGTCCGTATGGATCCGTTACTTAGCGATAATATTACATTAGTTCTACTTTACCGATATTGCATTATATACATTTACAATACTGCAATATGTACAAATATACAGAGAGTATACGACGGTATGACATTAAATGCAATTACGTATAGTATGTGACATTATAAAGCGAGACAAAAAAAAATCTACTAAATATCTTCAATAGTTTAGACACAGGACAAATTTTTTAATTTCTTTAATTCTAAATTAACACTATGTAAGTACGTCAAACGGTCACTGACTTAAGTCATAGTCCACGTCGAAGGATAAACGTTGCCGTTCATTACAGTTCAGTGAACTTGTCATAATAAAATGGTGTATTACTTCGTTACTATTAAAATATTATTTATTTTGTTAGAAAATTTCAAATTTTTGTTTTTCGTCAAATTACTTTTGTGATTAATTAGAAAAAATTTTATGGGCTAGTAACTAGAAATTAAATCATTATATGGGCTAGTAACACCTGCCTTTTCATTTAATGTCAAACCGTCGTATACACTCTGTATATGGATATACACATATATTTGTATATACATATTGCAGTAATACACATATATTTGGATGTACATATTGCAGTATTTATAAAGTATGTATGTATACTAAAATATTGGTGCCGATTTATATAAAAACATATAATACGTATTTTTTGGTTATTTCAAACATTTTACATTGTGTTTTTATAAGTCGGTTCATTTTAAAATTATCTTAATTATTTTTAGAATAAACAATGATGTTCATCAACAAAGAGATAGTACTCAAGAGTTATTGCGTGAGAATACTATCGACACTAATGCAAATAGTAAAAATATTAATGAAGCTGAGGTACATATACGTTTTTTTAATATAAACTGAGCATAATTAATTATTAATATACATGTTACATATACCATCCAAATTTATTCAACGGTTATATGTGATTGTGTAACAAACATCCAAACATCTTTACAAACTTTCACATTTATAATAATTAGAAGGATAAAAAAACTTTTAGTAATTTGGTTATAATGTTATTTTTTATTTATCGTAGAGTAACGTATAAAAGTCAGTTTTTCTTTGCAGTACGAAATATCATATTATAATGCTGAAGGCGACCAACAACCTTTGAAGGTTGGTAGAAGAGTAGTTGATGTCAATTACTTCATTCAACAATTAATTGAAATAAGCAGCCATGGCCCTTTGGGCTGTACTTCTAAGGAACTCGAATTAATAAGTGAAAAAAAAATTGGATTATTATCTATTTTTACATTTAAGTGTAAAATGTGTAATTTATTATTTAATATAAATAATGATTGTTCTGATGATAACTACACAAATATCAACACATGCGCTGTAGCTGGTACTGTAGCTATCGGTTGCGGTCAGTCACAATTGGAAGAGTTTCTAGCATGTCTGAATTTACCTAAGTTGTCCGAAAGAATATATAATAAAAACCACCAATTCATTAGCAAAAAATGGGAAATTGTTGCTTTGGAGAGCATGAAAGAAGCAGCAAGCAAAGAAAAAGAAATTGCCATAAGAGAGGGTAGACTTAATAACGACGGTATACCTATTATAGACGTAAAGGCTGATGGATGTTGGAGCAAGAGATCTTATAAAAAGAATTATTCTGCTCTTTCTGGGGCCGCAGCTATTATAGGTAAAAATACTGGTGAAATATTATTTCTTGGTATTAAAAATAAATATTGCCAAATATGTGCTGTAGCTGAGAAAAATAAATCTGATGCTAAAGACCATCTCTGTTTTAAAAATTATAACGGTCCGTCAACGGGAATGGAGAGCCAAATTCTAGTTGAAGGTTTTAAGCAATCCATTACAGAACATGGCTTGATTTATGGGAGATTAATTTCGGATGGCGATTCTAGCACTTATTCTAAAATATTAGAGGCACGACCGTATTCCGATATAACAGTAGAGAAAGTGGAGTGCCGAAACCATCTATTGCGCAATTTCTGCAATAAACTAACAGCACTTACTTCAGATACAAAATATCCTATTAAATACCGAAAATTGATAACGAGAAAAAATATATTGTCTGCCCGGGCAGTTGTTCGTAAAAGCATAAGTAAACATAAATCTAATTCGGACATTCAGTTGCTTTTTGACGACTTATTATTGTGCCACCGTCATGCGTTTGGAGATCATTTGAACTGTAGATCATACTTTTGTATGAAAATTGGGCATGATGATGTGTCTAAACCGTCACAAGATTTTTTTTTAAGTACACTATGGCAAAAAATATGTTACTATGTACATGAATTAGCTGCTCACGCCAGGAGCTTAATACATGATACAGATAGCAACGCTGTTGAAAATTTTCATAGCATTGTTGCTAAATTTGTAGGCGGCAAGAGAATAAATTTTTCTAAAAAAAATTCTTATAAAACAAGATGTCTCGCAGCGGCTGTTTCATTTAATAAAAAAATGACTGTATCTAGGCTATATAAATCAATAAACGCAAATAAAAGTCCTAAGGGAATGTTGCCTCTATTAGAACGTAAGCGAATAAAAAAAAATGCAACCAAAAAACATTACAAAAAAGTAAGAAAGCAAATATTTCCATCCACTTCGAAAAATATAGATTATGGGCCAGATTGTACTAAACCAGACATGGATTTAGATGCATTTAACAAGCTCAAGGAAAGATATTTGTCAAACTTAAAAAAAACCGACCATGAAAGAGAATTTGTCCAAAAGCAAACGATTCTTCAAGGAGGAAGTAGTGAGTGGCTGGAGTTACGGCGATCATTGCTAACTGCGTCCAATTTCGGAAAAGTAATTAAAATGAGAACTGACACGGGCTGTGCCAGAACAGTTATAGAATTCCTTTATAAGGCGAGCTTAGATAATGTTTTGTCCATCAAACATGGCCGCGAAAATGAAAAAAAAGCTCTTACTAAGCTGGCTTCCGAACATAATATTGACATTGCGCCGTGTGGATTATTTATAGACAAAGATTTACCGTATCTAGGAGCTACACCAGATGGACTGTGTGGTGAAGACATGATTGTGGAGGTGAAATGTCCAATAACTGCACACAAGATTGGAATATTAGAAGGTATTAAAACTAAAAAAATCACATTTTGGAAAGAAGACGCTAGTGGAGTTCTGAAAATTAATAAATCGCATAATTGGTTCTATCAAGTACAAGGCCAGTTGCATGTTACCCGGCGCTCCAAATGTTTATTTGCTGTCTGGGCTAATGATACAGAACCCCTTAAAACAGAAATAATTATAAGAGACTATAGTTTTTGGAAGGAGAAAATGGAAGAAAAATTAACGTCATTTTACATAGATTGCATGTTGCCTGAGCTTGTCGACCCTCGTCATCCTCGTAATTTACCCATTAGGGACCCAGAACGCATTCAAGAAGCCATAAAAAAGAAAAGAGATAAGAAAATGTCAGAAAATTCTGTCAAAAAAAGTGATATAAATTCAAAACTATTCAGAGTTGATAAATAAACAAAAAAATTGGTATTTAAAAAACCAGCCAAATACATGTCCGGCCACGCACGATGTAGGGTTCCGTAGATGTTATATTTGTGGTTGAATAATATCTATGTACTAGCTGCACCTCATGGCTTTGCCCGCGCGTAAAACATAGTTTGTTGTATTTCTCGGGAACCAGATCGATTTTTGGTATAAAAAGTAGCCTATCAGTCTCCTGCACTGAATCTATCAACATACTAATTTTCATCGAAACACGCACACGCACACGCACACGCACACGCACACGCACACGCACACGCACACGCACACGCACACGCACACGCACACACACACACACACACACACCCAGATGCACACACATAAACTTTTGCATATAATATTAATAGGATGTTAATAAATTTTTTTAAAGTCAAACTGTTTTATTTTATTCATTTACAGCTGTACAAAAGCCTGTGTAATATATAGGTTTTTTGTACAGCTGTAAATATCTAACTAAATAAGTATAAACTCGACAGGGCTACTAAACTAATGTGTACTTGTATTGGTTGAAGAATATATAGAACATATAGCTTTCGCTACTATATAAATAATATATACTAAAAAATATACATACTTACTAAACGAAATAATAAAAGATACTAAAAAAATAATTCATTATTGGCGTGTCTATCAGATTGTAGCTCTATGGTTTCGGACAAGTAAGGTCATTGTCTTATAGTTGTGCTACTGCTACTTGCCGCTAGAGGGCGGACTCGCACGCAATGTTTTAGTCGGGTGAGGCGCGGGGAGGTTAGGAAGCGAAACGCTCAAGGTCATATACGACGGAACGCCCTTAAGTCGTGCACTCTTGACAGAGTGGTCGTGGCTATGGGTGAGTTCTCACGAATGGCGCTGCTTGACAGCCCATTAAGAACTCTAATTACATTGTAATAGAATTTCAAACTAAGTGATAAACTTATTGTCTCATATAGCGTTAAGTGATTTAAAATGATTTATGTTTCAGTATAGTATGTCTGGTGTTCTAATACTTACTTAACAGTAGTAACAATAGAGTGCGATTCAAAAATTCTCTTGAGTGCCATGTGTACGACGCCGTCGTTTTGTATGGGACTGAGAGAACATGTTGAGTATACTACCGTACCGCCTACTTTTACCAAACTTAACGCGTTACTGAAATAAAACGTAGTTATTTATTGGTTTATTACTCTTAACAACATAAGATGGCATCACGCCTTTTCTTCCGAAAGGGTAAGCAGCACAGCACTTACAATCAAAAAGTTATATGAAATGAGAGGCGTGATTTGGTATTTTCAACTCTGTGGCAATATACAGGAAATATATATTACAGAACAGTGGTATTTTGTCTTTTAACTGTCTTCCACTAAAGGTAAGATAATGTTTGGTTACATGTAACAGGGATCGAGCTTGTGCTATTTACTGAGCACAATGCCAGACTTCGGGCTAACATAAAATTGATTGTTATAAAAACGCAATAATAAATTTCTTCGACTCGGGAATCGAACCCGAGACCTCTGCGGGACAGTCCGTACTATTAAACCATCGAGGCAGCAAAACACAATTAACGGACAAAAAGACACCAAAACTCAAAATAAATATATATGAATCGCAATTTTGTCCCATGTGTTATCGAACCCACAAACTTGCACAGCAATCGCAGGTACTACGCTCGCAATGAATATTTATTAGTGTCAACCAATTTTGAACTTTATTCCTAAGGACTTACGCTAGTAATTGCGACTGCATCTCGGGTATCTTAAGCCTCTCTTTAATTCTGTCCGGTCTGAATATGTTGTTCTCATCTTCGTTTATTGAATGTCTGTCTGTTGTGCAAGGAACGTCTACTAAAACCTAAAATACAGCAAGCATATAAATTTAAACCTCTTGAGCCTAAAGGGAAGCCTCATCCAAAGAATGTTGACCATAATAATTACGCTTGGAAGAAAAACAATGATAACCACAGTGTGTATTTAGTCACACATAAACTCCCTAATAGAATCTGCATACAGGACTGCACACTGACAAAGGTCTAACATTTAAATTTATGGACAGAAAAACACATAATAAATAAGATATAAATATTAATAATAATATCTCAACAACTAGACACAACGTTATAATATAATTTATACAAAAAGTTGCATGTAATAGTGACATTAAAAACATACCTTATCAAATTTTTGATCATCAGAATAATATCGGCCATCGATACGCTTGAAAATGACGCGCTCACGCCATCTGTTGCTAGTTTCGAAGTCAAATAAGTAGTCGCGGAAAGATCTTTGTATTCTGAAAAGACAATTTTTATATATTTATAGAATAAATATTAAACACGTGCGTGCGTGCGTGCGTGCGTGTGTGTGTTTGTGTGTGTGTGTATGTCTGTTACCACTCAGCGCCTAAGCGGCTAAACAGATTTCAATGAAAATTTATATGTAAATAGATTCGGTGCCGGAGAGAGAATAATTGCGGACAAAGGATACTTTTATCCCATTATTTTAGAGTTACCTTAATAAAACACATAGCAATGTTCGCGCGGGAGAAGCCGCAGGACGCAGCTAGTTACTCCATAAATACCGCATTAATATTTATTTGTTCTAAATCGATTTCACAAAAATAATAACAGGAGCGGGATGTGCGGCAGCGTAAAAGCTGCGCTGTGATTAGTTGTTTCAAAGTCAAGCATTCGAATGCACAGAAATGCACCAATCGTAGTGTCCCTAGCGAGTTGCAATGCTTGCAAAAGCCGGTATGAGTTGTTATCTGTTATGCTGTAAGCGGAATCTATTAGAAAGTTACCTGTGGGTTCTTAAACAAACTTAATCTTACCTATTAGACCTAGATAAAGATATATCATTGCAAATAACGACGTCTGGCAGTAATGTTTGTATGGCCACAAGCGCCTTGCCGCCGGGGGCTGAGCAGAGGTCCAACACGCGGTCTCCTGCGGTAAGGCCCAGGGCCAAAACTGCGACCACACTGCCGCAGTCCATTGGATAATAGTTATATACACCTGGAATTTAAAGAGATAACATGGCAATTACTGACAAATAAAAACATTTAATAATCACAAAAGCTCGTAAGCTTTTGCCCTTTTAAAATTTGATACGGTTTTCAGATAACTTTTAGATTAAGTTTTATTTTAAATACACGCATTTTCAAGAGCCAAGTACTTTAAAGTCGTGTCGTAAGAAAACGTATAGGAAGCCGGAGCGGGACGCTAGTAATTAAATAAACCTAGTAATCAATTCATCAACATATTTTAATTTATGATATTTCCATTCCCAGATTAGTAATTCGATTAATTTAAAGTTAAGTAGAAAAAAAGTTTCATTAAATTTGGGGTAAGAAATTCCCATCTCCTTTACCTGTTTGCGATCTTGCTGGTTCTGGGAAAGTCGTCAACTCACTGTCCATTTCATATGTGAATACTTTCAAGTGTTCTGGATAATTTAGTTCAGTCTCTGCTTGTACGGCTAAAGGAAAATCTCTATCCTCTGGAATATAAAAAGTAAACTTATAAGTAGGTAGAGCGAAATCTTTATTTAAAAAAAAAGAGTTCAGCACAAACTTTACAGACCTAAACTACTCTTAAAAATATTATTGTTACTAGAGACGACATCATTAAAGATAACTATAATTATATACATTATAGCTTCTTGCAGTGCGGTTTCACCTTTGATTCTTGATTCCTTTGATTCTGCTGCTGTCGCCAGTAGCGTGATGTTGCATAGCCTATAACCTTCCTGAAGAACTGAGCTATTAAACGCAAGAATAATTATTCAAATCCTACTGGTAGTGCCAGTTCCGGAGATTAGCTTGTTCAAACAAACAAACAAACAAACTCTTCCACTTTATATAATAGTAAGTAAGTAAGTATAGATTATCAAGATCATTACATACTGGAATAATAAGAATAATGTAGCGACTCAGGGACCCAATCCTCCATTCCTTTCAGCTTGGTAGCTGGAAGGAACTGATATAAAGCCTCATTAGTGATGCCTAGTGAAGGGTCAATTATCCTTGTTTTATCTATCTCTGCTTCAGCCATTGATTGGTCTAAAGTACCACTTGGGTGATTTCTGAAACAATCATTAGTAGTAAATATATCAAATAAAGAAGTTAGGCAATTTATGTATTTTTGTTATTGTTGGGACTCACAATAAGTATTTGTTATTGGCTAAAAAAGAAACCAGTCCACATTTCTTTTGATCAGTGCTTCTATATAAGAAGAAAGACTGAAATGGGAATATAATAGGCTGGGACAATTTTTTTAGCAAAAAAATCTTACTCTAAAATACATAGTATCGTAAAAAGAAGGGTCTACACAAAGAGAAGCTTTGAACTTTCTAGACATTGAGCTAAAGTTGAAAAGCGCTACCCAGGAACAATTAGTAAACCAAACAAAACATTTATGGACCACAATTTTGTTACATGTAATGCCACATACACTTACCAAATGCAACATGCAATGAAATAATTCCCATAGTGTAGACAACCGCGCACAGTACGTGCACGAGCAGAGCATTTCAACTCGTACTCGCCGCGATGCGAAGTATGTCGGGTTTTTTCGCCGAACATAAAAGGGCGCACAGTGTGCAATGTGAACGATTGTGTGTGTCTGTACTGCGGAACAGAACCATGGAAGAAAACACAGCTACGACAGAGACTACTCTTGATGCTCGTTTCATGTTCGCGAAAAAGCCGCAAAAGATTACGAGTATGTGCTCAGTCCGTGCACACCAGTGGCGTGCACTCCATATAGGCAGAAAGGCACTGCCTACCTTAATAATTTCCCGAAATCACAATTTTAGCTACATAATTAAATAATGCCTACCCTCTCAAAATTCTAATGCCTACCCTGACAAAAACCTCTGTGCACGCCACTGGTGCACACCCTGTCTTCACACTTATGAAATTCTCGTTCCAGGTTACACTGTATGTTGCATTTCATAAGTCTGTATGCACCATAATGTGGCAATGCAATTGGTAATAGACATTGCTTGGCAATAAATTTAAAGACTTTAATAGCAGAATATAAGACGACTAAAGAAAGAAGTTAGGAAGGTGAAGGAACCACCTCATATCTTTGAACACAAAACCAATACTGTATACCTACTTACAATTTATCTTTATTCTTCATAACTCCTTCAGGTTTTACATCATCATGCACATCCAATCTCTCAGGTATATTGTCACTCTTTGGATATATATCTGATATTTCACTAGTATGTTGTTGTGCCATAAACTCTTTGATTTTTTCTGCCTCTTGCTCTTTGGATATGGGGCTTTCAAGCTTTGCAGGAGTGTACTGTTTGTGATGTTCATGCTGAATTGATATTAGGTTTTTTAAGCAGTGGGCACCTGAAATTGGGAATGTAATATATATTATTAAACGCAAAAAGGAAAAACAGAATTTTTGTAAGCCATAAATTCCCAATTGTGGTCTTTAATAATTAGGCTTTAAAGGTAGGTACTTAGTTGTGCTTAGTTAGGCTGTGCTGAGTTTGATTTCAATGAAAAATAATTGCAAATATGTACATTTCCTAAGGCATTGATGTTTAAAAATATATAGCAATAAGTACTCTACTTAGTTTATGTTTAATTACCTCTGTTTGTAAGATTTTTGGCTGTTTCTTCGGCGTCTCCATAATTGTTCACAACAGCAACGTACTTTGAGCGACGTAACATCGCCTCTCGCATAGATTCCCATTTTTTACCAAACACTGACCCGTAGAATTCATCAAAGTGATTCAATGCTTTATACTTTGGGCTTGTTTTTCTTTTTAATTTAGCCTGAAACGCAAAATAATTAACAGAACATTCGAAATGAAAGAAACATGCAGTATTTGCTTTACTAACCCAGTGTATCTTTGTTTTAAACCTAGTTTGCAGAAATAAATATGAAGTAATTGTTGTATTACGATAAATATTCGAAATATTAAGCATTTTGATACCGATGTTATACTACTTAATTTTGAGGTTAGTTGTGTGTTGACACTTGACATATGATTTTGACAATTACTTTTTTTTTTTTTTTTTTTATTTGCCCAAAGGGCAGGCTATAGTCTTTCGACCATACTGCCTAGTCTTCCGTGTAGGATTTCTTACGTGGTAAGTTTGTAAAAATAATGTCTTTCGTTTATATACTCATTGTATTGTTTGTTTTATTTATTTTGTCTTTCGTATTTAACCCATTTTTTAATAGAGTAATTTTATTTTTGTCCAAAATCATTATTCATGTCATTTTACTGTCAATGTCATGGTAAATAACCTCCTTTTTCTAAGACAATCGTTTTGTATGTCTTCAATTCATCGATATATTTTTATTTCATATATTTCAATATTTTTGTCCTATTTTCCGAGCTGTCTCCTTAAGTACCTAGTTAATTGTTTACTTTACATTTTTAAGAATTAAACCTAAAGTTAATAAGTATTACTATTAAAACAAATAATATTATTAAATACACGAAAACTTATTATAGGTAACTAAATATCATTTACAGTCTCTACTATAAATTTGTACAAGTATATATAAACTGAGACATTCTTAAGTAGCTCCTGAATGCATTGCGGGACCTCGTCAGGATTATTATAAATTTTAAGCAGCTCATCCGACAACACAAGGCGCTGAATGTTGAAAGATGAGCACTGGAAAAAGATATGATGCAGTGACTGAACTTCTTGTGATTGACAATACTCACAGTTAGGAGAATTGACCATTCTAAGGCGATGAAGATGATAATTTAAACGACAATGACCAAAACGCATACGACTGATAATTGAATAAAATTTTCTATTTATGAATCTGTTATACTTGCAGAACCAAGGTATGGAGTTTATTTGAACGTCTAGAGTGGCAAACCAAGTACCTTTATTTTCAACCTGAGTGCACTGGTATGAATGTCTCCCCCACTCGCGACACATGCGCTGTCTTAAAAGACTAACTGCATCTGTAGGTGGTATGGAAACATCCATATCAGGGTCAGAATTAGGAATTAGTTCTTCCAAATCAACAATCTTTTTGGCTAAATAGTCTACCTTTTCATTCCCTACAACACCAATGTGCGAAGGCACCCACACAAAACTAATTACAATATTTGATTGATATAATTCCACCCATAACTGCTTTATTAAATAAATTATATAATTTGTGTTAGCATTTAATTTGTTGTTTGACAAGTTTTGCAGAACACTCATGCTATCACTTACCACTACCCATTTGTTATGTCCTGAATTATAATTTTCAATATGTTTCAAAGCACTCAATATAGCAACAGCTTCAGCTGTAAAAATACTTGAATTTTTGTCAATTTTTCTGCCAATGCCTATATTTGAGGAGGGCTCATATATGGCAAAAGACACAGCCTTATCATTCTTAGAACCATCTGTATAAACAAATTTATGATCTGACCACTCTGATAGCATTGCATTTACTTCCTCTTTTGTGGACAATTCTTTTTTTTTCTTTAGAATTACATTAATTGCTGGAAATTTACCAATAAAAGTTCCTTCATAGCAAGGCAAAATATGTTTGGATTGATAGATATTTAAATTTTGAATAAAATTTATGAAACTTTGAAGACCCTGTATCATAAAAATTGGTTTAGAAACTAAAGGAGTAATCGAGTGTAACAAATTGACCAATAGACTGTTATTAGATACACTATAAAGTTTTAGTATAAATCTTTCTTTTAAGTAATTAAAACGAATGCTTAATGGTGGGATATTACAATCAGTCTGCATTGCATTTATAGGAGTACTCCTGAATGCTCCAGTTATTACACGCAAGCATTTATTTTGAAGTACATCTAAACTATTTACAATTTTAATATCTGCAGCAAAACAATAGAAACCATATTCAAAATGACTACGAACTAATGATTTATACAACAGTAACAAAATTTTTGGGTCTGCACCCCAATATGAGCCAGACAAAGATTTCAGTACATTATAAGCTTTAATTACTTTGCTAATTATATGTTTTATGTAATTATTCCAGGTTAGATTATATGAAAAAAGAACCCCCAAAAATTTAACCTCAAGTGAAGTGGGTAATGCACAATTATTATAAAGCACATTGGGCATATTATGACACTGTTTACCAAACATAACAACTTTGGACTTGAACAGATTAACATTTAGATCAAGGTAAGAAAAATATTCATAAAGATTTACCAATGCATCATTGACTATTTGGATGGTTTGTGGTAAATTGTTCCCAGATGTATAAACAACCAAATCATCTGCAAACTGTAGATTTTTAACCTGAGACCCTAAAATAAGATTTAATCTACGTATATACAATATAAATATTAAAGGTGATAATATACCGCCTTGACAAACTCCTTTTGACGAGAGTCTAGGTCCATAGAGATGTCTATTAAATTTAGCAAATACTTCTCTATTGCTCAGAAAACTTTTAATCCAATTTATAATTTTCACAGGAATTCCTATTTGCAATAATTCATGACAGAGAATATCTATATTTACACTATTAAAAGCTCCTGCAACATCAAAGAAAACTCCAACCAAATTTTTTTTTGCCAATAAAGAGTTATGAATATCGAGCTGTAGGTATAAGGTATAAGGTATAAACGGGCTGTTTTCCGCAACTCCACGACTGTGCGCGTATTTTGCGTGTGGGTGGGCGGCGATCACTCGATCCATCCCAGCTCCTCGAGGTAGGCCAGCAGACTTGTGATGTCCCCAACGATCTCGTGGAGTGAATCCGGGTCGCCAAAGTATCTTGCCCTGTATGTGGCGACCTCAGGGCAGTGTAGCAATATGTGTGCTGTTGTTTCGTCTGCCCGCATGCAAGCTCTGCACAGCGGGCTGTCTGTAATTCCCATGACAAATAGGTGTTTATTGAAAGAACCATGACCGGTGATGGCGGCTGTGACTGTGCGAAGTTGTTGTTTTGACAGTCGGAGCACCTGTTTCGTGAAGCGAGCATTCAGCTCTGGAAGTGCTTCCTTAGCCTGCCTGCACTCGGTATGGTTCTTCCATTTGTTATTGTGTTGATCTATGGTATGATTTCTTACCAGGGTGCGTAGGTGACCAAAGGGAATGGCAACAGTGGGTTCTGGTCCCACGGCATTCATAGCTGAGCCTTCCCTCGCAAGCACGTCGGCTGCGTCGTTACCTCGGGAGCCGCTATGCCCTTTGATCCATTGTATAGTGATGTTGTTGTAAGTACCTACCTGACATAATTTTTGGTGGCAGTCATATATCAGTTTGGAGTTTATTGTATGGCTTCCTAGCGCTTGAAGGACAGACATGCTGTCCGAGAGTATACGGATGGAATGATCCCTGACATCTCTTGCTAGGATCGCCGAGGCTGCCAGGGAGATGCCCATACACTCAGCCTGGAAGACAGTGTTTTCGGCCCCCAACGGTGCTGATATGTGCATGTTTAGATCTTCAGAGAAGATCCCGGTTCCGGTCCCCGTGCCTGTTTTTGATCCGTCTGTAAATATCCTGAGTTCCCCTAGTCGCAATCCCTCGCAACTCTGGTCCTCATGCAGTTGTATTTTGTATTTCTTGTCAAAGACAAATTGTTTCGGTATGCGGTCGTTTGCCGCGTCTATTATAGGGAATTCGTTTGTCAGTCCCTCTAGTAGAGACATATGTTTTGTTTTACCTTTGTACCACAAGTTTAGTGTTTTGAGGCGAAGGGCCGTCATTGCTGCCTCCTGTTGGATGTAGAGGGGGAGCGGTGGGAGGCCCAACATAGCCTCTAGTGCCGCCGTCGGTGTAGTTCTGAAGCAGCCTGTAATAGCCATGCATGCTAACCTTTGTATCCGTTGAAGTTTGTTTGCCGCAGTGTCTAGTTTAGTTCTCGGCCACCAGACGACTGCCCCATAAGAGAGTATGGGTTTAATGACGGTGTTGTAGAGCCATAGTATTATTTTGGGTTGTAGTCCCCACGTCTTACCAATCATCCTCTTACATTGGTAGAATATAATCGTTGCCTTGTTTATTGTGTTGTCTATATGGTTGCTCCATGTTAGTTTATTGTCAAGGGTGACGCCAAGGTACTTGACATCGTTTGACAGTTTTAGTTCGGTGTTGAAAATCCTGGGTAATGTAAAGTGGCCCAGGTTGCGTTTCTTGGTGAACAAGACAAGCTGCGTCTTGTTGGGGTTTACCGAGAGGTCATACTCCTTGCACCATTTTCCAACTATGTATAGCGCTTGTTGAGTGAGGTTGCAGATGGTTCCTGTTACCTTACCTGATACGAGAATGGCAAGGTCATCGGCATAACCTATGGTGTAGTCATGATGGTTGTTTAGTTTGGTGATGAGGTCATTTATTACCAGATTCCACAAAAGGGGAGACAGGACGCCTCCCTGAGGGCAGCCTCTGGCTAACATTGCTGAATTCTCATCATCTCCAAGTCTTACTATCCGTTTGCTCAGTGAGTTTGTGATCCATTCAGCTAGAACCGCCTTTACTCCGTGCCGGTGGAGCGCAGCTTGTATACTAGCAAAGTGTGTTTTGTCGAAAGCTCCTTCAATATCTATGAAGGTGCCGAGACAGCTGCCTTTTTGCTCTAGTGCCTCCTCGATTCTGCTGACTACCAGATGAAGAGCAGAGTCTGTTGACTTACCTGAGCTGTAGGCGTGCTGATTTGTATGTAGTGGTATGCTTTTTAGTGCTCCATCTCTCAGCTCCCTCTCGCATAGCCTTTCCAATGACTTTAGCAGGAAGGAGGTCAGGCTAATTGGTCGATGTGATTTAGGATTTGTGTAGTCACCCTTACCTGGTTTTGGTATATATATTACTTTCACTTCCCTCCATCCTTTCGGTATGTATCTGAGGGCGAGGCACGCTCTCATTAGCGGAGTCAGTCTGGGGATGACGGCTGTCTCCCCCCACTGTAGTAGTGCGGGGAAAATCCCGTCAGGGCCAGCCGCTTTGAAGGGGTGGAAACATTGTATGGCCCATCGGAGTTTCTCCATGGTTACCACCTTATTCGCGTAGTTCCAATCGTCCTCGGATGGTATAATGGTATTATCCTTCCAGCTTGGAGACCTAGTAAAGACGCAATCCGGGAAGTGAGTTTCTGTTAGGATGCGTTTGGCCTCTTCAGGGGAGGTCGTTAGGGTGCCATCGGGCCGACGGATGCTTGTGTCATTCGATGAGTTTTGGTGGCACAGTATTTTACGTACCTTGTTAGCTTGTTGACAAGATTCGACGTTTCCACAGAAGTTTCTCCAACCCATGGTCCGTCTGAATCTAATACATTTCTTGTATTTTGATTTGGCTGAGTAGTATTCATCCCAGTCATCGTCTTTGCTTGTGTTCATGGCTCTGTTGAGACATGTCCTTACCTGTTTGCGCTTACGCTCCAGTTCCGCCCCCCACCATGGTTGTTTGCCAGGTGTGCGGAGTGGTGTTGTCTCTTTGCAGGCTGTGTGATAACTGTCAATTACGGATTTGGTGAAATCATTGACTTGTTTGTCTATGTCTGCGGGATCCGATGGTGTCCGCAATGCCCCTGTTTGTTTAAATTTCGCTTCGATTGTTTGTTTGTACTTTGTCCTGTCTGTGTTGCGCGGGTTGCGCCTTGGTAGGACAGGTGGTATGGTGGCTAGGAGGTCGCAGCGAAGCCATCTGTGATCAGAACAGGAGGCTTCGTTTGATACGTGCCATCCGGTTGTGATCTTCGCTGCACCCTCCGAGGCTATCGTCAGATCAATAATTGTGCGACTTCGTCGTGTAACAAAAGTAGGCTCCGAGCCTGTGTTTAGTAGAGATAGGTTTGTAGTGAAAAGAAAATCAACTAGTGCCGTACCTCGATTGTTTTGTGTGTTCATGCCCCATAGGGGGTGGTGTGCGTTTGAGTCTGTCCCGATGATGATTTCCATCCCGGTTCTCTCGCAGTGTTGTGTGAGTCTGGTCAGGTTGTGTGGTGGTGGGTCCTCCCCCTCCGGCATGTAGACCGAGGCAAGGACCAACGCCATGCTGGCGTCTCTGCCATGTAGGTCTACTGTAATAGCAGAGACGTCTCTACAACAGAAATCTGTTAGTAGCTGTGCACTAATGTTTTTAGTAGTATAAATACACGATCTTGGATTGTCGTGATTGTTATTGACTGAAAGCTTACCGCCTAAGTTGTTCAATCCTTGTATATGGCCCGCCCTAATCCACGGCTCTTGGATCAGGGCAACGGCTGTGTGTTGGACCTCCAGCCACTTACGTAGTTGAGCCGTCGCAGTTTGGCTGTGGTGGAGGTTAGCCTGTATGAGGCTAAGAGTCTGCGAAGGGGACGCCATAGTCGGTCGATCCCTCCTCGTCAGCTCCCAGTTCTAGCCCGGCGAAAAGGTCGCCTGTCCCGAAGTCCTCGCCGTCGGGGTCCGACCCCAGGGTCAGAATTTCTTCTGGCCCTTCGTCGTCCGAGGCGAGGCTCATCGAGTCGGCGGCGATGGGGGCTTCGTCGGCTACAGTTGCAGTCGTCGTGCCCTCGCTGTTGGCCGGGTCTGGTGTACTTTGGCTTGTCACTTCTGTCTCTTGTGGTGTTTGCGATGGCCGGGTCTTAAGCTCATCGCGTATGGTGTTGGTAGTAGGGTCCCAACCCTGAGGCACGTTGGCGTAGTTGCCCCGCCCATCCTGGAACCTTACGTACACCGCCCCTATGCCTATGGACAGGCGGCGTTCCGCTCCCATTATTGTGGGGATTTGGTCCTCAGGGATTGCTACCACTACATACCATGTCGAGCGTTGTTTCACGGCTTTTAGTAGTGCCCACTTCTTGATATTTACCCAGCCGTTCTGGTATGCGAGCGTGCGTCCGACATCCTGCGGGTTCTCCAGGACGTCTTGCGGGTCGGGGATGATGATGCCGCATCGTGCACGCTGAGCGATATCCGACTGGTTCTTGACCACCAGCGAGATACTGGAGGGCATGGCCAGCTCGGATATCAGCTTGTTTAACCACTCTCTTGTGTGATTGTCTGCACACCACAGCTTTAATACCCCTTCCGCATAGTGTGGCTTCGCGTGGAAGGCGGGTGCTTTGGTGTCGGTGTTTGGTTTGCGGGCATCCAAGACTATCCTTTTCTGGATAGCCGCCATCACTTGCTCGGCTACGTTTTTCCCCAGGTGTCCTGTGCGCTCACAAGTTATTGCGACGCACAGGGGTGAGGTAGCCGCTTGGGCGTATGTCCGCGAGGCGACCCTTCTGGGATTCTCAAGCCGTGGCTTTTTGTGCTCTCCCCGAGGCGAGATCGTCTCGTTGAGGGCACGTTTAGCCGAGCTCGAGCCATCCTCAGTGGGTCGCTGTGTGGGCTGGTGTTGCGGGTGATGGTGTGGGCGCCTGGATGTTTGTCCACTACTCCCTGGTGGCGGTGCATCTTCCACAGGGCGGCTGTCGCCGGCCTGTGCCTGCTGCCGCCGGGCGGCGCTAAAGTTTGGCTGGTTTGGACGAGAGGATGCGGCTTCGGGTTGCGACTGTATCGCCTGCCTACGCGCCAGTCTTCTCTCTCGTTTAGTTCTCCTGAAGCTTACACGTCGACGTGTGGGTTCAGGGGCCCTAGATGGTTTGGGGCAGGAAGATTCGGGCTCGCTGGTTACCCGCGGAGCCTTCTTCTTCCTGTGGTGTATGGTCCACGCGTCCGAAAACACGTCGTCCACGACGCAGGCCGTCTCTGTCATGTCAGTATCCATGACAGCCTCCTGTGGTAGGATGGGTTTGGGCTTAGGAGCGCGTGGGTTGTTGGTGTGGTGGGAACCAGTGCCCGCAGCCGAGGTGGCTGAGCTACCGGTTTGGGTGTGGTAGGAACCCGTCCTGGTGCCCGCAGCCAGAGTGACTGAGCTACCAGTGCGGGTGGGATGGGAGTCTTCTCTGGTGCCCGCAGCCGAGGTGGCTGAGCTACCAGTTTGGGAGGGGTGGGGTCCCGCTCTAGTGCCCGCAGCCGAGGTGGCTGAGCTACCAGTTCGAGAGGACTGGGTTTTGGGGTAGTTTTTACCCTTGCTGGCGCCCGCAGCAACCGAGGTCGCTGAGCATGCCGCTTGGGTGTGGTGGGAGTGGGAGGTGTCGCGTGCGTGTGTATTATGGTGTTGTTTGTGTCCCTTGCTGGTGCCCGCAGACGAGATGTCTGAGCTACCAGGTCGGGTAGTGTTAGCGCCTAGGGGGCGCTGTTTTGTGTTGGCCTTGCCGGTGCCCGCAGCCGAGGTGGCTGAGCTACCGGTTCGGGCCGTGTGTGAGACTTCGTCGGTTTTACCCGACTCCGTCCCTTTCGGGGTAATATTTGGCCTTTCATGATCCATTAGTTGTAAGAGTTTTGTTTCATCCCTCTGGCTTCCCACCCTCCTCGGAGCCCGCACCTGGGAACGTGTACTACAAAAAGAGTACAACGTTAGGATTACCAGAGGGATATAGGTGTGTGGAGCTGGCTTACAGTGCGACATCGGGCACTCGATCGGGTTGGCATCTGAAGTAGCAGGCCTCTTCAGACGACTGATCAACCTTCACTTGCACCGTCAGCATGACCTTCACCTACCTTTCGGACTCCCCACACCTCGCCAGTGGCCCTCTGACGGGACACTATGACCATTTCCCCAACCTTGGCTAGAGGCCGGAGCTACCGTTTGACTTGAAATATCGAGCTGTAATTGACAGACACTTTCCCTAGCAGACCGATTCCTACGAAAACCAAATTGATTAGAAGGTAAGATATTGTTTTGTTCTATGTAAAACTCTAAACGTTGCTTCAACAATTGTTCAAATAACTTTCCTACACAAGAAGTAAGTGCTATGGGACGATAAGAATCAGGACATAACTTTGGCTTATCTGGTTTTAAAATTGGTACAAGACAATCTACTTTCCAATCTTGAGGTATAACATTATTTTCCCACAGTAAATTAAGTATTTTTAGAAATGTTTGTAAACTTGCAGTGCTTAGTTTTTTAAATAAGATATATGGTATTCCATCAAGACCATATGCAGTATCTCTTCGGGAGGAGATTGCAGATATTAATTCATTAATTGTAAAAGGATTAAGTAGAAAATTATTTTTGGAATTAATTCTGTCAGTGAGAGTTTTTGAAGAATGTTGCACAAAGTCTGGAGTGTATTTCTTTAAAAAATCTAAAACCCATGCGTCATTTTCATGAATATTAAAATTATATGTCTTATTATATTTACGCATAAATTTCCATACAATGGATAAATGTGTGCATCTATTAAAAGTTTCACAAAGAGAAAACCAACTCTTTTGTCTTTCTGTTTTTAAAATGAGTTTTTTAACTGCCCGGAGTCTTTTAAATTGAAGATAGGTTTCTTCTGTTGGATTTTCTTTAAAATTTATATATGCTGTTTTGAAATTTAGTACAGCCTCTGTACACTTTTGATTCCACCAAGGAAGAGAAGGTCCTTTAATCTTATTTTTTTTGCATGTGTGATTGGTGGTATTTGTGATAACATGACCATTTAAATTATTGGAATTAGCAGCTGCTGTGCGCAAAATAGAACAAAATTGAGAATATGAATTAAGAAGACTTTTATTATCTATTTGAAAATCAATTAGCAATTCTTCCACACAATTGCTATAGATTCGCCAATCTACGAGTTTATAATTTGGGTGAATGGGCAAATGTTTAACATTCAAACAATTCCCATAAAAAACATTGTTTTTGTTTCTGCTAACCATTACTTTTATGATTACAGGAATGTGATAACTACTACCAAGAGGACTATCATGTACAGACCATTCACAATTAAGTGCCAACGACGATGAAACCAACGATAAATCCAGTGCATTGGGACGCCATGTTAGAGAACCAACAGTTGTTGCTTGACCATCATTAAGCAGAACCAAATTATTTTCGTCAATGACTTCTAAGACTTCTCTACCTCTTGGAGAGTCGGAAACGCATCCCCAGGAAGTGTGATGGGCATTAAAGTCTCCAGCAAATATAAAAGGACCAGGAATAGATTTCACCAAAGAATCAAAATCATCTTTATTAAAAACTGGATTAGAGTTTAGGGGGCTATAAAAGCTGACTATACTTATTTCTTTATTTTTAATTTTAATTTTCACACAAATGTTTTGTAAAGAATTATCAAAATAAATGTTAATTTTAGTGTAAGTAATGCTTTCATGAATTATAATTGCAACTCCATTGTGTTTGTTACCACAATCATTCCTTTCAATATTGTAATTTTTTATTTTAAAAGACTGATCAGGTCTGAACCATGTTTCAGAAATTATTGCTATATGTATATTTTGTGCATAGAGGAAATGAATAAATATATGTTTATTGCTATTAAGACTTTGTGCATTCCATTGAACTATATTTAAGTTTGACAAATCCATTATGAGGATGATGGAAATTTCTTACTTATAGTTGTTTTTAAAACCTCTTTAATTGATGATGAATTAATAGGAACATCTTTAGATGTAACTATTTTTGTAATTGTTTCTACTAAAGTACTTATAAATTTATCGGATTTCATTAGATTATTAATTTGTACATCTAAAGTTCGAGCAGTTAAAGCTGGGAATGTATTAGCGTCAAAGAGCTCAGAGTAAGTGACACTTCGTGACTTAATTTTATTTTCTTCAACTTTTTGTTTTTTAATTGGGCAAGATGAGGAGATAGCTATATGATTACCTTTGCAGTTTGCGCATTTAGCATCTTTTGGGTCAACCTGACAATTCTTAAAATTATGGTTTAATGTACAAATTGAACATACTTCAGTATTGCGACAGAATTTAGCAATATGTCCATACCGCAGACACTTAAGGCATTGTTTTACTGGTGGTATGTATTTACTAACTTCGTGACGCCATGAGTCCAAGTAAATGTACTGAGGAAGAATAGTGGACGCGAAGGTTACTGCGACAGCCTGTGTAGGGACGAAAGTTACACCAGCGTCACCTCTGACCCTGCGCATGAAGCGCCTAACTTGTATTACGTTTTTAGAGCTGCCAATCAATGAAAAAATTTGTTTGTTGGACATTTCCACGGGAACCGAAGTAAGTACTCCCGTTATTTCGGTATCTCCAGCGGGTATAGTTGCCTTAAGAGACAGCTGATCTAACAACTTTTTGTTTTGAAGAAACATATTGGCGTTGTTTGGCAGGTCAAATGTTATGCCGACTTTGTACTTATTTATAGTACGTAGATGCATGACGCCTGAAACTCCATGCTCTCGTAAACCTTTTGATAGGGCCATACGATCCCTATCGCTAAATGTTGCATTTTGTTCGTGATGAGCCAGGAAGACTATGAGGTCCGTCTGCTTGGTTTCCTCGGGATATTTACGATTGTATCCTTTTACCTTGTAAATGGCGTACTTATCCTTTGTTGTGTCTTTGCAGCTTTCTGTTGACTCCGCTGAATCGGAGTCCGAAGATTCAGCTAACTGCTGCTGTTGCGGCGAGTCAGCATAGGACATTTCGTCCTTCCTCCGCCTTTTTTTTACCCATTTCGGGTTACTAATTTACTATGTACACTATGAACAGTCTATTTAACAAAAATATTTACAAAATATTGTTTATAATACAAATTGTGAATTTTTTCGTAAATTTGATAGAGAAAACGCGCCTTTTCACTTTCAAAGTTTCCCGCCTTTTTTTCTTTGACAATTACTTTTTACTTTGGTTTGTTTGCGTTACAAGCAGACAATACATGTTGTTGTGAATAAATTATCATTTTCATTACTTATGAAAGTACAATATTGTGCTATAAATAACAGAGAAAAGAAGCAACACTTAAATTATATACTAATAAAAAATATAACACAAAAAATAATAAAAATAAATTTTATACAATAATTGAATAGTGTATTATTGTAAATTATCTTATAAAACATACCGTAATGCAAAATGTTTAAACTTGAACGCTATCTTAAACTGTCAGTTTGACAGCAGAGCTGAAACAGAAATATACTTTTTCTTTTCCCACTTGTGCCCGCGAACGCCAAATTGAAGTATTGATTTGTTTACAGTAGAAAGGCAAGAAGATTTTTGGAGTATCTCACACTATAAATATAGTCTACAGTACACAACCTTGTCAGAACGATTGGAAGATAATATCCTCAGTTTAATGACTACCTTCCGTGTCAGACTTTATCAGTGTCCGTGCCAGTTGTGAGCCGCTCCGCGCGAGTTTGGGCAGCATATAAGCTAATTATAACAGTTTGGGGCGAGTTGTTTTATCGATTACTCGCCCTTTCGTGCCCCGTTACAGTGGTGTTCTTCTAACCGCTACGGAACTCGATAAGGATCTCAGAATGTGCGACGAAATGATGTATGTCAATGTTTTTATTCACGAATTGGGTCATCGGTGAGTTTCTCTTGGCAGCAGCGGCGTGTTCGCGCGGAACGCTGTATAATGGTTGTTTATTTATTCAAGGTGTAGGTCCGTCTTCCAGGCAATGGCTGGTGCAGTGATTGTGTTTTGAGGGGTATTTGAAAGCAGTAGTCATGTATGGGATGTTGAATGTTGGACCATTGGAGGGTAACAAGGAGGCATGGATAGCGGCAGGCTGGAGGCGGCCCCTTCCGGGGCTGTTCATTTGGACACAGTGAGGGCGCTGCATCAAACTGTGGTCTCACTGAGGACTGCTCTCGAAGTATCCAAGAATGAACTAAAGCAATTAAAAGAGAAGTATGAACAGCACTCACACTGTTTAGAGTATGCCGATGTCATAGAAAAGTTGACATTAGAGAACCACATACTGAGACGTAGAATAATAGACTCTGGTTTTGATGACAAGAACACAGATGCACAAAATATTAAATTAGAAGTAACATACAGCCCTCAGTCGCAAAATATTGAGGACTACACAAGTAGTGAAGTTATTATTGCAACCGCAACAGATATAAATAGTACCGTAGATGAACTGGAACCTATTCCGCAAGAGTCTGATGAAAACAGCAATATTTCTGAACAGCATGAGGTTATAGAAGTGACACCAGTATCACCAGAATTAAACGTATCAGTTGAAGCGGAAGTGACTCCACGTGATGATGTCACAAATAATAACACAGAAGTAGAGGAATATACATTTCCAAGTTTATCAAAAGAAGACAAACAACCGCAACCAAGCTTTAAGACTAAACTTGAGCTGCTGTCTAAGTTTGATGTACGAATAAAGGTGCGGACTTTAAAAGAAGGTTCTGTTATATCAAGTACAACATCTGAAAGTGAATCCAGTGAGATAAAGAAAGATTTTGATAAGGAAACTGGCAGTTCTAAGGAAAGTTTTCAAGAAACATTTGATAAAAAAGAATTTAATAATAAAAATATAAATATAAAGTCATTTTCTAGTGAAAACGTGAGGATGGCTGTGCCAAATGAGGCGGATGTTAAGAATAAAACAGACAAGTTTGATGTTCAAGTGAGGATTACGTCGGAGGAGAATTTAGTTGTGCAAGAGAATGTGGAAAGAAGCGGCAGAAAGGACACTTTGAATTTGGATGTTGATGATCTAAGTCTTAGGTGAGTTGGCAAACTATTTATTTATATATCTTTAATAAGTTAACCAACATTGTATAGTAATATACATAACAAAAGGTATGCATGGTATAACAAGCTATTTTCTGCAACGTCATCATACAGTGTGTTTTACTTGTGGGTAGATACCGCTTATTTGTACCATCCCAAATTGCTAAAGAGTACCCGCACTAAAGCACTTTGCCCTGTTTGGTACATAATTGCTGACTATTTTTTCAAAAACAAGTTGAATCAGTTAATAAAATTAATGTTATTGCAAAAAAAGCAATTGGAGACTACAATGTCTTTGGGCAATAAATGTGTCCAACTATCTTTATTGTGTCTTCAGAAATCTACAGTATTAACTAAAGAGTCTGCAATTTCGCACAGTAAATAACATATTATGTGAGACCCAGTGTAACTAGTAAAACGCCACCATTGACTACTTTTCTCCGAAAAAGGTGATGCTATCTGCTAAGATAATTTAATATCTTTATTGCATTTAATATCTTATTTTAAAAAAATGTGTTAATTACAATTACTTAACACATTTTTTTTGACACTTTAGTTGAATCATTTTCTACCTCATGCTAATATTCATAAGATTTACAACAACGCGACGGCGACTATTTAGTAACAAACTGAGCGATCGACTGGTTGCTGTTGCAAGTTCAATTCTCGCTTCTTGCAGTTGCAAGTTTAATTCTCGCTTCTTGCAGTTGCATGTTCAATTCTCGCTTCTTGCAGTTGCAAGTTTAATTCTCACTTCTTGCAAATATTTGAATACATGAACATGGCTACTTGCATTGTTTTAGGTATTTGAGATAAAGTATCTAAGTATGTTTTTCCGCTTTCTAGAACCCATAACACAAGCCATAACATAATGCTTAGTGTGGATCTTGATAGGGTATTGTTGTGTTATTATTATTTCTATTATTTAAATCCCATTTAAGAACTTCTACTCCCATACCCACTAGAAGTGCGATATCGCGAAATTCGTCAAGATTTCTGATTTATTCAACACTTATTAGCTTGCCGTAATCACTGCATTTAGCATCCTCGTAAAATATCATATAAATTATATTTAACTTGACACCTTGCTTTATTAATGAGACACGAAAGCGGTTTCCCGTCTCCTTACGATGGCGTGACCTTATGACCTCATTTTTATTTTGGGCCAATTTTGAAACTCAATTATTGGTGATAAATGGCTGTCATCATTCACCGTGCTTTTCCAACTGTGTTTAAATCCAGCTGCGAGTCTAATGTTGGTTATTATTTATATAACAGTATTTTATATAGGACTTTACCAGTAGGGGATCCAGATTTTGGTTTTTCGAGGGCTTGGGGCAAAGTAATCAATAAAAGTATTTAAGACTTCTTACAGTAGGATTCAGATGTTTTGGGGGATTGAAACGCCAAGCTCCTACTCCTCCTCTGGATCCCCGCTAGTGTATCCTACCCACTGGTCCTCGCAGCACAATTAGGTACCTACCTACTTTTTGAGTAATATCGATATTCGCTATTACAATTACACTCGTATTTAATTATTGAATTCATGTACACTTACTTCTGCAGGTACTCATATTGTATACTTACTAAGAGTTGAATTTGGTGAGGTACATTCGCCAGAAGATAGTAAAACTTGACTGTTCATCAAATGTTTCTAAACGAAAACTACGTGCTTATTAATAAGAACTTTTTGGTGTTTTGAAGACTGTACAATGTATCGTTACACCGAAAACAGTAGGTAATTTGTACAACTTTTTTACTGCAATCGACTTTCGAAGTATTTGCGTCACGAATATGGCACACTGTCCTTATTGGATAAATACTTCGTCTGTTTCTCTTCGCTCTTCGGTGACCTCAAAATTAGGTTACAGATCGCGTAAAGTGTGTAGGTAGGTAGGTACTTTCTTTAGTCTGATTCGAAACAAATTTTCGGGCTACTAAATATTTTTCATCGCAGCCATACTGCTATACACAATTGTTCTCACTCTATTTATTTCCGTGGATAATCATCTCTTACGTCTCTGAGGTCTTTTAGGTGAGGCCTTTTTCGGCAGCGGCTGTCTTAAGGCTGCTGATATGTGATCAAATTCAATGGAACATCCATGTATTCAAAAATCGTTAGATACGTATCGGATCATGTAGCTTCAATCACACTGTATACGGCGGATACAGTTTGATTAGATTTAATTCTTAGAAGCAGAATGTTAGTCCAAACCACATCAAAGTAGGTCTTAGCCAAGTACTCTGACGACGGCATAACATAGCTTCGTGCTTTTTCCCTGAAAGAAGTAGGCAGTGGTGTATACCTAACAAATACCGACGTTTTACGAGCTAAGTTAAATTCTATGTAATAGAGGAGAGCCTGTTGTCGTTTGTCAGGCACAATTTCATAAAATTATGTTTTCTTTACACTGTTAGTTACACATAATAATAATATCTACATTCAGGCGACAGATTACATTTACAGATATGCAAGATCAAATTTTGTTCGTACGATCCTATTTAAGGCAATAATTTCGGCGACAGCCAATTCTATTTAGAAACGAACGGTGGAACGGAATGAATTCAGTCCTGAAATTGACCTACATTCGGTATAGGCAGTCTGATTAGTTACCAGTTCACGTGTTGCTTACGATGCATAATGAACAACAATCACGACGCCAGAAATTTATTAATTTCTTCATATTTATCTTATAGGTCCAGGGAAGAAGCTACTTCATAAAATTATTTTGTCCTTTTTGAGGAATGATGATGGCATGCAACTGATGGATGAGTCCAGAAGTAGTCTTTTGGTTAAAATGATGATCTATTATATTAGTTATTAGGTTTTAAGTAAAGAAAGAGTTTATGTTGGATCATTCAATGAAAATCCAGAATACATATACGTTTTTTTTTTAATAATAGAAAACCAATAGAAGGCAATATCATTGACGTATGTGTATGGTATGCTCGTAGTTGATTAGTCGAACAATGAATATTGTAACGTCATTTGCCATGAAAATAACACAGATCCAAATATTGAAGTAACAGAATACAAACCGCAATAACCATTGAAGCTAATTTGGATTATTCCCATCTGTCCCTCTAGCGTGACAGATGGAAAAAAAGTTCTTTTTGTCCCCCTGTTAACAGCGGGGGGACAGATAGAACTCCATACTTTAATGAATTATCTGATTTAATGTATTCAGCAAAGCGTACTTATTTTAGTATAAAACTTAATGTAAGCAACTCTTAGTTAAATAAACCTATAGCTGTTCTGAAATTTGACATGAATTCGTACGTTATTGGATTAGTGCTTTGTATTTCGTTTCGTGCTTAACGTTGAGTAGTGATCGCCAATTTTTTTTTATATATTAGCCTACCAAAGTGACTCCACTCGCCTGATGGTAAACAGTCAGTGGAATCCAGAAGTGGTGGTCACCATATCAAAAGCCATCGTCTTAAATACTGCTAGTATGGCGGCCTATGGCGGCTGGAAATGGGGTTAGGGAAAGGGAATGAGGGAGGTGAAAGAAGAAAGGGGGGAAATTGGGCCTCCGGCGCTCTCACTCACCGAACGAAACGCAGTAGTACGGATACTACTACTCTTACGTCGATCTTTTATGAGAGGGTAGTACTTCCCCGGACGCTCCGGCCCATTCATGCTGAAACCAGCGTGGATCTACTACCGACAATATTAACATCTAACCTAAATACTGCGCATTACGCGCATGCTCGCGCATTTGCGTTCGTAGGTGTTCTACTTAAATAATATATTTGGTTCAGTTTGCAACACTTGAAATCTTAAAATAACATCTCACGTAAATATGTGCAAATTAACATCGAAATCTACTCGAAATCGAAAAGCTACTAAAACGAAAGAAAAATTTAAAGTGAATCGTTGTACTGTATTTTCTCAAATAAAGTCTGATCCAGTGACATACATAAAACCATTAAAATAAATCTCACAGAACTTGCACCGCAAACCATGGCAGTAAAAAATACTAGCCTATTTAAAATAGGTCTAATTAACTTGGTAATCATGTTCGATTTAGCTTTTTATACTAAAATTTGAGCACGAAAATCAAACTTTTTTAATCAGTCTTGAAATGCTTCCCTCAATAGTGAACACAAAGTACCTTTTGTCCATATTTTCCAAAACCAATAGGTACATACTACATCTAAGTACGGTTCAGCAAACTTAAAATCTGTAACCAGCCTATACGCTTGATATTATTTTGTGTCCTACATTAGCAATTCACTGAAACAACAAGGCTCTTAAGCATAAATGAGTATACATATCCGTAACCTACTTACGAACAAAATAAAAATAGGTGAAATGAATACAGGAGGCTACTCATATGAAAGTTTTCACAAACATGCCTCGAGGCCATGTTTGTTTGATTTATTTAACCTGCTCCTAATGCGCACGTGGGTACTTTTAAGCTTTTTAATGTTTGATTACAAATCGTTGCATTTTTTTTGTACTACTATAATATGCATGTATTATTCATATACATAAATCTAATAACAATATAAAATCTAAGGAAAACAAATCGCTAAACGATAGAGAAAATCGTATGAAAATTCGTAAAAAAAAATTGGGTAGTTATAAGAAATTTCAGAGAAACAGACTGAAAAAACAGCGTCCTTATACTATGTATTTCGAAAAACATTCGTATGAGCAGTCTTTGAAATTTTGAATGTAAAGGAAAAATAAGGTACATTGTTTTCGTTTTATTGATGTAAGCAAAGCCAGAGAAGAGTAACTTTTATATTTTGTTTAGCTTTTGTATTATTGATAAATACAAAGAAAACGGTAAAAAGAGTAAATATGTTTCATGAAGTTTCATTTTGCCGTCTCTATCTTGCGAAGATTAGATTTCATTTTATTTTTCATGAGTACTTTCTCCTGGACTCCACGACCTGCTTATCCATCCGGTAAAATAAAGCCATTTTGATTGGCAAATATAATAAATAGCTTATGCTCTGCTGACAAAGAACTAACACATCGTTAACAAACTATACACTTTTTTAATATTGGCTTTTTTACTGAATACATACATAACATAACTTCACACCTGTCTCTCATTATGGGGTAAGCAGAGACAATAGAACGCCATCAACATTCACACGTCGGTTACGGGTGCTTGTAATTGCGACCTTTGTCAACACATCACCTATTTTCTCCGTGTATGTTCGTCTGGTGCGACCCTTACTTACTTTCCCAGGTATTTCCACTCCATAAATCTCTTTCGTTATTCTACTTCCATCCATCCTTTTCACATTTTCACATTTTTACATTTTTACATTTTCACATTTTTACATTCAGTACAAATACATGTGAACATACGTTAAAAATTATAATACATTTCTTAATACTTTTCATAATGCAAATTTTTTTCAATATATTTTAGCTTTCATTGCACGTAATTCTAGCGAAACAAACGAAGTATTAGGAAACCGCAATATAAGCCACTATTTAACTAAAACTTGGCACATCTTTTCAACAAACATTAATTACTCGTGGCATTAACTGATTCGGTTGTGGTTACAATCACGCGCCCCGCCAATTACTGTTAATTTCCGCTAACTGACGGAAACTTCCAAATTGCTAAATGTTGGGGGGAAAAGAAAATACAGGGTATTAAAGAGTATATGTAAGTAATATACGCGCTTGTACAGTGGGATCTGTGCCTCAGATTGAGGAGCCCAAATTTAAGAATACTTAATCTCTTTGCCTAAAGATTGATTGTTAGGAAATACCGTGGTTTCCTTATAAGCACTGGCTGGAAATCACTAACCTGTAGAAATACAGCACTACTTCGGTAAAGTTGCTAAGATGGTTTGCTATAACAAGGAGGTAATTTCTGATTGGGCTGCTTTACTTTAAGCGAGTAATCGTTTAAGAGGATTATCGCTGTCACTGTGCCCTGTCTGTCCGAAAATACTCAAAACTTATTAGATTTGCAACAGCATCAAATTTTCAATTATATTCTCGATCGAATTGACAGACTTCCAACAATTTGATCGCAGGCATCACAATATCTGCAATGTAGTCATTTGGAATTCCGTTCAATATTTCTATCGTAAATACATCGAGTTATACGACAACAGGATGCTGGCTCTGTATTTACACGATGAATATAAAATAAGGGGAGAATATTGCGGAAACTGTGGGATATGAGTTGTCTAATGCTGCATTACATTTTGTTTATCTTTGACTTAGGTAGAAAACGAACATACGGACATACAGCAGTATACTTGCAGGCTTCTTTATTCATGTATCATTTGGTGGGTAAGTGGTTATCGTAGTAGCTATTCCGGAAACAATCCTAATGAAACACCTCATTCGTTGCCGACCTTGAGTGACAAGGGAAAGGGTGTGGGGAGAAAGAAACGGAAGTGAACCGGGAGGGTAATTAGGCCACCGGTGCTACAGCTCACCAAACGTAGCGTAGATAATACCTACTTTCGTATTTTTCGATCGATATATGCCGAATTCATTTCGATCCCCTTATGCCGAAACCAATAAGGCCAATCTTGTAGTACAATTCATAGCAAGAGTGGATCTTATGATCCTGCTTTCATATTGGTAGCAGCAGGCATCAGCGACAAGCCTCGATTGCTATCAACCATCGAATAGAGCGCTGGCTCCTCAATAGGCTATTGGACTAATTTTGAAAAACAGTTTTATATTATTGTTTATATGATAATATTTACAGTACATCAATATTTTCGAAGTATTTACTGTTTTGTTAATACAAAACAATATTGAAGTTTGAATTTGTTACAACGCGCCAAAAACACTGTTTCTGTAATGGAGGCGGTCATATGTCACGCGTAAAATTTCATTTTTATCAATGCAGTTCGTGGTGTTGAAGTGTATGTTACTCGCGTGTGACGTCACCGGAGCTGCAAGCACGTGACAGACCGTTAACGTACCTAAAAAAATCAAAAATTATACATAGTTTATTTTTTTTTAAATATCTATATTTTTACATTAAAATATAAATAAAATAAATAGTGAAATATACTTTTTTACGCTATTTTCTTTCAGGATGACCACAATAAATAATATATTTTGAATGTGGTCAAATAGCCTATTGCAAAGCAATTTTAAAAAGCTTTTTAAATATTTCTGGTGCTGCTTTAGAATTTTTTGCCTGTTAATATTTGTTGTTGTAAATTGCAGCTGAAAACTTCAAAACATCCATATTGTTTCCCAACAAAAACATCTGATCCACAATCTGATCCCTATAAATTGTTTGGCGGATCAGTTAACCGGATTGTGTTAAGATAACATGTTATTGTAAAACCTTCGGAGATTGCTGAATGCTCACTAAATTAAACCCAGAGTACCCGAGGATATCGGCTGTCTTCGGGTCGTTTCTTTGAAGATCCCCTTTATACTCGAATTGTCAAAGGAGCAATCTCGCTCATTTCTCGTTAGGAAATGTTAATAAGAGCTATATTTGAGTAATATAATCAATACGAGTAAGTAATATTATTACTGATGTCGAACTTTTTAAGACAAAGATAAAAGTATTGAAAATGTATACCTTGTAGTAATTATTACAAAATCGAAATACTTCATAGAAGGTGCACAGCATCACGCCCTTGCCTTGAAGAGGTAGGCAGAGGTGTCCAACTACCACAGGATTGATCACACCAGTCGCTATCATTATTATGATTGTTTACGCACGTGCACGGTGGATTCGCCAATTCCTAACGTTGAACAAAAAGCAAACAGATTCTCAAAAGCCCCAGTCATAGAAAGTTGGCATTGACCAATTTTTTGTCAAAATACTTCGATGTCTGAAAATATTTGTTCCTTAAGTTCACTATCTCGACTCGACAATGTTGTTTACGCCTTAATTTAACTCTAATCTTGCGTTAAAAGCCTTCAATCTTTGTACATTATTTGATACAATCTAGTTACCCGAACTAGATTAGAGAAACCCTTCGGCAGTATACGTGTCATTACGTACGAAGTTCGCCGTTGCTTCATTAGGGAGCATTAAGGCGTTTGGGGGCACGAACTCTCACTTCAGTTTTAATGTTGCGTTTCAGGAAATAGGTAGTCTTTAATTTTATGTGAAATAACGTTAAGTGTAATAAAATCTAGATAAAGTGCTTTAATCGCACCTTGAAACGAAAGCGTAGGTATAATAAATTCCGTGACATCGTGTACCGACTTATTAAAAGGTAGGTTGATGCCGTAATATATGTATCTACGTAGCTGTGTTCTATATACATTGTTTTGAAATGTAACAACTAATAATCTGAAAAAAGAAACAAACCGTTTTTGACCGTGTGGAGAAGGGAATAAGAGATAAAGAACAGGAAGAGAACCGAGAGGCTTCAGGCATTCTTACTCACTGAATATAAATCAGTAATATGGATACAGCTATTTCGATATTCTACGAGACTAGAGATGCTTTTCTCGTCGATTTAGCTTATTCATGCTGAAATCCAATTTTACATTGTACTTACAATTTTACATGTAAATTATTAATTTGGTCAAATATTTTTTATAAATATTTATTTTTTATATAGGCTTTTACGGTAGTAGATCCACGCTGATTTCAGCATGAATGTGCCGGATCGTCCGGGGTAGTACTACCCTCTCATAGAAGATCGACTTAAGAGTAGTAGTATCCGTACTACTGCGTTTCGTTCGGTGAGTGAGAGCGCCGGAGGCCCAATTTCCCCCCTTTCCTCTTTCCTCACCTCCCTCATTCCCTTCCCCTAACCCCATTCCCAGCCGCCATAGTGGAGGCCACCATACCAGCAGTTTATGACGATGGCTTTTGGTATAGTGGCCGCCACTTCTGGATTCCACTGACTGCTTACCATCAGGCGGGGTGGAGTCACTTTGGTAGGCTATAATATAAAAAAAAAAAAAAAAAAAATATAAGCTATGCATAACGACGTGATTGCTTCTGAAACGATTTCTAAAAACGATGAACTGTCAGTTTTATAACTCTGCAATAAATTTTAACAAAAGTAAGACGAAAAATTTGATCTAGTTACTTCAACAAACTAAAAAGATACAATAAACTTGAATTTAGAACAATGGTCGAAAAGCCAAGATATTTTTACTTGTGTAGTTAAAATAATGGAGAAAACTGATCATGCTTTTCTCTTAGAGGTCCTGCCGCTTACCAAAATCTATTTGTTTTCTCCAGATCAATGTCTGAAGGCGATAACTCAGTGTTTTCGGAAACCGGCAATACACCGTTGGATCCTAATGCAGTCGTGGCCAGCGATGACAAGCAGGAAGATAATGCTTCGGGTAACGAGTCCGAAGAAGTCGATGATATCGAACTCATATTCACCACTGATGAGTCCAAAGATATGAGTAACTTGCAGGTAAGTAACTTATAAATTAGGACTGTATATATTACGCAATCCAAAAACCCGTTTGAATCTTTCAAGAATGTTGTTACAGTCCACTGTATATAGGGTTTTTAAATTTTACAGCACGACGCTATTAAGTTGTGCTGTAAAAGATTGATTAACTTCCTCATTTTTTTGGATTCTTAAAAAGTTAATAATAATAATAATAATAAATCATTTATTTGGAACTAAACTTTTTACAATTATGTGTAAACCCACCAAACTGCGCAGCAGTTTGTCGGTGGGAACAGCGCTTATTTTAGTACAGCTTGTTCCTTATAACTAGTCTAGTTTAGAACATAGCAAAATAAAAAATAAAATAACAGGTAACAGGCAATGTCACATATCACATAAGAGTACATGTCTTAGTTTTTTCTTTAATGTAGGCTTACTTATTGATTTGTTCTGGTCTTGTCTTAGCCAAGTCATTTCATTAAAGATAGTAGGGATCAAATACTTGTTGGTTCTTTTTCCATAGTAATTTCTAACCGTATGTATACCTAGTATAAAATACCTAGTATAATATGATTAACTAGTATCTTAAAATATACCGTGACGGTTAGATCCTTTATTTGGAAAGTATCAATCAATAATCAGTTTTTATTTATATAGGAGGACCTAGTATCAATAAGAGAAACAGATCAATGGCCTCAATCGGCGTCAACAACGCACTCTACGCCAGTTCTCATCAAATTTCACACACTAGATCCCGATTCACATCCAAACGAAACCAAGGACAGATCAACGGAAAACCAGGAGAACACTTCTCAAGTACCAGAAGCTTTGAAGCTCAAAAGAGTTTCATTACCAAATGATAAAGAAATCAGACACGTAGCATTTAACGGTAGAGGAAACCTTGAGTTACCAGGACGAAGTATCCTGAAAAGTTGTGACAACAAATCAGACAATATGCTGTACAGAAAAAGTCCTAATACTAGCACTAGAAGATTAGACAGTATCGACAGCCTAACTTGTGAATACAACAGAGGCCTAAGTTTCGACAATACGAAGTCTTCGAGCTTCGAACTTGGATCCAGCATGGATATCCTTCATAGAGATGAAAGCGTGGATAGTTTTCACAGGAATATGTATATGGGGCATCGATATTCGGTGTTTGCTGAAACTGATATTTCTAAGTGTGGTACCTCGGAAGAAGATCTGGCTTTCAATTTGCATTTAAGGAGAAATACTTGTCCTAATCCATTTCAGTACAGGTATGTGAAATATGATCAGTAACAGTCATTCTAATGATGGATATAGGAGTCTCCTAATTTTGTCCATGTCATACTAAGTTCCATCTGTAATCAACACGGTTTCAAGCGATTTTCAGCGTTGCGTCTTCTGTTGCATCACGTTCCCTCCTGCCTGACTCACTGTGTAACCAGAGCTTTAGAATGACTTTTTTATCTGGTAGGAGTTAGATCGAGCTCAAAAATCCGTAAAAACTTATAGAATTAAGTAATTTATAAAAATAATACGTTTTTACTCAACCAAGTTTAATGAACTTCCATTTTCAACTTTAGGCCATCAGCATATAGGGGCGTATCCCGTCCACCCGGTCCGTTTAAGGCCGGTAGCTCACGACTGAGGCCTGTACTGCGTGATTCTGCACAAGCTAGACGAGAGAGCGGAGCTCAGACGGATGTGTGTGCGCTACCTAATAGGTGGAGCTCTGATGGATATCTGGCGCATAAAGTACGTATGACTACTGATTTATTTTATGCAAGATAATTGTTTATTTCTGTTTTTCTTTATTATTTTATGTACAGTTGTAGACCTTTGCGGGTTTTGATATTAATGAGCGAATCTATTAAGTATCTATTTACGTAATATCGACGAATGGTGATGTTTCTATATTATTTTGTTCCGATCGGTGAGTCAAAGCACCAGAGACCCATTTACCCTTGTGATTATTTTCTTCCTTTTTTATACCCTTTACGTTCGGTCGGCTAGTTGGCGGTAGAATTGTATATAAAACTAGCTTTTGCCCGCGACTTCGTCCGCGTAGAAGTAGAAAATGATTCTATAAGGTTTTTTAATTGTTTTACTACGATATTATTTTTTGTTAAAAACATGTGAATTATTATGTTTGAACGTTTGAATACATATTACATAATAATCTGTACAATAATGATGAGATTTAAAGGTTAAATATCGCTATATTAATCCGCCCTTAGCACAGTAGGACCACGGGCACATAGTGATACCCTAGTGCCACCAAACAAATTACCTGTAGAACAAATTGGTAGAACCACGGGCCCTTACCCAATTTGGGTAATTTGTTTTTCCGTCGGGTGCTACAACTACCAGACTACTCTGTGCGCTTACTCTGAGCATGCCATATTAAACGGGCCGTGGGAGAAACAGCTTTCTCTCAAGCCTTCGCCCGATACCTTATGAGTTTGACCTTGAGCTTTATTTATGGTCATTGCAAAGCAGACGTTGACAAGAAACTGCACTCTATTGAATTCGAAGGGGTATTTGATGGTGTTAGGGAAATCCTATGAATATCCACAGACTCTCCTGGAGAACAACCGGTCAGTATAGTTGCCTCGATTATCTACATTTGTTTTGACTTGCAATCTGGTTCCATTGCATAATTTTGGTGTATTTACTTATATTACGCAGCAACATACCTAATAAGCGCGCCGTAGGTACCTGCCTAACAAACACTGTAGATAAGTATTTATGTATGTATATCCGCATTTCTAGAACCCATAACACAAACTATAATATATGGTTACTTTGGGTCTAGATGGCGTTGTGTGTAGTTACTATGTATATTATATTACTGTTACTTATCATATAGCGCTCCCCCTCCCCTCCCATAGGCAGCACCACCTAAAATAGGCAGGTAAAAAATTGACAACACCACCTTTTGACCCAGCTGATCAGCATCAACGTCCTGTGTCCCTATCGCACCTTGCAAGTCTATTAAAACTGTTCGCTCTAAGCTGCGCCTAATAATTGTTCGTAATATAACAAACTCGATGCATCTCCGTCTCGATTTATTTTCGCAAACACGTCGACTAAAAACTGGCTAAACAACAAATGAAAATATAACAGATGATATTATAGGTAACGATAAGAATAAAACTTGCGGCAGATACCATTTTTTAAAGTTGTTTGGTCTTATGATCGCAAGGCGATGAGGTGTAGAAATGAAGTATTCATCCTCGTCGTGGCAAAATAAGTGGGTACTGTAAAGCATCATATGAGTTTGCATTTCACTTATTCGATGGAATGATTGTGCTATCATAACTCTTAATTTACAATATCCCGCTTAAAAAATTGCTGTCCAACATTATCTACAGCAGCATAATTTGACATAAGCTGATTTAGTTTTCAAACATGACGTTTATCAGGTGCCAAAATATTTTTTTTAATCAAAAAAATTTAAAAATTAAAGCACTAAGGAGTATTTATATCAATTTCAAAGTAAATCATCCCCAAAATAACTTTGTACCCCTTTTTAACGCCGTTAGGAAATGAATTTTAATAAGAATTTAATCTATTAATTCTATTAAAGAATATATATGCAAAATTTAAAATAGATTGCATCAAGGATTCACATTGTCCTTTAAAAATTGTGCTCCCTTTTTCACCCCCCTTAGAGGTCGAATTTTGGAAAATCCTTTCTCGGATGCCTACGTCATACAATGAACACACCCTCCAAGCTTAACTTCTCTACGACCAGCGGTTTAGGCTGTGCCTTGATCCGTCAGTCAGTTATTCAGGACTAAGCCTTTTTTTAAATATAGATGAATGGTCTCTCGGAACACCACTAAGTAAAATTTCGACCAATTACACTGAATCATAATTTATTTCCATCGTCTAACCTCGGTTTATCTGCATAGCATATTACTTGAATAAATCGTTTTGTATATTGTATAGCCAGCAAACATTTCACGGTAGTAGAACTTTTAGCATATGCGGGATGGATTGACTGGAGATGTACATTATATTGACGTAAAGTGTTAGTTTTGTCCGGAAATCAGTGCTTGGAAGGCATAATTACCTCCTCGGTCCCCTTTATTTTCTTTTTTCTCCCACAGTATCTTTACCCAATATAGTCAGTATAATAATTTATGCCACCACTGAACTGAATTTGAAATAGCACAATACACCAGCAAAACTGATTTCAAATGACGGAGTCGATATGGATTTTCAGTTATACATGTTTCAAACAAAGCGTCATCATTCCAATGTTGATTATCTTCTAGTAAATGCCCGCCCAAGCAACATGAACAGTTTACAAAAATAGTTTACAACATTTTCAGTGATTTAGATGAAACGTGAAAATTATTTCATTAAGTTGTTTAAAAACATCTAACTGGTTCACCATTCACAGCTGATCCATGTGTTTTACGATTATAACTACCCTATTGTTTAATAATGAGATAATTAAAACTTTTTTCAAATGCATCTGTTTCACAAAGTTGAAAGAATACAGAGTAAGTAGTTTGTCTTAGATTTTCTGAACATTCCGTCATGGTGTCAGGGTTGTAGTACATCTTTAGTTCACCTTCAAGATGTACGTACATCTAGATGTACTTATTATCAGTAATATGGTCTCTAATTAATATGGTCTACCATATTGATGATAGCTTAACTTAAATTGGACATATTTATGTCTCGAAAACTATACATTACCTATTTTAAAATGTTGTGCTTAAATTCATATAAACGCATCATTATAAAAATCTAATAGTAGTTTTACAAACTAAATTCAATAAAAATTTCACCGCATTCACTAAATCGCATTTATAACTTTGTGAATATAGATTAAATTAACCTAACTTTTTTGTTTATGCACCAATTTTAATAAAACAAACATTAAATGTTACACGAAGCTAGCTTGCTTCGATACATAAGCCATCGAACTGCACCGGCGCGGTTGCTACGCGCCTCGTATACATAACACTTTCATTTTCAAAAATTTCTAGTATTTATGGACGGATTTTAAAAATTCTTTTTTTATTCTATAAGTGTTTCTATCCGCTATGTATAGTGTATAGTCACTTGCAGATATTCACCGTGTAACACATATTAATAAATAATTTTGTGACATTTTTAAGAATATCCGGGATACCCGATTTTTTTTCGGGACAAAAGGTAGCCTATAACCTGGCCAGGAGTATGACCTATAAATGTAGCGAGTTTGATAAAAATCCGTTCAGTGGTTTTTGATTCATGTCTGCACATACAGACAGACAGACAGACAGACAGACAAAAAATTTCTAAATTACACTACATTCACACTTATGTACAAACCTAACTATTCACACAACATTACATTACACGAATTTCCTCCCTGCACCGCAGATGAATTACAGAAAATAATTGACGGACTAAACAATAAAACCAGTTCTGGTATCGATGGTATTACTGCGAAAGCAATAAAATGTGTCAAAAGTAGTATATTACAAAATCTTGCCAGCTGCCTAAATAAATGTTTAAAGGACGGGAATTTCCCCGATTGCCTAAAAATTGCAAAAGTCAGCCCTATTTACAAAGCAGGTATAAAAACCGACCCCGGCAATTATAGGCCCGTATCAGTACTACCAATCATGTCCAAAATTTTTGAAAGAGTCTTTTACAATAGGTTGGATAGATATTTAACTGAAAAACAATTCCTCATCGAGCAGCAATACGGTTTCCGATCAAAATCAAACACTCTGTCTGCAACCATAGACTTAGTTACTAATATCAAAACGAGAATTGATCAAAAACAATTAGCTTTGGGCATTTTTATTGACATAAAAAAAGCATTCGATACAGTAAGTCATGTTAAGTTACTTCAGAAGCTAAACAACATAGGAATAACGGGAAATGCATTGCAAATGTTTGCCTCATACTTTCAGAATCGGTACCAATGTGTAAAAATGGGCCCATTCCAAAGCGGCTTCCAAAAAATCACATTCGGAATACCGCAGGGCTCAGTTCTTGGAACGCTGCTTTTCCTTATTTATATAAATAATATAAAAAATCTCGAGCTAAAAGGTCATCTAACGGTATACGCGGATGACACGTGCCTGTTCTATTATGGACATTCCATCCATGAATTGATAAAACAAGCTCAGAACGATCTTGACATGCTCAATGGGTGGTTTTTATATAACTTGCTTACAATAAACGTATCCAAAACATCGTATATGATTTTTGCTGCAAAAAATAAAAAGATTCCAGATTACACGCCGCTAAAAATCAATAACAATATAATACGCCGTTCACATGTAGAAAAATATCTTGGTTTATATCTCGATGACAAGTTAACATGGAACGCACACATTGAGCAGGTCAGAACAAAGCTAATTGCAACTCTAGGAGCACTTCGTAAAGTTGTAAACTGCATTCCGAGCACAGTCCGCATGATAGTGTACAACTCATTAATAAAGCCCCACCTGGAGTATCTCATTGAGGTATGGGGAGCCGCTGCGAAAACCGGTTTGAAGCGATTGCAAACAACACAAAATAAAATAATCAAAGTTTTATTTCATTACGATTACTTCACACCAACAAAAGATCTATACAATAAAACCAAACTATTCGACATTTCACAGTTATATACATTCAGGACTTGCATTCTTATTAAAAAAATCGTGACAAACAAAATACACACAAGCATAACATTCACACACAAGACTTGCAAACACTACTTACGCAACAGAAACAAATTATTACTTATACAACCGCGCACCTCAAAATATGGGAAAAGGAACATTTTGTTTGAGGGAGCACAACTGTTTAACAACTTACCTAACGAATTTAGAGAATATCAGAATTTAAATGTATTTAAGCGAAAATTAAAAGTCTATGTACAGAATAATCTATAATAATATTCCAACTTCCAGTTTGAATGTAGCATCTAATTATTTACCTACCTTCACACGAAATATATAATAAATATTATGACATAATTTACCTACCTACCGATTTTAATCGCCTTAATGTACTGTGTTTTATCCTAAATTTTTAATTAATTCAATTTTAGTATACCTACTTATTTATTGTAAATTGTACACTAACATACGATAGCCTTGTTTGTTTATTAATGTTAGCAATGAATTGTAATATACCTACTTGTTAAAAAGAAATTATCATTAAAATAACACTAGTTTTATATGCATGCATAAATTGTAACACAATCTCATGTTAAGTGAACACTGTTTCTTATGAGAATAAAGATCTTTAAACCTAAACCTAATTACATTTTTGGCATCAGTATCGAATAAATATTACCCCCCAATAGTATTTTTTTAAATATATTCAATGTACAGATTTTATCTCGCTAGAGATTTATTATAAGTATAGATTTATGTTTATTTACTATCTAACTCTATACTATTATATAAAGCGAAAGCGTTGAACGCGCTAATCTCTGGAACTACCAGTCGGATTTAAAAATTCGTTTTGTGTATGATAGCCCAGTTCTCGAGAAAGGTTATAGGCTATGTAACATCACGCTACTGGCGACAGGAGCAGAGCAGTAAGCAAAGACGCGGGTAAAACCGCGCCGCGGAAAGCTAGTGCTATATAAAAATTTCAGCTTCATAGCATTATTCCAGATTTCGTTTAAGCCTCATAGGTTACGTTAACCACTCAACATCCACGTTTGTGCGTCATCTATTTCTGTGTCGTACCCGCAGCTGCCGGCGCCGCCCGCGGCGCTCCCCGCGGGCCCGCCCGCGCCGCGCGCGCGCCGCAGCGTGCCCGCGCCGCCGCCCGCGCGGCAGGACGCCAGGCGGGTCATGCTCAGTGATATCGGTATGTGCTTGTGATATGGGCTCTAGTATTTGGATAAACATACATAGGTACTTTTTATTTGTAAATACATAGAAAACAACGGGACACCAGAAGTATTTGCCTTGGGAAAATTTTAACCCTTAATGTTTACCTTCTGTTAGATACCGCATTAACATTCTTTTAATTTGAATTAAGGTCAATGACGTTTGCGGGATGCGAGGTGCGCGCATGTAAAAGCTGCGCTGTGATTGGCTATTTCAAGGTCAAGATGCACAGGTCGAATGTACAGAAATGCACCAATCATAGTGAATTGTAATGTTAGCGAATGGCAGTATGAGTTATATATCTGCACTGTATGCGGCATTTATTATGGCATTATCTGTGCCTGTAACTCAACAGTCATCTATAATATTTTTATTTTTTTATTTTTAGGATTTACGTCTATGGTACCTGAACTATCCCGTTCAGCGGATCCTGTGTGGACGCTCGGCAAACTGCAGTCACAGGCCGACGACTCTATCAACACCTCTTCATCCAAGTTAATATAATTTTTAATTTATTGTACGAATCTTAAAAGAACACTAATTTCGCGGTAGGCAGTGGCTTCGCAGACTCTGGTATTGCAGAAATTCATAAACGACAATTACTTCTTACCATCAGATTGATGAGCTGTAGGCTCATCTGTTACTGTAGGCAATAAAAAAAAACGCAACAACGACCTAAAAAGAGACGGCAGCAGTGTCCAGCAGTGGGCGTCTTTTGGCTGATATTAGTATGATAACTATCTTTGCACATAGCTCGCAGAACTGACGGCCGTGGGGGCAGAAAGGTTCTAGAGTGGCGACTACGAACCGGAAGACGCAGCGTGGGCAGACCTCACAAGGTGGACCGACGACCTTATAAGGGTTGCGGGCAACTGATAGATGAAGGCGGCTCACGAATGACCGGCCAAGGTGGCGAAAATTGGAGAAGGCTTATGTTCAGCAATGGATGTCTTTTGGCTGATATGATGAATTATCTTTGCAGGCCTAAATTGGTGCATTTTTTTATCTATAATTTCTTCAAACATTTAACCTGTACCAATTTTCTTGATTTCTTATTTTTCTTGTTTTTCAGATTTATGTCACGCGGCTCGTCATATCGGTCGCCATGTTTGAGTATAGACAAGAGCAATGATTGGACACCACAACATGTTTTCGTACCGTCAAAATGTAAGTTCACATGACTTTTATTATTAACTAGCGGTATGTAGCACAATTTTACTCGCATTTCGTTTTTGGGCACTGGTCCGTCGTCTTAGGATTAACGTAATATTAAATGGCCTTTCTCAAAATTTAGGCTGTTAAATTCAAAAAATGCGTATGTATGTATATGCGTGTGTGCATGCGTGCGCGTATACGTGCATACATGCGGGCGTGTTTGCATTTATTCGAGCGTGCGATGATGTTATAAATTATTTCGTACAGCGTTATCAATGAGTCGTCCATGGCGTTCGTCATTACCGGACGTGCGGCGAGATGATACGGAGGAATTATTGGAGGAGGCGGAGATATTCGTACGACGGTCTATCGACAATCTACGTTCGCCTAATTTTGATGGTATGTACTATTTATAATACTAATTTTGAGTTTTTATTACCAGCTGATGAGATGACCCTTGAGTGTTCAAAAATAGTAACCTTAAAATTACTTGTCGTTATTCTCACTGTTCGAATTATTTCAGCGAATTCGTTATGGGCAACTTAGCCAACGCCTTCTTTTGGTTATTATGACTGATAACTGATTATCGTACAATTTGAATGATTAAATAAGTTTGACTTTTAATTTTAATATTGTAGTTCTTCAGGATATTCTTCATCGTAATACTATCTATAATATAAAAACCCTATTTTCCTTGATCACGACATCACGCGTGAACGGCTGTACCGATTTCGTTAATTCAATTTTTTTCAATTTATTTTATTGTGTTTGTTATTGTGAGGAGAAGGTAATATAAGATAAACTCGAAAAATAAATAAAGAAATTGCCAATTTTTGCGTTTGAGCCACACCAATCAGTCGCGCCGTTTAACGTAAAAGCGGGACATACAATACATACATATTTCTTCATTATATTCACGTCGGTTTCAGTGGAGAAATCAAGTGGTGTGACTGGTCAGCCGTATATCCCAGCCGAGCCTAGGTTTTTACGCCTTGGACATACTGTCAAGGTCATCACACCACAAGGACGTATTGCTGTTGGACGTGTCAGGTAACTATAATTATCAATAATGTCTGTATTAATTATTGCTGGATATAATCCTACTCCAAGCATCTGGACTTTGCCTAGACCTGAATTACTCTCATTCATCGGTTGCTACGTCTGCTGTGCTACGTTTTCCCGTTCGTTTCCTTCACTTCAGGAATTTAGCGAACGCAAGGACAATATTTGAATTTCAACCTTATGTCAAAGCCGTAAAAGTATTTTTTACCTAATTAATTGACACTTACAATCGTTCAGGTACGTAGGCCTAGCGGGCGGCAGTGCTGCCAACAGCAGTGTAGTGATCGGTGCCGAGTTCCCTCACACACAGCAGCCAGGGTTACCGCAGAACGACGGCACGTACCGCGGCCGCAGGTACTTCCTCGCACCGCCGCACCATACTGCTCTCTTCGTGCCCTTCTGCAAGGTCGTTATGGCCTGGTCCAACTAAACGTCTTGAGGAAACCTTTATATAGCTTAACAGAAGTAAGCATCTTGAGGTACCCCATATATAAAGACTAAGGAAACTTTCCAAACTCATGATTAAATGGATGGCTGCCAGCTGGGGTGTTTCCCGAGCGCTGTGACATGATCTTCTTCAAATGAGGTTTGAAGAGAGCATTAATATCACGGTAGTCAGCGGCTTCGCGGAGCTCCCGGCATTGCAGGACCACTTACCAGCATGTGGACTGGTGGCTCGTCTGCCACTGTAGGAAATAAAAAAAGTTTGCGTGTCACTGTTTTTCTCTGCGTGTGAAAACAGGATAACAAAAAGCTTCGTTAAAACTGAAATTGAGTGAAGAAAGTGAATATGATCCTAAACATAATTGTCATAGACATCATTTTTGATTGGAAAAAGGTATTGGAAAAGGAGAAAGTTAAGACAAAGACAGAGTATTATAAATTAAAAGGAACTTCATTCCTTAAATGGTACATTAATACTCATATTAATAATAATATACATATTCCTTAATGGATTTGATATGAGTTAGAAAGATTTAGTGTCAAGTGAAAATGGAACGTAATATTTGGTCGTTAAGGTCTAGACTTGCAGTGGTGTTTAAAAGTGAACATTTATAAGTTACGGATGAAATTAATATTGAACAAATGTAGCTGTTGTTTTACTTATGCGTTATATGATAACAAATAGAAACACTGTTAAGGTAAAATATGACATAGTAGTAATATCTTAAGGCATAAAATTGTGATCTCTCATCTTTAGCCTTTTTTCAATACAGTATTAAAATACAAAAGCTGCTTTGACGTATTTATAAAAATGCTAATTACGTTATAAAAGCATGCTAAGCATGTTAAAAAATTATTTGACAACCAAAGAGTTTAAAATATCTAACGTGAAATATGCCTAAAATTTAATTTTAATTTTAATATTTTGCGAATAAATCGAGTCTTTAAAGAATCAGACTCACCCCCCAGATTCTGAAAGGCTGATTAATGAAAAATTAACTAATCACCTGTTAAATCTCATGTGAAGTACCAATTGCTAAAAGCTTTTTACGGTAGTAGATCCACGCTGATTTCACCATTAATGGGCCGGATCGTCCGGGGAAGTACTACCCTCTCATAGAAGATCGACTTAAGAGTAGTAGTATCCGTACTACTGCGTTTCGTTCGGTGAGTGAGAGCGCCGGAGGCCCGATTTCCCCCCTTTCCTCTTTCCTCACCTCCCTCATTCCCTTCCCCTAACCCCATTCCCAGCCGCCATAGTGGAGGCCACCATACCAGCAGTTTAAGACGATGGCTTTTGGTATAGAGGCCGCCACTTCTGGATTCCACTGACTGCTTACCATCAGGCGGGGTGGAGTCACTATAGTAGGCTATAATATTAAAAAAAACATGAATAATTACTTTAATTTGATCTAATTAGTAAATAGCTAATTAGACTAAATTTATATTATAATTATATTAGCTTATAAAATGCTTTTAGGTACCTCACATGAGATTTAACAGGTGACTAGTTAATTTTCCGTTGATCAGCCTTTCAGAATCTGGGGGTTAGTGTGGTAAAAAGACTCAGTTATATTAATTGAGAATATAGATATTTAATAATACTATTTATCAATTACATGGTGTTATCTGCAACCTTTTCGACTACATTAGAACTAAATACCTGTAAATGAATGTATATTTGTCATCATAAGAGTAATTATCTTTCACATGAAAAATCCAAGCGAGTGTCGCCTTTTTGTATTTTTTTTTGTAATAAGTCGAGTCTAAATAAAAGGACTCGAGTTCTTTGCTACACAAACTTTGGTTATAAGAAAATATCAACATACACAGGCCTCAAAATTAATATATTACAAATATTTTCTTTATTTTTTTATACTAATATTTTTACTCAGTTTATGTTAACCTAATTAAAATATAAGTATTTATATTATTTATCACACTAGCCCGTTATTATTTCATTGCAAGAAAAGGCCTTTTCTCATAAAGAGAAGTTACTATTGCTAATATATTTTATTCAATTTTCTGTATAAGCTGAGTTATCAATAAATGTACATTATTAAAACTATAACAAAATAATATTAGGACAAAGAATACTTGCATTGTAAATATTACCTTAAGTTGTTTGTATTAAGGTTGATATTTAAATAACAACAAGTATGTCGTTCTATGTTAAATGCAAGCGAAATTGGTATTTATGTAAAGATACTTAAGATTTCTATTCGTAAAATGTAGATACTCTTACTACGACTTGCAAATAATACGTGCTCTTAATTTAATTCTATAATATTTCCATTAAATTTTAACGCAACAATGATATGTGCAATTTGTAAAAAAAAATATCTCATTACAGAGTAGTATTAAAACTCATTATCAACTCTATGTTACAAAAAATAAGATCTAAAATGAAATGGTGTTCACTCGAACTTTGTTGGCTAGTTATATACATTATAAATGTATATAAATATATGCCTAAGTCTATGCCTATATACGCCCTATAGATTAATTGAAAGTTTTATAGTAATTTTAAATGTTTAACTTGTGTCATATAAATGAAACGAGTAAGTGTAATAATATAAATCTGGTATAAAAAACAATTTGAGCTAAAAATACTATTTTAAAATAGCGCATTAAAAAATATAATCTAACTAACCTCCTTAAATACTAGATTAAAAACGGAGTTAGTATAAGCATCTCTTTCCTTCATATTTGTCTATGATATAAAGGTTTTATGGGATTATGGTAAATTAATATTATCTGTATTTATAAATAAATGAAAAACAAAAACTTTAATCAAAGGATTTTGATACGGTTTTCATCTGTAAGCTATTTGTATGGGAAAGGACATTTTAAATTATTAATATGTAGACGTTATAATTGTGTAGATATGTGGTATAGCGTCAAATATACGTTATTATATTAATATATATTATTGATATTAACATATTATGTGTGTAATAATTGTATGACTATATATTGCTCATACTTCTACAATGGTGCTCCATTAGTTTGTCTTTGCAATACAGGGTGTTGGAATAATTAATATTCATTTGTTCAAAAATTGAAGCCAGAATTTCTTTGTTTTGAACAGTAGTTTTATCTTTAAAGCAAAAGTAAATATACTTATCTATATCTGATCTTTTACGTGTCGTCAAAGGAAAGAAAGCCTTTCTAAAGAAAATCTTTCAAAATCACGAGATGAATATTTATTGGCCTACAATACCTTCAAATTATGATATATTAATTATTACAACACTCTGTAGATTGTCGTAATTGCTTATTATTAATTGTATCACTCGCTTAGTTTATATATCACTTAACAATAGGTTTTATGTTTTAATTTACGCATATTTTTATAAATATTTATTTTTCTATGCAATTCTACAATTTTATACAATTTTCTAGATTTTGAACGCGTTAGGCAAATGTTTTGTGTCTATGTATTGTCAAGGAAGAAAGACTATAAAAATGTAGGTATTTGATGCTCTTTTTGAATAGGCACTTGTCGTCAAGCAAAAAGAAACCCTAGTTGCTCGACTATTAGATCGATTTTTCGTTAGTGTCATCTTCTTCTTACTACTTTGTAGTAGTTACTCGATAAATAGTATGATGTTGTGATAATTTAATTAAATAAATATTAGGTGTAAACCGAAACTAGTATTAGAGCTAGTAATTCTGATACATTTAAGTAGGTATTAAAATATTTTTCTATTCCTTGCACAACGCAAATTAAATAATAATTTCTTATTAATCTTCATTTTTTGTTACATTAATAATAAACAGTGAACTCTTGAACCCTTAAAACTGTCAGAATCGGTCCTTTTTTAAATCGGAAAATAAAGGCTGCCTGCCATCCTGATCTGAGAGAGGGTGTGTTAAACACTATTACTTAACCCTTCTGATATTCATTATACCACCCTGTTATTATCACACAACAGAAAAAGTCGGTAATGTTTAAGATAAACTTAGAAATGAATTTGAAAAAAGGCCACGGTTCGGATCGACTTTTTTGATCTCATGTTTACGAAGCGGGTATTATTTTATTAGATTTTCTTCCTTACCAATACTTGTCTATTGCATATCAACAGATTGTATATTATATTTTCTTAGCCATACAACTGTTTGTGAAAGATTTTAACATATAGCTTAGCTTAGCCGTTTCGAAGAATGTATTGGTGTAAAGTGTATATACATTTATGTAGTGTGTAATATCATATGTATGTGTGATAGGGGTCGGAATTAGGTAGTGATGTATTGACATGATATTATAGTGAAAAATAATTGTATAAATATCAAAAAGCCATTTTTAGTAAACCTAATTGGTTAGCAGCCAGTGGGGGTGGGTCCAGAAGTGGTGGGCACCACTCCAATTGTCATTTTGATTAACTACTGTAATGGTGGTCCTTTCTAAGACGGCTTTATGAGATAGTTCTTCACGTCAACTTTAAAATGAATAAACTTGTGAAAGAACGATTCACCTTATTCCAATTAATATCTCATTTAAATAAAATTACTGTAAGTACCTTTGATAATAACTCTTAAGGTTTATTCCATTATCTATTTAATGGGCGTGTCCTACGTTTCTAAGCTTAAATGTTACCTCGATAATAATTCGAGTAAAAATATTCGCGAGTACCTATAGTAACTATGTACCATAAATATATGTCTCTAATTAAGAATATGCCACTAATTTAAAAAATCTATTGACTTCTTTCGACCTAGCAGGTCATTTCGCTCAAAATGTAATATGTAATTTTTATTACTTAAAGTGTAACATTATATGTAATAAGTGGAATTTTGTTTATTAAATTTATTTTAATATACTGGGTTCATTTATTTGACACTAGCTTTGACGAAATATATTATGTGTAATAAAATAATCGTAATGAGTTAAATTTCACTTAATTTAAATCAGTCCTTTTTAATAAAGGCCTAAGTAGTTAATAATACTATTACATGTTAAGTATAACCGTTGTATATTTACTGAAAATGTAATGTTACACTTTGAGTATAACAATGTTTTATATATTTGTTTGTAACAAGTATTATCAAAATAGATCAATTAGTAAGAAAAGTGATGATTTAATGAAGGATGTGATTCGCTGACAGTGTCTTATAACGGTATGGTGTATTATAGATGGTAGGATACAGTTAGTGCAAAGAAAAGTAAGCAAAATTATTTTACACATTTATATGCTAATATCTACCTACGTATTGTATATTGGTATAGTATATCTTGTTATTTGTAGTCTTGATGTATACATCTACCTCGCTTCATCTCTGCATCACCCAATAGTTCGACTGGTAGAGAATGCCATAGGCATTAAGTGCCGCGTATATATTCTGTATATGATGTATAAATAAATAAATTAATAAAAACATCTAATATCATCATAATCAATGTTTGAGACAATTGCTTTTGGAATGGTGGCCATCACTTCTGGATCTCATTTATATTACTGGTTACCATCAGGCAGATCAAAGTCAGGTAAGCTGATATAAAAAATAGTTTACGGCAGTCCACAGCTGGACGTAGACCTTCTCCAAAGGTTGCCATGGATCTCAATTTTTGGCTGTGCGCAACAAGTGTATGCCAACCTCCTCTTGTAAATTTTTGCTTCATTTAGCGGTCTAATTACGGGTATACCTCTCTGTTTAAAATAATAATTATCAAAACTATGCTACTGCATAAAGTTCTCTGCTCATACAGACACGGTATGTGCATTGATCGCTACTCTTGCTCAAGGCGGACGGGCAATTTCAGACATACACGTTCCTTATGCAGTCAATTGTCAAATAGTCAATGATTTATTTCATGTTGATCAGCCTACATGATATTTATGAACGTCATAATTACAAAAAAACATGGTGCCGTAATTCTTACCTTAAATTTTTGGATACCTTTTGGTATTTTCTTTAAAATATAAATGTGTAAAATATTTTATAAATAAGTTAGTACGTTTTAACATATTGAAGAAGGAATATGATCTGTGTAGCACAAATATTACATGTTTTGATCTCATATTTATTTAGTATAAGTTTATTCTGTGATTTTATTTATAATTTCGACTGAGTTTACGCAATTATTTTTGATTATGCTGTCTTTCGTGTATAAGATTCTAATGATACGTAATAAATATGCTGCTCAACATTAGTGCTTTCAATTCCTGCAAGGTGCAAGTTTGAGCAGGACACGATTTATGATATTTGTTTGCTAAACATTGTAATGCCATGACGAACATTGTGGATGTAATGGAGTCAATATTAAACAAAGACAACATAACTTAAGTTTATTTTACAATGGTTTTTGAATTTAGCAAAAAATCTAAAAGAAATTTTTAATTGGTCTATTAATCATTAATAATATAAAAGCAGTTTTATATTAACAATCTGTCTATGTTATGTATCAAAGATTAGATATATATGCCTACAAATCGGCTTAAAAATGAAAAAAATAGTGTTCAATGATATGTGCCAAACATCTGGCGAAATGTCATGTATATAATAGCATCTGTTTGTACAAACGCCTTTGCCTATAAAAAAATAAACAAACACAAGTAGGCTGGAGACGTTAATACCTTTGCTTTGAAATAAAATTTTTGGGCTGGATCTAAAGTCAAATGGTTCACAATGCATTGCGGATTAAAACAATTTAATGTATTGCCATTAAAATTGTGACAAATATTACCAATGGATTGAATAAAATTAGAAATTGTGATCTGACAAGGTTATCTAGGATTATTCAATTACTAATTTACAAATTGTAGTTGTATATCACTTTGTTTAATGGTAGTACATAAACTGATAATGTTCCAGCGCACATGAGAATTATTGCTACTTTAACATTGTCAGGGATCCAGCCAGTAGTAACCATTTACTACTCAAAAACCAAAGAAAACTTTAGGAACCGGCATGTCAAAAGAACTGCTTTCACTACGACCTAACCCCAAAGGTTAAAGCCGTAATCCACAGATTGACTTTCTGAATCTGGGTGTTGATCGTGTTGATTTTAAAAGAAATATACCCTGCTATATAATAGCTCATACCTAAGAACCTGTGTATTTTAAATAAAATATATTAATAAGTAATTATGTCTCCAGTTCTACCTAATCAAGAACACGATATTCCAAATTTTGGAAACACGCTTCTAAAATCAAATAACTTAAAAGCATTTTCCTGTAGCAATTAATGTGTACTTAAGTCGTTCTTCTTTAGAAGAGCAGTGTTAGAAAGCACGAATCACAAACTTTACGCACAATATTTATTTTAATGACAAAAGGTCTTAACTCTTAACAAAATTTGGTACAATCTTTTTTATCTGAGCCTATTTCTATCTCTAAAAGTGCGTTCACACATAAGAGTGGCAACGTCGCAACTTAGTGTCATATTTTTGCGGTTTTCAATTTTTATTATATAATCGGAGCTGTATTTTAAAAAATGTTAGCAGAACACTTTTTAGAATTGCGTGAAAGCTGCCTATAAAGTAAGTAACCTTATCGCTTGCATAATGCGACGTTGCCACTCTTATGTGTGAACGCTCATAGCTTAGATCAGTGTAATATCTTTAGTTTTATATCTGTTTGTCTATACTTTGCAATTCAACAATAATAGGAAAGTCAGCCTTTATCTGTCAGCTGTAAAAAGCTATGAAAGTCATGGTACTAATTGGGATAGTGACCACCCACGACTGACTGTTCACCATAAAAGAATGTATATTAGTCTACCAAAATAATCCCATTGAAATCAGTGGAATCCAAAAGTGGTAGACACCGTCCCAAAAGGTATTATGCCTAACTGTTGGCATGGTCTTAATATAATGGTTTGCAATGAGTGCGGGCATCAGAGAAATCCTATGAGTGAGATATAAAGTTTAAAGTCTAGTAATATTTTTTTGCAAACCATATTTTTTAAACTACTTGATTGGCTTTCCTGTTAATAGTTGAATCTAATTCTTGTTATTTGTATAGTAAGTATATGAATGTAAGTAGAAAACTTAGTACGAAACTATTATCTGTGCTGTTAACGAGATCCAAAGAAATCTATTTTAAATATCATTGTATGAGATTATATGTTAAATGTAAGAAATAAAAGTATAGAAAATGAATAGGTTGTTCATTTAACGTCCTTTCTTAGAAATAAGGCAAGAATCTCATAGCGGCATCGATATTTAACATTTTTCTTGTGCCTCTGTGCGACGATGGCTGTTTGCTTAAACTGTTACATTGGGCGTGGGTTTGCTGTTATTGATTCGATTTCCATGAAGAAACTTCGTGTTATCTTAAAAAAACTTACGGTATAAATACTACGTATTATCTACCACTAGCTGTTGTCCGCAGCTCCGCCTGCGTAAATGTCGGCTATCGCATAGTAGATTTTTACTACTTAATCGTGTTCTGTTATGTTTATACGTTGACGATTTATCGTACAAACTTTCATCCCCTATTTGAAACCTTTGACATTTTCACCGCAAAAAGACTAACAGACAGACAGAGTTACTTTCGCATTTATAATATTAGTATGGATTAATTCTCTGAGCATTAAAAAGTATAACAGGTCGCCAACGGTTCATCAGGTAATTCATCTAATAAACAGTGGCTCATCTGCTATCATAGTCACTTGATAAAAGGCTCTGTTACCAAGTTCACCTAGCTCAATCTCTTACTCTGTCAAACAGAATAAAATATAGATTTAACTGAAGCAGAAACGCTTTACCACCACGAGGCTTTGATCTTTTATTCATCTTAGGTAGTCTGTAGTTTAAGACATAGGTACAGTAGTTAATCAACCTGAAGAGATCCAGTACGAAACTTAGGCCTTTTCCAACAGAGAGGACTTTGCCATAGCTTTCACGTTTGGCATGCAGATAGGTGACCACACTAACATGATATTTAGTACTCGGGTACCTACCTGATACTGGCCTTTAACTGGTGTTTCTTTAGTCGCATCTTACGACATCCACAGAAAGAGGTACAGTTTCATATAGACCGCAGGAGTAAATTTTTCATAAAACAATTCTTCTTTCTTTTATAATATTTTGTAATGTATAAATAGGGTTTAAAAACAAACAACAAATAAAAATCAACAATAGTTTATTCAACTATAACAATAAACAAGTAGTGCAACAAGACTTACAAATAGTTTGTTTTAAATCGTACCAGGTAGTTTGATGAAAGATAAGAAACAGAACTAAGAAAGTAATAAAAACAGAAAGAAGAAGCAGAAGATAAATCGTAAAAGAATAATTATAAAAATGAAAAGAGGCTTTCATGTGACGTCACTATTTTTGTATACTCAACAAACTCTTTTAATAGATACTCATGTTCTGTGCTTAAAAAAGAATTGACTCGCCATATTTAGAAGTTTCTCATATTATATTTAGAATGACGAGATTAAGCTAACCATAATTTTATTGACATCCAAACTAAAATTGTATGCAAAATTTTAACTTAATCAGTTGTGATCAATTCTAAGCTTTGACTCACACTAACAAGGCAAATTAAAGCTTGTAAAAATAGAATAGTAAAATAGAGTTGTAAAAGAGAAGCAGGAGAGAAAAGTAGAGATAAATAAAGTAGCTGACAATAGAAACAAAGAGACAGAAGTAAGAACAAAGTAAAAGAATAAAGTAGAAATGGCATTAAGAAGGAACAATAAAAAGAATAAAAGTTTCGCGATAGATTTAAGTGTAGAAAGCCCAAGTAATTAAAATGTATGAAAAAAGATGAAAAAAAGAAAAGCAGTTTAGAAAAAGATAGTGTAAATGGTGAGTACAGAATAGAATAGTATTTGTGTTTATTTAAAATTAAAGGAAGAAGATAAAGAGTTTTCTATATAAGTAGTAAATCTTTTTTTATTATAAACACCGTATAGTCAAGACAAAATATAAATACCCACTGATTAAATTGTCCAAAAAACTATTCAGACCTGTTTATATATCGACAAGTAGTAATCACATAATAAAAATTTCACCAATACATTTATATTGTCCTCCTAGAGTAGTAAGCAGTCTTTCATATACTATGTAAAACCAGATAATATACTGGGCCTTATTTCTAGTGCATGTTGCATATAAAAAATACTGTAAAAAGAAAGAAGAAAGGGATAAATGGAGTAATAAGAATAGTATTGTGTTGGTGTAAAATAAAATAAATGTACCTACATATATTATGTCTAGAAGTCAAATAATAAGTATGTGAAAAAGTTAAATGCAAAATAACAATAAATATAAATAAGTATGTACCTACTAATAGTACAACAATTTACAAGTCTAGTACTTGTAAAAAATAGTATGAAACAAGAAATGAGAGAGAAGTATAGTAGTAAAGATAGACAATAGAGATAGTACAATGCGATATCTCTGATATTGGAAAAATATTATTAAAAAGAAAGAAAGAGAAAAAGATTAAGTATTACAAAAATGAATTAAAAAGAAGATACATCACATAATATATATATATATATAACATATTCTACAAAGCTTACGAGGATATATCGTAAGCTTTGTAGAATATGATAAACATACAAGAGTGTAAAACAGAATTGATAGATAGATTTAGAAATTAAAAAAAAGACCGGCTGGAAGATAGTAAGTATCTCTTAATTTTGTAGTAATTTTGTTATCACTTAATTTTTTTTAATCATAGATTAAATATGGCAGTATATAGATGTAAATAAAGAAAGGAAAGAAGAGGAAGAGTGTTGCCTTTGCCCTACAGTAGAACAAATAGCTGCAAACGCTATTATAGTAACGATAAAATAATAAAAAGAAAAATAAAAACATAAAAAACACTGAAAAGATGCGAGCTCCACGGTTTTAAACATCTTTTTTTTTTTGTGTAATGTTGTGTGGTAATCATATTGATTGAACAGTAATGAGAAACATGATGTCATAAATGATGAAATGTATTATTTACTCTTTAAAATAAAAGATCAAGAAAGGCAAGTAGCATAGAAGAAAGAAGGAAAGTAAAAAATATAAAAGAAAAGAAATTCAACGGTTCAAAGTATAGAGTTCTAAAAGGAGAAGAGGAAAATGAGAGAAAATATTTTTTTGTGATAAGAGATAAAATATTCATGTAGCGTCATATGAATAAAGGCTAAAGAAATATGATAGTATAGTTGGAAGAATTTGATGATTATGAGTAAAACATAGTCAAGAATAGTGAAGATTTCTCTAATGAAATTTATTTATAGCAGGAAGAGATAAAAAATATCTAAGTAAATTTAAATAGCTTTTCAAAATAAAGAGTTAAGAACTTGAAGAAGAAAAAGAAATGTTTAAGCAAAAAAATGTTTGATAGAAAGTGGCTGTGTGATGACTTGATGAGATATGAAAGATTTATGATATGCAAATTTAATGAAGTAATAGATAAGATAATAACAATATAGCTTGGAATAAAGACAGTTAAGAAAATATTTAAGGAAGGAAGGAAGATATTTATGGTAATGAGAAAAGTAATGTAAGATTTAATAAAGTATGTATAAAGTTCAAAGATTTCATAGAAGTTATTTCAGTATAAATAGAAGAAAAAGTTACAAGTCGCTATAGAAAATAGCATTGCTAAAATGCAAAACTATGAAAGGAAAACAGAAAATGTAATAAAATGCATAGTAACGTTTGTGTATGTGCTGAAAGATGAAAGATTCATATAGAAAATAATTTTAATGAAAGAGAAAGTAAAATAGTTAAGGTTGAAGAGTAAGGTAATAATAAGGGTATCAGATATAATTAGAAATATATTAGGTACACTTTCTGAATTCATTTATAAAAGGCAGAAAGCTTAAAGAGATAGGAAAGAAATATTCATGTATAATTTAAGTAATGACGACGTAAGACGTTGACGACATAAATTAAAATAAGAGACAGAATCATGATATATTTGCTGCAGATAGAAAGAAAGAAAGAATGAAGAAAGACAGAAATGTTATAGATATACGTGGGACAATAATAATACTAAAATAAGAATACAAATGGCTCAGCTGCAAAAATTAAAGAAGATAAATAGAAATTAAATATAAGAATAGCATGTATTCTATGAAAGAATGACATACTGATATAGAGGAAAGAAAATTTTAAAAATATGATAATAAAAGATAGTAGTAGTTTTAGAATTTAAGAGTAAAGAGAGCAGAGTTTTGAAAGATAGGAAGTAGAGAGTGTTATAGTATTTAGGAGTATAGAGAAGATAACAGAGTATTTAAGAATAGAAATAGAATAGAAAGAAAAGAAATTGATAATAAGAAGTATCTTAATATTTGTTCAGAAGAATTAAAAAGAATAGATTTATATAAGGAATACGGTAAAAAAAGAATAAATAAGTAAGAACCAGCAAAGAATATAGAAAAAAATTCAAGTACTTAAAAGGACTGCAGGTAAACAATTCATTTTTGTTCTCAGAATAAAGGTAAAAGTTCTTTTTTTTTAGTTTGATCAGAAACAAAGCAACATTCTTCTAGAAAATAAAAGTTGTCAAGTAGAATTGAAAGAACATTAAAAGTAAAAACATAATAAGTACCTATACATACTTGTACAACAATAAGTATACATTAATGTAGATTATATATATATATATATATATATATATATTCATAATGTAAGGTAAAGAAGTAAAATAAGATAAGGAAAGTCGAAAGTGTAGGTAATATAAGAAGGTTAAAAATAAAACTTATTTGATGAATCAAGAATGGTAGTATGAGAATGTATGCATGTGATATTAAAATACTGAATATAGTGACACTTACATTATTAGGAGCATAATAGAAAAGCACGTAAAGGTTAAAAAAGAAAGAAGTGAGACTAGGTAATGATAATAATCTTTGACAAGTATGAAATATAGTAATGAGTATGTGAAAGAGGTCAAGATGATTGTGTGATATTGTTAGTAAATTATTATCATAATCGTAATTGAGACGGTATTCTCCAATCCTGGAGATGTTTTAGTTATATAAAAATATCTAAAATAAACAATGATAATATGCAATACGAGTATACTGTATATAAAAAAAAATATAGTAAAGTAAAATAAAAGAGATAGAAAAGTAAAGCTGGGGTAAAAGTAATAAAATTTATAGAAAATAGGGCAGAATTTAAAATAATAGTAGATGAAGAATATAGAAAATAAAGAGTAGTAAGAAAATAGTAAAAGATTGAATAATAAGTAATAATAAAAGATTGAATACAGAACTTAATAAAATCCTTGTATGTATATAAATAATGAGAAAAGATATCTATATTTATAAGAATATAAAATCAAATTGAATATAAGAGTAGGTAAGTAACTTAAAATGTCGTCTAAGTGAAGACATAATAATATAATGTTTCATAGAGCAATGAGTACATAAAGTATAAAGATCGTAAAGCGAGAGAGGAAGAGATCAAAACAGAAAAGCAGAAAGATAATTAGAAATGAAACTAAAATTAAAATATTGGATAAAATAGATGTATAAGAAAAGAATAGAAATTAAAAGGAATATTTAAGAATACGTAGCAGTTATATTCCTTTCTTCAATATAAATTATAATTTTATCATTATGTGTAAAAATTATAATTAGAGAATATCTTTATGAACTGTAGAAATAGTTCTAAAGAAGAGATGTGATGAGATGAAAAGAAAACGATAGAAAGTCATGAAATCGTTTGACATAGGTACGTAGGAAAGATATTGTAGCTAAAATATAGAATGAAGGTAAAGATATAAGTAGGTGAATAAAAAAATATAGCTGGTGTAGAAATAAGATAAGAGGTGATTTAGACGCGAATGATCCATTTGTAATTAATGATGGATACGGTATATTATAATAAAATATAGGTACACGTAAATGTTATTTTTAAAACTTGCTGTGTAATAGGTAGATAAAGTGAGAATTAAATAAAAAAAAAACGAGGAGAATCAAAGATAGAATAAAGAAGATGGGTCAAGGCGAGTGAGATAAATAGTGTAATGTGAAATTTTATAAAATGTGATTTGACAAGTGCCTATATATTCATACTTAAGTGAGTATACTGAGTATGTAAAACATACAAATAAATAGATACAAAAAAGATAGACAAATAAATAAAAAGACGTTCCTAGAAAATAATATGTAAATAATATAATGATCTTAATGATTTGTTTTGACGAATTTGTTGAATACGAACACATATAAACTGAAAAAACACATAAAGGTGTTTATGTGAACTATTTTGACGATGATGATGATTTGATAAACATTTTAAATAAATCCTATACTTTGTTTCATAGAAGTACTAGAAGTACCTAAGCATTAAACGTGAGTAAATAATAAAGCGTGAATAAAAGTAAAGTATGTGATGATAAAATTAAAGAATGAAATGAAACGATAAAGAACAGAACAGATTATATTTGTAACATAAAAAAAAGCAGCACAGATATAGCATAGAAATAAGAATGACACAGAAGTAGAAACAATGAAAATTATAATAAAATATTAGCAGAGAATTTATACGTTTGTAAACATATTAAAATAAAGCGTGAAAGAAGCACTACAGCGAGAATGCAAGAAGGTGCAAGTAAAGATAGAAATGCAAGAAAGCTAGATGAACTACCTTAGTACGTATCACAGTGTACTTTGTAAACTAACTTAAAAATAATAAAAAAGGAACTAATCTCGTATACAGTGCATTTAAAATCATCGCGGAATCAACCGTTTTTAACAAATGTGCGGTTATTCAGCTATAAACCTATAATTAAAATGTGTCATATGTCAATTGTCTTGCTTATGCTTGCATGTATCATGAAAATGCGAGACAAGTATATAAATTCACCAGGTGTCCACTTATTCTATGCCTCATATCATTAAACAGAAATAATATCAATCAATCAGTCTCGTTGCAGTCTATTAATGCATAGCCTTCTATAATTTACGCTTCAATTCCTTTACGTCATCCAGTCTAGTCCTTTTTATTAATTTAAACAGCATTAGCAAGACAACTGACATATTTACACATAAAATATCACGTGAAAATAATACTGTCTTTGGTCTTATACGTACAACAAGTGGCAAGAGTGCAATATTTATGTACCCACAAGAAATTCAAAAGAAATAAACTCCGTAATTATGGAGATATAGTTCAAACTAAATAAAATGAGACTACTTAAAAAGTCAACGAAAGTCTTCAAAAATCTATTAATTTTGAGACTATTTGCGGCCATAAAATCAGTTACGTTTTTAATTTAAGTGGGTAAACTCAATATTGCCTTCTCATACCTATTTTCCATAGCTGGAATCATCATGGTTATTGATCGGATAGTCTGCGTACCAGCCAAAAGCGCCGTTGTCGCCTGTATGGGCGCCAAAGTCCACATATTCACCGAAGTCAGGAAGTCTCTCAGCGTATTGAGACGTGCTACTTAAAGTAGCCGCGCCTGCCACATCTTGGATCGGGTTGTGGGCTCGAAGGAGGCGAGCTGGGGCTTCAGGTTCAGGTGGGGCAAGTGCAACAGCTGTAAATGATAAATAAAGAAGATTGGTTAAATTAGGTTGGTTTTTCGGATGTATAGACATAAGTTTGGATGATGGAGAATGAAGAGTATGCGGTTTATTCAGTCTGTGTGTCTTACAAGACGATACATGGATAATTTTGTTTGGAAGAATATGTTAATTCTTTGCAATTGTGCCCAGCAATAGATTCGTCTACTATTTTAATATAGATAAACATGGGTATAAATAAGATATGTGTTTACACTTTTGAGTAAACGGGGTGATGAGAGAGTAGGTACATTGCAGTTTTATCCAATAAAAGTTGAAACCGGGAGTCAACATAATTAACGTAAGTAATACACAATCGCACGGCGGCTTTTAGTACATTTCAAAAGGAAACGCATGCGTAACACCATTTACGAAACAGATAGTAATCGTTTTTTGGATGCATAAGTCTCAATCAACGAATTAAGTGTGCGTGACCGAGTCGACTTAATTGAGCAATGTTGCCTACGAGGATATCTACCAATATTTGCAACATGAGAAGCTCAGCCCATTTGAATAAAACCTCTTTTCGGAATAGATACCTACGATTGTAATTGAACCCAGAAAGTTATTTAGTATAAAATATGTCTTGGATATTACTGACGAACGAAAGCATAAAAAGGCGGAGCTATAACGAAAATACAGCTAAAGTAGGTATACAATAACAAAAGATACAATATGTGACGACGAGGTCTGACCTATTGAGAACTATCGCCAGCCCAAAGGCAGTCAACGGGAAACCATTGCTAAGTATAAATAGTAACACCCATTTTCTAAAAGGCTGATCAACTAAAATTATTATTATTAGTTTAATTTGATCAAATTAGTTACTAAATATGTTAAATTAAACTAATTATATATTATGCTTATAGCATGCTTTTAGGTACTTCACACGAGATTTAGCAGGTGATTACTTATTTAATATTTCGTTGTTCAGCCTTTCATAAACTGGGTGTAGGTACGTCTCCCTAAAAAGATGCATATTGGTGATGATCACAGAAAGAAGTAGGCTAATTAAAAAAATTAAAATTTCTTAACTCCCTTAAATCTTACTCAACATCAGACTCTTGATCCCAAAAACCATAACCAAATTATAAAACGCGAAATCAAAGTCGTTCACAAGTTTACTGCAACATTCTAACTCTAAAATCATTTGAATTATAAATTAGGTACCTACCTACATTCCATTGAATTACTGTCATCTTATAAGATTAGACGTCATGATTTATTACCTTACATCACTCATAAATCTACTATAAACATTTTACATCGACAGCAAATTGAAAATTCCTGGGGTTGCCTCATAGTTTTCCCACAAGATAATATAGGTACTTACGCACAAAATTTGTTGTTTCTCAACATAATTACCTACATAAGTATGTCTACATAATATCTTGTAAACTACTTGTATGCATACTGTAGGTAGTTACAGATAATGTATTAAGAAATTCATATCATCTAGTTTTTATTCTGAAGATATTTGGTAATTCAAAATAGCTAATTGCTCTAATAACGCATTTTAGATAAAAGTAAACTATTTAAGTATACCTATCGACTAAGCATTCCACGAACTTAAAACTATGAAAGTAGGTAACTAACAGTTGCAGTTAAAGATGATCCGACAAGCCACTAAAGTACTATATAAGTACTTTAATTGTATGCGTCTATGTTTATACAGTCTCTGTTCAAATTTGATTGTTTTGTCTCAGCAGTGAGAATACTTACGACTGTTAAGATTGTTCCCACAGTGATAATACTTTGTGTGATTCGAAAATATTTGTTTTGTATTTCAATGTGAATTGTAATATGTATATAAACAAGTTTTTTTTGTTTTTTTAATCAGGCCTTATTCCCTAGTAATAAGAGATGTTTGAAAAAAGCTAAAATTATAATTAATAAAAGTTTATTTTAAGAAATCCAAAAGATTACATTGTCAATACTACTTTAAATTATACATTACACGATAAAATTTAACGCATAATTGCCTGAGAATTTAAAAGCCAGTAGCGCATAATACGTAATAAATAACACACATTTCAACAACGAAGGAAAGTGCAAGTCTTTGTTCTTAGTGAAGCATTGAATGTAAAACAAGTTGCAAACAAACGATGCATAGAAAGCATGTCCTTTGTTTGGTAGTGAAAGTGATGGGGTCAGTGTTATCTTGATTGACGCGACAGCATTACAGCGATTTGATATTTCACAATCGATGACGAAAGGTAGTGTAAATTTCGAAGTAACATGTTTTTTTTTGTCAATTGTGAGAATTGATTTGTGATTTTGTAGTGACTAACAGTCGCTTTCTTACAAACTTTAATTTAAGATTCTTAAAATATCCCGATGTTCGGAGCTGAAGCGCTGTCAACAATAGACAATGTAAAAGCGAATCGGCGCTGAACGACCCATTACAAAAATCGAGTTTTGAAATAAGGATCGTACTAAGAGCCACTGTAAGTGTGTAATAATGTCTTGAAAATTTATGTTTCGACTTTATTCACCTAAGCCGGTTCTATATTTTAGAACACCACAATAACAGTTGTTAGCGGGGTAAGGCGTTTATTCCGTGGTTATGTGTGTTTGTGTAGAAACACTCAAACGTGAAATACTTAGGTATCAGCTTGCTCATGCTTAAAAAGTCAGAACAGATTACTTAAAACGGGAATAGTGAAGCCTATATCCAGCAACGGATGACTTTCGACTGATGATAATACATACAAATGGGGGTTTTTGAGAAGCGCAAATTCTTCATGTAGGTATAGGGCGATCACGAAGTACCAAAATCCAAAAATACTGTCAAGATTACTTACGTTGCTGTTGATATTGCTGCAGCTGTATAGGATGATAATCCTGCTCATACAGTGCTGTTGGTAGCTGGGGAGGTGGCGTGAGCGTTTGTCTCGGCACTCGACGCAAGCGTAACGCAGACAGGTCCACGAAGGCGATCTGATCGGCCGGCACCGCGATGTAGGAAGGCATCGCTGTGGTCACGGCGGCTACTGCTGCCAGGATTATCGCGTGCTGTAAGAAAATTAGATCAGTTAAATGTTAAGATGCCCTAGACAAATGACATAGGTTTCTACTATATTCATAGAATAGATTAAGAGCAAATGCATGAGATTGACATATGCTAACGACAACGTTGGCGTTAGCATATGTCGTCAATCCTATATATTTGTAATCTATTCTATAAATAGAATAATAATCTATGCCACTTGTCTAGGGTTTCAGAACTTCTTATATTATTATGTAAAGGTACAATGAGCTAAACGGTCTAAAAGCTGACAAAGGATCTCATCTATTAAAGCTGTAGATAGATTTAGCTTGCATCTGCATTGGTAGGCTTACAATTATCTAAGCATCTCATAGTAGGTACCTATGTTTATTGGCGTAGCCTATATATACGAAACGAATAAGTAACCGTCCCAAAGTTTATCTATTACTTTAGGTACTAGCTTTTTATTTTGTAATTATTTTGTGACACAAATTCGTTTCATATTCGTTTGAAGATTTGATAAAAATCACTGAATATTTACGGTTATATTATTTCATAAAATATTTCATAATACCTAGTCTATTTACGGACGGTCTAAATCTTAAAAACCATGTGTACCAAATAAAAATAACTCTTTTAAAATTGTAAAAGATACGTGTGGTGTGACAACTCAAAAATAAAATATAGGTCTACCTGTCGTCACTGATTAGCTCTGTGATGTTGATATTTTTGTTCTCGCTAATGAGTTATTTAAACTTTTTTATGTTTCATCTACTGAATTACCCGCCACAAATGAAACAATATATTTACGTAACCTAAAATGCAAAGTAATGACTTAATGAGTTTAGATTAGCTAGATACCTACATGCATTTTTGCCTGAACAGAGTATACCTACGTACCTTCAGGTGGCGTATTTTAATTCAGCCGCCCTAAAGTCTTTGAAAGTTTGCTAATATCGCAAAAATCGACTCAAAAAAGTTTACTGTGTAACATCGCGCTATTCTCAAAAAAAAGTTGTTTTAAAATTAACTACTGAATTCTCTGAAGTTCTAATCCGCATAATTTCTATCTGCGTTATCTAGAAATGGCTTATTTACTAGAAGCAGACCTCGCGGCTTATTAATATAATAATAATAATAATATTTCAATAATAATAATATTTCAACAACTACACACAACGCCATCTAGACCCAAAGTAAGCATATTATATGCTTGTGTTATGGGTTCTAGAATGCAGATATACATACTTAAATACTTTTTTTTTTGTAAATACATACAATTACACATAGAAACACCCAGACCAATGCAAATAGACATGTTCATGCACACAAATATTTGCACTGAGCAAATATGATAATGAAACCAGTGTATTTATTTACTTCCTAAGCTAAAATACTGGCTTGTGCAAATAAACCATGACTCATATGTCATATTGTAGGTGAGAGCCATTAAATTACAGTTTCTTTTACGACAACGCTATTTCACAACCGTTTACATCATAGTTGTCATAGAAACGAGAGTGACAGTGTTGTTTGTCAAGTGAGTTCTACTCATAGAAATCGTATTAGCAACTGTATAGAGATAGTATTATTATTATTTTTACGATCGACTGGTGGCTTTTTTAGTCTCGTTGCTTTATTTTGTATACTGCTAAATTTCCGCATGATATCTATAGGTTCCGGTCTATGTCCATCTTTTCTTTAATTACACTTATTTTTCAGCATAATCCTTAATGGTTGGTTAGTGGCAGAAGTCTCAAGTATTATTCTGCCAATATACTTTTAAAATATGAAAGTTTTCTTTAATAAATAAATACATTGTTTTATTCATTCAAACAAGGTATAAAACCTCCGAGGCGCTGAATCAGTAACAAAAGCTTTGTGTCAAATGACTTGGAGATGTTATTCACATATAACGTCAAGCAAAATAAGGTATGTAAATACCTAATGCATGATCGCGTTAATTCCCGTATGATTATAAATTTATATTTTAAAAACCTGTCGATATCAGCACTCTATCATTCCTAAGTAAGCTTCAATGTAAGGAATTCAGTAGCGCAAACACCTTTCAACATACAAACCAATCAAGATACATTACTAATATGTAACATAAGTCTTGCTTCACAAATGACATGGTTTATGGTACGGCTTTAAACCACGTTTACCACTTACGCAACAGTTGTAATTGGACTTCCATTTTGCGCAAACACGCAGTGGACCGTACATTGTTTTACACAGAAGCTTTTAGTGGCGAAACTTTAATAATTACAATTTGTGAGAAAAAGATTACATTGATTGCTTTTTGTACCGCAATTTTTAAAGCTGGGAATTTAGTTGATTTTAAAGATTGTACGATTGACTTGCATTGTCTTGCAGTGTCTTACATTGTATTTCTTTTATTTTTCTCATATGATTAATAAGAATAGAACTAATCATGAATTTAATGTGTTAATGACAGATAAATAGAGTACTAGTACTAAGTATTTTGAAATTACTGTTTCACTAACGGTCCGCTCAAATCAAAATTAGTATTTTATTTTTGGCAGTGGGTTGTTATATTTTTTTTTTTTTCCTTTTATGCCTGTCTATTGTAAAACATCCCAAGTACAAAAAAGTTGACACTCTAAAACAGTCAACAAACAGTCTAAACTGCCTGAATCCGAAAATTTACGTTCTACTGCTGCTCAGACAATATTGGCTCGGTAAGAATAGTTCGACATGACAATAGACCCAATACACTTAGCTGGTTAAACAAAGACATGACGTGATACACCATTGAACCCACGTCGACGTAATCTACGATTAATGAATAACAAGTCACGAAATGTTTACTTTAGTAATGTCCCAACCTTACTTCATTCAGTGTTGCAACTTGAAAATCGAACTATTTAGATTGTGAGCGGCTACAACAATTAATTTATAAAGCAACACAGTAGGCGGGTGTTTAACGCCCACGCGAAACTTTCAGTTTAAACCTTGAAGCACTAAAGTCAACTACTTACGTCGACCTCCGTGACAGTACAAAACGGTTATAATTTGACATTAAATGCCAACGAAAATGTCAATCTTAAAATTGAATACTACCTTTCTTGGTCAAAACAGTTTTCTCGATACGAATATTTATTCGCTGACATAAGTAAAGACGTTACGACACGAAAATATGCACGCAAAAATGCGTTTAAGGCTTTTATTTTTAAAGGCATATTTCCAATAAATTTATCTTTCGGATATTGTTTACAATCTGTTTATGGAAAAAGGCGTACCTACCCGAAAAGGTCATGCAAAATTGCACCGAAGGTTTATAATTAAAAGTCGTATTTATGTTTAACACTGGCATGATACACTGGCCTTTGTTAGTGGAGTATTAATTAAGTAATGTAGGTAATTGTTAGCTACTGAGTCAGGTCTCAAGAGGTCATAAAGTGAAAGTGTTATTGCAATTACTTATGTTTAAATTATAACTTTCGCTGAACTTTGAATCTTAATTATCGTTCAGTTGTGAATGATACGCGTGCGTTTATAAATAATTTGTAAGGCTAAAATTAATTTTTATGGTTTAGATACTTGTTTAAAAATTTTCCCGCGGTTTATAACGTCATTCGATTTTTGCAGTATCTACCTACTTACAGCATGATTCTAATTTCATATAGTAGGTATATAATTCATATTTTAATAGGAAATTCAATCTATTCAAGTCAATGCATTAACTACACTTAATACCTTTATGTTTTGTTTTAGATACTTATGAAAATAGTAATTAGGTATAATACTTTGAATTTTAGACAAAACAATGAAACAATATTAAGTTCATGTGTTCTGTGAATACATGCTTCAAAATCTTCACATACTTGAGTTTTTGTTACAGTGCTTGGCATTACTTGATCTGAATGTTTTAGTGGATAATATTCAGTTAAATATATTTATACTTATATACCTATATGCTATGCGTAGAACATAAAACTGCCATTCAATTGTGCATTTTTAGCATGCTATTTAGTTAAATGCCAGCAGTGAGCTTTAAATTACATTAGTAGGTAGATAGACTTATCTGTCGCTAAAATTTATATAAAAGTGACAAAGAAAGCATAAGACTAATGGTGTTTCAATATTTGGCGATAATATAATAATATAAATTTAAATTTGAAGTAAAATAGCTTCAAATACACTATTAGTTTATTTTTAACATGTTTCACAACTTTCTGTCTCATAGTCTGAAAAAAAAATTTTTTTTTCAATAATTAAATAGTTGATTACATCTGGATAGCAGAATATTGATTTTAAATTGTAGGTATATTATTTTATAATATGTAATAGATACCTAAAATGAAAAGAATAATTAGATATAAGTAGGTACCTCGAAGTTTATTAAAACTCAAGTAATTTTTGCTGAGCTACACTTTTATTTATTTTTTTGATATTTTGTAGTTTTAGCTGTTTGTATGTATTTTATATTTAGATCAAGTATCAAGCTTAATAACACGATTTTTGTTGAAATTTTGATTGCGTCATCGATCGTTCAAGCGATAATAGTCACTTTAAATGAACCTTTATTAACCCAATGGCTGTTACGTCCGACAATTCGATTAGAAAGTAGAGTAAATACGATTTCATGGCTTTACGAACCAGTTGTGATCAATTACACAATCATTTTGTATCGAATACAATCGATTAAGAGAAAATCGACGTTTTCCTTTCGTTTATTTTAATTCCTTGACTTTAATTATATTTTTATTATTTTACGTAATGAAAACCGTATTACGTAGTTAAATTTATAATGGTAGTTGAACAACACTATTATTTTTAATGTGTGGCAAGTAACTACATATTAAAAGTGAAATGTTTTTATAAAAGTAAAATAGGTAATTTAAAACATTGTGTTAAAACTAATTTATAATATTAAGTAATTCGGTATACATTTTTAAATGATTAAATAAGACAAACGTAACATTTACTTATTTTCTAGTATGGTCTAATAATTTATTTTTATTTCAAAGATTACGTTAATGCACATCAACTCGCACACTTGGTGTAAAAGTGATACAAAATGAAAAATAGGAATCTATTAATATTAAGCTTTGTGGTAATGAGCATAACATAGACATTTCTGAAGAGATGTAGGTAGGTTAAGTATTTTATCTTAAGGCCCTTTAGCACTAAATTTGTGAACTATTATAATAGAATAATTTATTTACTACTTATAAAATGTTTTACATCTGTGTGATCGAGATATGGGACTATACCCAAATGCCAAATGCAGCTGATAGAATCGAGTGTTCCAGTAATTTTTATAGGTAAGGCGCCACTGTCGCCTCTGCCTAACCATATAGCAAATACAGACTTATTTTGATGTTTTCTGAATTAGGTAATTCACAAGAATTTGCTAAAATACTCGTAGTTATAAAATAATTATGTAACTGACTGAGTAGGTAAAGACACAAGAAATATACTGTAATGATTAATGATAGTTTAGCATGTGTGTAATTGATAATAAAAATAATTTGGATAACATTTCCTTTTTTTATGTTATTTAACTATTTTACTATTAAAGTTTTTTTGTTTTTATACGCCATAATATAAATTATTATTTATTTATAACATACCTACCTAATATAAACTTTTTAATAACGTTCCGGCCGAGTGCACATGCCCGTTCGCCTTCAATGCTTCCGCGGGTGAAAGGTTTCAATGCCATTTAATTTGCGATACAATGTGTAACTACTAAATATTGTTCCTGGACAACAAACATGTTTCTTTGTATCAAGGTTATATGTAATGATAGTTTTTATTTCTGCTACAACAATTTATACAGGTACGAAGTTATTGTTACTTGCGACCCGCCGCCCCTGATTTTGCACGTGCGTATTTTACGATTTAACGAAATGAAAATTATATTAAATCATTTGAAATTCTCGTCGGTTTATACTTTTGGAAGAAAGGCTCTAAACGATGGTGCAAAATCCGTAGCTTAGTTTAGCGGAGAGACAGACAGGAAAAAAGCAACAACTCTATTAGGCATTTAAATATTTATGGATAGAGACTATGAAATTTATTGGTCATTAAGCTTATATCCAAATAAAATGAATAGTATACAATGCAAAAAAACAACAATGCTAGGTTCACCAAAAAAACCTGGATTTTTTCATCAATAAGCATTTCGTTAATTATCAATAGTTTGCGTTACTTCGCAGATCGAGGTCACGGTCTTCTGACATCAAATAACGTAACTAAATACTGTAAATCAATTGAAAACCCTAGATATGTCATTTAAGGTACGGTATCAATATTTTTGGTTAGACTACCGTAAATAAAATGTTTACTTGATACCTATTCATTCAACTAAAAATAATAGATTGCACAATTTAACACAATGTGTTGAATAGTGCAATTAATTTTATAGCTATCGTAAAATTTACTTTATATTTCAAGGCTTGTTTGATTACTTTTTATAGACTATTGTTACTAACAGAAACTAGTAGAAGGTGAAACATGAATGCAATGATTTAATTTAGTCCATTATTATGTTTTTGTTGAAAAGACTCTCCTTGATAGACTGCTTTGATCATTAGGTTTATTTGTTATAAGTCCAGATTTGATCACGAAACTCTTAACTAAAATACGATCAGGTACTTGGGCTATAAATAGATCAAATATTATAGTTACTTAGAATATTTATTTGTCGTTATGCCCGAATCATACACATAGCTGTTGAAACGATTCAGATAGGACCTATTTTCTAAGAGCCGTCGTAATCGTAGTTATGGTTAATTGATGTTCCTTACTAAGACGGATGGATTGTTGGGAACATAGTATAGTTGGTAGAAAGTGTAGTTACAGTGAAGGCTAAATATTTTTACGCATTTCTGTGCAAGGCAACATACACAAATATTTGTGAAAAAATACCGTCAGACAAATATTTTTATCTATACAAGGAATCGAATCCACTCAACATTAAGCCTTATGCACATGGATAGCGTGATCATTGCAAGGACGTGTGCCCTTTCACAAAAATTTAACTGTGTAGAAACTTCAAACAATATACTTATTAATCACAGACCATTATTACCTCTTGCAAAATTAATTAAAGCAATTACTTAATTAGTATTGCCTTGAGTTTTAAAACTACAACGCTCTAATTATTTTGAGACTTTATTGCCATAATACTCAAACGGCAATTAAGTTACACTTAAAATTATATCTGCCTCTTAAATTTATAGAGACAGGGAAATTATTCAGTCACGTTTTACCTATATATGTATAGATAAACTAATTAAATTAACTTTAATATAATTGTAAGCTTAATAATTATTTATGTAAGTATTTACTTTATTTTTATATCTAACTAGCTGCCCCCTGCGGCTTCGCGCGCGTGAAAATTGCTATGTGTTTAATTAATTAATGTAACTCGGGAAACAAAGCGATTTTCGGGATAAAAAGTAGCGTATGTCCCGAAACCAAATCTATCTACATACCAATTTTCATCGAAATCGGTTTAGCAGTATAAGAACATTAACAATGATGACAATAACAAACACAACAAAAAAAGAATTAGCGAAATTGATCTAGCCGTTCACGCGTGATGCCATGACCAAGGGAAATAGGGATTCATTTTTATATATATAGATAACATCACATAATAAAATGATCTAACAGTTATTTTAAAGTCATAAATCTTTTTTTGATAATATTGGTAAATTTATTATTTAACAAAATCGGTCGCTAAAATTCATAATATAGTAGCATGAAAAATAAGAACCAAGGAAATTGAGTCGTGTTTCAGTATTTAAACAAAAAGTTGTTTTCTTTGTTTTTATTTATTTTATTTCTTTTTATTTGCAACAGACCTCGGTTTTATTATATTTAAAATTATAAAGAAATAATAGGGCTATTAGGATAAAATAGGATTAGAAGGTTGAAAACAAAGGAAATGATGTTTTTATTATAAGATACATCTGTCACGATGACATTAAAAAACCGAAAACAGGACAATTTAACAATTTTTAACGCATTTTCATTTTTTACTACATTTATAAAACCTAAAAATAACTTGTCACCATTTACAAAATCTTAAAAAAATTACTTAGACGAAACCAAAAAACATTGATGTACCTAACTTGGGAAATAAATAAAAAAACCTGAAGGGTATATTATAATTCCATTAAACAGTTGCAGAAGTGATTTTTCATTGCAACAAATAAATAAATAATGTACCTACACATTACAACTAAAATCGAAAATATATACTTTCACTACACTATAAATAAATACACTAAATTATCACTAAATATAAATACACTAATATTACGTGATAACACAAAACGAAAGTGAGAACTGACCATTTTGTAGTTTGTTGGGCGACGACGCGGCAATGGCGGTTCGCGCAAAACTGAGCCCATAACACTCGGTGCTACAATTTTTATACCAACTACACCGAAACGTTTCACTTTCTACTCAAGTCCGGTCGAACATGATCCACATTTTTACGGCAGCCATAACTTACACCTTTAATGGTAAACAAAGAGTTATCTGTTACCCTCGGGTATAGAATCAAATCAAAAAATAAACGTTACTATAGTTACAGCTCTACAGATAAAGTTAATGCAGTTTATTTATTTATTCATTAGAGTCTCCAACATTAAATAGATTGTTAATATTTTATCACAGAATACCACATTATGCAAGTTAACAGAGCGCTTAAAATGAACTTTATATACATAATTATATAAAGTTATAATTATAATAGAGCAGGTTAAAGTAAACAAACAGCAACACATAAAAGAGCGTTAAATCGCGTATAGTAGTAAATAGTGTCGCATTTAATCGACAATTATCGCTTTAGCGGTCGATGACGCAATCGAAATTGCAACAAAAAGCGTGCTAACTAGAACATATAGAGCTAAATTAACTACATACAGCCAATTTATCTACAGTTAAATTAAGTTTTACAGTGCCTGTGGTAGAACTGCTGCTACTACGATCGCTAATCCACTTCATTGTTTAATGTAAACGTCTCGCATGGGGACGGCGTTGTTTGGTGCTTTTGGTCTCAGTCAATACTAATCACCGTACAAACGTCTCGGTACTGAAGGAACTCAAGCTGGAGAATACTCAATGTATCTTCTGTTTGCTTATAACGCTTATTGAGATATTTCTGACATTTCGCGCGCAGAGACGGTGATAATTTAGAGAGACTGATGGTGACCGGGAAAATAGAGGGTAAGACCTCGAGGCCGTAGTCACATGCGATGGTCAGACCAAATAACTGACCAACTAAAAATTACTGTCAGCGCTGCACTCCACCAAGTGACGGAATGGCGCCGATGGCGACAGCTGGTCGAAAAAGTTCACAATAAGAGTAACGATCTTCAGCAGTGAGGGAACGATCAAGAAGAAATATTGATCGAAAAGGCTGTTTATTTTTGACTTAAATTTTTTTTAAATGTTTACGCTGTCACCAACTAAACAATGCTCCTAGTGTCCACTCTGTTATCAAAATTACTTCAAAGTAAATAATACGACGTACGACCTACTAGGAGCGCTGTCTTTGTCCATGTGATTAAAAATACGCTCATTGAAGTATACAGTATACACTCGTGAAAGACGCGTTGGCTTTCCTTTATGGCACGTATTCTTCTCGAATTTGGACGTATCAATTACGCCATTTTTCCATATGAACATTAGCTGTTATGCCTTGAGGCAACGTTATGGGTCCTTGGAGTTCCCGCTTGCCAGATGACGACGTTCATACCTGTTGTTACACTTTTAAAGAAACCATCTTTGAAATTATAAAATAATGTTCTTTTAGCATTGAAAGTTATATTTAAAAATTTCTGAAATGGTTAAAGTGTCGTAAGGCTATTGTGCGGTCTTATATGTGTATTATAAACAAAAGTTTAAGACTTTAATAGTTAATATTTCTTTTTAGCTTCTACATATTCATAACATACATTGAAATCTATGTAATGCCAAAATAAATTATTATTTTAAGGCCAAGGCTTACACAGGGCAAGAACAATCTCGATACTGTAGGAGCTTTTGTGTTTTAAATAACTCTCCGTTGTACCTACTTAAAATTGTTTATTTAAAAAAAAATAGGTAAATACTATATTTTCAAGAAGCTGATTACAATTTTGGTGTACTGTGGTCACCTAAAACAGGAACTGCACAATGCTCAATGCAGTTAAATCTATCAAAATAAATACAAGTTCTCAGAGATACCTATTATTGACATTTTTTTTTTTCTCTTTATTTAAGGACTTTTGTTAAAAAACATGTCAGTCCTATAGTATCAAAAACATAACTATCTTCAAAACATAACTATAATTCTAATAAAAATAAATATAGAAGATTTTATAAAATAGTATATGAAACGTAGTTCACGCTTCACACGACCATTTCATAAACTCTTCTTGCTGCGTCAGAACTAGGTTCAGCTAATATACTATTAACTGATCTCAAGTTAGCCTTAACAATATTAAAATCCCAAAAACAGTTTATCTCTGGCTCTGCGATTCGGGTCACACTCTAACAAGAGATGATGGACATCGTCGATTGTACCACAAGTTAAACAATTGGGCGAGTCAAACTTCTTCATCATATGTCCAAACTTTCTTGATAGAATATGACCGGAACGCAACCTCAACGCTGTGACAACAATACTCCTATTTAGTTTAGACTCAGTAAACCAAGGACATCGAGGAGGTTGATTTTGTAAAACCAAATGCCTTTCTCTTTTGATTTTTTATCGAAATATTCTTTCCAAATGTTATAACAATAATTTTTGTATACGTTTAAAATTTCCGAATAATGTGGTAAAATTTGAATTAAAACACCCTGTCTAGACCGTAACTTTGCTAATTTGTCAGCTTCCTCGTTGCCCCTTAAGCCAACATGCGAAGGAACCCATTGTAATTTCAGAGAAATGTTTTTCTAAAATAAATTATTAATTTTTTCTAACACTTCACAAGCTATGGGTAAACCTCTTTGTAGTGTTGAACATTTAACTAAGTGAAGTAAGGCACTTTTACAGTCAGTAAAAATGACAACTTTTGGTGATAAAATTTGTTCAATATATGATAATGCCTCTGAAATTGCAATGAGTTCCAACGACATAACACATACAGAGTTATTAATTTTAAAACATCTTTTAACTTTTCTATAGGGATCATAGAAAGCAGCACCTAAACTGTCCTTATCTTTGGAACCGTCTGTATACAACTTATGCCAATCGTTATATTTGTTATCTAATTCTCTAACTATATCATACTTTAAAATATTTACATTATATGTTCGTTTAGCATGAACAACCGAGCTTAAAGAACATATACACATATTACTAACATCTATATAACTAATCCAAACATCTAATTTAAATATTTCTAAAGGATAGGACGAGCTAATGATGCATTCATCTTGGATTTTTTTATAACATGAGACTAACAAAGGTTTCTTAATTTTTTCCCAATATTTATTAAATGTTAAACTATGAAGCCTACCTAATAAAGTAATAGTTTCGTTATTTGCCCAGGATTTGCTTTTTAAACAATATCTAAAAGCCAGATACTTCCTTCTGACTTCTAGTGGAGGAATACAAAGTTCACATTCCATGACATGGATTGGAGTACTTTTAATAAAGCCGCCTATGATTCTCAGAGCTTGATTTTGCACTTTTTCTAACTTATATAAATTACTGACATTTAAAAGCCGGAATTGTAAATGTAATTATTGCTAACATTTTTTGTGACCAACCTAACCTAATTTTTAGGGTGCCATACCCAAATGTTAAAACCGGACCCTATTACTAAGACTCCTCTGTCTGTCTGTTCGTCTGTCACCAGGCTGTATCTCATAAACTGTGATAGTTCGACAGTTGAAATTTTCACAGACGATGTATTTCTGTTGGCGCTATAATAACAAATACTTAACAGACATACAAACAGAATAAAATATATTTTTAAGGGTGCTCCCTTACAACGGATGTTTTTGCAGATATTGGTACAGAACCATTCATGCGCGAGTCAGGGCAAGATTCACAGACCGCACTTTGACTTTACTTTGATGCAAAGATCTACTTTGTACCAAAAATATGTTTCTTAGGCCCAGATTCACAATCGTGACTTTACTTTACAGCAAAGGCACCTTCGCAAAGTAAGTTTTGTATTGCCGAAGATTACTTTCAACTTCATATTCAAACATATTAAAGTAATAGTTTCGTTATTTGCCCAGGATTTGCTTTTTAAACAATATCTAAAAGCCAGATACTTCCTTCTGACTTCTAGTGGAGGAATACAAAGTTCACATTCCATGACATGGATTGGAGTACTTTTAATAAAGCCGCCTATGATTCTCAGAGCTTGATTTTGCACTTTTTCTAACTTATATAAATTACTGACATTTAAAAGCCGGAATTGTAAATGTAATTATTGCTAACATTTTTTGTGACCAACCTAACCTAATTTTTAGGGTGCCATACCCAAATGTTAAAACCGGACCCTATTACTAAGACTCCTCTGTCTGTCTGTTCGTCTGTCACCAGGCTGTATCTCATAAACTGTGATAGTTCGACAGTTGAAATTTTCACAGACGATGTATTTCTGTTGGCGCTATAATAACAAATACTTAACAGACATACAAACAGAATAAAATATATTTTTAAGGTTGCTCCCTTACAACGGATGTTTTTGCAGATATTGGTACAGAACCATTCATGCGCCAGTCAGGGCAAGATTCACAGACCGCACTTTGACTTTACTTTGATGCAAAGATCTACTTTGTACCAAAAATATGTTTCTTAGGCCCAGATTCACAATCGTGACTTTACTTTACAGCAAAGGCACCTTCGCAAAGTAAGTTTTGTATTGCCGAAGATTACTTTCAACTTCATATTCAAACATATTTTTAGTACAAAGTAGATCTTTGCATCAAAGTAAAGTCAAAGTGCGGTCTGTGAATCTTGCCCTCAGACTCGCACTTGGCCGGTTTTTGTCTAATTCGCCCGAGTCAATGTAGACTTTGTCATAAATACAATAATAATAAATTTATTGAATATTAAGATATTAATTCATAATGAATTATTATAAATTAGCTGCGCCTGCGTGCGTAAAATATGTTTCGTTGCACGATTGTATACCTCGGAGACCAAACCGATTTTCATGATAAAAAGTAGCCTTTGTCCGTCTCCGGTACCGAATCTATCTACATACTAATTTTCATCAAAATCGATTTAGCTGTTTAGCCGCAAAGTGGTAACAAACACACATACACATATACACACACACAAACTTTCGCATTTATAATATTAATCTTAGTAAGATACACAAATGTTCATTCGGTCCGCGTGACTGTCTATAACCACTTAAATATACACAAATATAGACTATCAGTGTAAATAATTAATAATATTTAAAAACTACAAGTAAATAGAAACCCAAAGATCCTTTCGGAGAGGAAGAATTGAGAACCGCAGACAAAACGATTCAAAAGTTTTCAAGGAAAGACAAGGCAATACTTTTGAGAAAATTGTAATTAAGATTCATATACGTAGTGAAAATGTTTACAAACTTTCCTAAAGTCATGTTTTTACTAGAAAATGTATACATTTACCTCGTATGTAACAAAGCCGAGGTCTTTCTCGTATTTACCTACTCTAAGAACTAAATTATGATATACAAATATTAGCTGTCAACAGTGAGAGAAGCAGTTTTTAGGCAGGGCGTGAAATAATAACTCACAATTTACGGTTGAGAGCCTTCGACAGCCCTGAAAGTTTCTGAAAGGTTCTAGAAGCAAAGCTCATGTAATGTACCTAAAAGCATGCTAAAAATATGAATAAGTAGTTTAATTTGATCTAATTAGTAAGTAATTATTAGTAATTAATTATCCATGCTTTAAGAATGCTTTTAGGTACTTCACATGAGATTTAACAGGTGATTAATACATTTTTCGTTGATTAGCCTTTTAGAAACTGGAGATAAGTCGGTTAGAAATGTGTCTTAATAATAATAATAATACCAGCCTGTTTTACTGTCACCCTGCAGGGTAAAGGCCTCTTCTCATATAGAGAAGGTATGAGCATTAATCACCACGCTTGCTCAAGGCGGATTGGCAATTTCAGACTTTTAAGTCCAGGTTTCCTCACGATGTTTTCCTTCACCGTCAGTCAGAAATGTCCAAGATAAACCTAGAATGGACATATGATTTGTAAAACCACATTGATACTTGTCCGGGTTCGAACCCACTACCTCGTGTTTACGAATCGGATGCGTTATCCACAGGGCCATTTAGAGTTCTTATTAGAAATGTCTTGCGTAACAATAAATGCGCATTTTGTATGCAGTCCCGAGCTTAGCGCCATGTGAGAACGCGTTTACTTACCTACTCGTATGATGAAATACTGTGGGACGTTGATACGATAATATCTGTGAAACTCAGCTAAGAGTTTAAACAATATTAAAATAAAAATATATTATGATTGCTGTATTGCATAGGTCAATTCTTAATGATTTTCTGCATTTTATTTAATTAAAAGCGACCTGCTTCTCCTTTGGACGTGGATACTTTTATGCTTTTTACAAAATTACTAGGAAATTTAATTTTTCTCTAATGTAGGTAATGCCGGTAATGTAGGTAATGTAGGTAATGTATAGGTGTAGATATTAAACTTAAAAAAAAGGATGGGTTTGCTACGTTTTCCTGGCAATTGTTTGTAGTATACGCGTGCAGAGCCACAGGATAAATATCTCTACTAACTAAGTATATAGTAGTATCTATAGTTATTAGTTAGTAAATATAATAAAAATAAACGTTGAAGAGGCAAAGGAGGTTTATTTGGATCGTAACAAATGGCTTTCTATAGTATCTGCTTACCCCATTAATGCGAGAAGTTATGTATGTATGTAGGTAAATAATATAATCTTATCAGCGCCGCAGGCGTTATGAATAAAAAAAATACTCTCGGTACATGCGAGAGGTATGACTAAGCTACATTCAATTACACCAACAACAGACTTTTCTAAATGGTTTAAGTGGTAGGCGTTTAACAAAAACCAAGGTAATGTAATACATATTAATATTGTCGACCAAACTTGTCAATAAATGCACAAATTCAGAAAGTAGGTACAAGTTACTATGACTTCAAGGTTAAATTTGCATGTCACAGGCGGTACTGCTATTAATAAAATAAAAGTTAACACCTTGTCACGGAAGTTGTGTTGTGTTTTGTTTAGGTAGCTATTTACAACTTATATAATCAGTGCTTTAAATTATTTTCATGATCATGATTCTTTGATATATTTGAATTCACCAAGTATATCTTAACTGGTCTTGAGCTTATCATAGGTTGCCGCCATCTTTAGCGGTTTTAGAAACATCCACGCGGATCGTCCGGGGAAGTACTACCCTCTCATAGAAGATCGACGTAAGAGTAGTAGTATCTGTACTACTGCGTTTCTTTCGGTGAGTGAGAGCGCCGGAGGCCCAATTTCCCCCTTTCCTCTTTTCTCACCTCTCTTATTCCCTTCCCCAAACCCCATTCCCAGCCGCCATTGTGGAGGCCACCATACCAGCAGTTTAAGACGATGGCTTTTGGTATAGTGGTAGTATGAATTACTACCACTATACCAAAAGCCATCGTCTTAAACAAAATAGAGCTGTTAGCAAATAAAATTACAAAACATGATCTAGTAAATTGTTGTTTTATTCATTAAAGTGTAATGTGTGTAAAAAATATTAAAGCTATGCACATGCACGTTAGTCGGTGCATTCTAATTAAGGTTGCGACATTGTATTACCTCACTGACCCAACTATTATCACTGTAATGTACCAAGACAAACAATTTTATATCGGTAGTAGATCCACGCTGGTTTCAGCATGAATGGTCCGGATCAACCGAGGCAGTCCTACCTTCTCATGTTTCGCTCGGTGAGTGAGAGCGCTGGCAACCCAAACACCCTCTCTGTCCTGATCCTTTTCCCTTTTCCTTCCTCATCCCCTTCTCCGTGATCAGCTACGATTTGGTTGTGTTTTCTAAGCGTTATTACTTTCGTAATGCTTGGAAAACACAGCCATCTCTATAAATTACGGTTGCCACATACCGTTGACCATCTGATGGACCTTTGCCACCAAAGTCGTATAAAAAAAGTAATACTTTTTAATCTTCTAGTACTGGACACTTTTAGACTTCACCTAGTATATTAATTTTCTTGCTGCTTCTCATCATTTATTTAGCCTGCTTTTGCCGCCATCCTTCTACTCTCATAAATCTATTGGCTATATATTATGTGTTATTCCTTTTCATAATATTCTTTATCAAGACACACAATTTCCTTTGATCTTTCTATTACTGATCACTTACCACCATTTCTTACTTTATCTATTTTTGTCACTTCACTCATCTAGCCATCACGATTTTATTAGGTAGGTACGTTCTATAATTTTAAGCCAGTTTCTATTACGCAAAACAACATAATAAAAATGAAAATCGATTAATAGTTTAAAGAAAGACGTTGCAATTTAAATTGAAGATAAAACTGTTTATTTTTACCTCATCGATTGTTATCTTGTGAATCGTACAGATACGGTTCACTAGCCGTAATTTTACGTAATATCGATAAAGATTTGATAATCAACTTGTTAAATCGAGTGCAACCTATCGAATACTTTGCTACACTTTTTAAAAATAAAACTTATTTTGGTGTGTTTTAAGTCTATTACATCTATTTGATATGTCTTAATAATAACATAGTTGCTGGTTTTTTATAGCAGTTGTTCCATAATGTGTCATGATCATCGTCATTTTATCAACCAAAAAATGATGTGAACGTAGGCCTCTCCCAAATTTTGCCATTTTGATGGTTGCGGACTCAACCATCGGGTTGCCCGCCAACCTTATCAGATTGTCTGTCCACTTTGTGAGAGTTCTGCCCACACGTACCTATAGCTCATCTTACAGTACACGAGCTTTGTTTTGATGTCAGGTAAAGTGATACTTACTGGATATTTTGTCAAAAAATTCCCAACCATAATATGGAATGTTTGCTCAGTACCTAAATAGCAACAGACTCGTTTCCTGTTACATGGACAAACGTGACGTTCTACCTACCCTTATTTATTTAAATGCGTGATGTTACATAGTAAGCTAGCTTTTACTCAACACCTGAAGCAATACATTACCAATTGTCGCGTTGTTACTCTATTAGCTATGGCCGCTATTGAACATTGAGTAATAGCCATTTCCTTTACTTTATGCAATCGTTCATGGAAGTTGCATTGCGGTTTGGCGAGATTTTTTTATATCCTGTACGATAAATCATATTTACATATACGTAGCTGGTATACTAATTATAAAAGGAAGAATCAGTAAGTAATGTTTCTATTGTGCTACCTATATATGCCTGTAGCGATGGCCCAGCGGTTGAGGTGTGTTTAAGTACTTACCCTGGGCAGTATTATATTATATAATGAAAATTAAATAATTAGACATATTTATAATTTAAAATACCTTTTCCAAATATCTATTACCTACTTAATATATAAGTATACCAGCCAATATCAAACAGGAACACTATCAATTTTCTTAGGCACCAAAACGACAATATTTTGTGCACTCTCAATTGCTAAGAATTTTTTTTAACTACATAAAAACCGAAAGTTTTCTTGATGACACGTAGCAACCTCAATAAAAAATATATTTATTCAGTTGCGTGTCATCAAACGATACATTTAACACGAAGTCTTACAAACGGTTTAAATAAAAGAGGTTAGTGTAACATTACAACATAATATTACACACAGCCGTTACATTCAACATCTTGCAATGAGATAGAATATAATAAAATAGAGCACATTTAAATAAAGCGCGTACCACACGCACAAGCTTCACCATATTTTTACCTGCGCGGGCTTCTCGCACGATAATACTGAACAGGTACTGGTAGCCCCGCATGGGCTACCACACGGCACAGTTAAGTACGCGCAACATTCCTGTCGAAATCGTCGGCGTAGAAACAATGTTTACCATTAACAACTTTTTCTTGGCTTTTGCTTTCGGCTTGAACACTGAGCGCGTACCACACGCACAGACTAATAAGCGCAAGTCGGGCTTGCGCAGGCAAAATTTTATGCAAGTCGAAAGATACGCAGGCGCACTGATAAAGTTTTAACGACCGCACGTACGGTGTTCCGTGTACAAACCGGCAAGCGCAGGCAAAACTGTGGTGAAGCTTGTGCGTGTGGTAGGCCCTTAAGATTGGTAGAAAATTTACTTATCAATGTAAGTAAAGTAAGTACCTAGTTATTATTAAACCAAGTGAATCATGACATGATCCACCATAAACTCAATTCAAGCCATCTAAATTCAAGTAGGTCAAAATTCGCCTGAAGACAGATTTCTTTGGATAACGAGCTTGTTATCATTTTATTAGACATAGAAACTGACATAAAATAGTATAACTGTTGTTTTAGTATTGAGTAAATACATCCTAAGTGCATTGTACACGATAGATCTTACAAGTTTGACAATTTTATTTATTTATTTATTGAAAAAAACCAACAGCGTTACAATAAATTAACAACTTTTAAGTATAACTAAAAAGTAAGGCTAATTACAGGTTTTCCTAAAGGTGGCTTTTAAGCGAAATATCAGCATGGGTCATGATTCAGTTGGTTTGATTGTACCTACCTACTGAAGTAGGTACCAGTTTCTTTGTAGGTAGATAAGTAGTTACTGTTTTTTCCTATATTTTACTGCATATTTGTTCTAGCATAGTTGTCTTGTTATTCTAATATCTAGTGCAGTATCTTAGATTTTCAGCTGAAACAAATATTTGTAGCTACCTAAGATTTCCACAATTGTTTTGAGTCTCGTGTAGGTACTTATTCAGTTCCAGAACATGGTAAGAACTCTCTTTACATAATATGTACCTGTTGTAAATTTTAAACATTATTTCTTTGTTATTTTGTGTATTAAATATGTATACTAATTGTAAATTTAGTAAATAAAATAGTTCACGCATCTAAGGAATGTAGGTATACCGTATATCGTGTTGCATGCTTCGCTTGTTTTTACCCGACTATTACAGTTCATATTATAAAATGTATTTATACCTTATGTGGACAACGTGGTAGGCTACACAATTATCAGTATTAATATGTTAAGACTAGATTATGTTATACTGTAGGTATTTATAACCGTTTGTGTTCCTAAATAAAATAAAATTGTAAGAGGCAAAGAAATATTAGTGATATTAACACTGTGTTGTCAATCCGCGTGAGGTGTCAATCTGTGTAGTGATGGCAAACCGCTCCTCTCTTCATATGAGGCTCTTGAAATAGCTGTTTTTTTATATTAACCTACTAAAGTGACTCCACCCCGCCTGATAGTAGGCGGTCAGTGGGATCCAGAAGTGGTGGCCACCATACCATCTTCTTAAACTGCTGGTATGGTGGCCTCCACTATGGCAGCTGGGAATAGGGTTAGGGGAAGGGAATGAGGGAGGTGAGAAAAGAGGAAAGGGGGGAAATTGGGCCTCCAGCGCTCTCACTCACCGAATGAAACGCAGTAGTACCTACGGATACTACTACATTTACGTCGATCTTCTATGAGAGTGTAGTACTTCTCCATCCAGCCCATTCATGTTGAAACCGGCGTGGATCTACTACTGTAAAAACTGTTGATGCTACAACAGCCACGTAGTTCAGTGTCTGTTGGCAGTGTCACTCCATACCTAATAATACAACTGCCACTTTCGCTTCACATTATTTTTGCCAACTGAAACCCTCATATGGTTGAGTAACGTAATTACCTATTGAAAATAAGTAGATACATAGGTACATTTATTTCATATCAATATTTAACAGCTTGCAAAAGCGTTATCATTTATCTGGACCTTTAATCAAATAGAGAACGTAACTAGTTTAACAAGCGATATTATAAAACGGTAGGTACTCAACTCTCCATAGGTACTTACACCAGAATTACAGGCCTTACTGCGAGTACTGCGACCATGGCTGTACTTTCCCTTTAAAGCAATTACAAGCTTTCCAACAATACTACATGCCTATATAGGTTGCTTGTACATTATTTGATCTGTAAGGCCTTTTGTAACAAGAACTTATTTTTGTATTTCTATTAGCTTCACATGTGGATATTTGACATGATACTTCATCTTCAAAATTCTTGATTTTGTCTACTATACATGTTTTATATGCACCTGTATATCCTTTCGCAAAAAATCCCTGAACAATTGTAAAATCTCGATCTCTTAACTCTGTAATTTTCGGAATGCCTAAGAGTAGGGCAGAAACGATATAAGTGAACCATGCCGATAAACCGCAACTTTTGATACAAGCAAGGGCGGGTCGCTAGTTCCTATACAAGAATATAATGAAATAGTAGGTAAAGTAGTTAGACTAGTTACTTTCACAAAATCTAACGACATTCTGGATCTAGGTGAGACGAGCTAAGAAAGGAAGCGACGATAAGATATGTGTGTCGGTTGAGCCATTACTTGTAGGTATGCCTCGTTACCTGTCAATGATACTATATCTTGTGGCAAAATGACACCAAACGTCGTGCGTATGTCATAAAAACTTTGGACTGATGAAATAGTAGTTAAAGGTACCTACCTAACTAAGCTCGTAGTAGGAATTGTAACAAACACTGTGAAAATCTATTTTTTTTATAATCATAAAGTTGGAAGATACCTACCGATTTATATTCAGACGTAGTGTAGAACTAAGTGGTTTGTCCGTTTAATGTCAGTTAGGTACCTACCTACTATTTTGGTTTACGAAAATTGATCCCAATAATATGATACTCATATCACAACAACTACACACAACGCCATCTAGACCAAAGTAAGCATATATTATAGCTTGTGTTATGGGTTCTGGAAACCGGATATACATACTTAAATACTTTTTTTTGTAAATACATACATATTATACCTACATAGAAACACCCAGACCAATGCAAATATTCATGTTCATGCACACAAATATTTGCACTGAGCGGGAATCGAACTCGCGCCCTCTGCGTTGCAGTCCTTATACTGTACCACCGAACCACAGAGGGAGTCAAATCACGAGGTAGGTATATAGATACCTAGATAATTTATTTTAATGTCTAAAATAATACGATCTGAATAATTCAAAAACAAATCACTAGTACCTACCTAGGTGCCCATCCAGGAAACTTTCTTAAAATACACATCTTAAAAAATCATCAATACCTACCGGTACCTATACTTTTTTGTTTTGTATTACAACCAGTAAATCCCTCCATTCTATTTTTCTATACCTAAAGATGTTTGTCTTAGGTCTCAGCGGATAGAATCAAACGCGCAGTGTCTCTCGGAGTTGTAGCAGAAGAACAGACACGCAAAATCCCGGAATAGCAAAGTCCCAGATAAGCAAGACAGCTTAGCTTATAGACAGATAATGTACAGTCGTCTTTGTAACAAATAACAGGGGCCCTACCACAACCTCTTACAGCAATCTTATAATAAGCTTACTTTGTCTCTTACCTTGTTTTTAATGGTAGAAAATAAAAATTCCAAACACAAAGTAACATTAAAATAATACTGCTCTATGAGATGGTGGTACGCCCCCAGATATAAACCATATTAACCTTAGCTGTCACAATTAAAAATTTAGAAACAACGAATGGTGTTGAGGGATGGCACCAGAGGGATAATACAAAAATACGAAACCTTCACTCTTCCTTTTTGTTCAGCTGACAAAAAAAGAAGCATATTTTTAAGATCGACAATTGACCGGCAATAGTAAACCACAAAAACATTCTTCTCTTACCACAGTTAAGAATAAAAAAAAATATCAAGTAGGTAATCACGAGTTTGATATACCTAATGTTTGATACGTTTGGCCAAAGTAACAAAAACTAATTAATTTTCTTCTTAATTTTATTTTGTTTTCTGTGTGTGTCTGTACTTATGCCTCCTCCTGCCAATCTAGAATTTTGCTATTCCGGCATTGCGTATATGTCCTTCTGCTGCAGAGGGGTCTCTCGCTTTATTCTGTTCATTTTCACAACAAATAATATTTCTAACATAAAGTTATTTATCACGTCAACGTTAATGTTACTTGCGACGCCGATAACTTTACGTAATTTTGCACTGCTTTCATTTGCATCTGTTCACAGCTAATTCTGTTCACTTTAATACAAAAACGGCTATTGTTACGTCATTTTATTTTATAGTTTCTTTGTTTTGTGTTATTCTACCAACATCGTTTTGAAGTAAAAAGTAAGTAGGTAAGTAAGTATTTGCTCAATCTATTTGTTGCTAGACTTTCAATTTCAATGTCCTTACCTAAGTATTTTGTTAGACAAATTCCACTACAGTGATTGCTTCGTCACGATTCGTAGTCATGAATCAAAAATTTGCAGTTAAGTCATGACTTTAGTGAAGTAACATGATAATATAATAGTGGGTTTGGGAAATTATACGTGACAAGAAAAATTGAACGCTATGACATGTCCGTCATATACATGTGGTAGAATATTATTATTATTATTATTATTATATACAGTGGTATAAAGAAAATACTAAGTTGACAATTGCAGCGCCTTGGCAAACTCCTGGGTATCTAGAAGACCTTAAGAGGTGGTTACCAGAGTAAAAAAAATTCGTACCTACCTACTTATTTATTATTTATTTATTTAGGTTTGCTTACAGTTGATACATTGTTACTTATCGATAAACAATCTCTAATATCTTATCCTAATGTACAATCATTTAAAGCTAACCCTACATACACTATGTAATTGGTCAATATAACACAGAAGCATAAAAAAAGAAGAAATGACTTTAATTTAACAACACGACAAAAGGTCAATTGTTGATTAATAGTTTTGCGGAAATGGGCAATTGAATCGTGAAATATGACCAGCGAGGTACTGTACTGATTAGCTAATTTAATTAAACGAGGTATTGCAGAATTTGTTCCCAAAACTGTTCTTCGCAGTGGAGGGTAAAAAGGAGTACTACTTACCAAAACTTTATCGAATGGGAATCGAATAGGTACACAACATTCGACGAACTTAACAGTAAAGTTGTGAACCACCCAACTTAACCGCTAAAGCACACGTGTGAAGTTATAATTATGTAATAGCTCTCTAGATTAGGTACCTACTAACATTTTTAATATTTCCTTATTGCGAAAAGGAAGTAAACTATACATTTGATAATCTTTGTTATAATTTTCTGCTCATTATATAACACTAATGGCTTAATTTCGTCCTCGTGCAATTCATATCAGCTGAAACACCTTGAAATTGTTAATTTTTCAGTATAAGTTCTTGAAAATTAAAAGTTGTGGTAACGCTAATAGTTCGTTGTAGTAGGTACTAAGTATCGAGGTTGACCAGCTGCAGTTGACCCTTGAGCCCGCAAAGCGATGTAGATCTGGTTCGGTACCTACCGGTAGGTAGGCGTACTTACATACACGCTTGCTTACAAGCGTGCATTAGTAAGCATTGTAGTCTTTTAGCTAAACAGATGGTAAACAGCGAAATTAATATTACTTTTCGCAATTATCGTTTTATTTAAAAACTAGATGTGCCCGCAACTTCGTCCTCGTTGACGTTTGGTAAGGGTGTAAACGTTCTAACATTGTTTTTTAAAAATTACAGTGCTCGGTAATTTTAAATATTCAACTGGATAGTTAATATATCCTTCCAGATCCATTGAGAAATTGCGGTAAAAGAACCTTGTCGCTGGGCTTGGCAGGGTCTCCTGACGTCTCATTTCTACATGAGGTTTTTGGTCGAGTTTTGCCTAAAAAACACAGGAGTGCGCGTTCTCTTACAAAAAATCTCTCTTCCTTCTTCTGTCTTTCTTTAGAACATAATGCTATCAATATTTAACTAGTTCGTGCGTAAATAATACAAAAATAATAATTTAGTGATTAAACTGTCACTGTTTCCATAGCGCATTTTAGCGCTATTAGTTACATTTAGAACTTTTTTAGATTGTTTTCCTTTCACTCAATTATACAGATAAAATACCTAGATATTAAGTGGCTATTTATTTAGAGTCAATAGCTGTATCGACATGATTCTAACAACAGTATTTCGGGACCGTTTCTAAACGTAAATAGGCGACAATTTAGTAGAGAGCACCACGCTTTCCAACGATACATTGTCCGCTTAAATACTATTGTTTATATTCATACTGAATGTCTTAGTGAAATCTGCGCTGAAAGTTGCCGTTTTTTTAAATCACTTGTAATTCTTATTTTAAATACATAATCCTGCGATCCTGCTTCAATTTCTAGACTTCCGTGGTGGTATTGGTACGGACAGCCGCGAAAAAGTTTCGAGTTCGATACGGTCAGATAGGTATTGGGTTTTTAGTAACCGCCTTGATAAGAAATACATATGTCTGTTTCTATCGTTGCATATACCATTTTACCTTCTCTCTAAAAACAACTGCTGAAAACATAATAGTATCGACCTACCCTCACGCGAAGTCAAGCTGGGTTGCTAGTATGAAAATAAAACACTTTCACAAATATTTATATTTTTGAAAAAGACATCCGAAATACAACAATTTAAAAATATATTCGAGCGTCAACAAAAAATATACTAAAACTAATAAACAACGAATTATAAATTTAAATGAAGCTTACTATCTAATCAATACTTTACCACATCTTCAAGTAAGAGACAATTATATGCCACAGCTATTTTGAACCTTACGGGTTCAACATAAGTACCTGTAAGTAACTTACGTCCTTTCACTGAGATGGATTACTAGAGTATTTACTGGGACTTTGTAGTATGTACAACACACTGACAGAGAAATTCATGTCTATTAACCAAAGAATTTCTGGTTATAAATGGTATGGCACCATTTTATTTCTTAAATACTAGGACACATATATAACATATAAATTGTAGGCTCAACATAATGGGCCTAATTTTCTAATAAAATAGTGTACGCTTTCTTAATTATTATATGCAATGATTTATATGCAATGATTTGTATGCAATGATTTATATGCTTTTTACAATTGTCTACCAAAATGAAACTCCAAATCAGTAGGTAATCAATATGCCATCAAAAACTCTCGACAGCCTTTACTCAAGCTTTAAGAGATGCTATTTCACGCGTCGCAAAAGAGCCGGAAAATATCAAAACTCACCGGTAAAATGTTCCAGGTTTTTAATAAGCGACATAGATAAGACAAGTATCAAGTCACAACACAGAATGCGTGACATTATCCTAACAAGAGAAATAGTGATAGTTTTCTTTGCCTGGTTTCTACAATAAGAGACTTTTATATTCGGCAACATTGTATTAAAATTATTAGGTATACTTCCACTAATTTTCGCTTAGAAGACAGAAATCCTTGAATAAAAGGTCGAAAAATTTTAAATTTAGAAAATAATAAGTCACAAATAATTTAAACCGATAATTGAGCACTATAAGTACCATACATTATATTACTTAATAAAATGAGAAAATACATAAAATCTATGAAAGACCTTACCTTCCAAAATACCGACATTTTCACAACACCTACCAACTAAACCTACGCGTAAACTTAACGGTACAAACAGACCGTGTATGGTATCCTACCGTACCAGCGCACATGGTACCGTCGCATATTAAATATGGTTCGGCGACATCAATCCTTAACTTTCTAAATACATACCTATCCTCATTATTGTCCTTTCCTTTTAATAATAGACATGGATTATTTAATGTAATAGGTACTTAATGGTACTAAATAGAAAAAATAGGTAAAATTGACAACTATATTTTAATTATGCCTGATAATATGGCCTCTTTGACTAATTTGTCTTACATGCAAAGTATTAGGTTAATTAAAAATCTCAATTTCACTTTACCCTACTCGGGGATCGAATCCGAGACATCTGTTGTCGCCCGTACACTTTAACACTGGGCCACCAAGACTTCAGTTTATAATTTTACAATTTAGTTCTTATTTAAAGAAATAGTAAGTAGGTTTAAAAATAATTTAATTCACAGTATTATTATGTGAACAAATACGTTATAATACGTATTTATTCAAAACATATAATATATACTAACACATATAATAATCTACTAAATAGTATTGCCATAAATGTATATATAAAACTTTTTTTATTTCCTTAAAAAAGTCTTTAAACATCATAACTTGAAATATAAAAGACCAGTTTTTTGTGGGTTTAAGACTACAGTGATGACTTCATCAGTTAATTCGTATGTTTCGTTGGTAAACCAGGGCTTGTTATCGATACCAAATTCCCACTATAATAAATATAACGGTAAAAATACCGATAATATGCACATTAACGTTATAAAAATTTCCCGGTAAAATTATCTTAAAGTAACGTTATTTTGGTATCGTTATTTATTTAGTACCGGTACCTGCATTTGATAGCTATAACGATACCGCATTTTTAACGGTATTAATATAAACGTGTCGATCGCGTTAAAATAAAATAAACTTACACTACGCACTCTGTTCTTTGTTAATGTAAGTGATTTGTGTCTTTAGGTGCAAAGTGTTATCTATACTCAAAAGTAAGTATAATTATATTCTAGTTTGTGATACGGGTACTAGAATACGAATAACCATGTTTATATATTTTTTTCATGTGACGCTATATTTTGCTTTAAAATGTGTAATGGTATAGTTTGTTCATATGTAGTTAATTAAGATACTTCACATCAATACACCATTAGCATAAGACTAACGGAGATGATATGCGTTTTAAAAGGTACCGACCGATACCGGCTTTAATATAAAATTACGGCTTTTCGTTCTTTGAAACGGTAAACTCACGTTTCAAATATACGAATATATTACATGCCAAACTTGTATACAGAGTGTATACGACGGAATGATATTATATGCAATTACGTATAGTATGTGACATTATAAAGCGAGACAAAAAAAAATCAACTAAATATCTTCAATAGTTGAGGCACAGGACTACTTTTTAATTTATTTAATTCTAAACACTCTGTAAGTACGTCAAACGGTCACTGACTTAATTAAGTCATAATTCACGTCGAAGGATAAACGTTGCCGCTCATTACAGATCAGTGAACTTGTCATAATAAATGGTGTATTAGTTTGTTACTACTAAAATATTATTTATTTTGTTAGAAAATTTTAAATTTTTGATTTTCGTCAAATCATTTTTGTGGATAATTTGAAATCATAGTAACAGCTGCCTTTTCATTTAATATCAAACCGTCGTATACCCTCTGTATAGTTGTAACTATAAATCAGTAAGAGATCTCGTTGAAATTATATATGTAGTTACTTTGATCGTGAGGAAAACTTGGCTGTAACAAAAATATATTTCAAAAAACATCTAGTCAAAGTGATATGGCCTGTAAGCTGGTAACTGTCATAAAAACAACTTTACTAGATTATTGTAAAGCAAAAAAAGTTATATTTAGAAAAGTATTTATTATTTACAATGGCAATACTAAATTAGTAGATAATGAAAACGAGAAGTGTTAAGTACAAAAATATCATTGTAACAATCCTAATTAAATTACGTAATCATATACATATAACTATGTTCAAAAGTGCTGACTATCCTATAATGTACCAACGGTTTTATAAAGATTACAAATTAACAATTACTGATTACATTATAGTACCACAAATGTACATTTAACAAGCATCTTTATTAGATTGACATAAGGTTGAAACTCATTTAGCATTTGTTTTGTTTCTTAACTTTTCTTTAACCCTGCCACCGATATACATTCAAATTTAACATTTCAAATAAGTAACGCTGTAAAAGAGTCAGCAGATATATCACACCCAGCAACTTAAATCACTTTACACTGTTTGCTATACAACCGCTTTCTATAAACAATCTTCAATCAAAGATTCTTTTAAATCCTGATTTTATGCAATGGATCGTTAAGGAATCACTATATCAATACACAAGTAATATATAACGCTGTAAAACAGTCAGCAGATATATCTCACCCAACAACTTAAATCACTTTATAATGTTTGCTATACATGCTTTCTATAAACAATCTTTAATCGAAGATTCTTTTAAATCCAGATTTTATGCAATGGATCGTTCAGAAATCACTATATCAATACAGATGTATGTATTGAAAACGCGTTTCAGCATTGATCGAGCCACTGTATAAAATTGGGATTTAAAAGAACCTTCGATTAAAAATATACAATGTGGTCAATAGGTGATTCTTCGATAGGTGGCACGTAGCAGTGTATTTTCTATCTTATTAAAAGCAACATAGAGTACAAATTACCTTACACTAATACTATAAGCGATTCTCACTACGTTTAAGTAAAAAGACATGTTTTTACCATTGCATTGATTTAATACAAATATTTATATTATGGCGAGTGCTATCTGCCAACAGGTTTTACGTATTTATGATGAAATATCGATACAAACAAAAAAGAAACAACAAACTTTATTTTCATAAAAAAATTTTGGTTCGTAACTTAATGGTAGAGGTTTGAGGTCAAGACAAACACCACACCAGTAACAATTTGTTATACCCTTAAGTATCATCTCTATTAAATTAAATATGATTTTTAGACAGAAAGAAGCTAACAAAACGTTTGAATATTTGGGCTTAACTCAATAAATTGGGCCAAAATAGTTCTGTCAATCTCATTTATGCAACTATTTTCACTGCAGGTAAACATGCATTAATTAGCCAATGAGGGTGTTTAGCAAAATTTTAGCCACTAGTTGGCGCCACTTTCACATTGGGGGCAATTATAGGTTAACTTTTCAACATTAAAATTCCCAAAATGAATACTGAAAAATATTTGTTTGGATAGCGCTGTCAAAATGGAAGACCTTTTACCAAAGTGGCGCCAACTGCAACTGCATCGTTCTATCTGTTTAATTATTTAGTAATCATACTAAATACGCAATCACTTAAATCAACTACTTTATTCTTATACAGTTATAGGAGAAAGTAGGTTTGATACACAATACCATTCAAATATTTTTGCTCTGTTGGCAATACGACTGAGAGATCTGACAACAGGACACACATTATTTTGCGTATCTCTTGTAAATTTGTGTGCATTGGTTTGATTTGGTACAGTCAACAAATATTAACAAAAAGTGTTTTTTTTTATAATAATGTGCATGAAAAGTAATGCGCAATTATGTAATAGTTATATACTAGCTTACTGCGACGCTTAATGCTCTGCTCCCGTCGCCAGTAGCGTGATGTTAAATATCCTACCTTCCTCGAGAACTGGACATGTAAAGAATTATTGCTACTCATGAGTAGGTATTGTAGCATTTCCACGACGTAATGCCTAAACAAATTGTTTTTTTGAATAGAAAATGCTGCGTTTCTCACGGTTGTAGTCCCAGGAGCACGAATTACTGTGAATTCCTTAGCACTGTGAAAAAATAGTCAGATTTCTAATAATCACAATACCAACAGAGCTGCACATTCTAACATTTTGTACCATCATTAAAGCTTTTTCAATCGCAGACTAGGGACTTTATACATAACACATTAACTTTAATTTTAAAGCGTCCTATAAACGATCAAATGTTTCCCAAATTAAGTGTTTGTCAAATTATTTGACGCGATTGATAAAGTCTACGCGTTTGATAAAAATATTAATTGACGTCGTTGAATGTTTGATCAAGTTTATCCAACAAATTTGTCCAACAAATTTGATCGTTTACAGAATACTTTACATTTAAACATCGAAGTAACCTTAAATACATGATTTGTTATAGTAATATCCTATTTTGAGACTCATATGACTTACATATTCGTGAAAATGGATATAAATTACTATAAAACATTGTACTTATTTACACTTTACAAAATGTAAAAATCTGGACATTTTACACACGACGACTTTGCGATTAATAGTCGCAACTATGAGGTCGCGTCACATAAAAACGCCTTTACTTCCATTCCATTTATGTATTTCTTTGTAAGTAGGTATATCGTCGCATTACATGCTTTACTATACACATCAAAAAGCATTATCTACAAATTTGTTTAGCGGTTTTTTATGTAACGCAACTCTTTGTATTTCTACTGACCCTAAACCATTGTATTTATTTTGTATTATAAAATATTTTTCACTACTTAACTTTATTTGTGCTGTACTTAATTGTTATAGTTAAAAAAAGACTTTTATCTATCTTCGACTATAGCCAGTTGTTTGCAGACATGTCACGAACAAGACAAACTGAGGAGTACCCATAAGTTTTACATATTAATTATGCGTATTCATAAGGAATATTTTTAACCCTATCATACATGAATAGTCAGTAGAAACACATTAGACAAGCTTTCCGCTGCGCGGTTTCAGCCGCGTCTTTACTTTACTTTACATAGCTTATAACCTTCCTCGAGAACTGGGCTATCATACGTAACAAGATTTTTTAAATCCAACTGGTAGTTCCTCAGATTAGCGCGTTCAAACAAGCAAACAAACTTTACTGCTTTATACAATAATATAGACATTAATATTTTTATTATTGCGACTAAAAATCGCAACAAAATTATTTATTAACATCATGGGACTTACCAAGTAGTTCTAAATTGCTATGATGCGAGTCTATTCTATTCATATTCGCTTTTAATTCTTCACGTATGGGCGATGCCGGTACTAAAGTTTCAGCTGATTCGTTATCAACGTTCTGTTTCTCGATATGTAAGAAGTTTTCGTTAGAACCACCATTGATATGGGCCGTTTTGTCGTATGATAAGTCAAAGTTAGATATAGACAAAGGTTTGTGGGATTCGTGGAGCCCAGATCCTAGGGATGATGATGATGTTAATTGCTCGTTAGCTGTAAAGAGAAAATTTTAATTATTTTATAAATACTAGCTTGCACGAGTTTATAAAATTTAGACCTTACTGCTATGCTTTTAAGACTTATATTTGATCAAAAATGTCACAAAAACACTTGATTTTTAAGAAATAAAAAATATGGATATTGTTATTTAATATTCATGGTTCTTAGAGACGTCTAGGCGACCATTATGACTTGTGCTTAAATATAGAAGTAACTCTTTCCGTGTGTGTCATAAAAGACATATTGCTTTGACCAGTCTGGCCTAAATTTGACCATTTTTGCAGTTATTTTCTTTTCAAAAGCAAAAAGTAATAATAGTTGTCTCATCGGAGTTTATTTACAAAACGTTTACGCGTCATGAGTGCCAACGTCACAATTAGTGACATATTTCGTGGTTTAAAATTTTTATCATTTAATCTCAGCTATAGTTTAAAAATATGTTCTGTTGACATGTTAGAATTAGGTGAAAGCTGTTTAAAAAGTAAGTAACCTTATCTAGTGCTTACAGTTATTTTACTATGAAAATAAGACAACTTAAGTGTCATATGTATTATTTGCATATAAAGAGAACTGTAAACGAAATGATTTCTTACTTTTTATACAGCTTTCACCTAATTCTAGCATGTTAGCAGAACAGATTTTTAAAATATAGCTGATATTAAATGATAAAAATTTAAATATACGAAAAATTACACTAAATTGCGACGTTCCCACTCATGACGCGTAAACACTCATAAAATAAAGAGTCTTTATCCAACAGTGAACGTTAATAAGCTGATAAATAGTTTACCTTTCTTGTCGTCGTCTGTAGGTAGTACCTCTCGTTCGTTACGATCGTCCTTGTGATCTTTAGGTACAGATGAACTGCGACCTTCTGTCATGCCTAGCACGCTGTAATAATAATAAAGAATTTCCTACTAATATTATAAATGCCAAAGTTTCTATGTGTTTGTTACCACCCAGCGCCTAAACGGCTGAACCCATTTCCATGAAAATACCGATTGGTATGTACATAGATTCGGTACCGGAGACGGACATAGGTTACTTTTTATCCCGAAAATCTGTTTAATGTCCGCGTTACATTAATTCAACACATACTAATTTCGCGCGGACGAAGCCGCAGGGCGCACCTAGTATTATAATAAAGAAGTATTAACCTACTATGTATTTTTTTAAAGTTGTATACCTGCTTATATCCTGATTGCATGTAAATAGTAAAAAAAAACAATTTAATATCATAGCCTACAATAAAGTTTATTAAACGTTTTATATAATATTAATTACCCTTACCGTGAGTTTCCAAGGTCACCGAAGGGAGGCCTCATATGTCTTGGCGGGGAGGGTCGCTCGGCGGGTCCTGCCTCTGCCCACCCCTCAGATATTAGTACCGCACCTATATCCAGCTCACCCTCTGTGAAATATAACATCATTACCATCATTATATGCTGAAAAACGTCCGTTAAAATGTAGTTCTCTTTAGGATGGCAATATATTAAAAGAAGAAGGTGTATTGACATTGACCCTTTTAGACAAATCAGCACTGGCATTAAGGCATTCCATGGAGTTGGGAGCTGGGAGTTTTTTTTTTTATATTAGCCTACCAAAGTGACTCTACCTCGCCTGATGGTAAGCAGTCAGTGGAATTCAGAAGTGGCGGCCACGATACCAAAAGCCATCGTCTTAACTACTGGTATGGTGGCGTCCACTATGGCAGTTGGGAATGGGGTTAGGGGAAGGGAATGAAGGAGGTGAGAAAAGAGGAAAGGCGGGATGTTGGGCCTCCAGCGCTCTCACTCACCGAACAAAACGCAGTAATATGGATACTATTTATTTTATTTATTAAAAACTTCATATACAAAGTATATTGGCGGACTTAATGCCTGAGGCATTCTCTACCAGTCAACCATTACGGGTGATGCAGAGAACAACAAAATAGGTGTATCTGAAGACAGTATGAAGAGATTATCACAAGGAGTTACAATACTAAATAAACATACATACAATCATACATACACATACATAGCCTTACGTTCAAAAATATACCTACATAAATATAAAATATAAATATATACTATACATAATATATATATATACATAAACATATATATATACATAAACTTAATAATATATATTTGATCTGAATCATTGTGATGAGTCTGCTTTTTTATTTAAAAGAAGTTCACGCACCTTCACCTTAAATGTAAAACGGTTAGTGGACATCCTGATTTCAAGAGGGAGCGCATTCCACAGACGGATAGATTGGACAGGAAAGGAAGAGTCTACGAAATTAGAACAGTGGGATGGACATTGTAGAAGTAAATTATTAGAAGAACGAAGGTTTTTATGATGGTTACTGCATAAATACTGTAAGGAGTCCATTAGGTAAGAGGGAGGAGTGGGAGAAGTTAGAAAAGAATAGAGAGTAGTGAGAGTACGCATGCTACGGCGTTGACGAATAGGTAACCAATTTAGTTGCGAGCGATATGTAGACACGTGGTCATACTTACGAAGATTGAAAATGAATCGAATGCAGTTTTTGAGAAGACGGTCATATTTGTTGAGAAGATCTGCATTCAGGTCTAAATAGCATACGTCACCATAGTCAATTAGAGGAAAAACTAAAGTTTGCACAAGTGTCACTTTAATCTTGGATGGCAGGAAGTTCTTCAGGCGATAAAGAGCGCGTAGGGTAGCAGTGACCCTTTGACTAACGCATGTTACTTGAGCCTGCCAGTTTAGAGCAGAGTCAATGTACAGACCAAGGTCTTTGACTGTAGCACTCAGCTCTATAGGGCAACCACCAAAAGCTATTGTTGGAAGCGTCATAGTATCCACTTTACGTAGCATATTTTGACTACCTAGCATAATGACCTGGCACTTACTGGGATTTACCATCAAACCGAATCTATCTGACCAGCTCTTGATATAGTCCAGATCATTATTCACTTTATTAATTGTCATATGTAAACAGTCTACCCTTTCGTGTGAATAAAGTTGCAAGTCATCGGCATACAGATGATACGAGCACCGAAGATTTTGGGTTATAAGATTAATAAAAATTGAAAACAATATAGGAGAGAGAATGCCGCCTTGAGGAACACCAGAATCAAGATAACACCAACCGGACGAGGAATCATCCAGGCGCACTGACTGCTGACGTCCCTGAAGATAAGACGAAAACCATTCCATATAAATAAATACCTCTGCAGAGATCATAAAGTAGGAGAGGATGGCTAGCAGGATATCATGATTGACGGTGTTGAAGGCATTGGCAAAGTCAACTAAAGTCAAGATGGTGACCTTAGCGTCCTCCATAGCCGTTCTCACATCACCAGTCACCTTAAGGAGTGCTGAGGTAGTACTGTGACCAGGCCTAAATCCAGATTGTAATGGACTAAGTAACTCATGTTCATGCACGAATCTAGACAATTGTCTATGAACACAGGCCTCAAGTACTTTGGAAAGGAATGGGAGTATGGATATGGGACGGAAGTGATTAGCAAGAGTGGGATTAGAGATTTTTGGTAAAGGGATGACATAGGCCTTACGCCATAAAGATGGGAAACTGCCTACCTGGAGAGAGAAATTTATGATGTGGGAAATGGCTGGAAGAAGGTGGTCAAGGATAGGTATAATCATACTGCGACTGATGTTATCGCAGCCCACAGCTTTAGACCTAATGGACATGATTATCTTTTTGATCTCTGCCGAAGAAACTGGAGAAAAGGAAAATGGATTTATGTTAGGACGGGGAAGGCTAGCTAAGTACTCCAGAGTATGACACTTGGTTTGGTTATCAATCGGAGTTGTAGAGGAGAAATGACGGTTGATGTCGTCCAAACCAATTGTCTGAAACAACTCTGCAGATCGCTGTTTACCAATACCTAGAGTACCGAGGAACTTCCAGATATACTACTACTCTTACGTCGATTTTCTATGAGAGGGTAGTACTTCTCCGGACGATCCGGCCCATTCATGCTGAAACCAGCGTGGATCTACTAACGACAAAAGCTTTCACAGCATTTCCACTGATGCGGAGTGGAGATTGTGAACATTGTGATTGGACAATTCACGGTCCGCTCGTATTCACTCAAGTCCGCGTCAATGGAAACGCACCCTTACGCCATGTAGATAAAACATATTTACCTTCAGTAGCGTCAAATAACTTGATGCCAGGTATCTCTCTCTCCTTCTCTCCTTCTGCTGTGGCTGTTTTCTTATAAGTACACGTTCTTGAGAGTAGGGGTTTCCATCTTGCTACCTGCATTTGAAAGATAAACATATTTTATAATAATAAAAAATGTTGTGTAAAAGACAGAAAATTTCAAAAATTTGATATGTCGTAAACAACGCAGGAGCGGATAGCTAATATTATACTTCATAATTAGTTTCTCATATTTATAATACTGCTTTTATCACTCTTATGGTTTGCTGTTAGAACTCGGTTTTGAGGTAAGCTTATTTGTACGTCTTTCCGTGTCATAAATAAAATATGTTTCCTACCAATGAGGGTGTTTAGGAAAATTTTCGCCGCCAGTTGGCGTCACTTCAACTGTCACATTGGCCCAATCAGGGGTTAACTTTCAAAAAGCGCTTGACAGTTAGACCTGACGCATCGGTGCTGCCCTCTCGTGGGCGCCATTTTAGAAAACACTCTCAGCAATTTTCTTTTGGCTTTATGTACGTAAATTATCCATTTTGTAAATTAAACATTAAAATTATTGTCGAAATGAAAACTGAAAAATATTTGTTTTGATAGCGCTGTCAAAATTTAAGACCTTTTACCAAAGTGGCGCCAACTGGTGGTGAAATTTTTTAAGCACCCTCATTAACATAATTTATACTATTTACCTGTGTTAGTTCTTCGAAACGCTCAATAGCTTGCGAATGCCAACGTTCAGGCTTGGTGTCCTCCCGAGGCGCAGGTCGTACGCCCGCTAAGAAACACTCCATAGCCTGTAAAATATCATTATCCGTACTAATATTATAAATGCGAAAGTAACTCTGTCTGTCTGTCTGTTACGCTTTCACACCTAAACCACTGTACAGATTTTGATGAAATTTGGTAACGAGATAGATTAGACCTCGGTGAACAACATCTTTTATCATCATTTATCGCGAGAAAAGGCCATTAAGGGGTTGAAATAGGGGATGAAAGTTTGTATGAAAAATCTTCAATGTAAACAGAGATATAAGCGACAGTTTAATATATGCAGTGGGCAAAACGTAGTAGTATAACAACACTCTGCCTTGTGCCTCTGCCTAGCGTCGTGAATATATTTAGAATAATACCTGGAATCGTAGTCTAAGTAGATCGGCACGCAATTCACACAGTTCGTGTGTGGCTACGTACTCGCTGTCGCCATAGTCCAGATAAAATACGTCAGCCACCTATAACATAACAAAATTAATTTACAATATTTGATACAAAAATGAGACGAGTGTGTGGGACAGCTGTGCTAGCGGGTTCGATTCTTGGACAAAATTTTGTGTGATAAATATTTACACACGACTCTGTTTTTAGTTTTCTTTATAAAATATAGAAGCAAAAAAAATGGCTACTAAGTACTAATATTGGAGGACGATGACTTTTTCACTTGATGGGTCCAACTAGTTCGTCTCAAGCGATCGTGAGAGAAGCGCTGGATCGAAACCGGTGGAAGAAGATGTTACCCCAATTCTGACCGCGATCAGACATGAGAGACCGATTAGAGTAATCTCCCGCTTTAGACGAAGAATGCATTACAGACAAGATCGCGTTTCGCGGTCGACACATTCGCGTATAACGGGTTAAGATAAAATATTAATCCAAATGAATAATAAAAGTGTTTTTAATGCAAAAATCAAAAAGAATCAGCCAATCATTTTTTACAGAAAAGTTATTTTAATTAAATTTTCTAATTTAATCCTTTGGATTAATCGCTGAGAAACGCGCTATAGATCAATCAATGCATCCGCGTGAAGAGGTAAATTAGCGCTGATTTAAAAAATCGCGAGATCGCATAAAGCGGGGAATCACTGTATAGAGAAAGGGATATTGACAATTGTATCAATCTTATCTCAACTCATCTCATCTCATCTCATCTTTCTTTCCTTCTTTAAGAACTGTCAATAAAACATACCTGCTGCGTAGAATCAAACTCGTTAGGTCTGATATCATGAATCCTGGCTCGATACCACTTGCCGTCGTGACGGAATACTGCGGCGACCACTTGTCCCACTGACACGTGAGATAACTGTGGAAATTAATATATGTATACTAGTTTCATAGATAGGTGATATATCGTACGTACTTAGGGGCAAGTGTTTTTTCTTTTTTTATGAAACCAAAACCAAAGTGACTCCACTTCTGCCTGATGGTAAGCAGTCAGTGGAATCCAGAAGTGGTTACCCTAAGTACGTGGTTGTATTCTTTAAGCATTCAAAAACTATCTTAAGAAAACCTGGCCGTTGCTGAATGAAAGAATAAAAAAATTGGGAGACTAAAAAAAAGAAAAGGACACTAAAGTTTACGTCATTATTTTACAAAAGAAAAGAGAATTTTCGTATAGATGGATAATTGGTCGTACCTATTTATGGACAAGAATCCGGAGGTCTACTACCACTTCTTATAGCAGTATTATTAGCGTTTTGTCTTTTTCTTTTGTACCATTAAAAACAAGGATAGAGACAGGTTACAATAAGATTTTAAAAGAGGTTATGGTAGGGCTCCTGATAGCGTAATCGTCTGATATCAGAGGCCCTAGACAAGTGGCAAAGATTTCTATTCTATTCATAGAATAGATTAAAAAATGTATTGGATTGACATAAGCTAACGCCTAATATCCTAAGTAATGAGGGCAAAGGTACCTAAACCATGAACAATAAAAGGTCTACTTACAGCATGAGCTTCCCTATTCTCCTTCTTCCCGTAATAATCAGTCATGAGTTCGTTTAATTCGTCAAGCTGCGCCACTTGCGGTCCTACGAACTGTACCCAGAAGCGCGAGGGGGACGACACCGCTGATACGTACACCTCTATGGGAGATGCGCCTTCTGCGACATACGATCGACTTTATATGTATAGGCCAACTAGTGGTTATTGGAATCTAGGGGCAGGACTACAAGCTATTGTCGACTGTAAAGGAAGAGTGGAATAAGGAAGGGAGTGTGGAATAAGGAAGGGAGAGTGGAATAAGGAAGGAAGAGGGCTGACAAGGTAATTGAGCGCTAGGCGCTCTCACTTACCGAATAAAACGCAATAGTGTGAAAACCAATATACATTATTAGCTGAGCCCTCTTCAAACCGAGACAAATATTTGTGTGATCAACAATCTTTAGTTTCAAGAGAATCTACGCCTGCTCATAATTTGTTTATTAATGCGAGAGTTTTAAAAATGGCATCTATGGCTTTGAAGCAATAGCTCCAAAATGCCTAAACCCAAATATTATTTTTTAAATTTCATAATCCATTTTCAATTAATAGTCGAAAATAAATTTCAAATATTGACGTCATAACCATTTTTAATTGCAATGACATCCAATAATCCTCGTTGCTTTATAAATATCACAAAGATGTTAGATACATCAAAACTATCACCAAAAACTATCCCATACCAAAAAAACCCCAAAAACACAAACATCACTCAAAACGACACAAAAACAAACAAAAACTAAATACATAAATAAATACTTATTAGGGATCACACTAGTGCATATTTACACTATTAAGTGTGTTAAGGTTCGATATATTATCAAAAATAAATACCTTATAAAGTATTATATGTATAACTAACAGTTATAACAACTGTTAAAACATTATATTTCAAAGCAGACAAAGACAGCTGTACAAAAGTCTTGAACCAATGCCTTAGATCTTCAAAGACGCTGCTATCTGTCTTAATATTTGGTTGACTGATTGCCAGGTTAGAAATATGTGACCACTTGGTTGTATCTAATTCTCTATTGGCTAATGTAGTTGTTATTTCTCTATTGGGTAGTAGACAGCAAGTAGACATTTAATTTTTAATCTTTAAAAATTTATTATTATGAGTATACCCTATATATAATTAAAACCTATAAACTTATATATATATATATATATATATATATATATATATATTGAACTCTGAGGTCTGCTACCTAAAGGTACTATCTCTCATTAACAATAGTAGACGAACCAAGACGTTCTCGGTAACCTATAGTGATAGTATAATATGTATTTACAAAAAAAAGTATTTAACCCTTATCACAAGCTATAATATATGCTTACTTTGGGTCTAGATGGCGTTGTGTGTAGTAATTGTGATATTGTTATTATAGTATGTTCTCCTGGCTCTATTCTGCAGCTGATTTTTCCATAGAGGCATCTAAGGAAAAATCTTCCCTTGCAAATACATAACGTATTTTATTGCCAGTCATCTTTCAGGAATATGAACTTCCTTTACAACAATGGAAACACAACACTGATACTCCTATATGACATTTATAGGCTCCGGAAGGATATGTCTGTAATGTACTTAATAGTTCGATTTCAGCTAAAAATTATTTTAAAGAAACGCTGCTTTTTAGGAAGGAATCACAGATTAATAATAGACACCGCATTAACATTTATTTATTTTAAATCGAGCTCACAAAAATATGAGGCAAAAAGCGAAACGTAAAAGGTGAGCTCTGATTGGCTATTTCAAGCATTCGAATGCTTAGAGATGCACAAAACTAAAACTGACCAAAGTGACTGTACTCTGCCTGATGGTAAGCAGTCAGTAGAATCCTTAGTAGTGGCCACCATTTAAAAAGCCATCGTTTCGAACTGCTGGCGTGGTGGCCTCCACTATGGCGGCTTTATGAGACGCTTTTGCACGACCCGTTTAAAAGATCCTAAATTAAAGGATATGCAGGTTATATATTCTGTGAAAGGTAATGTCTAGTCTACAAATACATGCGGTTAGCTTACCAGGCCTCTTATATCTATGTCTGTGTTCACCTTGCTCTTCCGAATGTTCGCTTGTGTTACACGAATGTGTGGGCGACGGCGATTGTTCAGGCTGCGTGTGACGCGGACTTCGTTTCGATTGTTCGATTTCGCGGCGACATTTTTCTTGGGCGACCTTTAGTAATACATTTTAGATTAGTGCCCAATTTCCCCTTTCCTCTTTCCTCACCTCCCTCATTCCGTTCCCCTATCCCCATTCCCAGCCGCCATAGTGGAGGCCACCATACCAGCAGTTAAGACGATGGCTTTTGGTACAGTGGCCGCCACTTCTGGATTCCACTGACTGCTTACCATCAGACGGAGTGGAGTCACTTTGGTAGGCTATAATATAAAAAAAAAAAAAAAAAAAAAAGTGCAATATTTGTCATGTTATTAGCCTGAAAACATCCATTATTGGACATGAACCTCACCCAAAGACAGGTGTTTACAAGTCCCAATTTTGCCCTTTCCTTTTTCCTTACTTCTCTCAATCTTTTCATCCACTCTACTCCCTTTATGGTAGGCAGCGACTTCAAAGAGCTAAGGACTCGAGGTCGTCCATGAGCGACAATTACCACATACGATCACGTGGGCTGTTTCCCACTGTCGCAATAAAAAAAAGAAATAAAAAGTGGCTAAGCTTAGCATGAGGTAGATTCACTCTAGACCACACAAACACACTACTATTATTAAATGTTGATTTTAAACTGCAATAATTGAAGATAATTCACCTATTACAGTGTAAAATAATCCATACGTGTACATAAGATTTATTTTAACTCGCACTAAACTTGACCATCTTGACGCACACGACTATTCTGTGGCAACATAAAAACGTACTATTAAATTAATCCTTCAGCGATTTTGAACTGTTCCTTGGTGTCTTTAATGGAGATGTTACGTGTGGAGTCGCTATCGCTCTGACGACCCTCGATAAATGTTGTTTGTGTATTCCAGTGTAATATCAAGCTTATGCAGTGGCCGTAAGGTTAAATTTTACTCGCACTTAACGAAAATTGCACTTTCTATAGACAACAAATACGTACGCTATTTTCAATTAATCCTTTAGCAATTTCTATCTGTTCCTTCGTGCCTTTGATGGAAATGTTACGTGTGGATCCACTATCGCTCTGACGACCCTCGATCTTAATGCGAGCGCCACTGCGGTGGCCTATGGCACTGATGTTATCACCTCCTTGACCTGTGGATGTATCCACAATCCATATAGAATGTGGTATATTTGATCTGGTTGCAGTTAGAATGGGTTGGATGGTTTTGGGAAGTAACTCTTTTATAGAATATCGACACAAATTCGCCTTTAATTTGGTGCATTACAGCACTAAAATCCCTTTTCAGTTTCTATCCTTTTTAATTAGTCCACCTAATTCTTTTATAACTCATTTATTTACTTTGTATTTAGCATTGTAGCAAGCAGAGAACATAAACATGTCCATACCGAAGTAGAAATATAATTATGTAACGGAAACAGTAAAATGGTTGAAAAATAAAAATCAACCAATAATTAGTAGCATAACTAAAAACTTTCAACTCAAATCTGGTGTCAATAACCATCACACTAAAATACTTAACCATAATAAATAAACCTTACCAATGATCTTCCCGCAAGCCCAGCTCGGCACAGATATATTCTCCTCGACAATATCAGGCTGTTGTTTGATAAAGTCGTGTATAAGTGTCTCGGCGAGCTGCGTAGTATCTGTGCGTCCCCTTATAATGCACACGTCGTAATCTTTATCAGTAAACTTCTTGAAGTTTATGTTAGCGCCAGTTTTCTTCTCGATTTCCTTGATGTTAGAGCCGCTACGACCTAGAAAAGGAAAGATTTATTCATATTTACTAGTCTTATTAATAAACATAGAGTCGACGGATTAGCTAGTCCATATCACATTTTTCTTTTCTATCATTTTTGAACTTTATAAGAAGGAAAAAAGACAGATTAGTTATTTCGACACTTTATATTGGGTTTATAATTGTCCTAATCCTTTCCTATGTTGCGGTGTACGAAGCGTCGAAAGATAATTATGTTGTACATCCAATACATTGAAATGTGCCAAAAATATTAGATGAGAATAAAACCACAATATAGCAAAACGTAGATTTACTAAACCCACGTTTACCTTCGGGATAACGACATTTAGTGCTTAAGTCTTATTTATTTTAAAGTTTAATTTTTAACAAGCATTGCGCATATTAATAAGTATTGTCACACACGTCAAATTACATTAGAACATTTAAGTAGTTTTATTAAAGACCTTGTCCAAGTATCCCTCTGTTTATCCCCTACAGCGACCCTATTTCTTTAATTAAGTTCATTCATACCAATATTAGTAAGAAGGTAACTGCTCAATTAGTGTAAAACGATAGCTTTTTATATCAGGGGATCAGATCTGGGGGATCCGACCGGAATAACTCGTTATAAACAGTAGGTATTATTATTATTTATATATAGGGCTATTGCAGGCTTGAATAGACCTGTAGCACTGCGACCTAAAAGATCTATTGTGCTTGCCCGGTTCTAGAGTTCACTGCTAATGCCTGTCAGAGACGGGAATTTTAAAATGTCCCTGGCAGCGATATTCTTTATCTTCTCAGGATAAAAAATAGTGTATTGTCAAAAGGAGATGTTTCGTTTGTGGATGAGTGGGCTAAAACCACAGAGAAAGTGTTGTGGCGTTCCTCTTCTTCATGGCAGAATCTGCACAGATTTGTTAAGTTTAAGCTTAGGTTGGCCATATTATTATGCTTATTAAGCTTACAGTGACCAGTGGGGGCCCTTGTCATCATGCAACAGTAGATATGTATTATCTCACCCTAAATCTCAAAATAAAGGCACTATAAAACAGTAAATCCTTGTTATCAAAGACCTTGGTATAAAGATCTGATTACAATTATTATTAATTAAATGCAATGCATGATAAATTTTGTTTCTTAAAGTATTGAGTTTCATAGAATGAGTCGCTTTATTTCGTCGCCGAGTAATATATCAGCGTATAAAAATATGTAGGATGGTACTATAACTCAATTAAATAAGTTATGAACATTATTTATTGTAAGGATTTGACCTATGGTTTTCGGTCTAGGTCCGGAATCTTATGTTGTCGTAAGAGACTAAGCTATCAGATAACTAGTAGCAGTATACCACCTTATTGCTATCACCAATCCGCTTGTTAATCATGGTGATTCCTTCTTCGGGAGAATTACCGCAACTACTCGATTCGATCGAAAGGCAACCTCAAACGCAAAAGAGCGCAAAATTCGAAACGGTAGTTTTAGCGGATTATATTCACAATTTATAGAAATTTTATTGTTAGTTTCTTTAAACATTAATGTTTTTTTAAACAGATAAAGTGAATGACGAAAAACGGATACGTAAATTAAACTAAAATAAATTTAGACTATTGCAACTCGAGTTGACAAGCAAGACTTAAATGTATTTTAAGCTTATTACACAACATGTTTTGGAGATAGTACAAACAATGATGTCGACTTTCAGTTTGAGTTTAAAAAGTTATAAATCAGGTTTACGTGTAAGTTTCAACTGAAAACAAAATGGTATTTAATTTGGTTAAGTGGCTAGTGAATGTACAAGTACAAAATTTATAGGGTCTAAACACGCCATGAAACCTATCACGCCCTAGCTGCAAAAAGACCTACTTATCAGTAGATATTATGTAGGTGCGATTTTGCGTATCATATGAAAAAATAACTTATAGTTCAAAATTGACATAACAGCATCATGCCTTTTTCCTTGAAAGGGTACATAGAAGACCCACTCCCTACCTCTTCGCTAATACTTATGACCTACGTTTCGCCAGATATGTTAGATCTTAATTCAATGTACCGGGACTAGCCATACTCCCATTTACCGGACACAATTCCAGGCCTATGATACTCTAGACAAAAATTAAAAAAAACAGCAAGCTTATTGGCAATAATAGCCCCAATAGCCCGGTCAGATTTACAAGATCTTTTATACCAGGCTAGATCTTTGTTCTGACCCATTGCTAGCCTCTCAGAACAAAGATAGCGGGCACTCCATATAGGTAGAGATGCACTGCCTATCTATAATTACCTGAAATCACAATTTTTAGCAACATAATGAAATAATGCTAAGTGTCTGTGCAAGCCATTGCAGGCTATTATTCTGCTGGATATAGTCATCATTAAACTTAGCTCATAATACTTTAGATTAGACCATAAATTTGAAGACTATATTACATATAAAGGTTTTGAGTTAACGGATTAAATATTAAAATTACGTTATTTATACATTGCACGAGTAAAAACTACGTATAATAGATGTTGACATATAGGTACCTAGTTTATATATATATATATATATGTGTGTATGTATATATATATATATATATATATATGTGTGTATGTATATATATATATATATATGTATGTACCAAAGTGACTCCACCCGCCTGATGGTAAGCAGTCAGTGGAATCCAGAAGTGGCGGCCACTATACCAAAAGCCATCATCTTAAATTACTGGTATGGTGGCCTCCACTATGGCGGCTGGGAATGAGGTTAGGGGAAGGGAATGAGGGAGGTGAGGAAAGAGGAAAGGGGGGAAATTGGACCTCCGGCGCTCTCACTCACCGAACGAAACGCAGTAGTACGGATACTACTACTCTTAAGTCAATCTTCTATGAGAGGGTAGTACTTCCGCGGACGATCCGGCCCATTCATGCTGAAATCAGCGTGGATCAATGTAGGTAAACTGAATTTTAGTGGTTCAATCTTAAATGGGCTCGTGTCATAGGTATTGTACAACCTAAATATTAACGTATTATTAAACATATCCTATTAACATTATAAATGCGAACGTTTTTGTGTGTGTGTTTTTGTTACCATTTAGCGCCTAAACGGCTTAACCGATTTCGATAAAAATTGGTATGATACTCGGTATTGGTATGAGATTCGGTGCCGGAGACGAACATCCTACTTTTATCCCGAAAATCGGTCTAGTTCCCGAGAGAGACAAACTCGGGCGGGCGAATTCGCAAGGCGCAGCTAGTATTAAATAAATAAGTATTATATTTTATTCACAAGGTAGACCGACAACCTAATAAGGGTGATGGGCAACCAATGGATGACGGCGGCCTAGGTGGTAGAAATTGAAGAAGGATTTGACTTTTGGCTGATAGCTAAGTATTGATGTAATTGTAGGGTTCTCAAAGTCAAAAAGGAAAAACGGAATCCTTATAGAACTTCCTTGGCCATCTGGAGGCCTCGGTACGCAAGTCAGGCTCGCACTTGACTAGTTTTATAATACATCTCGTTCCTTTCTCGATACATGAGTAACCTTATGTATTGACTTTCCTACTTCCATTACTTATTACAAGCTAATCATACCAATGTCTAGGTCACTGCTAGGGAATCCTTACAAATAACAAAGGTTATGTATAAATGGTATTGAGTGGAAGAGCTCCCGATTGCTAATAATACGACTCTTTATTCTTAATTAAATAAATAATACAATGCGCGGGGCTACCAAACTCGAGCTTTATTACATCACTAGCTGTGCCCGCGACTTCGTCCGCGTGGAGTAGTGATTTTGGGCAGCATTTTTTGGATATATCTTTTGGTTTGTTCTGAATTATAAACATCTTCGTTTAGGTGAATAAGAAAAATCTTTACAGTAAATGCTTCTCTATCTACGATATTAGACGTATAGCCATCGCGGATCAAAGCCATACAGGCTGCTAGGATTACTTACACGTGGCAAATCCACATAAAGCTGACCATGCGAAAAACAGTTAATATTTAGATCCACACTCATTAATTGTCATCGCGAAACATAGGCTCACTGGAAACTGAACTCGTTTAAAACTAAGCGGGAAATTGTTTGGAATGAAAGGAATCCGAGGAATAAAAACGCTATAAGTTTTTTTTTTTATATTAGCCTGCCAAAGTGCCTCTACTCTGGCTGATGGTAAGCAGTCAGTGGAATTCAGAAGTAGTGGACACCATTCCAAAAGCCAAACTACTGGTATGGTGGCCTCCACTATGGCGGCTTAGTGAGATGCTTCTTCACGCCTCGCTTAAAAGTCCTAGGATGAAAGTTAGGTGGGAACACATGCGCTGGTAAAGAGTTCCAGGCTTTAATTGAGCGACAAAAGTATAAAGTGCTGAACCGTTTGGTTCGAGACCCTTTAGATTGCACTGTGAAAGGGTAGCACTTCAGTCCCGCACGTGTCGTTCTGGATAAAAAGGGAGAGGGTAGAATTAATTTAAAGAACTGTTGAGAAGACTCTCCGTGGTAAAGGCGATAGAAGACGGCCGTTGAGGAGGCGATGTCTCTTCGCAGCTGTAAAGGCTCAAGGGTCTTAGGCCTCCGGGCTTCCATGATACGGACTGCTCGCAAAAGGCCGCCGTACCGTCTCGAAAATGGTCGCCGGGTCCCACTATCCGGTCACCAACCTGCACGACGAACCACTCCGAGATTATGCGCAACCTGGTGGGGCAGTCTCTTTTTTTTTTTGGTTAGGTCTAATTGGACCCTTGTACAATGCCGCGGGCGGCCAGCGGCACCACCGTTTATACGGGTCCCCCTGGCCGGCGGGTTGACCCACACCACCCACACAATGACTCCGCGGATACTCAGCTGGTCCCACACATGCTGCGAGGTCAACGCCATCTAGACCCAAAGTAAGCATATTATATGCTTGTATTATGGGTTCTAGAATACGGATAAACACACTTAAATACTTTTATTTTAGTAAATAGATACATATTATACATATAAACACCCAGACCAATGCAAATAGACATGTTCATGCTACAAATATTTGCACTGAGCGGGAATCGAACCCGCGACCTCACAGTCCATACACAGTCCCACCGAAATACAGAGGCAGTCGATTTTCCCCTGACTTTCCCCTCCCTTTCCCCTGACTTCTCCCTAACTACCCCCGCACTTCTCACTTCTCTCTTCCTTTTCTCTTCCTCCCCCTCCCTTCCCCCTCCCTCCAAATTTCAAGTCGCCAACTTCAAAAGCAAAGATCTTTCCATACAATATTTCATCCCTTAATAATAATAATAATAATATTCTACCACATTCACACAGCGCCATCTAGCCCCAAATTAAGCAATTATATTTGCTTGTGTTATGGGTACTAAACAACTGATATACTACTTATATACATTTTTTTTTTTTGTAAATACATACATATTATAGATAAATTACACCCAGACACAGAACAAACAATCATGCTCATCACACAAAGGTTTGTCCTGGGTGGGAATCGAACCCACGACCTCCGGCTTAGCAGTCAGGGTCACTAACCACTAGACCAACAGGCCAGTCAATATTTCACACCTATAAATCCAACCCAGTAAAAAAAATTATGAGCGTATATTTTATTTAAATAAAAGTATTCCAAAAAAAACTTCCAAGCTGTAACTTAAAAAATGAAGACGTTTCATGCAATCGATTTCATTCCTTTTCATACACTTAAGGGTTGAATTTTTAATAACCCTTTCTTTGTACACTTCTAGACATTAAGACAAACACACCCTCCAAATTTCAAGTCGCTACGACCAGTGGTTTAGGCTTTACGTTGTCTGTCAGTCAGTCAGTCAGTCAGTCAGGACAAAGCCTTTTATAATATGTATGGATGTATGGATTAGACGTATAGCCATCAGGGATCAAAGCATACAGGCTGCTAGTAATGCTAACACGTGATAGAGCCACATAAAGCTGACCGAAAAACAGCTAATACTTAGATCCACACCCACAACTTTTAGTGTCTTACCTTTACTTTAATTACTTAATTAATTAATTACTTTAATTAGTCATCGCAAAACATAGGCTCACTGGAAACTGGACTCGTTTAAAACTAAATGAAAGACTGTTTAGAATGACAGGAATCCGAGGAATAAAAACACTATCAGCTATTCCGCAACCTGTTAAAATATCTGTGTTTGGATCAAGACGGCTTGAACTAGATATAGATCAGATTATCCTATCAGGTGTTTTATTGAGTACCCTGTAGGAATAATCCCGCCCTGGACCTGCTTTCGGCTCCGACCTTAAACATGGTCCTTCGAGCCGGATTTTTTTGACTTTTTGTGGCCGGTCATGAAGACCGAAGCGGCGTCGACACGGTAGTGGATTGCTACTGATGACGCTGAGGTGCTGACTGGGCACTCAGGTTGAAGAAGTTCAAGAACAAGCTGAGGTCTCACCGGTAGCGAGTTCAGAAGCGGTAGTGGTGTTGTGTGTGTGGCAGCGGGAGTCAGATCACCCGCTTGGCTGCATCGCGAACGAGTTCAAGAGAGGAAACGGGCTTATAAACGCAAGTGGATTTATAAGCGGAAGGAGGATTTTAGTGAGTAAAGAGTGCGAGGACAATCGTGAGTACAATTTTAATTTAACTAAAAGAAGAGATTTGGACTTAGAATAATTATCAAGAATTTGGACTTTGCAAATTTTGTGGTTCGTAGTTTTAGACTTAGAATAATTTTAAGAAAAGTGTACCGACGGGGAACCTATGCCCAATTTTTTAATTTTGTTCTTGTTTTCAAACACTTAGAATTATTTTCAAATTTTTGAACTTGTAGTTTTGCAATTGAGTTTGGTCTTTGACCTTTAATTTACTAACATGGAATCCTTAATTAAATTGCAAAGCGACACAAAAAATATAATAGAAAAAAGGAAAAATTAATTTTAAAAAATCACCTAAGGAAAGGATTACTCAAGGTTATGTAGAAACAAGATTAGAGACTTTAGAACAACAATGGACAAAATTTAGTAATACACATACAAAAATAATTGAGCTTGCTACAGTAGAAGAAACAATGGTAGATTTATATTTTACAACAGATATTTATGAATGTACGGAAGAATTGTATGTTAGTTATAAATCAGATTTGAAGGACTGTAAGCTCAAATTTGCAAAGAATGATTATCAGGCACGAGTATCACCTAGTAGTAATAAATCAGGAAATATTAAATTGCCTAAGATCAATATTCCAACTTTTTCTGGTGATTATGCTGAGTGGATAAGTTTTCGAGATCTGTTTAAGTCACTTGTCCATAACAATGAGAACTTGGATGATGTACAAAAACTTCACTATTTGAAAGGATTACTTACGGGTGAAGCTGAACAATTGCTTCGACAAATATCTATTACGGAAGCTAATTATGATCTTTGTTGGGCTAAGTTAGAACACAGGTATAATAATAAACGTCGGTTATCTAATAATATATTACAACGATTATTTAATCAAAAATGTATTAATGTTGAGTCCGCAATGTGTTTAAAACAGCTGTTAGATACTACGACAGATTGTATTAGTGCTTTAAGGAATTTAGGTATTGATGTGACTACCTGGGACATCATAATTATACATATTATGGCGTCTAAGCTCGATCCAGAAACACGCAAGCAGTGGGAGTTAAAGGTTTCCGAAGATAGTTCAAATGAACTACCCACTTTAGATCAGTTTCAAATTTTTATAGAAAGTCGATTCACAGCCTTTGAAAATATTGAGCCTCATAAACGGGTGACGGTTCAGACGCGTGGTTTCCATTCATCCAATCAAAAGGTATTGCTAGCGACTCATGAAACAGATTTTACTAAGCATCTACGTTGTGAGTATTGTTCAGATAATCATAAATTGTGCTTTTGCAAAGGGTTTATGCAATTAGATTTGGATAAAAGACGACAATTTGTGTCAAATAACAAAGTCTGTTTTAATTGTCTCGGTGGTAACCATATGGTAGGTCAGTGTAAAAAGGTTACAGCATGTCGGGTATGTAAGAAGAGACATCATACTCTTCTACATGCAGAGAATGTAGGCGTCAATATGGTAAATCAGAGCAAACCTAACATCTCTTCTGATGATCCAAACTCATCAAACGTTATTACGCCAGTAGTGTCTTGCCTCTCAACAGGAATTACTCCGCCACGTCAAGTTTTATTAACCACAGCGCTAGTAAAGGCTCAGACTGCGGCTCATGACTTTCAGATGGTTCGAGCCTTATTAGATCAGGGCTCTCAAGCTTCCTTCATCACTGAAGCTACAGTTCAGTTGTTGAGATTAAAAAAGAGTCCAATAAGGGGAATCATCTCTAGTATCGGTAATGATAAAGTGTCTATTGCAAATTACATGGTGACATTAGTGCTTCACTCTGTAACAGATTCTACGTTTGAGATAGAGGTTAAAGCTTATGTATTGAAGAATATAACTTCATATCTCCCAGAACGACAGTTAGAACCAGTACGATGGCCAGACCTAGAGCATCTCGTCCTAGCAGATCCACATTTTAGTAGGCCTAATAAAATTGATGTTCTATTGGGTGCTGATGTGTACAGTAAGGTGTTAAAAGAAGGTGTAAGAAAGGCACCATCGGGGTCCTTTATAGCACAGAATACTAGTTTAGGTTGGATTCTATCTGGTATAGTTCATCACCAAGGTAAGATCAAGGAAGTCAATAAGATCACGGTAATGCATACGCAAGTTGAAGAATCTGATATCCTAAAGAAGTTCTGGGAAATCGAAGATCAGTTGCCGAATACAGAAAGGATATTCACAGAAGAAGAACAAAGATGTGAAGAATTGTTTGCATCGACAACTAGCAGGACAATGGATGGTCGTTACATTGTGAGATTACCATTCAAAGAACAGAATCCTTCTTGCGTAGGAGGCAATAGTAGAGAAATTGCGCTGAAAAGATTTAAATTATTAGAAAGAAAACTAAGTAAAGATCAAGATCTGAAAGAAAAGTACACAAAGGTAATTAAAGAATATTTACAATTAGATCACATGAAGAAAATAGATAAAATTAATACTAAAACTAACAAAGCTGTATACTTACCGCATCATGCAGTCATAAGGGACGACAGATCTACTACCAAGGTACGGGTAGTTTTTGACGCTTCCTGTAAGAACGAGAATGGCATGTCCCTCAACGATACTCTCATGATAGGTCCTAAGTTACAGTCAGATCTACGGCACATCGTCCTTCGCTGGAGAACATATTATATAGCCATCGTCGCAGATATTGTCAAGATGTATCGGCAGATTAGAGTTGCAGAGGAAGATATTCAATATCAAAGAATTTTATGGCGAGATAATCCTAACGAAGATATACAAGATTACTCTTTGACTACTGTCACTTTTGGCACAGCGTCAGCTCCCTATTTAGCAGCGAAAGCTCTACATCAGGTCGCAATAGATGAAGGAAAGGAGTATCCTGCAGCATCTGAAAGGGTTCCAAACAGCTATTATATGGATGACCTAATGACAGGTTGTTCGACAGTAGAAGAAGGAAAGAGCTTGTGTAGTGAAATGAGAAATTTATTAATAAAAGCTGGATTCGAACTACAAAAATGGAACAGTAATAATGAGGAGATCATGAAGTACATGAAGGGCTATGATGCTAACAGTCAGGACAAAACAGATGGGAAGGAAAATGATTCTAAGGATGAAATAGAGATACTTGAGAGTACAAAAATATTAGGACTTACCTGGTGTCGTTATGCAGACGAATTTAGGTACACAGTACAGCTGCCGCCAACGTATGCTAAGCTATCTAAAAGAAATATTATATCTGATATTGCGCGTCTGTTTGACCCGTTAGGTTGGTTAGCACCTAGTATAATATTGGCAAAGGTTTTGATTCAAAAGTTGTGGTTGTCAGGTGTAGAATGGGATGCTGAGGTACCGGAAAGTGCGAAGATAGAATGGGAGACTTACCGTTCAGAATTGTCAGACCTATCGAAAGTGCGTGTTCCTAGGTGGTTAGGCATAATCGATAACATAGGTTGCGTTGAGTTGCACGGGTTCAGCGACGCATCAAAGTCAGCATATGCTGCAGTGGTGTATACTCGAACTGTTTATAGCAATAACGTTATTCGCGTTTCCTTATTAGCTGCAAAGACTAAAGTTGCGCCCATTAAACAAATCAGCATTCCCCGTCTCGAGCTTTGTGGTGCAGTCTTATTAGCTCGACTGCTAGCAGACGTGGCAAAATCTATGCACATTTCAAAGAGCAACATGCATGCATGGACAGATTCGACCGTAGTGCTTGCTTGGCTTAATAGCCACCCTAGTCGATGGAAAACCTTCGTGGCCAATCGAGTGTCGGAGATTCTAACCACACTGGATTCAAATCAATGGGCTCACATATCCTCTAAGGAAAACCCTGCGGATTGTGCGTCAAGAGGAGTTCAACCAAGCTTACTCTCAGAGAACAAACTGTGGTTCGAGGGACCACAATTTTTATACCATCCTGAAGTTGTCTATAGTAGACCAGTTATCGAGAAGGTTATATTAGAAGAGTCAGTGAAATCTCATCTTGGTACAGTCGAGGAGGAGTCTCCTTGGACTAATTTCAGTTCATTATGGCGATTACTAAGAGTTTTAGCATATTGTAGAATATTTATACATTTAAAAAACAGAAAAGATAGACCTCCTTATTTACAAGCTAAAGAAATAGAAAAAAGTTTGAAATGTTGCATAAGACATTGTCAAAAGATTGAATTTCAAAATGAGTACTTACAACTAAAAAATATAAAACATATTAAGTTCAAGGGCAGCAAAATTAGTTCATTGTGTCCCTTTATAGATAGTGATGATATAATTCGTGTCGGTGGCAGATTGCAAGAAGCGCCTCTATCAAAACAATTGAAGCACCCTATAATTCTTCCTCATGATGCGCATCTTGCTAAATTACTGGTAGCAGATGCTCATGATCGAACTTTACATGGAGGTTGTCAGGTCATGATTAACTATTTGAGATCAGCCTACTGGATCATTGGAGTGAAGACACTTGTCAAACAACATGTCCGAAAATGTGTGATATGTGTAAAACATAACGCCAAGGCCAACACTCAATTGATGGGTTCACTGCCGTCCGTGAGGTGCACTCCAACAAGAGCATTCCGCCATAGTGGCTTAGATTACGCTGGTCCAATTAATCTCAGGACAACGAAGGGTCGAGGACATAAATCATACAAAGGCTATGTCTGTGTCTTTGTCTGTATGGCCACTCGGGCCGTACATCTAGAAGTCGTAAGCGACTTGAGTACACAAGGTTTTCTAGCGGCTTTTAGGCGTTTTGTAGCCAGGCGAGGTCATTGTTCTCAAATATGGAGCGACAATGCCACCAATTTTGTTGGCGCCGCTAGAGAACTGAAAGAACTGACTACAGTACAGCAGAGCATAGCAGGACATTTAGAAAACATGGGTACAGTGTGGCACTTTATACCGCCCCATGCCCCAAATTTTGGCGGACTGTGGGAGGCAGCTGTTAAGTCTACTAAATTTCATCTCAAGAGGGTTATAGGAGATTCAACCTTAACCTACGAGGAGATGAGTACTTTGCTCAGTCAAGTAGAGGCTTGTCTGAATTCCAGACCTATGACCGTTATTAATGGTGAAGGTCTTGATGAACCATTGCCATTAACACCGGGTCACTTTTTGGTTGGTGAACCATTAGTGACTGTATCAGAACCCAATTATGAGGCATTATATATTAGTCCTTTACATCGGTGGCAACTCATTCAAAGGATGTTACAGAATTTTTGGCGGCGTTGGTCTGCAGAATACCTGGCCGCGCTAGTTCACAGGTATAAATGGTCGTATCAAAATCCCGAACCAAAAATTGGAGACGTTGTTCTTGTCAAAGAATCTGATTTACCTCCTGCTCGTTGGTTGCTTGGTCGAATAGTCGAAAAACATCCAGGGCCTGATAATGTTACCCGAGTAGTCACATTAAAGGTAAAAGGGAGTTTATTGAAACGTCCTACATCTAAATTGTGTATATTACCAGTCAATGAATAGCTCTATTCACAACTGTTATTAAGTTTAAGTTGTTGTTATATATTAGTTCATTTTTAATACTATAGACAGTTATTTTAGTTCATGTGTTGTGGTTTATATTTTACAGTTCTATAAACACATACAATTATTATTTAGTACATAAGTTTTTATAATTTTAAATTTGTTAAAAGTTTGCTAATACAAGAAAATTGTTTACTTATGTTACAGTTGTAAAGTTTATAAGTACCAGTTGGGCTATAATATGTTAAATTATACCAACAGCTCTTTGAGGTCCTAGTTCAATTACTATTGTTAGATACTTTATTTCATTAGTATTAGTATACCCTCATCAATGACATTATTATAGCTAGGTACCATTAGATCTGAGTATTTTTGTTTATTAAGGACATATTCTTCGATAATGTTCTTGGTGGGCGGTATGTTTAAGCAGTTCAGTTAATAGATGTGTTTTAGTTCCGATTGTGGTCATTAGATGGCGTTGTGCTAATGACGTCATTTCTTAGAAGTCGGTGTTAAGATTCTCCGCAGTTCAATGACCTCAGTCGATGTTTATATGTATTTTTGATTATTAATAGTGACGGCTATCTAGTTCAAGCCGTCTTGATCCAATATAGATCAGATTATCCTATCAGGTGTTTTATTGAGTACCCTGTAGGAATAATCCCGCCCTGGACCTGCTTTCGGCTCCGACCTTAAACAATCTGCTTCTATAAGATTTCGTAGTAAATTAACGAATGTTCGATGTGATTCTTTAAATTGGCATAACTTTTTTATGATACATATTATACATATAAACACCCAGACCAATGCAAATAGACATGTTCATGCTACAAATATTTGCACTGAGCGGGAATCGAACCCGCGACCTCACAGTCCATACACAGTCCCACCGAAATACAGAGGCAGTCGATTTTCCCCTGACTTTCCCCTCCCTTTCCCCTGACTTCTCCCTAACTACCCCCGCACTTCTCACTTCTCTCTTCCTTTTCTCTTCCTCCCCCTCCCTTCCCCCTCCCTCCAAATTTCAAGTCGCCAACTTCAAAAGCAAAGATCTTTCCATACAATATTTCATCCCTTAATAATAATAATAATAATATTCTACCACATTCACACAGCGCCATCTAGCCCCAAATTAAGCAATTATATTTGCTTGTGTTATGGGTACTAAACAACTGATATACTACTTATATACATTTTTTTTTTTGTAAATACATACATATTATAGATAAATTACACCCAGACACAGAACAAACAATCATGCTCATCACACAAAGGTTTGTCCTGGGTGGGAATCGAACCCACGACCTCCGGCTTAGCAGTCAGGGTCACTAACCACTAGACCAACAGGCCAGTCAATATTTCACACCTATAAATCCAACCCAGTAAAAAAAAATTATGAGCGTATATTTTATTTAAATAAAAGTATTCCAAAAAAAACTTCCAAGCTGTAACTTAAAAAATGAAGACGTTTCATACAATCGATTTCATTCCTTTTCATACACTTAAGGGTTGAATTTTTAATAACCCTTTCTTTGTACACTTCTAGACATTAAGACAAACACACCCTCCAAATTTCAAGTCGCTACGACCAGTGGTTTAGGCTTTACGTTGTCTGTCAGTCAGTCAGTCAGTCAGTCAGGACAAAGCCTTTTATAATATGTATGGATGTATGGATTAGACGTATAGCCATCAGGGATCAAAGCATACAGGCTGCTAGTAATGCTAACACGTGATAGAGCCACATAAAGCTGACCGAAAAACAGCTAATACTTAGATCCACACCCACAACTTTTAGTGTCTTACCTTTACTTTAATTACTTAATTAATTAATTACTTTAATTAGTCATCGCAAAACATAGGCTCACTGGAAACTGGACTCGTTTAAAACTAAATGAAAGACTGTTTAGAATGACAGGAATCCGAGGAATAAAAACACTATCAGCTATTCCGCAACCTGTTAAAATATCTGCTTCTATAAGATTTCGTAGTAAATTAACGAATGTTCGATGTGATTCTTTAAATTGGCATAACTTTTTTATTTATGAACCGATTGACATGAAACAAACACTAAATGTTAAGTGAAGCTTACCACAATATATTAGTGAAAACCATATTTAAATCGGATAAGCCGTTTCTGAGATAAGCGTGCACAAACGCACAGACAAACAGACAAACAGACAAAAATTTTAAAAATCATTGTTTTGGGTTCTATTTGCGTTGATATAGGTCCCAATAGTATTTTTTCTCATATATCTTCCATGTACAGACAGCGATCGGTTACATTTTTATTATATGTATAGATAGAGCATAATAATATTCGTAATTTAAAGTGGTTGGGGATTGAGCACTGTGTCGCAGAGGACTTTAGAAACATACTAAATTATGATCACAAACTACGGATACTTTTTTTCATGTACTATGCGAAATCTGTTACCTTTATACGCGCGAAATGTGCTTGGTCACAAAGTTTATCTTCACATTAAAGAGGCTTTTCGCCTCATGAGTAAGCAACGTCGCAATTTCGTGTCATATTTTGTGGTTTTCAATTTTCATCCGTTATTATTATTTATATTTTTAAAACATTTTCTGCTAACATGCTACAATTAGGTGAAAGCTGCGTATAAAGTAAGTAACCATTGGGTTTACAGTTCTATTTATATGCAAATAATACATTTGAAACTTAAGTTGATTTTTTTTTATAGTAAAATAACTGTATATTAATATGTATAGTAACATTATGATTACGTACTTTTTATACAGCTTTCACCTAATTATAGCCTGTTAACAGAACATATTTTAAAATATAGCTAAGATTAAATGATAAAAGGCCACTCATGAAGCGTGAACACTCCTCAACTATGATATAGCAAACTTTTAAGGCTGTTGTTCACTGATGTCGTCACTAACTAAACAGTAATAACACTAGTTGTCATTTAATATTAGCACATTCTCATACTTGTATATCTCTGAAGATTTCTGACCTACATCTGATAGAACGTAACTCATTTACATAAATTATTACGACATATTTTTGTATTAGGTAAGCCTGTGTGTTATTTTTTAGTGTTTAGTGTTTTCGCTAGTAGACTGATTTGAAAATGTATCTAGGTATACTTACCTACCTACTAGAGACCCGCTCTGTCTTCTTACGTCGTTACTAATTATGTTTTTAAAATATGATCACAAATCTTTGAAACCCTTCTCAGTTTGTCTCTGATGATACTTATAAACCTCACAGTAGACACGTAAAAACTGAACGAAACGCAACAATAGTGAAAACAGTACCAAAAACGTTTGCTTTATACTATTTAAAAATATAGTCATAAACTCATAATTTATAATTATCTCATCAATCGGCATGACATCATAGAGCTAAGTGGGTCTGCTTCACTGACACATACGAATGAAATATTTTTAGTAAAGGATGCACGCATCACTGTTCCGAAGTTATATTCGGACAAACAGATGGGAATATATATAGATGCTTTTCAAATAGCTGTTCTTTTAAAGAACTGATTGATTGTTTATTATTATAATTAGGTCAAGGTTGAGAATTGTCATTTGTATTTTGATTTTGTATTGATTCACGTAAATATTTCTTATCGCCTTTCTAAAACTTATCGCTGCCGGAGACGTTGGAAAACATTTTATAAACACGCTACATTGATAAGAAAAATAATTTGGAGAACCCTCGCATGATCTCTATCAAATAAATCGAGGATATTATAATATCGCGAAACGTGGGTAATTTTAAATACGTTGCAAAAGTTATACCTACATTAACAGATAAAAACATTTTATAGCTTTAAATCTACTTCGCACAAAGCTGGCAGAATAATAGTTTTATATTTTACACAAAACGAATAAACATAGGTACACGCACACACGCACACACGTACGCACGAACGCACGAACGCACGCACACACGCACACACGCACGCACCACGCACGCACGCTGTGCGCACGCAATAGTTATAGATTTTTTTTTATTTATCACATTAACTACATCATCAACCTAATAACGTCCACTTTTAAGTAATGCCCCTAAGCTGCTACTTTGAATTCCTTAATCGCATTTTAACACAACCACGGAAATAGATAGAGCGGTTTATTCTATTTTGTCTACAATTTCATAGGCCAGTCTCGAATCGTGTCCAATAAATGGTAATTTGCCTTGAACATTTTTATTTTAAGTACTGATGAGAATAGTAAAATAATAAAATTGGTCTCCCACCTATGTCCAGCAGTGGACGTCTTTTAGCTGATATGATGATGATGAAAATAGTAAAAGAAACAAAAGTGTTTTTTTTTACAATCCTGCCTATATCAATTTTAAAAAAGAGTTTTTGGCAATAACACGAGATGTGTTAATACAAACCGCATTTCCAGCCAAATAAACAATTTGAATGACCGCCAAACTGTTTTACGTTCACGTTAATGTAATCTAAATGATCACAGCACGCATATAACTATATGAAGGAGCACATTGACAAATGCTTAAACAGTGCTGATATCTTGGATAGAATCCTAGTTTCGGGAAAAAGTGGCATTATTCTAAAAATTAGAAAAATAATGTTTAACGCCATTCGCTAAGATTAAAACATTTCAAACATACCTCTAACTCTTTAACATATACATACTTTTCTTCATATTTGGTCCGTCTATGTCCGTCTAGGGCGACTCTTACCGATGTTCCCATGCATTGCCGGTACATAAATCTTTATCGTGATTTTTATCATTTCTTATATTTTTCCATGAACTATGCGAAATCGCACATGAGTGTGTGAAAATTGACATACTTGCACCTTATTAAAAAGAGGGGCAAAGTTTTCTTCTAGTATTTTCTTCAATTTGGATAGCAGAATAAAGGAGGAAATTCGTATGAATGACGTAATGTACCTACAACTTCAAAACATACTCATGTGTGAGATGTAGATACACATGGTAGATAAATATTTGTAAATACACAGCTTGACCTTCTCAGTTTGAAACATCTATCTATATGTGTTAAGTAGTATAGAAGGAAGTCACTGGAAAGCGTCTGTCTGTCTGTATAAAACTGCTAGTCTCAAAAACTGCTCAATAGATTTAGATATAGTTTTTAATAGTGCGTTTTTCGAGGTTGGTTTTGGTATATAATATATCAATCTGTCACTAATAGGAGCCGAGCAGCAATGTTAATAGTGAACCTAGCCGGGAAACCGCAACATTGGAAGCGAGGGCGAGCCGTTAGTTATACTTATGTAACAAATGATTCATCAGTGCTATGTACAGACTTCATACAGACAGGGTATGACTTCAAATAAACAAATGGTGCCAAAATTGTTATCACATTTCTGAAAATATTATGAAATACAGAAAAGTATTTTATCTTCGGTGGCAAACAAGCATGCGGCTTACCTACTGGTAAGTGGTATCCGTTACCTATGGACACGGCTAACTTTTCTAAACATTACAGAAATAAGGTTTAGAAAACCAAACTAGCCATGGATGAGGAAGAAAAAGGCAGAGGACTAGAGGATTATCGCTGCCAGCACTCTTACTCATCGAGCAAAACACATTAGCATGGAAACGAATATTTTACGTTGATATTCTATAAGGGAGTAGTACTTCCCCAGCCGATCCGGCCCATTGGTACTAAAACTACCAAGGATTCTTCCACTGTGTAAATGATTATAGAAGAAGTGAGAAAAAGGAAAGGTTCGAAGATGTCTATTTGCATTGATCTGGGTGTTTCTATGTATAAATATGTATGTATGTATTTACAAAAAAAAAAGTATTTAAGTATGTTTATCCGCATTCTACAACCCATAACACAAGCTATAATATATGCTTACTTTGGTTGAAATATTATATTATTGGAATACAATAACTTACCTATTAAAGCAGGTACAATTCTTTTAGGTACAGAGACTTCAATCACATTCATTCTTGAGGTCTTGATTGCTCTGTCTGTTGGTTGATCTTCCTCATCTTTCTTGAACAAGTAGTATACTACGAAAGCTGTGGCAGTGACAAGAGACAAGCCCAAAGCCACTGGTACAGCAAACTTTGTGTTTAAAGACATTTTGCTGAAACAATATTTGTAACTATAAGTATAAGTGTGATACTGTGCAAAACTTCTTTTCCAGAAAAGATGGCAGACTTAATCTCGCTAGTAATCTTTTGAGATGGGCAACTAGATAACTATCAGCACATTATATACTGCATTGAGGGCCTCTGCTCATACAAAGAAGGTTGGGATAGTATAACACAACCATACATTGTATACACACATTTACAAGACAAATTAGGAATTTTAAACTTGTTCATCAAAGTGAATCAGGGTTACGACCCTGGTCTATGGTGGATTAGCACTGACAAACTATCCTTAGAGCTATCCTTAAGCAAAAGTGAGTTATTTCTAAAGTAAACTAAGAAAATAGGAATAAATTTAAAATAACCACTCTAGTACATGCACACACTTTGCCGTATTTTTAGAGGCAAACACAACTTTGTATGCGATACAATATTTGTTAATTCTACATAGCATTTCTTGACTTGACTTACTATATTAAACAGAGCATTGAAAATGTGACACTAATATAACTAGGTAATTTCTTTGTAACCAATAGTTAATTACACTCACATTTTGAAATAAATAAAATTTAATTCTATATAGTTTTGTGTATCATGTAGTTGCATAACAATTAAAAAACTAAATACTTAATATTAATTATTTACTAACATTTCAATCACCTTCCTTATATATTTCCTTATTCTCATTTAACCCATTCGCTATCCAATAAGAGACACTATAGAAATTCAATTGTTATGAATCATATATGATACATGGGACAGGGAATCTGTTAGCATTGTTTTTGCAAAACTTAAAATAAACAAGCTTATGGTGGTTGGGTTTATGAAACACAGAGTTATGGTGATTTACCACCAGGTGATAAGCTGGTTTGCCACCACAATTGTATGCACACAGAAGATAGCATTTCAAAATAAAGAATTGCCCTCAGATATAATGTTATTACGTATTGAAGGGTTTATTCATCATCATCATCACATCAGTCAAAAAAGGTCCATTGCTGGAGGGTAGGCTGTACTCCTACCCTCCAGCAATGGACCTTTTTTGACTGTTTAAAGTTTATTAATAAAAGATCAGAAAAGAATAATAATATTCATGTAAGAATCTATTTGTCTAACTTAAAATATTGAATTGTGTCAATGGCACAAGTTACAAACTTTATTAATGCAATTTTAAATCAATTTTATTTCAACAAATCGTAATCTGTATTTATTTTATCACGAAATTGTTGCGAAAGTTTGTATTGAAATAGTAGGTAAGTACGTATAGTTTTTATACTAAATATTGAATCTTTCTTGAACAAGGAATGAAGTATAAAGTAATGGATTTATTTAAATTAATACTATTTACATAACAAAGGTGATTTTTCCTAACATCTAATACCAGCTATGACATAATATTGAGAGAAAAATTACTTCATCAGTAATTCGATACTTTGGCGTGCAAATATTACCATTACTATTTATGTATCGTTACAAAAATATTACCATATGCTTTGAACACGTCAACTGAACATTAAGGCACAAACTTTATATCTCACAAACACTACCTTCCAATCGTTATTTTTAATTTTTCACGTGTATTTTCGCAACAAACAATCTCTTGCACTCGGAAAGAAAATTCAACCACAGACTAAGTTAAGTTGAATGCAACTTTGAATTTTTATCCCTTACAATCTGTCTGTGACTTTTAATATTCTGTGACAACTGACAGTAGCGATGGTAACTCATGAGTGAATTGAAAAAAAGATGTACATCTTTCAAAAAGATTTATTAATTCACTGAATCACCCTTGTTTAAAGTACATCTTTAAATCTTTTGATTTAGTTTTACTTTTACTATTTCAAGTGTGAAGGATGTAGATTGAGACGACTGTATCAGAGTTATATTGAACAAAAATAGAGAGAATGATTAGAATAGTTGCGCACGCATGTACTGATTCTTTTAGCCGCGCATAGAAAACTATTTCTTATGCCTTTATTACTAAGTGCATAATCAAATGAAATAAAATTCGTTATTATTTTATTAAATTGTTACTTTTTAAATGAGTGGAACATAATTTTAAGCTACTAATATTGCTTGCATTACGTTGGTTATTTTGGTGTGCAATTTTTAAAAAGTATATATTTTACCGAATATGGGAATAAGTGGACATTAATATTAGTTATCTAGTTATTTTAATTTTCAGATTTATTTTTAAATACAGGCTGTACAAAAAAGAAAATTATTTCCATAGCAACGCAATCCAATAGTGATTTAAATCTTCAGAAGTAAAGGATGTATAAATCACAAATCTGTTAGATGATTTAGTTTGCGCATGGCTAACTGACAGTAAGATGAATGAATGCTATGTGTAAAAGGAACGAAAAAGCGTACCCGTATCTATTCGTTACTATAGCAATTAGTACTTGTTACTATCGTATCAATTCGTATCGTTACTTTACTCGTTAATTCTGATGCCTCTTAACATGCTAATAAAGCAACGAATCAAGTCGTATTGAGTACGCGTACAGTATGACGTCACGGCTTCGCAAGGTCAAGTGGTAATTTGTAGAAAACACACAACATGTATCATGTATTATATAATGTATCATGAATAATATTTCAATTTTTAAAAGACAATTACGCAATTTTCTCGCAGGAAAATGTTACTATTCTTTAAACGAATTTTTACAAGATGTTTAAAAATCTTCTCTTAATTGTCTATTTTTTACTATTAACAATTTAGATTTCAATGTTTGTTATATTTTTATTTATATTTTTATATTACTTACCTTCATATACAAATGAAGAATATACTTAAGTGAATAGTTTTGTTATTTTTAATTTTAATAAGATACCTACCAATGTATAAGTAGGCAACTTTTTCTATTTTTAAGTGAATTTTTGCACACCCTCTGGGTAAGATATGGCTTAAAGGTAATATTGTATCTCAACATCTACATTATTGTATACCCATATTTATGCAAATAAAAATATTTGATTTGATTTGATTTGATTATCATTTACATTTTTCTAAATTTATTTTGCTATAAGTAAAGTGTAGAATAGTAGGTGATACTAAAAATGCGAATATCTAAATGTATTCGGTAACGATTCGTTACTCGATACTACATGGTGCACTTGTTACTCGAATTTTGCTACAGATTATTATTCATAGACTAGTAGTTTTTCGGCTTTTTTTTTTCAAAATTTCGAATAGATTTTCTTAAAATTTATCAATATATCAGCAAGCAAAGACGCGGGTGAAACAGCTACGGCAAGCTAGCTTTGTAATAAAAATTTGGGAATTAACCAGAACGCATAAAATAATAAAAGTAGGTAATAACTTTTGCAAGATTTTAAATCTTGGTTCACTAAAAAAACATCTCTGCCGTTAATAATAGTAGTAAATAAATGTAGTTAAATATCAAAAGTAGGTAAGTCTCACACGAAATTAAACTATGAATGCGGCCAAATTTGAAATTTTATGTAGATTTTTTCTTTTTTTTTAAATCAAGGTAATTTACTAAATATACAAAATAGCAATCAAAATCTATTATTTTTTAAAGCCCATTATGTCCATTGACAATTACCAAATCGAGCATGTCCGCGACGGCCAATCAGGTTAAAGCCCCCTAATTGCTATCTTTCAAAACCAGGCAAGTCCAAATTATAATTTCAAACTCCGGTACGGTTTACTTGGTAACAGCAAATTCCGGTATGTCATAAGTCCATAATTTAAACTGACTTTCTAGTTAAACCCTTTATTGTTTTTTTTTTTCTATTCTAATATTAAACAGACCCAAAAATGAGTAGTCGCTTAATAAAAAAACTAATAATTTTTAAAAAGTAAGTATAGCCAAAAACATGTTTCTTTCATTTTTCATTTAGAGTGGACGTACCTGGCTTTGTTATTTAACTACACAATTATTATCCTTTGGGATATTTTTGACCCTTAGGTGTAGCAAGAGGCTTGAAAATATTGGTAGAGATCAGAAATTGAATGGCTGCCAGAATTCTGACTTTGATATTTAACTAGACAATTATCCTTTGAGATATTTTTAACCCTAGCAAGAGGTTCGTAAAATATTGGTAGAGATCAAAAATTGAATGGCCGCCAGAATTCAGTGTAGCCAGCATGACCTAAAATCTTTAATTATATCGTGGCCTGAAATTGCTATTAATTTTTATATTAATCAAGTAGTAAGTACCTACATAGTCAGGCTATGTAATATAAATAGCGTAAATAAATATGTAAATCACAGGCACCTGGCCTTCAGAATAATAAGTAGTATCTACCACAGGACCACATCATAGGCAACAAACTCAACAAACGAATGAAATGAAAATGAAAAATTGAAAAACTGTAAGCAAGCAAAAATAAAATAAGTACAGTACAATCACAGTGTTGCTATGTAAATATAAAAAGGTAAGTAATCAAATATTTGTAAGTATCGGTTTTTTCTTTACTGCTTTTTGAAATTTAATCTACCTTAAAATTATTAAAATGACAACTTGATCGAATAGACATTGACATCAGTTTATCACAATTTTTTAATGCGTTGAGTAAAAGCAACTTTATATCGAATTATTTTATTTATTAGGTAAGTATGTAATATGTAATATCCCACATTGATCTATTATAAAAAAACCTTACACTTGTTACATAATTCGCGTCAAATTTAAAAGTATATCAGAATGCCCAACTCGTTTTGCACGGAGTCCATACAACTCCTAACATCTCAATCATGGACGTGAATATCCACCACTCATACAAGTTTAGGTATGTAACGTATAATATAAAACTTTTGTATTTTCTATAATAAAATCGTTTCTCTAACAGGTAAATGTAGGTAAATTTTATAACTAATCGCATGCCGATCATTAAAAAAATACAACTCTGAAAAAGCCCCGGATCTATTTTTCCAACCCGGGGCAGGAGTTTAATAGTGGCGCCCTCCCAACTCCAACGTGTAGATACAGTCAGTGGCGGATCCAGGACCGATAGTACCTCGACCCAGAAAACTAAACAGATAGACTTTCAGTGTAGCGTTTTCTCCTTACTTTTTTGATAACGGTTAAATACTTTATCTACTGAGCAAGGTACTTTCTTTAGTTATAAATAGCGCGTATGTTATATGGTTTGATAGAAGCATGATGGTCTTGGATTGTATCTAAGAAATGCCTACAGCAAATTTCACAAATTTTGATGATCAGAGGTAGGGTAATCAGATCAGACGAATGACGATGTAGGTACCTACCGTTTATTGGCTCAAAGGCTAGAGCCTTTGACAATTGTCTCCTTCGATGTGCATACGCCATTTAGTCACAATACTGAACGTTCACTTAACAATTTTATACCAATAATCATTATCTACCACCTAACTTTTGTATTTTAGCCTCCTGTTGTTGTGTCGCCTTACTACCAACCCATTTCCTTTTGTTAGTGTCGTAAGAGGGAGCAACTAAGGAAATAGCAGCACTTATTTCCGTCACCAATGTGTAGTTACTAATTAATGTTTGCAGTCATCGCAGACGTCCTTAGGCTTAAAGAAAACTGTTATAATGTCCAGCGTGTCCCTTTTCTGTTTAATTGATGATAATGACGGTAATGTTGATACTGATGATGAATTTTTTGCATCAACTCTCCCTCGACATACCTAGGTACTTAGATAATATCTAGGCTTACAAATAGTTTACTTTTTGCAAACGGAAATGCAAGCTAAGGAACCTTACATGGCTGAAGAGAACCCTTTTTAATAAACCATTGCGTGACTTTAATGACGGAAATGCTAATATTCGTCAATTTAGATTCAATAGTATTATTATAACTTAACTTTTTAGAAATTATAGACCATGCTATTTTACCATACATTTTCAGTTAATTACCACCTGTTTTGGGACTATTATTCTAAAAAAAATTTAGAAACATTTACTGCAAGATGACTTGGGATATGACAGTTGGTAAGATCTTTATTTTGCATTGTAGTTCGAAACTTACGGTGGTATAAATACCCATGCCAATGCATAGGAACTTAAATACCCAATTCATGCTGGGTGGTATTGCAAACATCATTCAGTATTAATTCTTATCATTATTGACCTAATGAGCTGTTTTTATTCTAATTATGCCGCGAACAAGAACTTAAAAAAATACAATCGCCACTTTATCTTCTCAATTTAAATAAAGCGAGCGTCTAATAGTACGTGCTAGGTACATGATTAGATCTTCTAATTTATGACTATGACGTAAAGTCAAACATTATGCCATGCAGTTAGAATTACACTTTGAGTTTTTAACTGAAATATCCTGAATTTACCTATATATAAAAGCCCGTGTTTTAATCTATCTGCAACATGTAATTATAGGTATATTTTCACATCTATTAAAGACCTACTTACCTATATTTCGTGTAGTAGACATGACCCCTTACATTTTTTCGTGTCGTTCGCTTTCATGTCATGAAGAAATGATTGTCTCGTCCCGATTGCTGTATGTTACTGTGACCATGTTTTAGTACGATTCTACTCATAAAATGAATATGAATGTTTACTATATTAAACCATTAAATCTGTACTTAATAATACAGCTGAAGTAGGATTTGAAAAATTATTTTAGCATTTTAATAACCCAATTCTTGAGGAAGGCTATAATAGGCTAAATATAGCATCACGCTTAGAGCCACGGGAGCCGAGCTACAATAAAAGTCGTAGTCATGTGGCCCTAAGTGACCGAATCCGTAGGTAACTTTTATAATATATTATGTTATTTAAGTAATTATGTAGCCTTCACTTCAGATAAACTTGATAAACCTCAAAGCGAGACTATCCGTTGTCTTTCGGCATATTGAACGGGTTCGATTTTTTTTTCTTTCTTATCTAATTTGCTTTATTCGCCGTTAATTGTTACGTCAACTATACTAACTATTAAATCCACTGTAATAAAATACTAAAAGGTACTTAGGTACATACATAACAATATTTACTTTACTAAAACAGAATGTCTTATTTCATTTCCATCGTGTACGCACAACAGTGGGTACCGCCACGCCGATCGTGCGCCCCAATATTCTGTAATATGGTCGGATTCGTCATATTTTTTAACTGTTTCCAACAATCATGAACGTTTTAGTAACCAAAGTATTCGGTAGTAAACAAACATGCAGCGGCCGTACGCTCGCCGATATCTGGCTCCCAATAATATGGGAGAAGCTTTTTATGGTGGTAAAGTAAAAAAATATGTAATTAGTAGTTTTTTGTAAAGACTTTTGAGAGAGAAGGGCACAGCCAGATTCTTTTTAGCTGCCTTGCAATATCTAATCCCTTATATAAGACTGCAGTCAGCAAGTGTATAAACAATGTTCTTTTTCTGCTGAAGGCTCGTGGTTCCCAGTGCCCACAAAAATAGTACGTTTATCATGACTGCAAAAGAAATGGTGGTAGCGACTGCTAGTACTCACCTAATTTTACACGATGGCAACGGAAAATGGCAGCAGCTGGGATATAGTTATAACTGTTTCTGGCTATGTGACCGTTTGCAAAACCACAATGCATCTGACGTTTAAAGACTCTAAATGTGTAAATGTTTTCTTCAGGTTTTGAATACGTCGTAACTAAAAAGGCCCAGCCTCGACTATGCTTTGGCACGGTTCTGCCTAGGGAGGTACTGCCCACCTCAGGTCCTACTTTAAGCCCTTTTATGAGACGTAAAATATGTAGTAATACACTAAATGTAGGACCTGGGACATACGAAGACAATCGTGATGCATTCTACGACACTACTCATAGGGTATGTACCTATATGATAACTATTTTATAGGTTTAGGTTTAGGATAGAAGGGAGGTACTTCGCCTGATAACGGATAGGTACAAGTTGAAGAAAGGCTAGTTCCTCAGTTCAGCCGTGACGTTTTGATAAATAAATAAATAAAATTTTCCTTTGCCTAAGAATTTTGATGTGATACATTCTTGAACGTTATAATATGTAGGTGCACTTAATAAAATTTTCATTAATGAAAATTCAAAAAAGATGGTCAAAACTATACTACATAACTGCTCGAATATTTTTTAGATTTACAGCAAACTGGGCTTGGGAGCAAAAAGTCCTCGTTGGGTGACAAAACGAAGTGAGTACCAGCCACCTCCAAGACTAACAAAGGTGGAGAAGAAATTAAAACCGAACTGCGCTCCATTTAACTCTACATCAAAAAGAAAGGGCATATTCACTACTTCTACTTGTCCTGCGTAAGAATCTAATTTAATTTTCATAATTAAAAATAAACATTAATAAAAACAGTCTTCAAAAAAATCATTATTTCCCTAATGCTATTTGAAAATAGTTTATATTTAAGTAGATCCTAAGGAACGGTACTTGTTTGAAAAACCCATTGGTAAAAATAATATTAATGTTTGCCCACAGGCCATGTGATTACTGTCCGGAGTATAAACAACGGGAAATGAAATTTGCATACAGTTTCACTGGAAAGAAAGTTTTGAAATGTGCAGTAAATGTAAGATTTCATTCATTATTATTATGTACAAAACCCCATTAGTACCTGTACCTAATGCAATGAGCTTTTTTTCTGTTTGCAGATAAAATGCGTTCCATATAATCTAGATGCCTGTGGAGTTTGTGGGTGTTCGTGTTCGGAACAGGGCGATTACTGGTCCTTTGAAAATAGAATTTTTCTATGTCGAAAACATTACTTGCGCCTATTTACACATTGTTTAGCAAAGTTCCAAGGCGCCAAACTTGCAGAATTCAAGGTAAAGTACCTAGAAGTGACGTACATAAATAATAAAGTACCTACTTCCTTGATAGTGGTCGCTATTAAAATGTATCTGACAATGTATTTTAATTTTCACATTGCTTTTGTCTACAGTCAGTGAGAGATTGCTTCTTCGCGCACGCGCACAACAGTTGCAAGGCTGCGTTGAAAATAATGAAGCACGAAGAAATAGTAAAAAAATTGAGAAAAGAAGCATATCTCGACCTTTACTTTCCTCAACGTCGATTCTGTGACGTTAATTAACTTTACCTTACTACTATTATTTTTACAATTTCCTTTAGTAATAACATCAACACTTAACGTAGTCAGTTATTATTTAATAGGTTATACACTATAATATTACTGAGAGCACGTTGGCAACACTAAAATTATCAATCATCTGACTTTCATCGACAACTCTCTTCCTTATTTATTATTTATTTTGATAGCGAATCGATATTTTTGGGTAAAAACAAAGGCGAAACCATGAAACTCGACTCGAATAATAAGATGATCAACAATGAAGGCGGCAGTGACTTATCCGAAGAGGTCATAGACCCTCGACAGAATGCCGAAGATATTATTGACGAAATACTCGCGGAGTTTACAGAGTCGCGATCGCCAGACACTGCGAGAAATGGTAACGGTATACCAGAAAATCTGTTTAATATGATACAGCCGCCGAGAACGCGTACTCCCGCAAATTCTTTTTCTGAGAACGCGACAATTGATGACATAGACCCAGCGTCGGACCTCGGTACGTCAATCAGAAACAAGTGTTTGGAACTGGAAGAAATACTTCAGAGTCTGAAGTCACGGCTCAATCATGTTGTTTTGGACGAAAATATCGTGCTAAGTCCTGAGGCGAACTCTATGGAGGCACAGCTGGAACATGACTTAGACACAGACTGCCAAGAAGACCTCTCTCTTCAAGAGTTTTTGGAGCTGCTTCACTCGCAAAACAAAATAAGCCCGACAGGTGTACAATGATTGCTCAATGGACCATCCCATTAAATCTATTCATAAGATAAAATTTACATGAATTTATTGTGTGCAAATTGAATATTAGATTTTATTGATAATGATTAAATATTCAGGCCTAGATTTTGTAGTATTATTTATTATTAGAGACAGGTAGGTAATTAAAGAAAACAATAACATATTTATTTAGAAGCTTTATTAAAGTAATGCAAAGTAGATGACAGTTTTATTAAAATACAGTTATGGAATATTTTATAACAAGAAAATAGTAACAGTTTGGTACTATGATCATATTTAAATTATTTATAAATTAATTAATATAAATAAGACGACAGTGTGGACGGGCCCTCCCATAAGACAGACAGACAACACATTCGTTGGGGATCTTCTTTATTCAAAACTTAATCATCAAACATATTTTGCACTTCTGAGCTTATAGTCAGTTCAGCAGATTGTGGAACAGTATCATTTTCATACAACTGACTCTCTTCATGACTATTCTCATTGTCATATGTGCTCAATCCATTCTCTGCCTTCAATATAAAACTAGCTTTATTCTCTGTGATCAAATCTAGAACATTCTTTTTATCTGATTCAAGTGAAGTTTTTAACTTCTGCATCCAGGTGTTGTATACAGTTGGATTACTTTTCACATATTCCGATCGTAAAAACTTCATAGCATCAACAGATTTCGAATAATTGCCATCAATGTTGTATTGAATCATGTGTTCTATTGTTTTTATCATTTCCGGGCCTAGATCGGCCAAAGTCTTATTTTGATTCCTAAGGGCTTTGAAATCTTCAATAGGATTAACAGTACTTATATTATTTACCACAATGGGAGCTTGTGGTGGTGGCATTTGGATCTTCGGTATTTTGAGGGCATCTTGATCATCTGTTTTGATATCAACAAGAGGTTGAAGCAGATCAATATCTATACCAATATTTTTATTTCTTTTCTGCTTAGGTTCAATCTTTCTCAAAGTAAATAACTTTTGGATTTTTTCTAATGGATCCTTTGCATTCTTAACCAGTTGTGGTGGTACTTCAAATAAACTCATTATCTCTTTCCTTGGTTTTGGTAATGGCTTACCTGGGTGCATTGCTCTATATGCTATGCAATCTAGTACATATTGTGCAGCGGGGCTAACACACTCTGCAATGGGAAATGCTTCTGCATCATCAAATGTATCATCATATGCATTTGTTAAATCCATTGCATTAATAAGATCTACAAAAGCATTTACTTGTTCTTCACTGCATTTATACTTTTTTAAATTTGTTGAGGGAAATGACATCTGTTTTATATCCTCCTTGTAACACAAACCAATCATTGATAAACAGACAAAATCATTGCTATCTATGACAGGTAGTAGTGCAAACATTTTAGGTGCACTGTTATTATTGTACACTTTTCTTGCTATGCCAACAATATTTAGTTCATGCAAGCACTCCACCAAACATCTTACAGCGGCTTGTGCTTTTTTATCACCTTTCCTTCCAAATATGTAACTGAGACCATCGCCATTTAAACTCTGCCATTGAATGTTTTTAGCGGATGTGAAACCATAAATTGAAAGACATTTTTCTCCCGGTTGGTAAAGCATGCTTTTGTCACAGTCTGAAAAAGGAATGATTTTCTGACCATATTGGTATCCAGTAATTTTGTCTGTTTCATCAACTTTTTGATTGTCTGTATTTACATATTCTTTGGTTTTTACAATTGCTTCGGTTGAACTGGTAGCATTTGTAACGAGGTCCTTTACAGCCTTCTGCCAATTTTTGACTACTGGTTCATCCTTAATTCTTATGTAAGAAGTAACAGGAATTTTTATATCAGGACCAATGCTTAGGTCAACATTCCATGGCCAAGGTTTCACTACCCGTTTCTTGTGGAACAACAAATATTGCATCGTATTTTCAAATGTTTCTGTTTGACCCCTGGTTTCAATGACAAATCGTCTTGCAATTTCAATAGTTTCCTTATCATGTTCATCAGAATAAATGTCGGGTCCAATGATGTCCACTTCATAATCTTCTTCTTTAAATCCCTTTAATGCCTGAAATATTAGTAAAATATTTAAGAATGACATTACACTTAACATGGTGAATATTAAAACAGCTAGGTATTGGATAAATACATTTTATGCAAATGTTTTTAAAAATTATCAGTTCTTTACAAACCTCTTCGACAAATTCTTCCTCAACCAATGACAATTTCTTCATGTTTGTCATGAGTATAATCTTCTTGCTTGAAAATTTTATACCGCTGGCAACATTTTTGTAATAATCTGCTGCAACTAGAAGGGCATCAAACCAATCACCTTTCTTCTCAGACGGCTGTAATAAAACAACACCATGAATGTTGAAGAAGTAAAGGTGTGTTTGCAGCAAATGGTGTTCTCTGCTTATCTCAAGAATGCGAGGCAGGCAGCTTGTAGTTATGTATGTAATAATGTTACAATTCTTGATATTCTTAGCTTTCCTCTATTCTAGTACTCCAGCAAAAATCATATCAAAATTTGTTGCATAGTTTAGAAGTTAGTAGAGAAATAGAAAAAACCAGCAACTTTGTTTCACATAATTTTTGGAGATAGTATGAATTTTTTGCATTATTGTGTGATGTGTTTCAAACATTTATAATTATAATGGACAAAATACTAGCAAATACACTGTTTTTCATGATTGTAGACTTATATTATAGGTGCCTTATAAGGCAACTAAAGGATAGGGTAACCAGTATAGACATATAAAGAGAGGTACTTTTGGGAAAAATCTATGTTCTTCAGTATTCATTAAAATCATTCTTCATGATTGGCAGATTGATATGTGACAGTAAAGTGATTTTAGTGGCACCTGGTTATAGTTGAGTTTCCTTTTACGAGTGCGACGGAAAAAGTTAGGATCTTCTATAAACTGTTAGAGACAGTGATTGTACATAACTGATTACAAATAGTACATACCTTATCCGGTAAGTTCCTTATCATTTGCCAAGTTGGAGTGAGAAACTCTGATAATATTTCAATGTTTTTAAATGCGCCCTTATGCTGTGCAGCCATATTATTATTAGTTTTCTGGGATCCCAGTAAAATGATAGCAATAACATCTTTTCCCTCGCTCAAGATTTTACGTTCTATTATACGGGCAGCACATTCTTTTGCTTGTTCGAAGAAACTCCTCTCATTTTTCTGTTCAGGCGTTGAAACATTTCGTCCGATGTCCAAAATAATGATTGTTCCTTGTGTTTGAGCCATTTTACCGGCGATAAACTATAGTTGTTTGAAAATACTGGCTGGGACGAATCAGTTATTTAACGAACTTTACAAAAAAATTCCTAGTGACTTGCCTAATTTACTTACCAGCATCAGCAATAAAAGTTACTGACAACAAGACTAAACTAAACAAGTTCCGACAAGTTCAAGCAAGTTTCTTTCGTCATAAAACATGTTTTGTTTGGCATTTTGAAAATTTGACACTTTTGACGGCAACGTGAGCAATGTCGATGATTGTCAAGATGTCACCACCACAGATCAAATAAAGATGCTACGCATGTCACCACCAAGTGACCATATATAGTATAAAAACATATTTACAAGTCAGTGGTCACCACTTTATGACAATCATCTTTCCTGAAATCACGAAAGATGATTGTTATTTTAAGAAATAGAAGTTGATAGTAAAACAAGAAGAAGTAGAGTAGTAAAGACGACGTGCTAGTTACCATTGCAATCACACACAAAGAGACAAAGTTATGACAACAACATATAGAAGAACGAGACAGCGATACTATTTTTTGTAGTCTGTTTACTTAACTTGAATAGTATACACTTATTCATACCAGACACCAGTGCTAAATATACACGCCGGCTTATTTAGCAGAACACAAAAAAAAGACCGAATATTCTTTTTGTGTCCAATTGCCGGCTGGTTTTATTTTTTAACTAGCTGTTGCCCGCGACTTCGTTCGCGTGAAAATTCATATGGGTGCCTCTATGAGAATATTGCGTGATTGATTTTACGGCAATCGTACATTGTATCAGTAATAAATATCAGTATTATCCGTCTCTATGGCGAATCCAGTTTCAACCCGCTACCTACCGCTAAAACTGACAAACCACTTTCACACAAACCGGCGACTCCTATTTGCCCACTTAATAAGGGTGGTTTCTGAATATTAAACAAAGAGTATTTTCTAGTAATTTGGTAATCCTACTATAAAAACTATAGAAGTTTCATACAAACTTTGCCACCTCTTTATACCCCCTTAGGGGATGGATTTCGCAAAATTTCGTCTAAGTGAGCACCTATATCCTAATAGGAACGACAATGCAAAGTTTGTGAATCCTAGCACTTGTAGTTTCTGAGATTTCGTGATGAGTAAGTGGAGTGACATTTTGCTTTTATGTATATAGATAGCTTTTGCCCGCGGCTTCGCTCGCGTGAATATCGTTTTTCCAATAGACATTTTTATATTGTTTATATACTGTTTTTTATACTATTTTAAATCTTTCATTCATACAAATCCTCTTTCACCTACCTAAAGATATCCCTCGTAAAACAATATACAATACACAAAGGCAAATTTTCACTACAATAACTTTCCCTTTCCCCTTCTTCCCTATCGCCCTATTTCTCCACTCTCCACAGTTTCCTCCTTCCTCTCCTCCCCTCCCTTCCTCCTTCCCCTCAATTCCTCCTTTCCCTCCCTCCCCCTCCCTGCAAATTTCAAGTCGCTAGCTTCAAAAGCACCAAATATTTCACCCCTCTAAATCCACCCCTGTTAAAATAAAAATTATAAGGAAATTTTTTATTTAAATAGAAGTATTCCAAAACAAAATTTCAAAACTGTAAGTTAAAAAATTAAGAACATTCATACAATCGATTTCATCCCTTTTCACACACTTACGAATTAAATTTTAGTACAACCTTTAGACATTTAGACAAACACACCCTCCAAATTTCAAGTCACTACGACCAGCAGTTTAGGCTGTGCGTTGTCTGTTAGTCAGTCAGTCAGTCAGTCAGTCAGGACAGAGCCTTATATAATATGTATGGGTGTATGGATGTATGGATTAGACGTTTAGCCATCGGGGATCAAAGCAAACAGGCTGCTAGGAATGCTAACACTTGATAGAGCCACATAAAGCTGACCGTGCGAAAAACAGCTAATACTTAGATCAACACCCACAACTTTTAGTTGTGTCTGACCTTGGGCTTTATTAATTGTCATCCCAAAACATAGGCTCACTGGAAACTGGACTCATTTAAAACTAAACGGATTGTTTAGAATGAGAGGAATCCGAAAAATAAAAACGCTATCAGCTATTCCGTAACCTGTTAAAGTCTCTGTGTCTATCAGGTTTCGTAGTAAATTAACAAATGTTCGACGTGATTCTTTAAATTGGCATAACTTTTTTATTTATGAACCGATTGACATGAAACAAACACTAAATGTTAAGTGAAGCTTACCACAATGTATTAGTGAAAACCATATCTAAATTGGATAAGCCGTTTCTGAGATTAGCGTGAACAAAGGCACAGACAAACAGACAAACAGACAAAAGTTGTAACAATCATGGTTTTGGGTTCTATTTGCGTTGATATAGGTCCCAGTAGTTTTTTTTCTCATATATATTCCATGTACAGACAGCGATCGGTTACATTTTTATTATATGTATTGATTGATTTAAATTTAGAACAACGTATTTTCAAATTAAAAAACAATTGAATGTCTACATCTAAGCAATTTTTTTTGTTTTAATTGAACTTGCACTAAATTGAGCTAATTTTCTATTATCGTTATTTTATGCTTTGGCTAGGAAATTTGTAAAATTTGCATTAAGATACAGTTTTGTTCGTTATTTTTTTAAGTTGTATTTCTTTGCAAACATCAAGGACATCATAATGCCCGACTTGACCCCAACTAAGATTGCTAGGGCACTTGAGGTGAGAAGAAATGGTCAAAGCTACACAATGATCGCCGGAATTCTTCGTTGACCTGTTTCCACTATTCATCGCAGTATTAAAAGATTCCAGGAGTCTAATATTTATGTGAGAAGACCAGGACAGGGCCGCAAAATGCGTACCTCGTACTCCTGATCGTTTCATACAGCCTCTTATTCATAGGAACCCCCGCCTGACTGCTGTCCAAGCCAGAAACAAGCTTTTTCGAGGAAAGCGAGGTGTAGCAGTAAATAAGCGTACAGTACGAAGAAGGCTCAAAGAAGCTGGATTTGGTTCGTTCGTGCCCGCCAAAGCTCCAAGACTTCAGGTACACCATCGTAGGAACAGACTCATTTTCCCCCGGAAACATCAACTTTGAAATATTAACCAATGGCGTAAGGTATTGTTTACTCATGAGTGCAGAATTCCTTTAACCCAAGTTGATGGAAAGCAAAGAATATACAGACGCCAAGGGGAACGATATAATCAAGCAAATTTTGAAACAACTGTGGCATATGGAGGAGGATCAATAATGGTGTGATGAATAATGATATGTTTGGGAGCTCCTACGGACTTGGTGGTGATAAATGGAAGGAATCTGACTGCAGATCGCTAAATAAGAGACATTTTAGAAGAGAATGTTATGCCATTTTCCCTCTTTATTGGTGACGACTTCACTTTGTTTGATGTAAGATAATGCTCGAACACTTACTGCCCAATCAACTCGTGCATACCTAAATGATGTGAATATCAGAGTCATGGAGTGGCTGGCGAGATCACCGGATATGAAACCGATCGAGCATGTGTAGGACTTGTTAAAAAGAAGAGTTAAATCCAGAATTCCAGCTTCAGGCAACATCAATGATCTGCATGCCGCCGTAGTCGAAGAATGGCAAAGACTGCCTCAAGAGACTATAGATAATATTATTCTCAGCATGCCTAGGTGAGTCGGAACTTTAATTAGGGCACGTGGAGGAAACACATGTTATTAAAATTTAGTTATTTTACTTTAAATACAGTTTTCAACTTACTTTTTCAATTTTATTAAATACCTTCAGTAACCTTGAAATGTACATTTTTACTAAAGATGATTTAAATAGCAAAATGTGAACCACGTGTGATCTTATTTTGATTAAGGTATAATTTTAAACAATAAAATATTTAAGTATATTTATTTTTGAAATAAAGCTATAAGTAATTTTAAAAATCTGGGCTTTTTTTGTGTTCCGTTAAATATGCCAGCGTGTATATTACTGTTAATACGACTGGTAGTAACACAGGTAACGAATCATTTCAAATTGGGGACTCGGTCCCGCTGTCTTGATTATTGACGCTCACAGAGTAATGTGCTGTGTGAAAATTTCACGTGCATATCATAAGCTAAATTGATTTTTAATCTGTATCTGAGCACCAATGAAATCGATTGTTTTGTTTACAGAAATTGACAGTCCGACGCAAAATATTTTGTTGGTTTGGAAAAAAAATTACAAAAAAAAAATGTTTACAAATGCTAAATCATTTTGTTCATTTTAAAGTTAAGGTGTTGAAGAATTAAACACTATTTGAGATTACTTTTTATGATACATATTCATGCGCAATAAAACTAAATTTACATAAATATACTTATTGAATGAATAAAATTAATCTAATAATAATGTGAAATTATTAAAATAAACAGTAATATTTGGTTAGAAAAGGAAATGTGTGAATTCTGATTGTGCGAAAATGTCTACAACTGCAAATAGAAATAAAATCATATCAGAAATGATGAAGTTTTCGTTTCATCACAGAGCATTTTATTGTTATTTAGGCATGAGTGTTTGGATATTCTTTCTTATTACTGGTAAATTTATTATTATTTTAAAACAATTTTAATTCCTTGACTAATAAAATGCGTGGGACGTTGTCAGATTGCATTGCATTTTCTAATTGTTACCTATGTATTTTAAGGCATAAGCATAATCTTGCAGCAAATTATTGTTATGCCGACCAAACTGTCGGCATCATTCATCACTGGATAGGCTACTTCTCATACATTTCGATTATAATAATATCCCAAATACTATGTTTGGATCAAAGGTCTTGTCTGGACCATCTTTTATTTGAAGCAATGTTGTCTTATTTCAGGCAAAAAAAAGTTCAACACAAGAAAAAGTTACTAAAAACACTTAAACCTTTTTTTAGTTATGTACAAGTATATGTCATTGGGTGAAGATGCTATTGCGGTTAAGAAAATCATTCAAACAGAATACATATCAAAAAGTGATGCAAAGTATAGGAAGATATACTTGCGAGCCTGCAGTCCACCTGATAGCATTGTTAGAGGGTCTGAAGGTATGGTAACATTCATAAATATGTGAGCGGTAGTAGAATTTTGCGTAATGATAGACATTTATTTATTTATTTATTTATAATCCTTAACACTTTCATTACAGACCTAAATCTAATTCAATAGAAACAACATAGACAAAGCTTGTGGTTAAAATGCTGTTTGTAACTATCTCTGCTGTGTGGTTTCTGTTTTAGAATATAATAGTACCCACAACAAATGTGCTACGAAGTATAGTGAGATTAGAGTACATCAGACTATTAGATGGATGTTGTAAGAGAAGAAATAGGGTTGTTCTAATCTAACGGAATACCAGAAAATGTTTGTGATGACTCTCTCTCTCTCTATCTCTCTCCCTCTCTCTATCTCTCTCCTAGCATTATTTCCATTCAAATCACTGATGTTCTAAAAACCTTATATCGTCAACCTGCCTTGTGCAAGCATGGGAATCAACGCTCATGTGTCTTCTCAGTATGACAATAGGCTTATCTTGCATTGGAAAAGTAGCGGGCTGGTATTATCGACTTCATTTAAATTGCAGGCGTTGTGGACAGTGACACATGGATGCTTCAAGGAGTTATAGTGATCACAAGGCATGGCGATAGAGGCCCGTTGACACATCTAAGAAATGGAGACAAATTACCTTGTGACTCTACACCTGTATCACCTTTGTTGAAGAGGTAAGTAGTAGTGAACGCTTAATTGGTCCCATATATTAGGACAGTTACTGCTGGTGCCACTTCTGTAAAGACATTGCGAACAAATAAAAAGTAAAATATAGCCAGACCGCTTAAAAAAAAAAAAAAGAGTGTGTGTACTCATGTACGCACGTAAGAAGTTATACTTCTTTAGCGTAACAATCCAAAAATACCAAATAATAACACAACGCATACATACATAACAGTTAACCTCACTGGAGTAAGTCAAGGTAGTAATATCGGGAATTTGGAATTCATATTAATGATCAATGATTTACCGACAGTCGTAAAGGAGGCGAAATGCTTATTATTTGCAGATGATTTAAAGTTATTTTTATCCGTGAATGATGACCAGTGATCGGAGTAGGTAGATTGAAATGGGGTCATTGATCCGAAACGTATATATGAATATGGACATTCCTCCGGAATTGGTGGATTATTAAAAAAAAACCGGAACTTATGTAGGAATTTTATTCTGCCAGAGTGGAAGGAGTCATTTGATGATTTTCCCTTCTTTAAAAAAAAAGGTAGGAATTGTAATAAAATGAGCAATATTATTCTTTATTATTCTTCATATTTTTTTTAACGGCACACAGTCACGATTTTACAAAACCCAACGACCAATCAGAACAAAGGATCATGGGTGGTACAATAACCGGTTATCAGAACAATGCGTACTGCTATGGGGTCCCTTACAAAAGGAGTTTTAAAAAAAGACTTTTGATAAAGTACACTAAATATATTGTCCTTCACACAATATAGACAAAATAAATGATAAGGGACCCTTGGGCAACCGTGCTGCGCGAGAGTAGAGAACAGACTGACTCCTTGTTGATTTGTAACAAGCTCATAGGAATAAAACGCTGACATAGCAAAATGGGAAAGTATAGGAATACATGGCATAGGGTCATGTCATCATATTAGGGTTCAGTAGAGGGTTATAACACCTCCCCCTTTAGAGTGAACTTCGGAGATAATAACCGAAGTTAACTGTTCTTTTAAAAGGATGTTCTTAAGGTTGGAGTTAGGATTCTCTGAGCCGTTTGTTCGGGTTGTTCCAGTTCTATGGAATTTGATTTGGGTTCACCCGATTCGCGTAAATTATAAGTACGGAATCGACGCAGGTTGCTGCCGGGCTTACAAAAGAATAGTATAATCTTATAAACTAGGTAAAGGATGATAATACAAATGACCACATTAATGGCTATCGAATAATGTGTCCCATACTCAATTAGGTGTGGCGTTTCTTTAATCTTTTCCGCGTCTGACAAAAGTTTAATTGACAGCAGTTGGTCAACTAAATGTAGATCATTTAGATCAATAGCTTCTAAATGAGTCGGGGACAGATTGCTTGTAACATTTCTAAGTTTATTAATCTTACAGCAAGTACTAGAGAGTAGATTAAAATCTGGCATGCTAATTGGCGAGGTCAAGTTTAGAACAGTATTGTATTTCGGCAACAATGTAATGCCTTTACAGTAGGCTATGCAATGGCTTGGTATAGAGAGTATGCCAATACCAGAAATATCTATTTCTAATATTTGATTTGAATTTTGACAATCTAAAGATAATTTCACAGATTCTGTTTGTATATAAAGATATCTATTATTAGTTATTGATTTGAAAATATTTAATTTTCCATATATGAATTTGTTATTACATTGTTTCGGGATATCTTCGATCTGTTTAGACAATAATTCGCTTTCACAATTAGGCTTTTAATCGGATTTGTAGGTCATCGGAATATTACATAGATATTCCGCAGGATTTACAAGTTTACAATTTTCTAATGATTCAAGATCATAATAGTTAGATTTGTCTTTAGTGATGGCCATATACTTACTGCTAGGTATAATAAAACTATAAATGTCCGACTCGTTTACATGTGGTGTCGGCAAGGCAATTGTATTAAACATCATATATTCTCGATTAGAAACTAAAGGTACACGTAAAAGAAAAACTAATTTGCTATTGTAACAATAACACAATAATTCAGAAACCTTAACAATAGTGTGGACAGAGTTTAAATCTAGGTGTACAGGTAAGTTCAGATTGTTTATAAGGTGTCTAACGTTATCACTTAGTTCTCGGTATAATAGAGTGGGCGACATGATTGCCGGGTGCAAGTGTTATGACTACTGAACAGTATGGCATTCGTGATTTCTTCAAGTTGAAATGTTAGGGTGACCATAGATGTTTCTAAAGAATTTAGGACATAGTCTAAATTAAGTCGTAAATCGAAAACGTTTGAGTTTATCGTTAAATTTTGGATACTAATTGTTAATTGGTTGATAGCGTTATTAAGTTCAATTTCGTTATTCTTTATCTTTGCCAAAGAGTTGTTATACTAATGATTATGTACCTATGTACTTATATTTAACTATGTTCTAACCTTATGTTGCTAATAATCGTATTATATGAATACGCATAATATAAATGCGTATAAATAATTACGCTTTATAGTTATGGGAAGTTAATTTAACATCTATAGTATTAGTACATATAAAAAAAAATATAAGTACTTACATGTGTAAACTAATCTAACTTTAATAATAATGTAAAGTGTATAAAAGTGTATAGGTAATGTGTAATATGAATAATGAGTAAAATATAAAATAAGATAATATTTAATTATGTTTGCAGATCGCTGCTGACTTCAGCAAGCTTTACTTGGTCGTAATGATGGCGTACATGCTTTCTGTTTATTAGTAACGATAAGGTGTTGTTGCCATGTATTTTGACAACCTTGTAGGGGCCTTTCCATATAGGCGCTAGAGCCTTACGCATTCTTAAGTGGTTTTTCAGATAAACAAAATCACCAACTTTGTATTGTACAGGACGAGTACGGGTATCGTAATAGCTCTTAGAGGATATTTTAGATTGTTTTATACACTGTAATGCTTTATCGCGGGAAAATTTCATTCTGTTTTGCAACATTCGAACATAATCAGGGTATGTGGCTCCTAATTCTTCGTCGCATATGGAGTTAGGAATGAATGGTTTATTGCCGAACATCAGTTCATAAGGAGTATAATTTGTTGTGGAGTGTACTGTCGTATTGTAGGTGAGCATGGCTGTGTAAACATATCGCGGCCAATTTGTTTGCCTCTCATCAACAAATGATTTGAGGTACTCTTTTAGGGTCGAGTGACTCCTTTCTAAGGCGCCTTGTGTTTGTGGATGGTATGGTGTCGACCACAACTGCTTTATCTTTAGGAAATCACAGGTTTTCTTAAATAGCTCAGATGTGAAGTTAGTACCCTGATCGGTGAGTATTAATTTAGGAATACCAAACATAGATATATAATGTAAAAGACACTCGCTTGTTTCTTCGGCAGTTACACTGCGGATTGGATAGGCTGAGGAAAATTTGGAAAAATCGTCTTGTAGTGTCAGGATGAATTTAAGGTTCGCGGCCCCAGATTCCGGAAGGGGTCCAACTACATCTAATGAGACACGCTCACAAGGTCGTGTGGATGTACTTGTAATTTGCATGGGTGCACGATTTATTTGCCTCAGAGCTTTGTTTTCTTGGCATTGTTTACATTTCTTGACATACGACTCTATGTCACCACGCATACCTTTCCAATAATACAGGTCTTTTATTCTATTGTACATTCTGCTAACACCTAAGTGTCCGGCTATAGGTATATTATGATTATCGTAAAGAATTTTCTTCACTTCGGACAGTGATGAGTATGTAATATTGTTGTGATAGATGTTAATTTGTTTGTTCGTATTGTGGAAAAGGAAATTAAGTATGTTATATATCTTGATAAAACTATGTTTCTCAAATGGGTCGCGAAAATCAGATACGCTGATTTCGTCTATGTTTTCGGTGATAATTAATTCATTGCGGATTGATTTTAAGGAATTGAATATTTCCTGATAGGATGTTTGGTCAAAATGATGTACCTTTATGTATAAAAGGTAAAAAGATTTATTTCGCAAGGATATCTTAGAAAAATTATATAACTGCCTTTCTTGTTCGAGGAACTTGTCTCGGTCTTCCATATTACCTAATATTTCTTCTAAATAGGGATTGGATTCGTCGAGATCGACCGATGTGGGGACTACAACAGTTTTGCAGGGCGTTCTTAATAAACTACCGTTATGTTCCACGATTCTTGTGTTAAAAACATTATCGGATGTTTGTTTCAGGTAAGTAGAATAATCGTCGGTAATTGGGCTAAGACCAGGTTGAGGATTTATTGGAGTTTCAGATAGCAGTGGAGGCGTTTCGGGCAATTCAAGAGGATTCTGCGGGTCATCAGGTAAGTCAGGTAAGTTAGGAGACTGGATGTTATTAAGTTCAGGAGTGGTGCATTCTAAAAGGATGTCAGGGTCTATATCATCTGACTGAAATGATGCCGGAGAGGTTATTAAGTCAAGTAGGTCTCTGTCTAAGTCGTCCGTTCTTATGAGAGAGTCTTCTAGCATTTCAGTGTTGACGCTAGGAGTAGGATCCTGAACCTCCTGAACCTAACATTCACATGTTAGGTTCAGGAGGGTTTTTAGGAGTTGGCTGGACTGGATTGACAGGGTACCTAGAAAGGGCATCGGCGTTGGCGTTAATTTTACCCTTTTTATATTGAATGGTATATTCAAATTCTTCTAGTTTCAGTCTCCACCGAATGAGACGAGATCCAGGGTCCTTACAGTTGAAGAGCCACTGGAGAGGTTTATGGTCAGTTACAATGGTGAAACGACGGCCGTATAAGTAAGGTCTGAAGATTTTAGTACCAAAGACAATTGCTAGGCACTCCTTTTCTGTTGTACTGTAGTTAGTTTCAGCCTTATTTAAGGTACGCGACGCGTATGCTATCGGCCGATCATGACCCACAAGTCCTTGTGATAGGATAGCTAAAATAGCGTAATTGGATGCATCACAAGTTAATAGGAATGGTTGGTTAAAGTCGGGATAAGCTAGGATGGGTGCTTCGACTAGCAAGGATTTTAGAGATTCGAAGTTGAGCTGTTGCTCGTGTGTCCAAATGAAAGGGACATCTTTTTTGAGGAGCGAGGTTAAAGGTTTCGCAAGCTTGGAGAAGTTGGGTATGAACCGTCTGTAATAAGATACCAGGCCTAAGAAGGATTTGATATCCTTAGGAGACTTAGGAACTGGGAAATGTGTTACGGCTTTGACCTTGTCTGGGTTAGGCTTCACACTGTGTTGGGTGATAGTATGTCCTAAGTAAGTGACTTCCTTACGAAGAAATTCACATTTCTCTGGTTGAAGTTTTAGGTTAAATTTTCGGAGTCGATCGAAAACGTCTTTGAGGTTTTGGATGGCTGATTTAAGGTCAAAAGCATAAAGAACGATGTCGTCGAGATAGACGTAGCATCGAGAACCTTGGAGGCCCGTAAGGCAAGTATTCATCAGTTTTTGGAAAGTCGCTGGAGCGTTTTTAAGACCAAAAGGCATTCGGTTAAATTGGAAGTGTCCCTGAGGAACGGAGAAGGCTGTTTTCGGTGCATCTTCTGGCGAAATGACCAGTTGATGAAAACCAGAAGAAAGGTCAAGAGTACTGAAATACTGACTCTTTCCTAGTTGGTCCAGGATCTCTGTAATTTGGGGAATGGGATAGACTTCACCTATTGTGATGTCATTTAATTTTCGATAGTCAATGACTATCCGCCACTTCTTTTGAACAGAAGCATCAGCCTTTTTTGGAACCACCCAAATAGGGGAAGACCAGGGAGAAGAAGAAGGAGTTATTATGTTCTGATCGAGCATTTTATTTATTTGGGTTGCCACTTCTTGTTTATGGCATTCGGGGAAACGATAAGATTTCGTATGGATTGGAGTGTCACTCGTGGTTTTGATTTCATGTTGGATGACGGGTGAAAAGGATAACGGTTCATCAGGTAGATGAAAAATGTCAGAATAATCTGAACATAAATTAAAGAGAGCATCGCACTCTTCTTGATTTAAATGGGCTGTTCTCAACAGACCAAGGACTTTATTTGTACGCTCAGTAGCGTTTGAGATATGTGGAGAAGATTGTGCACTTTGCACAGGATACGAGTCTATCTCGTCTAGTTTAAGTTTAAGGTTTTGTTTTATAGATATAGGTTTATTAGAGGTATTAATGACGGATATATTAACTCTTTTATTTTCCTTTACCTTTACTAGGCAATTGGCTACAAGGAGAGTATTAGAAAGGTGCTGGTCCAGTACTAGACCTTCTTCTAACTCTGGATTTGAAACGGTACATTCAATGACTGTTTCCGTTCGAGGAGGTATAATATAGCAAGGGTCAAAGAAATAAATTTTAATTTCATTCTTATTAATTTTCAGGATGTCACAGCTATAGTCAATGTTACAACTGTGGGCTGTTAGAAAATCGTTACCTATGATGCCGTCATAAGGTAGGTGGATGTCTTTAATGACATGGAATTTATGATTTACTGATTTTTTATCAGTTATTTTGAATTTCAGGTTAAAATAACCTAAGGTTTGGGTGGTATCTTCACCAGGATCGATGCCTTTTATATTTATAGGCTTGCGAGTTAGGATTGGTTCTGCACGAATACTAGATTGTTTTAGTAAACAGATAGCAGACCCGGAGTCTACTAGAAGTGTTAGCGGGATGTCAGAAACTGTTGATTCCACTAGCACATGAGGTAGCAATCTCTTAGAGGTGTCAATGTTCACTTCATAGATCTCTTTGAGACTGGATACTGCTACAGGCTTAGCAGGTTTAGGGTTTAAAGAACTTCTGTTCTTAGGATACGGTACCGATAACCTAGTAGCTTTTGGGTTGAGGTTGCCGTTTTGGGGCTGGTTACCCTGATGTATAACCTCGTTTGGTGTTACTAATGGCATAGTAACCTTAGGATGGAGGTTGCCGTTTTGGGGCTGGTTACCCTGATGTATAACCTCCTTGGATGCTACTAAACGCTCGGTGACCTTAGGATAGAGGTTGCCGTTTTGGGGCTGGTTACCCTGATGTATAACCTCTTTTAGGATTTTTAAAGGTTTAGAAACCTTGGGATTTGAAGAACCTTTGTTCTTGGGACGTGTGCCGGCCTTTTTAGGGTATTGACGTCCTGTGCGGCACAATTGCAGGACGTTTACTGGTTTAAATCCTCTTCGGAATTTTCGTTTTCAGGTTCGTTGGATTCATCGCAGTCATCATTGACAAAATTTACTTGGGGAGGTTGAGAAGGAGAAGAGGAACCGGAAGGCTTATTATTGCCTGCGGCCTGAGATTGGGATGAATAAAAGCGTTTATTCGCGGCTTGTCTTCTATGACAACTGTTTATCTCGTGACCTACTTCTTTACAGTATCGGCACGTGAGGTTAGGATTATAATTGCTAGTATTACTAGAGGAGTTCGTTTGAACCATAGGTTTCTGGAATTTGGGATTCTTATTTGGAGTTTGGGTAGGATTAGACTTAATCCGATTTTGGAAAACTTGTTTGTCCTGTTGTGGATTATCATTATTATTACCGCGTTTATATAAGGTTTCTTGAATTCGTTCTTCTGTGATGGCCAAATTGACGGCTTCATTGAACGTTTTGGGCGCTCTGCATCTCACTATATTTGACACACGGGGGCGAAGTCCCATGAGGAAGTGATGGAGAGTCAAGTCTTCCATTGCAGCAGTGCGACCCGGAATTTCTTTGGCTTTATGGCTAGAGAGCGAGATCTCGGTTAATAAACGGGACAAGCAAGTTTCCATTCTTAACGCGAATTGACTAACATTTTCATTAGGACTTTGTTTCCCCTCTTGGAGGTCAGTTAGTAGGTGTGTGTAGTGCTTCCTATCTGAGAATTGGGTTTTCAAGAACTCTTTGAGTTGGGCCCATGATGTGAATTCTTTAATGGAACAGGCGGTTTCGGCCTTGCCTGTTAATTGACATAAGATATATTTAAATAAAATGGGTTTCTGAGACTCGGATGCTAAATCGTATGCGTTATTACAATTTGTAATAAAAGAGTTAAGTTTTTCACGACTGCCGTCGTATGGTTTTACAAACTTTAACAATATATTTAGTTCCATTTCAGGTGATTTTGGCTCTAAGTCTATGTTAGGTTGTACCTCAGTAGCTAGTTTACTATCTTCGGTTTTAGGCATAGTACAAAAACGTTAAAGAAATAGAAAACACAATATAAAAATGTAAGTTTCTAAAAGACACGTATAACACACACAATATAATAAGACAAAAGTTTTAAAGAATAGAGTTCTCAGTTCTTGATAAGGAATGTTTGGGTTAACTCACAGGAACACGTAGGCGGCGATAACGGCTAGCTCTCGGAACGACAGCATAGCGTCACCACACAGAGGCACCACACACAAAGATTAGATTTCACTGGATTACACTTTTGGACACAGGGAAGAACGCGGATTTTATGCTTTCACAGGCTATTTACACTACGGAAACACTTGCGAGTTGAGGATGTCGACGGCACACAAAGAAGTGCGGGATGCTCGAAGAGACAGGATGCCGACCAGGAGATCACTCGGAGCCTCACGTAGGTATTTACAGGATGCGTTCAGAATGTGACCGGCGTGCTAAGGTTACACGTATACGGTATACGGTAAGTATCAGAAGATTTGCGGGATACGGCGAGTCTATTCGGTAAAATTCACTTTTCACTTTTAATATTATTTACGCGGATCGGCACTGGGGAATTCCGTATCCCACCGCTGCCACCAAATGCTATGGGGTCCCTTACAAAAGGAGTTTTAAAAAAAGACTTTTGATAAAGTACACTAAATATATTGTCCTTCACACAATATAGACAAAATAAATGATAAGGGACCCTTGGGCAACCGTGCTGCGCGAGAGTAGAGAACAGACTGACTCCTTGTTGATTTGTAACAAGCTCATAGGAATAAAACGCTGACATAGCAAAATGGGAAAGTATAGGAATACATGGCATAGGGTCATGTCATCATATTAGGGTTCAGTAGAGGGTTATAACAGTACGCCCGCCGACGACATGCCAGGTAGCTCACTCGTTTACTTCGGTTCGTAGCGCATCTTTGTTTGTTACTGTGTTGTGAAAACGTTACTTGACCCTGGCTTGTGTACATACTGACTTCTGGAATCTGCTCTAAACCACGATTTGGCTCGAATATACGGACTCAGATTTTTCACTATTGAATTGGATCTACATATTTAAACCAAGCTTTGGTAAGTAATATTTTACTAGTTACAAGGAGTATAAAGCATGTTTGGATGTACTATAAGAATATTTTTAGTATTGTGTTTGTTCGCTTAACCTGCTGAACATACCATGAGTCTTAATATTGTTAAATCTTTAATAGAGTATGAACCAGTGAGCTTAGTGCGAAACAAAATTATGATATTCTAGTAATGTAGTCGCAATTCAGCTAACTCCACTATTAACCGACATTTTACTGGAATCCGTATATAATTTGAATGCCCCGTGTCCTCTTGCAATGTATTGGTAAAATAAATTACTATAAGCCTTATCTACTTCTCTACAAAATATTCTACGTAACAAGCCCTTTCATTTGATACCCATATTGATGGAATTGAAAAAAAAATAAGTTGTCCGCCATCTTGTAGCGGCAGCCATTTTGGGTTGACAATAATATTGAATATACATAATTGTATTGTCACCAGAATCAAAGGCGAATACCAAATTTTAGATCAATCGGTTGACAGGAAGAGGGTGAAATTTCAATGACTAAATTTGATCCACGAAAAATAAAACAAACGGAGTAAGCTAAATAAACTAAATAAAATGTAATTTTTTCATGTTATTGTTTTAGGTGATATATACGAGGTTCCATCTCTAAAACAAAGTTCAGATATGGCAAACGTCAAGGCTGAAACTGTAGAAAAATGGATATCCGGTCATCCCGAACTACTTTACGATCAAGCTAGTGGTACAATATACTGTTCAAAATGTGAAAGCCATTTGAAAACCATAAATAAAGGAAACGTTAAAAGACATATCGAAGGAGCAGTACACCAGGGAAAGTTTAAGCGGCCCGAAGAGGAATTTTATTTCGATCTTATAAAATTTCTCATTTTGTGCAATATTCCGTGGTCTCAGATGAAAAATACTACTTTTCAAGATTTCTTTAAAAAATATATGTGTAGTACCTGTTGTTGTACGTGTACTAATCGTACTCTGCCACATGAATCACAGTTACGGAAAGTTTACTTGGACAAGTTTTTTAAGAATAAAATCAATTCGATTCGGCAAAATTATAAAAATGAGAAACTATGGATATCATTAGATGAAACGACAGACTTTTTAGGTCGCTATATAGTCCATTTTTTAATAAAACTATTACATCCTAGCAATTTGACTAGACCTTATTTGGTAGCATGTAAAATGCTAACTGTAGTTAATGGACAAACAATCACGCAATTTGTGTTAGATTGTTGGGAAAACTTTTGGGAAGATTCTTTTGAATCGAAGGTAGGTAACATTCTTGTCCTCTGCACTGATAGCGTTGCATATATGCTGTCTGCAGGACGAAATTTAAAACAATACTTACCTGAAATGAAGCACGTAACATGTTTGGCGCATTCTCTTCATCGCGTATCTGAGCAAATTAGGTTAGAATATCACGATGTTAACATTTTAATAGCAAATGTTAAAAAGGTATTTTTGAAAGCCCCAAGTAGAGTCAAAATTTTAAAAGAAAAATATCCAGATTTGCCGCTACCTCCCCAACCAGTTGTTACAAGATGGGGCACTTGGTTAGAAGCAGCATTTTATTACGCTCAAAACTTTGAAAAAATAAAAGAAGTATTAACTTGTTTAAGCAGCTCTGATGCGGTATTTATTCGAGAGGCAAAAAATATTATAGAAAAAGAAAATTTAAAAGAAGATTTAAATTACATTAAAGACAATTATTTTATAATTCATTTGTCTTTAAAAGAATTGCAAAAGCATAATTTATCGTTGACAGATTTACTTTTAGCATTTGACAACGTCAGAGATGCTATAAATCAGTGCAATTCAGAAAATATAAAAAATAAAATAGAACGTGTTATGGAACGAAACCCAGATTTAGACACACTTAGAGAATATAGTGAGGCCATTGAAAAAAATGAAGCACATAATTTAATATCTTTTTTAAAATTTGCTCCTTTGACATCGTCAGATGTAGAACGGTCTTTTTCCATTTATAAATGGACTTTAGATGTTAAAAGAAATAGGTTGAAAATAGAAAATATAGAGAAACTCATAGTTATATATTTTAATTGTAAAGATCAGGATTACCAGGATGCTGACATTGTAATCGATGAAGATTAAAAATGTGAATAAATGTAAAATGTACATATTTAACAATAAACAATGTTGATATTTATCTTTTTTCTTTATTCTACCCCTTTTTTTTGGTCCTAAAATCTGACTAAAATCAACCTGTTCCTTCGTATGCCCTTTACGTTTCAGAGTCGTGGTGCATCCTTAGAACAGCCTCACGACCCCAGCAGACATTGGCCTTCTATGGGGCCCCGTCATTTATTCTACCCTTAATGCAAATTACCATGACCCCTATGAAAATATTTAAATTTAAGTGCAACAATTTATGTCTATCTATAAAAGTTCTAGCCATAAAAGGCTAAGAATAAAAAAATAAAAATTAAAGCTTCGATCAGAATTCGATTGTTTTTATTATTCAACAGATAAATAATGAATTAATTTAGTTTTGATACCTTCCTTTAAATTTTGAATTGAGTAGGAATAATATCACTACCAACATTAACAATATTTAATTGAATCCGGAAATACCGGAATTACTTTCCGGGAAAATGGCTTATCCATGTTATTCTTTCTGTGTGCATTTATGATACAAGTACCAAAAATCAATCTACCTACTCCGATCACTGATGATGACCGAGACTGTAACCGGCTACAGTCGGATATAAACAACGTTGTTCAGTGGAGCATAACTAATAAGCTCCACTTTAATGTTCAAAAATGTACAGTAATGAGCTATAGTCGCGCGCATGCTACCTTGGGTTATCAATACGTATTGAACTCCGAGCCAATACCACGGGTCACTCAAGTACGCGATCTGGGTGTACAAATGGTGCCTGAGTTGACGTTCTGTAAGCACATCGTGGAGGTGTGCGGCAGGGCTTTCAAGAATCTTGGCTTCATTTTGAGACAGTGTAAGGACTTTACCAATACGTCAACGGTTAAAGTGTTATACAATGCACTTGTTAGGAGCCACTTAGAAACATGTGCAATTATATGGAGTCCTCATGAGGCAAAGTACAGCCTCATGTTGGAAAAAATCCAAAATAAATTTACAAGGTTCTTATATCATAAACAGTATGGTGTCTATCCTCTCTTATGTACCCGAGTATGTTCGTCCTGGGCATGGTTGGGTATACCAGGCTGGCGGTGAGGAGGGACGTCGCGCTTGTTAAATATGTTGCTAGCGTATTTCTTGGGAAGCAGCACCACCCAGAGATCTTAGGAGCATTACAGCGCGTTCCTGATGGTTACGTGAGAACACGCGATTAGGTGATAGGGACAGTGCTGGAAGCGGGAGACGCGACGGCGGCGGCGTGCTGGTGGCAGTGCGCCGTGAGTTAGCAGCAGCAGCATGCGCCCGCGCAGCAACTGTTGCACCCGCGCCGCACTTGCCACTTGTAGACCACATACTCATTGAGCTACGATCACGAAATTATCGCTGGTTGCGCAGCGCCGCGTATATTCCACCCAACTAAAGCTCGGCTATTTATGAGACACATTTTAATTATCTCTCTGATTTATTAGAAGGCACGGATATTAATGATTTTATAATTGTTGGCGACTACAATCTCCCAACATTAGAGTGGCGCGATTGTGGTGGTACACATCTAGAACCTATTCTGTCTAGTAATTATTGCCTACCTAACAAATACCTTATAAATTTAATTGCCACACTGAACGGCTATCAAATAAATAAATTCAGAAACAACAGAAACAGGATACTGGACTTATTTATTACTAATATTAACCACTCCTCTACCACAATCGCACCACAATCGCTGGTACCGCCTGATGATAATCACCCTCCTTTCTGTGTATTACTACCAATAGCAAATCATAATGGTACACCTATGAATAAGAAATCTAACGTGATATTTAGCTTGAATTCAGCAGATTACGACAGTATAAATAACGATATCGCCTGCATCGACTGGAGCAAACTACTTGCCGATAAAAACGCGGAAATCGCAGTGTCCCTTTTCTAAGAAAAAATCTATTCTATTATAAAACAACGTATTCCTACTAAAATAACGAAATCAAGCCAGTTTCCAATCTGGTTTACACCAGCCTTAGTACATATTTTTAAAAATAAGAACAAAGCATGGATTAAATGGAAAAAATACCAGAACATATCTGATTATGAAATCTTTGCACTTTATAGATCTAGATTTAAAAAAGAATCACATAGATGTTACAATAACTATATAAAATCAGTCGAAACTAGTATCCACAGTAATGTAAAACATTTCTGGCGGTATTTAAAAAGTAAACAAACGAATGCCGATATTCCAAGCAAGGTAACATTTGGTCATTTAACTGCAGACAACCCAGAAGATACATGCCAACTTTTTTCCTCATTTTTTAAATCTGTGTTTGAACCATCTTATGTTACTGATAGTTTCGATATTACCCATATTCCTGACAATAACCACAGGTCTGATTTAATTATTAGTAACGTATCAATACCAGCAGAATTATTAAAAAAAGAACTTCTTGCGCTAGATACTTCGAAAGGTGCCGGAGTAGACATCTTACCACCAGTCTTTTTCAGATCTACAGCTTCAACAATCTATTTACCTTTGCACTACATTTTTAATTTATGCTTGAGAAATGGTGTCTTTCCATCAACCTGGAAAGCTGCGCGTATAGTCCCAATTTTTAAAGATGGCAACAGATCCGAATTTGAAAACTATCGGCCGATATCCATTTTGCCCACTCTGTCGAAACTTTTTGAAAGACTTGTGCATATTATAATATATCCCTCCTTACACAACATCATCATACCACAACAACACGGTTTCATCAAACGCCGGTCTACCACAACTAATCTATTGACCTATACCTCATATCTCTTTGAAGCCATTGATTGTAACAAACAAATTGACAGTGTTTACACGGACTTCCGAAAAGCTTTCGATAGAGTGGATCATCAAATACTACTAGAAAAAATTGCTTTCAATGGTATCCGTGGAAATCTGTGGCGCTGGTTTAAGTCTTATATCACGAATCGATCGCAAAAAATTGTCATAAACGGATATGAGTCAGGCTCTGGCACTATAAGTTCTGGTGTGCCGCAGGGATCAATTTTGGGCCCGCTATTGTTTATACTGTTTAGTAACGATATTCGTCACTGTTTTCAATTTTGCGAATTCCTTCTCTACGCAGATGATCTAAAAATTTTCCATATCATAGAAAATAATGATGATCATATTAAATTTCAATCTGATCTTAATCGCCTAACCGAATACTGTTTCAAAAATAAACTCTGTCTCAGTGTCAACAAATGCAAATCAATCACTTTTACAAAAAGAAAATACATTAGTCACTATAATTATCATCTCAGCGGTTTTAACCTCGAGTCTGTTAATTCAATTAGAGACTTAGGTATCATATTGGACAGTAAATTACACCTGGATTTACATGTCGATCATATTATAAACAAGTCCTACAAAATGTACGGCCTCGTAATGAGATCAAGCACAAACTTCATTCAACCGACCACCTATATTTGCCTTTATAACACTCTGATTAGATCTCAACTAGAATATAGTGTACCCATTTGGAACCCTTACTATAACAAATATATTGAGACCCTAGAAATGGTCCAAAAAAAATTCTTGCGCACTATGCATTACAAATGCTTCCATAGTCGAATGTCGTATGAACATCTTCTTGATAAATATAACCTTCTTAAGCTCACTGAAAGGCGTAAGCAACTTGAAGCTATTTTGTTATACGACCTATGTCATAACAGATATGATTGTATCCCTATTGTTAATAAGTTGTGCTACAGGGTTCCCACTAGAACCCATTGCCGCAATCCTACCCAATTATTTGCAACTACTAAGTGCCGCACCAATGCAGGTAAACGCTCACCATTATATCGACTTGTACATTCCTACAATACAAATTTTAATACTATCGATATTATGGTAGCGAGACCTAGTACATTTAAAACATCTCTGCTTAATGCACTGCGCAGTGGTAACTGATCAAGTTGTCGATAGTAGATATTTAAGTTATATACATAGTAATAAAAAATGGTGTAAAATCTTATAATTATACCTAAACCTAAATAAAGCTAATTGTAAAAAAAAAATTATAACGAACCTAACCAATAGCATAAAATTTCTTAAAATTATGTAAAATATGAATTAAGTTAATTATATTTTTTTTTTTGATAAGTATATTATTAGATAGATATACTTACACAATATTATCATTGTTCATCTGGTAACAATTTACATAATTAAGCTAGTTTAAACTCTCAACACGCATGTACTAGAATTTACAGTAATTTGTGGTAAATGATGCTGGTGTTAAAACTAATAATTTTAGATTTAATTACTGTTTAAAACTCTGTTTTTGACACTGTTCTTTTACCCAAATAAATGAAAAAAAAAAAAAAAAAAAAAAAAACGCCGTCGCCGCCGTCCTGCCCTACTAGAGGTACCACCGGCTAGGTCAAATCTCCTCAAATTTACCCCTATGTCACGGGCCGCACGTCTAATTAATATTATTTCAGTGACCGAGGACATATTTGATTTAAGCCTGCCGAAATTAGTGCCAGCGGCACAATATATTATAGAGAGAGAGAAGGCTGACAATTGTTATTTTGTTCACTAAATTTATTCTTATTGTTAATCTTATTTCTTTATTTATTTATTTCTCTTTATTTATTCTTTTATTATTTCTGTTTCTTTTTATAGCTCTATGTAGTGTTTTTATGCTTGTAATACCGAATTGGTGAAAACTGTAATGGTGTTATAAATGTTTGTAAATAAATAAATAAATAAATAAGTAAATGCACTTAAAACAGTATATTAAAACCACTTTTACCACTAATATTCAAAATAAGTATTTTTGCTGATAAATGATCAATAAAAAATATCTATCACCGTCATAAATATAATTGAATTGATATTTTATTTATTCACACTGATTTTTTGTACTGATACGACACACAAAGGTTCGCAACTAACTTCAGGGTGTAAAAGGTTCGCAACTAACTTCAGGGTGTTGCTTTTTTCTATCGGTGTGCGCGCGCATCGTAAAAATTCACTCTCATCATTTTTCCCAATCGCGCCAAAAGAAGTATAACTTCAATAATGATCTATATATAGATAAGAAACGATAATTTTAAGTAATAAATAATTTTAGCTATGAAGAGTTTGTATCAAACGGGAGCACTACAGGCCGCGCGTGGTGGGTTTCCGTGGCTGGTCCATTCCATAACTTTCCATCTTTACCTACAAAAACGTCTGGCACACGGTGTGCATTGGGACAACTAACGCCTAGAGGGTTACTGCAAATGATAACTGTAGGTAAGATATAATCAACATTAAATGTCTCTAGTATTTAGTATAGTTGACGTTTTCTACGGCTACGGTTTACGGTTTTTACTTCATAGAGTTTTTTTTATTGCCTATAGTGGCAGATGAGCCAAGTGCCTGATGGTAAGTGGCAACTGTCGCTCATGGCCTTCTGTAATGCTTTAAACCTCGTTTGAAGAAGGACATCTCATAGCGCTAGGGAAACACCACAGCTGGTAGTTTGTTCCAGAGCCTGCACGTGTGATAGAAATGAACGCTGGTTGAAATGAAGTTGAAAAATATGAATAGTAGAATGAGTTAACGGCGTTATTTCCATGTCTCGAAAGTTCTAGTGACGTTAATTCGTAAGGACGGCAGAATATACAGATTCTATTGAAATTTGTAGTTTTGATTAAATGATCACGCAATTATTGTACTGGCCTTTATAACAATATTTCAGGTAACATAATTAGAGAGGCTTATGGGGAGAAATTAAATCTGGAAGTTGTTGAACCACAAGGAAAGAAAGACACCGGTAAGTTAAAATATTACATGATTATACTGAAGAATAAAGCTACTTACACTTAGCTCCTGTATGTAAAAATTATAGTTTTGAGATTACCTATCACAACGGTGGTCAAATCTGGTAAACAAATGGTCAGAAAATCTGATAAAGATGAGAAACTGTTGGGAGAGTGGCTCACGATGGGTGAAGTTGGCGAAACTTAGAGAAGGCCTATGTCCAGCAGTCGTTTGTACCCCGATTTTCGCCAACTTGACCCGGTCCTCAAAGTTACTTGCAAAGGAATCCTATTAATATTATAAATGCGAAAGTTTGTGTATGTGAGTTTGTTGCCACTCAGCGCCTAAACGGCTGAACCGATTTCGATTAAAATTAATATGTAGATAGATTCAGTGCCGGAGACGGCTTTTTATTCGTACGTACTTTTTATTCCGAAAATCCGTCTGGTTCCCGAGGAAGACAAACTTTATTTTACGCGCGAGCGAAGCGGTGGGGCGCAGCTAGTGATTATGTATAGTTTATACTATATTCCCACAGGCGAGGTAATATCGTACAGCACTAGATACCGTCGCACGTACCAGTCTCTAGTGGGCGTGTGGTGGGGCGCGGGGCGGGCGGCGGCGGGCGCGCGCGCGGCGGCGGCGCGGGAGTCGCACAGCATCGCCTTCTGCTTCAGAGACTGCGCGTGTCAGGCGCACCATACGCTTAACAAGTACGTAAACTTACTACTAACTACTATTATAGAAGGGTCATTTAAGGAACAAACAATGGGCGGGACGGTGATGTGAAGTAGCTAGTTGTAATGTATTGTGTATGTAATATTCACGTTTTCTATATCAACTAGTCTTAGATTACCCCCTAATAGATACCGCATTAATATTTATTTTTGAATCGAACTTACAAAAATAATAAGCAGGAGCTGGATACGCGGAACGAAAAGCTGCGCTGTGACTAGGTATTTTAAGGTCAAAATTCGAATACAGTGAAATGCACTAATCGTAATGGGTATTTATGTTAGTATCAGATGTGCGCTTATGTTGTGTCCATCAGTATGAGTTTTTCCGGGTTGTCAAGTTCCTGTAAAGGAATACTAGAATTTAGTAGAAATTTCTAATTCTATGTATAAAGTATGCCAGTTTGAACTTATATTTCCACTAAAAAGTAAAAGCTTCATAATGAGAATTTCAAGAAAGTTTTAATCACTTACTTAACTACTAGTCCATCACGATTGTAGTGACTATACAGTGTGACATACAATATTTAATTTTGTCATTATATTTTTCAGAAAAATTAACACGCAATCGAAAAACCGACTTGACTCCCATCCAGCTATTAAGGAATTAGTTTCAAGACTCTCGAAAGTTCTATTCGAATCACAAGAACATCTAGACGCATACGTAGTAAGAGACGCTCTCCTAGCACACATGTGTCATGACGCCCCTTTACCTTGCACGGAAAAAACCAAACCAAGTAAGCCCAAATTAAAACCAAACAAAAAACATAAGTTTCGACCAGACACAATATCTTCTAGAAAAATCTTAGACGTAGATATAGACACTCTTAATATGGAACTAGATTATATAAACAATCAAATGGATTTTAACAACGAAGTTGGCAGAAAAGCAAGAGATATCATAGGTAAGTATTATGATAGTAAAAAGGCGCCATTAGATTTTGACGCCCAAATGGAAAGAGAAAAACTTTTGTACTACCAACAACGGTATTTAGACAATACAGATGGGTATGAAGATGTTGTTATAGTTAAGAAAAATCTAGATGCTGATTTTAATTTTCCAAACGATGCTAGAATGGACACAGATTTCGATGAAGACTACAAGGAACCTACTCCAGAAAGTTCTGAGGACTTTTGTATTAAAAAAGAACATGTTATGTCTCTATTCGCGTATTTAGAATGGAGTTATAGACAACAAATTAAAAATATACATAATAGAAGACATGGTTTACTAGTAGCTTATGGTTTAATGCATAATATTGTGCAAAATATGATTAGAATGATATCGGAGAACAAGCCTAAGTTTGTACTATATTCTGGTCATGATAAAACTTTGCAAGCGTTGATATTAGCTTTGGGGTTGAATAATTATCAACATTTTAATATACAGTACGCGTCTCGAATGATATTTGAGGTTTATAGAAAAAAGGACTTGAGAGATGAATTTAAGTTTACAAAACGGAAAGCCATTGCTCAAGATTTTTACTTTCGTGTAGTTTACAATGGTGAAGATGTTACAAATAAATTAAGTTTTTGCAAATCTAGACAGAATGTAGTAATGAGGGTCATTGATCCCATAGATGATATGAAGATATATAATACATATCTATGTTCTATAGAAAATATTGTGCGTTTCATACACGATGACTATTTCGCTAGTTTTAATGTGACTAATTTTAAAGATGCGTGCGCTTCTTATGGGAATACTAAACATATTTATTAATTAAGTTTAATAAAACTTGGGCAAGTTTTTCATACTGTCGCAACCCACTCTGATGGTAAGCACTGTAAGTGGTGAGTCCAAAATTGGTGGTTACCATAGCAATTGTTGTCATAGCAACATAAATATGGAGCAAGAATGCTGAAAATATTAATTAAGTAATGTGATTTTTTTGATTTTAAATTATTTATGTGTACTTAAAGTGCAGTAAATACGATCATATACCATGAGATTTAACTGAGCAATATGCTCACAGGAAGAGAAAAAGCTACCATCCCCCATTTTCTGAAAGGCTGATCAACGAAAAATTAACTAATCACCTGTTAAATCTCATGTAAAGTAAGTACCTAAAAGCATGCTAAAAGTATGGATAACTAGTTTAATTTGATCTAATTAGTTAGGTAATTAGTTATTAATTAGATCAAATAAAACTAATTATTCATGCTTTTAGCAACCCAACTGGTACTTCATTTTTCGTTGAGCAGCCTTTCAGAAACTGGGGGTTAGTGTTTCTTTTTACATGCATTTTTATTGATGTCATTTTTGTACAGCATTCTTTAGGCTCAATTTGTATAATTGTATTTTAAAAAGATGTGTTGTTTTTCGTAGCGGGGCATAAATGTAATACCAACATCATACTATTTTATATTGAAATTATACAGGAAATATTTGAGATTATTTTTTCTAATTTATTAATAAATTATTTTTATTTTATTCGCTACTAATATTGGGTAAGGTTTATTATGTCACAATTAAATACATATCGATGATCTTTTGTCATAATATTGCACAAAAACACTTATTTATTATAAGTATTTTTTCAGATTTGACGTCATTGAACTTCTGAAAGACCTCGTACCAGTAATTTAGTTTTCTTACTTCTTCTTTTAATATGTGTCATGTATATTCTGACAAGTGGGACCATGTTCTGGTCACTTTCTTTAATACATGACAAACATTATAGTCTGTGTAGTACGAAGCATTAGTATTGTAAAGTTGACATACCGATTTATTTTATACTAGACGTCCGCCCTCGCTTCGCTTCGGTATCAAAAGTTTCATTTGCTCTTACAACAAACGCCTACGGAAAATATTTACAAAGGCGCTTATAATATTGAAATTCTGAAAATGACTGGAAAAATATGTTAAACATAATAAAATATAGCCTTTGTTATCCGTCATATTTGAATTTTAAATTTTTTTTTAAATCGGTTACGTAGATTTTGAGTTAAATCGCAACAAACACAAAAAATCAAATCTTTTCTCTTTACAATATTAGTTAAGATGATAGATAAAACTATATCCAGTTTTTTTTACACCCAGTATAAAGCTGCTGTATAGTCACACTCTACTCCAGTACAATTCTACCTGGGGGCCTACCATTACTTCTTATAGTAGTATTATTTTAAACTTACTTTATGTTTTGTCTTTTTCTTTTGTACCATTAAAACAAGGATAGAGACAAAGTGACATAGTGGAGGCCACCATACCAGCAGTTTTAGCTTTTGGTATGGTGGCCACCACTTCTGGATTCCACTGACTGCTTACCATCAGGCGGGGTGGAGTCACTTTGGTAGGCTAATATATATAAAAAAAAAAAAAAAAAGTAAGATTATAACAAGATTGCTATAAGAATTTGTGATGTTTCTGTTTCATTCGTATTTTATGTTACTTTTTAAAGAAAGTTTTTGTGATGCGATATTTAATCATTATAAATATGTATGAACGTTATTTTCTATCAACATAACTTTACAACAATATCTGCCAGACTATTTTTTTTTCAAATACTTACAATTACGTTAAATTACACTGAGTTTAAATACCCTACATTATAGAAAACTGAGTTAACTACATATCTATCAATCTGCGTATTAATCAAATAAGATAAAACTTAAAAGTTTAAATTATTTACAAAGATTTTAAATTCTTTTAATATAGTCGGCCACATGTTTGCTTTACCATTTTTAGGAAAAATTTCATCAAAATTAAAATTCAATAAGACTCATTTTAGCAGTGACAACTGACACTGTAGTGAGGGCATTTGCAAGCAAAAATAGACATTATTGTTTTGGAATATGCAAACGACATTTACTCTAAGCGTGGTAAAGCAATTTTATGGTCGACTATACGTCTAACATAATTTGAAGAAGAATGTCATCATATCAAAATATTTATCGATGATTCGATCTCATTAATTCTTGCTTAAGTAATTAAAGAATTTTATTTATTTGATTAAGTATAAGTTATCTAAGTTACAGTAGTAAATAATTTTATTTAGTAAATATTAGTATCATTGGTGTGGTTTATAAAGAAAGTTTAAGGTCCACATCTGGTAGCACGGAATCGTACTGTCCTATGCTTTTATTTTTTTTTTTAAAGAGAACGAGAATGCCACAGCATGCAGTTGTTAGTAATAAAATAATCTGCTTTTTTTTATAAAGTTTAAAGTGCACAAATAATTTCATTGTTTCTTTACCAATGATGCTAGTAGTTTTTATGAATTAACATATCTTAATCGGTATTTTAACACAAAGGAGATAAACGAAAAGACTGCACTTAAATCTTGTGATTTATATATTTGTTATTTCTTTAAACTTAGTGATTTAATTATAATTTTAACAGAGTTCCAAGATCTTGAAAACATCAAATATTTTTTTGGTGTATAATAATTTACATTAGAATAAGTTATATGTTTTTAATTAAAGGTTGTGTTATTAACTTATTATTCCGAGTGGCGATCCCACATCAAGAGTTGAAATCTATAATTATGAATTTTATTTGATTTATGCCATTGGACAGTGAAAAGACGAATTCCATAGTTAGCATTCTAAATTCAGGATGGCAAACATCAAATTTGGAGTTCCGAATTTAGAATGCCGCATGCCGAACTGAACATTCAGGATTCCGAATTTATTATTCGGGATATCAAAATCGGCATTCCAAAATTTATTTCTTATGCCTTTTTTTTTGTGGTAATTATTTAAATATTTAATAATGCCGGCTTATACCGGCTTGTACTTTAATTCGTAATTTTAATACTTAACTTGAATCTTAAAATGATCTGGCAAACACCCACTGAAAATGTGTCATTTAATATAACTATTTCGCCATATTTATAAAATGTAAAGTATAATAAATAAAAATTGTTGAATCTACAAGTGTTTTATTTTTTATAATTATTACCTAGTTAACACGAACCGATGGTTGGTTAGGACAAAGTAACAAGCAATATAATTTAATAATTTAATATCTCAACAACTACACACAACGCCATCTAGACCCAAAGTAAGGAAAATAACATTATAGCTTGTGTTATGGGTTCTAGAATGCGGATATACATACCTACTTAAATACTTTTTTTTTCTAAATACATACATATTATACAAAAAAACACCCAGACTAATGCAAATAGACGTGTTTATCAAATATTAGCACTGAGCGACAATCGAACCCGCGATCTTTGCATAGCAGTCCCTACATAGTACCACTGAACCATAGAGGCAGTCAAATACTTATTAATCTTATTATTGACAACAAAACAAAGCTATCTAAAACAAAGTGAAAAGAAAGAAACTTATTTTTGTTTTCGTGCTGACGCTACATTGAAATATTATTTAGCCTATGTCACTCCCACAATTAATACGAATTTAAAGACACCTCATAAATTGAAGACAAGAGAGGATTTCAGCCATTTAGACTGTAGAGCGTGCCAAAGAAATTGACATACATATCCACATACATACATATTATATACATACATGCAAACATTACTCTCCTTGGCTTCGGCTAATCTACTGGTCAAGTGGTCGCCTGGTCGCCTTGCCATTAATAGAGGCGCATTGAGTGACTGGGTTTCATTCATAACCAAGACAAAAAACTTATTTGTTTACAAATGCTTGCTTTAAAAGTTTGGTTTAATTTGTGTGCATCTACGTATATCTTGCAACACAAAGTGACAGTTGTTTTTTTTTACGAGAATGATTTTAAGCACGTGTTTAACAATACTCAGCCTGCCATAAAACAAACCACTCGTATAGTTGAGTCAGTCATTAACCAGTAGGTATATTACAATTTCACACAATAGGAAACATTGTTCAATAAACAAATAGTGATTAATTTTATTCCTATAATGTTTCTACCGTGTCACAGTTACAGACTATAATTGATTATTCATTATTATAACACCTGCGTTGTTTTGAAATTACTACTGCGTCTTACTAAAACAAGTATATATCTAAATACCTACCTATTTATTTACCGCCTGTGCGAACGATGTATCTCCTAAATAGGTACAAAACATGGGCAACTTCTACATACTTTTGGTAAAGGTGACTGAATAGGTATTAAATTTAATTATAAATAGGCACCTACATACCTATGGCTAATAAGGTAAGTTGTTGTAATGTTTAATGTTGAGTGGAGGTACTTACATGTAAAAATGCTCTGCAATTATATATGTAGGCGCTTGTTTTGTTGTTATTTTAGCAAAAAACTGGCATTCGAGAGATCTCGCCGCCACGTTATGGAAGTGCTCAATTTAACCGGAGCTAAGCTAACGAGTTAACTAAAACCGCGTAAGGTTCAGGAAGGCAGCCCAAGGAAAGTGCGCCGCCGGTCCGTCGCAGCCGCGCGGGCGAGCGTCCTCAGCGCACGTTACAAGAGGCTCTGCCTGGCAACGACCACGTGACGTCACGAGCTGTAAGACCTACTAACGAAAGCTAGTGATCTAAATTACAGAATGTAACATCACACTAAAGAACACACTTCCAATAGAAATTTGATTCCATAGGTATATAAAGTAGTCGTTAGAAAAACTTTAATAGCGCGATTCAGAACTTTACTTTATAACATTCTCATGTAAAAAATATTTATTCTTTTTGTTCTTTAAATACTTGTATCATACAATTTCACACAATTATAGATATAAAAAATATAATTACTAGCTTATAAATATAAATATTTCTATTATTTTCTAATTTTATTAGTTATCATTGATAACAGCGCCGCCTATGGAGCCAAATAGTCACTAGCGCATTAATAATAGGCACAAATTATTTTTTGATGAAAGTAAGTTTTAATAAAAACTGAAAATACCATGTGTTTATGTGTACACTCTGGTATGGACAACACAACATGACAACACATGTTGTGTTGTTTCTTAATAGATATAAGTTAGCCTTGACCTTAGGAAAAGAAGCAGAGGGCGCTAATTTTACAGCCATAAGTGCTTACGAATCGAAACCATCGGACAAGAAAGTTACTTGTGTGTTCTTTAATTTAAAACATCTTGACATATTACATGTGGTCAAGTAGGTTTAGTTAAATAAATAATCATAATATGTACCTCTGTTGTTCATATTCTATTATACGTGGGTACCATATCTACCTATCTATCTATTTTTGCCCGACTGCCGACGTCAAAGAGGGTAATGTTTTTCAAACGTAGGTATGTATAATAAATGTATGTCTATTTCTTTTGCACGCTCTACAGTCTAAATGGCTTGATGGATTTAATTTATTTATTTATTTATTACGGACTTAATTCCAAAGGCATTATCTACCAGTCTACCTTATTACCGTATTTTAACGTATGAGGTGTCATTAGATTTGTATTGATTGTAGGAGTGACATAGGGTATGGTGTAAAATTTCAATGTAGCGTCAGCACAAGGAAAAAAATGAGTTTTTTCTTATCACTTTGTTATAGGCAGATAAGCTTTTTGTTTTTTAATAATATATTGCTTGTTAGCAAAACTGTACTAGTTCTTAATTATTATCTAAATGCACCAGACATTAACCTATTTAAGTAGGTAAGTGAATTAGCATTTGGGCTTACCCAACACGACTACGTGTCGACAAGATCATCGGCTCTCTTTGTTGACGTGAGTAAAAATAGAAAGATGCGCCAGAATAACACTCATGTTACTTGTGTAAACGGACTTATGCAACGTGTGTGACTGCCAGAGTTCATGTAGTAAACATAAACAAACTCTAATAGATCATTTCATCATTATCAGACCGAAGATCTTCACTGCTAAACAGCAGCCTCTCATAAAGGGTATAGGCCATATTTACCTGACAGGCGAATTGGTGATTGCAGTACGGTGATAATCTTAAAATGCGATATCGATAGAGCCCGCTACTGGATACTCCTTTAGTCGACTTTTACGACAGGAAGATAAAGAGTGGTTTAATCGCCTTCACTTGTCAAATTTTGGCTTCATAGGTCAAGAAGGTACCGTAAAGATTTCGAGTTTTTAGTCAATCCTTATCTATATAGATAAACTTATTCAATTTTGTTCTTGTAATATCTTTGTAAATTCATTTGGCCAATTGCCAACGCATTTTCTATGGGTTCCAATAACTACAAATAAATTTGAATGTTGTAATGTTTGTCCATAAGCTAAACAATCAGAATATTTCGCAATGTGGGGGGCTAAGGGGCGATACTCAAGGTAAACTCGAGCGCCGCCTTATTGCTCAAATATGCTGTCGGAGGACATTTAAAGGCACATTATTAAGGTGTGCTAAACTTGTAATCACTGTAATCGATCTGATGATAAATTTAAATATTTTGTTGTATTACTGCCGTTGTATTTGGTTTACTTCATTAGATTGACTGTTTTTTAGGTATAGCGATTAAATTCGAGTTTTTAATCGACGAAAAAACGGAAAAGGTTCTTATGTCGACGCGTATCTAAATTTGTATTTTTTTATTGTATGACCACTTTCATCAAATGTATCTCTTTCGGACTACTCAGTAGTAGTTCGATTTGGATAATTCTTTTTTTATTGGATAGGGTTTACTCCGAAGTTGGTCCCATGTAAAAAAATGAACAGGGAAAGATTGTTGCTATGGGCGTCCCACAGGGCTCAATTCTTGGTCTTTTTTTGTGTATGTAAAGGATTTGCCGTACTTTGTACAGGATTTCTGCGACAAAGTGCTATTTGCAGACGATAAATAATAGATTAAAGTCACAAAAAATTATAAAATAAAACTTTTTAACAAAAAAATTGAACCGCCGATAAAACTGAAAAGCAAGAAATTATAATACTTAAAAACCTTTATTTTATTAAACTTAATAAATTAATAACTAAGTTCTTCAACTAATGTAATTATAATAATAAAATAATACCAGCCTGTTTTACTGTCCCACTGCAGGGCAAAGGCCTCTTCTCATATTTTGACTGGCCTGCTGGTCTAGTGGTTAGTGACCCTGACTGCTAAGCCGGAGGTCGTGGGTTCGATTCCCACCCAGGACAAACCTTTGTGTGATGAGCATGATTGTTTGTTCTGTGTCTGGGTATAATTTATCTATAATATATATGTATTTACAAAAAAAAAATGTAATATGTAGTTTATCAGTTGTTTAGTACCCATAACACAAGCAAATATAATTGCTTAATTTGGGGCTAGATGGCGTTGTGAGAATGTGACAAAAAAAAATAATCGCCACGCTTGCTCAATTGGCAATTTCAGACTTTTAAGTCCAGGTTTCCTCACGATGTTTTCCTTCACCGTCAGTCAAAAATGTCCAAGATAAACTTAGAAAGTACATATGAATTGAAAAATCACATTGGTACTTGACCGGATTCGAACCCACTACCTTGTATTTACGAATCGGGTACCTTATCCACTGGACCATTTCGACTTCGACTTCTTCGACAACTAAGTAAACCTAATTAATTTAGAGTCGGCACCAAACTATTTGGTTATTATTTAGTTATCTTTGTTCATTGTTCAGCGCCGACAATGTTTGCTTGGCTAGCTCCTTTGTCGTTGTCATGGTGCAGATCATAGTGCTTTGATCATACCCTACCTACGCCTAGGTTACTACGCGATGTTAAAATTATAGATAGGATATTTTAGTTATTTATTTACTTTCAATAATCCCTGGTGATAAAAATAATGATAATAATAATAATAATGGTTTATTGTTTCTCTCTCAAATAGAAAATTCAGAAATATAAACACAAAGAAACTTAATCTAGTAGGTACATTATTTGCTATATGCCTGCCTATGTCCAACCTGATTCAAAGATCTTAAGAGCCTCTGGCGGTCCGGTACACAGTTCACTAAAGCAACGAGGAAGTGTTAGTAAGTAGGTTTATTAGTCAAAAAATGCTTATTACTTACATACCTACCTACCTATCAACCTAGACATATAATAATTATACCTACATACGGTATTCTTAGACTTACAATGTACTCGTATAATGTAGGTATACCCTATAGGTTGCAGTATGAATGGGTTGGACCCAAGGGGCCCTGTGGGGCCACCACCACCTTCATATAGCAGTATTATTTCACTATTATTATTATTACTTTGTGTTTTGGCCTTTTTATTTGTACCATTAAAAACAAGGATAGAGGCAAAGTAAGGTTAATAAGATTGCTATATGAGGTTGTGGTAGGGCCCCAGGTAGTAAGTAGATACCTATCTATCTACTCTTTTGTACCACCTACATAATTATCGATGTAAAGTGATAGGTAGTATCGATTCTACTGCGTTATCTGTTTTGGAAAAACTTACGTTATGTTATAAAACCACATGGTATGATGTAAATAAGATCGACTTTTTCGTAAGCTACCTACCACAAATCTTTCACTCTCAATCATATCTGTTAATTTTGTATACATTGCTGATTTGTTGGTAATGTAAACTCAAAAGTATTAAATAAAAGAGTCAATGGAATGTTTACGTCGTGCCTATGATTATGTCAAAGTATGATAATATCGAACGATCAGTGGTCAAAAGTCCTAGAACGATAATTGATGCATGTAGCAATTTTCATCTTAACCGAGTTGATTTAAGGTAAAATTTTGTTAATGATATTAGTCAATTTGTGTTCTTTTTCATTTGAGAGGCAATGTCTGGTTCAAACTACGCAGTTTGCAAGCCAAGGTCGAATTTGTCGTGAATGCGTGATGTGTTCGCTATATTTTTTTTATATTTTCTTATTGATCACGTTATGCTGTTGTTATGCCATTTTAGTGGGTAAGGTCTTGGACATTTATAATTATCTACTAGTAAAAGACTTCTTAATGGAATTAAAATTGAATATCGATAGGTATTTCGGTTAGCAGCCGGTGTTTTTTTTTCTGACATTTTGTCTCCATCTGTCGATGTCAACGTATTTTTTTATTAGTAAAATGGCACTACTGCACTCTGCCTGATAGTACAGAGTAGATAAGATAAGATAAAAGATAACGTATCTACTTTGTGCTGATAGTAAGCATTTGGTCCAAACCTTAGTGGACACCATCCCAATAGCCTTCGTGGTTAACCGGTTGCGGTGGATTTAACTATGATGGCTTCGTGATATGTTTTGCAAGCCCTGCTATATAAGACTTAAGTTTAAAATTGGAAGAAAACATCCCAGGTTTTTAAATATATCTATATCTATATAAACATAGTATAAAGCGGCAGAGTTTGTTTGTTTGTTTGAACGCGCTAATCTCTGGAACTACCAGTAAGATTTGAATAATTCTTCTTGCGTATGATAGCCCAGTTCTTGAGGAAGGTTATAGGCTATGTAACATCACGCTACTGGCGAGGGGAGCTAAGTTACTGCTTAGCTCCCCTCGCCAGCAAAGACGCGGGTGAAATCACGCTGCAGGAAGCTAGTACTTAATAAAAGGTGATAGGTAAACCCACAATTACACCTACGAAATGATACAGGTGATATAATTTAACGTTCTGCTATATGAAATCAATTTGACAAGTACGCTTTGTTTTTGTTACCCATTTGACTAAAAACAAAAAATATGTTCGTGTTCATTTTATTAGGTATTTTTATACAGTAATATTATGGTAAAGAGTTTTATTATGTAATCGACAAGATTTGCGTGTCAGACATGTAGATAAAATATTGATATCGCTGTCTACAGATTAATTTAATTATGTAGGTATATCTACCAAAGTAGTTTTAAAAATAATGAAATCTCGATGATAGACTAGCTAGTGGTTATATAATGTTACTTGTCTCTTAGGTATGAGGTTTTAAATAGGACAAGAACCGATGCTTTCAATGTAATATGGAGTTAGGTATTTGAGATTAACTTCAACTAGCGACCTGCTTCAGGACCGCACGAAGGCATAAGTATATATAGGAATAAGTAGTTTTTTATTACAAATTCGCGACTTTTTCTACTTTTATACATATACAATAAAAAACTTTAGAAAGAAATGTTTTGAATAGTACAGTGAAAATCGTTATCAAATCTGTTGCGTGGTTTAGGTAGATCTTACAAGAATTTAGAGGAGAAATAAATAAAAGAATACAGCAACTTTTAGTTTTCTATTTGTATGGTAACATGGGCTTTTGAAGTTATACTTCTTTTGGCGCGATTGGAAAAAATGATGAGAGTGAATTTTTACGATGCGCGCGCACACCGACAGAAAAAAGCAACACCCTGAAGTTAGTTGCGAACCTTTTACACCCTGAAGTTAGTTGCGAACTTTTGTGTGTCGTATCAGGACAAATAATCAGTGTGAATAAAAAAAAAATTATTGGCGTTTATATCAATTCAATTATATTTATGACGGTGATAGATATTTTTTATTGATCATTTATCAGTAAAAATATTTATTTTGAATATTAGTGGTAAAAGTGGTTTTAATATACTGTTTTAAGTGCATTTATAGATTTGAGGTTAACTGTTATGTATGTAGTGTACGTTGTGTTATTATTTGGTATTTTTGGATTGTTACGCTAAAGAAGTATAACTTCTTACGTGCGTACATGAGTACACACACTCTCTTTGAATTTATCTAAGTACCCAACTATTTAAAATTTGTTCAAGGTTGTTTCAGTGGATTAATCTTCAAAAAGTATGATAAGTACAAGATAATAAATTGTAATGAACATACAAGTAATACATTAAGTTTGTTTACAAAACGGTTTTTGCACAAAATGTGTAATGATTTGTTTTCTTTTTTAGTTATGCATAAACTATTTACATCTAATAAACGTTTGATATTTTATTTGTAATAATTTTGTTTTGTAGTCAGTCCTAAAAACGCGGATTCTTCGTCCTTCATCCACACCACGAAACGATGAATTTCAAAATACACATTCATCGATTCACACCACTAGGTCGAAACAACGAATTCAAAAAAGGTCCTTGAGCGATTCACACCGTGTCCGAACAGCTCGTGGTGTGAATCGACGAAGGGTCCTTCGCATGTTATTGTTAATTTTAAATGTGATTTAATTTTTTTATGTAGTTACAGGGCGTCCGTCGGTAACTTGTGGTAATGAAGACTAACCCTACTGTCCCTATCTTTGAACCCCTCATCTGCTAGGTTTTTTAACATCATGTTTGCGAACGTTAGTAGGTATAGCCTAATTGAAAATGTGCCTGAGTTCTTCTTCGTTCACATGGAGTGTTGCCTCGTCTTCCTCCCCACAGATCATGCATATCAGTCTATTCGACAGTCCGATTTCGTAGAGGTGTTTGTGCAAGGCATAGTTCGCGCTGAGTATCCATAATTGTAGTCTGCATAACTTTAACAGTTTGTCCGTCCAGACTTCCTGTGTTACTTACAAACCTTTCGCATATTTACCTTAGATTAACTCACATCGAAGAACCGTTAGTATCATTATTCTAATCCACCACGTAAACGATATGTCAATGTACTAATTAAAATATTTACTTTGTGCGTTATCTTAGTCGCGCGATATCTATTTATTTTATACCTACACATTAAGTGTTATTGTATTATGAAGTGCGTAATAAAACTAGTAATTATAATAAAAATCTCATTTGGTTATAAACCTTATTGAGATACGGTTCCTATGTTATCGTATGCTAGGCTTATCTAAGTGATTTCTGTAAACCAAGATTATCTATGAAGAATTACTAGTAAAATTCTACCTACGACGAGCCTACAGACGTCCACTCACACAGGACATAGTGACACGCTTTTTTTTTATTTCCGAGGGCGACAGACGAGCCAGCAGCACACCCGATTGTAAGTGGCAACTGTTTGTTGCTCATGGACTTCTTCAAATTCAGGGGCGCCGAGAAGTCGCTGCCTACTGGGAAAGTAGTAGGTACGGTAACGGGATTAGGCTAGGTGAAGGAAATGAGGAAGGTGAGAAAAAAGGAAAGGAGATACATTGCTTCCCCTTGTCTGGTATTTTCTTAGTTGCCTGCAAACCATATTTTTAAATGCAAATACCACAGCATACAGCTATGTCTTAAAGGAACAAAATAAGATACTAGTAGCGATGCCCACATCCAACGAACGAAGTAGTAAAGTTTAATTTAACATCAAGGCCGTATTATATTGAGGATGCCTCGGAAACACTACGTTGGTAACACAAAGACAGACAAACGTGTTTGAAATCTATTTGTAGGTACGTTGTAAAGTTCATCAAAACGATAGTGAGAAGCTTAAGATTATGGGCTGTTCTTAATATGAGCATCTTCAGATCCTAGGATTATGTGTGTCCTTTTTTTGTTACATTACAGGTTACCGGATTACAGGTGATTGTTCGCACAATATGTCAGTAGGTACTACATACCTACATGTAATTTTTTACATGTAATTTTTACATGTAATTTGTTTAAAATTGCATTTTATAATACAGTAAATACCTAAATAAATAAGGTCAATTTACAAACAAAATAGATATTTGTACAAATATTTGGCTCTTGCCTCAGTTGGGTATCAAGCGTGATAGAAGTGAGACGATTACATTTGTCGCCAAACTACAAATGCAATCGTTGAAGATTGATTTTTTTCTTTCTTTTTCTTATTTTTTAGTGGAAGGTAGTCAACCCAGTGTCAGGTAATTTTATTAAAGAGGCAACCGATTAGACCTAACGATAGTTAACAACATAATAACAGCCGGGACCTACTTTTAACATGCCCATAAAACTAATGAGACGCTCAGATCATATACCATTAAAGTTACGGTCTGATGATTAATTGATTTTAAACAATGACAAACAGACAAACACGGACAACCACAAAAATGAGAGTTACTTTTTGTATTATCTATCAACAATGAACGAATGAAACCACAGATAAAAAACCACAAATCATTCACTCACATAACAGTACAGCTAATATTACGTAACCATTCACGCAGTGATTTGGAGGAGTGACTTGGCCGGCGGCTGTTCACCTCTAGACCTTGGCCTCGACGAGACAGACAAGCCTTGACAATGAATTGCCTCGAGATATACGAGGTTTATATGGGTACAGAATATTGTTTACGTCGATACTTTGCGGCTTTTAAAACTTTGTAAAGGCATTCTTTGATAGCTGTTTTTACGTAAAATGTTTTGTCTTTGTTGAAGAAAATGTTTTCCTCTAAGGTTTTATTGGTAGTATCGTAAATTTAAAGTAGGTAGATCTAGAAGTAGTTCTGGAGTTTCGACTACAAACTGAAAAGCGCAGCATGGGCAAAGCCATCACAAGCTGGACAAAGGACTAGATGAAGGTGGTGTACTGAATGGTTAGATCACGATCTATCATAGGACCTATGCTAGAGGGAGAACTACGACAAGCAATAGACGTCTTTTGGCTAAAATGATAGTGGTTTGAGTTGTCTTAGTCATAACTTCTCTGTATAAGAAAGAATTTATCAGTCAGCCGAAGATGGCGGTCAGGTGGCGACTGCAACATTACTTCAATATGACAAACAGCTCAGGGCATCTTATGATAGTACTCGTACTGTCACTACTGTAATCGACGACCAAACGTGGCGACTAGGAACAAATCCCCCTAAATAGGTCCTCGACGCAGATCTAGCATTATACGTGTATTCTGAAATGAAGAATAACTAAAGAGATAAAAAAAAAAGTTATTCAATACAATTTCTTTGCCTGGGCAGCATGCCAATACCAATTACCTTTACATCGATCGGATAGCAAGAATACTGCCGACCCACCTGGCTTGCTGCCTAAATATTTAAGGACTTCGTCATTACGGTCTATTAACTTACAAAACTTTTTCAATTCTGTTTTACGTTGCTTACCCATATACCTACTCGTTAGCAGGATAATAAACCATAAACGATGCATCATCAAATCTAATCAAAAATATAAAAGTTCTCTTCCATTCTCTTGACACGAAAACAACAAAGTTATCAAAATGGCGGTTTTACAGCGTAAGTAAGTACGTCGCGATGCCGCTACTGTTCAGCTTAATTAAAAAAGTTCTGCTTTTGTCTTTTAATAGAAACTCGTACATTGTGAATTGTAAGCCCTTTCAGTCCGACGACAGTCAGCTTCGTTCATGTTTTTTTTATTAGGTATCAGAATTAATGCTTTAATGAATCAATGAGTCTATAGCAAAACCACTGTTGGATATAGGAGTCTAATAATTCACGCATTGGCGTATATTGAGGGATAGGGGAGAAGGACCGGGTAGGCCGTAATCACCCAAGAATGTTCTAGTGTTCACCCCAGGATGTTGGGCTCATCATCATCATCATATCAGCCGAAATACGTCCACAGCTGAACTGGCACTGATGGTCGAAAACTACCCTAAATCCACCAAAACACTTGGTACTCTGATTGCCGTTAATTCTTATTTATGAGTCACATTTATAAGTCGCCAAAAAATAGAGTTTAGATTTGCATTTCATTCGCCGTGTATAACGGAAGCCCGATTATTTTATTTTTCAATTGTTTCTTTCTCATCGTTGGCAATGGTCTGGTTGTGTTTTTTAGAGCATAAGTACCTACATCCATAGAAGAGAATAACCACTTGCTAAGTTTTGAGCCGCAAGCCTGTTTGTCACTAAATTACAAAAAAATTAAATCGAAACATTATATCTGTGGGTTCTTATACCCGAGTGACCTACGGAATACGACAAGGATAAGTTATACACACATTTAATAGTCCTGCTTATGTTTGTTTACTGCGAAATATGTAGGTACTACATGTTCTTTTTCATACAATTACGTCATTGATAAATAAAAGCTCTTTATGTCCCTTTTTATTCGTTTTATTTGCACATTACTTGTTCTTGATGGTTAATAAGTTACAAGTTTTCTTTTTCTTCCTAAGACATACCCAATAAATTGCCACAACAGTCTTTCAGGATTGGTAAATTTGCAAATCATATTAATCGAACAAGGCACGAATCCGCGTACGACCTTCAAAGTACCATCTTCCGTAATTGAGGCCCTTTTGGCGAAATGACCTCAGCAGAGGAAATCTTTTGGAAACATATTGGCAATGGGCAGGACACATAACTAGCAGAACTGACGGCCGTTGGGGCAGAAAGGTTCTGGAGTGGCGACGCGAAGACGTAGCGTGAGCAGACCCCTCACAAAGTGGACCGACGACGGACGACCTTATAAAGGTGGCGGACAACCGATTGATGAGGGCGGCGCACGACTGGCCAAGGTGTCGAAAATTGGGGAAGGCCTGTGTCAAGCAATGGGCGTATTTCGGCTGATATTATGATGAAGCTTTCATACGTAACTAGCCTTTACTGCTAAACAAATGCACCAAGTTGTCATTACCAGTACCCAATTTTTTCGGAATTGCTTAAGTAAGATATCCCATCACCATCACCATTTAACTCCAGTACTTTACACTGATTACTACACAAGAGCTATATTAATATACTTTAACATAATAATTGTCACGGCCTTGACCATGACCATTATTGTATAAGCAAAGTAAATAGCCTTTTGTTTCGCATTCCATTCACGATACGCTGTTATATTTCATTTCTGATATTTCTAAGCATCTTGCATAAGTACCTACATTATAAAAACATGTTATGTAAGTATGATTGGTATAGAATTGTATTTTTCTTTTGATATTTGAAGTTTATTGCGAACTGCATGATAGGTACTTATTAACAGCAGGTTTCTATATACGATCCTTAATCTATGATTATTTTAAATTCCGATTTTTTGCAATGGATTGTTTAGCGCTACATTACCTACACAAAATCGGGACTTATAAGTATCTTAGATTACAGATCGTTTAATGAAAGCGATTGTAAATGAACACCATAAGTCAAAATATTTTATGCCTTGGTCGTGTGTATTCCTGTTATACCCCTTGGGGTTAGTACCTACTCCGAAAAGAGTTCTCAAAATTTCCATGCAGGAGAAGAATGGGGACTAAATAATAAGCATTTTTGAATAAGTCGAGTAACTTGTGAAAGAATTTATGAGATTCTTATCTTTTTAGAAAAAATAATGGTGTACCTTTGTCAACTTTATGCTGCAAAGCAATTCTAGCCAGAAATCTCTCATAAAAATTTTACAACCTTATACTTACCTACGTTTATTTTTAGTAAACTGTTTTATTTAAAACATTAACCATTACCTACATACTACTTAATTATCGAAAGAATTTTAATGGATTAACTTAGCGTAGTATTATTACTTGTTATCAGCCTACTTAACTCATTTTCTACCTAGAAAACGGCAACATTATGAAAAACTTTTTACAAAAATATTGTTCTTAACGTTGCTGTTTTGTAGCTTCTTTCATTTTTACGGATAGTGGAACATTATTTAGATGATGAAACAGTGAATAAGTACATTTTTTTGTGCATGCATTTATGAGCGTTTACGCGTCATGAGTGGCTACGTCGCAACTTAGTGTCATTTTTGCCTGGTTTTCAATTTTTATCATTTAATCGGAGCTATATTTTAAAAATGTTTTTTCTTAACATGCTAGAATTAGGTGAAGCTGTATAAAAAGTAGTAAATAATTGCGTTTACTGTTCTATTTATATGCAAATAATACATTTGAAATTGCGTTATTTTCATAGTAAAATAACTGTAAGCAATATGGTTACTTACTTTTCATACAGCTTTCACTTAATTCTAACATGATAACAGAATATATTTTTAAAATGTAGCTGACAAATGATAAAAATTAAAAACCACGAAATATGAAACTGAATTGCGACGTTGCACTCATGACGCGAAAACGCTCATACCTCTGAAGACGCTTAAACTCATGATGACTCGATTATGTCAAGGAGTATAATGTATCGCCGACATACCTGTGTATATTATTAACATTAAATCTGTTTATAATTACAAGATTAGAGAAACGTCATAAATTAATAAATAAATACAATCGCAATTTATATCAGTAGCGCAGACTTTCTATAATTAAAAAAAGACATTAATCATTGTATTGACAGTCAATGTTGTTTGTCAACTGTGTTGGACTTGCAATCAACATTCTGTCGTAGGAAATGCGGGTGGTTGCAAGATAATTATAAAAAAATATCTACTCTATTCCCTTACTTAGTAGCAAATAATTAGTATGTATACCTACGTCAGAGAGCAAGGTAGACAAAGAAGCTTTTATGCTTTCGGCGTAATTTCTTAACTATCGTGAACTACAGAGCTAAACTAGCTACGCCAATGATTTGGTGAACTTAGCGACTCCGGCGCCATAGATCATGCGTAGATAGGTCTTACGCATGTCCTAGTTTTCGATATGTATTCACTTCGTTTAGTTCTCTGAGCTTTGAATAACAAACATATATTTTTAATTATTTAATCTACCAAAATGGAACCGCTCTACCTGTAAGCAGTCCAGAAGCCATGGGCTCCATCCCAGTTGGAAGCATGGCACACTGCTGGTATAGGGGTTCCATTGTAGCATTGCTCCTGCCTACCGTGAAGGTTGTGGGGTAGGTGAAAGGATTAATGGGGGAGGGGCGGAGGGGTCAGGAAAAGAGCCTCCGGCACACTCACTCACTAAATTGATCTACCTACGTTTCTTTTCGGTCTTGGTTTGGCCATAGAAAAAAAATTAATTAGCTACGTATATTTTTTGTTCCACAAACAAAAATATTTTTTTTTTTTTTTTATAGTATAGCCTACCAAAGTGACTCCACCCCGCCTGATAGTAAGCAGTCAGTGGAATCCAGAAGTGGCGGCCACTATACCAAAAGCTATCGTTTTAAACTGCTGGTATGGTGGCCTCCACTATGGCGGCTGGGAATGGGGTTAGGGGAAGGAAATGAGGGACGTGAGGAAAGAGGAAAGGGGGGAAATTGGGCCTCCGGTGCTCTCTTTTCAAATCTAACTGGTAGTTCCAGAGATTAGCGCGATCAAACAAACAAACTCTTCCGCTTTATATAATAAGTATAGAGTATCGATAACATTATAATGCGCGTTTATTTAAATGGACCTAAGTAATCATACCTCTAGTTCAATAACAAATATATTTGATTAATAACCATAATATATTAGCTAAAAAAAAGTTAATTACAACCTGTAAGTAAAGGTTGGTCTATTGATCATCATCACACCGGCCGTCATTATCCCACTACAGGCAAAAGCCTATACTTCTATAGAAGGCTCAATGTGGAATGGCGATTACATACTTTTTCAAATGTATTCCATTACGATAGTGGTCAAGTTAGTGTCATGATTTATTCAGGTCGCCCATCGAGGCATCCAACTTGACCAAACGACTGTTATCAACTTGGTACAAACTTGGTACTCCGAAGCACGGAAACGCTTTGATGAAATAGCACTATGCGGTCACCCATCCATGGGCCTGCTGCACTCTATGTTGCTTAACCCGCTAGTCGTTTACCGATCAGTGAGCGCAACGAGCTATGAGCGCCTCGATAACCTAACAACGTGACGCAAATTACTTATAGGAATAATTTCAACCTTTCTAAATAAATAACAAGTAGGTACAACAGCTCTTTACACACTTTAACATTATACTTAAAGGTTAAGGCAACCAAAAATAGAAGTATTTCAAAAGTTAAACAAAGAAGTTGTTGAACAAAACAGACTCATTTGGGCGAATCCTTTTTGTTTGATCAAACTACGTCATTACAATATTCGACTTTTATTTTCAAACTCTTCACTTATGAAAGAATGAGAGAGAATGAGGCTATTTTAGAACATTTTTACAATAAAAAGAAATATTGTTTGCATCAAATCACAACGTGCTTTCAAATGCGTTAATTGTCGCTTGTATAAACTCTAGTAAGTGTTTATAGCTAATTAACCTATAAATTGACACAGCGTGGGCAGACCTCACCGGATAGACTGGCGATAATAACGGTGGCAAGTAACCACAACATCGCTGGTCGGCGGCTTACCGTCGGTCAAGATGGCAAAATTTGAAGAAGGCCTCTCAGGGGATATGATAATGATGATAAAACTTTAAATACCGAATTGAAATATAATTGTACACAGTATACGTACACTTACAGCCACTTATAAATTTTCCTTATTACTTATGTAATAAACATTAATTTCTTCGAAAAGAAAACCTACAAGTACTTCACAATAACAACACATTATCAGTAAAAACAACAATACAAATCAATGTCACGGTTATCTGTCAACCACGTGCACAGGCGCAGTTCTCAATATAAACACGGAGGCACGGCCTCTGACTCACCCCACCTGTATGTACTTTCTTATGTAATATTAAATAATTTTGCACATAATGTTAGTAAACATAGTCAAGGTTTGAATCATACGATCGTTCGCAACCTGTTCGTAAATTAAAAACAGTGACGATAATATAGGTCTATGAGTGCACGCGCACTGGTGATTTCATAATCATCTGAATAATTGTAATAGAAGTCCATTGCTTGACTTTATAGCATTCTTTTCGAAACATTATGTATTTGAATATTATAGATAAAAGCTACGTGAAGTCGTCCAATGTTTTCATTTCTGAGATTTAACTTTTTTTGAAATTTGCCTACCTAAATGTCATGCTTACTAATGATATACAGCCAAATGGAATCCAGGAGTGATGAATACTGTTTCAATTTCTGCCATAAAATGATAGCTTGGCGGCCTTATAGTGGTTGTATAAAATACTTTTTCACTCCTCATAGGCGTCAAAACAAGAAGGAAACATATTATAATAAATAATAAAAGTGTAATGTTATTGTCTGATATTTATCTACTAGAAAAATAGCGAGCTGTAAGTTATGTGCAAAGTCATTAAGATATTTAGTAAAACTGTCAATATCGTATCATTGTAAAGTTATAAAGTTTGTTGAGGCAAACCGGTTCTGAACTGGTTTGCGAGTCACGTGTTTATAAGAAAACGACAGTTTGTTTGTACCGCATTGTAAATTGATATATGGATCCTTTTTAGTCCCGAGTCCCGAGGCCCTAGACAAGTGGCATAGATGGGATTGACATAAACTAACGCCAACATTGTCGTTACCATTAGTCAATCCCATACATTTTCTAATCTATTTTATGAATAGAATAGAAATCGGTGGCACTTGTAGAGGGTCTCTGTTTAGGTACTTGTAGACAATGTATGGGAGTGTGGCTAACACTGTGATATTTCATTTTTAAATTGATATACGTTTTATGATAGAGACATAGGCTTTATTCCGAAAAGGGAAGTAAGAAGAAAAGGAAATAAAAATAAATTAAATTAAAATACATTTATTTTCTCTATACATTGTTTAGTGCAATTACATAAAGTACATTTACATACATTAACACAAAACTTTGTTAGAGAGTGATGTAAGTATGTTGTAGATTTATCGCATAATCTGTCATGTTACATGTTATGAAAAATGTTATTCATGTAATGCATAGGTACTTAGGGAGACTCTGATATAGAGTCATCGCGATTCTTTCGTTTAAACCATGCATGTTTGTAAAATATCTCTTTTTGCTTATGTGAAATTAACAATGTAAGTGTAGCGACGCCGTCGTAGCGTTGCGTTTCAGTGCGTGATAATTTTTTTAAAATTATTTTGTAGCTTTATTTTTTTAAATACCTACATACGTGTTTGGTACCAATAAAAAGGTGCTATACCAAAAAAACAAATCAAATTTCCTAAGAACACAATCAAAATTCAAATCAGTATCAACAATCGCACGACGAACACAAGATTCGAACTTAGAATATGTTCAAAGAATTGGCAATTTGCATAAAGACTAAATAAAAATGTGCGCATATCCTTGATGGTTGGACACATTTATTTATATTTAGAAGAAAGTAATTTTATGTGATCGGTACTGTTTCGGTATTGTAGTAGTAGGTACAAAGGGATACTGTCTCTGTTCAAGAGTTGGTATTTTGTTAGGCTTGATTTCCGTACGGCACAAAGCTTTGCGTAAATATTTCTTTCAAGTTTAGGTTAGTCATGTTCCTTAATTGCATGACATGTGATGTTGTTACTTTTAACCGCATACTCAATATTAAACATAAACTCAATATTATTATGTATTTAAAGTATGTCGTCGACATAGATTAAGATTTATTTTTGGTCGTCGCGATAAAGTTGAAGTTTTTAAAGTATAAACCGTGATATTTTGGTTTCTAAGTTTTCACTAGTAGCGCTAGTTAAACATTTATGGCAAGAAAATTACAATATTTTATGTTATAAACTATCACAACCTAAACTAAAATGACCCACTGAATTATCAGATACAAAATATAGTCAGTTACAAAAAAAGTTAAAAATGTCAATATTATTTGTGCTTACAGAGCGTTGCGTCTTTTGTGGCGTCTTTTTTTAATTAAAATACACTACAATATACTTTTACCTACTTTGTAGCTACCGATATACTATTAGTTTAACATAATAAAGCTATTATCTTTATTTAAATAGTATGCAACGAATCAAAACCAGTCCGTTGCCTGGTACAGAGAGCCCCGTTTCCGCGAACGATACAACAATAACAATATTATAACTGTTTGTTTGTTGAAGGAGTTTGAATGGTAAATATGGTGAGCCTTGATTGTAATGGTTTAAGATTCAGTGATAATTGTGCTACTGAAGGCTCTGGTTCTTAGCCGTTGCAATTTCGGTACAATTTGAGTTTAGATTGTACTATTTCCTATAGATAAATAAAAAATGTAAGAGGATTTGACAACTTCTGTGGTTCGGGGGTACTTTATATGGACTGCCACGCAGAGGTCGCGGGTTCGATTCCCGCTCAGTGCAAATATTTGTGTACATGACTATTTGCATTGGTCTGGGTGTTTCTATGTATAATATGAATGTACTTACAAAAAAAAATATAGTATGTTTATCCGCATTCTAGAACCCATATCACATATGCTTAGGTACTTTGGGTCTATATGACGTTGTGGGGTTGTTGTGGTATTATATTATTATTCTACACAGAACATCAATAGCTTTATCATGAGTGTACGTTTGTTCTTCTCCAAAATATTTCTCATCGCAAATCTATCAGTCAAATTAAAATTGAGTTCTCAGAGTAATCACTAAGTAGCACTATTTATTTTTCATATTAATATTTTAAGCTATTTCTGTTGAGTTTAACGCACATAGCTCTTCAGAATATACTAGTTGCCTTCGCCCTACCTAATTTCTGCCCATTAAAAGTAGGTAACACAACAATTATCTTTCATAGTAGAACTAAATATACGGGAATTCACGCGATCATGCATTAGGTATTTATGTACCTTATTTTGCTTGACGTCGACGACATCTATCTTTAGTTCTACTATATCATGCAACGCGAAAGTTTAAACGTAAATAATTATCTTTCATAGTAAAAAATATCTTTGAAATCATCACTTTATTTAATTCAATATACAATGTTAGTAGACAGTTGTATTAGCATTTCCAAATATATCCAATGTTGTTATGAATAATATAAATAAAATTATTATGCGACTAACAGAGCAATAATGCCACCATTGTATTCCTAATGAAATTTATTTGCCTACCCTGACTAGAATGATTGATGAAACATTGGTACCTAACTGATAAACAGAGTTTTAACTATTGCTGTTTTTGTAATTATCATATTATTGTAAAAACAGTAATTATTATCAGCTGATAAAATTGTTTTGTCAGGTTCTTAGGTAGAACTTGTCATTATATATTTTAAAATTAAGTAAGCATTGTGTAACTCGGAACCTCAGTCTTTCAAATTATGGCCTGCCCTTCAACATTTTAAAGCCAAAATTCTACTAACAATCTATCTATACATATAATAAAAATGTAACCAGTCGCTGTCTGTACATTGAAGATATTTTAGAAAAAATGTTATTGGGATCTTTATAAACGAAAATAGAACCCAAAACAATGATTGTTACAATTTTTGTCTGTTTGTCTTTGCGTTTGTTCACGCTAATCTCAGAAACGGCTTATCTGATTTAGATATGGTTTACTAATACATTGTGGTAAGCTTCTCTTAACATTTAGTGTTTGTTTCATGTCAATCGGTTTATAAATAAAAAAGTTATGCCAATTTAAAGAATCACGTCGAACATTCGTTAATTTAATAATAATAATAATATAATAATATTCTACCACATTCACACAGTGCCATTGAGCCCCAAATTAAGCAATTATATTTGCTAATTAATATATATTAAATATTATATAATATATATCTAGGGTCGGCAGACTAAAGCACATAAGTCAAAATATTCGGTTTATTTTTTATTACATCATCCGTGTACATTTTGTTCTACACACAATCTGACTAAAGCACATAAGTCAAACTCAAGTATTTCGTGGGGTATTCAAGTGGCGTACTTTATTTATCAACCTTAAGCAATTGAAACACAATTCAACGAACTAAAAAACATAACTGGACTTATGTTCTTAGGAACAATACAAGTACAAAGTTGTTTGAAGTGACAAGTCTGACTTAAGTTATAATAAAGAACATCAAAATGTAACATTTGTTTAGAGAATGTGGGTGCTTATTTTGTCAAGATCGTAATATGATAATCCACCTTCAATCAAAATCTATAGCTAGTAATTTCACAAATTGCATCTTGTATTTACAAGCATTATACAAGATGCAATTTGGTTAGGCACGAAGCGGTAGCCGCTCGTGGCGCTAACCAAATTGCATCTTGTATTTACAAGCATTTAGAAACATTTTTTATCAGATAATACGAAACATGTAATTTTTTACTCAGACACATGCGGCGGGCGGAATAGAAATTCGCATGTCAGTTGTATGTTTACCTGGGTATTGCAAAAATATCGAACAATCAGCATAATAGACCATAAGTTCATGATTCCTGGCCACAGCCATTTAGAAGTAGATACCGATCATAGCATAATAGAAAAGACAAAGAAAAAAACGGAATTACAAGTATTTCATCCACATGATTGAATACAGTTGATCCGGTCTAGCAGCAAAAAGTTTCAAGGTTGTTGAAAAGAAAAGTACAGATTTTTATGGCTTTTCATCCCTGCTCAAAAGTGTTTTAGTTTTAAGAAACAAAGGTACCAATTTGCGGCAATTTAAATGGCTGGAAAAAAGGTGGCTACGTTATGAAAAAGAATTTGGCATCCTTTCTTACAAAGACACCCTGGATACAGATTCGCCTTTTTCTATATTTAACTATTAAAGAAGAGGTTCTAGTATATCTGATCATATTCCTGTAATATCTATACAGCTATTACCTATATCTATAGAGAAAAAAATGATTTAATTTCGCTGTTGCCTTTAATATCGGATATTTTTCATGACTTTTACATAAGTCTTCCCACACTGGAAATTTTATGAAATACTGGTCCAGGTATCTTAGAACCCGAGGAAGAACAACAATTCTAATTATAGATAATGGTTATAATTTTTTTTATTAATTGTTTTTTTTATATTATAGCCTACCAAAGTGACTCCACCCCGCCTGATGGTAGGCAGTCAGTGGAATCCAGAAGTGGCGGCCACTATACCAAAAGCCATCGTCTTAAACTGCTGGTATGGTGGCCTCCACCATGGCGGCTAGGAATGGGGTTAGAGGAAGGGAATAAGGGAGGTGAGGAAAGAGGAAAGGAGGGAAATTGGGCCTCCGGCGCTCTCACTCACCGAACGAAACGCAGTAGTACGAATACTACTACTCTTAAGTCGATCTTCTATGAGAGGGTAGTACTTCCCCGGACGATCCGGCCCATTCATGCTGAAATCAGCGTGGATCTACTACCGTAAAAATTATAGTATATAATATTATAGTATTTATTTTATTTGTTGAACATTTTCACCTAACTCATACTATTATTTTGTTCCTTATAACTTAAGTCATCTAAATATTAAACTAAAGCACTTCCATTAAAATATTTAATCTTAATAATAAGGTGTTGTTTCAGACTTCGATAATTCAAATAAACATTATTAAGTTTGGTAACCGGTAAGATTCTAAATAGTTTTTTTTAATTCCTGTAAAGTAAGGTTTTTTGACTTATGTACTTTATTCTGCCGGCCCTAGATATAATAATAATAGTTAATATTATATATTATTATATATATTTTTAATTTACTACGAAACCTGATAGAAACAGAGACTTTAACAGGTTACGGAATAGCAGATAGCGTTTTTATTTTTCGGATTCCTCTCATTCTAAACAATCTTCCGTTTAGTTTTAAATGAGTCCAGTTTCCAGTGAGCCATGTTTCGCGATGACAATTAATAAAGCCCAAGGTCAGACACAACTAAAAGTTGTGGGCGTGGATCTAAGTATTAGCTGTTTTTCGCACGGTCAGCTTTATGTGGCTCTATCACGTGTTAGCATTCCTAACAGCCTGTATGCTTTGATCCCCGATGGCTATACGTCTAATCCATACATCCATACACCCATACATATTATACCTATAAGATTTTGTCGTGACTGACTGACTGACTAACAGACAACGCACAGCCTAAACTGCTGGTCGTAGAGACTTGAAATTTGGAGGGTGTGTTTGTCTAAATGTCTAGAGGTTGTACTAAGAAAGGGTTTTTTAAAATTTAATTCCTAAGTATGTGAAAAGGGATGAAAACGATTGTATGAATCTTCTTCATTTTTTAACTTACAGTTTTGAAATTTTGTTTTGAAATCATCATCATCATCATTATATCAGCCAAAAGACGTCCACTGCTGGACATAGGCCTCCCCCAATTTTCGCTACCGTGGCCGGTCGTTCGCCGCCCTCATCCATCGGTTGCCCGCCACCCTTATAAGGTCGTCGGTCCACCTTGTGAGGGGTCTGCCCACGCTGCGTCTTCCGGTTCGTGGTCGCCACTCTAGAACCTTTCTGCCCCAGCGGTCGTCAGTTCTGCGAGCTATGTGTCCTGCCCATTGCCACTTCAGAGAAGTAACTCTGCGAGCCACGTCAGTTACTAAGGTTCGTCTGCGGATTTCTTCGTTTCTCAAACGATCGCGCAGTGAGACGCCTAACATAGCCTGCTCCATCGCCCTCTGAGCGACTTTGAGCCTTCGGATAAGACCCATAGTTAGCGACCACATCTCTGCTCCGTATGTCATCACTGGCAACACACACTGGTCAAAGACCTTGGTCTTGAGTGTGCGCACGTTGTATGTTGCCAGGGCCAAAGGTCGTCGGTTACTTCTATTTAAATAAAAAATATCCTTATAATTTTATTTTAACAGGAGTGGATTTAGAGGGGTGAAATTAGGGATGAAATATTCTATACAAAGATCTTTAGCTTTTGAAGCTAGCGACTTAAAATTTGCAGGGAGGGGGAGGAAGGGAAAGGAGGGAGGAAAAGGAGGAATTAAGGGGAAGGAGGAAGGGAGGGAAAAGTGAGAGGGAAGTGATGGGGAAGTGAGAGGAAAGTGATGAGAAATCCAGGGAAGTCAGGGGAAAGCCAGGGAGAAGTGAGGGGAAAGTGAGGAAAATGTTAGAGGAAAGTGAGGGGAAGTGACGGATAAGTGACGGGGAAGTAAGTGGGAAGTGAGGGGAAAGTGAGGGGGAACTAAGGAGAGAGTGAGGACGTAGTGAGGGGAAAGTGTGAGAGAAGTGTGGGGGGGGGAGTAAGGGGAAAGTGAGAGGGAGTGAGGGAGAAGTGTGGGGTGAGTGAGGGAAAAGTAAGAGGGAAGTGAGGGAGACGGGAGAGGAAGGGAGGGGGAAGGGACGAGGAAAGGAGTTCTCGAATGGTGGAAAAAGGGAGGGGAAGGGATAGGAAACGATAGGAAGGGAGAGGAAAGGAGGAAAAGAAAGGAGAAGGGGAAGAGAGGGGAAAGCGAGGAGGCAAGGTAGAGGGAAGTGGAGGAAAGGGCAAGAGATGCTGGAGGAGGGGCAAGGGATGCTGAAGGAGGTGAAGAGCAGAAGGGGGAGGGGAGGAGAGGAAGAAGGAAACTGTGGAAAGTGGAGAAAAAGGGCGACAGGGAAGAAGGGGAAGGGGAAAGTTATTGTAGTGAAAATTTGCCTTTGTGTATTGTATATTGTTTTTATGAGGGATATCTTTAGGTAGGTAAAAGAGGATTTGTATGAATGGGAGATTAAAAATAGTACGAAAAACAGTATTTAAACAATATAAAAAGGTCTATTGAAAAAAACGATATTCACGCGAGTGAAGGCGCGGGCAAAAGCTATCTATATACATAAAAGCAAAAGGTCACTCACCCATCACGAAATCTCAGAAACAACAAGTGCTAGGAATCTCAAACTTTGCATGGTCGTTCCTATTAGGATATAGGTGCTCACTTAGACGGAATTTTGCGAAATTCATCCTCTAAGGGGGTATAAAGGGGTGGCAAAGTTTGTATGAAACTTCTATAGTTTTTATAGTAGAATTACCAAATTACTAGAAAATACTCTTTTTTTAATATTCAGAAACCACCCTTATTAAGTGGGCAAATAAGAGTCGCAAGTTTGTGTGAAAGTGGTTTGTCAGTTTTAGCGGTAGCGGGTTTAAACTGGATTCGCCACAGAGACGGATAATACTGATATTTATTACTGATACAATGTACGATTGCCATAAAATCAGGCACGCAATATTCTCATAGAGGCACCCATCTGAATTTTCACGCGAACGAAGTCGCGGGCAACAGCTAGTACTATCTATAGATGCACTTTTACTACAAATTATAACTATATTCTTCGTTTGTTAAATAAGAACGCCAGAGATCCAATGATTTTATAATATTTCCCTTTTCCCTCATGGTTGGAATGAGCTTGGTATAGTCGACAATAAAATTGCTTGTCGTTAACATAACACAAAACAATAATGTCTATTTTTGCTTGCAAGTGACCTCAGTACAGACAATTGTATCAACAATCACAAAGCATTTTAACTAGGTAATACCCATATAATATTTATTACACTACACAAAAGTAATAAACATTCAAATATATATCCAGGTCACACATGTGTAGTTGTGATAAGTAATCAGTTATTTTAAGTATATTCAATTATATCTAAGTTATAAATACGATATTAGGTTGTGTAATCTTAATTCTAGAAAGACACTATATTTCAAGGGCTACGGAATACTAGGTAATAGCAGCGTTATCTGTAGTTTTTTTATGCAAGTTTGGTGTCAAACATGTATACGACTTAGGTACCTGTAGTAAGTACTAACAGTAACCTACCAATAGGGTATATATATTAACAACCAAGCCTTTGCCGACCACGTAGGGAGAAGGAGATGAGGAAGGAAAACGAACTAGTTTATATATTCCTGATTAATACTCAGAAAATTTTTGACAGCCTATCCACCTGCACGTGATCTAAAGTACACTGTTTCTCAATATTTCTGTCTGAGCGCAGAAATAAAGATGGCGTTACTGGAAAATAAGAAAATCTGAACTTTTTGTCTTATTACTGTTTATCTCAACTTTCAGTGGGTACTACAGACTAGTACCTACTGCGTAAATGTAGTGGTACAAAAACACAGGAAATATACAATTTTATAGTTATTGTTAGGTATTACATCCTTCGTACGTCTTATGCCATCAAATAAATAGTTATAAAAGAAGGCTTAGATAAGTATTTATTTCTAAATATATTCAATTTTTCATTAAGTATAACAATTGACATTAGTCTTCTTTGTTTATCATTTTTACCATGCATATCAGCAAATTTTATAATCACTAGCATACCAGTTCCATATTATTCCACTGCAGATAAAGGTCTATTCTCATATAGAACAAGCATGAGCATTATTTAATAATTATAATTAATAATTTTTTGTGTATCAAATTTATCTACCCTTAATTACTGGCATAAGTGAGCTTAGTTTGCTGACAGTAAATGAAATGAAATGAAATGAAATGAAATGAAATGAAATGAAATGAAATATATGTTTATTCATTTAAGTTAATTAAATTAACACTTATGAACGTCAAAGTTTACAAAATGTCAGCAAATTAACCTACAGCCAGTTCGCTGACGAAGTAGAGCCATGAGAAGAACTGGCAAGAAACTCAGGCCACTCTTTTTAATCGCCAGGTTATTACAATTTTTGTAAGTTACAGTTTCAAGTAGCATGCAAAGTGACGCAGGCAATACACTTAACTCTATAGATACTTAATTACTTACAGCTTTCTATGTTGTAAAGAAAAATAAAAAGTAAAATGTGTGCTTTACAGGCTGCCTCAATTTGCATATTGCTACAAAAGGTAAAGGCAACATGTGAACTGTGATAAATGTGTCTATGTAGATATTATATAAACTGTTAATTTTTGGTATAAGTATAAAGTAAGATGAACTTAATTTACCACAGGAGTTCACAATGTACCTCTATTTCACAAATCACAATGTAAAAAAAAATTAACAATACTAAGTATACAATTTTAACAAAACTATACAAAATGTGTACTTAACTGTTCAAATATGGCTCGGGCAACATGTCATTTAAAATTAATACAAAAAAAAAAAAAAAAAAAAAACATTTTATAAATTATGTCAAAATGTATCAATAAATTAATGTCAAAAAATTATTTGTTAAACCATGTCATTCATAATAATCATAAAAAATGTCATTCATACAATAATTAACAAAAATATGTCCTTTAAAGTATAATGTCATTAAAATTAAGAGTAAAATTAATTTACTCCTTCGTCAAGCGAGCATCCCATGACTTTTATCGTTCAGATACTCATTAACAGTGTAGTAACCCTTAAGTATTAAATGTTTTTTGACAATTTGTTTAAATTTGTCTAAGGGTTTATCCATTATGTCGATAGGTAATTTATTAAATAAACGTACACCAAGTCCCGTAAACGAATTATGGACTTTATGTGAGCGATAGTGTGAGCCAACCAGTTTATGCTTACCCCTGGTGTTAATCTCATGCACATCGCAATTCCTAGTATATAGACTAATGTTACTCTTAACATAAACAACATTAGCATATATATATTGAGATGCAACTGTCAATATACCTATCTCTTTGAATCGCTCTCTCAGGGAGTCTCGTGAACCTAGGTTGTAGATAGAACGTATAGCTCGTTTTTGAATAATAAAAACGGTTTCAATGTCAGCAGCCCTACCCCACAACAATATGCCGTAAGACATAACGCTGTGAAAATAACTAAAGTAGACTAGTCTGGCGGTTGCCACATCAGTAAGTTGCCTAACTTTCCTGATAGCAAAAGCCGCTGAGCTGAGTTTACCTGCGAGACACGAAATATGGGCTTCCCACTGAAGTTTGCAATCTAAAGTTAAGCCCAAGAAAACTGTGGACTCTACGATTGAAACTGACTCATTATTTAAAACCAGGTTTATACCTACACTTTTGACATTTGGCATAGAAAATTTTATACATTTTGTCTTCTTGGAATTAAGTAGAAGATTGTTTACCGTGAACCAGTTCAGGACTTGCGCGAGCGAACCATTTACAACGTCGAAATTAGGGTCTTTACGGTTAACTTTAAAAATAAGAGACGTATCGTCTGCAAATAGCACTATATCGCAGAAATCCTGTACAAAGTACGGCAAATCATTTACATACACCAAAAATAGAAAAGGACCAAGAATGGAGCCCTGTGGGACGCCCATAGCAACAGGTAACCCTAAGGACCTATTTCCATTTACATCAACGTATTAATTTTTTAAACATTTACATCAGTAAAAACTAAGCTTAGGAAATCAAATAGATTCTTGACAATTTTTTTTGTATTTTTTTTCTGTAAGTAATCTGTTAGACACCCGATATTTAAAAGTTTGAGAAAGGCTGTGTGTTAGAGTCTAGGGAATTAATCACGTCAAAGTCTGTTTAATCACCGTTGATTTGGTTATCTGGCTGCAGCGAGGTCATCTGTATCAATCGATAACTGCGAGGTGCACTAGGCATCTAACAATAGGTGCTATAAGCTTCATTTACATCCTATTAATATTATAAATGCGAAATTTTGTGAGTGTTTGTTACCACTCAGCGCCTGAACGGCTGAACAGATTTCGATGAAAATTGGTATGTAGATAAATTCCATTGCGGAGACGGACATAGGCTTTTTTTCCCGAAAATTGGTCTGGCTTCCGAGGGATACAAAACACAGTTTTTTAGTGCGGGCGAAGCCGTGGGACGCAGCTAGTAGAATTATCTAGACTATTGTAAGTAATTTGATCTTTTAGTAGTATTCCTAAATTATATAAAAATATGTTTGTTATTATGATGAACCACTAAAGTTAAGGTATTTTCTTTGTGAAGGCACACATTAGCAAATATTGTTACAACAGCATAAAAAAATTTGCAGATTAGACATATTTAGCTACTGTGACTTGTCACTAATGTCAATGTAGTTCTTTTATGAACTACTAGTTGTTGCCCGCAGCTCCGCCCGCGTGGATGTCGCTTATCGCTTATATCTCTGTTTAGGAATTACATTGTCAATTATTCTTAGAAACTTTCATCCCCTATTTTAACCCCTTTAAGTCATTTTTTCGCAATAAAAGATGTATGTTGTTCCCCGAGGTCTGATCTATATTTACGCCAAATTTCATAAAAATCGATTCAGTGGTTTAGGCGTAAAAGCGTAACAGACAGACAGACAGACAGAATTACTTTCGCATTTATAATACTAGTAGTACTATTAGTATGGATTGCGGCGCTTACTGTTTAGTTGCATAAGGTAGCACAAGTACGACCAGCATCTTGATTCATCACTATAACCTAAGTAAAGTTAATGGTTTACCTTTAGATCTGTCAGGAGAGACCTGAACCAGAAACCTGTTCGTGAAAAACCTTTGAAAATCAGACGGTTTAGTAAAAATGGATTGGTATATCTATGCATCTTATTATAGCAGAACTCCGTTGTGCTATTGCGTTGGTCGATAATACAGAAATAAACGCAATGTACACGTAAACGATAATTTTGTAGACAAGAATGCTGGGTCATTATACGTTTTATGATCTTACCGATTTACTTTCAATATACCTAAGATTATTTTTAACACAAGTTCTAGATATAAAGAATAATATAGATATTTAAATTTTGCTAAAATTCTGACAATAGCTTGGCTTTCTGCTCAATTCCAAATGTGCTTTTCGAACGATCGGAGAAGTATATACCTTCTCATAGTATATCAACGAATGATAAAATAACAATCCATGCTATTGCATTTCGCCTGGAGACTGAAAGCGCCATAGACTATTACTCTCTCGTCTTAAGGAGTTTCACGTGCGAAGAAGACAACAAATAGTCTCCTAGAAAATTCTGCAATATCAAACACGAGATAACTACTATTTATAACTTGACTAATAAATTTCCTGTAAAATAATTAGATAACAAATCATTAGTAGGTACTGTCAAATGTAATCGTTATCAAGTGTCCTTGAGACGTACCCGCAGTCAAAATATCGAAACAAAAATACTGTTTATTTCTATCTGATTATAATATACTTATGCTTTAAATCCACTGTTTGATTAAAGTGTTTACATATAAAATCTATTATTTTTAGAACAGATAAATTATACATACAGATTTAATAAGATTTATTTTTATTACCACCACGTGAATTTCACTTTGTTAAATATTTTCTGAAACATATCATTCGATTTCTTTAGTTTCACTCAAAACGAATGATGTATATATTAAATGTATATTTAATCTATTGTTTTTTACATATAAATAACTAATAGAATGCCTGTTGCAATTAAAACTTAAATTATCACCGATTTAGATAAGTTTCTGTCCAACATTTCGACTGAAATAAGGCCAAATTAACCATCATAACCAAATGTTACCAATTATACATTCGAGTCGACAATTTTAAAATTATTTGGCCATTTTACTAAAAAAAAACAACAATTCAAAAAAAATTATAACTGTTGGGGGTTAGAAAATGAGAGTGGTCTTCCATATTATTAAATATTCGGAAGCCACAGACATACCGATGATAATAAGAAGCAAGACGGAAGAGACAAGATGCCTAGACGTAGAGGTACATAAAATAATAACGAATTGTGGAGCATAATAACTGCGTAGAAAATTCATATGAAAAGAAGTAGCGCTTTGTGATTTTGAATAATTAACTTTTCTTAGTAGATAAAAACAATTGTTTTCTCCTTCATAAAAATTCATTAAACTCGATTTTTCTTAACTATAAGCTACTACGCCGCGCGTCTAAATAATTACTGTTGTAAATTTACAACATCCAATAATGAACAGTAAAATAATTGGCTTAAAGTTTAAATCATATTAACGATTTAGTGAACATTTAGAAAAATATATTCAATTAGTGTTACTTAATTGACATTTATTTTTTGTTTTGTCAAAGATTTTTAAAAGCAGAGTGAGCAGTTGTTTTTCGATGTTTTATAATAATTACTGCACAGTAGAATTAAATTGTATTAAAGATTGATTACTAATTATCAATATTATTACTATAGTAAGCGAGCGTCATTGAGGGGCAGATAGAAGAAAAGCGTGGTAGGGAAAGACCACAGATAAGCTATAAGAGTCAGATCAAAAAAAGTGCTGATGTTATGTATGTCATGAGGAGGTAAAGGAGGTGGTTCTTAACTGAAAGAAGTGGCGGTAATGGCATCGGTTCCATAAACAAGAGTCTAACTGTTAAATTTATGATGATAAATTAGCAAACAAGCTCACCTTGCGAAGTAATTAACAGTCATGTAATAATCTACTAGCAAATCAGCTAGTCGCATAATGGTGGTCAAACCATCACTAGAATAGGAATAAAATCAACCAGCAGTAGGTATCGATTTAACAATTAATTGTTGTTTTTTTTAATTTTCACATAGAGGTGTGACTGTGGACTTGGAGGCCCGCTCTTCATAGGTAAAATCGCCGCGCGAATACTAAAAATAGAAAAATAGGATAAAAAATGACATCTGCGTAGCAGTGATATCTGTGAGTGAGAACACAGTACGACAGTACTAGGACAATTTTAATACAGGCCGTGCCTATAAACCTAAGAAGGTTACATTAGTAGGAATTTGCTCGATTACGTGCTCCATACCTCGTCTATAGGAAGTTGGTATTTTAACCATTAGGCGTGCTATTTATACATTAAATTTATTATCAAATAAATGTCTCCTAGACAAAGTTATCAGCTATTTATACCTAGTACAGTATTTACATGTGTTTTATCAGTGTGAGAAAATACAATAATACCTTTGTTACACGTGATAGTGTGGTAACCGAAATTGTATCAAGGTTAAAAAGGTGCGATCGAAGTTTAATTCAGGCGTATTCAAAACAGGTAAACACTTTATTAACTTATGAATGTATAAACCTATATTCAGCTCTAACCCCTAAACCGATTTTTTTATATTCCCGGATTGATGACAGGTTAAGAATTCTCTATAAACTTTGTTTTATACCCTTTAGGATAAATGATGTCGGTTAAATATGTAAATCAATCCTTTAAATTATGGAATAGACTCGTCTCGTATTACATGAGCTGAGGAAGTGTAGGTTAAACACCTCTGGCTACCCCTTTCCGAGTTAATGAGTAGCACTATGCAAATTTTGTTAATAAGGCAGACTGTTATGTAGTCTGCACGATCTCCCCTTACAGCAAAAGATCAGCACTGTGTCATCAGTGAACATTATCAAAGAAAGAAAGAAATATTTTATCTTAGATCTGCTACGGGATACACACATAACGTTTTACAAGTTGCAGTAGATAATAACATTATAATCAGAATCTTGCAAAAGTCCAAAAAAACAACAACTGCACACGACGCCATCTAGACCCAAAGTAAGCACAATATTATAGCCTGTGTTATAGGTTCTAGAATTCGGATATTCATACTTAAATACTTTTTTTTACTTTAATACTTTTTTTTGTACATAAATACATATTATAATTATTTATTTAGACACCCAGACCAATGCAAATAGCCATATTCATGCATACAAATATTTGCACTGAGCGGGAATCCAAACCGCAATCTCAGCGTGGCAGTCCGTACATAGTACCACCGAACGACAGAAGCAGTCAATAATGTATTATCATCATCATTAAAAGGTAATTACAGAAGTGTATAATAAGCTAAGATTTGCCATTCATCGTTGCTTCATTTAAAATCCCGTGACCTAACTATACCTACTCGTACACTATCAGTATAAAATAGGTCGCCGTCGTTTTAAGTATTCATGTTTAATCTAGGTCATTCATTAACACTTTTCTCGCCCGTTCTGCCATTATATCAATTCCTCCAACTTTTAGTAATTAAATTCACGGCGTATTAGGGATTCGGTCGGGTCATTAAGGTTTGTTAGAGAATGGCGGCATTTGGATAAAGACTGATTTTGTTCCCGTGTTAATGATTTGATAGGAAAATAGTGACATGCAAAGAATGGCGATTTGTTATGGTGATTAAGGACAATAACTGTATATTAGAGATAGCGATCTAGAAATATATGCCTAAAACAAGCAAAATAATATATTTGTTGTGTTCCGGTTGTGTGGCTTAGATTATGAAGATGAAGCCACCCCTTGGGATGTCGTATAGTGACTTAGAGAATATCAGATATTATTATCATTGTATAATTAATATTATACAAAGATGTATAATTATAATATCAACGAAAAGAATAAACTTGACGCTGCCTAGCACAAATGGCTGACATATTTTCGTCGTAGAAATTTTAGTTCTAAAAGTGAGTATTACGAACGTTGGTTAAATTTTCATAGAGCTGCTTGAATCTTCGATTTTAGTTCTATGAGTGAACATTAGAGGCGCTGTTAACTTTTCATAGAACTAAATTATTGTAGCTGTATCTTTGACTGCTACCGGTGCCGGTGGCGCAGTAAAAGTGTGTGACTTCTGCACAAGGGATCATGGGTTCGATTTCTATGCGTGACAAATGTATGACACATATTCGTTACCATCACAAACTATCAGAATAGAATCACTTTATTAAGCAAAAATAATTAATTGATGCCATAGTCTGAACGTACTTTGTGTCCGTTGATTGCAGTATAATTATTTGTAAAGTATGCTATTTCTGACCATTAGCAATTCATTTTTCAAAAGAAATCTACCTCAATTAAACATACACCGTTCAATTTTAAATATATATGTACTTGGCCTATATACCGATAACAGTTTAATTATGTAGCTGGTTGGGATTGCCACGTGGTAAAATAGACATATTATGCCACGTTTTTGAGGTTAAGTTAATAACGCGCAACCTTGAATACAACATGGTACAAACACGAAAGAAGTTTGTAAATAATTCATGAGCGATTGTACTTTAAATAGTTTTTATTGTTGTAGAGAATATTGTTTTAAAGATTTCTATTCTGTCTTCTGAACTTTCCTTGAGTAGTGTTTGGATTTTTCGTAATCTGCAATTTGGAACAATGTGAATGTGGTGTGCGATTCTATTGGAGGCCTAATTATTTAGCTCGGTCCTCTTTCTCTTCCTCCCTCATTCCTTCCCTCCCTAAAACGATCCACTATTAGGTCTTCGGACGCCTAGTATTATTAAGTAAAGTAGTACTGGATGGATAAGGATTTCCGTATAGTTTTATCAAAATGAATCGTAGAACCAAACAGAATTATTTTCCATTCAGTTCTATTAATAAATAATATTGTAAATAGTAGAACTAAACGGAAAATAAATTTCATTTAGTTCTATCACAGAAGACCGTAGAACTGAACGGAATTTTCCATTTAGTTCTATTAGTAGAACTAACAGTAGACTAGCCAGACTAGCTGTCCTCGGAGATGGTCATAAAGGTGCGAACTATATTCGGAGAAACTAAATGCCTTGAACATATCTCTCAACAAGATAAGAAAAACTCATGTTGAAACATATTCCGCGCATCGAATATTATGAAATATTAAGGTTCAAGCATAAATTAAATGTTACAAAGATTTATTGTATTATCTGCTCGGTGACAGAAAACATAGGACCTAATATAGTTTTCAAACGTGCCTTGTTCTTTAGAGAAAGAACATGATAATAACAGAAACTGTATGCTATTTATTCCTCTTACTTTTTGTCTATTGTGTACCAAATTTTTTAAAGTTTTCATTATTAGTGGGAGAATTTATTTTGGAAGTTTTGTTTTTTTTATTGCCGACAGTGGAAGTCTAGCAAACACCTCAATATGTGATGGTAAGTAATACTTGTCAGTCATGGAGGACTCAGAGTCCCTAGCATTGCTCCTGCAATGTCTGAGAGATTCTGCGATGCCGTTGCCTACCGTGAAGGGAGTGGGGTAGGTGAAAGGATTGAGGCAGGCGAGGAAAAAGGAAAGGGGGGAAGTGGACAAACGTGTAATCATTATCATCATATCGGCTGAGAGAAATGATGAACATAGGCCTTGCGCTACTTTGGCCTGTCGTGAGCCGCTCTCATCTATCGGTTGCCAGCCACCCTTACAAGGTCGTTGGTCTACTTTGTAACGGGTTTGCTCACGCTGCATTTTCCGGTGCGTTATGTAATGTAATACATGCGTATTTTAGTACAAAAAAGCCGAGAATTTAAAATATGTCGTCAAACAACACGTGTGCATCCAGAATGGACCGCTAGTGTAGATGATACCTGTTTATTTTATATAGTTTCTGCTACGTTGCACAGGAAATAAAGACACTGCTTGATGTAACAATCTGAAATATAATTCTGTGATCATATTACAATGTTTTTGTTATGCAGGTATGATAATTGTGCTTACTCATGACGAAAAATGTTGTGACGCAATCCCACCCAGTGACCTGCATTACATAATATTCAACAATACTGTGACAGACGAGCCAACAGCCCACCTGATGGTAAGTGGCAACTGTCGCTTATGGACTTCTGCAATGCCGAGGGCTCTATGAAGCCGCTGCCTACCGTGATATTAATACTCTCTTTAAACCTCGTTTGAAGAAAGACATGTCATAGCGCTCGGTAAACACCGCAGCTGCTAGTTCGTTCTAGAGCCTGCATGTACGTGAGAGAAATGAACGCTTGAAACGAACCGTGCTAGACGAGATCGTGTCCAGGTAGTATGGATGAACTTTGCTGCGATGTCGAGTGGTGCGATGATAGAAAGGAGACGATGGCACCAAGTCAAGCAGTTCCTCAGACTCAGAGCACTCTTCGTGAAACATACGATAGAGCACGCATAGAGAGCCAAAGTATTTTTTTTATTATATTATTTATTAAGTCACTTCGCTGCTCCAGTGACTCCAGTTTGTCCGTGCGATTGGGATCACCGACGATTCGAGCAGCTCGCCGTTGGAGAGAGTCAAGTGGATCGAGTTGGTATTTGGGGGCCCCTGCCTGAGAACAGTACTCCATGTGCGGTCGGACTTGTGCTTTATACAGCATAAGATGTTGAGAAGACGTGAAGTACCGTCTGGCTTTGTTCAGGACGCCCACCTTTTTGCTCGCCCGTTTGGCTTTGTCTTCCAAATGCCTCTCATTTGTCTTGCTAATGAACTGTGGGTTAAATATATAATGGTCATAGTCAAACTTATTTGTTATTTTACTTAGAGAATATAACAAGAGCTAACAGCCCACCTGATGATAAATTAAACCTGTTGCTCATCGACGTCTATAATACCAGGGACTACGAAACCGCTACCTACCGTGATATTAATGCTCCCTTTAAACCTTGTTTGAAGAAGGAAGGTAGGCAGAAATTTATGCAAATTATACAATAAGGTACTTAGCACGTCTTAACGAAAAATGTCATCAAATTGGCTCTAGACAAGAGTAGAGTTGTGAGAACTGAAAGAAAAACTAAAGCAGTTTTGAATCGAAATTTTTTTTAGTTGCAATTTGTGGTAATAAGGAATGCAATCAAAATCCATACTAATATATAAATACGACAGTAACTCTGTCAGTCTGTTTGATACGCTTTCACGCCCAAACCACTGAACCTATTTTAATCAAATTTGGTATACAACCTTGGAGAATAACACTACTTTATTGCGAAAAAATGGATTATTCCCATCTGTCCCTCTGGTTTGTCCCCGTAGGGTGACAGATGGGAAAAAAATAGTTTCATCTGTCCCATGTTAACAAGAGGGGGACAGATAAACTTTTGAAAAGTGATTGGAGTTGCATCTGTCCCCCTGTTCACAACGGGGGGACAGATGAAACTTTTTTGTCCCAACTGTCACCCATAGAATTAAAAATAATTATTCTTGAAAGTAAATTGTAATTTGCACATTTATTTAAATTGTAGTATTGTTAAAAACCTTTTAACTCCTTTCTTGAAGAACTCCATGTTGTAGTCTCTCGGGAAAACCTCGACGGGGAGCTCATTCCACAACCTTATCGTACGAGGGAGAAAGTTTCTCTGAAACCTCACTGTACGGGACCTAAGAGGTTCTAAGATGTGAGGATGAACTCCCAGCCGATGGCGGGAGGTGCTATGATAAAAAGTGGCCGTTGGCACCATCCTAAACAATTCCTCAGAACACAGCCCATTGTACAGGCGATAAAATACACATAAGGAGGCAACGTCTCTCCTTAAGCCTAGTGATTCAATACCGCCTGTTAGCCTGGGATTGTCGACAACTCTTACAGCACGTCTTTGGACCGCGTCAAGGGGCCCAAGCTGGTATCCGGGTGCTCCCGCCCAAAGATGGCAGCAGTACTCCATGTGGGGACGAACTTGAGCTTTGTAAAGCAATAGTCTTAGCCCCGCACTGAAGTACCGCTTCGCGCTGTTGAGCACACCGAGCTTTTTGGAGGCCAACTTGGCCTCCAAAAAGAGCTCCAGCCACCAGATGACTGCGGAACTGGACGCTGCGGGAGATGTCGATTCCAAGGGTCTCAAGGCTTTCAGATGTTGTAAGGTTCTTAGCGGTGAACGCGCAGACTTGTGTCTTGGTGGGGTTAAATTGGACTAGATTTAGTCGTCCCCAATCAGAGACTCTGTTAAGAGTGCTCTCGATTTCAGACAAAAGTCTTTTTTGACTTTCCTCCACAATGGAACGAGGGGTGTTCGCCCGGCCCGTGTAATACGTATCCCCAGTGCTGTCGTCTGCATAGCAATGAACATTGTCGATGGACAACATCATTGATATGGAGCAAAAACAGCGTCGGGGATAGTACGGAGCCTTGCGGGACGCCAGCATTTATGACCAGGCTATCCGAGCAACAACCGTCGACGACAGCTCTTATGCTTCTGCCGGTCAAAAAGCTGGCAACCCATTGGCACAACCACTCGGGGAGTCCGTAAGATGGTAACTTCGACAGAAGGCTCCGGTGCCAGACCCTATCGAACGCCTTCGCTATATCCAGGCTAGTAGCCAGTGCCTCTCCTTGACTCTCGATGGCTTACGCCCAGCAGTGCGTGAGATACACTAGAAGATCACCAGTTGAGCGATTACGGCGAAAGCCGTACTGACGGTCGCTAACCAGATCGTGATCCTTTAGGTATCCCAAAAGCCGCTTATTGATAATGCGCTCCATCACTTTTGAGAGAAGGGAGGTTATAGCAATAGGCCTGTAATTCGATGGGTCTGAACTAAAATTCAATTCAAAAAAGAAAAAAATCACAAAAATGTTTTAATTTAAAATAAATCTAACAATCCACAAATAAGTATTCAATCTTACATACATATAATAAAAATGTAACCGATCGCTGTCTGTACATGGATAATATATGAGACCGATCGCTGTCTGTACATGGATAATATATGAGAAAAATACTATTGGGACCTTTATCAACGCAAATAGAATGTAAAACAATGATTTTTGTCTGTTTGTCTTTTTGTCTGTGCGTTTGTTCACGCTATTCACAGAAACGGCCTATCCGGTTTGAATATGGTTTTCACTAATACATTGTAGTAAGCTTCACTTAACATTTGGTGTTTGTTTCATGTGAATCGGTTCATAAATAAAAAAGTTATGGCGATTTAAAGAAACACGTCGAACATTTGTTAATTTACTACGAAACCTGATAGAAGCAAGAGATTTTAACAGGTTGCGGAATAGATATTCCTCGAATTCCTCTCATTCTAAACAATCTTCCGTTTAGTTTAAAAACGAGTCCAGATTTCAATGAGCCTATGTTTTGCGATGTCTAATAATAAAGCCCAAGGACAGACACTAAAAGTTGTGGGTGTGGTATGACTAATCCATACATCCATGCATATTTTAAAAGACTTTGTTCTGACTGAGTGACTGACTGACTAAACCGCTGGTCGTAGCGACTTGAAATTTGGAAGGTGTATTTGTTTTAATGTTTAGAGGCGTACTAAAAAAGGGTTTTTAAAATTCAATCCCTAAGTGTGTGAAAAGGGATGAAAACGATTGTTTGAAACTTTTTCATTTTTTAACTTACAGTTTCGAAATTTGTTTTGGAATACTTCTATTTAAATAAAAAATACCATCATAATTTTGTTTTAGGGGTGAAATTAGAGATGAAATATTGTATGGAAAGATCTTTGCTTTTGAAGTTAGCGACTTGAAATTTGCAGGGAGGTGGACGGAGGAGGAGGGAGAGGGAAGGAGGAGGGAGAGGGAAGGAAGCAGGAAGTGAGGAGGAAGTGAGAGTGACGTGAGTAGGAAGTGAGGGGAAAGTGAGGGGAAAGTGAGGGGAAAGTGAAGGGGAAGTGTGGGAGAAGTGAGGAGGAAGTTTGGGGAAAATGATGGGAAAGTGAAAGAGAAGTGAGGGAGAAAAGAGTGAGAAATGAGGGGGAAGTGAGGGGAAAGTAGGGCAAAGTGAGAGGAGAGTGAGGGAGACGGGAGGGGGAAGAGACGGAGAAAGGAGGGAGTTCCCGAATTGAGAGAAAAGGGAGGAGAGGAAGGAAGAAAAAAGAAAAGGAAGCGATAGGAAGGGAGGGCTAAGGAAGAAGGGGGGGAAATCGAGAAAGCAAGTTAGAGGGAAGTGGAGAACGGGGCAAGGGATGCTGAAGTAGTGGGTTCGGGATGCTGAAGGAGGTGGAGGAGAGAAGGGGGGAGAGATTATTAATAATTTACTTTACACCACAATTTAAATAAATGTGCAAATTACAATTTACTTTCAAGAATAATAATTTTTAATTCTATGGGTGACAGTTGGGAAAAAAAACTTTCATCGGTCCCCCCGTTGTGAACAGGGGGACATATGAAACTCCAATCACTCTTCAAAAGTTTTATCTGTCCCCCTGTTAACAACGGTGGGACGAATGGAACTTTTTTTTCCCATCTGTCACCCTAGATGGACAAACCAGGGGGATAGATGGGAATAATCCGAAAAAATGGCTTGAAGAGGTTGAAATAGGGGATCAAAGTTTCTATGGAAAATGCGATATAACCGAAATTCACCCCCCCGTGTGAATTTCGGTTATATCGCATTTTCCATACAAACTGCGGGCAACAGTTAGCACTTTAAAAAACGTCTATAAGCTTTAAGCAATGATGATAGACAAGTGTTACTTTGGTGTAAGTACCTAATATAGTACCTAACGCGCGCTATAAAATCACCCATTATACTCAACACTGTCCCACACTCTCGGAATTCTCGAGATCAAATAACTTATCAAATAACTTGAACTAGGGTTCGCTTCGACTATAACGCAGGCATATTCCAGTATAGTAGGCATTTAGTACAACCCCTTTTTTGCGTGATGACTGGGGTGTACCGCGGTGCCATTTTAATGAAATTTTATGTCCACAAAGCTCAAAATGTTGCGTCAGTTGTTTGTATTCTGAGGTTACCTAAGCGACGCAATTGCAGTATTAATTTAGTTTTTTGTGAGAAATTCATATTTAGGTATATTTTGATTTTCTATATTTGGTGATAGTATATTTACCGCCTTTGTGCAAGATTGAGTTAAATTCCTACGTTAGGGTTGTTTATAGGCTTTGCTCGTAGACGATAGGGTTATCATTTCCTAATGATTTGTACACACGTGTAGTTTTAATTGTATTTGTCATTGTGTTTATTTCTATATAGGCATATATAATTTGTTTAAAACATTTATCCTGAAAACATTTTTGTCACGCACATTACAATTTATTCACAAAAAAGTCACAGCTCTAAATCAAATAATCGAAATAATTCTTAAATTTAGATACTTACTTACCTACATATTTTTATCCTTCCTCACGCACTTAGGGTAAAACAGGGTATTACCGGTCACCAGGTATTACCGGTCACCACACTACCACCTCTAATACAACGAATACGGGCACGCACACAAGTGTATAATGTAACGGGACCCTTTCCTCCGCCGCAGCAGCGAGCCGCGCTCAGTTCCCGGCAAACGTTGAATGAGGGTGCACGTCGTTAGTTTTCGCGCCAATTTTTTAGAACATTTCGTGGTTTGGAAATAAGAGGTAAGAAGATTTTTACTTGTTAATTTGTTATTGCGAATGTATGTAACTGTAACTAAACTATTTGTGTTTAATATTTCCTATCGTCTGTGTTGATGCTCATAGTTTTTATTAACTAAAGTAGCTATTTTAAACAGAAGTAGTCGTCGTGTATTACCGGTCAGTGCCACTGCGGGCAATACCGGTCATGACCGGTATTACCCACAATAAATTCTATGAATAACTTCATTGTGCACACTAAATTCATAGAATTTGTTTAGCAGGTACCTACTTTTTATACAATAAGGATAGCAAACAATTATACCTAGTACGGTCTGCCTGATCATAAACAAATACCGTAGCCTATGAATGTCTGCAATTCCAGGGGCTATTAGGCAGCATTACTAGCTTCTTGTTAGTGTTGCAAACCTATAAAATACAGAATTGCTGTTATGTTAGTCTAAGAAACAAAAGCCTTTTTCGACCTACTTATCTGCAGCAACACAATACTACCGTGGCAGTGTTATTATGACTGCAGTTTTCTGTAGCATGTAGGATACCTCACCAGACAGGCTGCTCATTCTGAGCCAGAAATTTCGATGTCCACTCATAAACCAATAGATGTTATATTGTTTATTATTTGCTTCAGATTTTTTCAAAATGCCAAAACCAAACAAAAGCCGTATAAGGGTTCAATGGAGTCAAAGCTCTTTGGAGATGGCTACTCGGTTAGTAAAAGATGGAAAATCAATTAGAGAAGCAGCTAGATCAACTGGAGTTCCATTTTCTACTCTTCAAGAGAGGCTTAAGTATAAGAATTTTAAGACTCCACAATTAGGACGTAACACTACTTTCACCAAAGAACAGGAAGAAGAAATGGCGTCTAGAGTCAGACTTCTAGCTAAGATATTTTACGGATGTACTGCCATAGAAATAAGAAAAATGGCTTCCAAATATGCAGAAGCCAAAGTATCAAACACCATTTCAGTAAAAATTCAGAAGCATCTGGTAAAGATTGGCTAGACGGATTTTTAAGAAGAAATAAGTTGTCTGTCCGTAAATCCGAGGGTACTAGTCTGAATAGAGCAGCTGCTTTTAATAGAGAAGAAGTTGGATTATTTTTTAATTTACTGGGCGAACTGATGCAAAAATATAATTTCCCACCAAGAAACATTTATAATGTTGATGAAACTGGTGTGACTTCGGTACAGGACCCAGGTAAAATTGTAGCAGAAAAAGGCCAAAAACGTGTAGGTTCCATAACCAGTGGTGAAAGGGTCAAAATGTGACAGCTGTATGTGCTATGAGTGCCACAGGTCAATACATTCCACCAATGTTCATTTATCCACGCCAAAGACACTCAGTATCATTGGAAATAGATGGACCACGTGAAGCACTATACCAGTGCTCCAAAAACGGGTGGATAAATGAGGATCTCTTTTTAGACTGGCTGAAACACTTTAGTAAATTCGCAAAGCCGACAGAAAATGATCCGGTATTATTAATTTTAGACAACCATTCTAGTCATATATCTTGGATTGATATTTATTCTGCAAAGAAAACCACATTGTTACATTGTCTTTACCACCACATGGATCTCATCGAATACAGCCTTTGGACGTGGCTGTTTACGGGCCCCTAAAAAGGGCATATAAACAAGAATGTAATATATTGATGAAGTCTAATTTGGGACGCAAAATAACTCCGAATAACATCGCTTCGTTATTCAGAAAATCTTTTCAAAGGGTAGCAACAATATCGAACGCATTTGCTGCATCAGGAATATATCCATATAATCCTAACATTTTTACAGATGAGGATTTTCCACCGGCTGAGATTATGGATATGACTGAAAGTGTAGCATTAAACAACGAAGAATTTCCTCATGCAAATAGAACGCTAGAATCACCTTCAATACTTGACGATTTACAAGAGATTCCTAAAGAAACACATCACAACTATCTTTATGACAACCCAGTTCCATCGAGTTCCGGTATTTCTTCTGTTGTTGCGAATAAAGCAACGCAATCGCCTGCTTTTCACCTAAACGATGACATATTTGCCTCTGTCACAGAAATATCGTATACAGATTTAGATAATGTAACACCAACACGAGCCCCTGAAGTTTTAGAGTTAAATATTAGGCATGACATATCTATCCCTTCAAAGTCTAGAACACCGCTTAAGACTTATCCTGAAATAATTTCAGTTATAGATCTTCTGCCTATTACAAAGAAATATGAAAATAAAAAGATCACGTCTCGCAAGCAACATGCTACTGTTATAACAGCTACACCGAACAAAATAATATTGTACGAAAAAGAGCAAAGAAAATTAGCTAAATTAGAAAAGAAAGAAAACAAAATTCAGAACCAGAAAATTACGATTGTAAGGAAAAAGGCAGGCACTAAATCAAATAAACCTACAAAAAACAAAAAGAAGACACAACCAAAAGATGATGATGACACTGATATGGGTGAAGATTCAGATATTTGAAACTGAGAATCAAATAAATAAAATAACAAACAGAAAAAGAACCATCGGAAATAATAAAAATAAAAAGAAATCAAAATTAATTAAAAAGGAAAGGCATACACAGAGTACAGAAGTGAAGCGAATTAAAAGAAGAATATTACAGGGAAAAAGGTTGGACGAAGACAATACTTCGAACTGAAATAGAAATGACAGATTTGCGAAAAGATGATGATACTGATTTTGACGACGATTTAGAAAACAGGTGTGTATTCTGTGATGATTACGGACAGAATAAGGAGCTATGGTACCGATGTGTACTGTGCGGACGTTGGGCTCACTCGGAATGTTCAGGACGAGACTCTCCGACAGACTATAAATGTGAATTATGCTTTAACTAGTTATGACCGTTATTAGCCACAGACTGAGCGGATTTACCAACCCTTGAGCTTAATACCGGTCAAACTTGTTTTGTAAAAAAATGTTTATTATATTAAAACTATGATTACGATTGATCTCAATTAATGGTCCAAAGTTAGAATAATAGTTGTATTTTTGCATTTGATAACTTGAATAAAAATATTTTAATATTTTCTTGTTATATTTTAATTTTCCCTTAAGTGACCGGTATTACCCTATTTTACCCTACACACTAAAGTCCCGGAGGAGGCGGAGCAGTATTATTTTAATGTTACTTTGTGTTTTTTCTTTTTTGTACTATTAAAAACTATTAAAGGGACAAAGTAAGATTATCATAAGATTGCTATAAGTGGTTGTGGTAGGGCCCCAGTCAGTAGATACTTTTAACAGATGTGGTTCAATCTCAATTCTCTTTTTTTTTACTTTCAAAAGGGACCCAAATTCTTAGGTGCCCGGGCCCTGTCTAGCTTAAGACGGCCTCGCTTACGGGTATCATCAGGAGGGACGTGCTTTCTTGCCATCCAAGTAAAAATGAACACAATATTATCAATCTTACTAAAGTCTTACTTGTATGCGTATACCTTCACATGCATGAGGAATCTGGGCTGGGATTACGAATAGTTTAAAAATTTTTGTGCATTTTTTCTGACGGGGAAGCCTACCTGACAAAAAATGCAATAGTAACCGTTCCTTCATACTTCAGAATTTTTAAACAATTATTGTTATGGTAGAGGTATGACACAACTACGTTCTTTCTATGGTAATTACTTATTATATTATACGGTGTTTGTTTTACTTTAATGTTATACTACGCCGTGGTGATCAAAATTTGAACGCAATTTGTATTTTTTTTAAGTTTGAATATTATTAAGTTTTGTCCGATTTATAGAAGGGTAATGTTTTTCGAGATGTATGTATGTATTTATGTCTTCTCTACAGTTTTAACATAATGAGGTATCATTAGATTTGTAATAATTGTGGGAGTGACATAGGGTATATATTTAATATTGTATGTAGCGTCAGCACGAGAAAAAAGATGGGTTTCTTTCTTTTCAGTATACTTTTTGTAAGCGGAATTTAATTTTTTTATATATTTTACTTGTTTATGCCTTATAGAAAAAAATGACATGTTGAAAAATACTATTAAATAATAGTTAATTTTAGGTTTATTGTCACAAGATAAAAACTGTCGACGACACATAACTACCTAATTTACTTACGACCAATAAATTGTTCCAATATATCACACTAGCATGGAGTACATAGTGCTTAAAAATAAATTTTTCTATTTATTTATTATTTTTTTATTAATTGGTGTACTTATTATTTATTTTTAATAATTCGACGTATCCAAAGTCTTAATACCTACCTTCATAATCAACTTAAATAGTATTAAAATAATCAAGTCTTCCGTATTTTCACTGGTCTTGTGATTGAGGCGATTGGTACAAGATAAACATTTCACGAATATAAATGAGACGCCATGCCATCGTATTCGATACTACGCACAAAATGCTCCGGTCAATGTGTGTAGGTTTGTTAGATAACGTTTTATAGATGTGTGTGTGAGTGGGCAAAGATTATAGAGCAGATACTGTGGTTTGTAGATGGTAGAATAGGTATAAATGTTAACTTAGAAAGTTATCTATTGTTAACACGGTTTGATGATCCCTGCTAAGGTCATCTATTACATTTTTATTTGTATCTTACTAGAGATATATTAGTTACTAGCTTTCTGCGACGCGGTTTTACCCACGTATTTGCTTACTGAGCTGCTCCCGTCGCCAGTAGCGTGATTTTACATAACCTACAACTTTTTAACTTCTTTGAGAACTCGGCTATCATACGCAGAAAGAATTATTTAAATCCGAGTGGTAACAAACTCTTTCGCTTTATATAATAGTATATATACCATTAAAATGAAAATACCTTCTGCAATACATATACATTTACATGCATAACAGTTAGTAATAGATATAATATGCCTACAATTTGATTTCAAGGTCAAGAGAATAAACGTTATCTGTAGAAAAACACATCTGTTTTATTAGTCTATGTATGTTTTGATGTAGCGCGTCCATGTGTGACGTGTTTACAATACAGAGCGCGGCTGTGTGTGCGTTTAGCTGGTAATCGTATTTATTTTAGGCATCGGCAACACCCGGTTCAGTCCTCCTTGTCTTTTTGTACGACCAACAGTGTCAGTGTTTGTGAAATTAAAAAATATTAGTTTGATAATAATGTCGGCTTCACCAATCGCAAGGCAGGTCACTCATAGCCAGGTCATTCCTTCAAGGAGGGTCCTTATCACGGATCCCTCGCAGATGCCCGATGTCTACTCCAGCACACCTGGAGGCACTGTATATTCCACCACACCAGGAGGTAATTGAACTTATTCGAATTAGTTCATATTAGAGATATTAAATACCTACCTAATAAAACCTCGTTTTATATTGATAACATTTTTATCAAACCTACTTGGTATCAGCAAGATTATAAAAAAATTATAACTGGCCAGTTATAAAAATTTTGTTTTTAATTTTATAAATTAATTCTATGCAATGAGCAACCTGTTGAAAATTTTTGTCGCGTTCGTATTTCAAATAATTCCAATTTATAATCATAGATTTCTAACTAACGTTTTTACCGTATTCGTTGTCAGCTTGAATATTACTGCCTTGACATTCATTTAATTAAACACTGCTTGCATTATGATGTGAATTGATGTGATATGTCCTTTATATTTAGAAGCGACAACGACCTTACAAAGCACTTACTTAGTTGAACTCGTTAGACCTTGAATAGGGTTTAATCTAGCTTTTATTAGCAACAACAACAGTATTAAATTACGTAAGCAGTATTATTAAACTGCTTTGAAAACAAATCAATTATCGTAACTCATTAAGATAACGGTAATGTAACCGTAGCGCTAAGTATTAATTCTGTTGATCGTATCTATTTAAAATCTCTTTACGTATAAGGATTTCGAGCCCTTAAAAAATAAAAACGGAAATTAATATTTATTGATGATAAAGTACTTAGGTACAAAGATAGACTTGTTTATTTATCCATGTGGCTACGTCTTGCCAAGGCCCAGGTATCTGTACCTATACTACACTTATCAATTAATCTAAATAATCTCAAATAATGAAGGCAAATAATTATTCTACACCACGTTGTTAAAAAGAGGTTAAAACTATAAACTCCGTTCAACTCTGTTGTCTAAAAGATAAAAACCGGAACCGATACGCATACAGTATTGCAATAACTCTACATTTAAAAAACTGATTTCAAGTTTTATTAACCATATCGATTAAGCATACGATGCAAAAATATACGAAGAAAAATTAAATATTCTCTAAAATACGTCCACGTGCTGGCTTAACGTGGTCTACATTGCATACGAATTAAAAAAAAATACGCGTATTATTTTTTAATCGCAAGGGCTGAGGTTCATAATAATTATGGGTTATAAAATATGGAGTTTAATTTATAATATGAAATTTTATTATTTTTATACATCAACATTAGATAGAGCAGTGCAATTTGATAATACACGACACAGGCGAGTTGTTATCTTATACAAACATTGTCGTGTGTTGCCAAGCATTATATAACCAAAGATTATTTATATACTACGTACTTACCTACATATAACAAGTCAATACCACATGGCTTAATTATGTAATATTGTCACGTTTTATACAAAATATAGGTTATGTTAGGGGCCTTGTTGAAGGCCAACTGGTTAATTGTAAAGTTTGTTTGCGTTTAGAGGTTAGAAATGTTATGTTTTTTTTATAACGCATGTTTCATTTAGCCAATGTGACTATTCATTCAAAGAGTATGCAGTTTGTTTATATAATAATTATATATAAACGATTTATTATGTTTGAACTTTAACATCGATTACGCATAGAAGTAAATATTTTAAAACGTCAGATTACAGCGCTTTCATTCAAACGTTGTTTTGTTCTATTCTATACCTATAGTTAGATGCATAACTTCATATTTTGTAGCAATTTATGATTACTTGTGTAGCTTAATAAGCAGGTAGGCAGACAGGTTCTAAGCCCTTGGATTCAATTCTCGGTCCACCCAATAGTGGTTCCCTACCTGTTATTTTTTTATCGATCCCGAAAGCTACTATTGTGCCGAAACTTAGACCTCAAACACAACTCGTAAAGCTCGGATGTTGTTATCTTTCCCTGTCTCAACTGACTTTTTGTGGCAGTTTTTGATTAAAAATAGGGTTCGAGCTATGCTTCCAACCGTTTTTGAATAACGAGGACGGCTTTTATAATATCTGTACAGGTCGGGTAACATAATAGACGTCACAGTGGCTGTCACTCAATGAACTCATAATAAGAGCATATTTGATAACCATAATCGTTACTAAAGCCTACTTGGGCCTCTATTTTAGACGAAATAAAACAGTAGCTTTAGTTTCTTGCAAGTTCTTCTCATGGCTCTAATTGGATATTGAACCTGGCTATAGGTTCATATGTGTCACTTGTGTGCGTCAAATTTAATGAATAAACTTGTTTGAGTTTGAAGTTGCTATATGTGGTCTGCAATAAAGAATATTCTATTCTACTAGCCTAACCGTATCTATACAATACTAGACTGTTGCTAGTTTCAGCATGAACTGCATTCAAGTTGCATCTAGCCTCATGCAAAACACAGATAGACTAGGGTAGCGTCCATGGGCTCCGCCAGAATTCTTTTAAGGAGGCTGTATCGCCTGCTTCTGACTTTCAGGGTCGTCCACCTGAACAAATTTAAATAGCTTCAATTCAAAAACTAGTCTAGTAAAGAATTCTTAGTCTTTTCTACGTATTTGTTTCGACAGGGGGTGCAAGCGCCATGCTCTCGGTGCGCATAATAGTGTCTACACTCTCTTATAGTTTAAACGTGAAGTAGGTACCTACACCTTAATAGAGATTATGCGTGGAGTTATAATATACGTAGGTACCACGCGTTTCGTTTCCTGAGTGTCGGAGGACTGATTACACCATTATTCACTTTATCACCTTTTCACTTGCGTAGGAATGTTGATTAGTTTATTAATAATTTATATGTGTACAATGTGTTCGCCACATCACTAACGTTTCATAGTGATAAGTTTGTTCCTCTCCAGAGTATAGAACATATAATATTTATATATTCCTCCTAAGGTCCGTTAATTTTATGTTTATTAAATCACTCGCGAAATCGTCTTAAATGTACTTAAATGAAAGCTTGTTTCCAATTTAGTATAAAAAAGTTTTTAATGCTTTTTGCTTTTTGTTATCAAGGATACATACCTACGTAGTAAACATGGTGCAATACACCTAAGTAAATACAACTCGTGTTCTATAATGAGTTCATCGCTATGAATGGTAACATGTTCCGGTTTTATTCATTACTAATAAAGTCAATAACACAATAGGTATGATAATTGTGTTTGTAACTGTTACATTTTTGTCAAAGTTTTTGGTGCAGATAAATATTATCTTGCATAAATTTATGGTTACCAATATTTTAGTTTAATTTATCATACCTAAAAATCTGATCTCCAAATAGTAGTGAAGTCGCTGCTTTTATTGAATAAAGAAAAGCCGAGAAGTTTCATTATTGGCAATCATGTTGTAAAAAGCATAAAAACCCACGTGCGAAGCAGGGGCGAGTGAAATAACACTTTCGTTGCCAGCTGCCATTTTCTAGGCAAGGGAAAGCACTATGATTTTCCATACATTTTGGTCTCTCGTATGCGATTCCACTGAACTCGCAAACCTTAGTACACGTCTACAGCATAAAACTTACATTAAAGCTATTAACACCTAGCAAGGTAGAAATATAGCAAGCACGGTTAACAACGGACTGTCATATCTATTTATCTGGCTAATCAGAGACATTATTTTTAGACCTAATCCACCTTGTTACATTACCATTATGCCTTTATTATCGTGCCATTAAAAATAAAATAGTACCTATGTGTCTATGGTTTAGATAACAAAGAAACACCTGAAATAGCAAACAAATAAATTTGGCGCGCGGAAATTCAAAAGTAGAACGAGGAAAATTATTTCAGTCGAATCACTTGCGAACTACGCAAAACTATCTATTCTTAAATTCATTTCTTTTGATCAAGTTTAATTTGGTTACTTTAAATTGCTGACGCGTAGACGAAAATATTTATTCCAGGTTTATATGAAAATTCAGAAAATCTTATCAATGTTATTTAATTTGTTGTTTGCTCGTTTCAGGTACCAGAATCGTATACGAAAGGTCGTTTATGATGTCGCTGAGGCAGTCGCCTATCTCGCAAACCCCACCGAAATGTGCGCTTCCAGCCGCTTTGCTGAAGAATCCCAGTTCCGTCCCGAATGTAATACCAACATCAGCAGCGCAAAAAGCGCGGTCTAACTCAATCTCATTCGACGAGACGCAGGAAACATTCAGTATGGATCTCTAATAGGTTAAGTTATAGCTTAAGTCATTCAAAACTTATACTTTATTGTACGAATTTTGGATAATAGTAAGTTTATAGGTCTTTAATGCTTGCTTTATCTTTTTTAAGTACATTTTAGGTGTAGGTATGTTGTAGAGCTCTGGACAAGGATTGTTTAACTCCACGTTAAACTTTCCAAGGTCTCGGTTATTTTTAGATTTAATCTTAGTTTTTAAATGCGTGACTGAACATTATAATTGCGTTCTAAACGCGGTCCTTTGCCACGCCCGCCAAAAAATTATAAAAAAATAAAAATACAGAATATAAATACAAAAATTTTAACATCGAATTCTTAATGGAATGGCTGTAATGTTTGTGAGACCAAAAATGTATTTTATTGTTATGAAAAATGTGGCAATTGATTTATAATGTAAATAATTTAATTTTTAGTGTCATGCGTGTGACGCATAATAAGTAGGTGTTTAGAATTATTTTTATAATTAAACCAGCACGTACCATTGAATGGAAGTTGATTGGTGAGGATAATTTTCTTCCGACTGGTGTTGCTAACATGTGAAATCTCAGATTTATTAAATCGTCTGGGTTTTAAGATATTATATTTTGATGAAATATCAATAAGGCCACAGATTATTCTATTGTTATAGTATGTCAAATTGTATTATTACGATGAGAATCTGAGAAAAATATCAAGAAAACTTTTGTTGTAAGTTTTTTTTTGGTTGATAATTTACTTCCTTTTAAACATTCGTTCATCATTATCCCATTGATTTCAATGGTACCTACTTCCTACTCATTCTTAAACGAATAAAGTATCAGAAGTTTCCAAATGAATTTTAATTGTAAAAATCGTTTGAAAATTTCTTTAGTCAAATATAATAATAAACTCTTTCAGTGTGACTTTATTTTTTTTATTAGCAACTGTGCTCTATATTTCTTAATTATTTAATATTGAATTGTTGTTCCGAAGCATTTATGGAAGGTCTGTAGTGACGAAGTAAATTAGAATTGTTCATTATCTCTCTTTATCTGTAAGTGGATGTTCCATTATGGAAGCTTTTCAGTAAACGTTGTACTGCATTGATATTAAATATACTTATGACTGCCAGTAAATATGGAAATAAACAAATATAAATTGTATTTTGATTATTTTATTTATTATTAATTGAAAATTTATTCCTAGAAGTGCATTTGGCAATGCTCACATGAGTGAATTTGTTTATTGGTAAATAGTTAAGTATTGTAATCACACACTGCTAAGATTGTGTGTTCAAATTTCACTTAAAATGCACTCAATCTCATCTACACAATATACATTATGATGGTACTGAATTTTACAATCGACTGCCACGCAGAGGTCGCGTGTTCGATTCCGTTCAGTGCAAATATTTTGTGTGTATGCATGAACATGTCTATTTGCATTAGCCTGGTTGTTACTATGTGTATTATGCATGTATTTACAAAAACAGGGTATGTATATCCGCATTCTTGAACCCATAACACAAGCTATTTGCTTACTTATTTGGGTCTAGATGTGTGTAGTTGTTGTGTTATATATATTTTTATATAATTGTGAATTACCATCTTTTTCCAAACCAAGGAGGAGAGTTTAGGTACTACTTATAAATCTAAAATTTAAAACGGGTAGTTATATCCAAAACGAAGACCGAAGTTTCTGATAGGATCTCAAAAAAGAGTTCCTCAATTAAATAATTATTTTATTACAACTACATTCTGTAAGCTTTATTTAAATAGAGTATGTTTAGTGAGTACGTAGTTTAAGATTGCTTTATTGTGCAAGAATTAGCATTCAGGTTTCCTCATGTTTTTCTCTTAATCATTCGTCCTAAGTAAACATGAAAAGAAGACTTTGAAAAGTTACACTGTTACTTGTTTTTTTAAAACTTCAGCCACGTGCCCAAGAACGACTTGGACCACTATTACGTCATCACGATGCTAAGTACAGTACACACATATAATAAAAAAATATTGGCGACAATCGTAGACGAGCAACCAGCCCTCGTGATGGTAATGAGTAACTTTCACTCATGGACGACTTAAAAGGCTGCCTACGGTGTAGGGGGTAGGTGAAAGGCATTGTATAGAGTCAAAATCAAATTTAAATACATCATTTGAATAAAATGGAACACAAAAATAACTGAAAGATTGACTATATTGCCAATTTGACTATGTACGGCTAACACGCTGACAATAGTAGACTGCCTCCATGGTGCAGTGGAAGCGCAAGCGACTACTGTGCGCGAGGTTGTGGGTTCGATTCGACGGGATAGAACTTCGTGTGATCCATAAATATTTGTTAAGAATCTGAATGTACTTTGTATCCGTTAAAGGCATGTTTGTAAAGTCCACAGCAACACAAGCATTGCGAGAGGTCTATAAAAAAATGGTAGACCCATGAAAAGAAGTAGCAGAAAGGTCAGCTCATACTTTTTTTAGTCAGATAGGTACTTAGGTACAATTAATAAGTTATAGTTTATGGTATAAATTGAAAAGGGCGCAAGCAACCCCACATACAGGTGTAGACTGCGGACTTTCAGTTTTTATATTGATTGTCTAAAAGACTGTGATGTTTGTGATTGTTTCGACGCAGAGGGTTCTCTTAAAAAAATTATACAAGGCCTAACTACTACACCACTGCTGAAAGGCGACAAAATAGGAATAACAAAAATTATATATGAATAGTACCTAGTAGGTGTATCGCAGTATCTAATGACTACCTAAATTGTTATACTTGTAAATATTGCAATATAAATTATAATCATCGCCGTATCAAGATATGACCTACATTAATGTACTAATAACGATTTTTCTAAGGCCGGTATTACATTATCATATATAAATCATTTAAATATGATTTTATATCTGTCAAATTCTATGATCATAGTTTGACGACCCTTAAACTATGATCATAGCTAATCACATGTAGTTATTATACCGTTATATGTTCTTCATTTAAAAATGACTTACACATCTTTGATCATATTTCTATGATAGTCTAATACCGACCTAATAGATTTTAAATTTGTTATATTTTTTCTGAATTTGATTACGCTGAAATGTACGAATAAACCGGTCTTTGGCTATACGTTTCATTCGGTGAGTGAGAGCGCCAGTAGCCTAATTTACTTCCTCATTTTTTTTAACTTTTCTCTTTTTCTTTCTCATCATCTTCTCTATATAGTTGGCTAATTTGGCAATGGCTTGGTTGTGTTTTATAAGCCACTAGCTGCGACCCACGGCCTCGTCCGCGGGTAAAATATGTAAAATATTTTGTTGTATCCCTTGGGAACCAGACCGATTTTCCAGCTAAAAAGTATGTCTATGTCCGTCTCCGGAAACTAATCTATCTACATACCAATTTTCATTTAAATCGGTTTAGCCGTTTAGATGCTGAGTGGTAAGAAACACACACACACACACACACACACATATACACACAAACTTTCGCATTTATAATATTAATAGTAGGATGTACAACAGCTAATGTTTTCGAATAACGTTTGTTTTGTTTCCATGGCAACAGTTTCTTTATTTTCTTTCCAATTTTAACACCAACGCCATCTTGTGAGCGAATAAGTAAACTATCATCTATCCTTCTACAATATTTTATTGTTTTTATAATATATATTACTTTACTAAAATAATTTTCACTGGCATTCATTTATGCAGTGAGTTGGATCCAGAAGTTGTTGATATTTGGTAGTACCTCTATCATGAAAACTAATATGATCTTAAACAGGTAAATGTACGTTAAACTGTGGTAATTGATTTTATAGTCCACGATAAGAAATAATTAGGCGTATCGGGCACAAGGCTGTTAGGCGTTCAATCATATACTTACCACGGCTTAAAACAGTAGATTTAAGATAATATTTACATACGTTACATTATTTATAGTTGACATGTTAAACATTAAAGTCTACTGAATAATAACAACATGTCCTTTCACACGTGGGTACTAATATTTTTTAAGACTTGAATAAATTATTTTTAAATTTTAGTTTTTCGTCACTATTATGTACAGATTATAAAGTTGCCTCCTACAAATTTCGCTACCGCCTGCCAGTATTTTAAGAGAAAGTATTTGATTTTCTTATGTTTGTTTGTTCTAATTTAACTCAAGGCCTACCTAACCGATTTAAAAAATGCTTTCACCTTTAGAAAGTTACAAATAGTACAGGTAACTTATGCTATATTTTATTATGTTATTTTCAAAATGTCAATATTTCAAGAGGCTTTGTAAATCTGAATGATGCAATACGTTTGTTCGAACGAGCGTTTGTTGTGAGACCGAATGAAACTTTGGTACCAAAGCGAAGAGAAGGCTGACGACCAGTTAAACATATAAACCTACGGAACAAATGCTCTGAATTATAGTATTATCTGTATCATAATCCGTTGAGTGGTTTAAAAGAAGTTAGCAGAGTAAAAGACAGGAAAAACAGAGGCTGTGCTATTTAGAGATTAGATATTAATAGCCGTCTGGTCGACAGTCCAGAACATTAAATAGAACCTCCTTGAATTCTCGTACGGTTGTAGAGAGGCTACTTAAATGATACAAAGTAAGTAACATTATTATTGGTAGTAGCAACCGTCGTTGGTTCGTAACCGAGCAAGTACCAATGTGACTTTTTAAAATTCATATGTACTTTTCAAGTCTTCTCTAAAGACCTTGGACATTACTGACTTTTCGGTGAAGAAAAAACATCGTGAGGAAACCTGGACTAATGAAAAAATGTCTGAAATCGCCAATCCGCCTTGAGCAAGCGTGGCGATCAATGCTCATCATGCCTTCTCTTTATGAGAGGAGGCCTTTCTCTGAGCCATTGACCTTGTTTGTTCCCTTAGCGTTTTTTTTATTCTATAATGTTAAGAATACACACAGTAATGGAGTTATGGAATCGATTTTTAAGGTATGGAATCCTAAAAAATAAAAAAAAGACCTTGATAATGTGAAAAGTATGCGTAATAAATAAATAGGTAGTAACTACATACTATTTAAGCTTTAGATTGCGTGTGAGTCGGCTCTTATTCTACGCATTCTGGGCACGCAACCGCAAGTTTGATTATTTAGCATTTGTAATGAGTGCTAACATTTATGTATTTTCTAAATTTTTTTTTAAACAGTACTTTAGTAGTGTAGGCTTTTGTTCTGTAAAGTTCGATTCTCGGATCGTATTATTGTCTGTTGTGATAATCGTGCTAAACAGCTATTAGAGCCAGTAGCGGCTTTTAAACAGTTCCGAAACTTCGGTTCCATAGATAGACGAAGCGCAATGGTCCTAGGTATGTCGACAATAAAATTGCTTTACCACCCTTAGAGGAAATGTCGTTTGCGTATCTCATTATTTTTGCTTGCAAGTGACCTCAGTACAGTGATAGTTGACAGTTGTGATGAGCCTTATAATTTTAAATTTGATAGAATTTCCGGAATTTTTGTCAAAGGTGGTAAAGCAAATATGTAGTAGACTATAGGTACATTACTTAAGTCCCCTATCTAAGTCCTTGAAGTTTACGGCAGCAGTGACCTTTACACATTAAAATTAGTTACACAAAGTAAACCTACATTCTTAAAAGCAAACAATAAGTTGGCGACTGTGAGGAGAAGGGAATGGGGTTGGCAATTGTCAAAGTGGCGCTATCGTAGTTGGTATCAAAACATTGCAATTTTTTATGGAGAAAATCAAAAAATATTAAACAGCAATTAAAATGACGCGTAGTATCGTATCAAAATGTTATGAAATAGTAGAGTAAATCTTATACCAAAACACACAAATTTGTGAGCCATTTATCGCCAAAAATTAATTTCAACAAATAGTTTGAGTTTTTGTCGTAAACATTTTGTTAGAAAGTGAATACGAAAAAAAAAATTAGCTAGTTGAATACACAGGCATTTAACTTGTAAACTTATAAAATTTATACTCACTATTGATAAAACCTTCTTACACTAGTAATAAACTGATTAATGCCATATCATCGTCTTATCCAGGCCGGGAGTGGCAGAGTGCTGTTAAATACTATTAATATCTAAATAAGATTCTCTCTCTACGTCTCAGGTTCTATAATTTAATCATAATAAGCAATAGGCACGAAATTAAAGTTCTGATTGATCGTAAAGTATCTGATTAAAATGAACTGGGAATAAATACAATTTTATTTCATAATTTAATCAAATTAAGAAAATTTGCATGTTATTATAATATTAACCAGCTATTTATCATATTATTATTATAGAAGAAGTAAGAAATAAGGGTCAAATAATGCATAAAACAAAATACTTTTCAACAACAAATTTTATTAGTTCATCTTTTAATTTCTTGATCGGCCAGTGAAAACACATAATGCTTAATATACGAAGTATACGGATATATATTAGATAGACGTATTCAAGTTATAAATTGGCACGAAAAGTAGTTTTTTTTGTAAACAATTCAAAACTTAACAATGGCTGCCATATACCAGCGTACCATCTATGCTGGCGCCATCTGCGATTAGCTTTAACCGGCCAACCCCATTGGAAAAGAAAAATAAACGGGTAGTTTGGCCTTCGGCGCCCTCACACACGCAATTTACGCCGCATTCTATGAGAAGATTTTCCGACTGATCAGGGTCATTCATGCTAAAAGCAAAAAATTACTGTTAATACATCATACAATATTTAAGCTATAGGTATCCCTTTATTTACAGATTCGTTCTTATTCCACCTTTAAAAATATATTGTTATTTATTAAAGAAAAATATTGAGAAAGTATTTACAAATATCATTACAGATAAGATAATAATAATATAAGCTAAAAAATTAATGTAGTCTCCTGCTTATAGTATATAGAACCTCGCCTTTTCTTGAGAGTGACGTAAGGGGTTCTAAAGGAAATACTTGGTAGGTACTTAACGAGCAATATTACTTGCGTACTACACTATCTGGCTGCAAAGCATGACGACTATAGTAGCTCCCATTAAATACGTCCTTGTAGTTCGGGCTGTTAAAACATAATTTCAAATCACATAGTAACTGTGATTCAAATGAAGAATAAAAAAAACATAATATGTATATATTTTTGCACAATTTTTTTTATTAAAAATTGTTAATCTGCATTATCCTTCAAGCAAAGTTCATTGAACTCTTGTTTTGTGGTATGCGCGTAGTATAAACCTATTGGCAACCAAACAGGCTGTTCTTAACTTTATGCTTAATGTGTTAAGGTTGATTATATGTTGAATGTTATTTGATTACTAATAAGATTCAGTCCTCATTTCACCCTCTCCCCATGACGTTATAATCTGCGTGGAACTAATCGGTTTTGATATTTTGTTCAATGTACGCTTCATAACGATAACATGATTGAAATATTTAGTGACGTTTACTAGCTATGGTTTTTTTGATAACTTACTAAGTAACATGACTTTTAATGTAGCATGATAAGGTGAGTAGTCAAGCTTTTTACTTCAGAGACTTTCTGGTTTCAGCATGAATGGGGCGGTTCGACCGAGGTAATAGAACTCTCTTAAAGAAGATCGACGTAAAGTGCCCTTTCCATAAACGCTTTTCATCGGTGAGCGAGAAAGCCCAATCATCTTTTTTATTGCCGATAACCTATGATTCATACAAACGTTAGGTACCGAAGAATATAATAGATTATGAAAGCATGACCCTTTACCTACCGTAAGTAAAGAACAGAATGAGGGAGAAAAGAAGAAAGGTACCGATTAAAATTGGATCTCTTACATTGTCAGTTACGGAACAAAATGCAAAGCTACTAATTTGTAATGAACTTACGTTGTTAATTTTACGTTTTTTAAGTGGGTAAAACTAGCACATTCTAGCTAAAACACGTAATTTAATTATTGCTTTATCTTTATCACCCACAGTAAATGTCTGCAAATCACCTTAATATAGTGACAGTTGACAGTTGTAATGAGTTTTAATTTTAATGATTTTTTTTTGTCAAAAGTGGTAAAGCATTTATATGGTCGACTGTACCTCCCTGTTTTATTTGTGTTTAGCTATCAGTAAATTCTGCTTAGTTCTAACCTACAGAAAACTGCTGTCATAGTAATACTTACTAGTGTGTTTAGAGGTCAATATAGTGATTTATAGTATTCTTAGTAAGATTGTGATTAAAGCTGCAAATAGGTAAGTCATCATATCAGCCGAAAGCCTTTCCCAATTTTTAACCTTGACCGGTAGTGCGTAGGTAAGTACTAAGTTTCATTTTATTTGACTTAGTAGCTGCATGTGTTGTCTAGTAGTAATCATAGTGTGAAGAAGATCCACTTGTAACGTTAAGTTAAACCGGGCGGAAAAATTCCAAAGTATCGATATTACTTTTAAAATTCATATATATGTATCTTATATGTACTTATCTTTTAATGTTTAACTTAAACATTATGTGAAGTAAAAGTTGCTTGTTTGCGACCTAAGGTCCTACATAATAATGATCTGAAAAATAACAGACGCAATGTGAATTGCGATTGTATCAATGCAAAAGTCATTAGTGTAAAACGCTCTACCTAATAAATTTGTTTGACCAGCCATGTAGTTTGTGACAATAACTATGACTAACAAAGTTCATTGACTGAAAGGTTAAAGTACAAAGCCAATTCTTATGAACTTTGATATGAGCACATATTTGATTATAAAGTATAGGTACCTAATATGTGTCCAGTGTACAGTGAACAAAATTAGATTAATTATTTTTGTGTAGATTTTTGTTTACTGCTGTCCCCGCAGTGTAGGAAGAAGGTCATGAGGGAAGAAAAGGAGGGAAGGGGAAAGTATGAATGAGCCGGATTGACGGCGAAAGTACTACCTACTCATATAAGACCGACATAAGAGTAGTAGGATCCGTACTATTACGTTTCATTCGGTGAGTGAGAGCGCCGGAGGCCCAATTTCTCCCCTTACCATTCCCTCACTTCCCTCAATCCCTTTACCTACCCCGCTCCCTGCACGACAGTTACAACTTACCATCACGTGGACTGTTTACTCGCCTTCCATTGTCGGCAATAAAAAAAGGGGGTAATTGGACTCTCTCTCTCACCGGATGAAAAGCGTTAGTGTGGAAAGTAACACTTTACGTCGATATTCTTAAGAGGGTTCTACTTTGATCGATCTGCCCCATTCACGTGGAAACCAACAAAGATCCGTTACTGTATAATAAAGCTTGATTACTCACCTTGCTCAAAACTTAAACTCAATGTATAGAATTTATTAAGATCAACATGAGTGGTCTTATAAACGTCAAATTAACAGAAACAAAATGGCAGGCAATTAACCAACAGTTATTTCCCTGTCGAAGTAGAACTATATTCTTATGGCTCATTTGAAAAATCAAGTTTATTTCATTTCTCCCACGTACGGAACGAACTACCAGCTGCGGTGTTTCCCGAGCGCTATGACATGTCTTTCTTCAAACGAGGTTTAAAGAGAGTATTAATATCACGGTAGGTAGCAGCTTTGTAGAGCGCCTGGCATTGCAGAAGTCTATGAGCGACAGTTACCACTTACCATCAGGTGGGCTGTTGGCTTGTCTGCCAGTGTAGGCAATAAAAAAAAATAACACAGGCGACTTTTAAAAAAAAAATTATGGGTTACGATTTCAAGTAAAAGTGACGCAGATAACTATAGATGGAATTATATTTATAAATCAATCTTTTTAAATATTATTTGAGGAAGACTAGATTACCACCGGAGATCGCATATGACTTGACATTCGTGTTCACCGTCAGATAATCTAGTAGAATGGCTTGCAATATGCAGTTTTCAAAATTGTTTATCTAGTTTACTGAACGGTTGTGCAGACATATGGCAATGTTTATTAAAAAATAACGACAGTACATTAATAATAACGAGATTAGGATCTTGTTTATTGAGTTCGTAGATGTAGCACGTTTTTATTCCACTGCAATTGGCGTTCTGGACGGATGTAAACAAGCTTTCCAGCAGAGGTCTCCTTGGCGCCTTTGACCGCGTTTAAAGGCCTTTGCTCTAGAAAATGCATTGATCACCATGCTTTCACGTGGCGGATTTACTTTTGGCAACTTCTTAGGCTTTTTTATAAATAATTTTTAATATCTTCTTTCATAGTCTAGTAATGTCCAAGGTAATGTTTAAATAAAACTGATAAAATTATTGCGGGTGTCTGAACCACTAGACTATGGCGATTTCAAGATATGCTTTTTCGTAAACAGATGGGTTGGTAAATGTTTTTATTGTCCAAGTCCAAGTACTGAAGCTGGCTCTACTGTGGAAAGCCTTTAGATTTTATGCATGTGACTGGAATTTAGCAGCGTATACGTTGGAAAACACCTGTTTTACATACTTTATGATTACATACAATAGTAGTCAGTAATATAAACAATAGCTTAACGCACGTCGCACTAGTGTGGGGCTTCATTGCTTCGCTAAACACATTATGAGCGACCTCGGAAACACGAATGGATATCGTGGTACCTTTGATTTGAATACCGATGAACGAAGAGTAGAATATATGCATCCGCCTCTGCTTGGCACTACCACCTTGCAGTAGTAAAGTGACAATTTAGCTGTTGTAGCAAAGAGTTATTAATTGCTAGGGCAGTCCCTAGTGGAATTAATTAAATGAATGATTTTCCTGCAAGAAAAGCTTAAGAAAGATCATCTAACATACGCCGAGTAGCAGCATTGTTCAATTTCAATCCTCCACCTACAATAACTTGACATACCTAATCTGATAAGACTTACTGAGAATTCAGATATTTCAATTTCGCTTGTCCTGTCCCTCGAAAAGTTATTGAGGATAACAGAGTAAAGCCTTATTTATATCTACTGCAATATTAAAAGTAATATGCTATCTGTCTGGAGGATCATTTATCTTGCGAAGCTATAATAAAAGCCATAAAATAACTTCAGCAGAAAAGCTTTAGTATTCAGTTAATGGCGCATTTTCTTCAAATAGCCATTAGTCGCCATATCTTGGCGTAAAATACTTGTTTTTATGAAGAAACTGACGTACCGCACTTGGTATTTACAAACGTGGCTTGATTAACATGTAAATGCAATTACACTACGTTCCGCAGTCGGTTTTATGCAGGTAAGCTTTTAAATTCGCTGGCGCTGAAGCTTTTAATGGCGTGGCGGTTTTTCAACAATTCGCTTTTTTTATATTGAGGTCAGCTCAAAATCAACCTACATTTTCAGAGCCGCGGCCGAAGGTACAAGTGGCGTGAAGTTGGGCGCGACTCGATTATGTCCCGGGAGCCCGTCGCATTATTATGTAACATCCGCAATAATCCACCTACATCTCCTGTCTTCTGCGTACATGCTGCTGCTGTGGGGTATACTAATTTGTAAACAACCACTACAGTCATAACTCATAATGAATCATGTGATGGGGTATAGATACGTAGTATACACATCTACTACTTAGTTATACTAGCACAACTCGCCAGCTGTATATTTAGAGGGGGAGCGTACAATAAACTCGAAAGCTATCGCAATCAAGACATAATGTGATACGGCCACTGCCAAGTCATTACTTGTCACTTAAGCCTGTAATCGTGACATCTACGGTGAGAAGTCCAAGCTTAATTGGAATTAATAACCGATAAGTAATTCGGTGGTGGAGCGACGGTGCGACGGTTTGTTTACTGGGGCGGGCGGCGCGCGGGGTGCATGGGGTAAGGGCGGGGGTGCGGTCGATAGGCGGGCGGCAACGCGCACGCGCGCCCCTATCGAGCCCACACGGGCCGCCGCCGCCGTCGGCCGCGAACGTGATGCATGCGGGCACCTAGCGGCTGCACGCGCGCGGGCCTCATGGGCACCGTGCTGAGCTTCAGTCCGCGCGAGCGGCGCCCGCCCGTCGCCGCGCCCGCCACAGACCGCGTCGCGCTCGCCTACTCCTACGAGCGCCTCAACAATGCCAAGAACCGAGAGAACCGCGATCTTTCAAGGGATGAGCGCCGAGCTACCCTCGAAGACGCCGCCAAAATTATATCGGAAAAAACGGCGTTGGAGAAAAACCTAAAGAAGCACTCGCTGTTTATAAACGCGCTCTCGTGGAAGCGGTTCTCGACGGCCAATAACAACAAGAAAAAGCTAGAATGCAAGAGCAAAAGCGTGGCTACGTTCCGCCCGCCGCTGACGGACAACGCGCCACTGGACCGCAACAAGAACGCGCAGCTGCCCGGCGTGTACGCGCGCCAACCACCCGCGCCGCTGCCGGCGCTGCCCGCGCCCTCGGACGTGGCGCGCGCCAACGCGCTTAACAACAACGTGTGCTACGACAAGCTGCCCGTCAGCACCGTCGGACCCATCGTCGCGCCGCGCAAGACCGTCATACAGGCCTCCACCTCCGAGCTGCTCAAGTGCCTCGGCGTGTTCCTGCACTCGCGCTGTCACCGCCTGCGCGACTTCCAGGCGGGCGACGCCGTCATGTGGCTGCGGACTGTCGACCGCTCGCTGCTGCTGCAGGGCTGGCAGGTAAACAACTACCAATATACACGTCGGCTCGAAGGACCAATGTTCGGGACGAGTGTTCCCGAAGCGTCGAATGGTTCGTGGGGTAAAGAAGAGAGTTTACAACTGTTTGGCAAACAAGTCTATTCCAGAGACAATAAGTACATACAACGTACCAACTATAACAATGCTATCAACTATACTATAAGATGTCGGAGACGAGATGTGCTCGTGCTCTGGCTATGCGTAGTCAAGACAGTACGGTACAGATGTGTAAACACAGACAGTAGACGCAGGTGACAATATGGTTGAAACAATGGACGTCAATGTAACTTCCGATTCATATTACAACAATTTTTTTTTAAATCACGTAGCTTAAGTAGCGACTACAGATAGTGTAGTTATTGGCTGACATAACCACTGCATAATGGATAGAGTGAACGTTGTTGTCCATGACACGTTTGTGAACGGCCGTGAGCGACTCCAAATGCACGGTTTGTACTATTTAATTGTGACAGATCAATGAAATAACGTTTTGATATGGTAAGCATTACGACTCAGAATACCATAATATTTTCATTTAGTTTCACTTTTAACGTGACTATTTCTCCTAGTAACTAACTTAATTTTTCGTTACAAGAAATAGAAAGTAGATTCGATAAGAATGATGGAATGGATAGATGATAGGATGATGAAATAAAAGAAAATCTTTCATATATACACAGCATTATACCGTTTCTCGGAAAGGGTAGGCAGAGTTATACCGATATTTCGTCAGCTACACTACACTTATGCAATAAAGAGTAAACTTAATGCGACGTTACAATTTCAAGAATTGATTAATTTTCATAACGTAATGATAATATTACCCAAAATAAGACAACATAAGTAGGGGGACAGATGAGAAATAGGCGTGTTTTTTCACTTGAATCTTAGCCCCATACTTACACGCAATATGCTAAAAGCTCGCATCTAAAATTCATGTTACTGAATACAGCAGTATATTACCCGCAAGGAACATAAATAGTTATATATTTAATCTGAGTAATCGCTACCATACAACCGTAGGTACGATTTCATTCAATATATTAGGGAGATTCCGAAACGACAGGATCGATATGATGTCAAGAACTTCGGGTGCCTTTCTTTAACGATTTGGGCTTTGTTTAGAGCGAGAGGGCGATATCCATTGAGTGGTGCGACTCTTCTTTAGTACTCAGGGAGTTTGTGCAACCTGTTCCGTGACGTCACGAGTGACGTTCTTTTTTTTAAATGATTTATTTTTGTTTTTTATATTGCGTGATTGTTTTTCGTAAGTTATGCTTTAAGTTAAGTTTTGTTTTTGTGACGTATGATTAGCGTTTTGTTTTTTAAATGATTATTTAGTTTTCTTTTAATTTGATAATGCGTGATTGTTTTAAAAATATTAGAAATTTAATTTTTTTTTTATTTTCACATCGTCATCTAGTCCCATGCTAAGCAGAGCTTTTATTATGGGTACTAGATAACTGAAATATAATACATATACATACTTTTTTTTGTAAATAGATACTTAGAATACATAGGAAACACCCAAACTGAAGACAAATACAAATGTTCATCACACAAATATTTACCTTCCGTGGGAACCGAACCCACGACACCCGGCGTCGCAGTCAGTTACACTAACCACTAGATCAACGGTGCAGTTATTATTTTTTTTTTGCAACAATTATAACCGATTACATAATTTTATAGATACATAGTGTGGGTATAATACCTACTGGCAATTATAAATAAAAAGGAAAACTAATAAAACATTTGACATCACATTTTATTATTACCCAATTTGCATGACTAAGTTAGTAAGTAGTAGAAAATGTGTTCTCATCTAACTTTGATCATGGGTCTTTTAAGCGGGGCGTGAAAAAGCATCTCACTAAGCTGCCATAGTAGAGGCCATCATACCAGTTGTTTGGCTTTTGGAATGGAGTCCACCACTTCTGAATTCCACTGACTGGTTACCATCAGGCAGAGTGGAGTCACTTTGGTAGGCTAATATAAAAAAAGTAGAAACACAAGTTACTATTTTTATTGCTAGTACAGCTTGGTATAAAAATCATAGCAAAGTGCACTAGTTTCAACTCACACATGTTTTTTAAGAAAATATACATAGCTTAATGAGAGGTGAAGTACAACATAATAAGAAAATCTTTAATTGAGAAAAATGTATAAGCTCAAAATTGGCAATCTACTTTTGGCACGAGTGGTGATCAATTCCCATAGCTTCTTTGCATGATAAAAGACCTTACTCCTAAAAGACCTTCGCCGTACTGTAAAATATTATAATGATCTTAAAAATTAACGACGAAATAAGCCTCTGTAAACAACTCATTACAAGCTATTTATGATACAGTATAAGAGCTGTTTGGTGAAGGGTATTTAAACATTGTCTAATTAGCAATTTTAATCTCCATCACACTAATAGGCAGACACTTTGGTACAAAAACCAATTATCGTGTTTGGCATAAGAAGATATAGACTTTAGTGCCTTTACCGAAAGACTAGATATAAGGTAATACAGTATTCTATCACTAAGGTAGCTGATTATATAAATTACATACCTACACACACATACATAGTTTCACGCTTTTTATTCCCGAAAGGCAGCTGAGGTGTATAACCACCCATTTTTCGCCATTATTAATTTTAGGTCCAATGTAATAGGGAAGAGCCTGTTGCCATATATCAAGCACAATTCCAGACTCCGGGCTAATACGGAAATTTTTTCTACAGAAAAACCCAATATTATTTTACCCGACCCGGAGGTTGAACTCGAGACCTCTGCATAGATTACCGCGCAGAGGTTTCGGGTTCTCGGAGACGGACTGCCTTTGTGGTTCGATGGTACTATGTACGGATTACCATACATAGTGCCACCGAACCACAGAGGCAGTCCTAGAGTAGTTAAATTACCTATGCTATAAAAAGGTTAGTGGTCAACCTAGTGTCTGGATTTATTCAGGTCATCCGACTTGACCTAACGACTGTTATAAACTTGAAAATAACCGGGACTGACTTTTAACGTGCCCTCCGAAGCATGAAGACGCTCAGATCAAATACCAGTATTTTATTCTATTTATTCATTTACAACAACATTTGAAACATACAGTACAGTAGCTATTTTAAAATATAAATAATATATAGCACATTAACCAGTTAGGTTTTCAATATGCGGTAACCCATTCATGTGCCAGCCGCACTCTAAGTTGCTTAACCCTCTAATAGTTTACCGATCAGTGAGCGCAACGAGTTATGAGCGCCTACAAAATGTTTGTTAGGTCAGTTAAAACAAATAAAATAAAATTTATCATTGTTTCTACTTTTTAACTACGATAATACCAGTACCTTACGAACAAACTATACTTTGGTGATTTGACGTTTTGAAAAATATTTTTAATATTGCTTAGTTTATATATATATATTAGCCTACCAAAGTGACTCCACCCCGCCTGATGGTAAGCAGTCAGTGGAATCCAGAAGTGGTGGCCACCATACCAAAAGCTATCGTCTTAAACTGCTGGTATGGTGGCCTCCACTATGGCGGCTGGGAATGGGGTTAGGGGTAAGGAATGAGGGAGGTGAGAAAAGAGAAAAGGAGGGAAATTGGGCCTCCGGCACTCTCACTCACCGAACGAAACGCAGTAGTAAGGTTACTACTACTCTTAAGTCGATCTTCTATGAGAGGGTAGTACTTCCCCGGACGATCCGAAAAGTTTTAGTTTAGTTGCCTCTTTGTTTTTAAGACGAAAGAGAGACATGTGGAAAAATGAATAGAAGTAGAATAACAAAAAAGATTTATGGAGCGGAAATTACTGTGAAAGTTGGTAGGGGTCGCCATAGACCAAATAGGTGATGTGTTGACAAAGGGCACAATTACAAGCACCTGTAATCCACGTGTGTGTATGAAAAGATTAATTAATGTTGAAGAGGCAAAAGAGGTATGTTTGGATTGCAGCAAATGGTGTTCTATAGCTGCTTACCTATTAATGGGAGACAGGCGTGAAGTTATATATGTATGTATGGATCCATTTATCAGCTTTAAGATATATACTGCTGGACATAAGCCTCTCCTTATGGGTAGAGTTAGCCATAGCCAACTTGATAGGTGGATTGGTCGCCGTAGTATGGTGATGTCTATCCTAATACCTAATAATTATAAAATGCGAAAGTTTGTGTTTGTGTGTTTGTTACCACTCAGCGTCTAAACAGATTTGGTGTCGGCGACGGATTTAAGTTATTTTTTATACCGAAAATCAGTCTTTTTCCCGACAGGAGACAAAACACATTTTAGTCGCGTTTGAAGCCGTGGGCGCAGCTAGTAAGAGTAATACAATAAAAATAACTGAACCCTTAGTACTTCTAATTAGGTTGAAAGATCTCTTAATATTTTCTTGGAAAAGGCAACTGATACAAAAGTAAACAACAACATTGGTTTTGACGATATTGGCGGAGTACTGATTGCTGGACTATACATCCTTCACGGTTAATCCTGGCTTGCGGGCGTGTGTGAGATGGTCCCATAAAACTAGGAGTACATTCGTTTTGTTTATTATGTTCCGTTTGATAAGTGTGTATTAAGAATATGTGTTTGGTTATATCATAAATATAATCATTAATCAAACCACTACGTCTGCTTTTAATCTTTCTACATAAAATAAATTAAGTTCGAAAATTCAGAAAACGTATGTACACACAGCATAATACCTAATTAAACAGTGTTGTTTAGCACCTAAGTTTTAACAGTTATGTTTGGTTCCTTAATTAATTATTTTTATTTATTTATTTGGTATAGACACAGTTAAAATAAAACCTAAAAACATAATAATGTATTAAAGAATCCACTAACTCCCAGTTTCTAAAAGGCTGATCAATGAAAACTAACTAATCAACTGTTAAATCTTATGTGAAGTACCAAAAAGCATGCTAAGAGCATGGTTAATTAGTTTAATTTCATCTAATTAGTTCATAATTATTTATGCTTTTAGCAATTGGTACTTCACACACGAAATTTAAGTTGATTAGTTAATTTTTCGTTGATCAGCCTTTCAGTAACTGAGAGTTAGTCCAATTACGACTGTACACAACATCCTAAAAAATACATAGCTTCAATGAGAATTTGTACATATTACATTAATACAAAAAAACAGAAATAAACAATACTGAATGACAAAAATAAATACACAGTACTGATCATAAAAAAATCTTAAACTATAGTAAGATTTTTCTAATACTGTGTCATTCTCATTAATTCTTGTTCTGAACTAATTAAAACGGTTAATTCTCGTTTATTTGTAGAACTTGCGCACTTCGTATATAAATAATATCAAAGGGTGAAGATTTATTATTAGAACCAGGTCCCAGACTTTTGTTACATTTGGTTACATTGTTGCGTGTATTCTAAAACAACAACCCTTTGCGTTTTAATTTAGAACTGTATGTCTATTTAACGGTCTTAGATGTCAAAAGTAAAGTCAGCAGTCTTGAAAAATTTATGGTATTGTCTTGCTAACGCCAACATTATCGTTAACTTGTATTAATTCCATACGTTTTTAATCTATTCTATGAATTGAATAGAAATCTATTCCACGTGTCTAAGCCCTCGGGCCACTTGTAATACTAATGTAGTGACCTAAAAAAAATGGCAACAGGCTCGCTCCCTGTTACATGGGACCTAAAATATTAAAATAAACGGGTGTGGGTGGTTAAACACCTCTGCCTATCCATTCGGGGATAAAAGGCGTGAAGCTATGTACGTATGTATATAGTGACCACCGTAGTAGAAACAAGAAAGGCAGTTGATTAGAACAATAACTACACGGTCAAAAAGACACCAGTCATAGCAACAGTACCTCAGTGCTGTTTTGTTCTTTTTGGCGAGTAGTGGTTACTGTGGTCTTTGAAAAAAGCACTGTATGAGCAGCTAAATGAGTTACAAGTATAGTGTTCTTCTTTTTTTAAATGTGGCAATGTCCATGTAGTGGGCTACTTGCTCCTCTACTACTAGTAATAAAATATCCAATAATATTTCCTAGCCAAAAATATTCAATAAAATCTTCATATATATCGATCGAGCAGTAAGCTACAACCGTTTCGTGTAAGGGTTAAAATTGGAATAGCTCAACAAAATGGCGGGAGGGGTCTCCTCGTATTATTACTGTCTGGCGGCATATAGGCATGTCTGATACGTCACCCCTTTGAAAGAAGGGTTGCGTAATTATTGCCATTGTAGGTATTTTGCATAGATTTTTCACCCCTGTCATTAATTGAAGTATTGTGATGTAGTTTTTGTGCCGTTTTAACCTTTTCTTGTTTGGTTGAATGGTTTTTAAAATAACCGATAATTACAATGTATTGTCAAGAATATTTTGTTATTACACATTTATGAGTTCATGACACTTAAATAAAAATATAGGGGAAAAGAAAAACTAAACTTAAAGACAAGGTTGGAGTTGTGACATATTAACAAGCTTATACTTAGAACTTTACTATATATATTGCTTTACTATAAGAGAGGGAAAACAATAAAAATATTACTGAAAATACTTACAATGCGATACTGGAAAGTAAAAGACACTGATCCAACACGTGATACTACGTGTTACGGCATCCAGACCAACCAAGAATGGTTTAAAGTCACATTAACAGTTTATTTATAATAATAAATAATTTCTTCATTAATAGTTTAAACTCAGTCCTGACCTCAAACAAAATCTTAAAAGTGGTACCCAACCGGAAAAGACTCAAGAAGCCCTGGATGACACCAGGCCTTCTAAAGTGTTTACGAAATCAGGACAACTTACATGTTAAGTTGAAAAACTCTCCAAACAATGACACTCTTATTATCACATATAAAAGGTATAGAAACTACTGCACAAATCTACTTAAAATCGCAAGGAAAAAATATGATACAAGCCAATTACAATCTGCAAAAAAAGACAATAAAAAACTCTGGAAAATCATAAAAAATATCACCAACACCACCAAAAGTAAATCACAGGCCATCGAACTCCTCTCGCCCTCCGACCCTATAAAATCAATAAATAATATAAACACTTACTTCGCTGACGTGGGACGTTCTTTAGCAGAAAAAATTACTACCACCACCAATTACAACACAATCTCGGAATCACACAGTTTGCCAAATTCTTTCGTTTTGTTGGAAACGGATGAGTCAGAGATCGAGCAGCTAGTAATGAACCTTAGGAGTGATTGTGCGATAGGCTCAGACAACATCTCAGGCACTTTCCTCAAACGTTTCAAAAACATCCTGATCCCACCATTCACCTATCTATGCAACATGGCCTTAAACATAGGAGTTTTTCCAGATGCATATAAATTAGCCATCGTACATCCAATCCATAAGAATGGGGGCAGAGATCGTTCAGAAAATTATAGGCCAATAGCAATTCTTCCCACGCTTTCAAAGGTGCTTGAAAGGTTAATGAATAACAGACTCATTAAGCACTTAGAGCAATATAAACTTCTTTCGGCACATCAGTATGGTTTCCGCTCAGGCATCTCTACAGAAAATGCTGTGCTAGATTTAACCAATCATGTTATTACCAGCCTTGACAAAAAAGAAAAAGTCCTGGGCATATTCTTAGACCTCGCAAAGGCTTTTGATACGGTCTCTGTCCCATTGTTATTGGCTAAACTTGAGAGGCTGGGAATAAGAGGTCCTCAACTCTCACTGTTCTCTAGCTATCTTACAGACAGGCGGCAATGTGTGAGGATTGGAGAATGGCAGGTGATGAACTTCCAGTGCCTTACGGGGTGCCTCAGGGAAGTATTATCGGCCCTACCCTATTTCTTATCTATATAGATAGTCTATGTCGTTTAAACCTTCACAACTGTTCTATCTTCACATATGCCGATGATACTGCCCTGATATTCCGTGATTTCACTTGGGATTCAGTTGTTGCATGTGCACAAGCGGGTCTTAACCACGTCATGAACTGGCTTACACGAAATCTGCTCACTTTGAATGCTACCAAAACATTTTACCTGTATTTCTCACTCACATCTGCTGGTAAACCAGATCCCTACCCCAGTCCGTTGTTTGCTCACTCCTGTGTTGCACGACCAATTGCAGGCTGCAACTGTCCTTCTCTGAAACAAACTAACTGCATTAAATATTTAGGGATATATGTTGACGATAAGCTTACCTTTCGGCTTCACGTAGAGGCACTTGCGTCCAGATTACGAAAGCTCATCTTTGTTTTTAAAAGTCTGCGACATTCTGCTGACACGAATGTACTAAAACTGGTATACTTAGCACTAGCCCAGTCGCTCATCCAATACTGTGTCATTGCATGGGGCGGCACTACTAAATCTAACCTTTTGAGACTTGAGCGAGGACAAAGAGCTCTATTGAAAGTTGGTTGGCGGCTGCCTTATCAGTTTCCCACCACCGAGCTGTTTAAAATTTGCGATGTTCTCTCAGTCCGTAAGCTATTCATTCTCAAGCTGATCCTGAATACCCACGCCCTATTACCTCACGATCCCACCAAATATAACACCTTCCGTCGTAAATTCGATGTCTGTCACGTAAGCCACGTAAATACAACAGCTGCGCAACGTTTCTTCCATTTCCTGTCTGGCTACGTATATAACAAAGTGAATAAACAATTAAATATCAATCCTTTGAACAAATTTGAATGCAAACAAACGGTACCAAAATGGCTGCTGTCCCTAGATTACACTGAAACAGAAAACATTTTGACTATATTAAAATAATTTATATAGTACACACACACACACACACACACACACACACACACACACACACCCACTCACCCACACACACACACACACACACACACACACACACACACGCACACACGCACACACACACACACACACATACACACACACACACACACACACACACACACACACACAATACACGCGCGCACACACACCACACACACACACACACACACACAATACACGCGCGCGCACACACGCGCACACCATGCATGCATTTATTTGATTTATCTCTCAAACAACTCCCAATGTAAGCATTAGCTATTAAATATATACTAATATATACAAGGAGAGAGCCTGGAGATCCGTCACACAGGTCCTAGAACCTACTATGGACTCCAGCTCTCACTAGGTTTCTAATTAATATTACATAAGCTATACCAATTTTGTAACTGTAAACCTATGAGAGAAATAAATAAAAAAATTGTTATTATTATTATTATTATTATAAGAAACATTTACCACAGTTCACATGTTGCCTTTACCTTTTTGTAGCAATATGCATATTGAGGCAGCCTGTAAAGTACACATTTTACTTTTTAGTTTTTTCCACAACATAGAAAGCTGTAATTACTTACTAAGTTAAGAGAGAAGAACTGGCAAGAAACTCAAGCCACTCTTTTTAATCGCCAGGGCATTAAAATTTTTGAAAGTTACAATTTCAAGTAGTATGTAAAGTGACGCAGGCAATAGGTACACTTAACATAACGTCAGCTAATTGGCTGTAGGTCAGTTGGCTGACATTTTGTAATTTTTAACGTTAATATGTGTTAATTCAATTACCCTAAATAAGAAGGATCCGAAGGTTTCTTGTTGGACTATATTAGACTGGTACAGGATAGTCAAAATTATGTTTTCTATACAATTCTCGTAGTACCTATGTATATAATTAAAAACACAATTAAATATTTAGCAGCCTCTCTGTATCCTTCAATTGAAAAAGGCAACATGTGAACTATGTATTTTGTGACAATTAGCTTAAAGGTAAGTTAATGGCATATCGGGTAAGTGGGGACAGTGAACGCGTTAAAGTAAAGCTAAAGTTAATTATTGATTATGTTATCTCTTAACTGCCTATTTTCCATTAAAAGTTCTATTTGTGTAGAACTCAAATATTTTTAAAGATTCTTAAAGATAGTGGCGAGCGTGACGATCGCCTTTATAACGATTTCACAAAGATGCTTTTGACATATTTAAATTTTTAATCAAGGGCCAAGTTGATCAAAGTACGATATTGTGTTTCAGAAACGAACATTTTTTACAAACTTTCCTACTTCGGCCATAAAGGAATGAATTATTAAATGTCCATTTTCATTGCTTGCTCAAATGATAAAAGAATATTGTTAAAATTTAATATTTCAAGTTGCAGCTTTTTTGTCTTTGCAGTGTACTATCAAATCAGCTGAATCATGACCCATTTTGCTAATATTTTGCTTAAAACTGTCAAACTTATAAGATCTATCGTTTAATATACACATAAGACTGAATACTAACTTAACAACAGGGACTCAGTATCAGTGTCTAATAAAATGATTACAAGTTCGTTGCCAGGAAAAAATTGTCTTTAGACGAATTTCGACCTACTTGTATTTACATATATTGTCAAAATGATCTTAAAATGGGTCATGATTCTCTTGATGTCATTGTGTACATCAGGACTTCAGGTGCACTTTGTATTTAGTTCATAGTACTTCGTTACATCTTTGGTCACTGTACTGCTCCCGTGGCTCATAGCGTGATGTTACATAGAGCCTACAAACCTTCGAGAATTTCTATATATATACTATCAAATGCAAAAAGAATTTAAACAAAGAAACTCTTCCACTTTATCTATACTTATATCTTACTTTATCTATCTAGGTATACAAAGTATAAGTTCAAGGTTGACAAAGTACTAGCAATGTCTAAGGATTAGAAGCCATACTCATAAATCTTTTGTCGGGTAATTTCCCATACTTATTGGTCATCTTCGCTTCCTGTCTAACGTGAAGGAAGATTAAGTGTTGTAATTTACCTTTTCCTAACGGCAAAAGTACCTAATCTATTTTTGCTGGACCACAGGGCACTGGGTTACCTACTACTATTTTTAGTTTTAGCTGTTTATGTAGGTCAAAAGACTTCGATTCTGGAGAACTGATTGGTAATAATTGTTTTTTGGTTGCGTTATGTGTTAAAATTGTACATAATTATCTGGCCTAAGTTTCTTGCCAGTTTTCTCACGGTTCTACCAAATCAGCGAACTGGTTGTAGGTTAAATAGGTCACTTCTTGTAATTTTGACATTCACAAGCATCATATTATATGACTAGCTTTCCACGGCGCGGTTCACCCGCGTTTTTGCTGCTCTGCTCCCGTCGTCAGTAGCGTGATGTTATATAACCTATACCCTTCCACTAGAACTGGGCTATCATTATGCAAAAATAATTTATCAAATCCAACTGGTAGTTTCAGAGATTAGCGCGTTGAAACAAACAAATTCTACCGCTTTTTAAAATGGTCTATATTATATATTATCATCTGTCAAGCCTGTTGACTATGACAAACCTTTCTCTTTGAAAGTTGTCTATGTCCAGCAAAAAACGTTGAGTTTTCATTGAAATAACGCTATCATTATACTCTAATAGTCTCATAATCGCAAAATAATGTCAATAAAGAACCTTCCATATTTCCATTGAAGTGGATAACTTAACCTCAATACTCGTTAACTAGGCTTCCTCGTGTTTGACACACTTAGATTTAGAGCACTCTGAATAAGGTCAATGTGGTTGTTTTGAAGGAAATGTGAACAACGCGTATTAATAAAACATTTTTTATTCAATTTGTAACTACGAGTTTTTCCCGTGAGAATAAGTAGTCGCAAGGGTTTTACAAACACGTAAATAAACACAAAATTACATTTACAGTACCTACCTACCTACGGTTTTCCTCACTTATGTACAAAACAGCGTAAAACATTTTGTATGTTAAAGTGAACAGAGCTTCTATTATTAACATTGAGAACTAAATTTTGCAAGAGGTTTATTGTCTGTTAAAGTAGGACAGAATACCTAATAGTAACTTTTAGGAACATGCTACCCACCTGTGTAATCAAAATGGCTTACCACTATACTGTTTACAGTACAATCTTATACACACGTCCTGTAGCTTGTAAACATCCTAAATATCCTCTTAAACGCGAATGTTTTGTGTGTGTGTGTGTGAGCTTGTTACCACTCAGCGCCTAAACGGTTAAACCGATTTCGATGAAAATTTTTATATAGATAGATTTAGTGTCGGAGTCGGATATAGGATACTATTACCGGCCTGGTTCCCGAGTGACATTAATTAAATACATTCTATTATCCGTGCGGGCGAAGCCGCAGAGCGCAGCTAGTGGCTAATAAAGACTACATACACTTCAAAAGAAACTATGGACAGATTATTCTTACAAGGTTAAAGAACAGAGTGATATTTTTTTTTTGTGGGATATGCATTACACGTAGCACCCGCCCGGGCAAGGCAGACTCTCCGACCACACTCAAAGGCATACTGACTAAAACCCACGGTGTTCCTCCAGACAGCCAGACTGTCGGGGTCACGGGAGACGCTCGCGCATTCATCCGTGACCCCGACGGGCCATGGCTCGCTCATCACACCCGAGCAGGTCCCGTCCAATTGTGGGAGTCTGCCCGCCTCCCCTCCTCTCCCGCCGCGGACCCGCCACTCTTTAGCCACAGTTGCGGTGCCGCCCATACAGCACCGCAACCCACCTGAGCCGCTCCATCTTGGGCTTACCCCTAAAGCCCAGAGGAACGACGCCTCCTTAGGGTTCCGCTTGGTTCACCGTGGTTATGGGTAACCACGGTTACTAAGCCCTCCGCCGCGACAAGGCGAGAACCCCGTTGGGGAGGACAGGGTGATACCTACTGTAAACCACCCTAATCTTTACAACCTTAAAATATTTGTAGATTTATTGACATAAATAATAGCTACTATCTTCTCCTATATACCCACCCATTTGAAATTAATATCGCAATAACCCTAATAGATTCGCTAATAAATGAGTCAATACAGCAACCGAATATGGGGTGATATATTTCAAATTACTAAGTCAATAAAAGTAGGGCTAGTTTTTCACGGAGTTTGTCCATTATATTTGTGTCAACAGACTTTATGGCTATAGGACTATAAGTTATAGGTATTGTTGACACCATTTGACAGTTTAGTGGTATATGCCGAGTAAATGATATGTATAACTAGCTGCGTCCTGCGGCTTAGCCCGCGCGGAAAATTATATGTTATGATTTTCGGAATAAAAGTATCCTCCTAAGTCTCCGGCACCGAATCTTCATCAAAATCAGTTCAGCTGTTTAGGCGCTGAGTGGTAACAAACACACACACACACACACACGTACACACAACTTTCGCATTTAAATTTTAAAAAAATTTCGCAAATGGGCCGGATTGACCGGGAAGTATTACGCATTTTCCTTTTTTTTATAATATGTGGACATACACACATACGTACACACAAACTTTCGCATTTGTAATATTTATAATAAAATATGCCGAGTAAATTATATGTATTAAGCTGGCTGATTCCTATTTAAACATTTAAGGTAATAGATTATGTGTGGTCTGGACCGACGGATCTACCGGGAAAGTATTACGCATTTTCCGTTTTTTTATAATAAATGTAGACACATTCCATCAAGGCAACACATTTCCAGTTTCCTTTTTCCTCACCCTTCTCTATACCTTCACCTACCCAACTCCCTTTACAGTAGGCAGCGGCTTCGCAAAGTCCCTGGCATTAGCAGGAGCAATGCCAGAGATTCTGAGTCGCCCATGAGCGACAGCTACTCAGGTGGGCTGTTTGCTTGTCTGTCACAGATTTAGATTTCTTGTATTTTTACTTTTAGCTCAGTACCTATAATATCAACAGGGCTAAGGTCCATACATGAGTATCAGGTCCAATCATTCCTGTAGCGTGCTGTAATAAGATCGTCATTGCTATTGTGACAGATACCCTGTTATATTAACCCTGTTGTAAGCAAGCTGTAGTTGTCTGTAAATGTTAAACACTGGCAATATATACTATATAAGTGGAAGAGTTTTTTGTTTGTTTGTTTGAACGCACTAATCTCTGGAACTACCAGTTGGATTTTAATAATTATTTTTGCGTATGATAGCCCAGTTCTTGAGGAAGGACAGGCTGTGACATCACGCTACTGGCGACGGAAGCAGAGCAGTAAGCAAAAACGCGGGTGAAACCGCGCCGCTGGAAACTGGTGCAACTATGTAATTTTGATGTCAATAGTTTATATCAGTGTATGTAACGTAGGTAAGAACTGATGGTCATACCACTAGAAATAAAAGAGATAAATGGACCAAAGACATTATAGAGTGGTACCCAAGAGAGGGAAAAAGATCAAGGGGTAGACCAACAAGAAGATGGGAAGACGATATAAAAACTACAGCGGGTACACTATGGATGCGGAAAGCTCATGACCGAAGGAATCATGGAAGAGCCTGGGGGAGACCTATGCTGAACAGCAAAACAGCCTTTAGTGTTTTTTTGTAACCAATGCCTATGATTAATTTTGTAAAAATGTTATATAAGGTTGTTAATAAAGGTTATTTGAATTGAATTGAATGTAACGTAGACAATTCTGAAGTAATACACTAATCAACAACTAATAAAAGTAATCCATTTTGATATCTAATAGATGTGACGACTACCTATAATTTTATTATAACTTGACATTAATGGATGGATTCTATCTATAATTTACTATTTATATCTGTAGCTTTGTTATGAGTTCACGTGGGTTTTCTCACGGTGACAATGTAAAATATTGATATGACGAGAATGAGGGTGCTTAGGAAATTATCCGCCACTAGTTGGCGCCACTTTCGTAAAAGATCTTCCATTATCACAGCGCTATCAAAACAAATATTTAGTGTTAATTTCGGCAATTTAAATGAATAATTCACGTTAAGGACAAAAGAAAATTGCTGAGAGGGTTTTCTAAAATGGCGCCTACAAGGTGGCAGCACCGACGCGTCAGGTCTAGCTGTCAAGCGCTTTTAAAAAGATAAACCCTGATTGGCACAGTATGACAGTTGAAGTGGCGCTATCTGGTGGTGAAAATTTTCCTAGACAACCTTATTGGGCGTAAAATCTTACGATAAAGGTCGCTGTACCCTTAGATATAAATAAAAGAACACAACTCATCAAAATCTGACCTTTAAGTCGTCTATTCATATACCTACTCTGTTATATATAACGTTGTAAGTGGAAAAAACAAGCTATACAAAAAACATTTCTAAATTGTAACGGTTAAGATTTATTTTTCTTCAACTGCGCTATTAAGATACGGTGATTTTGATTAAAAGGACAGATATAACGCCCCACAATTTTCCATTCGCTTCTAACTTTACTACTCAATAAAAGTTTATGATTCACGCGCTATCATAAACAAATTTTATTTTTTGTTGGAGTACTTATATTTTCTATAATTGTTAGGTTAGTGTTTATATTTTAGGTAAAATATGGGTGTTTATCAAGGCAATTTCGTATTAAAGGAAGTGAGAACTATTATTGAATTTTTTTTTTAATAATGTTTACGTATTAAAATCGATAGTGCTACGAAAGTCGTAGAATGCTACGGAAATCGTAGCGTGCTACGAAAATTGTTGTCGCTACGATTTTAAACTTTTTTTTATACAAATTTAGTGGCAAATAAGCATACGGCCGACCTGATGGTAATTGGTAATCGTAATCAATAGACATGGCTATGTTTTCTAAGCATTGTAGAAATAATGCTTAGAAAACACAACTAACGTTGCTGACGATGTAGGGTGATGGAGGGGAGGAAGGAAAGGAAAAAGGGAGAGGATCGAGGGCGTAATTGGGCTGTACTGCTACAGTATTTTTGTATGCTATCACTAAGCTATCATAGTGGAGGCCACCATACCAGCAGTTTTAGACGATGGCTTTTGGAATGGTGACCACCACTTCTGGATTCCACTGGCTGCTTACCATCAGGCAGAGTGCAGTCACAGTGAAGGAGGTTTTTATTTTATTTTCAAACGTCAAACGTTTTTTTACTTAAAAGACTATATATTATAATTAGGTGTACAACGACGGCTAAAACTCCTGCTATAACCAAAACCATACTATTATCATACCTTCAGTGAATAAAAGGTACAAGACACAGTATACCTGCAGAGAAATATCTACCTTGTTTTGACTGACGCACAGTATATAATTGCCTAATAAGTTTGATTTTTGTGTGTGCGATATTATGTACCTAGTATATTTATCAAATATTAGAAAAGTCTTTGTAAGGTAGTAGATCCACGCTGATTTCAGCATGAATGGGCCGGATCCTCCGGGGAAGTACTACCCGCTCATAGAAGATCGACTTAAGAGTAGTAGTCTCCGTACTACTGCGTTTCGTTCGGTGAGTAAGAGCGTCGGGGACCCAATTTGCCCCCTTTCCTCTTTCCTCACCTCCCTTATTCCCTTCCCCTAACCCCATTCCCAGCCGCCATAGTGGAGGCCACCATACCAGCAGTTTAAGACGATGGCTTTTGGTATAGTGGCCGCCACTTCTGGATTCCACTGACTGCTTACTATCAGGCGGGGTGGAGTCACTATAGTAGGCTATAATATATAAGCCTGAAACTTGTATGGCGTCAGTTGTAAAATCGATAACAGACCTATGAGTCACACCTTACCGCTAATAAAAACAATATGGCCACCCAACGCTATATAATTTTAATCTTGTAAGGCATTGAACGAGTGCGTAGATAGTAATATTTAATAAGAAGGTTAATTCTCAAGAACTCGTTCAAGGCAAAGTTCGAACTCTCTTCATGAATAAATTGGCAGAATCAGCTAAATAATTATGTCTAATGATATATATCTATATGTATAATAATAATAATATAATATTTAATATAATATAATATTTCAACAACTACACACAAACGCCATCTAGACCCAAAGTAAGCATATTATATGCTTGTGTTATGGGTTCTAGAATGCGGATATACATACTTATATACTTTTTTTTTTGTAAATACATACAAATTATACATAGAAACACCCAGACCAATGCAAATAGACATGTTCATGCACACAAATATTTGCACTGAGCGGGAATCGAACCCGCGACCTCTGCGTGGCAGTCCATATACAGTACCACCGAACCACAGAAGCAGTTAAATGTATGTACATTTATATATGTATGTATAATATGTATATTTATTATGATATTTTGTGTATGTTTATTGTTGTTTTTGTAATAAGTTATATAATATATTTAAATCTATTTAGTAAAATAATTATTGGATTTAGCAAAAGTTAGTTTTCAATATTAAACTGTCATGCACCTACTGCGTTTCAACTCTGCATCACCCGATAGGTTGACTGGTAGCTAATGCCTTTGGAATTAAGTCCGCCTTTACGCATGTTATGTGTGTGAGCTTGAATAAATAAATAAATAATTATTTTTATATTGGATTGTGTTTCCCAAGTGCGTTGATATGTACTTATTCATATGTATAAACAATACATTCGTTTCATGGTAGAGCGGCTTTAAGTGGCCCTAGCAATACAAAAGTCTTGATTATTCTTAATAGCTGTTGCCCACAGTTCCACCCGCGAGAATGTCATTCATTTTACATACAAAATTTCATCCCCCCTTTTTTTTTTTACGTGGAAAATGCATTACTCATACGCACCCGCCTGGGCAAGGCGGGGGGTTATGTCGGACTCTCCGACCGCACTCAAAGCGCGGCCGGCATACCGACTAAAACCCACGGTGTTCCTCCAGACGGCCAGAGTGTCGGGGTCACGGGAAACGCTCGCGCATTCATCCGCGACCCCGACGGGCCATGGCCCGCTCACCACACGCGAGCGGACCCCGTCCGATTTAAGAGGCCTAGCCCCCCCTCCCTTGAGAAGCGCGTGCGGAACACGCGCACTGCCGTCTCGGGCCCGTGCTGTTCGGGCGGCGACTGCCCGATCGCCGCCCGCAGGCCACCTCCTACTCGGCCGCAGAGGATAGGGAGAACGGCGCGTCGCAATACCGACACTCCTCTGCCCCTGCGGCCCCACCGCGTCCGCAATCTGGCGGTTGCGGCCCCGCCGAGGCCGCGGAAGGTAGGGAGAGCGGCGCACCGTTATACCGGCACTCCTCTGCCGCCGCGGCCCCGCCACTCCTCAGCCGCAGTGTCGCCGAAGCAACACCGCAGCCCGACCCAGTTGCGGTGCCGCCAATACAGCACCGCAACCCACCTGAGCCGCTCCATCGTGGGCTTACCACCAAAGCCCAGAGGAGCGGCGCCTCCTTGGGGTTCCTCTTGGTTCGCCGTGGTTCTGCGTAACCACGGTTACTAAGCCCCCCCGCCGCGACAAGGCGAGAACCCCGGTTGGGGGGAAATTTCATCCCTTATTTCAACCCCTTCAAGCCATTTTTTCGCGATAAAAGATAGCTTATGTTATTCCTCAACGTCTATTCTATCTCTATACCAAATTTTATCAAATTCGGTATAGTGGTCTAGGCGTGAAAGCGTAACAGACAAACAGACAGATAAACAGAGTTACTTTTGCATTTATAATATTAGTATTGATTTGCACAGGTCCACACTAAGACTTCACATCGTTACGTTCGTTCAAAGCAATAAAAATGGTCTGTCCTATTGAAATGAAATGAAATATGTTTATTCATATATGTTAATTAAATTAACACTTATGAACGTGTCAAAGTTTACTAAATGTCAGCAAATTAACCTACAGCCAGTTCGCTGACAAAGTAGAGCCATGAGAAGAACTGTCAAGAAACTCAGGCCACTCTTTTTAATCGCCACGTTATTACAATTTTTGTAAGTTACAGTTTCAAGTAGCATGCAAAGTGACGCAGGCAATACACTTAACTCTATAGATACTTAATTACTTACAGCTTTCTATGTTGTAAAGAAAAATTTAAAAGTAAAATGTGTGCTTTACAGTCTGCCTCAATTTGCATATTGCTACAAAAGGTAAAGGCAACATGTGAACTGTGATAAATGTTTCTATGTAGGCATTATATATTATAAACTGTTAATTTTTGGTATTAGTATAAAGTAAGATGAACTTAATTTACCACATGAGTTCACAATGTACCTCTATTTCACAAATCACAATGTATAATTTTAACAATACTAAGTATACAATTTTAACAAAACAATACAAAATGTGTACTTAACTGTTCAAATATGGCTCGGGCATCATGTCATTTAAAATTAATACAAATTTTTTTTTTTTTTTTTTTATATTATGTCAAATTGTATCAATAAATTAATGTCAAAAAATTATTTGATATAGCATGTCATTCATATAAAAAATTTCATTCATAGAATAATTAACAAAAATATGTCCTTTTAGTATAATTAAAAAAAAATACTTTTAGTATAATGTCATTAAAATTAAGAGTAAAATTAATTTACTCCTTCGTCAAGCGAGCATCCCATAACTTTTTATCATTCAGATACTCATTAACAGTGTAGTAACCCTTAAGTATTAAATGTTTTTTGACAATTTGTTTATGTGTCTCTCTTCCATGCATTATCACTACTATCAGGTTCCATAGTCTAAAAAACAAATAATATAACGTGTATGTATAATATTAATATGAGGCTTCTCTTATTTTCAGGACGTGGCGTTTATAAACCCAGCAAACGTGGTGTTTGTGTACATGCTGGTCCGCGAGCTCGTCGACGGTGAACGGATAGGGCGCCCCCAGGAGCTGCAGGCCGTGGTCCTCACCTGCCTCTACCTCTCCTACTCCTACATGGGCAACGAGATTTCCTACCCGCTCAAACCCTTCCTCGTCGAAGACTCTAAAGATAAGTTCTGGGACCGGTGCCTACTTATAGTCGATCGCCTCTCCTTCAACATGCTTAGAATCAACTCGGAGCCAGGCTTCTTCACTGAAGTGTTCACGGAGCTGAAGGCTTGTGGTGCGATAGAGAGCCCGCCCCCCGCGCCCGCACTACCCGCCCCGGCCCCTCCTCTCGCCATCACGGCTGCCTGACACACAGAGGTAGCCGTCCTAAGGTTGGCGCTCACTGACCGCCCCAGCCGTGTTTGATGTCGGCTTTTGACAATTGAAGTTCTTGGTCAATCGTCTTCGATTTAACAGCGCGTTTTTGTCTATCGGTGCTTGTTTTGAAAGGGTTGTACATTTCACAACTGTATAATAAAACTACGGCGTAACCCTCTCTACGACGTAGAACGCTACGCCGTAGAGATAGACCTACAATTCGGTCGTAATGGTATAGCAACGTGCCCCAATTTAGTGTTATTTTCTAGTCACTATTATTTAGAATAAATAACTCATTTACTTAGCATACATATTTATTTTAGAATAATTTATTAGTTTTATTTCATTCACCGATACTAAAGGTAAAGATGCAAGTGTGATTGCTCAATAAAAATCACTTATAAAAATAGATATAACACTGAAGTGAAAATTGCGACGATTGACCAAGATTTAATATGTCATTGCAATACACAGGCGAGTGGGAACTAATTAATAAACATAAACGAATTATGTCCGCGTACATAGTCGATATTATGACTTTGAATTAATCAGAAAGAATGTGATATATCTAAGAGCCAACATTTTATTTTAAAACATTTTGGGATTGTAACATCAAATTAAGACTTGGTATATGCGACTGAAAAATTAAAGGGGCCATTTATTGTCGAGCATGTTGGCTGATATACCAACAAATCGGACAATCAATCGCCAGTATTACCATCTGTTTCTCCGGTCATTGTACTTAAATAATTAGTGGGCCATGGTGTATGTTCAGGTTTAGTAGAAAGGCGTTGAGTAATCCTAATGTTTTGTACAGCTGATGCAGATCACAATTCAAAGTCAACTCGAGCTCGAGGCTATTTCCCGCCAGTGACGTTTAGTGGAGGTTACTGATCGTGCAACATTACGTAGTGGACTTGTGGTGTATCGATGTGACCACGTTTATAGTTAATGCTGCACTTTCATTGTATGTTCGTATTGTAGGTATTTGTCTGGTACGTTATTTTCTCTAGCCGCTAAACCAGCGGTGTCTTAGTCCAATAGAAGTGCGGTTAGTTAATTAAGAGTTTCGTAAATGTAGTGAAATGAACGTATTGCCATATAGTTAGATGATATTAGAAAAATGTCTGGCAGGCGGGGGGATGCAATAATGCGGTTACTCCGTCATATAAACTGGTAAAACCCTTCTATGAAGTGTACGTATTAAATTATTGGCCGGCTCAAAGCGCGGAATGACTCGATGGTTTTATTGAGGCGACGAAATGTATTAACAAATAGGTCAAATTTTGCGATGGATTAAGCGTTTTGTACAGTAAAAATCGAATAAAATAATACAACTAAGTCTTAACCGTTAGTATAGTTTAGACAAATGAAGGGATGGCATAAAGCCTGAGGGCACTCGGTCCGTTTGATAGAGACGTTCTGTTCTATTAAATATGTATTTTGGACTATGTGATTAAAATGGCGTTGTACATAATGTTCAAGCAGTTTGATCTCAAGGGATGTGAGTTACTGAAACAAAAAGCTAGTTAATTGTAACCCATATGCAAATGTGAGAATTCCGCTGTACTTCAGGAAGTTGTGGACAAACTTGAGCGTTGTAGAGCATCGATTATGAGAAGAATATTATAATGACTATAAGAATGTTAAAAGAGATAAGAGTGTAATGTGACAAGTTTGGATAAAATAAGACAAGAGTATATTATGAGAAGCTTTAAAGTGACAAAAAAATTTAGAACTGCACGATTGTGAAGTGATGAAATAGCTTGAGAGCGAAGCAAAAACGAGACGAATATAATGAATTGGTGGGCTTAATGTAGGAGTAGATAATGTATGGCACGACTAGAAAATGGTAAACATTGAAATGACGTTTGATAGAAATACATATTATGTATATGAAAGAAAACCTTTATTATATTAGAACTTGGGTAAATGTGTGGTAAACTGTAAAGATACGAAAAGCGATTACAAAAACAATGCTAAGATAAGTAGTTGCCAGTGAAAGGAGAAGATAATGAGAACAAGAAAAGAAAAGGTTTTCCTTTAAGGACCGATAGTAGTTGAGACTTCGGCGTTAATCACGCCGCAATTCGACAATCACAGCTGTTCGAGATATGGACAAGGGAATGGTATTAACACTGTTTATTATACATATTAAAAAAATTTTTACTCCTACTATTAAAACTTATATTATCATTTTAAAGACATACTGCTAACGTTATTATACATCCATTTTAGTCTTATAGCCCAAATACTCATCAATAACTCGTTAGACCGTATAAATATTTTATTCGCTATGCCGCCATGTTTTTTGAGCTTAATTTATTTAAAGTACTAATTTACCGGCGTGAGTTGGCTCTCAAGGGAAATCACAATTATAATTGAATAGCCTAATAATGCTAGTTATCCAGGTCACGTAAGGCTCTAGCTTTACCGAGTGCCGTAGATAAGTTAAATTGTTTAGTTGAGTGAATGTCTGGGAGTGATTTAATGTATGTATTAAATATAAAAGTTAATTTATTGGCAGACGTATTATCTAAAGTGAGAAGAGCTGGTACGGATTTTAATAGTTTTGTTTCTTGTATTATGTAAGCAGAGCTGAAACAAAAAAATCCAAATTCCACAGTCAATTTCAAAGTCAGGAAACAAATAACTATCAAAATTCGGTGCAGTGGATATAAATCGGCAGATTTGTCTACTAGGTAGTTCATGTTGGATAACATGTTTGCCAATAAATAGCTGGGCAAAAAAAATCTCATTATACGTTCTAAGTCATTAACTATTAGGTAAAAGTAGATGTCTGTGATGTTTATTGAATCTTAGCTTATGTTTGTAGTCGTCATTTGTTTTTATTATCTTTTATTTAATCACAATGAATTGTTATATTTATTATTATTGTTTAAGATGCGGTTAAAGGCAAAAATTTATTTTTCGAATATTTCCATGAATATATTCACGATATTGACGCCGTCTGTATATTAAATTGTACGAATAAAACATTATCTATTAAAATATATGATGGATTGTAATGCTTAAAATTTAAAAGACATTGTATATTACCTATTTTATTGTTGCGTTTTGTTATTTATTTTATATTTACTCATTGTAGACCACACGTTACTTTGATCTCGATTCAAGGTGTTAGAGGTTGGGCTTATTTTTACCATCTATATGCCTGTATAATACGCGCTTATAAGCTCTGCTTAAAAGTCCGTTTAATATAAAAGTCGCTCTAATCGTTTAGCGCGTATAGTTATATTTAGATAAAAAATAAAACCAATATCTAACATCCCTATTAAATGATGAGTAAGCATTTGAAATAGTCATGGCTGCATTCCAATTACTAATAATTAAGTCAGGTAAGGCCAGATACAATTTAATGTCGGATTTCGATGATCTCTACTAAGATATTATAGTATAAACTTTGATATAATTTGAGGAGTGGATGTGCATAACATACTCAGAAGGTATAGCTGGTCAAATACCTCTTCTAACATTATTCATGTAACTCACGTTTGTTAATTAATCTATTGTAAATATACCCAATTATTAAAAAAAACTTTCGTATATATAATCTGTTGTTTTATTTGTTAACCCTGATACACATGAATTAAGAAGCTACTGTATTGACTGCATCGTTGGTCTAGAGGTTAGAGTAACTAAGTGCGACGCCGGGAGTTGTGGGTTCGATTCCCGCGGAAGGCAAATATTTGTGTGATGAACATTTGTATTTGTCTTCAGTCTGGGAGTTTCCTATGTATTCTAAGTATGTATTTACAAAAAAAGTATGTTTCAGTTTTCCACCCATAACACAAGCTCTCAAGCTCTGCTTAGCTTGGGACTAGATGACGGTGTGTGATAGTGTCCATATAATATTAAATTATTATTACTAATCCAATATAAAATAAAAATAGATCCAAAAATCAGAACTATCGGGGGTAGAATACTTGCTGCATTTTTTTACAACCGGGCACTAAAGGAATAGGCGTTAAACTGCAAGTATAATATTTTCCGTCTTCAGTGAAGCCAGCGGCCACCATCAGTAGGTACCTATCTAAAGATCATATTCTCACCAAATCGAAGTCCAGAGGACAATTAAACCTATTGTCTTGTATCCCGCAAACATCTAGTATACTTTTTTTTATCATAAGGTGATTTTTTTTTCTTTTTTACTCTCTTTCAATCTGCGATCAGCCACGTGGCTATTAACAGATTTGGTATCCTTTCGTAGGTCGATATGTAATCAGAAGATGAATGAGGTCAAATTGATTGTGTGGATTATCATTATCACTCAACTAGTTCACTACCTCAAAGGTCACTCCTTAATTAGTGCGCATCAATATGGCTTAGGGCCGAAATGCACCAAATTATTCACCAGTAATCATTATTTAGAAACTGCCCACATTTAACCAGTTACTAGTACTTAAAATTACATTGGAAAACTACCTAATTTGCCTTCTATCTCCTATCCTGTCTCTATAAGATTAAAGTTTTGTGTCTATAGATCTCAAAATAGAAAAATAATTAAAAATGTTATTCCATTGTGTACGTTTAATGTTTTAATTTTATATTTTTGTTTAGTTTTTTTTTATCAATTAATTATATTTTATTTTTATTTTATTATGTGTTTACTCCAATTATAATTTATAATTTATTTTAATTTATTTTTATTGTGTTATATATAAATGTTACTTTCTAATGCATGTTGTGACACCTTAAAATGTTGTGCACTTACTAACTATTTATGTGTTTTTATTGTGTTTTTAAATGTAAATTATGTCAAACAGTGTAACAACTACTGGTTGTCCAAAATAAATAAATAAATAAACATTGAGAAAAATTGACATAAACTTTGTTTAGTATAAAAATACGTTAAAAAAAATAGACTAGGTGGTAAGTAAAATAAAGCTAAGAATTTTTCTTCTTTTATTTTATGGGTCCTTTACATGAAAAATGTATGTGGGTCAATAAAGCTAAGAATGTTGATATTAATACGCTCCGTTGCTGGCTGTGCATTTTGTAGCCATCTAACGTCATCAAGTTTACAAGCACAAAGACTGGTTCTGAGGACTTGGTAAGGGTACAGACTACAGTAAGTAAGTGATATTGGGTTTTATTGTTAATAAATGCATAATAGGTTTAATGAGTCCCAGTAGAAAATTGTGCCTGGAAATGACAATAAGTTGGCTCTCTTTTACATGGACTCCAGAAAAACTAGCATAATGTGCGTGTGTCTTACCCTAGTATATGCCTCAGAAGCTATGTCCGTCCGTTAAATATGTGGACGTAGCTCTCTAAAAAGGATAATCTGTGCAAAAGTAAGTAAACTTATCGAGTCTTATTGCATAAAATGATTTATGTCTTTTTACCGCTATAGTTACATCTTAGTTTTATTTTCAGGCCTCCGTCAGTTTAAGTACCTGCGCCTGCTAAGCGCGTTAAGGACACTCGTAATCTACTGATCAATTCATAGAGGGGTGCCGACCGTACAAGAGCACTACGCGCGCTTGCACTATACGTACCTATCTAATTTTATTTTTTAGAATAAAAAGACTATTACTCACTGTTTACTGGCGAAAAAAATTTAGCTGTCAAACAATCAAGTGGTGGACTGCACGGAAGACTAGGCAGTATGGTCGAAAGACTATAGCCTGCCCTTTGGGCAAATAAAAAAAAAAAAACAAGTGGTGGAATGTCATATGTCATTGTCACTGTCAAAATTTAAAAGTCAAATTTTGTTGTTTTCAAGTTAGAGGTTCTCTCAGCACTTCAATTCAAATTTTCTACAATAAATAGTAATTAAGATAGCATATTAATAAAACATTTATCTATTACCGCATTTTACATTACTCTAACCATCTTCATAAAAATATTGCAAGTGTTCGCAAGTTTATCGTTTTACCGGCAAAATGAGTGATTATCCAGATCCTGATGAAGAATATGAGTTGATGTACGCTGATGAACTGGAAATGCTGAGAGAGGAAGAAGACCATGGCGGTAATTACTTGTAATAATATACTCCGACGATTTAAGTAGAATTATGGTTTTGTAGGCTACAATTCAAACTTATTCAAACTAACATTTGTTGGTAAATAAACATCTGCATTAGTCATTCGTTCAATAATAATACTGTGAAATACTTCGCTAAGTTTTTACGTGCATAGTGAATTCTGACGAGCCAAGATTTAATATAAGTAATAGGTACTTATCTTATTTGATATCACCACCAAAATATAAAATTAAACATGTCTCCTATTGTTTCACAGTTTTCAGTTTAATGTTTATCATAGATAATAAACATTATAAATTTTCTTGGTTGGGAGAAACCTTTAAAACACGGGGTGTTATGTAGTGGTTGATGAGGTTGTCATGTACCAATAGACATCATCTCAGCTGTAGGGTGCATCACTAAAAATAGACCTATTTCATCAATTATTATTTTATTTATTACTAGCTGTTGCCCGCGTGAATGTCCGTTATATCTCTAATAATCAATAAATAATCTATCTCTGTACCTAACTCAAATCAAAATAAGTTCAGTGGTTTAGGCGTGAAAGCGTAACAGACAGAGTTACTTTCACATATATAATATTAGTATAGATACTATGTTTTCAGAGTTCTTATGATGACTATATTTAAGGTAACAATATTAATACAAAAAAGATATTAAATTTCAGATACAACCACAATTAGAAAAAAACCACTACCAGCAAAACGCAGCTTAGATTTCTCTAAACCGTTCCCTAGGTCTATTTCCGATACAATTTCAAATGTTCCTTCGGTAACAAATATTCCTGATGATCCACCCGGCTCTGAAGATATAACCCTCACTCCGTGTATCCCTTTAGAAGATTTAACACCAGCCCCTCATAAAAGAACTGCCGATGAACTTTTTGGTGATATAGAAGATATAGACTTCAATGAGGAGTTACCAAGTAAGAGACAAAAGACAGAAGAAGAGAATGACATGGATTTGATAGAGAAAATATTAGAAGGAAGAAGATTGAAGCAGATTTTGAATGAACCTACTGGCAGGCTGCAGAAGTCCAGTTATAATGCTAAGGAGAATTTGTCTTTGAATATACCGAGGTGTGTTTTGTATTTTTATTTAAATTATGTTTGATGAATGATAGAATATGTTGGAATTGGATCTCCCTGTGCTTAGCAGTAGTCATTTATTGCCTGTAATGATGATAAACTTAAAAGTAAATTTTATTTTGTAGCATGTTTATTAAGTTGTAGGCCTTTCTTTTTAAGTACAATGCCTAAATGTTAGTTTTTCATAACCTCTTAATGCTTAATGCAAAAGCTTTCGTATACACAGTAACCCTCATCCTTTGCTGTTGTTACCATATCCATCAACTCGCAAAGGTTGGTTTCTGTGAATTGTTTATCCACCGTTAGGAGTTAGCCTTTATTTTTTCAATTAATTTATCCATATGACTTACGGATTTGATCAGGGCTAAGTAAATTTCACATTATTTCTTTCTCTTTTAAATTAGTTATTAATTTTGTTTATTTATTTTGTTTGTTGTGTTTTTTGAATACCTACGTAAAGCGTGATGCGTGGTGGCGCATTGCTTGTTTGACGCCGATTGTGGTCATACATTAAAAAACGTTGTTTATAACATTTCAGATGGTCATTCATGCCATTGACAAACTCTGATGGTGACAGGGTGTATGTGAGGTTAGAATCTGAAGAATTGTGGGAGAGCTCCCTAGATTCAACTGCTGAAAAAATGTCTTTACCCTCCATAAATGCCAGTACTTGGGAGGAGGCTAGGAAACTTGTAAGTAATAACTTTTTGTATACTACTTAAGATTTTTTATAGTATTTGACAAGATACTCCTATAGTTCTCACTTTTAACATCATAAAATTAAGATGACTGTACAGTGTAGTGAACTGTACACCACTTTATAGCTTATCAGTTATGTGTGTAGTAAGAGAAAACTGTACTCGTAGTTAAAGTAAAAGTTTATTGTTTAGTTAAGGAAAGACAGCGTATTATAATATAAGTAATTCTTACACAGGTTTGATCGTTATTGGGTTAATGTTCACACTGACTCAAATTAATGCAGTTGCAAATAAGTATAATCGTATGATCGCCCGATTCGCGCAATCAGCTAAAAAATATACCACAGTGTACGTAAACCGTACAATGACTCAGACTGGTAGTTCCAGAGATTGGCGCATACAATCAACAAATAAACTCTTTCGCTTAATATAGTGTAGATTTATATAGCATTTTTTCATTACAGTTAGAATCTAAAAAGGAGCAAACAGAAGAACAGTCATCCCAGCCTCTGCCTACAGAGTTGGACATCAATAACAATATGTTATGGGTTGACAAATATAGACCGAAATCATACGTCGACCTGCTTTCTGATGAGCCCGTCAATAGGGCTCTGTTGCATTGGCTACATTTGTGGGATAAGGTGTAGTATTTATATTGTCAAAATATATTATAATAAAAACTTAGAGATGAAAAATTATGTATGGCTCGGTGCAGTACAAGTGTGACCACTTTACATGAGGTTGTAATAAAGTTTTGTTAGCGTCGATGCAGTGAGAATGTGTGCGAACACAGCCAGAGGTGTGGGGTTGAATCCATAAAATGACAAAACTTTTTTGATTTATAAAAAAATATTATTTCATTTATCATCAGAAAGTTTAATAAATGAAGTGCACCCCCAGCCGACATTGTCAGGGTGCATATGTATATTTTGTAAAGTTTGCTGTTACCTTAAATAAGATTTAGTGACCTTTGGCCCCACTTAACCCATTCACTGTCCAATAAGAGACACAATAGAAATTCAATTGTTATGAATGGGACAGGGAACCTGTTAAACCAGTTTTCTGTTATATGTTGTCTAATTTTTTTTCATTCACAGATAGTATTTAAAAAAGAAGTGAAAACTAGAGAGCCTCAACAACGTACGACGTTCAGTAAGCGTGCCGGTCAGTTCCAACTCACAAACAAATGGAAAGGCAAGCGGGAGAGTGAACCGGAAATGGATGAAGATGGCAGACCTCACCACAAGGTGGCGCTACTGTGCGGGCCGCCGGGAGTGGGCAAGACCACGCTTGCGCATCTACTTGCTAGGATCGCTGGTAAATTATTATTACAATCATCTCTTTAATATACGGTTCGGTAACAATATCACTCTTATTAAATCAGGGTTTTTTTTTTCAATTTTGGTACTGAGTCTTTTCAGCAGGGTGCAAAAAAGCATCTCACAAAGTCATTTAGATGCCATCATGCCATCACTTTACCACAATAGCAATTAAGAATAGTGCTTATGATCAGCCAGAATAGAGTCATTTTAATAGCCAAATCCATACTAATATTATGTATGCGAAATTAACTCTGTTACCTTAAATTAATTGCATCAAAACACTGCACCGATTTTGATGAAATTTGGTATAGAGATAGAATAAACCTTGTGGAAAAATATAGGCTAGCTTTTATCGCGAAATGGCTTGAAGGGGTTGAAATTGGGATGAAAGTTTGTATGAAAAATGCGATAACCGACATTCACGCGGGCGGAGCTGCGGGTAACAGCTAGTATAATATAAAAAAAACTGAATTCTGTTGTAGGTTACAGGCCTGTAGAGTTAAACGCATCGGATGAACGCAGTACGGAAGCTTTCAGGACAGCGTTACAAAGTGCCACGTTAATGAGATCTGTTCTCGACGCTGATAGACGACCTAACTGTTTGATACTTGGTAAGTTTATAAGTTCATTTGTCAATTTTATGATCAAGGAAAGGCCCAATTTCCTCCCTTTCCTTTTTCCTCACTCAATCCCTTCACCTACCCCGCTTCCTTCACAGAACGCAGCGGCTTCGTAGTGTCCCTAGTATTGCAGATCAATAACAGAGAGTCTGAGTCGTTCATGAGCGACAGTTACCACTTACCACACGTAGGCTATTTGCTCTTCTGCCACTGTCAGCATTAAAATAAAATTTTAATATTTTTTTTAATGCTGACTTTTTTTTTTCGTTTAAGAAGTGACCATTTTCCTATCACACAGTATAATGAGTTGTATTTTCTCCTGCCATGTCTGACTGAATTTAGATAAAATGGTAAGCGACAGATTAATAAATTTTATATTTAAGTCAAAAAACTAATAAAATGATGATAAATATACTTTTTTTTTGACAGTATGATTTCTTTTTTTCCTGCGTTTAATTTTCGATATTAAAATCGGTCGATACAAAACATAAAAATTTCTAGATCGAGTCTGACATTATTTAGGCATTAGTGTATGTGTAATTTTATTTTCTACATATCTTTATCGAACTATACTAATATTATAAAGAGAAAAAATTGTTTGTTTGTATGTGCCGATTAACCTTACGATCTACGTAACCGATGCAGCGATGTAAAAAAATTTCACCTTTAGAAAGCTTCAAATAGGACGGGGTTACATAGGCTTATTTTATTATATTTAACAGAATTTTTAACTTATTTACAAAATTTTTATATTTTAGGCGCCTTTGTAAATAAATGATACAATACAACACTACTGTTATGATATTTGCCGTAGGCGTTTGTTGTGATACCGGATAAAACTTTTGATACCAAAGCGAAGCGAATGCGGACGTCTAGTCTAAGTCAAAGTCAAAGTCATAGCATTTATTTCATTTTGATCATATAGTATGATGCTTATAAAAAGTCAACATTACATTTAGTCAGCCAATTGACCTACAGCCAGTTCGCTGACGAGGTAGAGCTGTGAGAAGGACTGGCAAGAAACTTACGCCACTCTTTTCAATCGCCAGATAATTACAGTTATTTGAATCAGTTACAATTTAAACACTCAACGCAACCAAAGAACCATACAAAGTTTCCAAAATACTAAGATTAAAGAAAGAAAAGAGAGGATTTTAATTATTTAGTTTCATCTAGTATGGTAATTTGACTACGTATTTTAATTAAACTGGTAAATGCACCTCCTGGTCACAATGCACGACAAGGTAATACTGGATTGAATATTAAATGTATGCCATGCCAAGATTGACCAGTCATCCCAAGTAGCGCCCGTTCACGAGCATGACGCACGGGCCAGCCATCATCACCTAGTCTAGTAATATATAAAGTGGAAGAGTTTGTTTGTTTGTTTGAATGCACTAATCTCAAGAACTACCAGTCGGATTTAAACAATTCTTTTTGCGTTTGATAGCCCATTTCTTGATTATAGGCTATGAAACATCACTAAATACTGGCGACAAGAGCAGAGCAATAACAAAAATGTAACGCGGGTAAAACCGCGCTGCGGCAAGCTAGTTAAATATACCAATCGAACTTAATTCGAACTTACAGATGAGATCGACGGCGCACCACTCCCAACAGTAGAACTGCTAGTACGTTGGTGTACAGCTACTGGCTCCGAAGGCAAAGGCAAGTCAAAAACCAAGACACAACCACTAAAGAGACCCGTCATAGCAATATGCAACGATTTATATGCCACGTCGTTGAGACCTTTGAGGTAAATAGTATTTTATGTATATCGTATAGAAAGTGTGTGTGCGTGCGTGCGTGCGTGCGGGTGTGGGTGTAAATTTGAGATGTATATCACCAACACATTTCTCTCTGTCCGGCTTTTTATCCCACATGGTGTTGGAGTCGGCCTTCCTACTTTTTCTACTCCACTTCGCTCTATCTGGTACTTTTTCGTCGTATATCACCAACATAATTAAAAATATTCCTTTATTACTAAGTCAAAGGTCGTCTGGAAGAGATCGCTTTTAATGAAAAGTCCGTCCATAGTAACTATCTAATGTTGTGCTATCCTTTTATTTATTTTATAATATGTGTTTTTCAATAAAGGATATTTTATCCTTTATAGGTATAGAGGATTTATTTCTAAATAAAACGTGTTACGCGGTTATTGACAGCTGTATCACTCTGTAGAATAACACGTCATTTTGACGTGTTATTTCCCAGAGTTTTCTAAGAATATAGTGCTGATTTGACTGCTTTCTCAAGAAATAAAAATACGTATTGCTACAGTTAAAAAAGGCAATCAAAAAAAAATTACTTATTTTCGAAATTAAAAGTTTCAAGTTGATACGCATTAAAAAATTTAAAGTTTTATTCCCACCGTATTCGATGTTTTACATCAAAATACAGTGTGTGAGTTTTAAAAACTAAAGCCGGATACTCACTTGCGAGCCGTAAGCGTAACCTTTGCATGTACTGTTGTCAAAAACATAGTGTGTTCGTGGTGTGGTTTCCAAACCTGTTTCCGAGGTACGCGTGTGGCTAGCAGCGAGCCGACGATTACGAAGTACTCAGTTCTGTAACCGTAACGTTGCACGTACCAAAAACGTAGTGTGTACGTGGTTCATGAGCCTACAACAAACGACACACGACTGTCGGTTTTTGCCGCGAATCAATGTGCGTTGACGTGACTTCTCGTACACACTACAACCTCGTTCCTGTATCTGTTTGGTTAAATGAGTACCCTCGTTCGGGCGACGTTATGAGCCTAAACTGTCGTACACTAGAAACTCGTTAATGTATAACGCAAGTTACGGTTACGGCTCGCTAATGAGTATTCGGCTTAAGACTCACTCCACATTACTCGGGTTCACACCAGATGATCCACCGCGCTCCGATCGCGCGCGACAGGAGTGTGATCTAAATGTGCTGTGGGGAGGATGGAATGGATCGGCGATCCCGCGATTCGCGACCTAGAATCGTGAAGCGTTGATCATGGACGTACTAGAACGATCCAGTTTTGGAAATTGTGATCCTAAACATTCCCGCCGATCTATAGGCGATCTGTGGTATTTATTCAGTTTAGTCGAACTCTTGTACGATATTGTACGTCTCAAACTGATTAACATTAATTCTGGCTAAATCGTGTTCAACTCTGTATAAAGCTGAGTGCCGTATTCCAAACAAATTTTTAATATCGTTTTCACTCAGAACCGACTTTTTATTTTTGTCTGATCTTTTGCGCAAATACTTAAGCACTATAAAGGGTACTGCTGCCACGGTGGGGTCGCTTGGAACGTATTTTACGATCGCAAGTTGCCATGATCCACGCTTCACGATTATGGTCCGATGTTATATTGAGGACAAGCGATCCTCGAGCGCGTGAACATTGCTCGCGTCGCGCGCGCGCCTGGCACACGAATATATTAATACGTGAGCACGTCGAGCGCGCCGCGCGTGTGTCGCGCTTCTCTAGCTAAAGTTAGCTTGACTTTGCCCGCAGGCCCGTGTCTCTGGTCGTGCACGTGGGCGGCGTGTCGCCGGGCCGCCTGTGCGCGCGCCTGGCGCACGTGTGCGCGCGCGAGGGGCTGCGCGCGCCGCCGCACGTCATGTCGGCGCTGGCGGCGCGCGCGCAGGGGGACGTGCGCGCCGCTATACAAGTGCTCAACTTCATCAAGGCGAGAGCTAAGCTACAGGTACCTACATATCGAGGCAGTCTTGCAAACCAGTCCGAAAACACAAAAACGCACCTCGCGAGGCAGGTTGAGTCCTCAGAACTCAGAAGCCAAATATCTTTCACATCAAACGAACTGCTCACGCTGAGGCACCTTTAAGCACACCCCGCTTACCGGCTGCTGAGGTCTCGACCTTGTGCTTAAAACGATCCCGAGGTACATCCACACCGATCAAAGATTTGGCTCGCGAGTATGCCGCATTAACAAGAGCAACGACGTGCCTTTACTATATTATGATTGTATCTTTTACACTGCAACTACTTCTCATCGCGTCACCGTCCCGTCGAACGTCTTTTTTTTATATATTAGCCTACCAACCACCACGCCTGATGGTAAGCTGTCAGTGGAATCCAGAAGTGGTGGCTACCATACCAAAAGCCATCGTCTTAAACTACTGGTATGGTGGCCGCCACTATGGCGACTGGGAATGGGGTTAGAGGAAAGGAAAGTGGGAGATGAGAAAAGAGAAAAGGGGGACATTAGGCCTCCGGCGCTCTCACTCACCGAACGAAACGCAGTAGTACGGATACTACTACTCTTACGTCGATCTTCTATGAGAGGGTAGTACTTACCCAGACGATCCGGTCCATTCATGCAGAAACCAGCGTGGATCTACTACCGATGAAAGTATTTGCCTTTATCTTCCAAGTAACGTCATAATAAACTCCATTCTTGTATTACAGCTTAGCATGGCCGACGTAGAAAATTCAGCGATTGGAACTAAGGACTGCAACAAGAGTATGATGCAAGCGCTACAAGCGATATTTACTGTCAACGACAAAGACAATGGCGCTATATTGAAAACTATACAAGCCGCTGGTGAATATGACAGGTAAGAACTAAGCACGCCGCGCGAGTCACTGGAGTTAACGGTGATAATAAATATAATAATAATATGTGGACACTATCACACACCGTCATCTAGTCCCAAGCTAAGCAGAGCTTGTGTTATGGGTACTAGATAACTGAAATATAATACATATTCATACTTTTTTTTTGTAAATACATACTTAGAATACATAGGAAACACCCAGACTGAAGACAAATACAAATGTTCATCACACAAATATTTGCCTTCCGCGGGAATCGAACCCACGACACCCGGCGTCGCAGTCAGTTACACTAACCACTAGACCAACGGTGCAGTCAAAGTGAAAGTGATACGCCTTGTGTGTCAGTGACTGAGGCCGTACGTGTATTACAGGCTAGCCGACGGTATATTCGAGCAGTACCTTCAGGCGCGCACCGACGCGCGCCTGCACGTGACGTGTGACGCGCTGTCGTGGCTCACTCTGCATGACGTCATCAGCAGCTGGAGCCAGCGCACGCAGAACTACTCGCTGTACAGCGCGTTGCCGCTGTGTCTCGCGCGCTGTCACTCCCTACTCGCTACTAGGACGCCGCAGAGGATCAAGTTTCCTACTCAAGCGCAGGAGGTACTTAGTTATTACAATACTTTCATTTTAGCCGAAGCACGTCCTTTGCTTGATGGCAACAATCACGTTTAATAACTTTTTATTATTGAATTAGTGTACATTCAATTGAAATTTTATCGGTCCAATTCACAAATTTAATCTTAGTGAAATGGCCATACAATTTTTTTTTCTGAACTACGCTATTACCTTTTTTTTGGCCAAGGTATCATAAAAGTTGATTTTTATTTGTTTATCAAAAATGACTGTCATCTACTCTGTGAATATTCATCATATCAGCCAAAAAAAATATTTTTACGGTAGTAGATCCACGCTGATTTCAGCATGAATGGGCTGGATTGTCCGGGGAAGTACTACCCTCTCATAGAAGATCGACTTAAGAGTAGTAGTATCCGTACAACTGCGTTTCGTTCGGTGAGTGAGAGCGCCGGAGGCCCAATTTCCCACCTTTCCTCTTTCCTCACGTCCCTCATTTCCTTCCCCTAACCCCATTCCCAGCTACCATAGTGGAGGCCACCATACCAGCAGTTTAAGGCTTTTGATATAGTGGCCGCCACTTCTGGATTCCACTGACTGCTTACCATCAGGCGGGGTGGAGTCACTTTGGTAGGCTATACTATAAAAAAAAAAAAAAAAGACTTCCACTGCTGGACATAGGCCTCCCCCAATTTTCGCCACCGTGACCAGTCGTTCGCCGCTCTCGTCCATCGGTTGCCCGCCACCCTTATAAGGTCGTCGATCCACCTTGTGAGGGGTCTGCCCACGCTGCGTCTTCAGGTTCGTGGTCGCCACTCTAATGTGAATATTACTGTGGCGCAAAAAGCCTGCAGAAAATTGGTTAAAAACGAAAAAGAGAAAGACCTAAAATTGAGCCTTGTAGGACACCCCTTGTTACTAATCATCTAGACAACCTTTTTGTATTTATGTCAACCTTTTTATACTCTATCGCTTTGTAGGTATCAAATAGAATAACATTTCACATCTTACTTTTTTGTCTGCCTGTCTGTTAAGACCTTTTTTTCAGTAACGCCTGGAGGTATCAAGCTGAAATTTATATTGAATACTAATAATAATAATACACGAACGCAAGTAGGTACATAGTAGTGGAAAACTTAATGTTGGTACAGAAATCTCAATTGTAATGTACTGCTGGTATCTTAAATAGGATAACCTGAGCTATAAATACCAGCAATTTTTGTCTGAAGTTTCTTGAAGCTGTGAAAAATCAAAGTTGTATGTCAACGTGATCAAAAGATATTTGGCAGTGCGTGTTTTAATATATTGACTACAATTTGTACGGAACTCTTGGTGCCCGACTCCGACTCTCTTTCGACCCGATTTTTTATTGATTTCCATTTGTTTCAGATGTATCGCAAAAAGCTAGAACTAGAAAGTATTTTGACGTCAGTATGGCGCGGCAGTTCGGCGTCTGTATGTAACAGTAGAGGCGCTTTACTGTTGGACGTACTACCTCTGTTGCCATACTTATTGGCGCCGCAATTACGCTCGGCTAATGTACAGGTAATGGTACTACATACATATGTATATAACTTCACACCTGCCTCCCATTAATGGGGTACGCAGAGACTAGAACGCCATTTTGCTGCGATCCATACATAGGTACCTTCTTTGCCTTTTGTGTCTATGTCTATATGAGACAAATTTATTACTTTATGAATATAATTTTATTATTTTATATACAGTTGTGCAGTGAAAGCGAACGCTTGTCACTACGCACGTGCGCGGGCGCTATGTGCGAGTACGGGCTGAGCTACGTGCAACAACGTACGCCTGACGGACTGTACGCGTTCTTACTCGAGCCTGATATATACAGGCTCGCTTTCTTTGGTCAGTATACGTACTATATCATACTTACTTGGCGACTTTTCAAACATACATTAAAAAAAACCAGACACGGAATAAATATCATAACTCTTAGGCTGGTTTGACACCTATACTATCTGAGTAACGCCCTGGAACTAGTAATCAACTTAACACGGCACCTAGCGACATGTTTATCGATAACTGTGGTTAGCAATTATGATATACGTTTCTGTGACATCTAATTATCGTAAGGTTCACTTTTCTAACGGAATTTAGTAGAAATCGACCTTGTTGTTTCATGACTTTCAAACAAAGTCAACCGTAGGGTTTTGGCCGACTGTACGTGTTCGTTCGGAGCGTGCGCATACTGAACAATCCTTATCGCTGTAAAACGATGTTGTAGCTGACTGTAGGGCGGCCCATACCCTAGTTAGACAGCTGTGAAACAAATCTTACGTATTCTCGGCAATGAGGGTTTAGTAAAATGGCGCCGACAAGGTGGCAGCACTGAGTCGTCAGGTCCAGGCACCTGTTAAAGCGCTTTCAATATTTGATAGATAACCGTGAACGATTCTATTGATTTCAAACTTTAAATGAATTTTGAGGTTTGTTTTTGATTTTATGTGAATGAAAAACCTTTTATCTAAGTGGCGCCAACTGGTGGCGAAAATTTTCCTAAACAACCTCTATCTCGCAGCAATTACTTTACATCTTACATGAGGTACATTATTCTTTGTACATTTCATTCTTTCCCCCAATCCGTAATGTAAATTGAACCCTAACATCTACGCTATAAGTTTTTATTTTACTTAATTTTATTTACGTCTATTACTTCCTATTAGGTTCTGAAGAAAAGTTACGGCCACCTCCAGCGATCAGACAAGCCATAGCTCGAGAACAACAGTTAGAAATTATTAGACGAAATGAGGAAATGGTGAGAAATATTTTTATATACCTACCTTTTACATTAGGGACATAATAAACGTTTTTCTGTTAACTAAGTAAAGGGTGAAGAAGTCGATTAAGTCTTTTTATCGAGTGATTAGCGGTCAACCTATTGTCAGGATTTGTTCAGGTCGTCCATAATTTATTATACAGACTTGACCTAACGGCTGTTATCAACATGGTAAAAACCGGGACCGACTTTTAACGTGCCCTCCGAAGATATAGACGCTCTGATGAAAATTCCACTATGCGGTCACCCATCCATGTGCCAGCCGCACTCTTAGTTGCTTAACCCGCTGATCGTTTACCGATCAGTGAGTGCAATGAGCTATGAGAGCAGTTAGGTAACAGCTTTAAATTCTAGGCTGCACTTGCCCGTTTTTCTTACAACCCAATTTAGCGAATTGACTGTAGGCAAAATTAGCTGTAATTTTTTCTGGTTACTATGATTTTCAATGTATCATTAATTAATCTAAATAAGTGTTAATTTATCTTTTGATAGTTCTGTATTGCATTTTATATTGTACAAGTGTCATTAAGTTTGCACCCACTACACTATTTCTTTTGTAAAATATACATATTAATATACGCTAGCTTACCGCGACGCGAATTCACCCACGTCTTTGCTTACTGTTCTGCTCCCGTCACCAGTAGCGTGATGTTACATAGCCTCCCTTCTTTAAGAACTGGGTTATATGCAAAAAGTCTAATAGTTGCAGAGATTAGCGCGTTCAAACATACAAACTCTTCCGGCTTTATATAATAGTATAAATATGTCATATTTATTGTTCATAGGCTAGTAAAGTGCCTACCCGAAAACCCAGCGGTAAACCAAGCACTTCGAATAAAGACAGCAATGAAGGTATTAAAGCAGCGTTACCAAATCATTTGCAACGATTGAAGCCTAAAGAAGTCACGAAGGCTGCACCACAGGTAAGAACTTTATTTAATATGTCCGCTCCGTTTCGCTTCGGTATCAAAAGTTTCATTCGGTCTCATAACACGCCTGCGGAAAATATCATATCATTAGTGTCATATTGTATCATTCAGATTTACTTAATTAATTTAGAAAATAACTTAAAATATATTAAACATAATAAAATATAACCTTTGCCCGTCTTATTTGTAGCTTTCTAAAGGTGAATTTTTTTTAAATCGGTTACGTACATCTTGAGTTAAATTGGAATAAACAAACATACAAAAATCATATCTTTTCTTTTTATTAGTTCAGAGTTTATAGATTCATCATTATTGACTGCACCGTTGGTCTAGTGGTTAGTGTAACTGACTGCGGCGCCGGGTGTCGTGGGTTCGATTCCCGCGGTAGACAAATATTTGCGTGATGAACATTTGTATTTGTCTTCAGTCTGGGTGTTTCCTATGTATTCTAAGTATGTATTTACAAAAAAAAGTATGTATATATATTATATTTCAGTTATCTAGTACCCATAACACAAGCTCTGCTTAGCTTGGGACTAGACGGTGTGTGATAGTGTCCACATATTATTTATTTATTTATTTTATTATTACGGTAGTAGATCCTTGCTGGTTTCATCAATGGGTCGTATTGGGATTACTACCCTCAACTAATATCACCTAAAGTATTAGTTTTCATACATTTTTATACCCCTCGGTAAGTCAGAGCGGAGCGCCGGCTGTCCACCCCCTCGATCAACTTCCTTTTTCCTTTTCGTTCCTCATCCCACGACAACCAATTACAGGTGGCGTATGCTTGTCATCGAAAATGTATAAAAATATATGAATAGACGTTTGACTGCAGTAAGGTTTTGAAGTTTTGTTTTTTTTAAATATTGATAGGCTCGAAAGTAACGTAGACCACATTTTAACGCGGAAAATCTCATACGTAAGACACTTTATATAGTACGTGATTTCCCTCAACTAAACTAGATGGCGCTGCTGTATGTTAAAGTTACTTTTTCTTTGAGCATAATAATTGCTGAGTTATAAACATAAATATAAGTTTGTCTTCCTTTTTTTTGATACTGTCTACATATACTTTAAATACTACTGTATAATATAGTCATATACTACTTTCATAACTACCGATGGTAGATGAAAACTTTTCACAAGCTAAGTTTATATAGAAGCTTGGTAAATAAGTACTGGATTTTTTTATGAATATTTAAGAAAGTGACGTGCATGCGTTTTTCCAAAAACAGGCGGACACATAGGCCAGGCTAAATGTTATATTAACATTATAAAATGTTAATAATTATCACGCACATAATAAATTAATTTGACTTTGTTGCCTATATACATCTAAATAGCCAACTAAAACATTTATCACCAATCAGAATTACTAGTTCACAATATGACACTTAACAGGGTTGCATATCATCAAGCAACTAATTACCCGTATGTATGCTTCGCCAAATGAAGTTTACAATTTGATTAAATATAATATCTTATTTTGTATACTTTTTCATCCCTTCTATTTCATTAATTAATTAAAATATTAAAAGAAATTTAAAAGACAATAATAATCATTAGTTTACAATTGCTTTTATTGCATTTTTATACACTAAACAGCCAACTAAAACATTCATATCACAAATCAGAGGTACTAGTTCACAATACTGACACGTAACAGGGTTGCATATCATCAAGCAACCCATTAACCGTATGAATGCCTCGCCAGATGAAGTTTACACTTTTGATGGAATATATTAGCGCTTGTGTACTAAACACTTGGATTTCATCATACAGTTTTTTAATTGCAACGAAATTTTGTCCACGGCCTTACTTTTACCTTTTGTTTATGGCGGGTCAAAGGTTTTAAGTGGGCTATGTGGTTATATAAGTTTAGTGGTGTTAACTATACTGTTAAATAAAGCAAATTAGTTTGTAGTGTAGTAGCTACCAGTCCGATTTGAATAATTCTTTTTGCGTATAATAACCCAGTTCCATAAGAAGGTTATAGGCTATGTAACATCACGCTACTGGCGACGGGAGCAGAGCAGTAAGCTAAGAAGCGGGTAAAACCGCGCCGCGACAAGCTAGTTTATGATATAAAATAAATATTAGAATAGTCATTATTCTACTAAACTAGTGCTTTAACATTCAAGTAGTAATATGCTAGGTGCAAGACACAACGTTAGGTAGCACTCAGCGAATCGCGCTAATTAAAACTGTGTTTGCTAAATCCGCATCGCGTATTGTGAAAGCGTAAAAGCGCTTCACACCAACTACTCATAGATTAAAGAAACAGACTGGATGCATCTTTGATTTTGTTATAATTTGTGTTCTTGTAGGTTAGGGCGATATTTAATAATAATAATATTACGCCAACTACACAGAACGTCATCTACGACCCAAAGTAAGCATATATTATAGCTTGTGTTATGGGTTCTAGAAATGCGGATATATATATACTTAAATACTTTTTTTTGTAAATACATACATATTATTCATAGAAACATCCAGACCAATGCAAGTATTCATGTTCATGTACACAAATATTTGCACTGAGCGGGAATCGAACCCGCGACCTCTGCGTGGCAGTCCGTATGCAGTACCACCGAACCACACAGATAGTCATATTTGATAGTTTTAGAAGTCGTTTAAGACGTTTTTCTAAACAGTGAAAAAGTAGTCGTAATAGAATAGAAAATACGCAAGTACCAATGTGTCTTTGTCACAGTCATAATATTATGTGACGACTATCTAAATTTATCTTTATCATAACTTATATGTATAGTGAAATATAACATCGTGGGAAAACTCACTAATATAAATTCGAAATTGCTAACAATATGTTTATCATACCATTGCGGTATCTCTGTCCACCTTTCCTTTAAATAATGAAAATGATCTAAAATTTTATAGTTATCACTTTTCAAAACGGTTGAAGGAGTACACCTTTATTCACTTATTAGAAATGTACTGTATTCGAACACTTCTAAAATTTTATTTTATGTTTTCTTTAAGACATTAGATGTAGATATATTTTTGATATTGTTATCATAGAAATGATCTGTATTGTCCTAATGAATGTCTGTAAATCTACATCTTAATTTAAGACCAACATAAAAAGTCTTAAATCTTTTATCACACTTTTCCTCACTGAGTTTTCTAAAAGATTCCATAAACACAGTGTCATATCTGCGCTACATACTCTTGTGGAAACACGTTGGTAGCGCGAAGTCACGTAATCACAGCAATCTCGGCTGGGGCTCGCACAAAAAGAAATAATTAACCCATCCGTCGCGCGCACTTAGCACTATAAGCGTCATCATTCCGCGAGAATGTTGTCAATAACTGTGCAGGGTAATACTATAGTTGTATACTACACTGTTAAGAACTGTAACTTTCAGGCCTGTTGTATAATCAGAAAATAATCTAAATGTAGAAGGTATAATAAACAAACTATCATACATACATATCATTGGCACATGGCCGCCGCCAGGGTTACTTTTAGAGAGGTGCATTTGACCTTCAGGGGATGCACCTGACTTTCAAGGAGCTTCATTTGACTTAAATTCAAAGAGTAAGTTTATGAAAAATATTATTCTTTTCTATGTATTTTCTTGCCAGAGGGGCGCCCATCGATAGGTAAATATATCGTAGTGTTGTTATCCCGAAAGACGCCAGCAGAGGTTTGCTACATCCACGTTTTGACAAATAATTATCATTATATCCTAATAGCTTCCCGCGGCTCGGTTTCACCCGCGTCTTTGCTTACTGCTCTGGTCCTGTCGCCAGTAGCGTGATGTTACATAGAAATATACAAAAGTGTTCTTTTTCAGGCAATTTTTCAAATTTTTCTCGCCGTAAGAACCATTCTCGTACTTCAAGGAATATTATAAGAAAAGAATTAGCGAAATCGGTTCAGCTGCTCTCGAGATTTGCGCTTAGCAACACATTCAGCAATTCATTTTCATATTATAAATAAAGGTATTACGGTAGTAGAACCACGCTGATTTCAGCATGAATGGGTCGGATCGTCCAGGGAAGTACTACCCTCTCATAGAAGATCGACTTAAGAGTAGTAGTATCCGTACTACTGCGTTTCGTTCGGTGAGTGAGAGCGCCGGAGGCCCAATTTCCCCCGTTTCCTCTTTCCTCACCTCCGTCATTCCCTTCCCCTAACCCCATTCCCAGCCGCCATAGTGAAGGCCATTCCAGCAGTTTAAGACGATTGGCTTTTGGTATAGAGGCCGCCACTTCTGGATTCCACTGACTGCTTACCATCAGGCGGGGTGGAGTCACTTTGGTAGGCTATAATATATAAAAAAAAAGGTGCGCCTACAAAATTTAAGGCATTCTGCTTTACCATACCAGTGGGGCAGCTTAGTGGGCAGAGTGGAATAATTCTTAATTATTATCATAATCCAGACACCATTTTTTAGTATGTATAGCATAGTAATCAAATGTTTCTTTTTACTTTTATTTAATAATAATAATAATAATAATAATTTATTTATTTTTCTCAGAAAGATACATAATATATACAGATGCATAGCACATGAATTTAAACAATTTTAGTTTTATACAATAATTAGTTGACCACTGGCACCCAAAGTAAGATTTAACTTGTGGTATGGGTACCAGGGCTCTCACTTATTTGTTGCTGGTAAAAAGTTTGAAAGTGTAGGTAGTGTATCAAATGTAATTAATGTAATTATAGACAAAAATAAACTTTTTATACATATTAATATTAAAAATGTATATCGAATCATAAATGTATATTATATTATATATATAAATATGTATTTATAAATAAATATAAGGCAACCGGTGTGTGTGCGTGCGTGCGTGCGTGCGTGCATGCGTGCGTGCATGAGTGCGTGCGTGCGTTCGAGCGTGCGTGCGTGCGTGCGTGCTTGCGTGCGTGCGTGCGTGCGTGTGTGCTTGCGTGCGTGCGTGCGTGCGTGTGTGTGTTTATGTATGTGTGATGAGTGCATTTTGTACTAAAGTATACTTAGTTTAATTAAATTCTCCGTTTCTTCATAAGATTTGGACAAGAGCCATGTGTTAACTTCTCTCTTACATTGCGATCTAGTTAATGGATAAATGTTGCAGTGTTCATTGGCAATATTATACAAATGACAGCTAACAACATTGTAGTGACGCGCTGCTAGCGCACTTTTGAAGGTTTGGGCTTGGCAGATTTTACGTGTACGGCGCTTTTTTGTGACTTGAATGTCATATTGCAGACCAGTGTGTTTTCTGCAGATTGTTTCAAGCACAAAGAGCTGTCTGACAGTCAGCACTTTACATTCGTGATATAATTGAGTAGTAGAGTATTTGCACCTACTACGTTTTTCTCTGCATCATCCAAAGGTCGGCTGGTAGATAATGCCTTTGGCATTAAGTTCACCTATGTACAATAGGCTATTTGATAACATTCAAAATATATTACTAATTGTGGTCATCCTCAAAGAAAATAGGGTTAAAATATATTTTACTTTATTTTGATGTGAAAATGTGTATTTTTTTAAAAATATCCAAATAAAATATGCAATTTTAAAAATTTCATCTTGTACGTAAACGGTCTGTCACGTGGTTGCAGCGCTGGTAACGTCACAAGCAAGTAACATAAACTTCAGCTGCACTGATAAAAATAAAACTTTACTGGCGTGTGACGTCACACGTTACATATGACCGACGCCAGAAACAGTTTTTGGTGCGTTTTAGTAAATTCAAACTTCAATATTGTTTTTGTATTATTAAAACAGTAAATATTAAGGAAATATTAATGTAGTGTAATTATGACCTATATGTATATTAATATAAAACTATTTTCAAAATTAGTCAATTGGCTGATTGTGCATAAAGTAATAAATAAATAAATTTGATATGATTATTGTGATAATTCCAATTCGGAGTAGGATATTTATTTAATTTCCGAAAGTCTGGACATATGACTTAAAAAAAAGTTCCGGGTAACCACGGTTACTAAGCCGGAACTCCGTTTGGGGGGACAATTCTACTCCTTAATCAACTTGCCCCAATACAATATTTATAAATCAATCTCATTTTTACCAAATAAGTAAAAAGTTAACGCCAAACACTTTTCTAAACAACGAAAGATAGTCGATTTTCTAATTATAAATTTTACATTATTTAAATGGGCCCTTCAAAAAAGAGTAAATCAAAAATTTTCTTAAAGGTCTCTGTGTTAAACGAGGAACTTTCCATTTTTTAATGTTTGGCGTCTAAACCGGGCATTGTGACCTTATAGGCATTATAAAATACATTTTTTGTTCTACTTGCGTTATTTACTAAGGGTGTTATTATGTAGGTAAAGTATGTCGAAATTTGAACGTAAATACTCTGTAGATATCCTATTGTATCCTAATCTCTACTCTAATCTAATTTGCAAGATTAAGCGCTCGTAGTCTGTTTCTCATATCACTTTTATTCTTAAAATATGTCGTACTCTGTCATATCTTGGGTTATTTTAAGAACATGCAATAATTAATAATATCAGCCTATTTACTGTCCCACTGCAGGGCAAAGGCCTCTTCTCATATAGAGATGGTATGAGCATTAATCACCACGCTTGCTCAAGGCGGCTTGGCAATTTCAGACATTTAAGTCCAGGTTTCCTCACGATGTTTTCCTTCACCGTCAGTCAGAAATGTCCAAAATAAACTTAGAAAACACATATGATTTGAAAAATCACATTGGTACTTGCCAGGATTCGAACCTATTACCTCGTGTTTATGAAGCGGGTGCTTTATTCACTGAGCCATTTCGACTTTTCTCTTTCAACAATATAATTATTGAACTTAAAATTGACTGTCTATCTATCAGATTGAAGACATTATTGCTTGCAAAGGTAGAACGTCGATGTAGTCAATATAACGCTGTCGCTGTTCCCTAGTATTTCTTTAGTCATTCCGAAACCTACGTAAAGAGATTGGTCCTAGATTTTAGACTGGAGAACATACAACCGTAACGGCCTTATATTCTTCATTATTCGCTGATTTAAAGGACCCACAGTAATTCCCATTAAGATGTCCGTCTGTTTCCGTCAATACTCCTCCGTCGCTCCTTCCTCCCCCTCATAAATACAATAACTAATCACAATAAAAGGGTTGTGGCCGTCTGATGTCTCTATTAAAAACTCGCTAAGAATTTACATTGAAGGGGATGTTTCGGCAGAACGCATACTTGCCAAAAAATTTAAATATATATCATTTTTTAATTAAAAAGAATTTGTTAGGCAGTAGTTTTTTTAGAAATTTATTTATCTTAAAGGGCCTCTCTATATGCTTTCACGAATTTACCACTACCAAATATGATAAATTCGTGAAATCATATACATATGACCAGTGCCGTAAATAGCCTTTTTTGCGCCCTGTGCGAGCTTCTATAATTGCGCCCTTGTTTTTTTAGATATTATAGGTACCCTAGAGCAATGCTATGAGGCCTACTTTATTTCATTCAGGGTGATAAAATAAAGCACAAGGAACTTGGTGTTGGTGGACCAATTATCTAATATTTTGGAAGAAAAATCTTTTTTTTTAAAGAACTGATGTGGGCAAACAAGCAGACGAGCCATCTGATGTTAAGTGGACCCTTCGCCTATTATACCACCCACTGTGTCTCACTCACTAAAACTCAATCGCAAGTTCACTAGTGCAAATGCGTTGCCCACCCTGATGCTTAAGATTTAATTTTTGGGCCACTATGGTTTCCATGCTTCTATAATAATTAAAAAAATCTTTATAGCGCCCACCCGTACTCGCCCGCCGCTTAGTCTCCGACCGACCGTGTAGCCGGCCGGCGGCTTAACTCCGATAAACACTAAACACAAATACGCTCGTGCGCTGCCAAAAAAGTGAGCGCGATGTTTTGTCTAATTTAATAGACGTTTTTGATTATACTGGCATGTAGGTACGTATGTGTTGGAATCGAGCACTAGGGGCGCAGCGGGAACTTATCAGGAGCAAACCGAAAAAATAATAGTCCTGCCTGGTCTGGCCATTCTTGCGCCCCCCAGAGTCTACGCCCTGTGCCTGGGCACCGGTGGCACCGCCCTATTTACGGCACTGCATATGACATGTCCAACTTCAAATGAGGGCATTAATATCACTGTAGGCAACTGCTTCGTAGCGGCTGCTCTGGTTTTGCAGACGGCCATGAGCGACAGTTGCCACTTACCATCAGGTGGACTTTTGCCTCGTCTGCCACTGTAGGCATAAAAACAGATGGAACCTTTCAACCTTTTTCCATTCTACAGTCGCCCATAATGAAGACCATGCCAGCAAATTGTGTCGATGCCCTTTTTTAAATCCTACAGACTGCTGATCATCAGCTACTCTGGTCGAAAGTAAAAAAGCGTAGCAAATAATGTCCTAATCCTTTAAAACTTCCCACACTAGGTAATGGCCAAAATACCTACGTCAATCATTTAACATTGTGCCTGATATCACTATCTATTACATAAAATCTAATATACGAGTATGTAGGTAGCTAGGAAAACGTAGGTGTGACACGCCACTGCTTACCGCGTGTAATATAACAGCGTGATGTAATATATGCATATTATAAAATAAAAGTTATAGTTAGTCTAATAAAAAGCAATCGATACCCCTGTGTACGTCGCGTATTACTTTAATCATTTTTCTTGTCTTTTTCTACCGCTAATGGAGTTGCGGTATGCGGTTGCCGCGATTCGTTGGATCTTGCGCCTATTCTAGTGTATCGGTATGACGTGTCATTATCTTTGAGACCAGTAGCATAAGTTTATGATAAGGTTTCACATTCCGAAAATATGTAGGTAATTAAAATTATGTATGAAATATATCCATAAAAGCTATAAAAGTAAACTTGAAAATCAGTAAAACAGATAAGTAATGATGATTTTTTTTAGATTAGATTAGTTATTTTTTATGCGATTTTGATCTACTAAAAATGACCAGTTTATTCCTACACCTCTATATAAGTTTGCCGCATCGTCTACCGTCTTGAGGTTCCACTTTCTATGTTTGAAACAAAAACGCAGCAACAAACCCCTCAATTTAGCAGGAAAATGCCCAGCACTTAACTGTACAAATCCCTTTTATACAGTTTATTAACATGTTAGGTACCAAACCATTATACTGGCGAGCAAAATGTAACGCCCACCTAATAAATTTACCGGCAGTTAGATCGCACGCGACCTTAAGTGGATGTTTAGCTGAGTGCCTGTGCGGATTTTATGTTTTTGGAGGCTGGTACACTGTATGGTACGATTAAAAGGGCTTTAAGTGTACTTATATTGTTTAAGTTTGTGACCGCGTAATTTAGTTTCTTGATAGTTTTTTTTTTACGACAAGGCATACGAGTTTAAGACAACAAGCATATTTATGGAAAAGCTTAGAGAAAACTAAGGGTGCGTCGAGTAGTCTAGTAGTAGACATCTTTTGACTAATATTATATTGATGAAAATAATAGGGATGCTGTTTTATTATTAAACATGTTAAAGCGGTAACAATTTTATTCAACTATTAATAAAAAAATAATAAAAAGGAGGTATGTTTGGATCGTAGCAAATGGCGTTCTATAGTCTCTGCTTACTCCATTAATGGAAGACATATGCATGTATGTAAAATACTGGGAACTAATTGCTGAGTAAAAGAAACTTAGGTAGAATTTATATAACAGCGATCTTTTCTAGGATTGACATAGTCTTCCTGCCATATTTTTAGTAACAAATAAATATAATAAATGCACTTCCGTGTATATAAATGCTTGCAACACACACGAACATCGGTAAAGCAGTTAATGCTATTCACATACGGTTATAAACGAGCCATAAATATCGTCGCTTAAACGGCTAGGCGCTGCAACGGCTAAGTGCTACGTCTCACGGCTAATTGCCGCAACTAGCGGTTATATGAACGAGTACGCTAATTGCTTCTGTTTTCTTTTTCTTTGCTTTATACTAAGTGTATATGTAATTTTGAGAAATATGTTTCAACTTAACTCTTTAAAAATAATATGTACTTTTCAAGAACTCATGCACTAGGAAACAAGGATTGTGGCAAATAGGACTTTTCAAACATACAATTAAATTCAACATTTGAGCAAATGTTATTGATTATATAGTTTTGTGCCATGTAGGTGTCGAACCCATAGCCAAGAAGCAGCTGATTTACTTGCCAGAAATCGAATCTGGGATCTCACAAAAACCACGCATGATACTCCGTCACTGAGTTAACCCTAAACCGAATCAAGAACTAAAACCCTAAATTCATCAGACATCACCGCCTAACCCCTATCAAAGATGAAACTCAAACACTAAATCACCACAAATACAATTCCATTCCTCTAACACGCTGAAAAAGAAAAAAATCGCGTTACATTACCTCCAGTGGTAACTTATGCCGGGCATTAAGCACTCGGCTCGCTCGTAATAAAAGCAATAACACTAGAATAGGAAAGAGTGCTTCGGTAATGCTTGGGTTAAACGAATATGTGGGGAAATTGTTTCGGAGCAAGCTCAGATGCGATTGTGAGATGCCGGATACTGACAATCATCAATCTAGTACCCCCCTATCGTACGACTCGTAAATCACACGTACAATGGCCGAGGGAAGTTCTTAAGAAGAAAAACTATAGGTTTATATCCTTCCGGAGTCTGGCCAATCGGATGCCGGGACGACGTGCGCGGGGGGCCGGCGCTGGAAGGGTTAGCCCTGGATTGTGTTAGGGGAGATATGGTGTAATTGGTCAGATGGGCTCGGGAATACGTTTGATGACTTTTACTTTTGACTTACAATTTCTTTTGTAGATTTTTGATTTGTATGAGATTTTCTTTAGATTGTTCAAATAGCCTGTCACTTAAGGTGGCCAACCCGATACTAGTGCGAGTGTGGGTTTGATTATGATCGAGAATAAATATTTGTGTACATTTGGATACATTTTGTCCTTATTGATACGTTAAAGTTACTCGGTAAGGACTGGCTTCTTCGGTCTATTTTTTTTAAGAAGAAACAAATTATCAGTGTTTAACTGTTTACAGTTACAGTCTAAACAATAGCAAAAAAACCATTACATTATTAGTGGCAGTTACTGTGTAGAGATATGATTACCGAATTAGTCTATTTTATTTAACCACATAAAGAGCAGGTACAGTAACTATTGATTTAAAACTCTAAATCCAAAGTAGCTAAATGGCTATTTTTTCGATAGATTACTTACACAAATCAACCAATACACAAATACCTAGATTTCGGATACCCTCTATCCATTTTCACCCATCTGAAGTTATTCGCTTAGGGGTTCTCTCGGTTCGTCATCCGCAAGGATTACTGGTAATCCTCTAGTGGCGATAGCGTAATGGATCCTGATGTGACGGCCCGCGAGAATTATTTATATTCATATAACCACAGTTACGCGCCAAATTGGTTTTTCTAACTTATTATTTGGTTGGTGGAAATGTTGAGTTCATTTTAAAAATGAAAGCAAATGAAATTCGAATTTAAACATAATATTTTTTTATGTTCGAAGTTAATTGACATTTTTATTGGTAATGGCTGTAGGCAAGTGGAGGTTGAGGTACTTATAAAACTGTTAAGCAGTTAGCTGTGCTCCCTGGTGCCTTTTTATGCTGCACAATAAAAAAACTGAGTACTAGAATATTAGTATTCAGTTTGTTATTGTGCTCGATATAATATTAGGAAGGTACCTATAGCACGCTTCCTGACACACTTTTCTGCTAACTTCGATGTTTTCACCGTACGTAAGTCAGTAATGTTCAAGGTACACTGAGAAATTTCCTACATATGAATTTGAAGTCGCGTTGCTACTTGCTCTGTTTCGAACCCAAATCTCGTGTTTCGAAATTGAGCGCCTTAATCATTACAACTAGCTATTATGGTACTTATGCGGCTAGATTTTTTGGTGGCAGACGAGCAAACAGCCCACGTGGTGGTAAGTGGTATCTGTCGCTCATACAGCAATGCCAGGGACTCTGCAAAGCCGCTGGCTACCGTGAAGACACTAGTAAGTGAAGGCATTGAGAGAGAAGAGGAAAAAGAAAAGAGAAGAAATTGTGGCTTGGCGATGGCTTTTGATATGGTTGCTCAGCAATGCCAGAGACTCCGAGTCGTCCATGAGCGACAGATACCATTTACCATCACGTGGGTTGTTTGGCGGCTAAGAATGTGCTTGATAGAGACAATGAGGGAGTTGAGAAAATAGAAAAGGGAGAAATTTAGCCTCCATACCTACTCAATGGTAGTTAACTACATAATTTGTTTATATAGGTCAAAGGCCCCCAAAGAAGTAATGTAAGTAGTTTAAATTACTCATTTACATTAAATTATTAATACATAAACTAGCCTACACTACTAACATTATTTATGCATTATACAATAGATTGAAATAAAACAACAAAATCATTTACACTGTTACAAAATTATATTATCTATATCAAAATTTACTTTTTCGAACACGAATTCATTTGCGGCCGACAACACGTTGGTGAAATTTGAATTTAGAACGCGTTCGGGGAGCGCGGGCAAATTGTGAATTAGACCGCCGCGGGCGCACGGTGCTTGTTAGCTAGTTTTTACGCGGCAACCCCTTTGTCAGTGAAATTGCATCAATGTGCGGTATTGCACTGTATTCTATTCTGTATGCCCCGTTATTTAGACCACAAAGATTGTGAATTTTTGTGGTTTGTTTTCTTTTTTGTTTGGAGATGTGAAATTTATTAAGGTGCTACTCGTACTTAGTGTTTGTGTATTTTTTATCTTCGTCTTATGAATGGAGCTATGCTGGCTAGAGCACTTAGAGTTAGGGAGGGATAAGGATATAGTCCAGAACCATTACTATATTTTACTTTAGCGTATATGTATCAGTAATGTCCGAGACGGACTTACTCCGCTTTTAATAAATTTTAATGACGGATCAATTTCGAAATGATGATGCTTTTTTTTTATTAATTTATTATTTTTGCACGTAATGTTATTATTATGTTATAATGACAATTAATACTTTACCAAAACTCAAAATAAAAAAAATTACAGACATTTATTTTTACTTTAGTTAAAAAGTCCTAACTCGCCAAAGGCCGACTGGTAACAGACAAAAAAAATGAGAGTATTCTAATTCAAAGTATAATATCATCTGTGACATTATACGATAAATAGAATATATACAGGGGGTCAATATGGGCTGTTCGTTTTCAAACTTGGAACAATAAACCGCCCTCTGCTCACGACATCCTGTTGCGATGCAATCATTACTGCTAATGATTATAGTTGCTTTTGTTAGTGATTTGTAGTTGTTAATGGCAATAAAATGTTCTTATGCTGATATAAAAATCAAGTAATAAAAATCGATACATTTGAAAAAAAATTCTCTTAAAAATATACTTAGTAGGAAACAAGCAACATATATTATTAAAAAACAATATGAAAAGAAAGAAACCCTTTTTTTTCTCCTGCTGACGCTACGTCGAAATTATTATGTCACTCCCACCATTAATACGAATGTAATGACACCTCATATGTTAAAATCCATTAAACCATTTAGGCTGTAAAGCTTGCCAAATAAATTGACATATATCCCCACATACATACGCTCGAAAAATATTACCCTCCTTGCCTTCAGCAGTCGGGCAAATATTATCACCAGTCTTAATACATCCACCACAGGAATGAAGCCAAAGGAAAGTGTTTGCCATATTAACCGCGATTTGTAACGCTGTGCTATCTATTACCTTAGGTATCTTTTATACCATATAAGGGAAAATTTGGATTGATTTTCACAATTATACCATTTCTTCAAAAACCATATCGATAGTTACTTGATTTGTACGTAAAGTTATGGCAAATCAAACTATTTCACACTTCCAATAGTCCTAAGCATTGATTAGTTAACAACACGCTATAATAATAAAATTACCTCTTCATTCCGCATTACAAGGATTACAAACCCAACATACCCCTCTCTATCGTAATTAATCTTGTCACTAAACCCTAGTCCGATTACTGAACGGACCAAATAAGCTCAAATAATGCGGTTCCAAATTTAAACACGCGTATAATTTTCAAAATTGGAAGAGTGGTTGCCATGTGCGTTGCCCGAGGCTTTTATTTTTTTGGCGCCATAAAGTCGCACCCGTTCGGAAACACTGTTAAACGAGCATTAAGAACACAAATGTATTCACTGTGGGGTGGTGGATAATAAACGGCTTTATTGGCTTTATCCCGTTGTGTCTGTGCCTCAGCCAACAATGTTATCCGTTTTCTTTTACCATTAAGTAATTTGAATATTTTATTAGCTTTACTTTTATTTTTACTAATGATACCTACTGTTTTTAGAATAGCATAGAATAGAATTAATAAATAAATATTGTTGTAAAATTTTAAAGTCACGTCATCACGACGTTAGCTATGTTGAATCAGATGTACCTACATAATAAAGTTTTAAGCAAAAGTCCATTTTATTGCAAATGATTGTGGTTGCACAATGTCCGACGGCATCATTCAGTTTCTACGAGATAATAATAATAATAATAATAATATTTCAACAACTACACACAACGCCATCTAGACCCAAAGTAAGCATATTATATGCTTGTGTTATGGGTTCTAGAATGCGGATATACATACTTAAATACTTTTTTTTTGTAAATACATACATATTATACATAGAAACACCCAGACCAATGCAAATAGACATGTTCATGCACACAAATATTTGCACTGAGCGGGAATCGAACCCGCGACCTCTGCGTGGCAGTCCATACACAGTACCACCGAACCACAGAGGCAGAGATATCTCACCAATTTTCTTTTGTCCTTAATCACGTGAATTATCTACTTTGTAAGTAAAACATTTATATTTCCGAAAGAACACTGAAAAATATTTGTTTTGATAGCGCTGTCAAAATGGAAGACTTTTTACCAAAGTGGCACCGATTGGTGGCGACAATTTTTCTAAACACCCTCATTGATTGGATTCCATATTGCAGTCTCAGTGGCAAAACGATGTAAGATTAAAAATTAACTAATATATAATAACTAAAATGACTAATTAACTAATTTCGTGTTTAATTTATTAAGCACAAGATAAAATGTTCTAATGCGAAGATAGAACACGCATATTTGAAAATATCTGATGATATGCAACGCAATATTTTCTTTAATTTCAGCCAATTCAATCTTAAAATATTAAACCACACCTCTTCACAAGATAAAAAGTACGATGCATAAAGGAGAGTACTTAAACAAATAGCAATTAACCCTTACGTTTTGAGCGCAGAGTCATTTAGCCTGAAGCGTAGTGGCCTAGGCAAACGTGGGGCTCAATGGGCCCCGACAAATTGTTTGGTATAATCAGATAGCGCCCCGCAATATGCCACATGTTTATACAACGCACAAAAGATGATTACCTCACGGCTTTGCAAGCAAATGTCGTGTTTATGTGCGGTTTTTGTGTTGGTCGCTTTGGGTGGTGGCTGTTAATATATTTGCTTAGGTGATAGTAATGGACTGCATATGTCTAGATGGTTAGATTTCAGGAACTAAGCGATCTACTGTATTCATCCAGTGTGAACGTGCTGCTCCTGAACAAAATAGGGTACAAATACTAGTGTTACTGTCATGTACATCGTACTACTTGCACTATGGATGATCTAAATACTGCATCAAACTCTGCATTGTATGGACTACTACTGTTTATGGACTGCCACGCAGAGGTCGCGAGTTCGATTCCCATTCAGTGCCAAATATTTGTGTGCATGAACATGTCTATTTTTATTGGTCTGGGTGTTTCTATGTATTATATGTATGTATGTATGTACAAAAAAAAAGTTATTTAAGTATGTATCCGCATTCTAGAACCCATAACACAAGCTATAATAAATATATTTACTTTGGGCCTAGATGGCGTTTTGTGCAGTTGTTGTGATGTGATATTATTGGAAGTTGCCAAATTTTGGTCCAAAATTATATAGAGGAAGAAATTTAAACGAAAGAAGAAGAAGCGATCTCCAGTTATTTGTTTTAAGATTAGGTGTACTATGTGTTCGTTAATAGTATAACTTTTTGTTTTGTACCAGACCATTTTTCATGGTAGATCTGCCTACGCGTCTTTCTATCTTTAGCCACAATTGATTACTATTAGTATTGCCTTATGGGCTCCAGTTTATCTTCTATAATATAAAAATGAATCACTGAATGTGTTACTAAGCGCAAATCTCGAGAGCAGCTGAACCGATTTTGCTAATTCTTTTTTTATAATATTCCTTGAAGTACGAGGATGGTTCTTACGGGTAGAAAAATTTTAAAAATTGCCTGAAAACAAAATTAAAGAATCGCCTGTTAGGCGGTGCGAAGTTCGCCGGGTTAGCTAGTAATATATATATATCTCTTCCGTGTGTCTTTACACGACTAAGGTAACACTAAGTAACCGTCATAAACAACTTACCGAGGACTTACTATGCAGAAATAAAAAACACCTTTCTTTAGGTTTCAATAATATGAGTATTTTAAGACTGCCAAGATTAATGCCAAAGACTCGATTACTCCACGCTGGTTTCAGCATGAATGGGCCAGATCGACTGCGGCAGTACTAACCTCTCATAGAAGATTAAGAGTAGTAGTATCCGTACTACTGCGTTACGTTCGGTAAGTGAAAGCGCCGGAGGCCCAAGTTCCCCCCTTTCCTCTTTCCTCACCTCCCTCATTCCCTTCCCCTACCCCATTCCCAGCCGCCATAATGGAGGCCACCAGTTCCAGTACCAGCAGTTTAAGACGATGACTTTTGGTATGGTGGCCACCACTTCTGAATTCCACTGACTACTTACCATCAGGCGGGGTCACGGAGTCACTTTGGTAGGCTAATATAAAAAAAGACAAAATTAAAAAAAAAGAAAATACTTTTCCCGATACATCAACAAATTACCTCTAAATGACACATTAATCTGTTATTGACAGTGATAGACGATCGGCCGTGCTCTCTAAGGAGTATCAATACAATTTTAAGTTTAACAAATCGTTTGCCGGGAATGTAATTTGCGTGAGAGCATCGTCTCACTGGAGTTTATTATGTAAGGAACGAGAGAATATGTGAATATCTCGCTTCTACATTAATCAGGTGAGCAGGTTGCATGGTAGTTAATAAATAATAAGTAATATTAATGTCAAGTACAATATTCAATTACCACCAAGTCTTGGTGGTTTAGTTTTTCCTTTCTAAAGTTTTCACGGTCAGTAACGACTTGATTGTTTTATTTAGAAAGCACAGCCATATTCATAGTTACGGTAACCCTGTGTAATAATCAGTAATGCCATATACCCAATGTCACTCCCACAATCAATACGAATTTAATGACACCTCATATGTCCATCTAGCCATTTAAGCTGTAAAGCGTGATAAAGAAATAGACATTCTAAAGGTATGGGGTAAGAAGTGCGTGCAAGTGTAAAAAAATTGTGTGTGGGAGGGCGTGCCTCGTGTGTGTATGTGTGTGTGGTACTGCTACACACTCTTAACATCAATTGTTTATTTTCTACACATGGCGAGAAATATTCTCAAATAAAAACAGCAATTATTAAAAAAGCAGGTACACATCAATCTCCCGTTTGTAGACAATTTCAATCTCAATACGATTTAAAACAACAAAGCAGAACGCGGGTTATTATTCCTACTAACAGGAACCTTTCTTGAATTGTTTATACTTAAACGCTTTATTCAGTGACCGCTTTTATTACTGTCCTTTTGTCTATTTTGTAAGACCACTATTATTATAACAATATCAATAAGGCTTTTCTTAGAACAAAGGAGGGACAATGATGGTTGATATTGTATACCTACTGTATTTTTGTTATTTTATATACGACTAAAGGTCCACCTTCGCTTCGCTTCGGTATCACAAGTTTTATTCGATCACACAACAAGAGTGTTCAGTTTAGTCATTTTTAAAATTTCAATATTTTAAATGCTTTTGTAAATCTAAATGATGCATTACGACACTTTTGAAATGATATTGTATGCGTTTGTTCTGGGACCGAATGAAACTTTTGATACCAAAGCGAGCAAGAGTGAACGTCTGGTTTTTAATACATTTAAATCATACATATGTATATAATGCTGTTCTCCATAACGCGATCTTACTCCCATGCATGTAATGTAGGCCATTAAATAAATATCGAATAGGTTAACGGTGGGCAGACGATGTATGGCCGCCATTGCGGTATAAATGGGCAATTTGTGCCTAAATATATATATGCCAGCGTGATGTATTGCGAGGGGTATTAGTGGATAATGTAACAAGAGATAACTTTATATATTTGTGAAATATATAGCGAGGAGGGTTTTTATTCTCGGCGCCAAATGAGGCCTTTTAGGAGCGTTAGAGCAGAGTAAGATTTATCTTTTAATGAAATATTAAATACTAGGTACCTATTTTATTGGTCGTATTTTCATCCTTCTTGAGTTTCAGTGTGTTCCATATTTACACCCAGTTTTTAAAAGGCGGATCAATAAAAAAATAAATAATCACCTGTTAAATCTTATGTGAAGTACCAATTGGGTTGCTATAATCATAATTAATTAGGTAGTTTAATTTAATCTAATTAGTAACTAATTACATTAAATTAAACTAACCAAGCTTTTTAATTTTTAGTTATTTTTTATTGGAATTATTTTTTATTTCAGAATAATAATAATAATAATATTTCAACAACTACACACAACGCCATCTAGACCCAAAGTAAGCATATATTATAGCTTGTGGTATGGCTATTAGAATGCGAATATACTTACTTAAATATTTATTTTTTTTGTAAATACATACATATTATACATAGAAACACCCAGACCAATGCAAATAGAAACTGGGTGTTAATGTTTTAAATTAAAATGTAACGTACATTGTGATCCACTATTTTGCCTGTCTTATTTCCAATCATCGAAAGCAATTTTTTTCATATTCTCTTTGCATACTACTATATACTGTCCAGTCCATCCTTTTCCCGCACCACATCTCAGTGTGTTTCTATCGTACATATTTGTTAAAGTTTTTGTGAAAACAAACGACAATCAATGGATAAAAAGCCAAAATTGTCACTGTATCGTTTACAATCGCAATGATCCTAACTGGCTGTCATAAAATAAAGTCTCACAAACTCTTTTCTATCTCATATGTGCGCCATAAACACGAACTCTCAAGTATCGCAGTTATCCTTGCTCTATTTACGATACTGAACAAATAAGTATTGGAGGCAGAGTGGGGTGGGACAAAACGGAACAATGAGAAATGACCGGCGGAAAATTGCACGGATTCCGAGAGGAATCCGACCGGGAGACGACGCGATCACTGCTTAAGAAAATACGCAGGTACGGATTTAGATGTTGCGTGAGACTTTTATTTTAACGGTTAATTACAAGAGGTATATTTTAGTTATTCTCCGATACGCTGGCGGTACATATTACATTATAAAGAATCGACATAATTGCCCGCGATTCAGTGCTTTTTGAAATCAAAGTAAAAAAAAACGTATTAATTTACTTTTAATAAAAAATTTCCTGTAAGTACGGAATTAACGGTGCAGATATATTTTTAATTAAAGTACCTATAAATTTTCTTTTGAATTTCACTTTTTTACTCAAGCGTAAAATATTGAACTAATAAATTGCCAAACCATCGTATTCATAATGAACCTTAATTGTATAATTCTGAAAGCGACGTACTCTTAGGGCCAGTGCAAGCCTGTGCTTTGCCTGAGGCGGCCCTGTGGCAGCGCGCACTCTATTTTCCTATTTGCGCGGCAGATTGGTTCTGATTGTATTGTTTGCGGCGGGGCGGGGCATTGATACCCACTCACCCCTCTCTACCCTTCAGCCCACCCCCGCATACCCCACGGGGTGCAGCCAAGCGGAAAAATGTTATCTACAACATGAAATATCGTATGTTTGTGATAAATATTTGATAGGGGAATGGATTTTTAAATTTGTGCCGTTTGGACATTAGTTTTGTTGCCTCGGGACTTGGATTTGTGGGTCGTGTTGTCCTATTTGTTGATGGGTACTTAATACATAATAGAAAAGTATAACACAGTAAACACTTAGTTGTGCGTGATAAAGAAAGGGAAGATTAAGCATTCGATTTGTGATCAAAATATATTAAAGACAAAGTAATATGTAATTTTAGTCAAACCCTTATGAAATTAATAAACTTAAAAAGATATATTTGGCTGAAAAGCCTCTGACGCAATGTAATTAAACAAAATTTCACTTTAAAATCAATGCTCAAAATAAAACATTTTTATTCGTGACACCACTGCCATCATCTCAATAACACCTTTTTCGCTGTATAACAAACAACACAACTACATAAAGCAATCAAAAGAACCTTTCAATGTTCTCCCTCCAGTAATAGACAATATGTGTTGTCGTAGCTACCGTGTCACCCGACGATAACTTTTATGAGTGCGAAATTGTGTTTATGCGGTCGGTCGGCGCGATTTACCGCCGACGCCCGCGCCGCCGCGTCGCCCGCCCGGCGCCCGCGTAATCGAAAATATTGCACGAGAACTTAGTTAGGGTACGGTACAAGTTATAAGAGAGAACGGTGATATAAATATGTAAATGTTTTTTACATTTTCACAATTATATATTAAATATGCATGCCCGCTGTTTAAGAGGCCACACTTTCTTAATAAACTTACAACAAATACGTTGTGATTAAACATTATAGTATCACATAATGGGATAAAATAAACAGTTTAAAGCGTACTGTGGGTCAGACAAACGCAATAGGATGAAAACTAATACTTTGCGTCAATATACTATTTATTAGAGGGTAGTGCTTCCCGGTCGTCCGAGCCATTCATGTTAAATCCAGCAGAGATCTACTATCAAAAAACTAGATTACTAGATAGGTACCTAACCTACCCAACCTCATCATCAACATATCAGCGATAAAAGACGTCCACTGCTGGACAATAAGCCTTCCCTAATTTTTGCCATCTATTTTATTACACATTTTTGTAGATAACATATTTTATGACATGCCCTTCTTTAAACGAGGTTTAAAAAGAGCCTTAATATCACGGTAGGCACGGTGGGCTGTTGGCTCGTCTGCCACTAGGCAATAAAAAAAACACAAATTGTAGCTACTTGAAACGAGATCGTATCTTGTTCGTTACAATTTTCCTTTAAAAATAAAAACGCTGGTACCTTTTAAACTACACCACACCCCATACCCACGGTTCTGGCATCTCGTGATATTGTCAATACAGTTTCACGTATGTAACTGGTAATTTGTTTGTATTGCCCGACATTATACTGTTTGTTCACATGAAATGTATTCCTTATTTGATGATTAATACCCACTATCATTTAAGAAAATAATCTATATAATATGTGAAGGAAAACGTTATAATATCCTTTGCGCGATTACTTGAAATTATTCCATTTCATGAAGGAGTGCTGACAGGTGAAACAATTATTTATTAGTGCTACTCGTAGATATTTTTAAATCAAATCAGCGCTACGAGTCTGTTGCTACGAGATGTCGTAGCGCTACGAAGTCTGCTACGCGCGATAATGTTATTCTTCTATACTAATATTATAAAGAGAAAACATTTAATTTTTGTATGTTTGTTTGTCTTAAATCTCAAAATCTACGTAACCAATTAAATTATTAGTCTGGCCTTTATTAGCTAATGTAGCAATTGTCTTAAATTAACACGTAAAACAAAACTAAATCACAAACAAAAACGAATCACAACATACTGTCTGATACTATCTATACCTGTAGCAAGTGTAGCACGTCTACCCTACGTCTTAATGACGTATAATCGTTCAATCGTCGCTAATGGCGTCGTCGCACTAACACCAACTACCACTTGCAGTGCAGTTTAGTCTCTAAGATGAGCTAACGAGAAAACTTGCTAGGTTAATTTGAAACTGTTACTGCGCTTAGAATTAGATTAAAAATTTTGAATTGGTTTTTAATCAATTATTTGAAAGATTAGTTAATATATATCACGTAAATGCCAGTTATCCGTAATGCCCTCCAAAAATAAGATTAAATTCAACAAAATCACAAACTAAAACAAGTAATAATATACATTCTAACACTAGCTTTAACTTTAGCAAGTGTAGCACTTCTACCGTACGTCGTAATGACGTATAGTCGTACAATCGTCGCTAACGACGTCGTCTAGCACTAACACAACTACTTGTGGTGCAGTTAAGTCTAAGACAAGCTAACGACAAAGGTTAATTTGAAAGTGCTGTTACTGTGTTTAGTATTCGTTTGAAAATATGTTGCGTGTTCGAAAACAATAGTTTCGCCCGCGCGGTAATTACTATGCGTTGAATTAAGTAAATAAAAGCAACCTCTGTGGTTCGGTGGTATTGTGTATGGACTGCCACGCAGAGGTCACTGGTTCGATTCCCGCTCAGTGCAAATATTTGTGTGCATGAACATGGCTATTTGTATTGGTCTGGGTGTTTCTATGTATAATATGTATGTATTTACAAAAAAAAAGTATATAAGTATGTTTATCCGGATTCTAGAACCCATATCACAAGCTATTAATATATGCTTACTTTGGGTCTAGATGGCGTTGTGTGGTTGTTGTAGTATTATTATTATTATAATGTAACTCGGGCTAAAGAGTATCCTATGTCCATCGCCGGCATGGAATCTATGCATACCAGTTTTCAATAAAATCCGTTCAGCCGTTTAGGCGCTAAGTGGTAACAAACACTATCACACACACACACCCACAAACTTTCGCATTTTTTTTATTGGCTACAGGGGCAGATAAGCCAAAAGCCCACCTGATGCTGAGTGGTAACTGTCGCTGATTTATAATATTAATAGGATATTTCATGTTCCAGGGACTCCTTACTGTCATAGATCAGCATTTTCAAGGGTTGATCACTATTAATTCTAGCCCATAAGAGTCACAGTGATGAACGTATGCTAAATGGCGGCGGGCTAATATATATAACGGGGTATTGCTATATGGATTTTTTATCAGGTCTATGGTATCTATCACTATTAAGACAAGCTCAAAGACAAATGTGACTTTTTAGTCTTTTTCTTTCGTTTCTATTTGCTTCCCCTAGATAATTATGAACCAAAAATGGCTTTTTTTTATATTATAGCCTACCAAAGTGACTCCACCCCGCCTGATGGTAAGCAGTCAGTGGAATCCAGAAGTGGCGGCCACTATACTAAAAGCCATCGTCTTAAACTGCTGGTATGGTGGTCTCCACTAAGGCGGCTGGGAATGGGGTTAGGGGAAGGGTATGAAGTAGATGAAGAAAGAGGAAAGGGGGGAAATTGGGTCTCCGGCGCTCTCACTCACCGAACGAAACGCAGTAGTACGGATACTACTACTCTTAAGTCGATCTTCTATGAGAGGGTAGTATGTCCCCGGACGATCCGGCCCATTCCTGCTGAAATCAGCGTGGATCTCTTACCGTATAAATTACATTTAACTACACTGACGGACTCATAAACTGCATCAAAGTAATAGACGACTTTGAAATAAATATTTTAACCAAGTATGCAAACTTTCTATACAGATTAAAATTGAAACCTCTAGATTGGTTCGTGAACTTTAAAATAGCGTTGGGTCATATCCTTAAGTTTAAGTTTGTGTACTGGAAAGGACCTTAAGACGTTTTTGAAGAAAAAACAGAAATTTAAGGAAAATTGGTTTAATAAAAAAATGGTTTTAACAATAGACACAAACTTTATGCAAGGGTTTATTTATGTTTTAATAAGGTGTATTACCTCCACGTGCCCTTATTACGGATTCTAATCGGTTCCGCATAGATTTTTTTAGGGTTATTAAAAGATCTTGCGGAATATTGTCCCATTTTTATGAAAGTGCTGTTCTTAGTGCTGCCACTGTCGTGGGCACAGGATTTTTCGCATATACAGCTCTTTTTAAATTGTCCCAAACATGTTCAATGGGATTAAAATCCGGGCTGCGTGCTGGCCAATTCATTGTACGTATCCCAACCTCTTCGCAATATTGTCGAACTTGTGCAGCAGCGTGCGGCCGGGCATTATCCTGCATTAAAGTAAAACTTTCGCCTATGAATCCCATGTAAGGCACCACGTGATCTTCTAAGATCTCAGTTATGTAGCGATGTGCAATCAAACCCCCTCTATTACCGTTTTGACGGACCATGTCTATGAACACAAGTTCTGTTCGCCCGTTCATCGATATGCCACCCCAGACCATACACGAACCGCCTCCAAAAGGAACACGCTCCTCAATGCAACTTTGAGCATATCGCTCTCCACGTCGACGATAGACTCTTCTGCGACCATCTGAACCATATAAACATGTCCTACACTCGTCCGTGAACAATACGGAGGCCCATTGCTCTTCTGTCCAATTTAGGTGATCACGCGCAAATCTTAAGCGAGCTTGTCTGTGAGCTACAGACAACTTTGGACCATTTGCTGGTCTAAAAGGGGTAATATCCGCTTCCTTTAACCTTCTTCTTATTGTTCGTGCACTCACATTTACTCCACACACTTCATTAAGCTCTGTTTTGATGTTAACTGACGTGAGGAAACGATTTCGCAGGGAAGTTGTAACAATAAATCGGTTATCACGACAGGTGGTTGCTCGAGTCCTGCCTGTACCACGTCTCCTTCTGTAAGAACCTGTCTCCACAAACCTTTTGTATATTCTAGAAACCGTAGACTGGTTTAAATTTAAATTTCTACCAATCGTTCGTTGATCCAAGCCCTCCCGCACCAGTGCTACAATTTGAGCCGCTTGTTCGGACGAAATATCCATATTATGGTTCAAAAACTCTCGATGAGTTAAAAAACTAACCCAACAATTCTGCTGGTAACAATAATTCAATTGACAAAAGAATAAAAAATCAATGCGAATCAATTTAAAACTTTGCTTTAAATAACACGCAAATCTGATACTACGAGTAAATTTTCTTTTCCCGGCTATATTCATTTGTTTTACTGCAGTACTATTTTTAAATTTTGCTTTTTTTTAAGATTAAGAGCCAGTCTCTCCATATTTATATAATTTAATGTAAAAAGTTTGCATACTTATTAAAAAAAATCATTTCAAAGTAATCCTGAACTTTGATGCAGTTTATGAGTCCGTCAGTTTATTTTACTAACGTCTTCTCCAATTGCCACGTGGTTTCTTAACACGGCAGCATTAATATATAATCCTAACACATAAATAAGACCTGTATATCGTGCGAAATAAAGGCTGAAATTGCTTAAAAAACCACTGTATTCATAAGTGTCGAATTTTAATTGGAGTAGGTACCGGCTGTCGCGGCTCGACGAGCTACAGTTTTGTTGTTTATTGTCAAGTTTCTCAAAAACACGTAATGATGGCTTTTAACACGAAGACAAGTGTGAGGTTGTAATAGAATACGAGCTCTTACGTCTGACTTTGCTCATGGTATTTTCTTAACTTATATTGTCTCAAAAGTCTCTTCCTTCTTTTTCATATTAGTAAAGTGAATCTACTCTCTGCCTCTTAGTAAGCAGTCAGTGGGATCCGAGAGTGGTGGCCACAATTCTTTACTATAATTTATACATTAACTAGTGACCCGCCCCGGCTTCGCACAGGTATTATGCTGATACTAAATATACTACAGAATGTCTTTTTAAACAACGTTCACAACTTTTTTTTCATTAGACAATACAAACATGTTATATTTAGAGGCCGGCGGCTCTCAGCCGGTATATACCGCCGCAACCGCTATGTCCCTGCATAACATTAGAAACCTCTAAAATTACCAGTGTTTCTCTACTATATTTGGCACGTATTATATATATAAATCTTGAATCACTCTGTCTATTAAATAAAACCGCATCAAAATCCGTTGCGTAGTTTTAAAGATCTAGTTATACATAGGGACAGACAGCGAGAAGCGACTTTGTTTTATACTATGTAGTGAAGTTACAATAATGTGCCTGCCTCTGTGGTTCGGTGGTACTGTGTATGGACTGCCACGCAGAGGTCACGGGTTCGATTCCCGCTCAGTGCAAATATTTGTGTGCATGAACATGTCTATTTGCATTGTTCTGGGTGTTTCTATGTATAATATGTATGTATTTACAAAAAAAAGTATTTATGAATGTATATTCGCATTTTAGAACCCATAACACAAGCATTTAAATTTGCTTATTTTGGGTCTAGATGGCGTTGTGTGTAGTTGTTGAAAATATTATTATTATTCTCCTTTATTTAAATAACATACATTTAAAAATATAAAAATTGTAGATCCACCGGCAACGGGTACAGGGACCAAGCTACCGGCGCGGCGGTTAGGGCTCCAGAGATAGAAACCTCCTCACAACGTGTGCCGTGTCGAGCAGCACTGCCTTCTGGATCTGGCTCTTGACCCATCCACCTAATGCGAGCCTGTTTAGGTGTTAGTCTGATAGTTACTATTATTATTAATGTATTTACCTTGTTACAGGTCCACAAAGACTTCTTCGGCAGGATAGTTCCAATATCTCAAGTACAACGGTCAGGTAAGATTACAATTTTGTTGTACTATTGACAATGGGGTCTCTGTTTTAGAATTAATTATCTTTCCTGTGGGTGTCGTAAGATGAGACTTAGGTTACTAGGTGTGGTCAACCACGTCACCTGCGTTCTAAACATACAATATAGAAAGAAAGAAATAAAGAAAAGTATTTATTTACTGCCCAGGGGCGACATACAAAAAAGTACAGAAAACAAGATTAAAATTAGCAATAAAAAAAGCAATAATATTAAAAAAAAATTTGGATCCCCTCTCAGCATAATGCTGTGGTGCCAGCTGCGGCGGCTGCTAGGTCACTTAACAGCGCTGGTTATCGGTGGGACCCACGGATAGGAAGAAAATAATACGATATTAATATAATAATTAAAATATATTTAAGTATAGAAATGACTAGTGATATATTATAATTTTTAAACAGGTTTTTACATTTGTTTGGATATTTTTTTGTAGCATTTTCTATGTAGCTTTTACTTGACCGCCATTATTCGGATGATTCAATCTCGATCTCATATATTTATTATTATATTTATTTAGTTAGCTAATTTAATCTCAGGTAGTTGATTAAGATAGAGATGACTCTTTAATCGCCAAATGCCACTAGTGAAGTAAAATACGAATTCGGAGCCTCATCATTGCAATAACCACCACTATATTACCAACTCCTATATATATTATTATATTTGTTTGAACGCGCTAAATTATTTTTGCGTATGATAGCCTAGTTCTTGAGGAAGGTTATAGGCTATGTAACATCACGCTACTAGCGACGGGTTCAGAGCAGTAAGCAAAGACGCGGGTGAAACTGCGCCGCGGAAAGCTTAGTATATTTTAATCAACTACTACCCAATCCTTTCCATATATAATAACACGATCACATAACGTTAATCATGCTCCCGCTATTATTTTCAATTACTTATCTAAAAGGTTGTTAATATTAATAAGTGTGCCTCGGCCGGGCATCGAACACCTGTACCCACTAGATGTAATAACCCAACCGATTGTCTAACATTGATATTAATCGCACTTAATTTCGTCACGGGTGGGAAATTTTAATAGATTGTGAATTGTATTTTAGTAAGGATGGGTATATATTGGAGGTTTTGTTTCTTTTCTGTTCTCATTTTATTATGGTAATTGATAAGAATTGGCATCTGTTTGCTATTGCTTTCCAGTTAGTTATATATAGTTATAGTTAGTCAAACAAAATCTAATTTATATATGTCTTACAAATAGAATCACGAAAAGAAAAAACTGAATGTACGGACAGTTAACATATCTGTCTTAGCTATTATTTGATGAAAACGTGAAGTTTGACCAACAAATTTGATCGTTAACGGGGCGCTTTATATTTTTTTAAAACATCATTTTTTTTAAAAACAACTGCTAAGTCAGTCAATTAGTCTGCAAGGTCAAATCACGGTTCTTGTACCTTACGTAGTAAAAGACCCGTGACTGTACAAATATATAACGTACACAAAGTACACCTTGATTCAGGGTAAATTTTTATGGCAAATTTTCTAACGTTTTGGTCCGTGAGAGAATTGAACCCACAGTCTTACGCATTCTTGCTACACCACAAATACATACAAATATAAACACCATACAAAATACTACAATACTTTTAATCGCGTAACAATTGTTTTCAATAAGTGTGCACTCATCCTTAGCACAATCGTCTGGTACCACCCACCCCATCTCCACCCTTTGGAAGGGGTGGGTGGTGCCGTCACAATTCTCGTTAAGGTGACTGTTTAATAATCTCAACGCGATTTCTAATGGGATTGGGCAGAAATTCGCTCGAGACGTCTCTAAACCAGTATTATTGTTTCTACAACTCGAATAGAATCTGATTTTATATTATTTAAATTTACTTTAATATTAAAATGGATGGAGACGATATTGAGTTTTGATTTACATTTTGTTATATAGATATATTTAGCAGCAAATTTTCTATAGTAGGATTAGACGAAATCCGATTGATAAGATACATTTTATATAGTAATTATTATTCATTTTATTCTGCAAAATTGACTAAATCTGCCTATTTTCTTTTTTTTTGATATTAGCCTACCAAAGTGACTCCACCCCGCCTGATGGTAAGCAGTCAGTGGAATCCAGAAGTGGTGGCCACCATACCAAAAACCATAGTCTTAAACTGCTGGTATGGTGGCCTCCATTATGGCGGCTGGGAATGGGGTTAGGGGAAGGGAATGAGGAAGGTAAAGAAAGGGGAAAGGGAGGAAGTTGGGCCTCCGGCGCTCTCACTCACCGAGCGAAACGCAGTAGTACGGATACTACTACTCTTACGTCGATCTTCTATGAGAGGGTAGTACTTCCCCGGACGATCCGGCCCATTCATGCTGAAACCAGCGTGGATCTACTACCGTAAAATTTAGTTTGTATAGTAATCTTGGAGCCTACCACAACCTCTTATAGCAATCTTATAATAACCTTACTTTGTCTCTATCCTTGTTTTTAACGGTACAAAAGAAAAAAACAAAACACAAAGTGACATTAAAATAATACTGCTATAAGAGGTAGTAGCAGCCCTCTGATTAAACCTAGACTTTACAATATCACCCTTCAAATTGATAAAGGCCCCATTTTATTCTTTTGACCCGTATAGATTGAATTTGGGTCTTCGCAGCTTAGACTATACATACATACAATGAGTTATAATACAATATTTAATACTAAAACTTATTGTACAATATATTTAAAACACAACAAGAATATTAAACTTCATATTTCTTATTCAAGTCCATTGTAAAGAAAAGCTAACTCGTATTTAATTCATTGTAAGCACTAGAGTCTACGTGCATCCGTAGCACTGCTACGGAATCTGCTACAACGTGCTACGATTTATCGCCCTTTGTACGGAGATTAAGTTTTAAGTATTCTTTTGTTAAATGTATTAGTTGTTCTTTTGTTGTGTTTTATTAGTTTATATTTGTATTGTATTTTATTTACAAATGACCTAAATTGCCGATCCGTTTTAAGCGAGCAGTCGTTGATTTTTATTTTGTTTTATAATGATGAAAATATACATTGTCATGTATCGTTAGTAATTATAGGTGTATATGTAAATTGGTTCCAATGTTGAAGAAATAAATTGATTCATTCCCATAATATTGTAAAAAATAAAGTATTACACAAATCAATATTAATCCAAACTTTTTACATCTTCTTAAAAATAATTTCTGAAACATAATTAAAGCACTACAGTTTACCTACATAAAGTATTGCCCGGTGTGTCTGACTTAAAACCCTACCGAACCAGCAATGCAGTCTTTGTATTTACTACTAGCCTAGACTAGCTTTCTGCAGTACGGTTTCATTCGCGTATTTGCTTACTGCTCTGCTCCTGTCGCCAGTAGCGTGATGTTACATAGCCATATAACTTCTTCAGGAACTGGGCTATCATAAACAAAAATATTTTTTTCAAATTCGCCTGCTAGTTCCACAGATTAGCGCGTACAAACAAACAAACTCTTCCGCTTTAAATATTAGTATAGATTTAAATATAATAATTGTGAGAACCACTCCACAATATTCTGTCCGTACTCTTCAAGTTATAATGAGTTATTGTATAAACTAATTGTTGAATGTGTGCCCAGAAGCGGCGAGCGGGGAGCGGAGTACGAGATCGACTTAATATTTGATTTGGCTGCCTCTATTACCATTGTAATACTTGGCTTTTAACGTTGCGTGTTTCTATGTAATTGGTTTTCGTTTTGAGATTATATATCTATAGTAATATATAGCCTTTCATAAGGTAAACAGAAGCCACAGACGACTCTTGATAGCACGAAGTGAAGAAACTTACCTTTTTAATCATTGTTTAGAAAGCTTTTATCAATGTCAATATCCTTCCTCTCAATACCTACTAACCATGTATAACAGCAGAACAGTATCTTGTCTATCTTTATAGATCAAATATTACATAAACAAGCACAAAGTGAAAAGTTTGAAAGCCATTTTTTTTCTCGTGATGACGTTAGCTAAAAATTTATATATCTTATGTCACTCCGACAATCAATATGAATCTAATGACACATACGTTAAAATCCATTAAGCCTTTTAGGCTGTAGAGCGTGTTAAATAAATAGCCATACATACTCACATACATACAAATATACATACATACATGCAAATATACATACATACATACGCTCGAAATACATTACCCTCCTTGACTGTGCCAATCGGGCAAAAATAACAGAACATCACGACATTTTTAAAGTACACATCACTATCATCATTTCAGCCGCTGACTAAGGGAAGCCTATCAATTTACCAATCAATAATTTATTTCATAAATATAATTTACATAATAATACAAACTAGCTGACCCGGCGAACTTCGTACCGCCTAACAGACGATTCTTTAATATTCTTTTCTAGCAATTTTTTAAATTTTTCTCTCCGTAGGAACCATCCTCGTACTTCAAGGAATATTATAAAAAAGAATTAGCGAAATCGGTTCCGCTGCTCTCGAGATTTGCGCTTAGCAACACATTCAGCGATTCATTTTTATATTATAGATAAGTAGTTTTCCTTTTGTCTCAAACTAAGCTAGTGCTTGTATCTTGGGTACCATCTGGATTACAATTTTTCAATATATATATATCATACATACATTATAATATAAGTATACTACTTACCATATAAATAAAAAATTATCAATAAATACCTTAACCTTAAATATATATTAAATACGACTTAAATCTATGATGACTTCTCGTTGTGCCTGTCGTTCGGTGTCGGTATGATCAATAGTGGATACTGAGTTTAGGCCTATTATAATAGTGACGTACTTGACATAATCGCTTGATTAACGATTACATTGATGGACTACTCTTTATATAAACTATTTTTCGAACCTTATCATATAATGACTTGTTGACTCTCATTCGATTGATTAACTGCGCTGGTTTATTCGCCAATTTCTGACATCATAGTTAACCTGCCATATTTAACGCTTTTTATTTTTCAACGAGATTTCCGCGGCGCGGTTTCATTCATGTCTTTGCTTACTGCTCCCGTCGCCAATAGCGTGATGTTACATAGCCTATAACCTTCCTTCCTTAGGAACTGGGCTATTATACGCAAATATAATTCTTCAAATCCGACTGGTACTTTCAGAGATTAGCGCGTTCAAACAAACAAACAAACAAACAAACTCTGGCGCTTTATATAATATTATTCCATATGACTAAACTAACAATTCAATAATAATAATAATATAATAATATTTCAACAACTACACACAACGCCATCTAGACTATGCTTGTGTTATGGGTTCTAGAATGCGGATATAGGTACATACTTAAATATTGTTTTTTTTGTAAATACATACATATTTACAAAAAAAAATTAAAAATTAAAATTTATTTATGTAAACACCCAGACCAATGCAAATAGACATGTTCATGCACACAAATATTTGCACTGAGCGGAAATCGAACCCGCGACCTCTGCGTGGCAGTCCATACATAGTACCACCGAACCACAGAGGCAGTTAAAAATAAATAGATACTCTAACAAACATACATTTAACATAATGCAATATTGCTAGTATCTAAGCGTGGGGGCGGCAAGTAATTAAGAGTTGCAATAACCACTGTTGTCCCACCCCGCGCCGCGCCGGTTTAACATTCACTTAGGTAGTAAATGTCGCTTGGTATTAACTGCACTATGTGTTTCATGAGTTATTTGGTTTGTATTGTGTTGGTAATTCAGATGGGAGCGGTAATTATAAATTTGGAAAAGTCATTATATAATTTGTAAGTTTATTTTGCATATGGTAGTGTGAGACAACATTAAGGCCGCTATTAGACTATCATAGAAATATGATCAAAGATGTGAAAGTTTCAAATGAAAAGAAGAAAGAATAAAAAATAATAATTTTTAAATGAAGAACATATGACGGTATAATAAACTACATGTGATTATCTATGATGATAGTTTGAGGGTCGTCGAGCTATGATTATAGAATTTGAAAGATATTAAGTCATATTTATATGATAATGTAATACCGCTCTAAGATTCAATTTATAGATATGATCTAATTTTGAGAAGCCTCTTGTTTCTAATATTTCAGTGGCATTCACACATTTGTCTTGACAAAGAAATCGGCTGTGACTGTAGAAATTATTATTTTACTATATTATGATTTTTATCATGATTTATTTTGTAACGCACCGCCTATTGTTTGTCGCGTCAAGCCAACCAGCCAACAAGCTAGCCAGCCAGCCAGCCAGCTGGCCAGCCTGCTAGCTAGCAAGTCAGTGTTAAGGCATGATGTTACTGGCCACTACCACCGTCGTGTGGGAGCCGCGACTGCCTGTCAGAAAGCCATTCTTTTGTTTTGGTGAAGAGCTCATGTTTTTGGTCGAAACTTCGTTTTTTTTCTATAGTTACGTTTCCCAAAAGTATTATAATTTGTTATACGGTGCGTAATTTTAAAATTGAATGTAACAAAATACTGTAATAATCTAGAGGTTAAAGAGAGTGTCCTACGTTTCTTGCTAGTTTTTCTCATACCTCTACGGCTGGCAATTCACTGACACGTTTACAATAGTCATTAATCTATATATGAAAATTAATCGCTGAATGTGTTGCTAAGCGCAAATCTCGAGAGCAGCTAAACCGATTTCGCTATTTTTTTATAAAATTCCTTCAAGTACGAGGATGGTTCTTACGGAGGGAAAAATTTAAAAAATTGCCTGAAAAAAAGCACTTTTCTATATACCCATACAAAAGTGTCTTTATTTATCCCAAAATGTTTAAAAAAAATTATATGCATGCGAAGCCGGGGTGGGCCGCTAATTCATGATATAAAAGAATAAACGAGTTTAGAGGTTGAATTCAGTTTCCCTGGAGGGTACCAATTACTATGCCCAACTGGAACAGCTTCTTCGTCAACACTAAAGGGTCTCGAACCAAACGGTTCAGCACTTCATACTTTTGTCGCTCAATTAAAGCCTGGAACTCTTTACCACCGCATGTGTTTCCATCTAATTTTGATCCTGGGTCTTTTAAGCGGGGCGTGAAAAAGCATCTCACTAAGCCGCCATAGTGGAGGCTACCATACCAGTAGTTTGGCTTTTGGAATGGTGTCCACCACTTTTAGATTCCACTGACTGCTTACTACCAGGCAGAGTGGAGTCACTTTGGTAGGCTAATATAAAAAAAAATGGGTTCCAAAAGAAGCGAATAGTAGTCATTTGTTTTAACTTTTAACAATATTGATTTTCTTTTTGTTATAGACGCAGTAGCTGACGTGATATCATCAAGCAGCGTTTTCTACCAGTACCAAGAAGGTTTTAACAACGCAGTCAGAAGAAACGTGAGGACGAAAGATCTATTGTGACAATACTACGTCTATTGTTGAGTATTGTATATACTAAATTACTGCTCTGCTCCCGTCGCCAGTAGCGTGATGTTACATACCTTTGAGAACTGGGCTTCATACACAAAAATAATTATTCCAGAGATTAGCGCGATAAAACAAACAAACTCTTTTGCTCTTATAATAGTATAGATGTAAAAGCATTATATTCCGATTAATTGAGTAAACCTGTTTTAAATTAAGCTACTGTACAACGCTATTTCTATCTGAACACTTAATCTTTTCATCAGTTTTGTCTTTTTTTATAGTAATAGCATTTATTGAAAATATCTTGAAAAACACCACATGTGAAGAACTGCATTTCAAGTCATTTTAACATTAACCCAGGATTTTAATTGTACGATACTTATATTGCAATAATGCATAAATGAGTTCAAAAGTATTGTAAGCCATTTTGTTTCAAGTTTACAAGTTTTTAAACAAATAAGTAATTGTTATTGTGATGTTAATTAATTGACGTCATACAAATCGTCAAAATAGCATATATTAACTGTGTCTAATAAACTAAATGCCATGGTATATGGTAACGTAAGACTTGAAGATAAATATCAAGCTATATCCCTTTAGCTGTGTAGCCTATAAATGTCAATTGCGCGCATCTGTGTCGCTAATTACCGCGAATCGCGAAAATTCAAATTTCGCAACTCAGCAATTTTAATTTCGCGATATCTCTTAATTTTTATACAGGAGCTAAAAAGGGAGTAAAGTCCCGTTACGCTTTCTACTAGGAGTTGAAAAGAATGGACTATAGTCCCTTTTGGTCTACAAAGGAATATATTGTTATTTTTAATTTAAAAAAAGTAGGTATTTTATGACGTCTCAAATTACATAAATATAAAAAATATCGCTATTTCTTGCATTCTCTTCATAAGTAAAAGATTCAAGCTCATTATAATTATGATAAACAGTCTACAAAAATAAATAACGAATGAGTAATCAAGTGTAGTAGGGCTGTAAATAATAAACTTGTGTCTGCCAGCCACCTGCCGCCTAGGCGTGAAGTTTGAACATAACTCTACGCTTACAACTGCTCTGAACGCTCTGTCTACCTTTGTTGTTTATTGTATATACTTTGAAATTGTTTATTTATAAGTTATACACATCAATATCATTAAGGAAATAAATGTGTTTTTATCATATTTAATTTTATGAAAAAAAAAAACGTTTTTTTTTATTTCGGCACAAGGGGTCGTGTAGCTTTTCACAGATAATTAATATACAGGCTTAAAATTGAGAGAAAACGACAATTGCAATGAAATATAAGTATTGTGATGAGTGATAAGAACAACCTGGATGGCGAGCAACCGATGAATCAGAGTGGCTCACAACCGGTCAAGATGGCGAAACTTAGAGAAGGCCTATGTCCAGCAGTTCTTCAGGCTTCTGATGATCGATTTACACCAGCAAATGTCATATTGACCTATACAATAAAATGCAGGCATTTTTTAAATTTTATTAAATGGTATCGTGTCATAATTTTGAAAACTTTTAATCCATCTCTGAATATTAAAAGCATCTAAGACAATTGCTAAAAGCCATTTTATTAAAACTTGATTCATAAATATATCGTGGGCATAATTTATGATACACTCAGACGCTGCGTTGTCAAATACAATGATTAAGAGTTAAAGTTAACGTATAAAATGTGAAATGCTCTGAAAATACGGGCTAAACTTCACTCAGATATAAGTTATGCATGTTTGACAAAGTATGTTCTATTTGTTATAGTATTAATACATTAAATATGCTACATTGCCCGCTATTTGGAAAATATCTAAAAAGCGAACAATGTCCTTTTACCTTTAAAAAGATGTTAAATAAGACTTTAAAAAAACACCTGAATACTTGCAGAATAATTAAAAGCTTTCCGTATAGTCAAAGATCTCCAAGACAAAGATAAGGTCTAGCAGTAATATGGAAAACAAAAATTGTCCCGTGTTAATACTTTAGCAGTTAGTGGTAACACAAAAAAATTACCTCTGTTACTACTGATAGTAACACAGGTAACGAATTATCGTGCTGATACATATCATGAGAGCCATCATAGTCAGTCTCACCAAAACTTCTCGTGTATTCGATACAGTCATCGTCATAATCAATTTACCCGAAAGTTTACTGCTTTTGCTGTTGACTGCTCAGAGGGCACAAGACAAGTGGTTTAAATGTTAGTAGAATAGGTTCAAAAATGTATGTGACTGACTTAAGCTACGCCAACATTGTCGTTAGCTTAAGTCAATCCCATACATTTTTTAATCTATTCTTTTCTATTAGCATTTATGCCATTTATCTAGACTCTCAGGTCTCTCGCAAGCATCTCCACTTTGACTGGTCGTGAACCAGGTTGCTCAACACCTCTATCAGATGGTCAAACTACCTTAGGACAGTCTATTTCTAACCGACTTCAAAAAGGAGGAGGTTATCAATTCGGGTCGTATGTTTTTTTTTTTTTTTTGTATGTTTGTTACCTCATATCTCGGTCATTTATGAACCGATTTGAAAATTTTTTTTTTATTTGAGAGGGTATTATCTGAAATTGGTCCCATTTTTTTATTATAAGAAATGTTCAGTGGTTGTATGTTTGTTACAACTTAACTCCGTCATTTATAAACCAATTTGGAAAATTCTTCTTTTATTTGAAAGGGTATACTCCGAAATGGGGTCCCATGTTTTTTTTATAAAGAATGGTGTAGTGGTTTGGCTTCAATTTAATATTTTGTAACAAAACGTTTGCAAGAAGTGAAGACGTGTAAAGCAACACGTCGATGTCTTTTGCGACGAATTATCTGACATTGACATGTCCATGCTACAAGTGCGAAGTGATTTTCAAAATTCATTTTTTGTTAGAAACGAAGTGGCCCTGGATGAGTGACCATATGCATTTTTTGTATATCTGAGCGATTGCTCGGTCAGTTAAATTATGTTTTTTGATGATTCTTTATTGTTGGTAGATCATCACTTTTTGGTTTTGATTTGTGGTTTCTAGGATTCAGGGTTTAGCGATCGAGAAAGTGTTGACAAGGACCTTATATCTCTATTTACAATCTTACCTCTCGTCTCTACTTTCTTTCAAACGGCGCGGCGCTGTCTCATTTGCGCAGCACGTTTAGTAGGTCTACCCATATTGAATATATTTATACACAATTAATTCCCACTAAAAGTTTAAAAATAAAATTATTTTTAGAAAAAAAATAAAAACCGACTTCAAACAACACCTACATGTTCAACTTAACTAAAAAGTAGAAAATAATATTTTAATTACTTCATAGCAAAGAACATTAAAGGGGAATCAACGCAATCCTTGTTCCCTTAAATACTTTACTATTTATAGTTTTTAATCAGTTATTTTGGAGTCGGTGCCAGCCAACCTTCATAAAAATAACCTACCTACTAGCAAAAAAAAATCTGAACACAACTATCAATGACGTCTGCGTTCACGAGTATGACCGCGTTCGGGTAGTGCACTCAGGCATATCCCCCACGCGTGCAATTACCGCCCCGTGCATTACAAAAGTTGGTTGCAAAGACAGAATTAAAGATCCTTCTTGGCTGGCACCGACTCCAAAATAACTAATTAAAAACTATAAATAGTAAAGTATTATAGGTATCAAGGATTGCGTTGATTCCCCTTAAATGTTCTTTGCTATGAAGTAATTAAAATATTATTTTCTACTTTTTAGTTAAGTTGAACATGTAGGTGTTGTTTGAAGTCGGTTTTCATTTTTTTTCTAAAAATAATTTTATTATAAATTACCCACCTAATGACGTCATTTTCTCTGCTTCTCTGCAATCACTGGGATCCAGTAGTGGATACTATCACATTTGACATCGTGATAAAACAGCATGAATTTATACAGCAAACAGCTGCTTTTCGCCTGAATTAAAAAAACATGGTTGCATAACCTCCACCTTACAGAAGACAGTATCCCAAATAACATTTCTTGCGTTATTGTAAGTATTACTACTGGTAAATAGTCTACATACTGTTCCAGATAAGCGTGCTCCATCATCGTTCAACATGAAAAAAGAACATTGTAATCCACCTATTTCGAACGTATAGATAGGTGCACATATATATATATATATATATATGGTGGGTTATTACAGAGAGTACAGACTCGAAGTAAGCAGGGAGGTAGCTCTCGCCACCTACATATTTAGTGTAATACGCGGTAAGATACACAATCCGGGTATCTTAGAGACGGTTCAGCTGTGCGTTCCGGATGAATACAGAGCGCGCCGCTGCTGGTTGTGCCTCGCGCACGCACCAACCTGCTGCGGCGCGCGCCGCTTGTACGGGCGTTGCGTGTGCTCAACACGCTGTCTGACCGGATAGATCTGTTTTCATGTGCACTGAACGAATTTACTAAGACTGCTTATTGCATCTGCAGTACATAGGTTAGTTTTAATCATGTATTAGGATGTAGAAATAAATATAGTTATAAACTAGATAAAAAGCTTAACTTCTCTGTCGCATTAGGCTTGCCTGTAAAGATAGATGTAAGTTTAAGAGTAATAAATAAATAAATAAATAAATATCTAGCCAAAGGTCCACTATTTTGTAGTTCTGTTTTTACGTTGATTATGATCAGTGTATTATCAGTGAATTATCAAATAAACTAGAGTAGGGTAGTCACAAATATTTTTTGTGTCATAGTAATTTCTTACAAGCTTCTGTCATCAACTACTAAGGTAGCAGCAATTTTTAGGGGGTGGTTACAAATTGGTTGCAAACATTTTTTTATTCAATGCCACTGTTTTACGAGATTCTGACATTCTCGTACCAGGGCACCAGATATGTACGAAGTAACCACATAACAAATCGAAACTAGCAAATTTCTTTTAAGATTCTAATAACCTAGTACCAGGATAGCAGAAATATGTAGGAAGTGAAGCTACAAATCGTTTAAAATTTAAACTATCTTTGTATGGTAGGTCGCAAATCATTTTTATTTAACACCTTTCTTAAACGATTCTGGTAGCCTAGTACTAGGATAGCAGAAAATCGTAGGAGGTAGCAGCTAAAATCGTTTAAAAAATTAGGCTGAATAGGGGGGTAGATCACAAAATTTATTTCATAGCAAACAAGACTGAGACACTAGTACTAGGGTAGCAGAACATCGTAGGAGGTTACTACAAATCGTATTAAAAATTAAGCTGAGTAAGAGGGTAGGTCGCAAATAATTTTTATTTCACTACCCTCTTATTATTCTGTAAGGTTTGACAAATTGTTTTGACACCAGCTGTCACAAATAATTTTATTACATCAACCTCCTGCAAGGTTCTGAGACCCGTTCGATTCGTAGCAAACTCTGCAACGACAAACGTGCGTGAGACATGCGTGATTGTACGATTTCCGTGAAAGTATTATGCTCTGTGGGCTGCCACGCGAAAATATTACCAGATAACTACTGTTGCGAATGCTGCACCTTGTGCGCTGTGTATTTAAACCACCTCTACGCTTTTCTGCTGCCCTGGTACTTTTATTTTGTGATATGAAGACGAGTCAATAAATGGTGAACGCTGAGTATATGTAACTGAGTGCAATGTCTCAACTGTGGACATCATAAATGATGACAGATAAATTAGTTGACAGACACTCCATACTAACCTATCTTTTATTCTGCTCTGGAAAGGATTTAATAAAATAAAACATCACAAACTCATTACATAATTATTATATTTCATAATTAAAACAACTAATGTTACATTAACGTCATGTACAGACCCTCGCCAGCAATTCCAGGTATCGTGCATACTGCAGTGGTTATACCGTCCCGACCTCTATGTACAGACTTGGCGAGGGCATAATATATCTAGTAATATAGCTATAGTATATTATAATAATGTGATTGTAAGACTCCAATAAGCTATTTGAATTGCACATACGTGACTGTAATTCTCAACGGGCAGCTTATCTGACGAGCCAACTGATGGTAAGTGGTAGGTACCTAACTGTCGCTTATGGACTTCTGTAATGCTAGGTGTTTCTCGAAGCCGCTGCCTACTGTGATGTTAATGCTCCCTTCAAACCTGGTTTGTGGAATGATATATCATAGCGCTAGGGAATCACCGTAGAAGTGGTGGACATTATTACTAAGTGATTTTGGTTGTCAGAAGTGAGCCATTTCTGAACTATAACTGTGATATACCGGATAGTTCGCTTTTGTGCAGAGTGTGCTATTTAGCAACAGACAAAATACACCCTCTTCTATCATTTTTTAATTACAAACTCAAAATAAATTGCGGCTTAGTGAAGTTTGTTTGTTGCAGCGATGGGTGATAAGAAGATATGTAATGAAATATTGTTTAACCTTAAAAATATTACAATAATATTTTTACATTTCATTAATGTGAGTTTGAGCTCTGTTTAAAAAGAAAACAGTAAAATGCAAGAAGTTAATAAATTACTTATTTATCATTTTGCAATAAACAAATTTTAATAACATACCGAAGTCCATTTACATAATATCTATGAAAATAAAGTTAACAGTATTTTTGTTTTTACTTGCTAAAAACAAATATGACATAAGTTACTTGTCGAAAATTACATTTTGATTTAAAAATAGAAATAGCTCGCTTTTATACATTTATTTTAAATATTTTTTTTGTTTACTTGCACAGAAATCAAATAGGACATGCGAGTTATCAAAACTTGCATATTAAATAGCGTGCAAACTTGCTTTTTACATGCAAGTATGCAAGTGTGTGAGAGATTAGATTCGATCGATCGATAGATCGTCATTTTAAAATGATACTTAGTTACACTTGCCTTAATTAAATAACAAATGGTTTTTCTATCTTGTGTACTTAATTACCTAATTTTAATTGTGATTACTTATATACAATCTGTACTACAGATACCTAACGTACGAACATCGAACCTGTTACATCTAAATAATTATTTACAATATTTTAACATAAAAATAAAATATAAAGAAATATTCACAACAGTTTGGTCAAATACTGTGATGGTGATGTATTTTATTTACAAATAAAAATAATAAAATAAAAATATATTATTTTTTTTTATAAAATATAACATAAAATTAAAACTCAAAATATTTAGTAGACATGGCAAACTTTACTGGAATCAGAATATGATATACGAGACACGGTCCATTATGGACGATGTCAACTGTACCATTACGAGTAGGTATGGTTTCCATGTGAATTGTCAAAACGCTTGGTCATAATGAAGGTGTTTAGTAAAATTTTCGCCACCAGTTGGCGCACAGTAAAAATACAAAATTGTGACTTCGTCGATCTGCAAAAACAAATGACGTAAATCTATTTACTAATTCGCAATAAATCTTGTAAATTACGATTTGGTTACTTTAAACGATTAAAAACAATAAAAAAAATCACTTTTCAATAATTCAATAACGTAGCAATTTATTGCCATGTCTAATTTAGATATTTAACAAAAAACATTTAAACGTGTACTTATTTTAAAAAGCTAAAATACTTCTATAATACATTTTATACATTTGATTGTAAAGAAATTTAAATTATGTATTAATAAAGTACCTATAATTATGGCACATGACATTGGCACGCGTTTTATAATATTTTACAATCTATTTATTTAAATGACTATTAATATCACCTGGGGTTACTGCTTCGTGACGAAAAAACAGTGAAGGCCGAAACCAAATTTCGGGTGTCTGGTAATACCAAATTTTAGGTAGTTCAGTTAAATGTTCATTTTCTTAGTGATTTTGAGTAAGTGCAACGTAAGCCTTTAATTTTTTTAATTTGGCACTTGGCCATAGATAGTTTTAAATTAATATTTAATAAAGGTACTGAATATTCAAGTTTCGCATTTAATCAAAATTGTTTCAAAATAGTAACATTCCGTGTCGGTCAAAATATAGTTTCGGCCAAAGTGGCATCCAGGTTTACCGTTCTTTATTTGTCATGAAATAACAATTACGAGTTCCCAGGTTATATTTTCAGATATTTATATTTCCTTCTTGGATTCTACCCCACTTCTACCCTCTTCCTTTTTATTAGTCAAATAACTCACTTTACCCTTTTATTAGTACCTAAATACATTCATACCGCCAACTACTGTTTAAGACTCGTTTATACGAGATAGGTATTACGATATTAATTGACATCATCAAAATTTTAATTCAGTGTACCTACAATCAAAATCGTCATACCAAATGTCATAAATACGCAATAGATCATCGTATAACCTTAACAAATCAAATTTAATCAAGATGTTTAGGTGGTTCGTGAGTAGATGTAGGTGGTTGAGGCGCGTCGTGCGACAACAGCGGCAGAGGCGGGAGCGGCAGCGGCAGCGGGAGCGGCAGTAAAGCTCGCGACTGGAAGCTTGCGAGCGAGTGAAGTAACGCTGCGGAATGCTCGTGAGCCTTACGACGCAGCTCCGCCACGCTAGATGAACGAGCTTCTTCTTTAGGACAACAGGGGCACGGAGCTCCCCAAGCTATAGAGAAAGATACAGCTTTATTATGTTATATAATCTGGTTAAAACAGTAGATAAGTGAGATAATAACAATATTTGTGGTCTTAAGACATTTGTTTTATGAATCAATATTTCAGAATTTAACATTGTGCGCCTTATACATTCAATTCTCATGGAACAATCAAAGATCAACTTCTTCAATTTAATATTTATATGTGTGTATCAATGGAGCGTCTTAGTTGTATTATTATACTGCATAGCACACCGGAGTGGTATCCGAAACAGTGGTTTTAAGATGAATTAAGTACAAAGTTTATATATAAGCACGCATTATGTAACACAATGACATCGCGTGTCCGTACGTCCTAGTCAGCACGGTTTTTTTTTAACCCTGGATAACTAAGCGCTCATCCACTCCACGAACGCTCATTGCTTTCGTCAAACGTAAGCCGGAGCGAGACACCTAATTTGTTATTAAAATACAATGCATAGTCTGAATTTTCAACTTACCATGCATTCCTTTGAGCGGGAAGAATGGCTGTGAGAGATGGTTGAGATGCTGCGAGAGGTGCGACAGATGAGGGGGCAAAAACAGCGGCGGTGGAGGCGCGGGAGGCGGCTCTGATCCTCCTCCGGGTGACGTGCGAAATGCACCACTGTACAACAAATAACATAGTTATATACCTATACACTTTATTATAACAAGAATACTAACTTATTAGTGATAGTAGAAAACATCGGGAAGAAACCTGAGGCCCTATCACAACCTCTTTTAGCAATCTTATTACTCTTACTTTGTCTCTATCCTTGTTTTCAATGGTACAAAAAAAAAAGACAAAACAAAGTAAGATTAAAATAATACTGCTACACGAGGTGGTGGGCTCTTTGGATTGATAAAATCTGAAGTTTAAAATCCATTTTATGCAAACGTCAGGGCCGGATCTAGGAGGAGGCAAACCGAGGCACCTGCTCCGGACCCTGAATTCTGGGGTGCCAAAAACATAATATACGTACAGGCTCCCCCGCTGATCATATCAGTTGGTACTCGTTGGTGTTCAGGGACGCCACTATTAAGTTTCTGCCCTGGGTTGGAAAATCGCAGATCCGGGGCTGGTAAGCATGCTAATCAATTAAAGCCTTCTCTGTATGAGAAGAGACCTTTCCATTCCAGTGACGAGCTGGTACTATTTCAACATCATATCGGCCCATTATTATCCCTGCAGGGAAATACCTCTTCTCATACAGCGAAGGTATAAGTTCACGGCGGATTGGAGATTTCAGACTTACTCAGAAGTCTTTATATTATATTATTATTAATGTCCAGATAAACTTTGTCACAAAAAAAATCACATTGATACTTGCCCAGATTCGAACCCCCGACCTCGTATTTACGAAGCGGGTGCCTTCACTACTGGGCCATTACGACTTAAGACAAAATTGTAAGAAAAAGTTTAAAATACCTCAATGAATTTTGCATCGTATCGCTACTATGTAGTAATGTAGTAAGTAACCAATGAAATTTGTAATAGTTGTATATAACAACAGTTCAAAAAGCAGACATTAATTAGGTGCTCTCCTTATAAAAAAACATAAATCAATACGAGTCAATCAATACACTAAACCAATGTAAACCCAAAGCACTTATCAAACATAAAATTCATAAACATTTTAAAATTAATATCAACACAGAACGCAATTCAATAGGTACCGATTTTAAATAGAAATAATTTTCGTGCCTTAAATTACGTTCAAAATACATACCAACTCAAATTCCAAGCTACTAACTACTAAGTATAGTAGGTATTATTTAATCTATTATATTTTAAGTACAACACGATTATATTTCTTTTAAACTAGGCATTTTATTTATTATAATTAATATGCATGTGATATAAGTCGAAATGGTCCAGTGGATAAGGCACCCGATTAGTAAACACGAGGTAGTGTGTACGAATCCGGGCAAGTACCAATGTGGTTTTTCAAGTCGTGTGTACTTTCTAAAGTTATCTTGGACATTTCTGACTGACGGTTAAGGCAAACATCGTGACGAAAAATGGACTCAAAAGTCTAAAAAAGGTCAAGCTTGGCGATTAATGCTCGTTCCTTCGTCTTTGTCCTGCAGTGGGACAATAAACAAGCTGGTATTATTAGGAGTATAAACGTTTCTACAAATTGCCCAAAATGCTAATAAAACCAGTAGGTATTTAAATCCGTTGTGTGGTTTACAAAAAGTTAGCAAAGAAACCAAGTTTGCATTAAACTATTAAAATAAGTGTCAGAGATAAAGCCACTTTAAATTTGGGTAACGGCAGGTAAATAAAATTTATTTGTCATGTCCATATGTAGATGTGATCGAAGGCTTTGATATACAAACGATATTGGCGCTCAGTAGACCGTCACTGACTTTAGAAGATAAATAAAGTGACGATACCTTAGGTGTTGAGAATAATATTGTTACTTTGACACGCGAATCTATACTATTATATACCTAAATCGGAAGAGTTTGTTTGTTTGAACGCGCTAATCTCCGTATCTTTATTTATTTTTTTACGTTTGATAGCCCAGTTCTTGAGGAAGGTCAGCTATGTAACATTACGGTACTGGCGTCGAGGGCAGAGCAGTAACCAAATATGCGGGTTAAACTGCGCTGCGGAAAGCTAGTACAAATAAATAGGTATGATTTATATGTTTTGTAACAATATTATATCACTAAAGATTTACTTGACTTTTAATTTAGGTACTATATGTCAAAGATTTAATATAATGTAGATATGTTAAACTTGAACATTAAACAACTTAGTTTGTAAACAAGTACAACATACTCCACTGCAATATATTGGCAGGTCTCTAAAGTTGGGACCTTTATGTCATAGTCCTTATTTAGTAGGTAGATTGATAAAATGATAACCCACTAGGGTTATTAAATAATATGTAGTACCTACGCAGATATCTAGCTCATTACCTAGTATTCGTTTAGTTGTCTAACACCCACGGGAAGAGAATAAAATGGTATCATTTGAAGAGCACACGCCAATTGCTCAATTACTACCAAACATTTTTATCGAAATTTATTCATAATAGATACTGGCAACAAATCTGATCAATAAACATAAATAATCTGGCAACACTAGCTGGGCGCTAGGAGACTATATAAAGGACAGAGACAATGAAATGAACGTCGGGCGAGGTGTCGCGTCTCTCGCACATTCCCTCAGTGCATACTTGATGTACCGCGACGGAATCTTCGTAAGACATAGGAGAGAGCGAGTAACGGGTAAAATAAAAAGCGTGTTATTAAATAATGTTATTGGTTAAATTTGATAAGATTGATTGGAAAAAGTATTTGTCTATAGAGAACTAGAACTAAAGATAATACTTGTGTAGTATTCTGTGCCTTCTATCACGGATCACGTCAGAATTAAATAAAAATAAATTAAGAATCTTGAACTTTAAAGAACTCTTGACAGTAATATACAGATGCATCTAAGAACATACCTAGATTATTTTGAATATGATATGATTATTTTTTGAGAATAAAATGAATAATAAATAACATTTGGCTCTGAGAACCATTCACTCCGATTTGTTCATATTCAATTCAATTCTATTTTATAATTAAAGTAAATTAAGTAAAAATTCTTACAAATGTAGACAAATCTGATTTGTCTACATTTGTAAGAATTTTTACTTAATTTACTTTAATTTTAAATTTACTTAACAATTTTTATCTACTCTTATAGCAAAATTGATTTCATATTAAAATCAATCTAACTTCATACACACGCTACTCGCGTTCTCTCATAACTCACGACACAAATTCCCTCTGGCACTCGTTCAATGGAATCAAAGGATTTGCGTTCATTACAGGCGCTAATAATTGATGGGTTGCCCTGTCCCCACACTAACATGCTTTTAGTGATGTACACTTTCATACTACTAGTCAAATCGCGCCAAACTTTATCGATATAGAATGGAAAATAACTAGGAATGCAGGTATTTTTTCTCTATATGTGGCAGCTGTAGTGTTCGTATATTTCATTTTTATTTTAATACGACATACTACTACCAAAGTGGTAACGGAGGCGTCCATGGGATTCTACAATATCGCTCATTTAACTGACTAACTTTTTACTTACTTCCAATTTTGATCACAAAGCTTTTAAGCGGGGCTTGAAAAACATCCAAATACGGACAGCTATCATAATACTAGCAGTGTGCAGTCCTGGCTGCTTACCATCAAGCAGAGTGGAGTAATTTTAAACATTTAACTAAGGCAAATAAATATAAACAAAAGACAGACTGGACCAACCAATTTTTGGATCCTGTTGTTTTAGCGAGTTCAGGAGCAATTTGTGTATATGTTTTCAATATTTTGAAAACTTCCCGTTTATTAAAAATTATCAGATAACAATACCAAAAAATATAGATAATCAATTAATTCTAGACTCCTTAGGTATTTTTTTTTTTTTTCACTTTTTTACTTTTAGTATATAAACATCAGACGTTCATTTCTATTTAAAAAATACGTCCTTAGATCTTTGGCGCGATCTCATAAAAAATATGAACATCACGTTCATTATACCTACACATTTCATAAATACATATATATTTATGATTTAGGTTTAGAAGATAATTTTAAAATAATTCCAAATAAAACCCGCACTGAAAGTCCACAACCATATTAAAAAGCTTAAAATGAATTTGAGCTTGAATTTTGTAGTACAAATTACATTAGTGAAACACAGGGGTCAAGTTTGATGAGTAACGAACCGAGAATTTATTAATTGATTTTAAGGACATTTGTAATGTCTCACTCTCTCTCTCTGTACAGTAATGAATATTCAACTAAAGACAGAGAACAAAGGGAATTAATATAATACTTGATAACATTAATGTTTTGATTAAGACACGCTCGGTGAAATTGAGTGCCATGTAATATTCGTAAACGATATTAACTAGTTATATATCTTGTGTATTGCCCTGGCGTTGGTTGGCTTATTATGTTGTTTGTAGATTAAGTTAGTTTAATTCTACATTGATTAGGTACAGAAAATGTCTACGCGAGAGTCTTTTTTTGCATGCAAATTTTAGATGCGAGTTCATCTGTATGAGTTTTTATGCGCTCTGCTTGTGAAATTATTCTTATTAATATAGCTATAATAGATTGTTTTAATATGCTTATTAATAATTTAAACATAGTTTTTTTCTTAGAACCGAATTTATTCGGCACCAAAACCGAATAATTCGGCCGAATATGCCGATTACCAAATACCAAACGATTATTCGGCGCATCTCTAAATAATTACCTATTATTTAATCTATACATATAATAAAAATGTAACCGATCGCTGTCTGTACATGGAAGATATATGAGAAAAAATACTATTGGGGCCTATATCAACGCAAATAGAACCCAAAACAATGATTTTTAAAATTTTTGTCTGTTTGTCTGTTTGTCTGTATGTCTGTTTGTCTGTTTGTCTGTGCGTTTGTGCACGCTAATCTCAGAAACGGCTTATCCGATTTAAATGTGGTTTTCACTGATACATTGTGGTAAGCTTCACTTAACATTCAGTGTTTGTTTCATGTCAATCGGTTCATAAATAAAAGAGTTATTCCAATTTAAATAATCACGTCATACATGTGGTATGTATTTAGCTTAGGTTAGTGTGTTTTTAAGTTAGGTTAGTCTTATTTCTTTATTAAAATGTAAATGCTTTATCAGTTAAAATGTAAATAAAAGTTAGATTTATATTTTTCTGGACTTATTTATTTTTATTTTTTGTGATGAAAACATGTTTGTTAACACGTCTCATTACGAAATAGGTGGAATTAAAGTGAATTACGAAATAGTAGTAGTCGATTTACGCTGGTTTCAGCATGAATGGGTCGGATCGACCAGGGAAGTACTACCCTCTCATAGAAGATCGTTGTAAGAGTATCCATATTATTGCGTTTCGTTTGGTAAGTGCGAGAGCCAGAGGCCCAACTGATGCAGAGATGACAATCCTCGCAGCATGTGTGGGACCAGCTGAGTATCCGTGGAGTCATTGTGTGGGTGGTGTGGGTCAATTCGCCGGCCAGGGAGACCCGTATAAACGGTGGTGCCGCTGACCACCCGCGGCATTGTACAGGGGCCCAATTAGACCTAACCGTAGTATTACGGTAGTAGATCAAAGCTGGTTTCAGCATGAATGGGCCGGATCGTCCGGGGAAGTACTACCCTCTCATAGAAGATCGACGTAAGAGTAGTAGTATTCGTACTACTGCGTTTCGTTCGGTGAGTGAGAGTGCCGGGGGCCCAATTTCCCCCTTTCCTCTTTCCTCACTTCCCTCACTCCCCTAACCCCATTCCCAGCCGCTATAGTGGAGGCCACCATACCAGCAGTTTAAAACGATGGCTTTTGGTATGGTGGCCACCACCTTTGGATTCCACTGACTGCTTACCATCAGGCGAGGTAGAGTCAAATTAGTAGTAAAAAAAAAAAAATATCACCCTTAGTGGAACCCGGCGACCATTTTCGAGAGAGTACCTTTGGCCTTTGGGGGCCCTTTGCGAGCAGTCCGTATCATCGGAAGCCCGAAGGCCACTTGAGCATTTACAGCTGCGAAGAGACATCGCCTCCTCAATGGCCGTCTTCTATCGCCTTTACCACGGAGAGTCTTCTCAAGAGCTCTTTAAATTACTTCGACCCCCTTCCCTTTTTATCCAGAACGACACGTGCGGGACTGAAGTGCTACTCTTTCACAGTACAATCTAAAGGGTCTCGAAACAAACGGTTGAGCACTTCATACCTTTGTCGCTCAATAAAGCCTATAACTCTTTGCCAGCGCATGAGTTTCCATCTAACTTTAATCCTGGGTCTTTAAAGCGAGGCGTGAAAAAGCATCTCACTAAGCCGCCATAGTGGAGGCCACCATACCAGTAGTTTTTCTTTTGGAATGGTGTCTACCACTTCTGGATTCCACTGACTGCTTACCATCAGGCAGAGTAGTGTCACTTTGTCAAGCTAATATATAAAAAAAAAACCTTATAGCGTTTTTATTCCTCGGATTCCTCTCATTCCAAACAATTTCCCGTTTAGTTTTGAACGAGGTCAGTTTCCAGTGAGCCTACGTTTCGCGATGACAATTAATAAAGCCTAAGGTCAGACACTAAATGTTGTGAGTGTGGATCTAAATATTAGCTGTTTTTCGCATGGTCAGCTTTATGTGGATTTGTCACGTGTAAGTAATTCTAGCAGCCTGTATGGCTTTGATCCCCGATGGCTGTATAGCCATCGTCTAATATCGTATCGTATCGATAGTCTAATATCGTATATAGAGAAGCATTTACTGTAAAGATTTTTCCTATTCACCTAAACGAAGATGTTTATAATTCAAAACAAACCAAAAGATATATCCACAAAATGCTGCCCACCAAATCACTATTCCACGCGGACGAAGTCGCGGGCACAGCTAGTTTAATTATATATTACAAGTAGCATACATTCACGTCGATTAAAGTATCACCATATCAGATATTAGACTACGCTTTCCTATCTATTCTGTTGTTTAGAACTTTCTGAAGTATGAAGAATTTTTCGATCATGGGTCGTGATTATTAATTTGTTCGTCGTACTATGTTTCAGTTAAAGTGAGTTAAGCTAAACATATTATAAAATTATTTAAAATCAATCTTACAAAAATTTTAAAGCTCCTTAAATTAAGCGATAGCTCGATTTGAGATACTGGAGAACTCTATACAGACGCACTACATATAATATAATATAAGAGACATGGAAAAACAACTCTACTATATTACATTTTAGGCAGATTTTCCTGCAACTTCAATTATATACAAGTAGCTGCGTTCTTCTGTCTTAGCACGGAAGTATATTGAAGGCATTTAATGATAGCAGTATCTCACAATTTATAAGGCATCAACTCGCCAATATTTGCTAAAACTACTAGTATCTTTATGCAAGAGTTTGTCCAAACAGGCTAGTATTAGCCAATTTGTCGTTTAACCTATATTTAGTTGGGGTGTCGTAAGCGCGGTCGCTCCCGACTAATGACTGCACTTAATTATTCATGCAATTAACTGATTATAGCGACACTACCCGCCCCCATCCTTCTACCAACCCCCTATAACTACGTATAGTCTTAGTTGGTTTATGTTTAGGTACTGGCTTATATAATATTACTAACTGTCCGTAGAGCGGTTTCACCACTGATACCTTCAAAAATTGAAACATCAAACGCGTTATAACAACAGTTCGCTACGATGCTTGGGTTGGTTTCCACCAGTTCTAATGACTGCTCGCAATCAGGCAGAATGCACTCATCTAGTTAGTATATCTTATCGTATCTTAATAGGTAAAAATGGAGTACAGTTGTTATTAAGCCGTTGTATACTTATATATAATTCATTAGCTTTTGTCGTTTCTGTATTTTAGATACTTTGTAACTAACATAACACTTGTGGTCAAAGACATAAAAAACCAGCGGTACCTTTGGAGTCTCCTAACACAGACATTTTAGTCTAAATGGAGGCTCCAGACACAATTTAAAAGAACGATGTATTTGTTGAGAAATAAACTTTTTTGTATTTTGTATTGTATTGTATTGTACCTACTCTCTGTTTAATTAGTAAAATTAAAACCGTCACTTATTTCCTCACCTAATTTTGTCAAGTCTAAACATTTACACAACTAATTAATATTTAAACTTAACTCATCGTCTTCTTATTTAATATAGAACAGAACAAACAACTAAAACGTATTACCATATTCAAAACAACGTCCAAACACTATCAGACTAACGATATTCCATAACAATCTACACAAACTAAGTCGCAACTAATCGTCTACTGGAGAATTTACGGCTCAAACGCGCCGCAGATACGGCTCACACACGGTGCAGATACAGCACAACACAGAATAAGGCTACGACAGGCCGGCATTACGCCAGTCGTCGGCATCACGTATTACTGTCAATTTATCATGTTGCATAATTAATTTTCATTTGTGCAACGTTGAGTAGCAAGTGTATATTCGGTTATGGCAAGTATATTTTGATTATTAATTCATGTATACATGTCAGGCATTTCATGATACTAGATACAGACGGTTTAATCGAATTGTTGGTATTTGCACGCTTTGAATATTGGACATTTCTTTTGTGATATTTGGTTAGTAGTTTTGAGTTAAATCGTCCAGCTTATTTTTAAATGATACCTATTGTAGTTGTGGGTCTAACGTTGTTGATTAGATTAAGAAGAAAAATCTAGCGATTTAGAAGTTGTAAATTATATTTTAATAAAAGATATTTTACTCAAAGAGCATGAGAGGGAAGAGAAAGAGATCCCAGGACTGGGTTGATGAGAGAGACTTAACTTGAGCGGCTCCGACTGCGACGAGAGATTCGCGGCGGATCCTTTCGCCTATAGGCATCCGACGTCGCGAGGCTCGCCGTGGAGAAGGTGGGTTATAGTAAAGTTGTCGTCCAATTATTGTTCCACTGCAAAGGGGCCATGTCTACTGCAGGCTTCTCATACAGAGAAGGCATGAACATGGAGCACTACGATTTCTCACAAAATTGCGTCTTTACACTATGACCTTTTTAGAGCTACAGTAAATAAACCCGAAAATTTTCATATAAAATAGATCTAATCTGAAGTTTTGTATGAGAAATCTTACTTTATTCTATCTCCTAAAGTACCTATCAAAGTCTTTTATAAAACTGTAGTCGCAGACACAGTTGCGACAGTGTAACCGCACAAACCTGTACGTATTTAAATTAGCTAATTTATACCGTTAAGTATGTACAAAAAGGAAAATATTAAAACGTCCTAACACTCAATTTGTGTATCTTTATGGAATAAATTTAATTTTTCGCGAGGTGGGCGGGGTGCGGGGGGACTATGGGTGGGTCTAATTGCCAATTTTCTCTTTACGCCGTTTTTTCAGCTTTTAAGGAGAAAAATTCGTTAATGCATATTTAATAGCTGTAATCGTCTCCCCCTCGAAGATATTAGAACAAGCCACCAACTCCCGCTTTATATACGCCAAGTTATTTTAAATAAGTAGAATTTGTTGTAATTATTGTAAAATAAGTAATACAAAACTTATATTGCATTTTTAGCGACTGTAGCATTCATTCTGAGAACTGTTATTATGCATGCAAAATTTGCGCTGTCACTAGTGAACTTGAACAGCGCTTCTAGTATTTACTCTGAGAACTAAATTATATCAATCACATGTCATTAAAAGGTGGCAGAACATTCTGTCTGTGTTATGAACACCCACTGCTAATAAGATAACAAACGTCCTCAAAGTCTAAATACTCGGAAAGCCCTGGTCAACCAGTAGACGACTTTTGGTAGAGTTGATAACGTCTAAGGCCGACTATGATGAACTAAATTCTATTTTATGACTACTGAACGATATTTTTGATATAAAATAATAATATTCGAGTTGGTTTTATATAAATAAAATAAAACATAGGCTACAAAAATCTCCAACACGTGTACATAACCTAGAAATATCGTAGAAAGTCCGCATTAATGCCCTCCACAAACTATCTCTCGAGGGCCGCGCACCGCGATCATTTTCTTTGAGTTAGCTTTAATCCACCTCATGTATAATGCGTGCATATAAATTTCAATTTTAAACCAGTCGGTTTCAAGTTACACCCATTTGTGGAATTACGCGTAGGGCACCACGGGTATGGGTAGAATGGGTACGACGGGTAATCTGGTAATGCGTTTGCGACGCGACCTTATAAATAAACAAGTTTCTTTACATTTCGCCTTGAGTTTCTTTATTTTATTTTTTGTGGTTTTTGTTCTAAAATTTTTTTTTTTTTTTTTATATTATAGCCTACCAAAGTGACTCCACCCTGCCTGATGGTAAGCAGTCAGTGGAATCCAGAAGTGGTGGCCAGCATACCATTGTCTTAAACTGATGGTATGGTGGTCTCCACTATGGCGGCTGGGAATGGGGTTAGGGGAAGGAAAAGAGGGAGGTGAGGAAAGAGGAAAGGGGGGAAATTGGGCCTCCGGCGCTCTCACTCACCGAACGACGCAGTAGTACGAATACTACTACTCTTAAGTCAATCTTCTATGAGAGGGTAGTACTTCCCCGGACGATCCGGCCCATTCAAGCTGAAATCAGCGTGGATCTACTACCGTATATATTAGATTAAATGTAATTTATAAAAAACTTGTTCTAAGCTTCAAACATCGTTACTATAAGTAATATTATTTAAATGATATTATTTCAATCGTTGTTACCAACACGGAGCGTCTCCAGATTATTTATAAAACAAGGATTTAGTAGTGTAACCTATAGAGTAATTTTAAAGTAAATTAGGAAATTAGTTAGCATTTGTATTTGGATTTGATGACATTGGTGGTTCAGTGTATGGTCTGCAGCACAGAGGTCTCGAGTTCGATCCCGGGTCTAGTCTACGACTTCGTAAGCAAATTGTATAACTGGTCTAAGTAAACTTATGACTTTGACTTTATACCTATATGTCATGTACCTCAGTATTATTACTAAATATTGAATCTGTAGTAGCAATAAAGTAGGTAGGTATCAAGATTAAAATTTTATTCCATACTAATATTATAAATGCGAAATTAACTCTGTCTGTCTGTCTGTGACGCTATCACGCCTAGACCACTGAAACGATTTTGATGAAATTTAAATAGATTAGACTTTGGGGAACAACATAGCTATGTTTTATCGCAAAAAAATGGCCTAAACAGGTTGAAATAGGGGATGAAAGTTTGAATGATAAATCGTCAATGTTAACAGAGATATAACCGACATTCACGCAGGCGGACCTGCGGGCAACAGCTAGTAGCTCATAAAAATAAATACAAAAATTGCGCAAACAATTTAATTTTACCTACTGTAGATAATGAAAGTCGACGGAGCAAGAGCCCCACTTGATTGCAACAGTTGTTACAAGCCACCAGTCAACCCTAAACCGCTGCAGGTCATATCAAAAGTCGATAACACCCCTAATGCGGGAGGGTTAAGGAAAAATGCGAGGATTCAAACTGTCAATTAATGATAAATAAGGTTCATGTTTTAGTTTATGAATCGTGTTAGTCAGATAGTATAAATATTTTGCTCAATTTTGAGAACTCTCGAGAAAAGTTTAAGCTTGTAGATTCAGTAGTTATGGTTGTTCGTTGATAAACATGTTAATCAGTTTCTATATATATGTATGTAATTATACATTTGAACAATAGAAAGTTTTTTTTATTTAATCCGTGGATATAAGATACTCATTAAAAATAACGTACCTACATGAGTATCAAAATTAAGTTTAAGTACTTTTTATAAATTACACTACTTATAAGAAACTTGAAACATAATAAATGCTTAACTCATAAGCTACATAGTCTAGCTGCCAATACAATTTGCCCCATAGAGCTCTAGAACCTTGCTACATACAAAAGAATCACCTCACTACCATAGTGACCTGTACCAGTTGACATAGAAGTATTAAACCAACTAAGCAATAAAAAAATATAAAACATTCACTGTATTTGTACAAAAATTACTACGAAATCTATACAAATCGACAAATCAGATTCGACAACCCTCATTTAATTTCATCGAGAAATCTGATATAAAAACAAAATTATCTTTATTTTGGGATATTCTCGGTACAACCCGTCAGTCGATCGGTAATCCGTCAGAAACAAATAATAGCATTTGGCTGCTCCTCGCTACCAACGCTAATGTAACCTTTTCCCCGCGGAGTTTTAACTGCTTACCGTGGTTTAAAAAAACCCCGAGCTACCCTCAATAGAGCTTATAAGCCCTTCAGTAAGAGATTTTAAAGAAACAATAAGAATATGTGACTTATAAGATATTTTAGTTATTTCGTTTTGGAAGAGAGATTTTTAAATTTATTAGTCTGTATCAAAAGTTTCATTCGGTCTTACAACAAACGCCTACGGAAAATACACATTGCATTATTTAAATTTACAAAGGTGTTAAAATATAAAATTTCGAAAATGACGGAAATAATTTGTTAAACATAATAAAATATAGCCTATGTTACACGTCCTATATATAGCTTTCTAAAGGTGTAAGAATTTTTTAAATCGGTATCGTAAATCTTGAGTTAAATCAGAACAAACAAACATACAAAAAAAAATCTTTTTTTCTTTATAATATTAGTGTAGATTTAGATTTAGACTAGCGACCTGCACCTGATTCGCACTTGAGTACTTTTATGCTTTTTACGATATGAATAACAATTATTATTATTCCTCTATTAAGTGCATGTAAAACACTCATAAAGCTTAGAAGAAATGTTCTAAACAATGGTGAAAACCGTATCAAAATCCTTTGCGTAATTTAAAAGAAGTTATCGATGAAATAGACGAAAAACATCGATTTTGGTTTACACTACTTAAAAAAAGATAAGATAATATATTAATATTAACGAAAGACGTGCACTTTTGGACATGGGCCTCTCGTGTCATGTTCACCTTAACCGATCCTGAGCCGCCCTCATCCATAAGCTGCCTGCCATCTCTATCATGTCATCGGTCCATCTTGTTAGAGGCCTGCCCGCGCTGCGGCATCAGGTTATATGGAAGGGATAACATGGTTGTTAATGGTTATACAATGTTAAAGTTATAAGCTCAATAAATACTTAATTACGCTCTAGGAGCGATCGTGTACAATGTTATTTTTTTTATTTGTACATTCGATACATTTTGGTTATAGTACATAAAATATCTACGTAGGCTAATAATAGAATCTAAATCAAAATTGAAAGCCCGAAAGACTGACGACGATAACTTTATTGTAACTAATAACCAAATAAAACTTAGTTTAAACTCTATTAATCTAATAATGCTTATACCCAAACAGTAGCGCGTCAAATAAAAATGATCGAAACACATTCATTCGTATTACGCATATGAATTGAGACAGTATTGTCGCTCGTCATAAATTTCAATGAAAACATCGAGTGATCAAATTAGAAAAATTAAAAGTGATAAATAAAGTCCAATTAAGCGTTATTGCGTAAAAAAGGCATAAATTAATGCGTTAGTTGGACGGCGGGAAAACATTGTGACGGACGGACGCGGCTGTGTGACGCGAAGCTACCAAGTGACGTAGTGTTGCGACATTGCGACACAGTTTTGCGATTACGGTTTTTAAAATTTATAAAAAGTTATAATTTCTCAGTGTTGTCTTTATAAATGACAATTTAGTGATGTATAAGACATTGTATCTATCTAGATAAATACAAATACGCTTCTATAGTCTACTTTACAATAAAATTAAGAATTAGTTTTTTACTTGGTTAATTCAGTAAATACTAATTTAGTTCTATAAATTATGCAATTTTGTATTTAAACGGTGAAATTTTAGTTACAAGTTTGATTGTAACTTTAGCGAATACGTTAAAAAATCTACCTCAGTTTAATGGCAGAACCATTCATTGATGTAAAATGTTTTTAAATTTAGACATTTCAACATATTTCCATGCCATTTTTTCATAAAGAAAAGGGCACAATGTTGAAAATAAAAGCCTGTATTTTGTTTACTTTTATTTTAATTTAGGTTGCAATTTTATGACTAAAAGTGACTCAACAAAACGCGTTTCTATTTAACAAGACTATTACATAATTAGTGCCGTGTCCGACATAACATAATGCTACATTACATGGTATGCTCATAAAATTATCTCTAATAAAATGCGCATCACGTCAATTCACTGTAATGCATTATTCGCACTTTAAACTTAGCAATGTATCGTTCAAGCTTTGCGTGCTTTAATTTTAATGAAACGTCATTCTAAGGTATTCCTTTCTTCGTTAATTTTAGTAGCACTCAATTTTATATTCTTTAGATTAGTAGGACACAATAACTGTGAAAATTGAGTATAATGTTCCAACGTTACCTGCATAATACATGACACCTTACTGCATATTAACAATCCGCCTGCCAAGCGACGCGGCGACGTCCTATGGCAACCTCATTTGAGAAAGGTCTGTGTTGAATGGACGTAATGTAATATGTATACTAATAGCGTATCAACATTATATAAATTAATAATTAGTACTCTACGTGTCGATAATTCTCATCCCATCACTATCATACGTCACACGTGTACGCTCAAATTACGCGCTTAAATTGTATTAATTAGTGCGCGACTGAAAGGGTTCCGTCAAATTAAATGGCATTTTAGCTCGCAACAGAACTCTAACATTGTTCTGTCGTGCGGGTGATTAACATAATTTTAATTCTGTTTGTTAATTATAGTAACTTATGATATCTTAATAATACTGTTATTAATTATATTAATAACAGTATGTTGTCCTTTAATAATGCTTAATAGTATGTAAAGATTGGGAATATTTCTGTAAAAATAAATACTCGGTAGGTAATACTCTAAAGTCTTAACTGATGTTTTTGGCGGTTTCTATTTTGTGACAATTAACATCTTACAGTTAACTATTGCTTCATATAATTATGATTATTCATTTGTATTTTTTATTAAAACAAATTTTAATATGCAGAGAATAAACTGCGTCGTTATAAATCTAATGTTTAGTTTGAACTTGGAATATGCACTCCAAGTTCAAACTAAACATTGAAAAAGCTATCTTAGTATGTATAAAGATAGTACTCTTAGTAACCACATGGTATTTCTTAGCCTCAAAATCGCACATTATATAATACTATATATTACAACGTAGATTCTATATACTCTTCAAAAGTAACAGCCTTATAACAAATTCACAAACTATAATTCATGAAGCGATTTATTCAAAAAGGCGAATATAAAACTAAATTGCATAACATAAAACTGGAATTATACTGTGAGGAGGAAACTGCCAGCGTTACTAACATCAAAAGAGGGCTATTATGAAAAATCGTAACACGTTTACTGGGCGGACTCTGCTACATTATTCATGAGTGAAATTGCTCCCCATACCTGTGAACGGTAGCTGTTATTTATACTCGTTCCGCGTAATAACTGTTATTGGGGTGTAAGTCCCGCCCTCGATGTGTAAAAACTTAGCACGATAGATTTATTATTTATTTATAGGTAGATTTTTTGGTTGTTGATATAGGTATTAATAAGAATTTGTAAAGATATATATAGCAACTGCCTCCTTAGCGTAAATTTTGCGTTCGAAACCGGATAAAATCGAATGTGACTCGGAGTTATTTATATATTTTCTTTATTTTGCCTTAGACTTTACTATTGGCGAAGGATAAATATTATGTCGAAACATACACTTAAAACAATAATGCCTTAGTCGAAATTTGCGACTCTGCATTAATGTTTGTTAAGTGCAAAAAGACTCCTAGCTTCTACTACTACTGCTCTGCTCCCGTTACCAGTAGCGTGATGTTATATAGCCTATAACCTTCCTAAAGAACTGGGCTATCATACGCAAAAAGAGTTATTTAAATGCGACTGATAGTTTCAGAGATTAACGCGTACAAACAAACAAACAAACTTAACGCCGAGGCAATTTTTAAAGAAGAAATAGCTTCATTACATATATTATTATACTAACCACATAAAAGAAAACTAAAATATCAATATCACTAACTGGACATATAAGCAAGCAAGTCACGTGCGACTCTGTCGTCAACTAACCTGCTTACAACACTCGTGATTGCAAGCGATCAACACGATACAAACAGGGGAAATTCAATCACGGCCTTTTTGGTACCAGTTCTTTGATTGTAAGGGACTACAGATTGTATTTGGTACGTTTTTGTGTGAATTAAACATAGTTTAGTAACTCCTGAAAGCTCATCATCAGACTAATACTACAGTGGTATTTTACAATTCATAGACGTAGCTAGGACACATAGACGTAGGCCGTAAGATTGTCGATCTAGCAAAAACCATCTGGTATCTTAGCGTTGGCCTCGTAAAAGATGATTAAAGGCAACTTGCGTACTAAAGACCATTATACTGTGGTTACCAAACGCGGTGAAATTACAAACACCTCGTTTTAGGATAGACCTCTTTTACGGTAGACAGTGGCCTCGCAGAGACTCTGGTGCTAGTGAAGCAATGCAAGAAAAAAAATCAAATCGATTGCATACATAATCAAACGAAATTAAAATTTAATAATACGAGTAGTTTAGTTTTAGATGTCTACGACGTAACAACATCATCATCATCATACCAGCCCGTTATTACCCCATCGCAGGGAAAGGCTATTCTCTTAATGGAAATGTATGAGCATTGATCGCCACGCTTGCTCAATGTGCCACGTAACAACCTAATAGTTTAATCTAAAAACAAATTCAAAATTAGTAATACAGAAACATACTCACTAAAACAACACCACAAACAATAATTCGTAATCCAGACACATTCAATTCAAAGAATGAGAACGATGTATCACAATAAGCGACATAAACGCAATTTTGTTTATAAGTTAAGCACCCTCGGTCGCAGATGATCCGAGTTACACAAAGTAGCACGCGGCGCCGCGGCACGCGACGAGTCTACAGCGTCTCACTCACCGTAAGCAAAACTCAATTATCATATTTTATACCTCATAATACTTACGAAAAGATATTCAATTATATAATTTTTCCTCTGAAAAGGGAATCCCTTTTCATTTCTCATTTGGATTTTTCTCTTAAGCAATTACGAGTCCGCCCGCTCGCCCCGGGGAGCGCGAGATTGGCTCGGCGAATACATTTCCACGCCGGACGCGCCCGCTCTCATTTATCTTTTAACAAGGAATGGAATGTTATGTTAACTTATGCGCCCACCGCGTTAGCTCTGTTTTCGTTTAATAAAAGTGTGTTTCGTGGATGATTTTATGAGTTTCGGCGAGTTATGAATTTGTTTGCGCACGGAATAGAAATGGGCTCATTTCATGCTCCAGGCCTCTCATCCTGTCCGTTGTATTTATCTCTTATTTATACATACAACACTTTATATAAACGCTGAAATTATTGTTAGTGATCGCTCTCGTATGGATCTGAGCTGGCACAAATATAATTTAGCATCGCAGGACGTTATGTTTGTAACAAACTAAGTTGTCGCTCGCCGGCTCGCTCAAGCGGCTCGGCGCAATTCGATTCCGACAAGCGGCGGATCGGATTCGGGCGAAACTCGCGTAATCGCATCGCGCGGCCGGGAACACAAATTATTCGTGCGCCGAAACTGGCTAACTTAATCAACCCTATAAAGGAGGTAAAGAACAAAGCGGAACCACAATTGGCTGCGTCGATCCTCTACCTGAGTCGATGGAAGTTTTAAAAATGGCAGCTCTTTGAGAGAAAACTCGATAAGGGCGCGCCCGCGGGACGCGTAAATACAATTTGCAAGGAATCGCTCGTGCCTTTGACGTCGCTCGCGACTTGCCGTTTGAAGATTTGCTTGTTTGCCTCACTCCGGAGCACGGTGAGCGGGGTGAGAGGTGCGGGGAGTGGAGCGCTGGCGATACGTGGATCTGTCTACATCTATAAGTGAAAAATCGAATCCTAACTCCAATGAATATTTAACGAGTTGTTCCATACTAATACGATAACAAACAATTCATTTTTATATAGTCGAAATGTAACCACCTAAATAAAAATAGTTTTTTAAACTCATGCATTACAAAGTAGGTTTCTGTCTGAACTGAAAATCTTCTGCAAGTTGTTCAAAATGTCATCTGGATCAATTAGCATTTAGGCTTCAAATTACTTAACTTGTCTAAAATTTAAGTTTATACCTACGTGTACTAGTCGTGTTATTATTTTTTATCGCGGCTGTTATTATTGGATTTTAACTCTTATTGGAAAGAAACTTCTTAGGCCGGTATTACATTATCATATTTAAATCATATAAATATGATTTCATATATTTCAAATTCTATGATCATAGTTCGACGACCCTCAAACTATGATCATAGATAATTACATGTTGTTATTATATATACACATATCTTTGATCATATTTTTATGATCTAATAGCGGCCTTAGCACTGATCTAGCAACTTAATTATAAATTGCAGATGGAATAACCAAAACGTGAGGATCACGCATTATTGCCTAGAAGAGATAGGTAGAAATGGCTTTCACCAAAAGATCGCTACTTATATCAAATTTTATGGTGAAATTATTGCCATAGTGATCACAATTCCAAAGGACTGATATACATATTTTTTTATACATTTACACCCTATACTGGCTAATAACTCACAGATTTCCTTACAATTTTTACCTTCTCCAAAATCTTAGTAGGTAATATTCGTACTAACGTATTAATACGCAAAATAATGTAAAATTCATGAACCAGCTTAAAAAGAAAAATGTATCGATACTTCAGGAAATTTCATAAATCATACCTACATACCCACCCAAATACCAAATACCTACACTTAACCCTTAGGTAACAACACGTTGCCATAGCAACCACTCACCCCACCAACCGTTATCTAAACTCAATGCGAAATCAAACTTAAGCCTCGCAAAATAAAGTACATATTATCCTAACTTTATGTAAAAAGAGTTATAACAAATGAACATGAGGTAGTTAAAGCTTTCGTGTCGGTGTCGTGGACAGAAACAAGCCTGCCAAGTGGTTTTAAGTATTTGTAAGTATGTATTAATTTAGTTGAGTTGTTTGATTGCAGCGCATTTTAATCATTGAAAACTTTGTAAATTAATCCTCAATTCGTAATTTCTTTCTTAATTCTTTATTGGACACACATAGTGAAATATTAGGTATACATACTTAAATAAACAAATATGATGTAGAAAATTTTAAACATTATACTTAAGTTGAAGAAAGAACAAAACTAACAGCTAGTTTACGTCGATATTTAGTGAAGGACCTATTACCTATAAAATCAAAAATAGTCTCTGTTAACCTGTGGAATTGTGGACGGCAATCACTGCTCACGCCTTTACTGTATGAGAAGAAGCATTTAGCAAGGGGATACTAACAGGCTAATAATGATGGTTAAACCTATTCTTGACCTAACAAGCAAAATCTTGCCTATTACAAGCTGAAAAGAAAGAAGCCCATTTTTTGTTCGTGCCGAACGCTACATTGAAATTGCATATACCTTTTGTCTCTCCCACAATCAATACGAATTTAATAACACCTCATATGTTAAACTCCATCAAGCCATTTAGGTTGTAGGGCATGCCAAAGAAATAGACATACATACATACTTACTTCTTGACTTCGGCAGGCGGGCAAAAATTTAATCAGCATGCATTTTCCTAAGGCAATAATATCCAAAAACTTTTCTATAATATAACTATTCAACTACTACATTTCAAAACGAATTGTCACCAAAACCACATGAACCTTTTTTAACAAAAAATCTAATTACCCTTCTAATATTTTGCCCGCATACGTCCAGTGAAGGGTTAGATCATGTCGCCACTCAATCTCAAACCGTCACCCACTGGTGGGCTATTTGATTTATTTTTTATGACCACTTGAGTGGATCTACGCGATTGTATGCAGGCGTGTCTAATGTGAAAGAATTTTATGATCTATAGAAAATTATGGTTTATTTTATTTAATGGTTACGGGGTTCTTTACTGACCTTTTTGTTATAGAAGTTGTTTGATTTCGTATCTCTATAGTATTGTTACAGGCATATCGTAGAATATAGTATGATTATATCAATTTTAAACATTGTTGCAATCAATACAAGATAGGTATTTGCAAAGAGGTATATTTTGGCATACAAACCTCTTTTGCATAGAAGGTGCGATACATTATGCACTGCAACGTTTAAGATGAACATTACAAATAAAGCACAGAAGAATTCTAAAATCGAATTTTGGTATTTCAAGTTCCTTTGTGATAGAAATTAACTATGCGATGACATAGTATTAAACATTTAAAATATGATTTTGATATTGAAAGTATGATTTTTATATTCGCATTTAAAGGTGAATTCACACTGGCGCATAATCGCCGCGGCACGCGCGAGCCGCATGCTGTCGCAAATATTGTCAATTGCCCGCAGCGCACAGCGGGTGTCTGTGTATTATTGCAACGATCGTAGTGGTTAGTGTAAATAATAAATGCTATTTAAATAGGAGTATATTACCATTATTTTTAAAATAATAGTTAACGACTAGCGTTTGTGTCGTTTTTTAAGGTTTGAAGTCTCGCTTATGAAAGAAAACATGATCTCTATTTCGATGTAGTACTCAAAAATATTTAAATTTTTCTGTTCAATAGGAAAATTAAAAAAAGGTTTTTTTTTAATACACCGTCACACCTGGTTAAGTTATCATGAAGCTAACATACTTGTTAAAACAATCTACATTTCAGCGTAGATTAGTATAATAAAGCCCTAATTTATGTGAATGTGGTAGAATATTATTATTATTATTATTATTACATCTATCATATTAACAGATTTCAAACGATGTGGAATAATTTATTTTTTTTAACTTCAAGTATAAGTAATGACATAACAGTATTGTTTTTACTTTATATAATATACTTTCTGCAAGATCTCATTAGCTTAATTTCGAACAATGAAAGGAAAAAGTTTTCCTAACAACATTAAAACAGCAACATTACCAAATACGCATTAAATGAGTCATTAACAGCGCTATGTATCAACAAAATCAAGATCAAATTACGGTACATTTAGTTTGAATGGCACCACTTGAGATCACACGCTCCAAAGTCACGTGGCAATTCCAGTTTTGTTTATCCACCAGATTCGAGTCAATTTAGCGTTAAGTGATCGCCTATAGCGTAGTATAGTGGGGTGACACACCCTCTTTACGCTTTTTTTAATCGCGATAGGTTACGATGGGTCGCCACGATTTATACCGGCTAGTGTGTATGAACTCTATTGTCCGAGCGATTTTTGTTACTTGATTGAGATCAGTTCCGCTATTAAGCGTTGTTGTGTGACAGTTTTATTTTATAGTTTTGTGTTTGGGCCGTTGATTTATAAAGATGCGATGATATATGGGCTATTAGTGTTAATAGTTTTTTAAACTACCAACACTTCTATGGCGATTCGATACAGAAATGAAATAAATTTTTACGTGTATTTTATGATATTTGAAATGCTATTCGGTTACGCTTTGATAATTTTATGAATGAATGATAGTGGCCACTAACACTTTAATATAAAACAATAATAATTGAAATTACGTTTACTCGTAATCTAATACAGAAGCATATTTTGCTCCTTACACATTTAATGACATTTTTAAACGTTTCTTTTAATTATATACAGTTAATTTATAAATTATTATAGTGTTTTGTAAATTAATAGCTCCCTAAGAACTTAATTAAATAAAAATATCAAAACTATGCAATACATAGGTACGAGTATATGTTTATAATCGGCGGCAAGGCTATACTTCCAATTCAAATATTGAGACCGGGTTTTTAAGAAGGCGTAATGAATTATCTCAACGCCGCTATGTCAGAGTTCACCGCTGCACCGTAATAATTTACTGTGATAGCAACTGTTATGGTAATCACCATCCATGAGCTCAACAGACTGGCTTACCATCAGCCAGAGTACATCCATTGTTAGCAGACTAATATAAAAAAAAACCTATAAGTAAAAAGAAATTCGTAAATTAGATTTAAATAACACGATTGCTTGTACGGAAAACCGTTGCAAAATCTGTCTCTTACAGAATGACTGTACACCAAAAATAGAGTTGGAACAAACGTAGAACAAAAACAGTTAGCGTTGACTCAGAGCAATAGAGCGGCTCAGTGTTCATTAATGGCATTAATTAATGTTTAATTGAGCTAAATAGAGTATCAATTTAGCGGACGGCAATTGGATCATGCATCCAGGAGCGAGTAGTGTCATCATAACGTTGTTCTCGCAGTTTTGTTTGATTTTCCTTGCCAATTTATGCAATTCGATTGTGAAGGTTTTTTTTCTTTTCTTTACTTTTCTTTATTCTTTATTGTACACACACATAGAACATATTACATAATTAATTTTTCGTATTAATGTCATTAATTTTGGACTAAATATGAACGAAAGATAAATGGAAGGTATAATCAAAACTTGTAATACAATAAATCTGAAATAAACCGTGAAAATTTGGAAAAGCCTAAACAGATAGAAGTAAATTTTCTTCGCTTCGAGTGACACAAATTAGTTCTAAGAAGATATAATAGAGGCGCTGTTAATTTTCACATACAAAATATACGCTATTATCGGCAAGAAATACGCACGTAGAACCAAGAAAACCTACAGTAAATACTGTTTTTAAATATAATTCATATCTAGCAAAGCTGTCCTCTCTTTTATAAAGTAACTAGCTGTCCGCAGCGCGGTTTCACCCGCGTTAACTTACAAATTTGGTTACTGCACTGCTCCTGCCCATAGTCTTTCTCAAGAATTGGACTATCAAATGCAAAAAGAATTATTCAAACCCGACTGGTGGTTCCAGAGATTAGCGCGTTCATACAAACAAACTTGCTCGCTTTTCATATAGATAACACAGTTGTAATACTACTTTATCAATGTAAATAAGTAGGTACAACAAAGTAACCTCATCATTTAATTGTACCAGTTTATAGTACAAGGAAACACATTGCGTCTCATCATTCATTAGTCTGTTAATCAATGGTAATTGACTTAAATACGCATACACGATTAGTTGAACTACAATCAACACGAATTGCATTTGTCACAAGACCTTAGTAAATGGCGGTTTAGCTCAAGATTGTTAATTCGTCTTGTCACTAAGCCGCCATAGTGGAGGCCAGCATACCAGCAGTTTCAGACGATGTCTTTTGGAATGGTGGCCACCACTTTTGGATTCCACTGACTGCTTACCATCAGGCGGGGTGGAGTCACTTTGGTAGGCCTAAAATAAAAATCTTAGCTATTGGGGTACTACACACGCTGTTTTAACATCGGTGATTTGGATAAAGCGCGATTTTGCGTTTGATGACTGTATCATCTTAACGCGACTAATCAAGTGTGTGTGCAGTGACGTATGGAGTAGAGACGTGGTAGCTAATTAAAGGTCTTCTTAAAAGGCTTTAACATACTTTTGCTGATGATAAAACGTTGTAGTTAACAAAGCACTAAGTTCCTTAAGATATGTTACATAATTTTATTGTCGGGCCCATTAAAGGATTATCTTCTTTAAAATACTTGAACTTGATATCATGCCACACAAAAATGAATAATAAACAGAGCCATAATTGTTACCTCTAGTTGGATAAACCGTTGGTTTGCAATAAAAATAACACTATTAAACGTCGCTAAAATTATCTAGCAGTATTAAAGTACTAATATTACCATAATTATGAAACTAAATCCAAAAACATTGATTCATTCGTCAAGGGTAACCGACGAGCGCACACAGAGCGATTTGTCGCGTGTCAGGATTAAACAAGCGGAATTAGCGAGCGTCGACAAATGGACGACTAACGAATTTATGTCACACAATCGCAATGTGTAGTACACGCAGTTTAGATATTTGTACATTTAATAAGTGTGGTGATAATTTAATGGTTACGGACTTCGGTGAAAGTTTGCAAAAGGACAAGTATCAATGTGACTTTGTCATAGACATTATGTTGTGTCTAAGTTTACCAGTGCAGGAAAACTATTTTTTTAACACAAAAACAAGTCACGTACAAGTTGTAGGTTGATCGATTAGTAGTATTTTTAAAACATCAATTACAGGGCATAGGCGTCTCCCAAAAAAGAGATACTTACGAGTATTTACCATAGCCGTTGTTTGGTAGACGGGTAACTAATGTAGAAAACACTGCTGCACATTACACTCGTATAAAAACCAGTGGTTTCGTATTCTAGAATAAAGATTACACGACAAATAAAGTCATAACTTATTCGTTTTTTTACAGTTTAAGAATAAACGAAAATGTTTTAATTCTTTAAATAAAGACTCTTACTTTTTTATTGTGTCTGCTATGGTATACAAAATGGGGTGTACACTCAAAAGTTAAATACTATTCTATAATTTCAATTTCTTTTATGAATACGATTAGCATCAAAACCGTGCAGTGTACACGGTACAACAGACCGATGTAAATCTATTTGTCATATTAATGTGGACAATTAGGCCGGCATGCGGGCATAACCCTTACGCGCGAAACCGACACACAGTTCGTTACACCGGCCTATTGTACCATTGATGGTGTTTTAATCTTTGTTAATTACGCTTTACCAGTTATATTACTTAAAAACTTTAACATAATAAGGTAATTTTGTCAATTTAGCTTTGTTGTGAGCTAATTTGAGTGTTTTTACGCGACTAATGCGTTAATGAATTAATTTAGCTTGTACTTGTAGTGTGATGTTGATGGCATATTTGGATTGTAAAAAATCTCCTTGTATCTTATGAATGATTTAAGCTCTTAATGCCAGTTAAACTCTTGGTATAGATACCAAGAGTTTAACATGTGATTGCAAACAAACTAATATCGTTTGTAACTTTAATTTAAAGGGAATTACTTGCGGTACAATCTTATATTGCCAAAGTCTACTATTGTAAAAATTATGGCAAACTCTCCATATGAAAATGCAGTGGTGGAGGTGAGATCTATGTTTATATAATAATATGTGTCCCGAGGCAAGTGACGACAACGAGACGACATAAGCTAACGCCAACATTGTCGTTAGCTTATGTCAATCCCATACATTTTGTAATCTATTCTATTAGCATTTATGCCACTTATCTAGGCCTTCAGACTTCTTAAAGCTGATGATGAAGGCTATTATTATTAAATCTATATATTTATCTACCATTATAATTTAATAGTAGATAAATATTTAGATTAAAACGTAAGAGTTTGCTATTTTGTTTGTTTGAACGCGTTATGTCTAAAACTTTCATTCGGATTTGAATATTACTTTTTGCGTTACATAGCCCTGTTCTTGAAAAAGGTAAAGGTTAGGCTATGTAACATCACGACGGGTGACGGGAACAGAGCAGTAACCAAAGATGTAACTTAACGCGAATAAGACCGCGCTACGGGAAGCTAGTAGATGTGATAAACTTTAACTTCTTTATGGGACTAGAACCATCCTTTTCCTGAAAGACAAGGCTATCAGGTACACATAACTTAAGTACCTATAGCAATCTGACGTAAGTGAAATAATACTGTATACGAGGGTACAATTGATTCGATAGCGCTGATACATTTATTATGATAATTCATCTCGTGTGAATATACTATCATATTGTGTTATTGAACGCACAGCTTGTACATTCAGTGATGAACTGATGAGTGGCGGATGCGGTATTTTGTACTTTAGATAATTTAAACAGACTTGACATGCGGATAGTCCAGCTGAGGGTCTACCACTACCTCTTATAGCAGTATTATTTTAATGTCACTTTGTGTTTTGTCTTTTTCTTTTGTACCTTTAAAAACAAGGATAGAGACAAAGTAAGGTTATAAATAAGATTGCTATTGAGGTGGTGGAATAGAAACTAGAAGCGTTTTGAAAAATTGTATAAAAGGGCAATGCAAAGTTCACTTAAAAAGTTACCTATTGTTGAGCAATCTGGTCGAAGTATTAAGCAAAAATGTTATGCACCGTGAAATTTAAAAAAAACATCCTAAAAGATTTTTAATTCAGATACCTATATATTTTGTCGACAACAAAATAGTGTACACATTAAAATAAATATTTTCTGGCACGTAGTTTACATTTTTTTGCGATTTTTGCATCTACCTCCTCAAAATTATTATAACTCAATGTATACCCACCACTAAATAATTGACAGCAATGCGCACGCGCCGGCCGCCATTCGTTCGATATTCAAATAATAGCTGATACAGTGCAGCACGAACGTATTGTTATTAGGGTTACAGTCACAAAGGGCACTGACTTTTACTTTGATTACGTAGAGTATTTGAAGAAATGAAAAGGAAATGAAATTATAATATAATTAAGTAATAATGTTGATTTAATATTCAATAGATTTAAATTTCTTCATTACACAGCATCATAGTTTTTTTTATAGATGTGCTTCAAAAAAAGGGCGTTCGGCGGCCCCTTTGGCAAAGGCAAAGCGAAACGTGAGTGATATTACGCCAGTGTAATACCCAAATTTGCTGGCCATATTACCTAGGTCCCAATACAGAGGGTGGGCCTGTTGCTACTTACTGGACACATTCCAGAGTTAGTGCTAATACTGAGAATTTCCCGACTGAAAAACTCATTATCACTTTACCCGACCTGGGGAACAAACCCGAGACTTTTGCGTGGTAGTCCGTACACAGTACTATTGGACCTTCAAAACATTTATGTTATTGAGCTGGTTATATTATTATGTAATAAAATTACATTTTATAAATGTTAACTCTCTTAAAATCTTTGTTTGAAGTGTGATAACCCAGCGGGTGCTATAAGCCTGGCTTGGCTCCATATATCGCATTAGTGCCGTCCGGTCCAACCCGGATTTAGTGCAAAGTTCCGCCAGACTTTACCACGTCTGCAGATATTTTACTTTGGTTTTATTTGTAGATTTTTAAGTGCTACTTTATATTGATGATTTAGAATATGGAATCGTCTTATATAAGTAACAATAGACTAGAGGAACGTGTGTACAAAGTTTTATGGTGGTCATTTAGGCGTCACTAACTCGCCTGATAATCCACGGCATTCTTTAGAGGTCATTTGAAGGCTGATAGATATAAGAAGAGATTTCTTAGCTGAGAGAAAAAGAAAGAACTGCCTGATATTATTCGAATTATAATTAAATATATATATTAATATAATATTCTACCACATTCACACAGCGCCATCTAGCCCCAAATTAAGCAATTATATTTGCTTGTGTTATGGGTACTAAACAACCGATATACTACATAAATACATTTTTTTTTTGTAAATACATACATATTATAGATAAATTACACCCAGACACAGAACAAACAATCATGCTCATCACACAAAGGTTTGTCCTGGGTGGGAATCGAACCCACGGCCTCCGGCTTAGCAGTCAGGGTCACTAACCACTAGACCAACAGGCCAGTCAAATAGGCTTGATTCGCGCATAGTGTCAATAATAAAGGTTTACTTTAAGCCCGCAAAATGTAATCAAATCTTCTCTCAATTTTACTGATTCATCTAGTTTTACTTTACCAGATCAATAAGAGTGTGAAGTGAAAAAGTGAAGAACAAACTCTCACAAAATTACGATGTTATAATTAACTTAATCGATACTTAGTAAATTAAGCTGCCAACTTACAAGTTAACTCGTCAAGTGAAACCCAGAGTTAACCCAGTATCATTAATATTGACAATTAAACTTAAGGTTATTCGATTTAAGTGAATCTTGAGAGTTTGAAGTTGATAACTTTGAAGTTAAGGTCCAAGGTAGTTAAGTGAGCCGTCTTGTTATATCGTTCTGTTTCTAGAATTAACAGATTTTGAGGTTTGTCGAACAGCGGGATAGTATACTATCCCGCTGTTCGGCAAAGGTTCTCCTCCGGCTTCCTGGCTCCCCGTGACCTCCATGCTAAACTTAAATAAGTCAATTTTTTTTTGCGAATCACAGAACTATCCGATTTGAATCACGGAGATAGTGTACCCATGTATATATCTACAGTCCTCATTCATTACATAAGACTACTAGAAACTCGTAAACATAAGAATCAATTACTTAATAAATAATAAAATCAGATCAATCAACCTTTATTATTGACACATAATATGTGATCGTTTCAGAGCTTGTTTGTCCTAAATACCGGACAGCCGGCACAGCGATATTTAAAATAAATTGGGCGATTCAATCATTGTCAATCATATGATACCTACGTCTCGTGCTCTTAATTTTAAAATCAATGCACGAATACGTACAGTTTATGATTTAAATCGATTATAATTTTTTATATCTATCGATTAAATCGATTTATAAAGCGCTCGTTTTTCTTCAATTTGTTTCTCCTTTAACATCATCTAAACCATGGAACAAATTTTAATATGATTTCCACTATCGTTTAGCAAATTATATGCATAGTAGCTTTGCCCTACGGCTTCGCCCACGCCTAAAATGTGTTTTGTCGCCTTTGGGAACCAGACCGATTTTCGGTGTTAAAATTTAGAGAGAAGAGAGATCAGCCTATGTCCGTCTGCGCCACCAAATCCATCTACATACCAATTTTTATCGAAATCGGTCCAGCCGTTTAGGCACACACACACACATACACACACAAACTTTCACATTTATAATATTAGTAGGATTATAGTAGAGAAAACCGACAATTTCAAAGATTTGTAATTATTTTTAACTATATCGTCAAAAAACATGAATACGCTTGTTCTTAGCCGGGGTGAATAAAAAGTAGTAATCTATTAGTGCGGTGTTTAAATAAATATAAGTAGCTCTTTGACATTTTTTATTGGGAACTTTTTTGCTCTTCAATAACATTTCCTTAAACAAGCGTAACAGTAATTAATGGTATTGCCTTATCTGTATGAGAAGAGGCTTTTATCCTACAGTATTAATATAATGAACAACGTCGACTTTTAATAATTACTTCACCATATAATAAAGTTTACCATTAACTTTTTAATTACCATTTTCTTTATTTTTGCCTTAAGAACATTAAAGTCAATTAACCTACTTTACTACGAGTAGAATTAATATTCATTTTTGTTATCCTTTTATTATTCTAGCATTACGGTAATGGCCAGACCACACATACCTACACGACCTACACATAGTACGTTCGAAGTACCAGAAGTGCGGGGCATCTTAGTGGCTAGTTGGTGCGCAATATAATTACAGTTTATTAGTGCGGGCTCGCTTTTAATTGAGTAATTGTCATGTCAATTCCTCATAGCACACGATGTGTACTAAAGGATTTTATGGAAGTTTTTGATGATTAAAGCAGGTTGATGAGTTAGCGTGTATGCCCTAGCGTGCGGCAAACTTTAAGGTCGAGTCTTAAAACAAAATTTTAAGATCAACATTTAAAAAAAAATATTGCGTGAAGAAATAATTATTAAAGTTCAGATGACGGTTAATAGAAGAAAATGAGATAATTAAAATTTCGATATAACACCAGAGGCCCTAAAAATTCTAAAACAAATATGGGATTGACATTAGCTATCGACAATGTTATCGTTAGCTTATGTCAATCTATACATTTTTTAATCTGTTCTATGAATAAAATAGAAATCTAAGTCACTTGTCTAGGCCCTCAGCTTATTCTCAGGCCGTCTGAAACGGTTCTTGCCTTATGTAAAAACTTTGACAGTTCTATCCGAAACAAAGTCTGTGAGTTTCTAATAATAATAATAATAATAATAATAATACGTGGACACTATCACATACCGTCATCTAGTTCCATGCTAAGCAGAGCTTGTGTTATGGGTACTAGATAACTGAAATATAATACATATACAGACTGTTTTTTTTTGTAAATACATACTTATAATACATAGGAAACACCCAAACTGAAGACAAATACAAATGTTCATCACACAAATATTTGCCTTCCGCGGGAATCGAACCCAATTCTTAATAGGATCTGAAAGAAATGTTCTTGAATCTGCCGCAACCGGATATAGGCATATGAATGCGCTGTCAAATAGGTACGACTTAAAATCTTTACGAATAGGTTTTGGCAGCAGGGCAAGAAGACCCGTGAAACGAACGCACTTTAAACACAAGTTACTGTTAAAGTTACTTACCTGTATTATTAATAACAGTTTTCTAACCTTTAATTTCCTTCAAAATGTAATATATGAAATGTTATTTATTAATACATATTTTGCTTTTATTAAATAAAACAAATCGTTATTCGTTTTTCAACTGTGCCTATAAAACTGTTCTATGTAAACACGACTTGAACATATTCCGCACACTTTCTTCTTCACAATTTTTTATTAGTTTAAAGCATACGACAATACCAAAAATATCTATAGAATATTAAAGAAGGAAAAAAGGGTCACTCACTGGTCAAACGGTGAGAACATGTGATGCGGAGGTCGCTGGTCCATAGCCGCGTCTCTTGAGCCGGCGCTACCTACCGATGGAGCTGGTGATGGACAGCTAGCTTCAGACCTGCGTAAGGAAGTAAAATAACTTAGTGTTTACTACTTTATTTAGAGCGTGTTATATAAGTCATTTGATTTTAAATATCTCAACAATTTAAATATTCAGGCTAATATAATCGGCCTGTTATTTTTTCTGATCTGTCTGTGACTGACTTTTTTTTATATATATTAGCCTACCAAAGTGACTCCACCCACCTGATGGTAAGCAGTCAGTGGAATCCAGAAGTGGTGGCCACTATACCAAAAGCCATCGTTTAAACTGCTGGTATGGAGGCCTCCACTATGGCGGTTCGGAATGGGGTAGGGTAAGGGAATGAGGGAGGCGAGAAAAGCCGTAAGGGCCTTCGTCACTCTCACTCAATGAACAAAACGCAGTATGGATACTAATTACTACTCTTACGTCGATCTTCTATAAGAGGCTAGTACTTCCGCGGTCGATCCGACCCATTCATGCTGAAACCAGCGTGGGTCTACTACCGTGTCTGTCTTAAACGCGAAGTTGTGTATTCAAAATCGACAAAGTACGATTACATTTTTACCTTTTTAAAGTCATGTGTAATCTTTTCTTTGTATCGTGATAACACTGACATAATCTGAAATTAGAGTAGCGAGCATTGCGCATGCTTTTACTATATGAGAGAAGGCCTTTTCTTTTACCAAGTACATCACATCATCACGTCACTAGCTTGCAAGACATCCACTGTACAAAAGTCTCACCTCTCACGTCTAGGCGATCGATTGGGCGACCTGTTGGGAGACCGCAGTGGTGATCGTCGAGGAGAACCAGGAGTCACAGGTGATGATGCACGCGGTGATGCAGCGGTACCTGACACTGGTGAAGCCTCCGCTGAGCCACGGGACATGCCGCATTCTGATGAACCCTAAAATAAACGATTCTTTTACATTTGCACTCGAAGAAAATAGATATAAGTGAAAAATACTCTATATGTGTAACTTTTAGTTAAATAAGATGCACTACTTTTATATTTTGCTTTAGGAATTTTGCACTAAAGCTAAAAATTATCTTTTTTATTTTACTTAATTACACACTGCTTAAAATTATTGCCCAATACTGGCCCGGTAATCTTTCTGTCGCTAGAAGGAGTTAGAGTGACATATTCAATGAGCATAACAGCACCTATTAGAAGATAATAGGAATAAGACGATTAAGTTCAGATGAATACCTATAGTTGCTACAAAACATATGACATATTCAAATAAAACGAACTGCAAAATGGGTTTCTAATTCTCTTGCAAATTTATAGTAAATAAAAATCACGAAAAATTTACAACAATTGGGAGTACTAGATGCCTACTAAGAAACAAGTGAACTACGCACTGTAAACTGCAGAGTGTAAACTGTATATTAATGCAGGATATCAAAATAAGGTTTTATTCATTATCGAGTTACATCCCAACAGAAAACAACAATCGCTTAAAACCTTATCGTCGGACGGGTCTCTCTTGGTCAGCACTTCGGCCCCCTCCCGTTTCCGCTGTTCCTCCTTTAGCCGCTCCGCCTTTCGCCATTTCGCACGACGGTTTTGGAACCATACCTGATAACAAAACACGTAAAGAGTTAGAATAGAAATCAGTATATACCAAATAGTTTTTTTGTTATATCATCTAACGTATTATGCTAAGGGCTAAAGATTAGAATATAGATAAAGGCTTAAACTCAAAATCATTATTTTTCAGGTTAGGTTATTTTTAAACGCAATTCTCACCGCTTAACAACAGCCCTATGTTGCGTTTTACTTTATGTATACTATTATATAAAGCGGCAGAGGTTGTTTGTTTGTTTGTTTGAACGCGCTATGGAACTATCTGCCTGATTTGATAAATCTTTTTACGTATGATAGCTCTGTTCTCGAGGAAGGTTATAGGCTAAGTAACATCATGCTACTGGCGACAGGAGCAGAGCAGAAAGCAAAGACGCGGGTGAAACCGCGCCGTGAAAAGCTGGTAATACAATAAAAATCATTACACAGTATTCGATTTTGTACAAACAATAATAAGTTCACATAAAATTGAGCCTTGTGTAAAAATGAAACTTCCTGCATAAGAGACACATGCTCCTACTGTTCTTCTGGGGCAGTCAAATCAATGATAGAGTAGATACCTACATTTGGGTTTGTTGCAAAATCCATTCTTGAATGACGGCTACATACATTACTAACTTTAAAATTTGAGTTTCTTGTCAAATATTTTCATGGCTTTGTGTTTACTCAATGAGCGAAAACCTTATTTTAAATATGGCAAGTGACAACATAACATCTAACGTAGTTTTAAATAATGACGGTAGTTGAAAATATTAAAAATAACAGTACAACTTTTAATTATTTAGTATACTAAAAAGAAACTATCAATTATACACTCACATACGCAATTACCCGCCTACCTCGTATTTCTTTTAATTTGTAGGAAAAGAAAATCATAAAAAATATGCACTTATTTAGTTATTTAGGATTTATACAAAAAAAAAATGTGGAAAAAAAACTTACAGAAAATTCAACAGTATACATTTTTTATAAAGGGGGTATTTTTTAAGCTATTCAAATTTTAACAGCGGGTGTTGCCACCACGGGCTCTGATGATTTCTTAAAGTCGGTTTGGCATTCCATTCACGACGTCTTTAATATCCGGCTGTGGAATATTGTGCCACTCATCTTTCACGGCCTTCTTGAGCTCCTTTAGAGTCGTAGGCGCTGGTACTCTTGCTCAGACATATTTCTTTAGGTGGTCCTAAATGTGTTCAATTGGGTTGAGATCAAGACTTTTTGCCGGACATGGTAAAGCTTGAATCCCGATCTCATCAAGATATTTAACAACAGTCCGTGCAGTGTAACAACGTATTAAATTATCGAGCATTAATTACAAATTGTCCCTAACAAATGGTGCGAAAGGTATCACGAGGTCTTGCAGGACTTCCTCCACGTATCTCGAGCGTTTACATTGCCTCTTTCGTACACTGCAAGGTCAGTAAGAGCCTCGTAAGAGATGCATTCCCAGACCCCAGTTTGTGTGGTAGCACATGGAGCAAACCTTTCATTTATGCGCCTGTACACACGCTGGCGTTCATCATGACCCCTTAGAGCTATTCTGCTCTCATCAGAAAACAGGACATTCCTTCAGTGCTCAACAGTCTGTCCTTGACCTGGCCTCCTAGTGTATAAGCCCGTCTCCTGAAACCTTCGGATGGCATCCCGAACCGTAGTTTGAGGTACACCGAGTGTACGAGCGATGCGTACCCAGCGTCAGCTGAAGCCACTGCCCTAGCTACACCAGGTGCATCGAGTGGCATTTCACTTGTGTTTTAAACGACTAAACAATACGTAAAAATGAAACTTATCAATATCCATACTCTTTGGCACACAAGAACGGGTAATGTATACACGATAACACAACAGCAACAATGTCAAAAAATTAATAAATTTTAAAAATGCTTACATGACACAAAAATATGGGACGAAATAAGGGTATAAGTGTTTAATTTATCGCTGAAGTATCCACTTAACAAAAAATAAAACAGTGAATAAGCCATAGTTAATTTGAACAAACAGGGTGACAATTGATCTAGGTGGGTGGTTAATTGTGCCTGTGAGAACACAAGTGCTTTCATTCCTTGCCAAACAACGTTATTCCCCTTTAACATTTTCTTCTTTTTTTAACGACTCCTATACCTACTAAAGAATAATTCCAATATTGCAAGCTCCTATGACAACATCATCAAAAATGAACATGTTAACACATTTTTTTGGAGAACCTAATAAAATTTTATTCCCGTCATAAATATGGGTAAATGGAATTTATAGCCCGTTGTCGGGGTAATCCTTAATAGGCGAGCTGTCAACGCAACAACCAGTAACATGCCATCATTACCACCCTACTTTATTCGCATTATAACTCCAAGATTACAGATCATTCGTGTAAGGGTACCAAAACCAAATATATTGAACTTCACAACCATGTATATTGTTCTCTACAAGAGGTCTTACTAAAATAGCTGGATATAAAACCGTCTAATTTACAAAGACCTCTGTTTATATAGCAACATTAAGCTGCAATAGGTCTTGTTATGTTTGTTGGTATAAGCCGGTTACCGAAATACGTCAGGGCCACATTTGCACTGCAATTTTCGCAATTTAGTTTTAATAAGCTTTGTTGGGTGAGTGCTATGAAATCTAAGGGTAGGTAACAATATTATACAGTAATGGCAGTAGGTACAAAGGTTTTGGAGTATATTAAATTTAGAAATAATAAAATATAGTTTGTAGGTACAGCTAATGATTCATCATCATTATCATTATGGTAGCTAAAATTCACCCAGTGCTGTACAAGAAATTTTTGCCATACTTAATCATTTTAAACATCTTGACAAGCAAGTTGGCAGGCTTATTTGAAAATCGCTAACATTGGTTAACTAATTATGCTAGTAAAGTATGTATAATATAGGTACATACTACTACTAAATTGTAATAAACTGCCGAAGAAATGCATGAGTATATAAAAAAGTTTATATGAAGTCAATAAAAGTCATGTGTAGGTAAAAACACCGTAAAATAAAAATTTATCACTTTGCCCACCTCTCTGCAATCTGTTTAATCTTTGGCCTCTTGTTCCACAGAGTCCCTTAACGACAGTAAGCTAATTTTGTTAAAATAATAATCTTGCCATAATCCCGAGCCCGCCCTAATAGTTTTTATCTCTGAGGGTAGAATTAATATTTGAACGTGTCGAACTCCACGACACATAATAATGATATTTTGTAAGTATTTATGAAACATTTTCGCTTTTTACTGTATTCTCATGATGAACAGCAGTTTTGAAATTAACATAAACTTTTTTAATGTGTAGCAGACAAATCATCAGCCCACCGTATCGTTAATAGCAAGCATCACTCGTGAACTTATGCAATGTTAGAGGTTTAACAAAACCGCTGCATAACATGACGCTACTGCTCTCTTTAAAAGCTTGTTAGAAGATAACAATGTCAGCGCTTGGGAAACATCGCATCAGTACCGCAGCGTACGTTGAAAAAATTAACGCTGGAAGCGAACCCTGTAACGAGTGATCGTATCTAGGTATGTATATGGACCTGTGGTTATACGCTGATTGCATAATATGTTCTATAGGTTATACTGAAATATGTAACAGTCTGGCTAGTAAAGGACCTCTGCCCTAGTAGAAGAACATTAAACATTTCAGGTCTTCTAAAGACGCATTTTAGTAGTAGTAGTAAAAATTGTGTCTAGGCTGTCTTTTTTATTTTATACTAGCATTCCGCAGCGCGGTTTCACCCGCGTCTTTGATAACTGCTCTGCTCTCGTCTCCAGTAGCGTGATGCTACATAGGCTAACCTTCTTAAAGAACGGGGTTATCATACGCAAATGAATTATTCAAATTCGACTGGTACTTACAGGGATTGGCGCGTTCAAACAAACAAACTCTTCGCTTTATATAAAATACTGATAATATACTGTATATAGTATACGTATGGCCAGCGGCAGTCAGAGGCATCAAATCAAGTCAACTGCTGACCACGATAAATAAATCATTCCCATAAATCGTACTAAAATAAGTCTTTAAACTTCTTAAACACACTAAATTATGTCCAATATTTAACAATACACCCCATTGTTAAAAACACATGTCACTTCACAATAACCAATTAAACATGAGCTATCAAGTAACCAAACGTAGAACAATATGTAGGGGTAAATGAAACTATATCGAGTGTAGAGAGGTCAGCTAATATGGCCAGGGTTCTCATTAGGGGTGCATAGGGTCGATAATTACCTTCTGTTGTTTGTAGTCTTTACACGGTAGTGTACTCGTGTTAAATAATAACAAATATTGTTTAGTGTGAAGTGTTTAAGGGTTGCCAGTTAATTATTTCTTTTGTTATGTATAATAGGGAGAAAAGTGCTTTTGTATTGGTATAGTTTGTAGTGTATTATTTTTAGAATTTCTTATGGAAGACATTTTGTATCATTTAAATGTGGTTCTATTATTCATGGCTGAAAGCATGGTGCAAGTGCACCCTGTCGAAGTAAAAAACAGGAAAGATTAAGGTTTTTTTATAAACTTAGTCTTTGAATGGAAGCGTCTATAGGTTGCTATTCACATTTGTTTAGATGCACCCCACTGATAGTCAGATGCACCTTTCTAAAAGAGATTCTAGCGGCGCCCATGTTAGATACTATTAAAATCAAAAAAAATTGAGGCACTCATAACTCGTTGCACTCACTGATCGGTAATCGATCTGCGGGTTAAGCAACTAAGAGTGTGGCTGGCACATGGATGGGTAACCGCATAGTAGAATTTGATCAGAGCCTCTCCGTGTTTCGGAAAGCACGTTAAAAGTCGGTCTCTGTTGTTACCATTTTGATAACAGTCGTTAAATTAGGTTAGGTTAAGTTACTTATATAGCTTTCACCTAATTTTAGCATGTTAGCAGAATTTATAAAATTTTAAATATAGGTAAGTTTAAATGATAAAAATTTATAACCACGAAACATGACGCTAAATTGCGACGATGCCACTCATAACGCGTAAACGCTTGATCTTAATCAAAGATGAGTAAACACTCATAAACATAATCTAATCCGCAATGAACCAAAAAGAAACCACAGAGCCACAAAACACAAATTACCCCTATTTGCTGAAAAGCCATTTCAAAAGCTCCCAAAGCAGACAGTTTAAAAAGAAAATTAATTTTAAACAAAAAGTTTAATTCCAACTCACCACTTAAAATATAAGCGAAGCACACATCACCTACTTAAAAGTTAACCGCCTAATTACGTCAAAAGAAGAAATGTTTTAAAACACTTCATACGAGGAGTTAACGTGAAAGTTAACGTTAAAGTCTCATGGAAATGTGTTAAGAAACCGCAGCGAAACTGTTTAAGTACGGGGAATGTTTTCGCGACTCGTTTTAAGTGACAGCCCGTGTGTTAGAGGCTTTACGTTAAGTGATTATACGGTGGCTTGGTTTGTTTTTGCTTGATTTACTTGAATGTGTTTTTGAAGGTATTTTATATCGTGTTGGAAAATGTAAAATCTATAAAAATGTTCTTTTTTACGTATCACTTAGGGAGCGAAGAGGCATGACGTAACTAATGGACTTCGTGGTGTTTACGTAGCTTTTACCAATGCTAAGAAAGACAAAGTACTAATAAGTCGTAGTCACTGTGAGGTCCCAAGCACACTGTAACGTAGTATCATATCAGAGGCCCTAGACAAGTGGCATAGATTTCTATTCTATTCATAGAATAGATTAAAAAATGTATGTAATTGACATAAGCGTTGGCGTTAGCTTATGTCGATACCATACATTTTTCGATCCATTCTATGAATAAAATAGAAATCAATGCCGTTTGTCTAGGCCGTCTATACTACTACTTTAAGCCGATATACGTACTATTAAAGATTCGAAACCGCCCATACTTGAAACCATCGAATCTACCACCGTAAAAACACACATCTCTCAGCTAAGAGTAAGCACTCTGTCTAGCCTGTTAACTACATAAAATAATTACAACACATATAATCAAAAGACTAATACACCGACCTAATTAACAGCTCACTAAAATTCATCATCGTTATAACATCTACATTAAAATTAACATAATAAATAAGGTAGGAGTTCCCAAAACGGATTACATAGCATTCGGTTCTTTAATCTCTCGTAGTAACCGTGGCGTTAAGTTTTTCATCACATGATTAGGGGCAAATTGCTCCCCCTCAACACCCCCTGGGATCCATCATACCGTTATTCCACTAAGACTCGGAAGCTTTCTTAGTAACTTGATGTGTGAAGATCGGATGTGGTAAGTTAATCATTTACATAGGCTATGTTTTGGTTTAACGTCAGTATATACAACCTAGATATAAACCAAGATAAAAGACTAAAGATAATCACAGATTACTTTAAATCTTTGGTTTTCTGGCATGTTTCATTTTTTTTATATATATGCCTACCAAAGTGACTCCACTCTGCCTGATGGTAAGCAGTCAGTGGAAAGTGAAGTTGTGAACACCATTTCAAAAGCCAGACTACTGGTATGGTGGCCTAAACTATGACGGCATGGTAAGATGCTATTTCACGCCCAGCTTAAAGGACCCAGGCTCATATTTAGATGGTAACATGCGCTGGTAAAGAGTTCCAGGCCTTAATTGAGCGACTAAAGTATGAAGTGCTGAACTGTTTGGTTCGAGAACCTTTAGATTTTACTGTGAAAGGGTGACACCTCAGTTTCGCCCTCTACCTTTAAAAAACCAAATACCTATAGATGATAAAACTACGACGAAGAGTCCTCTTCTTAAATCTTACGTAAAAATGACATGTCTTGTGACAATATGTATTTTTATATTTTATATTTACATAAAAAATACTAGTACAAAATAGTCCTTATTAATTAGTATACCACCTCCATTTGCACACAGTTTCGTGTCCCAACCGCTATGTAATTAGATTCCACGACGAGAGTGGTGTAATTCGCGCAAAATGGAAGTCGTATCGTAGCTAACATGTTTACTAGCAACTTATCTTTAGGATCATATCGACCGAGGCTTAGACTAACATCTAGATGACAGTTCGGGAATAAGTTTAAAAAGGGAGATATAAATTGCATGATGTTGTTTTGTCGGCAGCAATAACAGAGCTTTAAATCAGTCTGAAACCATGTTTTTTGCCTCTAGTAATAGAGAAGCCAACAACCCGTTTTATAGTAGGTGTTAACTGCCACCCATGGACTTTTGCAATGACAAGGACTCCGCGAAGCCGCTGCTTATCGTAATGTCGAATGATAAGGACACTGGTTCATTCCCTATTAATATTAGGCCTATTATAGCCTGAAACTTTGTCTGCCCATTTGAAAAGACAGCGTGATGCACAATTGTTTAAGCTACGCCGTAACCGTAGTAATATTTTTCTTTTAGCATTTAAAACCGAACGATCGCTCAGCTGATATGCGGATTTGAACATAGACAACTCGGTTAGGTTAAATTTTTTCGCAAAGAATGATCAATGCAGAGATAGTAAATCGTAACCTGGAACATGGTCGACGGCTCTGAAAAAGCATCTACATTTTCTACGACGTATTTAGAGACACTGCATTAGAAACATGGTTGTCAGATAAGAATTACCCCAACTCTCATGTCACAATACGTCTGTAGGTAAACAAAGCAATTATTGAGGCAATAACACGTCAAGCAATATTGTGTGCCAAGAATCTGACAATAGGCCTTGAAGGTATTAAAAGACATCAACGAACAAGGTAAAAGAAAATCGAGAAAAATTCAAATTCTTTTAACTATAAGTCTGCCCATATCACCCATAACCAATTGCAAAACACTTTTTTTCCTTTTTTTCTTTATTGCGTATTAATGCCATTATAAATGTTTTGCACTGGACAGGGCAAAATTGTTTTCTTTTTTGTATAATCTTGTGCCTGTCCAGATAAAGTTATTTCAGACTTATTCATGCATTATATCGAAGGTGACTTCTAAGATACAGGGTAGTCCTAGTTTAGAAGTCTGGGACTTTTTGCTCTAGCCCACTTAGCCATGTCTCCATAAAAATTAAAAAGATTTATGTATTTTATTTTTTCTGAAAAATAAAGATTATTATTATAAAAAAAAACTAGCTGCGCCCTGCGGCTTCGTCCCCGTAAAAAGTTATAAAAAAAAATAATAAATGTGTTTAATTAATATAACTCAGGAACCAGATTGAATTTTCAGAATAAAAAGTACCACCAATTTAGGTATACGCTAACGTTTCTTACAATCAGCATAATATCACCTGGGGAAATACTCAAAAATTCACCTAACCTATAATAATCACCAACTTACACTCAACAATAATTACTGCAATTGTATATCATACAGCTAATATTTGTCAATGATGATTTGCGTTGCGCGCGCGGGACATGAAGGGGTTATAAAAGGGGTTGTGGGGTTGCAACCATTATATCGCACGGGTATAGTGTTGCGACAAATTGTATTAATCTATTGTGGTGTTATGACACGTGTAAATAAAATGTGGGTGTTATAAATGGAATGATAGTTAGCCAAAATAAAAAAAATAAAAAAATTAGTAGTTATATAATTGACTGCAATGCTTAAGCAGAGCTTAGGCAGTAGTTTTTATTGACATAAAATATGGCCTTCGTTTAGTCTACAATTATTTTTCATCCTGCTACAGGTACACACACATAGCCTTTGCTCTCTTTTATCATATCCACTGCTTAACATAGGTCTCTTTAATCTGTTTAATTTCGACCTATTTGTTCAGGACTTTGTCTATATTTAATGTACATCCAACCCTGCACAAATATATCGCTAAAATTCCTCAGGCCAATACATATTGTTTGTATGAAAGTTAACTAAAAAATTTAATTTTTCAGTATAGTCCCATACAAGCATAATACAATATAATTATATGTTATTCTTTTCTGGATCGCTCGTGAGAAAGATCTCTACTCATCTTTATACTTAACGATGTCTAGTCGTAGGTCGGAATTGTTGTGTTAAATATCATTATTTGCTTCAAAAAATCTTTTATACCTCAACATCAAAAGCAGTACGTGCCCACTTAGTTGATATATAAAGTTGTTTTCTAACTGTAAAATAATAAGAGTGACGTGTTTCGTTTTCACCCCTGATTTGATTTGAGTACCGAAATGATTGATAAAGTACAACACTCAGAAACGACACGAGTCAAGTGGGAAAAAGAAAAGAATGAAAATATACGGTGTGGCATTTTGTACGGCACCGTGAGAGAGAAATTAAGTGACGAAATAAATTGCGAGAAATGTGAAATATAGTTGACAAAATCTGGCACTTATATTATTATGTTTATTGTGTCCATGAGTTAATGTTTTGTAAAGTTCTCCAATGGATTAGATTATAATGCGAGAGCATTATTTAAAAAAATGTGTGTTTAAGACAACGATGAAAGGAAAAATAGCCATAGAAAATCGAAATATTTTAGAAGAAATTATAGCAGCAAGTGATAGTAAGTAAGTAAATACTCTCGATCTTCGTTGGAAAACGTGGAATTTTCAACGAGACTCTAATAATAAGTAGATAGATAATAAGAAGTAGTAAGTTTTTCCTGTTTGAATAAACTGAGAAGATAATTTAAACCCGTACGACTTGAAACAGTATAATAGCACGTGCGCCAGAGCAATATCCCGAATATCCTACAATCAAAACATTTTTCCACAATCTTTTTAGAGGAAACCTTTTTTTTACAGGACTCCATAATCATACCTTATGAGAATTAAGTGTTAGTCTAATTTCATCGAGTATAAGCGCAGCATGATTAAAAAAGCTGCATTACAGCCAGAATAATTTCCCGTATGTTCGCCATTTTGAGTAAATGCGCGTTCAATATGACGCATCGTTAGCGTTGTCACACGCTGGTAGGGTTACCTCTTGCGCCTCCGGGACTATCGTTAATTGGATTTATTATAAAAATAATACTGCTGGTGTTGTTAATTAATATAGGTTCGTAGATATATCCTAGACCACTTGATTGTAAAAAGTTAATCATCGCTCTTTAATTAAAGAAGTAGTACACAGTTGTAATAAGTATGTTATACTTTATTGACAGAATACGTTTGATAGATTTTAAAACTAAATATTACGTAAGTAAATAAAACAGTCCAGCAGTGGTCTTACTTATATAATTTTAGTTATTTGTGCTTGAAACAAAAAAAAATGTATTTGTTGAATCAGAAATTGTGTCTCTGTCAACTCCTAAACTAGATTATGCAATTCTACTCTTAGATATTTAGATATTTTATATCGCACTTAGACCAAGTGATCTAAATGCAATATAATAATTTTCACCCACCAGTCTGACGATGGTCAACATAAAAAAAACTATTATAAACATGATTAAATATTCTCAACAATTATGCATACACACTTGAAGTCAAAACAATAATTAAGTAGAGCCCCATTAAACGTGTAAGTGCTATTGTAGATCATTGTGTTTATGACAACCCTATTGTTTCATGAGTGCTTAGTGCTTACATGTCATTGGGAGAATTACAGAGTTTTTATTTTTTATTTTGACACGTTTTGTAATTTTTATTTTTTTATTAGTTAATTTTAGGTACTACATTATACCTACATGTCATAATTTAACTTGTATTTGAGCACCTACTAGTCTTTTAATAATGACTTCGGAGTTTGTCAGCAATACCATAAAAATCATATCTTTGACATGCTTTTTTTACCCAACCACAAAGTAAAAGCATCTTATTATACAGAGGAGATATTCAAGATTCATATTTTGTAAATCCAATTTTTGTCAAAATGTTTTTCTTTACCGCAAGCAAGTAATGTTTCAGATAAAGTTAGAGAGTTTATGTTTAAGAACACATTGTTACTGTCGTAGTTTCGAATCCAAATCCTCATAAATGGTAGGCAAATGCCATCCATAAAGCCTTTACGTATGTAGAAAATGCAAATGTTTACAATAATTTTTACATTATTCGTACCACTAGCTTAAACGGTCAAATAAACAATTAACAGTTTTCTAGCTCCTTAAAATCCGTCCAGTAAGAGTGATTATTCTGAACAGTTTTTATTTGAAAAAGACTCTTCAGTTAGAACTTAAATCCTTTTAATAAAGTAGCAATGACACTAGTGATAGCAAGAGACATAGAGTCACTTCAAATTTAATTATGTCTCGTGATCATAATTTTTATATTGATTAGTTTATACATTACAAATGGCATTTAAAACCAAATTAAAATCATATCTCAATCACTTATCAGTACGACAAAGGTATGTAGTGATGTACGTATGTCATGTTCGCACCCACCTCGCTCGTAATCCAATATGGCCGCCCAGCTGCTCCCAAAAGCTTCCTTTTATATTTTTCGGGCGAATTATCACCGACACTCGCCGGCCGGACGAGGATGCGAATCAAATTGAAAGCCGACTCAATTATATTACCAAGCTTTTCCAGGGTTGACTCTGGCTATTAATAGAGTACCTACAATATATTAAGTCTTCTTTGTAAAATAAGCAAGCGGCCCTAAAACTAGCCTTAAGCTAAGACTTCATCGTATACATTGCCACCAGAAACAATGGGTTTCTTTAGTATAGAAAATTGATTTTTTCACATAGGAACTTTTATCTGTGTGTCTAATTTTACACTGTCTCGAATATATTAGATGAATATAAAGAACTTTTATGAAAACAATATTTTCGTCGTCTGATCGTCGAACATCCACGCATTTCGTGCAAAATGCACACCTTTTACTTCTCCCCACCTTCCCTTTACGATAACTAACTTCTTAGTTGTTTTTTAAGCATTATATTTGCAATCCCTAAAGCACATAACTATGCTTATATTTTACGGTAAACACTTCAGGTATAGAATCAGGTAGATTCTATGCTTATTTGCCACTTAAGTTGTTTAAAACGAATATCTAACACAAACAAATAAAATAGCTGCTATTAAATATCGTTCGTTGGTTGATCTAAACTACTGAAACTACTCAATTGCTACAAGCCTTTGATATTCTTTAGCGACACCCCTTAATCCAGATAGCACGTTCCCTAGGTGTCAAAGGGGGCGAAGTAAACGGGCGGCAGGGTAGCCTCATACCGTAATACCATTCCGAGATGAGCGACTTAAACGCGTTACCAACCACCAGCGTAACTTGACCCTCCTCGCCCTTCTCAAGGGTTCCACACACGAACGATATTGAGACAATTCAACTAAATATCAAAGACCAATTTTATATGGACGCGTAACGTTCAATTCTCAACTGTTTTGGTGGTTTTGGCAACGAACTAAAGTGGAGTGGGTTTTGACAATGGCAGTTAACTAATGGAAGTGGATGTTCGACGCGACGGTTGAACGAAATTGGATATTGTCTTACGTGTCTGGTCGTACGTCGATTGGCCGTGTTAAGGAGATGGCCGGTCACTTCTAACGTTTGACATTTGATAGTAATTACGTTGAGAAGTTTACAGTTCTCGCTTGTTCGTAGGGTTATTTTCGTAAACTATGCATTGGAAAATTCATTTTCCTTTTCAATGCACTTAGGTAATTGGATAGTCAAAGAATGCTTGATACCTGTTAAAAAAAGGAATGCCGTGAATCTGAGATCAAATTCAATCCTTCTTTATAAAATTAAACTCGTTGTTGTAAAATTTTAATTACATGGCTAAATTCAGAAATAAATATATTTATTCTAATCTATACCATTATGAAAAGCGGAAGAGTTTGTTTGTTGGTTTGTTTGAACGCGCTAATCTCTGGACTACCAGTCGGATTTGAATAGTTCTATTTGCGTTTGGTAGTCCAGTTCTTGTGGAAAGTTAAAGGCTATGTAACATCACGCTACTGATAAAGGGAACAGAGCTGAAACCAAGACGCGGGTAAAACCGAGCTGCAGAAAGCTAGTTTTAAATAACGGTCATACGAAGGTCGCAATACCATCAGTTTTTAGTGGCGCAATTAAATGGAGTCCACCACTTCTGATGTGAAATCATTTTAGTGAGACAATACAAATATAAAAAATAAAATCTTTACATTTTTTTTTATTTTTTACACAGAATCACGTATTAAATACATACGCCTAAGATGATTTTACACGTCACGATTTACTTTAATAATTACATCCTTATCAGAACTTAACTCCTTAGTATAATGCGATCTCTCAGCAGTCAGCATAAACCAGTGATAGGCATTACCATTCAACAGATATGAGCAATAAACTGAACTGGAGCGCTCCCACTAAATTGTGACCGTGTGCAGCAGGCGAATTGGCCAATTTTTATCTCGGCATAAATAAACCACGCTTCGTTCCGCCGAGCAATTTGCCTAAAACCGAGCGAGACTGTTACCCGGCTCACGAACCGGGCATAACCGCACAGCAAACATTTTAATACTACATGAGAAGGTGTTGGTGTTTCTTTATTTGTTGGAATTAAAATATTATATTAAATATATTAGCTTTAAATTAATTTTGCTCTCGTTGATAATGCTGTCCACAGATTAGAATCTTAAATCACTCCTATTTTCGTGAATGCAGTTCGTAATTGTTAAGTAGAGATCAAAGAAACAAAACATAGACAGTAGTTTTACTAACGTACTAAATATCACCCTTAGGTACTGTGGCCTCCAATCTACTCGCAAAGTGAATCTTTGTTTACTTACGTTTTGTCTACGTAGACACGGGCACATACTGAACGGGCATCCAGAATTTTTTTTTTTTACTACCAAAGTGACTCCACCCCGCCTGATGGTAAGCAGTCAGTGGAATCCAGAAGTGGTGGTCACCATTCCAAAAGCCATCGTCTTAAACTGCTGGTATGGTGGCCTCCACTATGGCGGCTGGGAATGGGGTTAGGGGAAGGGAGTGAGAGAGGCGAGGAAAGAGAAAAGGGGCTCGCACCGGAGGCCCAATTTCCTCCCTTGCGTTTGCAAAATGCAGTAGTACGAATACTACTACTCTTACGTCGATCTTCTATGAGAGGGTAGTACTTCCCCGGACGTTCCGGTCCATTCAGGCTGGAACCAGCGTGGATCTACTACCGTACTACGAATAACAGTAATCTCTACTAAAGGATTATTCGTTATGTCCCAGTAGAACATTACCTCATAATCATTTTACAAGTTAATATTCATCCATTCTGAAAGCCTCTGTGGTTCGGTGGTACTGTGTATGGACTGACACGCAGAGGTCGCGGGTTCGATTCCCGCTCAGTGCAAATATTTGTGTGCATAAACATGTATATTTGCATTGGTCTGGGTGTTTCTATGTATAATATGTATGTATTTACAAAAAAAAAAAAAATTATATAAGTATGGTGTATCCTCATTCTAGAACCCATAACACAAGCATATAATAATGCTTACTTTAGGTCTAGATTGCTCTGTGTGTAGTTGTTGAAATATTATATTAGTTGTTGAAATATTATATTAAAAAAAAAATATTATATTATATCCATTACTTCATATCTATACTAATAAACTAGCTTTCTGCAGCGCGGTTTCACCTGCGTCTTTGCTTACTGCTCTGCTCCTGTCGCCAGTAGCGTGATGTTACGCCGAAGCGCTGTCTATAAGAGACAGAATAATTGACATTTTGCAAATGTTGTAAATAATTATTATAGTGTTTGATAGCCCAGTTCTTGAGGAACATTACGCTACTGGCAACTGCAGTAACCTAAAATGTAACTTAACACTAGCGAAATCGCGCTGCGGGAGGCTAGTATTAACTAAAGACAGCACAGTATACTTACTACACATGATTTTCAATTTTGGTTGACTACTTACTAAAATATTTAGTAAGAGTTTTCTATTCTATTTTATTCTACATATTTTCTTTATGATATTAGTTCTAATGTCGGTCTTGTACGAATTTTATTATTCAGTAGCACGTGTAGTTTCATACCATGACATGTTTCGCTAAACATTAGAGCTATTCAAAGAAAACACGTGGTCAAAATTGCACAGACCAAGATGAATCGAATTTACCACTGCCATGAACCGCAGATGCGCTCACTCTTACTGAGCCACCGAGTAAATTCTAACACTAAATATAGTCGTCATACAAAAATATTTCAAAAAACAATCAAATTAAACAATATTATGTGTATTGCAGAACGTTTCAGAATAACGATCAATCTCCAAAAAAGGCTTTGACCCAGCACCCTCTACGGGTTAACCGACCACTCGCATTACATTCACCAGTATATAGTTCCATATCATTCACTCGTTCACTCTTTCCAATATGTATAAAACGAATTTCTATTTAAATATATTGCATTCAGCTTCAATAGCGCAGCCAAATAAACTGATGTTGAATAAATAATGTTATGAAATACTCTTATTTTATTCTAGCGAATTTTTGTAGATAAAATAGCTGTATTACTTTTGTTTTTGTGGCATATTACGTCATATTTTTCACCTATCTAAATCCTAACTACTTAATTCTTTAATTTTAACAAGTCTTGTCGTTAAAAACTTTCTTCAGTTTTGGGTATTTAATACTTTGACGTGAATCACAAATAGAAAAAATGAAGATAAATTTATACAAACACTTAAACAAAGTGACTTCACAAGTTTTATGGCCACTTATCTATTTCAAACTATTCGTAGGTGAGATTCAATCTCATCCTACAAAAAATTACCTAAAGAACACAAATAGATTGCCTTTTTAATCATGTTTTTTGAGTAGGTAACAGCGGAACTACTTAAAAAAAGTGCAGCATTTTGAAGCAGCGCAAAACTTAGATCATCCCAATGTTTTTCAAAACTTATTTAAGTACCTACCTAGCTAAATTTTCTTAATTCTAGTTCAAATATCAAAACGTATTAAACAATCCTAGTCAAATCTCTTCACCTAAAAATTCACTAAACGTACCACCAAAATTTGAGTGTCACATAAAGTTATGAAATAAAGATCGTATATTATATGAGCTGTCGTAACATATGAATGTTATTGGAGCAGACAAGTAACATGTCGCGAGCAGACGACCTTAAATTTTATATTTTATGTTTAAGGGTGAATATGATTTGGGTTGATGGGATTAGCTTTTAAATCATTTTGATTAGAGTTGTTTTGGATGTGTTTTAGGTAAATGTTGACGTAGAATTTAAAGCTTCTTTAAGGCATGACTAAAACAGCTTTGGCTCTCATGATTGAACAAGATAGAATGATTAAATAATGAGGTTTACAACTCAAGCTTTCCAGGAACGAGGTTTGATTGTATTGTTATCAACACTGTAGGTACATAATAATTAAACCCGGCTGCTTTTTTGCAAAACATATAATTATTTATTCGATTTTTTAAGCCGTAAACCGTTTAATGCCGACGCCAAATATAATTTAACACGGGATATACTTGTAACTATTAGGTACTTCATCATATCTCGTCGTACCGAATGAATATGTATTAAAATTTTTAAGTATTTTACCAAATGTCATCAACTTATAAGAACGAAAGAAACTTTTTAAGCACTCACCTGCACTCTAGCTTCAGTAAGGTTAATTTTAAGCGCGAGGTCTTCCCTCGTGAATACGTCGGGGTAGTGCGTTTGCGCAAACGCCGTCTCCAACTCCTCCAACTATAAAATTTAAATGGCTATAAATGACTAGTTAATAGAAACCTTCAAAATCCTGTAACTACAAGATATGGCTAGAATAAGAGCTTTTGTCAAATTGACTTATAAGTAGCACAAGATCATGGCTAAGTAGTACTTTTTGACGTCATCTGGTGATAGGGAAGGAGAAACTCCCTACGAGTCTATTTCTGTTTAAAAGTTCTAGTAGTAAGTAAATTACCAATTCACAAACCACTACTACGATCGTAAATCTGCCTACTCTCCATTTATTGCTTAAAGAAAGCTTTTGCCTATCCGTAGACAGAAATAATAAAATTTTAAAATCAAAGAAACATACTTGCTGCAACGTGAAGGTGGTTCGATTGCGTCTCTGTTTCCGACGCACGAACGTGTCATCGTGTATCGCTGGGTGATACGAGTAGCTTGTATCTGAGAACAAAATAAATAGTTTTAGTTTATATATAGATGAATGCACAAGAAATCTGTGTCTACTGATTCAAAAATGTCTCAAGTCGTCAGAGTTTGTAGACCCAAAAAGCGTACTTATTCTTAATAAATACTATTGTATAATTAACTAACCGACTCCATAACTTAGTACGATATAAGTTATGGGGTCGGTTACGAGTAGGTACGATGATGACAATTTTTAGACGAATTTTGTTTGTTGAGCGTTACACATTTCATTTTTACCCTTGTCATCCTCCTTATTAACAATTCTCATATAAAAACTATTCTTTAAAATCAATTCCGATAGTCTATAGAAAAATAAAGAAAGGCAAGTTCGTACAATCAGGAAGTATCACGCCATTACACAAGGAGGGTTCATCTCATCCCCAGTTATTATAGTGATCTGAACTGTTGTATCACAATTGAAGAGGTGGAGACACTAGTTAATAGGGTGTGCATTTGTCTTTGTTACAACGGGACAATAATTTGAATTTTACACATTTCAATGGTAGTGGCAGCTAATAGAAGTAGCTACTAAAATAATAGCTCATTTGAGAGTTTGAACGGTTCGAATTGACACAAGTATCTAAAATTTATTTATTTTGTCAAAAAACTTGAATCGGGAACAACAATAGTCTTGTTATATTATAGACCGACTCGTTCAAGTGCCCCTCTGAATAGTGAACTTGGCTCCACAGGCTTGAAAACGGCTTACAAAGTTAAAATGTAAGATACAAGTGCTACGATGTTCGTAGCACGATCGTATCTACTAAAACGGTAGCAGTATTTTGCCATACAAAATTCGTCTTTACAGGGAAAATACTGCTGTCTGTTACTGTTTTCAAGTGCACGTAAATAGCCAAATACAAAATATTAAAAAATATGCATATTCTTTGTATTTTAACGACGTTTATATTATGATTTAATATACACACTATATTTAATTAAAATACTAAAACCTACTTCAATAATAATATAATTACTAATTTTAAATCTTTTTCTCCTGGTCACCCTATGACGCAATCCAGAGACAAACGGTAGGGCTGTCCCACCCTAACGACTGTATTATTGCAGCGATAATGTCGTGCCATAAATTACTTGATAAAAATTACCCCTAATAGCCTATTGCTGGCTGAATAGAGTGACTTTAGCTTTATTTGTCATTAATAGTTTTATTTATAGAAAATTGTCATCGAGTGATTTGTTGTTTTATTAATTACTTTTTATTTTGATTTCTAGTTGTAGTTCTAACTAATGGACATATAAAATTTATTCTTAAATAAAAAAGATAATTACAGATGCATCTTTACTTTTTTATCACATATTTCTGGTATTTTACATATTTTTCCCAAATAGACAAGTTAAACTTTTTATTGATTTGCTAAATTTTGTGAAAAGTTAAGTTATTTATAGAGTGTTTCCGTGATCATCATAATTTTTTCTATTTTACCACCGTATTTTTTGGAAAAAAAGAGCCTAAACTATTTGCAAAAGTTAACACAATTTTGTTTTAAATGTAGAAATCGGAATTTCTAATATTTGTAATACCCACCACGACACCGAAATTATTCACTTCCTTAATACCTATCTTAATAAACAAACTTCTCAATCATTTATCCTTAATCCGTATCGCCCACAAAATCAATTCTAATTTTAAAAAGACGCACGTTAAACTAGCTGCGCACGCGACTTCAAAGCTACCGCCTGACGGTCTAATTGACCGGATTAATTGTTCTAATTTGTGTCGATTCACTCCGCGAATTGATTATGTTATTCGTTTAGATAGTCGTACTGTGTGTGGCTAGTTTTAGTTTTTTAAATGTTATTTAATATATTGAATGTCCCTGAAAATTGTTTCTATACTAATTAGTTTAATACGGTAACTGAGAGTTCATCACTTTTTAGGTCACTTCCTTTTAAACACTCTTTCCCAGAAGAAAATGTAGTAATACGATCAAGCCGTCACAAACCGTAATGGTCCATCTCCTTCTCTTGTATTGTCTGAGCCTGATTTTTATAATGCATAAAAGTCACAGCAGCTATATTTATAGGTAAGATGGTAGGATGTTTGTTTGCCAGCGAAGTTATTCGTTTATTACTTTTATCCTTTAAACATTTATTTATTAAAATTAAATTCGGAATATTTAAAACATAATGCCGTCTACCCTCAGATTACACAGATTATAAATATTTTCATTAATTGAATGTTAATAATTAAGTGGCCATCAAGTTGCTATAAAAATCCCTCCGCAACGGAAATTAAAAAGTGTTTAACATCCGCCGGAAGTGAGTCCGGTCTGAGCTTGAGTGCAGCGGAAAAAGTTGGACGAAACCGGGCGGATTAACTAGCTTTCGCGGTTAATGGGAACGGTGTTGAAAAATAATTCGATGTTTATAAGTTTTGATGGAATATAAAACTTAGGCTAAATACTAAAAAATATTCTAAGAATTAAATTTATATTATATGTTTTTAAATTGCGTCTTGATGAAAACCGGGTATTTTTAAAAAAATCATTTAGTTATGTGCTTTGAACATTGCTAAAATAGGGTGCTGACAAGCTTCATGATGAAACTTGGACTTAAAAAATATATAAATCTCCAGAAAGTTATAAATGGATATATGACGTATTGGCGCCATTTGACTTTTAAAACTATAACGTCATAATTTTGTATTTTCATACAAATCAATAACAACTAGAGCGATTTGACAGATCATAGAGAGTAACAGTACTATTACAGATGCCACCCTTGTCACTTAGCCTAAGTCACATTATGTAGATCCAAATAAATTATACGTACTAAAGTGAATTTCTAGTTTAATATTATGAAAGCATTAATTTACATGTTAAATAGTTATTTATAACTTAGCTTCAATTTGGTACAAAACGCACGTGAACACAACACCTGGCTAATTCTAATTAGTATCATGTTATATTAATGTTAATTACTGAGCCAGCGAGGTCATTAGGCAAAGAATTCGAAAAACGCGGTAAAAAAGATGGCGGTTTAAGAAAGCCGCTCTGGTGGCCACCATGTCATCAGTTCGATAAAATGGCTTTTGAAATGGTGTCCAAAAGGACTACACAGGACTACACTGAGTGCTTACCAGTAAGATAGGTTAATTTAGAGAAAACACCTAAAGAAAGCTATTTGGCGACTAAGGACCGTAAAGAAAAATTACTAGGTAGGTATAAAAATAATTAAAGTTAGAAAATTGGAGAAATAAATGATAGTACCTAAAAGTATTTAATGAGAGTTTGTAGCTAAGTTATGGCTCGTGGATAGATCTGATTGAAGATGAATTTATTAATTTGTTGAACTAACAGATTTCTGTTGGTTTCAACAAGAATTATCCCCAGTTTCTAAAAGGCTGATCAACGAAAAATTAACTAATTACCTGTTAAATTTCATGTAAAGTATCTAAAAGCATGGATAATTAGTTTCATATGATCTAATTAGTTACTAATGAGATCTAATAAAAATAATAATTATTTTATTTAATATTAGTTTAATTTGATCTAATTAGTAACTAATTATTATTTTATTTTAAAATAGTTTAATTTGATGTAATTAGTAACTAATTATTTAATTATTCACGCTTTTAGCAATCCAATATTGGTACTTTACATGAGATTTAACGAATGATTAGTTAATTTTTGTTAATCAGCCTATCAGAAACGGGGGTTTAGTCTGATACCAATATTCTACTTGTGTTGCCCATTATATTCCCACTTCGGTCTGGAGACTTCATCTTTCACAAAGAAAGTACTTATGAGCAATGACCACCATGGTTGCTTAATTCGGGTGAATGGACTTATAAAATCCAGGATCTCTTAAAAAGTTATATTTTACATGTCAATGACATCTAAGGTAGACTTATAAACTAAGTACATGGTAGGTACTTTAAAGTCATTATTTATTTATTGACACATGGTATAGGCGGAATTAAATAAATAGGTAACAATTGTTATAAATTAGCATAATAATATTTCATAATAAATCACAACATTTTAAAGATATTGTGGCATATAAAAAAGGTATGAGATTATTAAATCGATTTTATGAAAATCGTTAGAAAATATAACATTTATTTTTTTAATATTTCTATATTTATTTCAATTGATTAAGACAACTATTGTCTTTATTTTGTCATTATATCACACATTATTTATTTTCGAGCTCAATTTCTACAAAACTTGACAGTCGGTTAGTAATGCTGGCCAAAGACCACGGCGCAGCAGTGTGATTGCGCGCTAATGAGTGCCCCGCATCGCGCTCCAAATTGCCTTATACATTTTTAATAGATTCGTTTAAGCCGCGTTTTTATTCACTAGCTTTTTTTATCTCTCAGCGCTTTAAAACTCCCAACTCCTAACTCCCACTTAAAAACCTCCCCACCCGCAATACGTTAATAGATTTTAAAAATTAATACATTTACGGAATTAAGGCAACGGGACGAACTGTCATTTTCGATGGCCCAAATGAAATAATGCCAGTGTAACTTCATTAGAGCCTTTGATCGTTGTTGTAGTAAATAAAAAATGGTGACGCACCGGGAGTAATCAAAAGTGACATGATACTTATTAAGTTAGCAATATAACCAAGTTAAAGCGACCGGGCGGCGCGACTCAAAAACTATTTTATGAATAATAGATGGCGCCGCCGGCGACCAATCCCCAGGGAGCACCGCCCATGCGCCCCTTCACCCCGCGTGCTCCCCGCGCCCGCACGCGACACCCCGCGACTCCCCTGGCCTGCCTTCTCTATTCATTAGCACATTACCACCCCTTGGGCACGCGACTCACTTGGGGTAACGCCGTAACGCGAAAGAAACAGATTTCTGCCTTTTGAGGTTTTTCTAACCCCTTCAGTTGAGTTAAAATTTTTAAGTCTTTAATTGAAGGATTGACATTATGTTATTACAATTTATATTTTCTTTTTTAAGTTGCTTTGGACTTTTAGAGTATTAGTTTGATTAATTTAAGTGATTCTAGATATACTTACTTATTTTCTTTTTATTTTGATTTTTAGGGGTTTAAATCGTTAGATGAATCCTACTCTTTCAAAATCTGTCTACGTTTTAAGTTTATGCGCGCACAGCGCATTCAACAACTTCAACATTTGAAGTTAAATTAAAAGAATAATTGATTAATAGGTATACTTCACATTTTCAAATTAAACAGACCAAAGAACTTTGAAACTTAGGTACGTACCTATATTCTGCAGATTCTCCTCCTATAAACAAATTTCTTCCTCAGTTCAATTCTTCTCCTACTTCTGAGCAACAATAGGTACTGATAAAAAAATGAATGCTTTCGTCCCATTACTATGACTACTTCTACCATTATTTCAGATTTGAAATACATGGTATTACGATAACCGAGTTTCCTAAAGGCAAAGGAACTGGCTTAGTTTTTTGACAAGGAAAAACTTAAGCTGAACTAACAAAGAGCAGACGTAAATTGCTGCCATAGAAAATATACTATATTTCAAAAAAGTTATTCCAAATTCCTTAAAACAAAAGAACCCTGTATAAAAATAATAACAAAACCTAACAAACTTGCCTATACCAAAATTAAAAAACATTAAAAACAAAACACGAATCTAGGAACTACAGACGCAAAATTATCGATTTATAATCATTATTGAATCGAGTTAGATAATCGAATTGTAAATCGGTAACAAGACAAGAGCTTTAACTAAGAATAACGCCATTAGACTCGGAGCCCGCCCGCTAACTTAGTTAGAGAAGTTTGTGCAGATAAGTGAAATCGACGCGACTCCTGGACTATGCGGTTATTTTGCCACTTGAAACTTTAAATTATAAGTCGATTTATACTGCAAACATTATGTCTCTTTGAAATTGCTTTTGTAGAGTTGATTAAAGTTTTATCGAGGAAATTGTTAAGACACTATCGAACTGTATATAAATATTTCTTATAACTATATAGTAAATATGTTTAAACATATATAAGTACTTACATTTATTAATGATGATAGAGAGCATACGCAGAGTTTTCCATGATTTTAAAATACTCACTTACACTTTTGAAATCCTAAACATGGTTTTAAATTCGAGTTTATGGAATAAAAAAATATTTATTTAGATCATATTTTATTTAGGCATTGCTCCAAACCGAACGTTCCAATCGTCATAACTAAAAAATATTAGCCAATTTGCCTACGATTGATTCATCAACATCATCATATCAGCCAAAAGACGTCCACTGCTGGACATAGGCCACCAACTTAATAGCGGCAAAAAATACAATTTAATTTTTAGATTTAACTGGTGACTAGTGATACTCCTATCAAAGCCTAGAAGTTTATTGCCACGTTGTATACTTACAAGGATGCGATGTAGTGAATGGGTACTCCAAAGTGGGCAGGCGATGCTGGTGCGGCGGCAAGCTCGGCGGGCAATGGTAGCAGAACAGCCCACGGCCGCCACCGCCACCGCTCGCCAGCTATAAACAAACAACAATAAACATTCGTCTCTTTTAAGGAAGTAGATAATATTATAACTCTTTATTTTTAACTTTAAGTCAATTGCGTAAGGTACAAATTATCGAAGCAAAGTATCTCATTTACAACTCCCTTACATTGAATGAATCTACAAAAATGATTAATCGATGAATATTAATTTAAAAAATAATAATAATTAAAGATTTTTTAATTTATCTAAACATAAATCGATTAATTCTAATTTACAACTGGGTTGTATGCCAGAATTCTAAATCCAAATGCAATCGGCGTTCTCCTACGATTAAAATCGCGGCATCTTTATACAAGTCAAATGTCATCTTAGCTTTCTAAACTGAAAAGAGCCGCCATACCAATTTCAAGATCTAATACTATCTCGTATTACCATAGGAATGGCACCGCATGATTATAGCAAGTCCTTGATTGAGCAAGCGCAATGAATTTAAATCATCGAGTAATTGTGACGGTGTGAGAGCTTGTGATCATAGGTATACTTAACCAACGTTTGATTGTGCGTTAACTGTGGTATTAACGATGAATTGTGTCAGCGATCTAGTGGAAATGTGCGTGACATTCGTGAGTTGAGTGTGGAATGGCGATATAAGACTACGCAAAATTATATTAAGTTATCAAAAAAAAATAGTTATAGGTCAACTTGACTGCGCAGCGTTGTATGCTCAACAATGTACGACTATATAAATCTGTGTCTGATTTTTACACTGTCCTTATTCTGGATGTAAGTACTTCGTGTTCATTTTTTGAATGTTGTAAAAAAGGGTTTCGTAGTAATCTATAAAAAAAGTAAAAATATTATTCTGACTCCTTTTCTTTCCTCCTTCCCTCTCGGTCGGTCACAGCTAGGTTGCTTATTTTCTTTGTTTTTGAAATACTTTGATAACACAGCTGACATAGAATGCGACAAGCATTTAACTGGTAGACCGTATTCTTGATTAAGTAATATTCTATTATGAGTACAGCATACTGAAACTGCCACCACCAGTAACAACATGGCATAACCCTGAACCCAGGCGTCATTGTCATCTGACCTGGAGAATCAAAATTTTCTTCTAAATCTTATAAAAAACTCACTTGGCCTGATAAACTAGTTTTGATCCGTATAAAACTCGTGTTTTTCACCTCTAAGCCTATTTACTGCATCCGTATAGAAGTAGTTATATTAAACACTTGTTCCGAAGCATGGTGCGCAAAGGACATACTGGTCATAAATCAATTAATTTCGATGAATAAATTGCTAGATTGCGCTGCAATCCGTCTGTGTGAAGTGCAGTGAGATACCACTAGGCCAAAGTGACGAACTGTTATAAAACACTGTTATTTTATTGTGTGTGCTGTTCTTACAAAAAAAAACCGGACAATTCCGAGTCGGAGTCGCCCACCGAGAATTCCGTACAAATTAATTAACTAATTATTAGGTACCTGCCTACACTTATAAAAAAGGAAAGAGGGTTTTCATTCTTCGTCATAAACCGTAGACTATACATTATAAAAATTAGTGACTTTTTAATCGAAAGAGAACACAAATTGCCTTTTCATACGATACCCTATATGACACGGTTAACTCAATTCAAAATTTGGAGCGCCCGTTTCTGGACCCTACCCGGATATAGACCCTATTTTTAAATGATTTAATTACAAACATATAGTTTTTAGATTTTCTCTATACTTGTAGTAGACGGTATTACATCCCAAATTTCATACTTCTAGGTTAACGAAAAATACCCTAAAAATTTTGATTCCCATGAGTGTCGAAATATACGTTTTTTGCGGCATAAAAGGAGTTTGATTTTTTCCAGAAGAAGACACTGTAAACCTGAGGATATCGTTTTTCGAGATAAAAGGTCTTGACAGACAAACGGACAGACAACAAAGTGATCCTATAAGGATTCCGTTTTTCATTTTGAGGTACGGAATCCTAAAAATAGACTGAATATAAAAATAAAATTATATCCAAACGAGTGTACCATATTTGAAATGTCTGTCACATTTAAAAGTCATTATTTTAAACGATACCTACTTACTTACATACTAAACTTGTATTCTAAATTTAAAACAATAAGTAGTTACAATGACATAGTCTTTTTTAAAAATCGTTTCTTATTAAAAAAAATATTAAGTATCACGTGTTCTATATTTTTCTTAATTCAGGATTATTTTCTTTATTATATCGCAATCTTGTGATACACACGAAGAATACATTCAATAATTTAAATAATTGAATAGGTATATCACTAAAACAAATATACTTACTAACAAAAACTTGGGTCGCCATAGTTTGTAATTTGCCTAGTTTTTGCTAGTATTTAAGACAAAACGGTTTTATTGTAAAAAGATTATAATATAACAAACTTGAATCAGTAATCCGCACTGACATAACTTTATTTGCGGGAGGAAAATGGCAATGAAATTCAATTGCACACATAACTAGAGAGACCCACGTGTACAGTCGTCTGTATAAATGACATTAATGGAGCAATGAATCGGCTAAACGATGCGCGGGCGCATTCGATGCTGCTAGTGACGTCAGCACACTGTGGCCACCACACAAAAAACGCAGACAAAATTTAAATTTTTGTTTTTAACATATAACATAGCATCATGTCTTCTTTCTTTGAAAAAGAAGGAAGGTATATAAGTAACACGCAAACTTCGCCAGCTATAGCATTCTCATATAACAGGAGGCAATTATTTGCCATTTGCCGGGCACAATGCCAGACTCATACTGTAAATTTCTTATCAGAGCAACTACCCATATATAATTTTACCTAACCCGAGGACACGAGACCTTTGCGTGGCAGTTCGCGCACAATAACATTCAACCACCTCTACAGAAAATCTTACATTATGTAAGCTCTTAAAGTAGGTATTAAAAACAACATTATTAATCAACAAACTTCACAGACTACCTACACCATTAAAGTCAAAAGCATAAAACTTTCACACAAACCCATTAGCTTAACAAAGTTAAAATAAGTAATTCTGTTAACACTAAAATTCATATTCATACTTATAATACATTAAATGAACTTTCTGCGATAATCTGGGGAGGATTATAAAACGTTAGGTGAGAAATCTACTTAACGGTTACACCTTTTCATAATGGGATAACGTTATACTATGTTAAAAACCTCTCCTAATGTAGTATCATGTACAGTCTTATAATATCATATCAACTTCTTGCAAATTTGTCCACAAGGAATGTTTTCAATATTTATGTTATAAGAAACGCTTTTGAAAATATCAGTCTTTTAAGACAAGGTACAGATCAGCTGAATTAAAAGTCATGACTTTACCACATGTCCAATAAATTCTAACTCTAAAACATCACTTTTAATCAGTCATGAACTGCTTCGAAAGGTTATCACTCAAGGCTCTTCTTATACGTATTTGTACTGACTCGTAGTCGTAAAAACAGTAATTGTCAATTTTTATTAATAAGTGCCGCTGGGTAGTTTTGTGGTCCAATTGTAAATTAATATTGCTATACCTAAATAGAATTTTCATAAACAAATCAGCATATATTTTTTGTCTAACTTGCAGTCGTTGTACAACACTGTGTCGGTACGTGTATTGGCTCGTCCTGTCTGCGCGCGTGGGGTCCTGATACACTAATCCTATTTATATTGTCGAGTCATTACCGTATTACACCCACCGCGGCACGGCGGCGCATCCGTACTGCAATACCGCAACCCTCATGCTGTCGCTATTTTCTATGTAGCTATTTTGTAATAATATCTATTTTCAGGGCTTTAAAATAGACACTAAGGCTAGCTTAGCTATAAGAACAACCCACTCTGCATTAATGTTACAATATAACTAACACTTAATACGATTTGCCTCTCGAAACAAGGTGTGGTGACCATATTAAACAGATGACCCCTCTACTGACTAGAGGTCAAGAAAAATTCAAACATGTAAATATGTCCATCTATTTTTTTATATCAAGCTTCTTTTCAAAACGACATAAAAACTACTACTGGTTTTTATTATTATCTTTGCAAATTCACGCAAAGGAATCACAATCAGCCACTTAAGTCATTAAAAGGCCAGCAACAAATAAAACCAGAGGAATTAGCATTCGAATTTCAAAAGGTTGTTTTGATTTTTTCTGTGATGGCAAAGGCACTTCATTTCGTATTCACGTCTTGTGGAGGTGAGATTATCGTCACTCGGATAACACGGCAGGAGGGAAGAGGGCCCTCGTGCCATTGTAACGTGCCGTCAAATGTGGGAACTGATCATTATCGCAAACCTTTTCATATTTATTCTATTAAGAACTTATTTTGTAAAGATATTGAAGAATACGCTAGTTGTTGAACTAGGCAGCTTTATTTATTATAAAATAAAAAGCTAGATATTTGTCTATTAAAAAAAATTGCACAAAAATCTTCTCTCAAATAAATATTTGTATTCTCTCTTGAATAAAATTAAATATAGGCCTATTTACACAATAATTCGTAGAATCATTAATAAATTAACAGATAAAGGTATACCGATACCTAATTACTCGATTTGAGTGGAATTAATTGATTAAATCGGAGTCGATTCCAAATTAAACGGTACAAATACGATTTCGCTGTAAATTGTGTTTGCTCGCAATATCGATGTTTACTCGCGATACACCAGAGATGAAAGATGGAATTACTTTTTAAAACGTTGTGCTCACATAAAATACTGTAGTATCTATAGTTTATTTATCGTTATGAATGGTTATGATTAAAATATTTATATATATAAAATGCAGTAGGCAAGAGTTGTATTAAAAAGATGCAATCGTTTTGATGAAATTTTTTTTTTTTTTTTTTTTTTTTTTATATTATAGCCTACCAAAGTGACTCCACCCCGCCTGATGGTAAGCAGTCAGTGGAATCCAGAAGTGGCGGCCACTATACCAAAAGCCATCGTCTTAAACTGCTGGTATAGTGGCCTCCACTATGGCGGCTGGGAATAGGGTTAGGGGAAGGGAATGAGGGAGGTGAGGAAAGAGGATAGGGGGGAAATTGGGCCTCCGGCGCTCTCACTCACCGAACGAAACGCAGTAGTACGGATACTACTACTCTTAAGTCGATCTTCTATGAGAGGGTAGTACTTCCCCGGACGATCCGGCCCATTCATGCTGAAATCAGCGTGGATCTACTACCGTACTAAAATTAAAAATATAATTAAAAACCTAATTAAATTACAACAAATTATGTTTGCTTTAGAATCAAATTAAAGAATTTAAGATGTTTAGCTTCATAAAGGATGGTAATTTGGTTTCGTCTTTTTATTTACGAGATACCTGTACATGTCGCAGGCAAATTGTACTCAACTCTACCTACCCTACTTGATGGTGTGCAATCCCTAGGCAATGTAGTCCCCACTATAGCTGCTTTATGATTCAAGTAAAAACCAAAAAGCCCGCATGCCTTAAACAAAGTGCAAAGAAAGAAACCCATTTTTTTCCTCGTGCTGACGCTACATTGAAATTTTATATACCCTATGTCACTCCCACAATCAATACGAATGTAATGTCGCCTCATATATTGAAATCCATTAAGCTATTTAGGCTGTAGAACATGCCAAAGAAATAGATATACATACTCACATACATAAATATACGCTCGAATAACATTACCCTTCTTGACAGCGTCAGTCGAGCAAAAATTGGAAAAAAAACCGATTTTAATTGAAAACATGCAGACTTGTGATAATAAAAATATAGTATTGAATAAAACTGTGTCCCTAGAGATTTTCTATTAAAAACTACAGTGAGAGGGGGAAAGAGCAGTTCACTTATTTGTAGATTATAATCATGTAACTTGAGATTAACATACTCTATGATAAATATATTAAAAATAGAATATTCATTTTGTTCAATTTTTATTACATTGCATTATAGTTAGTTAATTCATGAAATCTAAAAAGAACTTTATAAGTGTCATACTATTTACCTAGTAGTAAAAAATAACGAAAAGTAATTAGTGCCGACAGATAAAGCTTTACTACAGGTACTTTAGTCACACGATATTACGTTATTAAAAAAAAAGTGATGTATTCCTGTGTATTCCAAATTCGATAATTTAAAACAAATTTTAAAATTCTGTATAGATCTACTGACAGTTCTAGAAAAGTTTTAATTAAATGAGTTATTAGAATAGTCACATAAATATTAAAAAAAAATTGGTTTTCAACATAAAAATACTACAAAAATGTTGGTCATTATTCTGGCATTAATCTGAACAGGGATGAGTATGGTGAGTGTGTTTAATATTTAGTGTGAATCAAAATTATAGCATAAGTATTTAAATATGAATGAATTTAATTAACCAATAAAATTTAAATAATGTAAATGTAATCAATATCATAATTGGATGCGGCGGTCGACGGTAATGAGTGAAATTTTAGTGAATTGGAATCGCGATACTCGTTGAAGTATACTTTATTGAATTTTACTGAAATTTATCTGGCAGGAGGGCTGCCACACATAACAAAATAAGAAAATTAATAAAATAGTAGTAAATAAGTACATACCCTAATTTTATTATAAGAATTGGCCAAAAAAAAAAGTATGACTTTTATTAAAAACATTAAGAATGGAATACGAGATAATATCTCGGACAGGACGGAGACGTCACTGTTTTGTTCGCTCGGCTCATCCGTGTCTCTGTGACATAATTAAGTATGTTATTTTATATACATTTTGTATGAAACGATATTTCCAAAATTTCCCATCCTTTCCCATCCGTATAAATACCCGTCACGTATACCGGGCCTTTTACTAGATTATTCCACTCTAAACGATAAACAAATTATTTAAATTAAAACAAAATTCCACCTCTTATTAATACATTAATCAATATAAAAGACACGTGCTTAATCAATACCCATAAACACAAAGTAAAATTTAAAATCAATTCAATTGAAATATATTATTACGATTCAAATGCTCTTGTGTTACCAATCAATATTGAATCACAGCATCTCGTTCATCTGTGATCAAACTTTTACAATGTGTAATGGAGATCAATTGAACGTTTTCAATTAACTATTAATGGGCAATGGTTCAATCGGGGCGCGACAATCTCATCGGTAATGTATACAAAAATAATCAACTTCATTTAAAAAGGGTTTATATTAATTAGTAAGATTAAGTCGGAGCAGAGAAACGGAGATATTATTAATCAATAGAGCCTGTCCAACAAAGTGGCGCGGAGATTACAAGCAATAATATATTTAATCGTTTCTGCGCTCCGCAGCAGCCTCGCTCCGCTTTTGTGGACAGGCAGCCTAAGATGTGTATTGCAGATATCTCATAGAAAATATATATAAAATTGAAGCAGCCACACTGAAGAAGTACTTTTACCTTACACAACGTCATCATTACGCCTAGTAGGTAAGTGATCATTTCAGGTCTCTACGGATCGTACTTTGGCTGCTGAAAATTGCAAATTGAAAAGCAAAGGGTCAAAGACATATTATAAACTTAGTTTAAGTCACACAAAGTAACACAAATTTTAATGTTTATTTACAAAATGGCTAATTCACGTGCAAATAGACAAAAGAAAATAGCTAAGAGGGTTTTCTTAAATGGCGTCCACGAGGTGGCAGCACCGATGCGTCAGGTCTAGCTGTCAAGCGCTTTTAGAAAGTTAAGCCCTGATTATCCCAATGTAAAAGTGAAAGTGGCGCCAACAGGTGGCAAAAATTTTCCTAAACACCCTTATTGGCAGACTTTTGTTTTGTCATTTTGCCGTTTATGTAACTCGTTTGATCTAAATGATTAAATGAGTTTTAATAGACGGCTTCTATGGCGCAGTGAAAGTACAAGTGAGTGCTGTTCACGAGGTTGTGGTTCGATCCCCACACGGGACGAAACTTTGTGTGATCCACAAATATTTGTTCCGAGTCTGGGTGTATTGTTTCTAAAGTCCCCGTGACACAGGGTTTGTTCCCTAGTGTGGGAGTTGTCTTTTTAAAGAAAGAAGAATAAAAATAACACTGGTATTCAATATTTTTCTTTAACTACATGTTTTATTACATGCATTTATTATATTTAGTATCGTAAAAACCCAACATTACGTCGCACAGCCCTACAGCAGGCTGTCACTCATCATTTGCGTAACCGGGTCTATCTGGCCTATAATCGCTTTATACCACGATACGTATTACAACATACTTCTGATTCAATTTGTTGCTTATTTATTTGTAATATTTTAATGTGTACCGAATATTTTTTTATAATTCAGGAACGTATAGGCCTGCTATATTAATGGCTACCTTTGCCTAAGAACTGATTGTGTTTTCTAAATATTCTTTTTTTTTTATATTAGCCTACCAAAGTGTCTCCATTCTGCCTGATGGTAAGCAGTCAGTGGCAACCAGAAGTTTTCCAAAAATCAAACTACTGGTATGATGGTTCCACTATGGCGGCTTAGTGAGATGCATGCATATTATAATACTAATACTAATAAAGCTATTGTTGACCATGAAGTAAATAAAATGAAGGAGAAGGAACTACAAAACGATCAAACACGTAATTGTGTCTATTTTTTTTAAGATGTTTTTTCTTTCATAAGAATCAGATTGTATAGGCACCAAATCCATTCAACGCTATTTCTTCAATGCGGCGTTTCGTTATTTTTTAACAGATAATTTAGCATTGCAGTTTGTACAAGGTATCGTTGAACCACCAAGTCATTTGTTTGCCTGCTGTCCATAATACAGTTAAAATGGCTCAATAAATTAAAATAGCTAATAATCATAATTCTCAGTATACACCCTTTGGCCGCGACAATTACGAGCAATTATGTCGGTAGCTGCGCCTGCGCAAGTGACGCCACTCAATTGATGCCGTTATATCAAATAAACTTCGCTTATTGCTAACTGCATGCCTTTTTTGTTCGGGTATCGACCTTTATGGACAGTGCCATGGGACATGGTCATGGCTGTTTGCAAGCCGTGTTAATCAAATTAATAAATAAAAAAAAATGTAAAAGGTGAAAACAAAGAAATATAATATAATTATGTATTCTTAAAACTATATTTTACTTTTATTTTCAGTCAGCAAGATCTCTTTTTTTAACAAAAAAAACATCAAAGTACTTGACAAGGTTTCAGTTAGTTTGTTAACAGCCAATTCACTGACTCGAACCATCAGAAGAACTGGCAAGAAACTGCTAGAACTTTTGCATGCAAACTTTCATTTCATTTTAAACCTTTACAACGAATTTTTAACAAATTGAACATAATGTAATGTTTATATTATTTATATTTAAGGACATATCGCTATTATATTAAATTAGTTTGAATTTTAGTATAAGATTTGAACTTCACCTTACTGGCATTTCAAGAAAGATCTTGAGATCCTATGTAATATTTTGCATTCATTCAAGTTTCCTCACTATTTACTTTTAGTATGTCTTAAAAGTTGATTAACTTCAAGTTATATCTATGGTTTCTACACCACTACGAACAAATACAACAAAACCTAACTAAAACCGTCAAATGGATTAATGGTACCCATACGTATTTTCAGTTCACAAACTGTTAGTAAATCTGAAAATTATTCGAAACTAATAACAGTTTGAATCGATCGAGCCATCGCATCGTTGCGCTCTATCCAATTACCAGTCATTAAGTTCCATTAGTGAACTGGACTGCAATTATATTTGTACCCCACTAGGTGAGCTTGTATAGAGTTTGTGCTATACAGATATATTAGGACTTGCTATAAGAGATAGGTCGTCGACGCTCGTCGCTTAGAGACCCTGACAGCTTATGGTAGTTGAACTGGTTGACGGAAAAACCACGCGGTTGCTTACCTACCCGTTGATCCGATCAAGTTAAGACGCTCACTGGCCTGCCAATACCCAAAGACCGTCAAGGACAGAAACATATGGAAGAGCATAGTGCATCAAGGAGTTACCAACACTTTAGACTAGAGACAACCTTTAGTAATAAAGATTTTTTTTTATTGCCCACATTAGCAGACCAGCAAACAGCCCACCTAATGGTAAGTGGTCATAAACGTGCTACGCAGATTAGTTTTTTTTTACAACTTATGTGCAAACTAGCATGGTCCACCTGAAGGTAAGTGGTAACCGTAACCTATAGAGATGGTTGTGTTTTCCAAGCATCGCAGAAGTTTTAATCCTTAGAGAACACAACCAAGCCGTTGCCGATCATGGAGAAGGGGATGAGGATGGAAAAAGAAATCGGAAGAGGAGTATTTGGGCTGCTGGCACTCTCACTCACCGAGCGCAACACATTAGCATGAAAACTAATAGTCTTACTTCGATCTTCTATGAGAGGGTAGTACTTCCCCGATCAATCCGGTCCATTCATGCTGACACCAGCGTGGATCTACTACTAGCGTGATTCCACTGTGAAAGGACGAAACTTCAGATTATTGGATAAGAAAGATCAATTTAAAGAACTCTTCAGCAAGCAGTGTGAAGCTTGGTGATGACGTACGAATATCTCCAACCAATAACCGAAATCACCACAAAGTAACATTACTTAGGTAATGGTGGGGTATTTCTGATGAACGGCAGTTGGCAATGCTCCTTGAGAAAATAATACACTACCAGCAGATTAAAAAAAAACCAACATGTATCCTACATTTGGCTATTACCGTGTTTTGTTTTTCCTTTTTTATTTATTGACACAGTGGCCTCAGAAGACTACTGAACAGTAGTTGCAATACTAAAATGTTTTTATGAATATCCATATATAACTAATACATTTAAAATACAAATGTTTAGCAATTAATGTGTTCTTATCAATGAATTTCTAAAATGAAAGCAATTAAAATTTACGTAGCATTTTACGTAGCAAAATCGTAGACCTTCCGTAGCACAATATTTTAAGTTTTACGTATTTTTGTCAGGTGAATCACGGGTAATGCTCCTTATTTTGTTGATTGTTGCTAATTTTATTGTAGGACCGATTTGATATTTTAATTGTAAAACTTGCACAGATATTACGTACCTATATTGTTTCGATTATATTTATACTAAACAATTTTGTAACATGATCGAGCCGGAATTTTTCAAAACTCGATATCAATTCCGTCTCGAATATCGAACTTAATAATTTAAAGAACTTCTAAAAAAGTAATAGGTAGTAATAATCATGTGTTTTAGGCATCTAGAGGCCATTTATATCAGGCTTCTTCTAAATTTTCTGAATCTTATTTTAAAAAGAAATTTAAATGTTGGAAAGCTTTATCTACCCACATTCACTTCCAATAAAAATATATTACATACATAGATATTATATATATGATACTTTTTTGGCTAATATTTTTATTACTAAGCAACAGACACGGTATACATTATACAAAGCGATGTCAGTTTGGCACCACCAATTGAATTTTGCCTTGTCCTCGTATCGTCGGATATAAACGCACTATATCGAATAGGGTCCGCTATTGCATATCAATACAGTGTTTATGTTAGTTGATAATTGAACTTATTGGACAGTGCGTTAACGTGTCGTCTCCGTATCGTCGCGATGTAAGTGCGCTCACTATCGCATAGCTCCACAATATTTATCTGAAGCGCCGCGCCGGCCGCGATTGCACCCGCCATTATTTCATACAGTGTTCATATTTGTTGGTTGAACTGTTTGGTTTGCGAGTTAACGTATCGTCCCCGTATCGTGCGGTATAAACTCTCTATATCGCATAGCACTACAATAATTGGCCGGGGCGCCGTCCGCGATTGCATATCAATAGTGTTCATATTTGTTGGTAATTGAACTTATTGGTCGGTGCGTTATTGGCCTTTATTGTGTTACAGTCGGCTGATTGAGACGAGTCTTGCAACTGACGTCTTTGCCAATTGATTATATTAGAGTCGAGTATTTCATTTTGTTTTAAAATTGAATAACATTTATCGCACAAATAAAATAATGAATTTTATTATTGTAGCAATTCATTTATCTGATTTAAAATGAATAACGGATATACATACAGTACCTAAATAGACTCTTGAAATAAATAGTTGCAATCAACTGGAAAAGACCACACGTCCAGTTAAATTCTTCCATCAATCCAGATTTTGACGCTAGAATAGTTAAATATTCTGAAATATACCTGTGCTACAGAAAATATAGTATCTTGGTTGTATAGAGTTTTCTACTCTTAAGGTAAAGAGTTTTATGGTTTTGAGAATGATACTGTTGCCATACGATAAAAACATCTTTCTCAAACACCGAAAATGACGGTTATGTCTGGGACCGACGACCTATCTAATCTTGGTAATTATATTAGTTAATTGAATAATTAAATATTTAATTTGTATGATTTTTTGGTTGTGTTGAGTGTTAAAATGGTGACACATACAAAAAAAATCTGGCGATTGAAAAGATTAGTCCGAGTTTCTTGCCAGTTCTTCTCACAGCTCTACATCGTCAGCGAACTGGCTGTAGGTTAATTGGCTGAACGCTTGTAATTTTTACGTTCTTAAGCATCATATTTTATGATGGATGACCGATGGATGGAGGTGGCTCACGAACGGTCAAAGAGGCTATAATTGAGGGAGGCTTATGTTCAGCAGTATAAGTATTTCGGCTGATATAATGATGATAGATGGGCGTCTGATTGTAATAAAATTTTAATGAAAACTCAAGCACTTTTTCAATCGATGCAAAAAAAATATCACTAGCCGAAATGAGCTATTCAAACTGACTTTGATACAAAATAAAATTCTTTTATTTTACTAACTTATTTACAAATACAAAAGAAAACTGTGTCTACCCACAAACTTTTTAGTACATAAGTGCTTAATTTTTGTCATTGTAAAAAAATGCTATACCCACATAAATATTAGGTTAGTTTTTTACCCGTATCGCACTTTTAATAATGTTGTTGCCATAAAATTATTTAATCGCTAATATCATTTAACGGCATAATAACGGGCCGATAAGATGAACTTTTCTCTGAGCAATACCAACTTAAGTATCTGTAGTAGGTATTTATAAAATAATAGCCAATACCAATCTTTTTTTTTAATCAAAATAGATAAGTAGGTAGGTAAGTAACTTACTACCTATAATTAGATGATGGTTTAATTAACTCCTAAATTATTCGTACTAAATTATTATGGTAATAATTAATATAAATTCTATTCATTAATTACTTACAAGTAAGTATAATTATAAAAATCAGGATATTTTTAAACGAAATTTTTACCCAAACAGCTGTTGTCAACATTTAGATATTTGCTCCCCATAACGTTCACAGTTTTCCTCATATTACTTTATGTTTTACGCGCACAGTCTTGGAAATGGAAAAGTTGGCCAGTTTAAAGGATACCTGAATACTCTTTGTGTGATCTATTTACTATAAATGGCTTCCAGTAGAATGAAACTGTAAATTTAACACAGTTAAAATAAACTTTACAAACTAAAAACTTACTTTTTAAATCTAAACAAGTTGCTTTAAAACAAAATGTTTTAATTACTTACCTTATTAGCGTCCGAAAATATTTTGCCTATTGTGGGCGGGAACTTTTCCCGCCTAACTCCGCGAACGAAAAAGCGCGGTCACCGCGCTGACACTGACATATCCGTTCGGAAACACGTAGGAGCACTCGCGAGCCGCGCCACTCCGCGACTGACTGTGACTGACACCGCACCCGCGCTCGACGCGGTCACACTACTGCGAGTAATCGCTCTGAAACCGCCCTCGGCAAACAAAACCCCACCCGCTGTAAAGAGCATTTTAGCACGCGCACCTCCCCGCTCCCGCGCCCTGATTTAATAGCGAGCGCGGGCACTGATTCACTTAACCGAACGCAACTACCGACTGCCTCTCTCTCACTCCCGCTATAACAGTAATCCACTATATGTGCTCGTTCTCCCTCGCGCGCGTACGTACATTTAACTGTGGAAAGAGATGGCGTCGCGCGGTCGCGGACACTTCTTTCTTTCAACTCGATTTGCATGCGAGCGGGGGTCGCTTCGCAAACTTTATGTCCTCGTTTCGTAAATTATTTATACGTTTGAAAATACTTTTAACGGCATACTCGGCCTGCTGAAAAAGATTGCTTTAAAATGAGGAGAATTAAGTGACTGACCGGATGTAAGTATTACCGCGCGAGACGCGACAGGAGTAATCATGTTAATCTACTTCTCTCAAACATTTATAAAACGGCATTAGTTTCGGTTAATTTTCATGCGAAAATTTTCATAACATTTAAATTTTACATCTTTTTATCATGGATTTTTTCCTCCGGCGAAAATGTTTAAGACTATGCTGAGCTGATTAAATAAAAGTAGGTACCTATTATTACCTACTTAACTTACTGAAATGATTTTTTAGTACTTATCTAAGTGTTTATGATTGTGTTTTTATATATTTACATGCCTTATTTTGCTTGACGTTTCGACCAGGTTACACCGGCTGTGGTCACAAGCCGACACTGCTTGTGACCACGGCCGGTGTCACCTGGTCCCCTAATACCTAATGCATGATCGCGTTAATTCCTGTATGTTTATAAACTTATCTAAGTGGTTTAGATTAGGTAATCATTTTATGGTTTTCGGATTCTTCTAGGCTGTAACAATATTCCAACCAGATTTATACCATAATATTACCAGGTTTGGTAGCTTTATGTTTAATCTAATAAGTGTAATACTGGTACGAATCTGGCTTAGCGATCTTAAGGAAGCAACTTCACTAAACGCAATGGAAAAGTTAAGATATGCCTATATGGACATGCGCACGTACCTACGTAGTAGGAACCAAAATTTCTCTTTCAAAGGTACTAAAATTTCTTTTGAATTATTACAGACCTACGATTTTTTAATTTTTGTTGTTTTTTATATAAAAATTATCAATCCTGCACTTTGATATACCTACCTAGTACTTACGTTGTACTAAAAGTAGGTAATAAAGTTAAGACAAGGTCAAGGCCTGCTCGCAAGCAATGCGTGTAAGGGTAATGATGTTCAATAGAAAAAAACTGAAACTGCACAAAACTCTCTTTAACATCAGAAGAACAATCCAGTAAAATGACTTTATAAAAAGTCTGATTCGAGAAAATATTTAGGTTTTCAATATTCAAAATAAATAATTTCTAAATAATAAGTACTTAATCTACCTAATTCAAATTTGAATAACAAAACACACGGACAATCCTAAAATACGTTACAGATAAACTAAGTTACAATTTGGAGCCAGCAATCAACGTAAACTTTTCCAAGTTAACCCTTTAGTAGGAATAAAACTGACCGATGAGGCTAGTTAGAGAATTCCGAAGCACAATTAAGCTATTCAGTTAGCCGTCATTGTGTTATCTGTGTGCTAAACTAACTTGTAATGCCGTTCGTGACCCCTTTGCTAATTCTCGAGGCGATTGGTGCTCGGTTACTGGAGTCCTTACCATGAGTTACTTACGAAAATAAATATCACTTTTTTAATTATGTATTCTCGCATTTATTCGAATATAGGCAGTATAAAATATTTTTTTATTTAAGTGTAAAGAATTAGGTATATTATTAATAAATATATTAAATAAAGCAAAAGAGTTTGTATGTTTGAACGCGCCCTCTGGAACAACCAGTCGGATTTAATTATTTTTTCGCGTATGATATGCCAGTTCTCGAGGTAGATTATAGGCTATGTAACATCGCGTACTGGCGAAGGGAGCAGACCAGCAAGCAAATACACAGGTGAAACCGCGTCGCGGAAAGCTAGTTAATAAATATACGGCAAATTCTTCTCCTTGAATAATTTCAGCAGTATACGTCTTTTAGCTGACGCTCAATGACTTGCGGTGAAGAAAATTAACGCAAATAAAATCATTGGCTATAACAAAAAATACTATTTATTCAGTTAACACGCTTAACAGGCGGATTGGTGTTTGCAGCAAGATGTTATTTAGTACGCAGTACCTAACATTGCTACGACACCTTAAAAATTAGTAACAATTTCGTATTTTCGATAGTTATCAATCACTATGACTTCTGTAAGTCAGGATTAACAGCAAAGAAGCTTTACGAACATCGAGCAATGACACTCGAGAGTCCTGAAGACTGATGAACCTATGTTTTTGTATCCCGCGATGAATTTAATTAGATGTAAATGGAAAAATTAGAATGGTTATAAATACTAACCGTCGAAAGACGTTAAAATATTTTTCTGAACATAAGATAAGTTTCAGTTTACTTTTGATCGTGCAATCAGGACCTGTGTCTAGATAAATTAATTGTATTGGCGCCAATAATATTATGCAGAACGTGGATTCAATTGATTCTCGATGAGAGCATTACATTTATTGCGTGCACATTGTTGACATATAATAATATGAACCAATTATAGCACAATATTGTTCAGATACTTACCTATAACTTTGTTTATCTGAATATTATGCTAGCGTTATCTAAATTATGTGCCGTGGGTCTCCAAATGAGTCAAGACGAAATAACAACACTATCTCTTCCATGGGTAAGGCGACTAACAATGGCTTTCTTTATAGGATCATTATTTAAAAACCTGATTCTATGCAATTAATCGTCCATTGAGGGTATTTAGAAAAATTTTCGCCACCAGTTGGCGCCACTTAGGTGTCAGGTTTTCCATTCACAAAATACAAAATCTAAATTTAAAATTCATTTACAGTTTTCTTTTGTGGTCATTATCACACACCGTTATCTAGTCCCAAGCTAAGCACTTTAAAATCAATAGAATCGTTCACGGTTGATTGGTTTATTGAAAGCGCTTTGACAGGTGCCTGGACCTGACGGCTCAGTGCTGCCGCCTCGTGGGCGACATTTTAGAAAACTCTCATTGCTTTTACATTAAGTATGTCAATATGTCTATTATTGACAGCGCTCTAGCGCCAAACGAAAAATCGAGATTTTTAATAATTTTGGACGAAAGTTTGTATATAGAAACCACTGTAAGAGGATGTCAGGTGCCTAGCCAGCAGAATCATAAACATCACGCTACTGTCACCATTCTATCTGACAAGCATGACTGTGATAAACTCACTTAAGGAGAGGCTTCACTGCAGTGGACGTCCTCATAGACTTATAAATATAAAAATAGATGCCGCATATTTTTCGTATGATAACCTGACAAGAATTTAAAAGCCCTTTCAGTCTGTAGATATCGAAAAAGCGTTAGGATTAATATTGCTAAAAATACATCAGTCCTTAATATGGCAATACGCTCGTTCGCTCCCTATTGCACGATATCTAAACAAGCCGTTTTCGATTGTAAAGGATAAAGGAAGATGACGAAGAAGGGACAGGTGTTCCTTCGTCTTTCACATTCCTTTCGTGGAGTATTTAATTGGGTCTCTACTACTCCCAGTTAATCACAACACAATAATAACCGTGTTAACGTTAATATTCAACAATCAACAAGGAGGTAGATACGTCCCGGTTGATCCAACAACCGGGCAGTACCTACTTACCGAAAAAAAACAAGAAGATAGGTAATGTAAGTCCAACGAACAAATCTTTCATTTAGCCTAAAATTGTCTAATTTCTTTTTAAGATTATATACATCCTAACATACAAATACATCGCGCAAATTAAACCCATTGATGAGTTGAATTCGACTACTCCTAGTAGTGGCTGTTTTCCTGTAATTGGTATAACATCTAATTTACTCATTTAAGCCGATATTCGTTACGAGAAAATAAAATTATTTTCGTTTCTAATAAGAGCGAGATACGTGAGCTTTTTTATAATAACATAAATAACTGTATTTTCAGGTATTTAATGCTCTTTACCTAATCCTTATAAAGTTCGTAACAAAACAATAAGACAACAATATTATTATCAAATATTCTTGGACGATCCCAAATAAACATCTTAATACTTTATAAGCAATCATTTCTGCGTCTGATTTTTTAATCAGAGCTCTGATTCAAAATTTACTTGTCTTGTATACTCCTGCGCAATCTTAACTTTGCGGCCGGTTATAAAAGTTTTGCAGGATTCTGTACCTTACGTATTGAGAACAGTTAGCGCAAGATTGCGAGCGTGAAGATTGGAGCGGTAAACAAATCTTAGACGAGGTGTAAGTGACAATAAAACGGGAGCTTAGCTCTCGGGGCCGTCTTCAAGCTGAACGGCGGAGTGCGAGGGGGGGCGCCTGGGAGGAGCCGGCTCGCCCCGTCTCGCTCTCCCGCGACGCCGCGCGCTAGACCGACTCACATTCATCCGTTTTATTTCTTGTTTGTCCGCAGCGCCTTCCCAGTTCGCTACATAATTTATTTTGAGCGGGTACATTTAAAAAATTGGTTGAGCCGCTAGCCGCGTATGAGTTTAGGCGGCGAAATGGAGTTTGCGGAGAGGTGGAGAGGGGCGTAGTTGCCAAATGAAAATAATATGGTAAATGATTTCATTTGAATTGGCGTTTTGGCGTAATCGTCCGGGGCGAGTAATGGGCCGTGGCGACTCCCGGCGCATTGTCCGCTCCGGCTTCATTTACCCGGTGAATTTATTTTGCTAGCTTTATTGCGCCACTTGACTTTTATCGTCTTTTACGTTTGGCACCATACATATTCAATGTCTCCCCGTATCCTGTCTGGTGGATAAAACTATGTTGTGTTAACACCCTAAGCTTTGTTAATGGTGTCTGAATATCTAATAGGAATTCAGTACAAGTTAAAGTATAAATTAGAACTGATTATATCACTACATATATTACTTTAGATAACATTAAATTTAAATCATTAAGATTCTATACGTGCCTAGAAACCTAGAAACTTTCAGGATTTAGCCAGAAAACCTCTGATAGTAGGCACTAGCCAGATGGCAAGCATTCTGGAACTAAAAACAGTCAAATCTGTCTCGGACCTCTTAATGGTTAGTGTATCATTTAAATCTTATCGGTAAATTTGAACTTAGTTAGGTAGGTAGTTGTATTCTATTCTGTACAAGGAGATTACTTAACAAATTTTTAATTCCATCGAATCAATAATGAAAATAAAATATCTAGTCAATTATTTTTAATTCCGTATTTTGTTTTTAAGAAAATCGTTTTTATAGTAGTAGTTTACCTAAAGATAAAAAATCTTGCTCGCTTATTAGACACAACGGTTTTCTCTATGTAAAGCATGCATAAATCACGATGGAACCCTAACTTATGTGATTCTGAAATGTGGAGAAGTGATAAGACAAATTAAAGAAGTATTCGGCACGTCGTTCGTTCAAAGTCGGTTAGCAAAGCCTGAGAACATCTCAGAAAACTATTGCGCTTTCGAGTGGTTGGGGTAAATGCAGTGGATTTATCAGACGCATTAAACAAAATATAATTATTGGACAATAATAGACTCAAAATTTAATAGGTAAAACGCAAAACCTAAACCCTCACATATAGTGTTAGATGGTCAAATAAGAAATATTTATTTAATTAAACTTCTCGCAAACAATTTGCACAAGGCGGACCCAATGCCTAAGCAATTTTCTGCCAGTCAATCATAGGGTCATGCAGATATAAACGTGGCAGGTGTCAACATAAAAAAAAACTGGACAATTGCGAGTCGGACTCGTCCGCCGAGGGTCACGTAAAAAATTTCCGTAGGTGCACGTTATAAAAAAATTTCAGCCTTCATATTTACTAGTTATACTACCTTTGATTATAAAAAAACTCTTGCCTTTTTTATAAGTATAGGTTAAAACCTAAACTATACTTAAAAAAAAGGAAAAACGTTTTTTTTTCATTCTTTGTCAGAAATCGCAAACTATAAATCATAAAAATAATTAAAAATCTGTTTAGGCTTGAGCCAATGAAGTCCTTTCATACGATACCTCACATGACACGGTTAACTAAATTCAAAATTTAGACCACCGTTCCTGATGGCAACCCTGTTTTTTAAATCACTAAAGAATAGGGGTCTTTACCCTGTTTTTTAATGATTTAATTATAAATATATAGTTTTCAGACTTTCCCTATACTTGTAGTATAAGACAGTGTGAAAACTTTACAAATTTCATAGTTCTAGGTCAACGGAAAATACCCTATAAATTTTCATTCCCCTGAGTATCTAAACACCTACACGTTTTTGCAGCATAAACAGCTGTATCTTTTTTTTATGTTTACTTACGAGTTTGATCTTTTTACAGCTTCAAGAGACTGTAATCTCTTTCCACGCGTTCCCGAGATAATTCATATTGTACCGTCTGAAAATACTTTATATATGCTAATTAATTGTATGTTTGTAGAGTAACCCACAACACAAAACTGTAATATTAATGTTACTCGAATTTTAATGAAAGAAATAGTTAAGGTCCCAGTATGTCTCCTTGTGGTAAACCATAATTTAAGTCTCCCTTTCTTTTGTGTTTCTTAGTGTCTGTTGGTGAAATAATTAAGTCATTGTTGTTTATGAAAAATTGCACCAACAATCGCATGATAGTAAAGCCTATGGTCGTCTCCTTTGTAGAATTCCAGTAACAAGCTCTACATAATGTATACCTAAGTAAACGCAAATATTATTCAAAACATTGCTAAAAAAATATATCTAAATACCTACAACAAATGTCATTTAGAGCCCTATAAAACCGCTTCCGCAGTTTGATTATGGAGACATGTGACTCATATGAGTCTCTATAAAATTTTAACAATATTACAGTCTACGTGTAATTTCTTATTACAATATTTAAAGTGTTACCTACTCTATACCTATGTACCTACATTTGCTTTGAATATGTCACAATATTAAATATCAATCATAGATTACCCGGCAGATATTTCTTAAAAAGTATTTTAAATAATTCTATTGTGTTGATTTAAAATAAAAAAAATAAGGTAGGTACGAGAATATATAACTACGAGTTTTCTGTCTCCATAATAATTCGTTATTTAAAGGACGGTCACCTTTAGTGAAGGACCTAGTATTGATTAATTAAAAAATATTTTATTGCAATTGCCTTGCATTGGCTAAACTTATGAATAAAGGTAGAACAATTTTAATTCAGAAGCGGGACTCGAACCTGCACTTTTTGCATGGGATCCGGCAGCATAGTGCACTCGCACCACCCTGTCGAGAAAAAATACATACTTAGTTATAAGAAACTTAGATTTTTTTTATTTAAGCTATTCTTTGTGTTGAAGTGTTTATAAATTGCTATCCAAATATTATTATTATTTTTTTTTTATATTATAGCTACCAAAGTAACTCCACCCCGCCTGATGGTAAGCAGTCAGTGGAATCCGGCCACTCAATGGCGGCCACTATACCAAAAGCCATCGTCTTAAACTGCTGGTATGGTGGCCTCCACTATGGCGGCTAGGAATGGGGTTAGGGGAAGGAAATGAGGGAGGTGAGGAAACAGGAAAGGGGGGAAATTGGGCCTCCGGCGCTCTCACTCACCGAACGAAACGCAGTAGTATGGATACTACTACTCTTAAGTCAATCTTCTATGAGAGGGTAGTACTTTCCCGGACGATCCGGCCCATTCATACTGAAATCAGCGTGGATCTACTACCGTATAAAATAATAATTATTGTCTAATCTTGTCCGTAAATATATACTTATAATTTTTTTATGAACACTAAAACTAATGGGTGCATCTGCACCCTCTTGGAAGTCAGGTGCACCGCGCTGAAAGTAATCCTGGAGGCGCTTATGGCCTTTTGGGATGTCCTTCTGGCGCTGATGTGATGTGATAGCCGAGTACATCTTCCTAAGCAGAAAATTTTAAAGGTTTATTTGACGCTAGTAACAATTTTACTTATATAAATTTCTTTTGGTTTCCACTAACTGCATGCCATCAGGCAGAGTGGAATCACATAGGTAGGCTAATGAAAAAAAAATCTTTACAACTGTCTGTTTTATATCATTATCATATCATGTATCAACAACGGATGGAAGACAATTACATTCATAAATCAAAGAGCTAGTATTAAAAATGGCCCGAAATCATACTTAAAACATATTACACATAAAAGTTGGCACGCACTACACATTACATCGACATCCGACATTACCATAACTTCATTCTTCATTTCTTAATGTCATCAAGCTGACGTAGCATCACTTAATAGTCCTTTAATAACCGCAATAGTTACGTAATTGTATCTTTTATCCTTTTGTACTAACCCCCCATCGTCCGGGTTTTTTCTACCCCACGCCACCCTACGTGATTTATTGAAGAAAGCTTTTAAACCCTTGCAAAGTCTATTGTTATTTGTCTTTCTATTATGTTGCGGGTCATTACTGGTTGGGTTTGCTCTATTAATTCAATGTTTTTGAGTAATAGATTATTTGGTTTGTCGTGCGCTGGGTATATTCAATTGCGGATGGTCCATCCTACACTAAGTAAGTTGTAAAGAAAACTAAATGCTATAATCGTTTATATAAAATAAATGTTGTGTTAAGCATTTTTAACAAATAAGTAAGTACCTAATTAATTGAGAATATTTTATTGCAAATGCCTTTCAATGACTAGGTACTTATGAAATAAAGGTAGAAAAATTTCACAATCGAAAGATGAAATTTTTGTACTTAATTGATGTAGTATTTAGGATCGACAAAAGTACAAATGATAATAATTATGTATTGTCCTACTGCTGCGCTTATACCTACATCTGACTGATTATACCAGAGGGCCGAGTGCGAGTTTGTTTTACGTTAGCGCGATCGACACGTTTATGACGTTCGGTGCTTCCATTGGCCCGATCCAAGCTCTTAACCAATCAGAGAGCCAAACGCGGTAAACGTTTCGATCGCATTAACGTAAAAACAACTCGCACACGGCACCCTGGTCGTATAATCTCTTCGGCTTATACTATATTTTCTTAATCAGCATAAAATTCATGTGCACATCTGTGCACGTGTACCTTTTTTTTATATACAACTTTAGTGGCAAACAGATATATCTTGCAGAAACACAGCTTAGAAAACACAACCAAGCCGATGCCGACCTTGTAAGAAAGGGGTTGAGGAAGAAAAAACGAAGAGGACTGGGAGGGTATACCTACCTAATTGGGCTGGGGTGGCGCTCTCAGCATGCATACAGCTTATAATGGAAACTAATATTAAATTTTTACGTTGTATCAGAACAAGAGCACGAAAACCTTGGATTGTAGAGCCTAGAACTCGGACATGTCAACAGGTTTTTTTAAACATAGAGTCTGTTCGTCGGTTGATGCGGTGATGAGTGCGTGTGTCGCGAGCGGCCCAAGACTTTAGAGAAGGTCCTGCTTCTCCTGTCGAGCCGGCTCATTCATGCTGAAACCAGCAATCATATACCATAATACGCGCCATTTTAGTACAAAAAATGTTTAAAACTACACAAAACTTACCTACTATCTTCTTGTGCTGTCCTGTTATTTGTTTTGTATTATGTGGTGTACAATAAAGAATTAGTTATTTTACTATCAAAGAACATTTTTATCACTACTTAAATTGATGGTAGGTACCACCTAACATTCAAACAATGAGGATGTTTAGAAAATTTTCCGCCACCAGTTGGCGCCACTTTGGTAAAAGGTCTTCCATTTTGACAGCGCTTTAAACAAATATTTTTCAGTGTTCATTTCGGAAATTTTAATGTCTTATTTACAAAATGGATAATTCACGTGCGTATGGACAAAAGAAATGTGCTGAGACGCTATGTTTATTTGATTGGAAAATAATATATTATAATCTCAGAACAAATAATAGTACCTAATACAATTACGTTACATTTACATTACTTGTATTGTATATAGTCCAGTTACATTATTGTTTACTTTGTATAGTACATTGTTCATTATTTCATCCTAGCGCCATCTAGTTAACGCATACTCCATTCACATTAATTGACACTATGGACATACTACTTTACGTCCATGATTTATTTTTAATCTGTATGACAAAGAAGTGAGAAGTGACTACATTTTGTTGATTTTTAATCTGTATGACAAAGAAGCGAAAAACCAAGGATAATCTTCTTGTGAAAAACATACTTATTTTGTAAAAGCAATAAAAGTTAGGCTTTAATTTAATGTAGATAATGATTATGTAAACGTAAGAAAAATGTATCATGTAAATAATTATGAACAACATCGTTCAATGGTCAAACATAATATTTTTTATCTGTATTACCGTTTTCCTTCTAACGCCATCTTTGAGAACTACTGGAGAACTAGTTTGTATGATTAGTGAACGAATACTCATAATTTTGTGATTATTTAATATGTATTCAATTAAACTGATTAAAAACGATATAAAATTGTACAAATAATTATAAAAATATATTTTCATGATGACTGCTTTTAGTATCTATAATAATTAATTTCTAGTATGTGTTTTATTTCATTTTTTTTATAGTTACCGCCAAGAGAAACGGCGTTTCGTCCATTTTGTGAACCCCGCGACAGGAAGTGAGTGTTATAGGTGCTACGCAGGCGCAAATTGACCTTTCGGTTGAAGAACCCGTCGGTCACATGTGAGTGTCGATAAATATCTTAGTTTTATCGTGAATCCCTTAAAAATAGTTATAATTATTGTTTTCGTAAGTATTTTCTATGGTGAATATAAATTTGTGCATATAGAACTTTACCGCAGTGTGGAATTTGTGTAATTTACAAAAATGTAATGTGCCGCGGCGCCGGCACGTTTGTCAAATCGCTATTTTTTTCGATATCTCCGGATTTGGCATACAGATCAAGTTCACATTCTACTACGTTTTCTACGTGATTGTATTGGTGTATAGGTGATATAAAACGGTTTGTGGTTTTGTATTTTCTTGTGTTGGCCCTGTAGAAGACAGGGTCAAGATGTCTCGCGTACCACATGTTCGGGCAGCACACCATCCAGTCCGTGTCGTCACGACCACGGCGTAAAGCACTTGATTTAATTCAATAACCTTAGTGTATGTAGTCTGAATATTCCCATGTTTTTGATAACATTGGCCACCTTATGGTCTATGTCAAGTACATACTCCCACAAAGGATTTTCTTCGTGTCTTCAATAGGTGGGGTTAGGTCGTGTCAAAATTTGCAAAAACATACATTTAAAAGTGCCTATTACATTTTAACCATATGTGCATTTTGTTATATTTAGTATGTGTAGATGTGTACTGAGGTCTATTTTTTGTTGGATATGCATTTTTAATTAGTGTTGTCTAAAATTAGTATGAGTCATTTAATTTTGCAACAAATAATGATATTAGCTGGCATTACATGTAGTTCATAATATCATTTCTTTGTTCATTTATTACCTGGTATCAGAAAGTCATGCTATATGATTTTAGACTAGGAATTTAAAATGTCAATTTGATACAATGAGAATCAGAGGTTATTGTAAAAATAACTAGAACAGTCAGAAAATATACTACTGCTGTTTATATCAACATGACATGTCAAAAACAACAAAAAAAATAACCTATTCAAAGCTTTTATTAGACGTACCAATCAGTACTATTTCTATATTAAATATTCATAATTAAAACATGGCTTTGGGACTATTATTAATATTGTGATTTATCTTTAGTAAAAAAAAAAACATCAATTTATTGAGAATGTCAGATTTAGATGTGTATCATTCTTTCTTTTAGGCCTTTTGCATATTCTATTCTACATATAAAAGTATTATACGTAGAATAGAATATTCTTATTGCATACCACATATTACAAATCAAATAACAGGACAGTACAACATTAAATAGTTACAAATCAGTTATACATACCTTAATCATATTTAGAAATAGTTTAGTCATTGTATATTCTACAGATTACATTTACTAAAATTAGTTTTCACTTTGATTTATTATGCTCTGTTTACAAAGTTAAATATTTGCTATGTTACAGCTTCATAGTGGCCCAATAAAGATAGAGCAGTTATCAAATTATTTGTAAGATGTCAACTAGCCGAGCCCATAGAGTCGCGAACTCGGTCCCATATCGTGTTTGTGCTGAGGTTACTCGGACATTATACACCAGGCCCGACAATGCGTCTAATACCACTACTGTGGCTTTAGATCACCGTCCAGGGTTACATTTATGTCTCTATGTCTCATGTAAATGTCAGTAGGTTATTATTATTTCAAAGAAATGGTAGCAAAAAAAGTTTCATACATTTGCAAAGTTCATTTTAAAGTAGTCTGTAATTTTATGTTCTAATTTTGAATCAAAGTTATAAAGAGACATTAGTCATACTTTTATGCTTGCTTGGTCCATTCACTACTAAGCTACGTCAATTATTTAATTTATTCAAAATACCAATTGTTATAGAATAGAGTTATGATACATTATGGTAATCTGTTTCATTATTGTTGGGAAATCATATAAAAGATGATGATACTTGTGGAGTACTCCATAACTATTATAGCACCCACTGAAATTAGTACAAAATGTGGTCATCAAAATTTTGTACATGCACCAATTAATACTAAATAAACTGCCAGAAATGTAATGAAACTAAAATTATTAAAACAGCGTCATCAGCTTACATTTGATATGCCTCTACATTTAATAGGTTTGGTAAGTTTTGCATTGTTTGGCCAATTTGAGTAATATTACACTTTTATTGGTAAAAAAAATTGTGATGGTCGATGAAAGTAGTATTGTAAATGCCTCATGCTCTTACATCTTAATGACAAGTCTTATGATCTCTGTATAAAAAATATTCTATACAGCATATTTTGGATATTACAAACAGTGTTTGAATATTACATTTACATATAAGTAATAAGGTTAAATATAGATTTTTTGCTGAAAGTCAGCTGTTATCACAAAACAATTGCATCATTCATAGATAAACCTTTCTAGGTATTTATCTATATATATAAAAGAAAGTCGTGTTAGTTACTTCACTTATAACTCAAGAACGGCTGAACCGATTTAGCTGAAAATTGGCAGGGAGGTAGTTTAGAGCCAGGAGAAGGACATAGGATACTTTTTATCTTTACTTTTTTTTTTTTTTTTTTTTACGTATAATGACAGCTATGTAATGACGTGTGGATGACAATTTGATATTTGTAAGAAATCAATAATAAAACTATTTCTATTAAATAAATAATTAACATTATTGCCCAATTGCCCATTCGTATAAACAGTGAAGTGAACTATAAAACTCGGTATGGTTGAAAATTTAAGTTTTTAGGTGAAGTGAAGTTTAATTAATAATGCCGCGACCAAGACGATCGAATCTTTCCCGACAAAGCCGTGATGCAAGAAGAATACGAAATACTGCAAATGAAAGGACTGAAGAAGAACAAGAAATTGCACGTGAACAGCGCCGCGATAGTATGGCTCGACTTCGTGCTTCTCAATCACGAGAGCAAAGTGAAGCAGCCCGTGAAACAGCTCGGTTGGCAATGCAGAATCGTCGAGCGAACAACAGAGGTCAACAAATAGATAATTTGCGACGCAGAACAAGATATTTATCAAGTGCTGATTTGAATCGAGCAGCGTTTCAATACGATTGCAGCAATGATTACAGCTTGCATCCTAGCGTTTGCATTGGGCAAATGGACGTAGTTTGCGAGTATTGTGGTGCATTAAAGTTTTCAGGAGAAACGCCTGGATTATGCTGCCTTAATGGTAAAGTGAAATTGCCATTGTTGACTCCGCCACCTGAGCCATTGTATTCATTGCTTTGTGGCGAAACACAAGAATCACGACACTTTCTTGCAAATACTCAAAAATACAATACACGAAAGGACATTTAATGCTCCAACAGTAGACGAAGTTGCAATCCTGATTGTTGGTGAACAATTGGAAAAACGAGATATTGTGCTTACACGTCGCGATACTGGGCAACTGCAACGAATACCTATCTGAAACTCATCGATCATATGACACATTGCAATACCCGCTGATGTTTTGGCAAGGAGAAGATGGATATTATTTTAATATTAAAATGAAAAATCCATTGAATGGTGAGTATCAATATCATAATTTATTTCATTTATTTGTGAAAGACACTGATTTAAAATAATGCTCATTAAAAAAATGGTTAATGTCTGTATTGTTTGCCTTTAAAATTTGCCTTTGAAATGGTTAATTATCAAATTTTTAATTTCAGGTGAAGAAACTAGAAAGAAAGTTAGCTCAATGAATTATTACGCATATCGTTTGATGATTCGTAAAAATGCTGACAACTATTTGCTGCGGTTTCGTCGATTGTTTCAGCAGTATTGCGTTGACATGTATGTAAAAATAGAAACGGAACGTTTAACATTCATTAGGTTGAACCAAGCCAAACTGCGTTCTGAGGAGTACATCCATTTACGTGATGCAGTTAGTACTGAAGGAAATGCAGCTAATATTGGTCGATTAACTATTCTGCCGGCGACATACATTGTTTGAGTCACTACGAACTGTTAATGGTGTAATATTCCCAACATATCGTGCTGCATGTGAAGAATTGAAGTTATTAGAAAACGATAGTCATTGGGATACGACAATCGCTGAAGCCATTATCTCTGCATCTCCAAGTCAGATACGCACATTATTCGCTATCATAATTTCGACATGTTTTCCATCAAACCCATGTAACCTGTGGCACAAATACAAGGATAATATGTCAGAAGATATTTTACATCAAATTCGTGTCAGTTCCAGAAATCACGATATTGAGATGAATGAGGAGATACATAATCGTGCTTTACTCTTGATCGAAGATATGTGTTACCTCATGTGCGGTAATTTATTAATCAGGTTAGGAATGCCAGCACCATATCGTGAAATGAATGACGCATTTAATCGAGAATTGGAACGGGAACGTGAATATGATCACCAGGAATTAGATTTAGTAGTTCAAACGAATGTACCCCTGTTGAATTACCAACAAAAGGAAGTTTATGATACTTTAATGAAGGCAATCGATGATGAAAATGGTGGTTTATATTTCCTAGATGCCCCTGGTGGAACTGGCAAGACATTCCTCATGTCATTAGTTTTAGCAACTGTTCGGGCGAGATCTAACATAGCGGTTGCAGTTGCTTCTTCTGGAATAGCAGCCACATTGTTAGAAGGATGCCGTACGGCTCATTCAGCATTCAAATTACCGTTAAATCTTCAAACTATTGAAGAACCAACGTGTAATATTGCAAAACACTCAGCAATGGCCAAAGTTTTAGCGGTATCGAAAATCATCATCTGGGACGAATGCACAATGGCGCATAAACGTGCATTAGAAGCACTTAACCGAACATTAAAAGATTTACGCAATGACTCGAGATGTTTTGGAGGAGCAATGATTTTACTTTCTGGCGATTTCCGCCAAATACTGCCAGTAATTCCAAGATCTACGGCTGCCGACGAAATAAACGCTTGCCTCAAATCGTCAAATCTATGGCGCTATGTGAAGAAACTGCAACTGACAACAAACATGAGAGTTACATTGCTTAATGATACATCTGCTGAAGATTTCTCGGAGCAATTGCTGACTATCGGTAATGGTCAAGTACCTGTCGATGAATCGAGTGGATTAATATCATTTCCAAATAATTTCTGTAATTTTGTTTCATCAAAAGACGAACTTATCAACAATGTATTTCCAGAAATTATTTCTAACTACAAAAATTATGAATGGATGAGTGAGCGAGCAATTTTAGCGGCTAAGAATAAAGATGTAGATGACCTAAACTACATAATTCAAAATAAGATCATTGGAACAATGCATTCATTCAAATCTATTGACTGCGTCACAAATGAAGATGAAGCCACCAACTATCCAATTGAATTTTTAAACTCTTTGGACGTGCCTGGCTGTATGATAGATGTATCATTTTAATTATTTATTTAATAGAAATAGTTTTATTATTGATTTCTTACAAATATCAAATTGTCATCCACACGTCATTACATAGCTGTCATTATACGTCAATTTTGTTATTCCGTACTAAAATAAAGAAATAATTATGAATGATTGATGTAGAAATTTAATTTTTTTTGTATTTTTTCCAATAAAAAAAAAATATGATTATTTATTGACATTAAGGCGGAACAAAGTTCGCCGGGTCAGCTAGTTTAGTATAAATCTTCAAAACAAGTGTCAGAATTTAAGAAAAACTTCGGAATTTTCGCCATAATGTGGTTTTCACTTTTCACTGGTCTTGGGTTCATTGACATGTGGGTCAATGACCTGTGCTAATTTTTTCGTCACTAGTGTGAATCATATACAACAGTTATTGCCAAGGTTTTTTTGCTTAACATGCCTCTAATAACTGGCCAATATTATTACCAGTTAAATTGTCATATGTTTTAAACCTATTGAGGTGCAAATTCGAGAGAAATTGATTTTGAGCTCCTTCAGGGACCATACTTTGTTTTAATTAAGGTTATATTTTATGCCATTTCATTGTTTCTTTATAGACTTTTGTTGTTGTGTGTTTTGTATGACTTGTCAAATTCTTTTGACTGTTTGCAATTTTCCTTCATAGCTGATGTTTTATGCTTAAAATTAAAATTGTGTTTGTAGGTTGTGCAAGTTTTTAACTATGTCAGTGAAAGTAGTTGCATATTTTAATAACTCTAGTGTGTGAATTGTCTTTGCCTAGTCATTGATGTCATAAAATCTGGTTTTCAGATTGTTACAGCTCTATTTCTCACAAATTTCAGCTGCATAGGTCAAGCAGTTAATTACAAAACCTCAGTTGTCGGTCCCCTTGTGCTTGGGGTGAACCCCTCACAAGGTGGACCGACGACCTTATATGGGTAGCGGGCAACCGATGAATGAGGACGGAGGGTGGCGAAAATTGGAGGCCTAAGTCCAGCAGTGGACGTCTTTCGTCTGATATGATGATGATGAATTACAAAACACTTAATAATATTCCAATTATCTCATTACCAGATCACTCCTGACCAGATAACTCGGCACAAACACAATGGCTGACATCGAGGACACACATTTCGAGACCGGGGACTCCGGAGCCTCCGCTACCTTTCCCATGCAGTGCTCTGCCCTGCGCAAGAACGGATTCGTCATGCTCAAGGGCCGCCCCTGCAAAATCGTCGAAATGTCTACCTCTAAAACCGGAAAGCACGGACATGCTAAAGTTCACTTGGTTGGAATCGACATTTTTAATGGAAAGAAGTGAGTGTTTAATATTAATTAACATAATTTTAATTATTCTGTATAGGTAGCTGCATGTAATGAGATTATTAGTGGTAACCGGATTATTAATCTTTGGCATTTAGCCTTTTTGTAATCATCGCCTGTTAAAAATTTCACGAACCTTTAACACGAACGACTACAACGATCCTAAGCGACGCTACTCATTTTAAGATTGACAGCATCCAAAAGAGAATCCAACTAGTTTTCATTAAAAAAATGTTAAAAAAGGTAGAAGACATCTAATTAGTGACCCCAAATAACTGATTAGTGCCAGACAATGATAGGATAAAATGAATTGGAATGTTAGATATGAAAACTATTTACTTCCGCCATATTTTGCAATTCGATCATCATATGCTGAAAACTAAACAAAAGCAAATAAGAATTATTTTAGATATATGTTGCGTAAACACCATAGCTGTACCAATAGAAAATTGTTAGAAATAATCTTTTAAAAGATGTTTATTTACAAGTTCACCTGTCTCTGATTGTAGTTTTCTGATAAAACATAGATTCCAAGTTTCCTTTCTTCAAAGCTTTTAAAATTATGTTATTCATAGTCCTGTAATTACCTATAATTATCAGTGTTATCACAGTGATAAGACAGTTCCTGTTAAAACCGCAATACCGAGCCCATAGAGTCGCGAACTCGGTTCCATACCCTGTTCGTGCTGAGGTTACTCGGACATCATACATCAGACCCGACAATGCGTCTAACACCACAACTGTGGCTTTAGATCACCGTCCAGGGTTACACAAATATTCAAAAAAAAAGATAGAATGTTTTAAATCATACCTTACTATCGTGTCAAATTGTGTAACACAGCTAAAAAGATTTGTTTAATTGAATGTCCCGATGTCTCCATTTACCAGACAAATTTTGAAATTTCTTTTTGCATTTAATAGCCCAAATAGTCTATTCACCATCACGCTATGTCTCACGAGAGCGGAGCAGTAACCGAAGACGTTATTGCTAGTAGTATACAATATAACCTATTTTTGCTTTTTCTGAAGGAACTATTGATAATAAAATAATTAAAGTACCTAATCACTTAAAACGTGATTATTTTTGACAAGCTGAAACATTCTGAATGTTATCGATTTTTAATTAACATAGTAACTCGTATCAGCAAGTGTTGACTGTTGACCTTATTTGGGTATCACTTGAGTAGATGGCATTTTAGCAAAAATGAAAATTTAAAATCCTTTACATATGTAGCATTAATAAACGCCACGTCATAATTTCGTTGGGACATTCGATCCTTTTCCCAGATACGTTTAAAATGGGACGTAGTATAGGTACAAGGTGTAGGCGTACAAAGTGTGTAGGCTGACGTATATTATGGTTCATGTACGTTTTTTTATATCAGACTGTTATTGAACATTTATTAAACCATTATCTAGAAAAAGTAAAAAAAACACAAAATTATTACTAGAAATCGTCATTGCAAAGAAGACTTCGTCTTTTTAATAGAAGTTGTTAACATTCTCGATAGAATAATAACCTATTATCGAAAGAAAGTAAAAAATATGTAAAATTATTCACGAGAAATCGTCATTCTAAAGGAGATTTTGTCTTTTTATAGAAGTTGTTAACAAAAGTATGGCCGGAGTCTTGAAATACGCTTCAATGAACTCGTAACACTTTCTAATCTAAATACCGAATAATAATTTTATGCTTATCTAATGATCTACCTTTCTTTGCTTCAGATACGAGGATATCTGTCCCTCCACTCACAATATGGACGTACCTCACGTAAAGCGTGAGGACTACCAACTGACTGATATATCTGACGATGGCTACCTTACCCTGATGGCTGACAATGGTGATTTGCGCGAGGACCTCAAGATCCCCGATGGTGATCTCGGCACCCAACTGCGTTCCGATTTTGATAGTGGCAAAGAACTCCTTGTAAGTATCTCATATATTTCTACAGTAGCCAAAATAACTGTTTAATGTTTGACCTTTAAACTTGAAATACGACAGATAGGTAATAAGAAAATACGTTTATTGAGAAGGGGACTAGTATATTCATCTTATTTTAAAATTTGATTTTCTTCTGTATATTTAATTACATTAATTAGAGGTTATTCTTAAAACTTAAACATATTATGAATTATTCTATTATTAAATTTAGATGTATACTACATAGTAGGTATGGAGAATTAACTTCACTTGAAAGATTGAATAGTAATTAAACCTATTTGTTTGAAGTGCTACAATGAATTAATTAACATACACAATTAGTGTAAAAACGTTTTACTCGAACCAGTCCATACATTGTTATGTAGACGTTTTTAAATGCCGACGTTTTTCATACGTCATTTGCTTAAAAAGATCTGATATGTTGCCATTTTTAACAAAGTATAATATTAGCCTGTCACTGCCCACTGAAGGGCAAAGGCCTCTTCTCATATAGAGAAGGCATGAGCAAAATATTATCTAAAGATAAAATCTATCCGAGGGCAGTAAACCTAGTAAAAAAGCCACATAGTCTAGGTTTTGTCGAAAATATCTAACTAATTATTATGTCAAAATTTAGCAAAACATATAAACTTCCCTTGCATGACTGCGAGGCTATTCGCATTTAATTTGGTGGTTTACCGCATTATATTACTTTTGGACACGATAGCCTACTTATACGGTAATAATATGACTAGGTATGTCGTGTACATAGTTTATGATTTTACTAAATATTTTTTAAATATACTTAAGCATGTTAATAAATTTTGTTAAAGTTTGGTGTAAAGTGTGCGTTTTATGATCTTAATGCAAACATGCCTTGCTGGTAGTTAACAGCAGAATAATATTATGTTTCAAATAGTTAGCTATCGCACTAAAAACAAGATTTTTGCTGGGGACAAAGTACGCAAATTATTCAAAACAAATATATCTTACGATCAGTCTACCATCTATTTGCCAAATACAAAAGAAAGAACATTGAATTAAAAAGTTTTCTCTGGTTATTCAATGATTAAGGTAAACCATATTTTCGAGTATAGAGTCTCTGACGCATTACTATAATGTGTTGGTGCTAAATTAACTCGTAGATTATATCTCTGCCTCATACCTGAACTAGTACCATTACCAGTTGTATGGACAGTGGGTTTTGCGTACATTTAAATAACATAATATACGTATTATTATAATATTGAGAAAATGCTGTTAGCTGCATTGCCAGCATACTATTTGCCGTATTAGCAACTGGAATAGTGACATTCATGATCTCACTGTCTTCTTTCCATCAGGCAGAGAGAAGTTATTTTGTAGACTATTATACAAATACTTGTTTTATAAAAAAAAAGCAAAGATATAATATAAAATTTATAAGTATCAAGTTGCTCCATAAATCGATCGCGATTTATTCATTATTCACGACTTAATTTAATATGATGATGTCAGCATTGACAACCTTCACTTATCGTAACAAATACCTATGATAAATTCTTCCTTTTGATAACAAAATAACAATACGAAATATTATGTGGCCTAATCTGTTACATAATCTTGTAAGTAATTTTAAGTTTAATAGTATTATCAATGTTAATCTATTCTTTTATTTAATTATAGTAGTAATAAATATGATTGAGTTGGAAATACCCACAAACAAAAATGCCAAGTCTAAAAATGTGTCTGGTTTTAGATACTTAAGTTTAAAATACGAAATTAAATTTGGTATATTTTGAGAAAAAATAAAAGAGATTTCGTTTTACGTAAACTACTTTATATCTTTTGTCATATTAGTCGAAATTAATTGAAAGCTTCACTGATATCCCATAACAATTTTTGCCTGTATTACAAGCACTGTTTTGCATAAAATATGTTGTCATTTTTCTATCAAATATGCAAATTATTTTCTGAAAGCACGGACTATGCAGATTAGCGTCGTATTGCGGCTGTCCTAATGCGGTCATTACTAACAAAATCTAAGCGCGCGACCGCCATATCTAATGACCTAATATTTTATACTAAAATGCCTTACGACAGTTTATAAAATTTTTCAAATTGGAATACTAACTAGCCCATAGCCTAAAGTATAAGTCAAAGACATTTATTTATTGACTGGCCTGTTGGTCTAGTGGTTAGTGACCCTGACTGCTAAGCCGAAGGTCGTGGGTTCGATTCCCACCCAGGACAAACCTTTGTGTGATGAGCATGATTGTTTGTTCTGTGTCTGGGTGTAATTTATCTATAATATGTATGTATTTACAAAAATAAATGTATGTAAGTAGTATATCAGTTGTTTAGTACCCATAACACAAGCAAATATATTTGCTTAATTTGGGGCTAAATGGCGCTGTGTGAATGTGGTAGAATATTATTATTATTTGGGTTCATTGAATTAACACTTTGAACATTGAAATTACAAAATGTCAGCCGATCAACTTACTCAGGGCCATGAGAAGAACTGACAAGAAACTCAGGGCACTCTTTTTAATCGCCAGTTTATTAAAAAAATTTGTAAGTTACAATTTCAAGTAACATGCAAAGCGACGTATTTTATGTTAACTAAAAACTTGTACTAATCTTTCTAATTACAATGTTAGTTGTATTTGTGTTTGAAGTAATGTTGTAAACAATGTTTGACATATTTCAATTGTATTGTTTCAGTGCACCGTGCTGAAGTCGTGCGGTGAGGAGTGTGTAATCGCAGTCAAGGCAAACACAGCTCTCGACAAATAAACCAACTCAGCATTTATAGGGATATACATACATATAATTTTTTACAATCAACAGCTCTTACATAAATGTAAAACATAATACTATGTATAATTTAACATAAAATATGATTGTGTGGCGCGCGTCGCCTCCACACACACACGCGCGCATGTCGCCATTGTTGCCGAGACTGAGCTCGCTCGTACAATAGTGCGGTCCTGTTGTTTTATGGATAAGAAGCTAGAGGCGCGTACGTGTTCTGACCAGCGCACCTCTAGTCGTTATACTGACAGTTCTTGCCGACTACTCTACCTCACAATATACCCAATGTTGTGGTACCTGTGCGGTGTCGATGCCAGAATTTTCAATATAACGAATTGTTGGTCGACCAGCATTGTTTTACATCAGCGAGTTGACGACTATAGCACACGGATACGATAAATGTAATGAAATAGCCCGAGTGCGGGACGCATCTACATTAATTTATTTATACTTAAGCGTAATAGTGTGTCGAGTGCGTGTGTGAGGGCGCCGGCCGCCGCCGACCGGCCGGAACTTCACGTTTGTTTTTGTTTTGTTTGTTCTCTTTCCGCTTCCGACGTGTCACGTCGAGTTACGTTGCGCTCAGCGAGCCGCCGAACGTTTGTTGATCGACATCGGTGTGATAAAAATTCCCGTGGTGGATATTATAAATGTGTATAACGGTTTATGACCCGACAAAGAGATGGACGCAAACTTGAAGTTATTACCATATTTTAATGCTAAATTAATTAATACATATAAAAATCGAGAAAATGCGCAAAAAAATAGAAATAAAGAAAATTCTTGAATGTGGTGTGTGATTGATTAGTCCTCTACCGGACGCGCGTCGTCCCTTCGTGTGTAACACTTGCAGCCGCCAACATCCCGTCGCACGTCTACTGCGAGTTGCATTCCATGGCGGGCCCTAGCCACTGCTGCTAGTCCTGTCGTCTGACCGTGACGTGCTAAATCGATGAAGACTGACTCGAGATGTCTCCTGAAAATGACTATCTTCAGGCAAGACTGACGATGCATTTTGTAGAAGAAATAGTTGATGTTTTAATTGTAATTTTGTGCTCATCTAGGGCTTTCCTTGCTCTCTTTATTTGCTCATTTGAACGCATAAGATGTTACACGTTATCGAGTGGCTTTCGATTGAATATTTCAAGCTTGTAATGTGTTTGCGACGGCCGCTCCGTAGCAAGTGTTGCCTGCGAGGGCTGTGTGGTACCATTCATATGTATGCTAGTGGACTTATCATTATTCTTTTAACATCAGATTGTCAAAGACGATATGATATACGAAAATTAATGTAAGAATGTAAGGTAAGGCCCTATAGGAGAGATATTTTTTTATGCATTCAAAATTCGTACATCGCAGGTTGTAGACTAAAACTATGGGCTGTTTATTATAAACAGTTCTCTGTACATTTCTTTCGAAATTACATAATCGTTGTTGGTAAAGTTTTTATACATAGCAGCTTGTAATCAGGTTTTTATTTTATAAAAAACCTAAGGTATATGTAAAGACATCGGGAGGTGTAAAATAAAATACTTTAGTTTAACGAAGTAACTTTTCTTTCTGTAATGTTAAGCTGTTGTATCCCAACAGAACCTTGAATCGGTGTACTCCTTCCTGATGGATATATCTGTAATAGACTAGCGTTTACGGACTCAATGTGAATTTATTCATAACCATATAGATTAAAACTATTAATTGGTGCACCGATAAGTTATTATTAGGAATTGATTCTCTAGCACACATGGTCTGTTCGCTTCATTAGTCAGTGTTAGTAGTTTCTATGAGACGAGCTGTGACACAGAACGAAGCCGCTCGCGTGTACAGCTTGTATAGTTCAACATTTGCGTTGTACGATCGACTGCTAGGTCGTTATCATGAGACCTTGTGAAGAAGAGATTGTTCAAATTGTAATGATCCAAGTAATCTGCGGATTTTAATTTAGGAAACTTAAAAATTATTTTTTATATTGGGGGCGTAGGTCAGGTCGAATAACCAATGTGACGGTATTTAGTACTAAAGTTCTGTATATACGTAAGGTTGGATAGATGAATGGATAACGAACTCTAGTTTAAAAATATTTCAATAGCCCACTCTGCATTTTGAATATTTGTCATGTTATATGAACAAGCAGTACTTACCGAATTAATAGCAACGGCCAATAATTAATGTAAAGCAGTAATAAGTACCTATTTAACAGTCTGTCGAATTAAATCTGTACAAAATGAATCGTGAGTTTGTGATTCATAGTTTAGCACCCTTTTATGTTTGATTATTTATTATTTTTACCCCTTTTCTTTTTGTAAACTTAGCAAATTGTAGTGCTACTTGAAAAATCTTAAGTATGTTAATTGTAATAAAAACGAAAACTACACATTACCTAATCAAAGCAAAATGATGATCAGATTATATAATGCAACGTTATCAGGCTACCCGGTCTAATAAATACCGCAATTTAGCGTTAACTAATGACTAAATTCGGTCACTCAATTTCAAACTCCTTGAAGTTCAAATCAGTAGGACCACGGGCTCCTATACCATATTTTAATGGTAATAGTACCTACCTAATTTTGAAAATTGTTACACGTTACACGCACCGCACTGAAGCACATAATTTTAATAATACAATAGTGTTAAATAAACTTGAAATTAATGTTGCCATAATGCAAACATTTGTTATAATAATTAAAATAATGTTGCTATACGCAACAGTTCCCAGTAATTTATGAAGACAAGTATGCAGCAGATTTACAACCTCTACCACGAAGATTGCCAGCATTGATAGACGACGTCAAGGTATAGGTACCTAATTATTGCTACTCCTCAAAAGGCAAGTATAATGTTAAACTCAGAACACTACCCTTGTTCTGAGATGTTGATATTGCAATGCCCGGGGCTTTACGAAACCGCTGCCTACCGTGATATTAATATGCTCCCTTTAAACCTTGTTTGAAGAAGGACATGTCATAGCGTTTGGGAAACCCCGCAGCTGCTGGTAGTTCGTGGAAGAAATGAACGCTGGAAACGAACCGTGCTTGACGAAATCGTGTCCAGGTAGTGTGGGTGACCGTTACTGCGATGATATAAGGGAGGTGATGGCACCGAGGCAAACAGTTCCTCATAGCAATCTCCGTGAAACATACGATAGAGCACGCATACAGACCCAAAGTCCCTGCGCTGCTCTAGTGTCTCCAGTTGAGTCCAGTCCAGTGATATTATTCGGATCGTTCCTCGTGGTCCCACTACTGTTACTACAAGGAAAACCGATTCCCATCTGGTGTCACTTACACTGGGCTGGGCCACCATCAGGGAGGGAATAGGTACTAAACTATACGTACCAATTGAACTCAATATCTTTTAAAATAAAAAGACCCGACATACATGATGCATTCAGCCCAATGACAAAAGAGGTCGCTTCGCTATTCAGCCTTGTCTTCGTATGAGTATAATAGTCATCAATTTTAAATATCGAACGGCGAAGCTCAATTTTGTTCTTGAAAAAACTGACTTGACTGGCCTGTTGGTCTAGTGGTTAGTGACCCTGACTGCTAAGCCGGAGGTCGTGGGTTCGATTCCCACCCAGGAAAAATCTGTGTGATGAGCATGATTGTTTGTTCTGTGTCTGGGTGTAATTTATCTATAATATGTATGTATTTACAAAAAAAAATTATATAAGTAGTATATCAGTTGTTTAGTACCCATAACACAAGCAAATATAATTGCTTAATTTGGGGCTAGATGGCGTTGTGTGAAAAAAAAAAGAAAAGAAAAAAAAATTAAAAAAAATTAAAAAGGGAATAGAAAACTTTATTGTTTATTCCTGTAATGCCGGTTTTTTTCTACGTACCTCACAATCGAGATATAAAGCAGAGTAGTTAGCTCGGGTATAAGCATAAATTGCACCCTCGAACTATTATATAGATATATATATATAAATATCTCGGGCTGCAATTGATGCCTTACAGCCCTTGGCTGCTAATCTACTACCTATTGATCTACCCTACTTTAGCAGTTTTTAAAGCGATTGTACCATACTAAGTACTAGGGTAGCAGAATCGGGTAAAAGATTGCTCTACAATAATGTTATATTGATGAACTACCCTACTTAGCATATAGCTCCTCTACACGATGGACCAGCGAGATCCCATCTGCCCCCTCGAGCTTGCCACCGTGGATGCATTAGTGTGTAGTACTCACTCGTCAAAGTCCATATTGTCCATTGTAAGTAGGTATTGCACAAATTTAATATAGAAGGGAATTAAAAATACAATATAAATAAAATGAATATATTTCATAAGTCGTCATCGGAACTATCCGATATTTCTATAACAACGAAGGGGTCTTCTATATCGAATATTGTTGTTAAATAGTTATCTCCTAAATTATTCAATAAACCCTGAATATCTATGGGTTCTTTTTTTATTTCTGTTTCTAACTTAACAGTAACATCTTTTGTTTCTGATGTATTTCCTTCTTGATTGACCTCGTTATTTTCAAGTATATTACAATTGTTTTCTGCTTCATGGTTATCTGAATTAAAAGCTATAACATATCTATTACAAGCACCGATCTTTTGTAATTTAGTCAAATCTGTATGTCTTTTTGGTACATCTGTTTTTGCAGCAACATTTTGTTGTCTAGTATTATCTGTAATCTCTCTTACATTATTTGTATGTATGGTCGGAGGCTGCCAACCTAACACCTTTGCCGTGTGTACATTATGATTCTCACACTGTGTTGTTATTCTAGGTAAACAATTATTTGAACACTCTCGCCTATTATTACGGTCTACATAAAGTGTTGGAAAGTATATTTTATATTTTCCCTCGACAGGTAATTCTGACTCATCGCTGTCTGAATCAGAACTTTCGGCTGGTTTTAACTTAACCGCTTTGCCTAACCTAGGGTTTAGTCTTGATGTTTTAGGAAGGCACTCCAATTCAACAAATCTGGAAATAACAATACTTTGGTTATTCAACGATTTCGAGATTAACCCCCTAGTTTCTGAAAGGCTGATCAACGAAAAATTAATTAATCAACTGTTAAATCTCATGTGATCTAAAAGCATGGATAATTAGTTTAATTTGATCTAATTTGTTACTAACTAGATCAAATTGAACTAATTATTCATGTTTTTAGCAATCCAATTGATACTTTACATGAGGAGATTTAACAGATTAGTAAATTTTTCGTTAATAAGCCTTTTGGAAACTGGGGGTAAGCCACTTACAATCAATTTAAATGTTTAAAGTGTACTGTCTTAAAAAGAGAGCGGACTATTTTGCGGTAAAGCCTGCGCAAACAACAAAATTTTGTAGTTTACGTTTAAAAATCCTATTGTGAAGAAAAAACAAAGTTGACATACATGGTCTGAACATTTGCCGTAAGTATACCGTAGGTTTACATAACTTTTGAATCCAAAGACCTTTTATTGGCCTATGTCTGGACGTCATTCGGCTGATATGTTAACGAAAATGACTGGTTTTTTTAAATTCTAACTTTATACTGAAGATGATTAGCGAAAATTCAAAAGTGTCTGTCTGTCTGTTACCCTTTCAGGCCTAAACCACTGAACCAATCTGGATGAAATTTGATATAGAAATATAATAGCTTAGGGAACAACATACGCTTTATTTTATCGCAAAAAAAAGTTTGTATGTATACAAAATGTAATATAACCGACATTTACGCTGCGGAGCTGCGGTCAACAGCTAGTTAAGTAATAAATATGAGTATTAAATTATCATACTTCTCAATAACTTCTTCTTCATTAACTTTAGCAATCAGTTTATTTTCTTCCAGTCTTCGATGTAATATAGGATCGTCATTAGCTGGGTCGTAATCATCTATCTCTTGGTCTTTCACTAAGCTCAACAAATCCTTATACTCTCGCTTCTGACGTTGCTTACGAAGAGCGTGACCACACTGAGTGAATAAAGCTATCGCTGTAATACAAAATGTGTGTTTAATGGGGAAGAAAGCTCAACAGGATTGTAGCACTAAAGCGTTCAAACCATTAACAATTAACAAACCTATATGAATTATACATTTTTTTTGTATTAGCCTACCAAAGTGACTCCACCCCACCTGATGGTAAGCAGTCAGTGGAATCCAAAAGTGGTGGCCACCATACCAAAAGCCATCGTCTTAAACTACTGGTATGGTGGACTTCACTATGGCGGCTGGGAATGGGGTTAGGGGAAAGAAATGAGGGAGGTGAGGAAAAAGGAAAGAGGGTAATCAGGCCTCCGGCGCTCTCACTCACCGAACGAAACGCAGTAGTACGGATACTACTACTCTTACGTCGATCTTGTATGAGAGGGTAGTACTTCCCCGAACGAACCAGCCCATTCATGCTGAAACCAGTGTGGATCTAGTACCGTGCTACTGCGTACAGCGTGGCTTATAAATATACGGCCAACCTGGGGCCCTACCACGACCTCATAGCAGTATTATTTTATTGTTACCTTGTGTTTTGTCTTTTTCTTTTGTACTATTAAAAACAAGGATAGAGACAAAGTAAGCTTATATTAATATTGCTTTAAGATGTAATGGTAGAGCCCCTATGACTATAGCTATGTTCTGTAAGCATCTCAAAAATAATATTTGAAAAACCGAGCGGGTTACTGGACTAACTTTTCTATGTACTTAGACCAAAGCCCGAATCATAAGACTCGGTTTGGCTTGTTAAAAAAATTAAAAAAAAAAAAATTTATACCTTCTTTCATAATATCCTGTTTGCTCCAACCCAAATGATCAACAATGTTGGACTGATTGACGCATCGAATCACATCATAGAAGTCAGGTAATGGAACTGCCCCAGTTTCATCTATCGTACTGTTTAGGAACTTTTCAAGCCTCTTAACTGGCCCTGGAGGATGTCCATCGACTACATGTAAACGTACTACCCGCTGTTTTGTCAAATCGCCATCACCATTCCCCGTTAGTTTACAAAGTCTTTTATAAAGTGTTACTATTTTGGCTTTGTATCTGTAAATATAAACATTTAATAAAATATTTTATTTTAAGGGTAGCGTAGTGGGAGGGCTTAAAGTTCTGTAGTATCTATATATAGTACTAGCCTTCCACAGCACGGTTTCACCCGCGTCTTTGCTTACTGCTCTGTTCCTGTCGCCAGTAGCGTGATGTTACATAGCCTATAACCTTCCTCGAGAACTGGGCTATCATATGCAATAAGAATTATTCAAATCCTACTGGTAGTTACAGAGATTAGCACATTCATACTAACAAATTACCAAAATCTTTGCTTTATATAATAAAACAGTATAGATAAAAGAAAGTCACCTGAAAACGTTTGTCTATATGAGATCGCTAATCTCAAAAACAGTCCAATGGATTTTGATGCGGATTGCACTATTATATTGTGTGTTTCTGATGGAAAGGTTTTAGTATATATTGTCTATACCATATAATATGAGTATAGAAGCCGAGCAGCAACATTAATAATAATAATTTATTTATTTGTATAGAATGCAGGTATTACAATGAATGGTCTTAGTTTAAGGATACGGTCCCAGTACATTCTGCCTGTCGGCATACAAAAATAATAATATGGTAGGAGTTAATTTTAAATACTACTGATACAATAATTGAGATCTTATATCTATGAAGCAAGTGTTACAATTTATCATTAATAAAATCCATGACGGAGTAGTAACATTTCTTTGTAAGCAGCGTCGACAGGAGTTTTTAAATTTACTTAAGGGTTGATCCTTTACACAATTTGGATTTTTCTTTACATCATTAATATCTTACTGTAATTTTTATCGATGCGAAGCAAGTCAAGCTACTTAGAGTGGGAATACACGAGCGGTGCGGCGCCGCAACTTTGTTATTTCGCAGCTCCAGCAGCGTTGGTTACTCAGCAACCGAGCGGTACCGGCCCGACCTCCCCACCTCGTATCGACGGTAGTAAGTCCGGTGCGGCGCCGAAACGCATCGTGTGACATACCACTAATATTTATATGTATCACGACGCACCAACATCGTTCTCACTGTACATTTTAGTATTTTAAATTGAAATACCTAATAAATTTTGGACTGCTGATACTCTCCGATAGTTGTGTACAACTATCAAGTTTAAACTGTGTATAGACAGCAAAGAGAAACAGACAGAAGATCACATCTGCTTCATCAGAAATCATAATCATCATATCAGCCAAGAAACATCCACTGCTGGACATAGACCACCTTGGGCGGTCGTAACCCTTATCCATCGGTTGCCCGCCACCCTTATATGGTCACAAAATAAAATTTTAATTTAAACAACTTACTTAGCACATTGTAAATATGGTGAATTCCCACCATTACATGTAACTTCCTCTACTTCCAATCGTGTAATTTTATTCTTATATTCCATAATTAATTGTTCAATTACCATGGCAGACTTACACTTACTACTTAATTTACTGTAAGCTATGGAGTTATGTGGCATTAAGAGATCATCTGGAGAAGTTACTTTATTATTATTTTTAACTTCAAGTACAGATTTGTCTCTTTTAATACTATCTGTTTTAGTCGGATTTTGAGTTGTTTTAATATTTGCATTAAACGATTTGACATTGTTTATAGTCATAGATATATTGGTTGTCACACTTTTGTCTGTCACAGTCTTGTTTTCAATTCCTGCGCTTATTTCTTTATTTCTATCATCGTTATATACCTCATTATTAATATCTATTTCAATTACACGCTTGTTTTGGATTACCGTGTCGATACTTCTATCATTTACTTCATGTATCTCATTACCAATGTCTATTTCAATTTCAATTTTATCTTCATTTTCGTTACTAATTTCGCTATTTTCTTTATTAGATTTCTCGCTGCATCCATCACTTTGAGAATTTTCTACAATCATGATATCATCTTTATCACTATCATCACCAGTGTCCAGTGTTATAACAGGATCATCATCATCTACCTCTATAATATCAGTTATAACACAATTTCTTTTCTTAAATCTGTTCATATTGTAATCTTTGAATTTTTCTGTAAAAAGAATAAAATGTTTTAATGTGTAGAAGTAGAGAATTTCACCTTTACATAAATGCTATAAAGTTCAAATTTGCATCACATTATTTATATGACTGTATTTATACCTGAGGATGTAACATATTTTATACGGTAGTAGATCCACGCTGATTTCAGCATGAATGGGCCGGACCGTCCGGGGAAGTACTACCCTCTCATAGAAGATCGACTTAAGAGTAGTAGTATCCGTACTACTGCGTTTCGTTCGGTGAGTGAGAGCGCCGGAGGCCCAATTTCCCCCCTTTCCTCTTTCCCCCCGTCCCTCATTTCCTTCCCCTAACCCCATTCCCAGCCGCCATAGTGGAGGCCACCATACCAGCAGTTTAAAACGATAGCTTTTGGTATAGTGGCCGCCACTTCTGGATTCCACTGACTGCTTACCATCAGGCGGGGTGGAGTCACTTTGGTAGGCTATACTATAAAAAAAAAAAAAAAAAAAAAAAAAAAAAAAAAAAAAAAACATTAAGGGTGCAAAGAGGACTGGATGTAAAGTTATTGCTGCAAGAGGAATCGGGTGATGTGTGATGCCACTGCTGTTCAAATTTGTTACCATCATAAAACAAAGAAAGCAATCTGATGCTCCAAATAATAAGTAGTACTACGACACAATTATAGCAAAAAAGAGCTTTATCAATTAAATACATACCTTTGTCAATAAATTTGGTATATTTTCTAGGATTTTTCGTTATATTTGTAGCAATAGTAACAAAAGGCACTTTTTTCTTAAACATTCCCTCTTTTAGCTCTTCACATAACCTCTTTATATGCAAGAATTTATAATCGGGATCACATTTTAGATTATGTAGCGTTTTTCTTAAAATATTGGTAAACGATTCAGACATTTTTAATGTATGATTTACATCTTTGTATAAGGGTAGAAGTGTTTTGTAAATGACTCTGGACATGCCCGTGTTGTTCGGCATGTTTAAACATTTTTTTACTATTTTACTCATTAACGTGTTGCTCTTTAGCAACTTGACAAATGAAGTTTCTTTGTCTGTATTGCTTTCACTACTTGTTGGTGCCACTTCTAGTTTTTCATTTGCAGTCTCTGAACTCGGTTCATCATCTAATATGATTGCATCCTCGGCAGTAGTACTTATTAATGTTTTATTTGTGTCTTTATTGTTGTTCTCAATGACTTCAGTAGGTTCCACCTAAAAAATAAATATAATGAAACTGATTTTCTGGTTACTACTATTGTTTATTGATGATGATCTAATCGATTTTGGCCACGGCAACTACTTCATCTCAGGTATAGTTGACGTTCTGTGCACACATGTGACTAACATAGCCAATCTTCTTTACAAAAATCCTCGCACTGCAGACATGTGAGCACACCGTTGTTATAATTATAATTAATTGTATAGTAGTGTGTGTGGGGAGTGTGTGGGGAGTGAGTGGGGAGTGTGTGCGAGAGTGTGTGTGTAAGTGTATGTGTGTTTGTTACCACTTTGCGCCTAAACGGTAAACCGACTTTAATAAAAATTGGTATGTAGAGAGACTTGGTGCCAGAGACGGACATAGACTTTTTTTTATCCTGAAAATCGGTCTGGTTTCCGAGGGATACAACAAAATATATTTAAGCGCGGGCGAAGCCGTGGAGTGCAGCTAGTATCGTAATAAAATTGATTGCATTTGTAAAATCATTTTACACAATGATACATGTAAAGGTTCACGTAATATTTATAGACAATGTTTGTCAAAATAATTACCTACCATGACCACATCATCATCATCTATCACTGCAGGAGCTTCTTTCATTTTAAATTACACTTTGAATAAATATTTTGTAAAAGTTATCACATGTGATGCACTGTCACGAAAACTTAAAAATAGAGATGGGCTTAGACATGGGCGTTTTTAAAATAACGTTGATGAGCACTGATTAGTGGTGAGCGTTCAACGAACGAACCGTTTTTTTAGACTGTTTATTTCGCATGAACGGTAGACTAGTTTACGGTAGTGGTGAGCGTTGAATAAACGAACCGTTTTTTTAGACTGTTTATCTCGCATGAACGGTAGACTAGTTTACGGTCTACCAATAAACTAGTTTACTCGTGAACGAATAAGCCGCGCGATGACTTGACGAGAACGAGAATGAACGACCGACGACATTCCGATTTCCGAGTAAATATACTTTAGACACCAAGAACCTAAAGGAACACGAACTAATCATCAACGACTAGCCGTCGACACAACGACGCGTTGTTTTGTCGACTAGTTTTGGTCGTCGACAAAACGACATGTTGTTTTGCCAACTAGATTCGGCCGTTGACGACCGTCGACAAAACATAGCGTTGTATAGTTGACAGCCGAAACTAGTCGAAAAATAAACTGTTTTATAAACTAGTTTACCGTTGACGCTAAACGGTCTCGTTGCGTTGTGTCGAAATACGTCAACGACCCACAACTAGTTTACAAATTTTTAAATTTAAAACAATAATACATAAAACAAAATAATAAAACCAGCTAAATATCTCAGAACACGCTAAATATTTTTGACCTTTCAACCCATCCCAGGTAAAATGTACTCTGTGGCCCAGGCAGAAAACCCAGAAAACTCAGAAAACTGGAAAACAATAATGTTGTCACTTGTCAAAATACGAGCAACTGTCAAACTTCAGCGAAACGATCGGAAATAATCGAATAATGGATTAATTAGTAAATTAAATTGTGTCATTTTATTAATGAAAATCGAAGAATTAGCCGACACTGCCTTGACACATGCGTAGCATCTCTACTTGATCTGTGCTTGACACTGCACTCACAAGTACTCTATGGTTTAGGGTGTGATTATTTGACTTCTAATATACTTTAAGGTGTCTACACACCAAAGCCGCCGGCCCGGCGACACGAACCCGGCGGGTTATGCCGCCGAGCCGGCGGCTTTGATCTTGTTTCAAAATGAGGCCGCCGGCCTTGCCCGGCGGGTTGTGCCGCCGTGCCGCGGCTTTGGTGTGTAGACACCTTTAGAATTAACTAAATGCGTAAAAAATATATAACTACTAGCTGCGCCTCGCGGCTTCGCCCGCTCGTAAAATGAGATTTGTATCCCTTGGAAACCAGACCGATTTTCGGGATAAAACTAGCCTATGTCCGCCTCCGGCACCAAATCTACCTACATACCAAATTTCATCGAAATCGGTTCAGCCGACACACACACATACAAACTTTCGCATTTATAATATTTGTAGGATATTTGTGCCTGCAACATGTAGGTACAGTTACTAGTAGTTTTAAGTCATTGCTAAGCAATTGATAATATGAGTACATTAAAAGACTGATAACCCTTTTTCAGCTAGATCCACACGGTCAATCTGCCTCAACCTTGATGGAGACTTGTTATTTAATGTACTAGTAGTAGTACTTTAAAATGTTGCTGTTGTTTCTTCCCTATAAAACTGAAACTACTTACTACTAATAACTGGTTTTAATGCACAACTACAACTAAATAGTTTACATAATAGTAATATAAGGCCCTTGAAGTAGCATAATTATGAAACATGCAATGTTTCCAAGTAACCGTAACCACCTGCTACCATCTCGATGCAGCTCACCCCCTTAAGTAGTGCTTGGTTATTGATTGACGTCGGAAACAATGATGACTAGCTCCGAGGCATTTGCACTATCGTAACGCCTCATGATCTGTCCTAACCCTGGCGCAGTGTTATTCTCACCAAAAATCATAATCATACAAACACTTTTGAATAATGAGTAGATAGGTAGTCTTCTATGTAGATTTCCCAAACGAAGGATTTGTATACCATTGTCGACTAGCGCCTCTAGCGGAAATTTTCAGAAACTACTATACGAAAAAAACTATACCCACTTTGTGTCTGACCACCACAACAATTTTTTCTTTTAATGTTAACAAGTATTTTGATTTTAAATCATCGTCATCATCATATCAGCTGAAAGACGTCCACTGCTGGACATAGGTCTTCCCAAATTTTTGCTACCTTGGCCGGTCGTGAGCCGCCCTCATCTATTGGTTGCCCGCCACCCTTATAAGGTCGTCGGTACTCCTTGTAAGGAGTCTGCCCACGCTGCGTCTTCTGGTTCGTGGTCGCCACTCTAGAACCTTTCTGCCCCAGCGGCCGTCAGTTCTGAGAGCTATGTGTCCTGCCTAGTGCCACTTCAGAGAAGCAACTCTGCGAGCCACTTATTTATCACAATTATTTATCAATGTGTGAGCAGTGTCTGCTGAATGCAATAATAATTTTACTATTAATAATTTAATTTTAACATTTTTAGTCTTTACTTACCAGTCTTAATGGTTGGTTTAGAGCAGGGCTGTCCAGAACCAGTATCAAATTACAAATAGATTGGAAGGTAGCACCAGTGCCGTAAATAGCCTTTTCTGCGCCCTGTGCGAGCTTCTATAATTGCGCCCTTGTTTTTTTAGATATTATAGGTACCCTAGAGCAATGCTATGTATAGGCCTACTTTATTTCATTCAGGGTGATAAAATAAAGCACAAGGAACTTGGTGTTGGTGGACCAATTATCTAATATTTTGGAAGAAAATCTTTTTTTTTAAAGAACTTATGTGGGCAAACAAGCAGACGAGCCATCTGATGTTAAGTGGACCCTTCGCCTATTATACCACCCACTGTGTCTCACTCACTAAAACTCAATCGCTAGTTCACTAGTGCAAATGCGTTGCCCATCCTGATGCTTAAGATTTAATTTTTGGGCCACTATGGTTTTCATACTTCTATAATAATTAAAAAAATCTTTATAGCGCCCGCCCGTACTCGCCCGCCGCTTAGTCTCCGACCGACCGTGTAGCCGGCCGGCGGCTTAACTCCGATAAACACTGAACACAAATACGCTCGTGCGCTGCCAAAAAAGTGAGCGCGATGTTTTGTCTAATTTAATAGACGTTTTTGATTATACTGGCATGTAGGTACGTATGTGTTGGAATCGAGCACTAGGGTCGCAGCGAGAACTTATCAGGAGCAAACCGAAAAAATAATAGTCCTGCCTGGTCTGGCCATTCTTGCGCCCCCCAGAGTCTACGCCCTGTGCCTGGGCACCGGTGGCACCGCCCTATTTACGGCACTGGGTAGCACAAAGAAAAACATATTTTTATAAAGAAAAGGTTTGATAGTGTTTTTTTTTAACCTGTCCAATACAGACTATAAAAAAATATTTTGTATCTAGGTACCAATACAAAAAAAATTGAAAGGTGAAGAATTATTTCTTTCTTTATTAAAAACATCGCAGGCCATGCTTAGGACAGCCCCTGGTTTAGAGGATGACTGAATGAAAATAGGATATAGAATGTAATAGTATGAAATAATTACATGTTCAACTTATTTTAATGAAAAAAACCAAAATGCAGATAAATATATATTTAGAGAGGCCAATTAAATTCTATTGTTATTATTTGAAATAAAATTTAACATTAAATTGGCTTGTTGTCGTTAAGTCTAAACATTACAATAATAATAATGTATACTGTATCTCTTATTATTATATAGAACCTTAAGTTAAAAATACAATTTTTATAAACTACAATAAATGAAAATACTAAGCAATAAAATGCAACATTAAATGAGATGGATGATACTAGGGAGAATTTAATTCCGAATAATCTTTATGAGACGATTTTTACATTTGTGTACATCACTAACTATTACCAATATTATCTATGAAGACACAAAATATATAAATATAAGGACTATTTTGTTCAAAGCACCATAGTGGCCGCATTGATTTATTTCTAAATTCAATACACTATTTATTAATTAGATGCGAAATATACTTTTTTATATTAAATTATCCTTCATAAGTTTTTCACAATTTCGTAACGTTTAAAGTTCTCTTCGTGACCAATCCTTAAATAACACAAGTTTTACCCAATATCTCCACCTCATCTGAAAATTAATTTTCAACATTATACAACAAACTTAGAATTCGAACAAAAATTTGAAGACAGAACTCTATGTATGGGAACCGCTTTCCCTGGAAGGGAGTGAGGTAGATGAATGGATTGAGGGAAGTGAGGAAAAAGGAAAGGAGGGAAATTGGGCCTCCAGTACTCTCACTCGCCGAACGAAACGCAATAGTAGGGATATTATTACTCTTACTTCGATCTTTTATGAGAGGGTAGTACTACCCCGGTCGACCCGGCCCAACACCAGCGTGGGTCTAGTACCGTTTAAAATGTGTTAGTGTTACCTGTACCTGTAGGCGCGCGGAGCTCCCCGCTCAGTCGTCGCGCGCCACGTGGCGGCGCTGCAGCGCCAGCGCCAGGTCGTGCTGCAGCGCCGCCGTGCGCCGCGCCACCTCGGCCGGCACCACCGACCTCAGACCGTTCACTATGTCTTTTGTTTTACCTGCATACACATCGATATTTTCAAAACATTTTCATTCACGTGCCCACCCGACAATGGCCTGGTGCCCACCGGCTCCTCCGTCATCATTATATTAGTCAATGACGTCTATGCTGGACGTCCGCCACGGTAAGCCGGGCGCCCTCTTCATAACATCAGCCAAAAGACGCGTGTGTGTCTCCAGCCTCCTCATTGGTATAATCGAATTTCTAAGTATACCATATTTTAGAGCATAATTCGAGCAATCAAACGTTTCAATCATAAAATTGCAGCAATCACAACTTCGTTACTATGAGTTGTTTTTTGTGTGTAAGCTGGAGAAACGTGTCTCCAGCTGGCATATGCCATTAAGGGAAACCAGTAGTGTTGGGGTTTTAGACTATAGTGAAAAAATTTAAGCATAATTGCAGCAACGAGTGCTAAAAAAACTAACCATCACACAGTTTTTGTATGTACTGACATAAGGACAATTTCCATAGACTACGAGTTTCTTGTTAACCTTTTTTGAATTTTGATTCGAGTTGGTATTGTTTCTTACGTTTTTAGACTAAACAGTTCTTGGCTTATAATTTTAAAAGTAAGAGACCTAGAGATTTAAAATTATGCTTCGTGTGTGCTGCAATTACACCGTATTATTTTATCTTAAAAACAAAACTATAACTTATACAGTTCCAGTAATACATCATGTCATTGTGTTAGCCCGTGTTACGTGTCCCCAGCTTACATATACATATTGGTTCGTAGCTCAAAAAATATTTAAGCTAAAGGTTTGAAACATTTGGTGCCTAATGCTGCAATTTTGCTGAGAATTTTGAGGTAGAGTACATAATCGTAGCTTAAATAAAAAGTCAGAGACACGGGTCTCCAGCTCGCACATAGTTTTATGATCGTAGCTTCAACACTATTCGAGTGTGATGGTTAGTTTTTTTAGCTCTCATTGCTGCAATTATGCTTTAATTTTTCACTATAGTCTAAAACCTCAACACCTTTTTTTCCTTTTTGGTTTCTCTAGCTTACACACAAGAAACAACTCATAGTAACTAAGGTGTGATTGCTCCAATTATGCTCTAAAATATGTTATACTTAGAAATTCGATTATATCAATGAGGAAGCTGGGGACACACATTCAAAAGACGTCTACGCTAGAACAGGCCCCCCCTCTCCCATCATCATGCCAGACGAAACCGAAAAACGTTCACGATGGACTGCCCGCTCTTCCCTACCCCATCATGATATAAGCTAAATGACCTCTAAACTAGACCAACCGCGCCCACGTCGCTACTGATCCCGCTTTGCTAAACTTATCAGTTTAATCGTAAGCCTTCTGAGTAGATGACTATTCAGAAGCCATATAATTAAGACACTGATTACGTCATTCCTAGTTTATTTATGTGATAATCGCAAAGATTTATTATGTCTCTACAATCTATACATCACAATAAAATACTACATCCAAAAAAGAAACTCACCAAAGTAAATATCGTTAAGGGTGTTTCTAATTTTGTTTTCCATGTCTTCGACCATGCGACCAATGTTCACGATGTGCGGCGTCACGTCGCTCACTGCTGAATCCTGTTCAGCCTGTAACCCCAAGGTTTTTTCGACATATTTATATCAATTTATATCAATCAATTATATGAGCATCACAATCCCATATACAGAACAATCCCAATCAAGGGTCTTTGATTGGGATTGTTCTTTAACACTGCAAGGTAATACCAAAAAAAGTACAAATTAGGATTAAAAGTGCCATTAATATTAATCTGAGTTTTGTATTCTGAACCACAAGCATGCGACGACAAAGGACTGGTGAAGAATAACCCCCAGTTTCTAAAAGGCTGATCAACGAAAAATTAACTAATTACCTGTTAAATCTCATGCAAAGTACCATTTCGTTGCCCAATGCTTTTAGGTACTTCACATGAGATTTAACAGATGATTAGTTAATTTTTTGTTGATCAGGCTTTCAGAAACTGGGGGTAAGTGTGTAAGATGAAGTCCATGGGTTCGTAACAAAAATAAATTGTTTTAGCCTAGCATTATCCACCCATCTTATACCTAATTGTACAATAGCACACTCACCTGTCTTGTAAGACTGCCACCAAGGTTCATAGTACCACTGCTTTCTTTATTAGTCTGCAGCCACAACATAGCAGTTGACGTCAGTTTGTAGTGTGCGTTACGACCTGAACTCTTTTCTATGACCTCAACCACATGGATAGAGTCCCAACATCCTTTGATTTTTTGGGAACCATCACCTGCTTTTTTTATCAAGATTACACCTGAAAATTAGTATTAATTGTTTTTAATAATATATCCAGCTTGCCGTATAGACTATTTCTATTTACAGTTACCATCGGTAACCAATGTGCATGCTGCTGGTATAATATATATTTAAATATATATTTGTGCAGTGTTAAGACGTAATATATTAAAAATAAAAAACAATAGCTCTTTAACCTACATTTTTTACTAATGAACAACTAGGTGTTGATATAGCTATAAAACTACTTGTTACATATACAATTATATAATAGTATTATGTTTTTTCACTAAGGTATTACACAGATAAATTAACTTTCACCAGCTAAGTTACATACAATGAGGGGCCAATTTGTTATTATTTGGTTTTTTTTTAAACATTTTTATTATTTGGTGGCAAACAAGTACAAGGACCACCTGATGGTAAGTGGTAACTGTAATTAAAGGACATGGATAAATTATACAACCAATACAGAAATAATGGCTAGAAAATATAACCCAAATACATAGGGGAATCAGATGATGAAAACAAAGGAAGACATTATCATACACTAGACAGGAATTTAACATCTGTGAGATTCAATAAAATTTAAGTCATACTGATCCAAATCAGAATGCTCATTATAAAACTGTTACCATTGTGCTAACATAAATGCTTTAGTAATCAAAATATCAATTGATGACAACAATACAAAAGATTGGTGTGTTTCCATGACATCTATGCATGCTATAGGTTTGTGAGTTAATTTAATACTTGTACTTATTTGCTATAGACTGAATGGAGATCAGAGAAGCATTCGGATGATGCAGGCAGTGACAGTAACTTAAATAAGAAATATGTGCTGACTTTACAATATTATCCTGTAAATAAATTGTAAAACTTGAACCAGAACCCAAACAATAAGAAAGAGTACAAACCAGCAAATCCATGATCCATATCCCATAGATAAACGGAGCTAACACCACCTTCGAAATACATTTCTCTGTACTGGTCAAATGCATGGTTCGCGTCTATTTCCAGTTTCCTCAATCTCTCTGACGGCATCGACCCATCTTCTAGTGGAGGATCGTATGTGTTTGACCAGGGTGACCGGTACGAGTCGCCGTCACGGTTGTAGTCGCACAGAAGGTAATCTTTCCCCGTAGTACGGTCTTGAGCAATTTTTAACGGTTGGTCCACCGACGACAGTAGGTCATCACACATAAGAGGCACCAAATCTATCAAATCTGTTAAATTTTTCTCAATCTGTTGCGGAGGCAGCCTCCGCATCAAGTCCAGAGCACAATCCATTTGTTGGTCAGTCTGTAATCAATATAAAACATATCACTGATTAGGTGAATTCCGTTAATTTTAGTGTATTAGTCACCATAACAAATAATGTTAGAGAAAAACATACCCTTATTATTGGACACTAAGCGGCTAACTTACCATGTTTACTGAAGATTGATGAAAACACAAATAAATATGAGAAAATAACTAAATTTAATATTTAAAACTGTAATCTTTGAAAATATGTAGAAATCCCAGCCCCGAATTGTTAACTTGACGTAATTTGACATAGCCGTCTACGTTAAGAAAGCTTGATGTGGATGTTTACACAGTTTATAATTTACCGATTAAGTTTCCGAACGATGTACTTTTATTCTCGTTTCCTTTACAGATATATTTCGATAAACTAAGGCCGATAATAGACTATCATAGAAATATCATAAGAAATATGATCAAAGATGTGTAAGTCATTTTTAAATGAAGAACATACGACGGTCTATTAACTACATGTGATTATCTATGATCATAGTTTGAGAGTCGTCAAACTATGATCATAGAATTTGACAGATATGAAATCATACATAAGTTAATGTAATACCGTTTTAAAACAAAGAGCTAATGTCAGCATTATACAATATTAAATTATACAATCAGGAGAACAATAGAAAATAATTTTGCCAAACAATATAAGCCACCAAAAACATAAATGTGAAATTGATAGACAAGTTTATTTATGTATACTTAAATGACAATAATAATTATGTTACAAAATATTATTTTATATTTCAATCTTTTCAACCAACTGCATAGCATTTGACTTACCTAGTTAGTTTTTATCGACAAATCAAATATTTTGAAGAATAGAACCTTACATTATAAATTCAATCACTTGTATTATTTTTCATGAATTTAATTAGCTAAATATAAGAGAAGTAATATTTAAAAATTACTTTTGTCTGTGAAGTCGATAACCACAACTTATTAATTTTTATAAATTCACTATTTTAGCGACAGTGATCTACTTATAAAATTTAAATGCATATTTCAACAGTTATTAGAAGTAGTTTTAAACTTTCTAGATCCCAGTTTAAGTGTATAATCTATGTTCTAGGTCATCTGGAAGTGGGTTCAATTTTGATCTTTATTATGTCAGTCAAGTCAGTCATAAAGAATGACAATTTTTGGATGTTAGTAAAAAAAATAATAAAGTCTGTTCAGAAAGAGAACCGTCGTGGGATTTGAGGGCGCCACTGTGCCTCATTATCTATTTTGTTTAGTGGGCAATACTATAGTGCGTCTGTATTATTATTACCTTAATAATTTACTTAATTAATAATTAACATAATAATAATAATATTTAATAATTTACTTAGGTAATAATCGGACCGTTAGTTCACAATTTAGCCACAACAGTTCTCTTTTTGAACTCTCTAATAATATATCCGTCTAAACTGCTAATACTGCGATTATAAAATTTGGAGTACCTACCGGTTTATCTAGAGTTCCTAAAATATAAATAAAAAAAACATTCCTGTTTTTATGTTAGATCGTTTTTGAGTTATGAAGGGTTTAAAATGGGCTTCAAATGGTTCGTGTAATACTACACGGGAGCGCTGCTCGCCAGTTCTCTTAGCTAGAACTTGGCTTGACACGTAAAAGCGTAGAATATAAAAATGGGCATAACATAAAAGTAACTTTATCTTTAGCACAGCTGGCACGTCACTAAAACATCATCAGAAAAGGTTGCCATGCTTGAAAGACGCCGGTATAGCTGTCTCTTTTACTCATGTGTAAATAGTAGATTACCAAAAAAGAACGAGAACTTTGTTGAAATTATCTAACTGTTTCCTGTACCTGTCAGTTTGTGAATATGTTGTGTGTGTCAAAGTTTTGTTGATATTACTTGTAATTTCAATAATTACTGTGTGTTACTTATATTAACACTTTTATCAATGGGATTGTGCCTTCTTTAGTTCTAGCACTGAAGTAATAGAGTTACGTGGAGTTAAGATACTCTCAAAGGTTTGCGTTGTGTACTTAATTATACTTATTCAAATGATTCATGTTATGGGAATGTTATCACAGTTATAATAATAAAGCATCTATTGTAGTGTTCTAAACGGGAAGTGAGCGTAATGTAGCTGGTTATAAATTTTATTAGATATGTTTATAACCCAAGTTGGATTCCTAATAGGGTAATCCTATTTGCACTAGGTTATGCATAAGATATGGGCTGTAGAAACCCTATAGTAGTGCCTAGTGCATGTCTGGTGCACATGCAAGTCATTATGAGATGATTAGTGTTGTATCTCATGACAATCACTGAAGTATAGTAAGATCTTTATGTCCTGACAAGAGAACAATAGACTGAAGTAAAGTAACAGCATTGTATTCAAATTTGTAATAACTGTGACAATGTAACCCTTCTTGAGTAGACATGGGTGTGTTGAACTGAATTATAAACTGCCTCATGAGTCTTAAATATTTTTTACAAAGTTTATAAACAATGTTTGCTAGGGAAACTTTGCCTTCATACTTTTTCCCATTGTATTTTCTCTCTGATGCTACCACAAGTTATGTTATGCAACCTTCACCTAGTCCTAAAAATAAAACCCAACATTATTGCTTGTGAATCTTTGGCAACATTTTGTAATAAGTAAAAACATTGTATTTAAACTAAATTATGTACTTTGACTGACCCAATTACTAAACATTACCATCAATTTGTTGTTAGACTAATAAGACTTCGAAGTAATAGGGCAAGTTAGAATGAGACTTTTTGAAAAGAGTACATATATTTTTTAAGTTTAACTTGGACTTTATTGAATTGTGAAGGCAAACTGGAAATATGAACTATTATAAACTAAAGATTTTAAGTTTTGAAGTTCTCTGGACAGGTAGAACTGACACATACAGTAAATACTATTAATCACTACATGTATGTATGTAAGTGTTGTGTTTCAATTATCAAAATTAATGACCATATGAGCTGTAGTACATTACCTGTTAAACGGAATACTTCTGCGTTAATTTCAAAGACACTGTTGAGATGGTTTGATCTGAGATAAATATTTGTTTGATTTACTTCTTACATGAGATAGAGCTTGTTTCCTAATACTTCAAAAAATCTTCATCTGCAAACATACATTGGTTATTGGTGCTTGTAATTGCAATCTTCATCTGTGTTTCTTAAAACCAGTCAAAGTGGAGCTGAGAAGACAATGATTTGATAATAATAATTTTTCGTTTGTATAATCTCACATACAATTAAAATTATATGATCGGTATGATGAGTATGATGATGACAGTTTTATAAAACATTAGGCTTATTACCAAGTTTATTAGTTGTTTTTTAGAGATACAGATATAAACACAACTCTGTCATAAAAGTCTATTTAGTTGTCCTGTATTTGTGATTAAATTATATCCAATAACATAACTTTGTTTTTTTTTCAGAATAATATTAAAGATATAAGTGTGTCATGATGCCGACCCAACTGGTGAATCAGGAAAACCATCAGAATGATGTGCGTGTGAAGACGGTGTACAATGGAGACGTGATGATTACGTACATCAACCATAATATTAACTTTGAAGAGTTTACTAATGAGATGGTGGCGATATGCAGGTTTATGCCTGATCAGGTTGGTATAAGCTATGGCTAAGCTAATTTAAAAGTTGGTTTATGTAATAAAAATGCTGGCGTTTGTAATGACTGGGTTTCAACTCTAAACAAACTATATGAACCAACCCTGATACATATAGTTTTGTGCTTTTTTATTGCAGTTGGAAACATATTCTTGTCACTAGTATTAAGCAGTTTCTGTATTCTATTTCGTATATAAGTAAAGACTGCCTCTGTTCGGTGGTACTGTGTACGGATTACCACGCAGAGGTCTCGGGTTCGATCCCCGGGTCGGGTGAAGTGATAGAGTTTTTCTGTCGAAAATTTCTCAGTATTTGCCTGGAGTCTGGAATTGTGCCAGATATACAGGCTCACCCCCTGTTACATGGAACCAGGAATAAAAATATAAAATGTCGAAAATTAGGTGGTTAAACAACTCTGTCTACCCCTTCGTGGATAAAAGGCGTGAAGCTATGTATGTAAATAAGTAAATCAACACTAATAAATATGAATTATATTTTGCATGCTAGTTAAGAGCAGAATGTATGGGTCATAATTTACTTATTATATTTTATTGTGTACCTACATTCGAAGCTAATAAATCACTATTTTAACTTTAAATATTGATTTATCAATAATACCGCTTTGCTAAAAAACGATGTAACTGCATGAACAAATATTGAAAAATGAGTCTTAATTTAAATAAATTCAAGATGTTAATCCTGTATTTTGCTCGACTGACACAGTCAAGGAGAGTAATGTTTTTCGAGTGTATGGATGTATGTATGTACGTATGTATATATGTATGTATGTGAGTATGTATGTCTATTTCTTTGGCACACTCTACAGCCTAAATGGCTTGATGGATTACGTGTGAGGTGTCATTAGATTTGTATTGATTGTGGGAGTGACATAGGGTATATAAATTTCAATGTAGCAAATATGTTTCAATCAGCACAAGAAAAGAAAATGGGTTTCGTTCTTTTTACTTTGTTTTAGACAGGCGGGCTTTTTATTTTATAATAATATATATTGCTTGTATATCATTTCACTTAGGATGAAGTGTAATAAAGTAGACTGCTTGATTATGTAAATCAATTATTACCACAGTTGATAAGAGGATGTAATGTAACCAGACAGTTTTCACACTAGTATGTTAATACATAAATATACTACTTGAATTAACGTCTAGTTTTGTAAGATATTACTAGTAATTAGCATCAGTCTGCTTAGGACAAGTTAAAGATTTATAATAGGTATTCTTAGTCAATACCTGATACCGTACCAATAACGAGTAAACCTACTTTTACTGCCAACTAGCTACGTAGTTGTATGAATTTCCCTAGCGCAAAATTATTCGAATGTTGATAGTCAAACGTTAGCAGAAGACGACAGCCCGACATTACAATTAATGTGTATCATACTATATACCTCCAACCAAAGGGAGGATCCTCCGAACAGGCTAGGTGATCGTGCCTGGCGGGCTACTGGGCAACAGTTGGTAGTTGGGACTTGTATATATAGTTAGGCGGTGTGAACGCTTCCATATCGCGAGTCAGGCTTCTATACATTATTAGTGGGGCGGCTGCTGTAAGACCGCGCTTATAATACTAGAAAGAGCACAACGTGCTGTGCTTAAAGTTATACACTTCAAGCCCTTCCTGTTTCCTACGGCAGAGTTATATAAATTAGCAGCAACTCTTACTATAAGACAACTGTTTATCCTACATTATGGCGTTAAATCAACACAAGCTCGTACACTCCGAAATATCCCATAATAATAAAAGGCGCAAAGATAAAATATTTACAGTACCCTTATGCAGAACTACTTTTGCACAAAGATTTACTCTTTTTCTCGCACCATTCCTCTACAATAAATTGACAAGGGTAATTCCAAATCTGTCAAATTTCACTAAAGTTAAATGTAAACAAGCCATTTCTAGTTACCTGTTACCGAGTCCTTACTGAATATTGGTTACAACTAGACCAATTTGTAATATTTTTATGGATTTATTAAGTTTTACTTTACTTTTATTTTATTTCTTTTAATTTTTAGTTACTTAAATATTTTTGATTATCTTTTACTCTATCCTTTCTACTATTATCAACAAAAAATAATACACGCATAAAACTTACCAACTCCACATATTTTTCTGTAATGTAGGATATTACCAGCACTGATGAACAGTTACCTTCTGAGATACAGTCTTAACTAGTTCAGGAGGTATGGAATATTTTGCTAAGAATATCCTAAAATATACTGAAGCAATTTTAAATGGAGATACTCTAGTAATAAGATACTTACGAGTAATGTACGTTTTAAAAACATCTCTGTATCATTTTAGGTTTATATTATGGAATAAAAAGAATTTCAATTTCAATTTCAAAAGTGATTTTGTATAGAAGTTTATTGAAAGTTTTACTCTGTGTGTTACTGTGTGTGATATGATATGTTATTGTGCCGAGTCTGGGTGTAATTTATATTCATCAATTAAACCTATGTTTGTAATGTACAACTCAACACAAAACTTGTTCTCCAGTGCAAACAAGCAATTTATATTATTAAAAACAAAAAGCCCGCTTGTCTAAAACTAAATGAAAGAAAGAATCCCATATTTTTGTGCTTATCCCGTCGTATGCTTAGATGCAGATCTGCACGAGACACAATGTTATTTCTATTGTGTCTGATATTGTAGCATACGAGTGGTTAAGCTACATTGAAATATTATGTACTTATGTCATTTCCACAATTAATACGAATCTAATGAAAGCTCCTTAGTTGAAATACATTAACACTTTCCGGGACAGTAAACGTATATGCGCGTGATGACAATAAAACATCTATTGTGTCTACAGTAGTGTTCATGAAAGGATTAAGTCATTTAGGCTGTAGAGCGTGCCAAAGAAATAGACATACATTCCCACATACATACAAACATACTCTCGAAAAGTATTACCCTCGACTTCGGCAGTCAGGCAAAAAAATTGTGTGAAATGCTATATGATAAAATCTATGTTTTTATTTGTAGGTGTTTACTATGAAATGGGTGGATGAGGAAGGTGATCCGTGTACTATATCGACGCAGTTGGAGTTGGACGAGGCGCTTAGACTGTACGAGCTGAATAGAGACTCGGAGCTGACTGTTCATGGTGAGTGTTAGTTGTAATTCTACTACAGGAACCTTACCTTTACACACATACACCTCACCTATGCCTCACTCGTCAAGGCTTGGGTAGGTGTACAGAGGTTTTTTGTAAGTTTTCTGTACGGACAAAGCAGTATGTGTAAATGCATTTCCTCTACAGAAAGAAAAAGACTTAACTAACTTATGAACGGTAACTTCATCAACTTATATTCTTATTATACAACTAAGGTGACACATAAGCATGCGACCCGCATTATAGTACGCAGTTACTATACGGACGTTTGTAAAACCAAGAGTATCACTTGCGTATTGCTGATCCTGTTAAAAATATTTAAGGAGTATGACCACTATACTTGACTGGCCTGTTGGCCTAGTGGTTAGTGACCCTGACTGCTAAGCCGGAGGTCGTGGGTTCGATTCCCACCCAGGACAAATCTTTGTGTGATGAGCATGATTGTTTGTTCTGTGTCTGGGTGTAATTTATCTATAATATGTATGCATTTACAAAAAAAAAAATGTATATAAGTAGTATATCAGTTGTTTAGTACCTATACCACAAGCAAATATAATTGCTTAATTTGGGGCTAGATGGCGCTGTGTGAATGTGGTAGAATATTATTACTATTATTATTATTATTACTATACCGTACCATACTAGACCGTGATATTAACGTATCAGAATCGGAAGGAACACGATACGCACTATTATGCCCACTAGAGCGTTGACTGATATTCTCGCCAACAATATGAACACCGTGCACGGTACGTTACGGTACTGGTCGGTAACGGAACGGTCACTTTTCAATACAAAGAATTTTTTTTTGCCTGACAATTTTTCGATTGCGGTCATAGTATGATACGTTGTAGTGGGTAGAATCCTTTTAACTGGAAGAAGTTTGCAATTGCCAATCTGCTTTAAGCAATGCTGAGGCCTTCATCCTGCAGAGGGAATCTCCTACTGTTTGATATTAATAAGTTGGTGCGTAGACACTTTATAGACTTTTCGACATAAATATCGCTATAAGAACTTTCCAATACATCTTTGAAAAGCCATAACAGACGTCTGCATATAAACGAGAAGCTGTTACCTGTACTATCCTTATTAAAATTTATACTATAGTCGTAAAAGTACTTTTTATGAACAATAAAGTACTTAAAATATCTTGTCTTATTACTTTATAAGTTTGAGATCATATAATGTATAAAATATATTTTTATTATATAAAGGTGTTTATGCTGTGAAGTATATTTTATACGTTCAGTGTATATATTTTGTTTTGTGTACTGAACTTGGCTTGATCTTATTCAAATATGGCAATGAATGTATCAGCTATTATTGCCATAGTAATAATGCTCCAGCATTTTCTCATCTCATTGTAACAAGTACTAGTAACGAGTTCATAGGCCGTCCCCGCCGATTGCTGCGAAGAACGTATTGCCAGATTATAAACAAAATTACCTGAGTACCAAAAATTTACATAGCTAATGCACACTTTGACCTAGAAACTAAGCGTTGTTATTAAAGTCAAAGTCAAAGTATTTATTTCATTTTGATCATAAAGAATGATACTTATGAAAAGTCAAGTCAAGTCAATTAGAGGTCATCATCATCATAAAAGCCAAAAAACTTCCACTGCTGGACTGGATAGGCCTCCCCCAAATTTCGCCACATTGACCGGTCGTGAGCCGCCCTCATCCATCGGTTGCCCGCCACCCTTCTATGGTCGTCGGTCCACCTTATGAGAGGTCTGCCCACGCTGCGTTTTTCGGTTCGTGGTCGCCACTCTAGAACCTTTCTGCTCGAACAGCCGTCAGTTCTGCAAGCTATGTGTCGAGCCAGCCCATTGCCACTTCAGAAAGGCAACTCTTTAAGCCACGTCAGTTACTTGGGTTCCCCTGCGGATTTCTTCGTTTCTCAAACGATCGTCCAGGGAGACGCCTAACATAGCCCGCTCCATCGCCCTCTAAGCGACTTTAAGCCTTCTGACAAGACCAATAAATAGTGACCACGTCTCTGATCCGTATGTCATCATCACTTATTAGAGGTCTCTGAATTGAAATGACTCAGCATGCCGTACGTACCCATTACTCAGTGTTCCCTTAGTCGCCTCTTATGACACCCACGATAAAATATAAGACCGTTCCTTAATCTAGGATGAACACGTTACACATCGTTACGTCCACAAATTAATAAAATGTGGCAGAACACTCACATCTGTTTCCACAAAATATATTTTCTTTAATTTTTATTCATATTGTATCATGATTGGTCTTAATTTATGAATACGTATCCCAGGGAAATGTAAATGTCTCGTTGAATGTAAAACGTGCACAGACGTTATGTCTGATAACCGTCAATGACGATTCACTGGTGTGCTCACTTATCACACACATTTCGCACAATGTTTACCCGGCCGGGTGTACTTATGCTATAAAATCCCTATCTACCCGCATTGCGAATCCGGGTGGCGCCCATTTCCATATTCAGATTGGAGTTTCAGTCGACGATATTTCTCATTTTTTCGCCATTCGCCGCAGCGGTCAGATATATTCGTATCTAGTCACGTTCACCGGATTCAGATATGTGATAGCTTTGTCTCTGTTTCTATTATTGTTTTCTATTTCTCGGAAAAGCCCTTTGGACATAGAATAATGTTGTACCATAAAATCTGATGATATTACGTCAATTTATAGAAACGATACGGGATACAATGACATAAAGTAAATAGTTTAATCTAGATACGACTTATGTTCCTTTATGTTTTAGTTATTATTACGGGACTGGGGATATTAGGAACACTTGTTACATAAATACGTTGTCTTGGTAGACTAAGTTAGTCCATGCAATCGTGGCTAACGATTGGGAACGTAGAGAGCACGTCCCACGAGGATTTAGTGAGGTGTCCGTGTAACTTGGCGTACGTTCCAAACTGTGTGCAAATAAAACTGAAGCGGCCCGAACTTGTATGCAAACAAGGGCGGAGAAACTTGCTCTAATAAAGAACAAACATTGTGGGAAATGTTGGCGCCTAACATGGGCTACAGTTTGTAGCTGTCTCTTCGCAATTAAGGATATTTTAATTAACTTTGTGAGCATTGTAAACGACAATTTGAATCCTTTTCTGTTAATTGAATACGTGTTCCATCCGAATAGATCTGTCGTTGTGTCCTAACGACTATTCGTTTGTATTGGCGCCGTGTTAATTGATATTGAAGTGTAAGGTGTTGCCCCTTTACATTTTTGTTGGGTTCATATTACTTTAGTCCGTCAAGGTCAAAGGCGATTTCATAAATTTAGTGATCATCAAGACCTTATTTATTCCTTATTTATCGCAGTGATTAGTGATCAAATTTAATACATCAAACGACTAAGGTATATAAAATGTGATTGCAATATTACCTTCGTCTGCGAATTATTACCTATTGCTATACCTACTGCAAAATTTACTTTTTTTGCTGTCTTTTGTATTGCAAATTTATAAATATTAAATTCTGAAAATTGCAAAAAAGTAAAAAATATTAAAATAATACCCTATGTTACCCGCTTCATTTATTGATTTGTAATGATAAAAGATATTTTCAAATCAGTAGCGTAGATTTTAGTTAAATCGTTGCAAACATACAAAAAATCATATTCTGTCACTTTATTATATTAGTACTATTAGACTATTCGCATGCCAGATCTTTCTTCTATTTCTTCGAATTCCTATTGACATTCAATAAGTCTTGTATCTTTGCGATGACTATGACATGGTGTGTACATGATTTCGTTACAGACTATTAAATAAACAATTAGTGTCATGATGGCCTAATAATTACAGTAACCTACCACGTAGTTAAGCCAATGATTTTTACGTCATATAAGTATGTACTTTCCAAGTATATCTCGAATATTGAGTTTTCTTCAAAACAAGGTGAGGTCCCCTCACCACGCAAGTCGTAAAAAGAGTACGAAACTCTACTAAAATAATGTATCGATGTGAGCATTGGCGCCGTCAGCATAGCGCAAGGAGGTGCACATGCACCCCACTGTTGTGATAAGTAGAAGAATGTTTATTTTTAACCGGCTTCAAAAAAGGAGGAGATTTCTCAATTCGACCGCATTTTTTTTTATCAAGTCTTCGAATTGAAGCGTCTATATGTTGCTATCCAAAGTTCAGGTGCACCCCTTTATGTTATGTTCTATATGTTCGCCATACAATAGTTTGGCGAACACTGTCTTCGTTGATTTATAGTGTAAGCAAAAGTTATTTTTATCATCACCATTTTAGTCAAAGATGTCAACTGCTGAACACAGGCATACTCCAAGTTTAGCCATTTTATTTTTTAAATGCTATCCAACTAACATCTATGTCAAGAATCTTAAGAATTCCATTATAATTTTTAATTACTTTAATTACTATTATAATTGTGTTATATTGTGTATATGTTAATTGTTATGTATATGTTATATTATAAGAGTGCAGATTGCCGCAATGGACCTAGTGCTACTTTAAAACAGTAGTATGATTGTAGTATTAACGTGCCATAGATGATCTTAGACTAGGTAAAATTTGTGGCATTTCAATTTTATGTTACAGAATATTCAATAGATATCTATAAAAAAAATGTTTTCCAATTATTTGCGTAAAAATAGAAGTAATACATCTCTGACTACCCCTTAAAACTTTCCAGGTCAGTAAACGGATATAGCCGTGATGACTATAAAACATCTATTGTGTTACAGTAGTGTCCATGAAAGGGTTAAAAGACTTAAATGCAAAGTACAAATCTCAAAACAACAGACGAAAGGAACACTGTCGTCCCTTAGTTGTCAGTGTCATGCAGCATGCCGCTCTGATAAATGACAACTTGAAAATTTATTCCATGAATGTAAAAGTACATATAGTAGGTACTATGTTTTATAACAAAGAGGTGAAATGTAGTGTATTACGTACATCGTGTATGTTATCTGTGGCATATAGAGTCCATTGTTTGACGACTTCTATTGACTGGATGTAACACTTTGAATGTGCATTGGTTTTTAAGCATAATAATTTATCAATCATCATTATCCTTTCTTCTTGCTTCTTGTCTTCCGGCCTTCGTCACTTTTAACCGTTTGTCATCCGCCCGCATCCATAGGTTGTCCATAAACCGCCTTCTTCCATAATTTATGAATATAAAAGACAAAATCAAAATCTGTTTTTACTAACATTTCGAGAATTTCTTCTGGCCACTATAAGTACAATACATGCATGATTGCAGAGTATAGCCGAGAATTTGAATGACTTGCAATCATGTCGTAAAAACATATACCCACGTGTGGTGCCGAGGCGAATAAACATCCTTAGGTACGTCATAAGTGTCTCAAAATCTCCAGAACACGAAAGAATTTGTCCAATCGTCCGTAATTTGTTCAATATTTAAACTCGCAATGAAAATGTTTATAGTCTGAACAGATTCATGTCCTTTGCGTTACAACATAGATTGCGGAAACAGTGGGTGTAATTGAGCCAATCGTAACTCGCTCGTGTTCGACGCAATTGACTCTGTATGTCCCTATCTCGTTTAGAAAAATGTACTGTGGAACCGTAGTGTTGAAAAGAAAGTCTTAATTATTTAAATGGTTGTTCTAGTTACGCATCTTAAGGTGATATTTATTAATAACTAGAAGTACGCCCTCGCTTAAAAAAATCGCTAAAAATAAAACCTTTATAATATTAGTTTAGCTAAGCAACGATATCGATATCGTGCAACGCAAAATAAATTAAGGAAGTAGGTATCCTACTAAGACTTACACAATAGGTACCAGTTTAAACATATTTAGATAGCCATATTTTTCTGTTCCTAATTTTTTATGTCTACAACAAACTGGGCTTCATAAATATATCAAGTTATTAATGTAAGTCGGGCAATGTCCGCGAGTGCGCGGGGGCAACAGTCCTGTGACGTCACACCACCGCCCGCGCCAATTTGTGCTCGTCAGGAAAATTACGATCCGGTCTGTACTCGATATGCTTCCTTGTCCACGTCCGATTGCAAGCGCAATACTTAATATGTACAAAATGTTAGACCTTGCATAAGGTGTTATGAAGACATTGCTAAAATTATGTAAATGTTGAATCGCTTGATCTCAATGTGGTTTATAGTTCGTGGTGCGAGCGCCGGTGTGCCGTCGGCGACGTTGTTGTCTATACAATCAGTGAGTGGTGCGGAGGTCGCCGCGGCTAATTGACTCCGCCGGGCGTCCTGAGCGGCGGCCGCCAGCGCTCGCGGGAAACAGTGGCATTGTGAAAACCGGCGCGCGTACGCGTGTTTTTCGCGCGAGCTAACGCGCCATCTGTGCGCGATCTCCGAATCGGATTATATCGCGTGCGCGTGCGCAACACCGGTGACAATTTCGCATTTCGAAATCTCGGCACTATTGCAGCGAACGTTATTCCGTTGCGCCGCTGCCGGCTTAGTGTTTACGCGGTTAAGTGTTAGTAGTTACGTTAAACTCGCGGCTAGAATAAAAACGATGACCTCGCCGCTGATACCGTGGACCGGCCGTAATATTGACAGTTCAACTGATGAGGTGGTTTTGTGTTTGTTTTTTGTTTGCTTACGTTTTGATACAATTTTTTGTGTGATGTTTGGTAGGACGTTCGCCTCGGTTTTTCTTCAAGTCGCATTTTCTTTGTTTACTGGTTGTGGTAGCCGGCACTGGAGATAATGTCGCGTGCGGCTGACCCACATCAGGCCCCGGTTTGCTCAAGGTGTTTGCGGATATTTCGACATTTTATCCGTAGATGTACCGCCGAGTGTAGTGTATTTGTGTGCACCGATAACACCTAAGTATTGTACACGTGTTTGTTTTGTGTCTGTAAAGTTTGCGATATGTTTTCGATTACAGTCGTTCATTTGCAAACCGAATCGATATCGAATTCCTCAGTGATCAACTATCTCGATGTGTGTTACTGTAATACCTCAGTTACAGAGGACAACAAACAAAGGTTTTCTCTATTATGTTATCTTACTTACCGCTGCGGAGAAAACAGATACGTTTGTGTACGCGACATGAATAAGCTAGATTCTTTGTCTGAAGAACACTACTATGTGAGTGATATAAGTTGACCTTCTGTGAGTGCGCTAAAAGCACAAAAAATGTGAACACACGCGCAGCCGGCTGTGTTTGGATTAAATAAAAAAACGTCTGATATACATTAGTGGCCGCGCGAATAAAAACAATATTTATATAATATGTTAAATAGTTTTTGTTTCAAAATATTCCAATACTAAGTATAATCAGTTTGTTTAAATAGTACAAACAAATTGATGAAACGAAGTGGTGTTTTCATAGGACCAAAACGTTGTAAGTAATTAACCAAGAAACAGCAAAATAACTTTTTTGAATTTATGGGATTCGTGTCTTATTAACATTAAATATTTTCTCAAGTAATATGATAGGATATAGGTAACGGGTGTTAGCATAAGGGCTTTCTCACATAAAAACTCATGCAGGCCCACAAAGGATGTGCTACACTAAATAATTCAGGACTTTATCCTCATATATTTAAAGTTTATAATCTTGCGTGTATTATTTAACATATTGATAGGCCAATAGCCTCCCTTCTGAAGCCTTGATCTCTCTACTCGGAATATTTCGGTGTGAGTCACACGCTTTATTTACTACATACTTAGGATACAAATACTAGTGTAATGTTTGTTGCATAATGTACATTATTGTGTATATGATAAGATTAATAATAATGTGTATTGTTTCATGGATTCTGCAATATGTTAAGTTTATGTTACTTAACAAGGTGACGTTACAATCATTACAGAAATGTATTTGTTCAATTATTTTTGATAAGGCTAATTTTTCCTGTAAGCAGTTAGCCTATGTGTACATTATACGGTCATTTCTCGTTAGTTGATAAGGTTGGTATTTAAATAATCAAGTTTATTGACTGTACTGTGGTTTAATAAATAATAGTCTTCTTTCTTCACTCCTATCGAGTGGTTAGTAGTCAATCTAGTGTCAGAATTTGTTCAGGTCGCCCGTAATTTATTATACAGGCATCCGACTTGACCTAACGACTGTTATCAACTTAGTAACAACCGGGACCGACTTTTAACGTGCCCTCCGAAACACGGAGACGCTCAGATCAAATACCACTATGCGGTCACCCATCCATGGGCCAGCCGCACTCTTAGTTGCTTAACCCGCAGATCGATTACCGATCAGTGAGTGCAACGTGCTATGAGCGCCTCCATATAATAGTACTCAATACTCATACCTAAGTCGAGGGCAAACAGAGGCAACCTCTATCTTTACTTCTTATTTGGATTTACAAGAACTAGGGTAAAGAATAGAAGAATATCGGCCGATTTGCAAAGAGTCTAGGAGACACCTAGACCACACTTAATCGCCATATTATTAAACTCTTTTTAAGTTATGATATAAGTAGCATTTTGGGAAAACATTATCTTTTGACTGGAATTAAGTCTTTCTAACTTAATTAAATGTTATTGATGGAAAAGGACAAATGCACGATAGATGATATTTTTTTGAATACATGTTATATTTTGATCAATAAAAAAGGCTACAACTTATTTAGGTAAACTAGAAGTCACAAGTACCCAAACTCTTCTGCTTTATGTAATAGTATAGATTGTCATCAATGTTTTATCGATATCAATTGTAGGCCTTAAAGTCGAGTATGCTGCTGAAAATATCGGTATCTTTGGGCATTTTCTCTATTTATTTATTATCATTCTATCATAAGTAAGGTCTTGTTATTGCATTAATCATTATCGTGTTATTTAAAAACATAGTTTTAATCCACTTACTGCATTTCAAAACTTAAGGCAATAATGTAGTTATAGCTATTTATTAAAAATTACTAACACTATTAGTAACGTGGTACTGCATGCGAAATGTTATCCACACCACGTTAAGTTACAAATATCAGCTGTATGTACGTCTGTTCGTTTCGCAATATAAACCGACTTTCACTCAAGGCCGAAAATAACCAATAACGCGTGAATGTGCCAGTATGCAATGTAGTTGCAGTAAGTCAAGTGACGTCCATTAACGGAAAACATAATAAATCTCAAGGGCCTAAGTGAATCTATTAAAATAAGAATAGATAAATCAGAATATAAACTAGAAAATAAAGATAGAGTTATACAAAATTTTTATTTTTATGGATCACTAGCCAATGTTATATTGTGTGGAAATCAAAAAAAAGACAAGGTTCGAATTATTCCGGTCTGGTCCCCGTTCATATTAATACAAGCAGGGCACACTCCCACTTTACTCGAAGCAGTCAATTATATTTTAAATCGGTAATACGATACCTAGCAGTTATATTTACAAAATTATGGGGCAATACGATATCACCTCAAACAATGTTATCAGCTACCTACGATTTAAACTAGAATTAAATAACAGTATGTCCCAATGTGTATTTGTACTCGTTTTACTGTTTGATTAAGTGTGACTTATGACGTAACGCTTCTGTTTATACTTCATCGATATCGATATCGATGCAGGCTTTTTTATTATTTCACTCTTTACTTAAGTAGTAGCGATGCCCGACCTCGCACACATGTACTGGATATAGATTTTCACGATATTATTATAATTCTTTGACCTGGTTTGCTTTTCTTCACTGTAATATGCATGTATTATACCTATCAAACTTCCGGAAGAAATTATCTAGATTAAAATTGTTAAAAATCGTTGCGTCGTTTATCGGAAGTTAGGGGAGAAAGAGACAGGAACTTGCTTTATACTATTTAAATTTAATGTTGAGACGGAAATATTAGATGTTTTTCGTAATCTTAATGTTATTAATAATTAGCATCACACTTGCGGTTAATGACTAACAAATTGATTGTAATCTCTGCCTTATTAATGATATTAAAATATTTAGAAATTTGTGCTTTAGCTTAAGCGATTTAACTTAATTATTTTGGTATTGTGTATTTATTTAAATACTTTTACGATAATACGCGTTACTTATTAAGATTTTTATTTATATCAATATTGGTAATTCACTGCACTGAATATTTATTTGCCTATATGTATATAACTTTATGTGTAATAATAACATATAATCTATACTAATATGTAAAGCAGGAGAGTTTGTTTGAACGCGCTAATCTTTGGAACTACCAAGATTTGAAACATCATTTTTGCGTATGGTAGCCCAGTTCTTGAGGAAGGTTATAGGCTATGTAACATCGCTATCATACTGACGACGGGAGCATAGCAGTAAGCAAAGACACGGGTAAAACCGCGCCGCAGAAAGTTAGTACTTACATAGAAAAATCTATTCATCATCAATTGTAATTATAATATATTTGCATTCATGCTACTCGATATGTGAATTGAATCCGGTACATAAACACGCGAGTTGCACGGTCTATCACTGCGATATCGAGACAGTCTAAAGTCTCGTTAATTTCCAATGACAAATCACAGTTTACTTTCTGTTAATACGCTCGTTAATGGTCCTTGTTCTGGCTCACTTACGATGCGTGCCATAATGTGTCACTTTTCCACTAATGTTTATGTATAGCAGTATGAGCGAGACGAAAACGCTTAGCAGTACCAGATTCTAGACTTGCATGATCGAGAGAAAGTATGTAAGCGTATATTTTACGTATAATTGTGTTGGTAGATGTCCCACGTTGCTAACTTGAGAATTATTGCTTTTAAAAGTTAATGACTTATGTTCGTATTGATATTGTTGAGCTAAAATGCACGTAATATTGTAGTTTGTTGAGTCGTATTTAGTATAGTGGAATGTTTATGAGATACGGTCTGTAGTGATATGTCCTTGAGAATAATTTAGATGTAGGTACTTTATGTTAGACATCAGTATAAATATCAATCATATTTTTAGTAGGTTCTTTTGGAGTGCCTATAAAAAATGGTAGGTACAAATTTTATTTCATATTACCAGATGTAGACGGTTTTCTATCCGCTTAAATGCGGTTTTTTTATATTAGAAGCTTGATGTACTACAAATGTAAGCATTGTTAGCAAGAGTATACCGATCTACTTTTCGTGTGGTTAAAATAAAACTAAAATTGCAATTCAACTATTTGCAGTTTTCTTTAACACTAAACTGCTAATCATCAGCAGGAATACAATATGACCTAGATAGTGTTACTATGGTAAACTATTGTCTGTAAGATGGAGCTTTGGTTCTAGTCTTTTCTTGCACGAATCACGCGTAACTTTACTTTCCATGGCACACAAACGGAAGTTACTGTACTATAGTAAATGTTTTGTATCATTTGATAGCCTAGCTACCATTAAAATAAAATAAATGCAGACGATGTAATACCACCTATACCCGTTACTATTTTTTAATAAATGCAATTATCCTACATATCTATATAAACGGCCTTTTGAAACTTTCTAACCGTTATCTCCATACCTATTATTGTTCTAAGATCCGCATGACTTACTTTGTTATTGCTATACGATAATTCGTTACGTTGCGTCATCGGCACAGATAAATGCATTTCTCTGTTACATAAATGTATAAGCCTTTGTTGTTGTTATATCCGACCGTATGGTATGCGTTTATAAGGTAGCGTGATACGTCACGACGATATTAAATGTATAACTCATCTGGCTTTTGATTGGATTTTAATTGGGACTGCATTTTGTTCCTTTGAAATAGATGAGGGGTTTAGATAGAATGATAACAGTGATGTTCAATCATCAGCCTGACCATATCTACTACATAACTGAGGCAAAAGGGAGGGACAAACTACTTCGGTTTGCCTCTCGCACAAAGATGTTTTCTAACATGCTTGTGGTGGGTTAGTAGTCGCAATAATTTTATAAATATGTTCATTATTTTACTTCACTTTGAGCTCAAAGATGTCTACTGCTCGGCACACGCTTCACCCAACTAATTAAGGTTTGCTATAACCACCATGCTTAGCAGGCGGATTGACAATTGAGCAATGACTACAGGTAGGTACGCTGGATCCCGTTCTGTATTGCGTGATATTCCTTATGCCATATGATATCAGGAAAATCATATGGTTTGACAGATAGTTTAACAGATAGTTAGATAGTTTGACAGATAGTTTGCGGCATGATTGTTTATTCTTGATATAATGTCTTTAACATACACTTTATAAAATATCGGCATTAACACGTAATTCTCAAAAAAAACTATCAATTACATTTTAACTACCTTGAAGAATGTCAGAAGCATTTTTTTCTGTTGCAAATGTTTCACATTATTCTCGGTTGTTGTATTGGTCACATTTAATTATTCCGTTTTGTACATTAGAAACTTATTTGTAACAATAATAACGTTGTTTAATGTCACTCGTGTGAACGTTCACACGATTATGTCATTATTTTTAAATCTTTGTTTCGTATAGGAGTTTGCGTAGGCAAGCACATTGAACTTTTCTACGTAACGCGTTTTTGGCAGTCATTATAAGTTGAATAACTTATTATAATTACGCGAATACGTTACTAATATGTGTACTATATTTGGCGAGTTCTCTGTGGCCTTCAATTTAGTTAGCTTTTTATGTTAGGTCCATTCTTGGAAATCGCGTAAACTGGTTGATATACTTTTTTTTGTGATAACTGCTTTGATATCCTTTAACATTTGAGGCCAGTACCCCGAATTATTTCAAAATAAGAAGTAGTAGTTTATGGTTTATTCAGCTTGTCATTGCTAGTTGTCAAACTTGTAGTTCTTTCGAGAAGTTTACAGAAAAGTTTTGGAGTATGCAAACATTCTTTAATTCTACCCGATTCTAAACGCATTTTGGCACAAGCAGTTATTGTAGCTGGCGAAAGGTCAAAATAATATTGCGTAGGTATACTGTCTTTATCAATATTGTATTTGAAATAGATTTTAACAAATATATGTCATCACTACATTAGTAGTAGAGTATCCAGGCTTACATATTTTAGCAGCAGGAGAGACGATGTTATTTCATTTTCAGTATAGCAGTCTTCTTTTTCCTTTTGACTACGGATCAGACCGGCCGTACGCTATAGTAGTAGTAGGAACGGAAGTACTTCCGTTTATCATTTAGTCATACCTACCCGAAAACTTTCACTCATTGTATTTTGAACCCATTCAATGAAAGTTCTTACTGGTTGTGTCAGCTATATAAACTCGCATATTATTAAGTCTCACGGTTTGTCAGTGGCCGATGACGTCACAGTTCCACATCATAACACTTGCAGCTAATGCGACCATTTAACACGATGTTCGACCAGTCTTTATTAGGGCGTCAGCTCACCGGGCGGTCGTGACCGCAATTCCACGGATTCCCGTTAAATAAACGCGCAGAAAGTCATGAACGATTATTTTTTCTTTGAAGTTGTTAGCCGACGGGAACGTGATGGAATAAATCGGTCAATTTAACCGTTATTGACTTAGTTACTTTTAGGTGCTACTTTTTTTTATTCATTAAACTTTTCAAATTGTTTTTGTTGAAGTTGAACGAGAGCAGGGTTTATTAATAATAAATAATTAGGTATGGTTTTTATAAATACTTCTTGTGAAGCTCAAATGAGTCAAAATTATTTCCAAGAAATCAATTGCTAGCTACACATACGTAGACATGAACAAAAGCTTTTGTAACGAGCAATACATTTGAGTCCTGAGTGTGCGAACATAATTGGTGGCAATTGAAGGGGACGGTTGTTGATTTAGAGTCAATATGGCTACTTTACTTTAAGTAACAATACGGCAATTTAAATAAGCAAACCCATACGATTGTTTGAAGTTTCTCTTGATCGTTTAGACACAAGACTTAGAATTCAATTAATATTTATGTTTGTAAGTGCTCCTATGTCTTCGAGCAAGCCAGTTTGTATACACAGCTTTATATGTTACGCGGAACGTGTCGTTCAGGTAAGCCATACTGAAATTATGTCACCTCACTCCTACTACTCGTAATACTCAATAGTTCTGTACGGTGTAAACTTCTGTGTGATCCACAGATAATTGTTCGGCTTTTGGCATCTATAAAGATACGAAGATTATCGTTTCGCTTACCACGATAGATTTATTTTTCTGGTTGTCGTTTTCATGTTATTTAGAAAACATATAGCGATGGCTAATACTGCGTACTGCGTACTGCTATAGCGTTTTAATGATTCAATGTATTAATATATTTAATTTAGTATAACTACAAGAGTAGCAGAGACACTACTACAATAACATCATCTAGATATATAATTTGTTTAAACCAATGCAACATTACGCGGAAGAATACACTAACCACATTAGTTCTCAGAATACATTATACAAACAAAATTCACCTTGTAAAGCTATAATAATGTAATTATATTGTTTGTTCAATCAATGTTAATGGGTAACTACTACCTGTCGAAAGCCGTCGACGAGATCCAACTTGCTCACAAGTACGTTTCCTTAAAAACGTTACGTAAGTTACTAATTGCGAAACGTGAACTTGTAATTAACGCCATGGCCGACGGTTCACCGACACTTCTTATTAATATTCTAGAGGCTTTCAAGAGTCTGCAATTGTTAGAATATGAGTTTAGTGAAGCGAAAATTTTTAAGTTATGTTTTTTGCGGCATGTTCAGCTAAGAAGATTTTTGGTTAAGCTACTCGTAGCTTCTAAAAAGTAAAAGATCTATTGTGCTTTTATGTGCTTTATCTTTTAGGTCGCAGTGCTACAGGTCTAATCAAGCCTGGAATAGCCCAATATATAAATAATAATAATAATAAGCTACAAGTAAAATTATTTTCATAAGGTCTCCTTTTGGATTTAAGTGAAAGCGATTTATTGTAAGGGTTGTAATAACGGCCGAATTGATCTGGTCACATCACAACAGCTGTTGACGTATTTCAAGAGATATGTACTCTAGGCCAGACCCATTATATCGACTCATTAATAAATAAGTGTATGTTTTTCTACTCTTTACATTTAACGTGTATAAGAAGGCATTCTATACTTCCTATGTTATGTGAAATTATATAGGTACTAATAACAATTGTACACATATTTAGATATTTTATTAATTGCAACATGTAAGTATAAATACAGACAAGATAATACAATACTATCTAAGTAATCAATGTTAACGCTTGTTTTAAATAAAACTGTGATACTAAAGTTTACTAAAGTTTTTATACAAAAAATATCTCTGGTTTTTTATCCGATACGTTCCTAAGCTAACTTTAGCCTGCAGAATATAATTTACGTGCCAACCAATCCGTGAAGTTGTAAGCAAAACTCACAAGAACGTCTCATACACATTTCTGTTCATTCGCACAAAAATTGGGATCAAAGCTCTGTTTACGATCGCGAGGATCGCGCAAATAACGATGCGATTTATTTACTCCATTGTGTAAATACCCCTATACGGAGGTGACACGTATTATGTACTATTTTCGAGAAATACTGTTTGATATTCGTTTCAGTCTATTTAAAAAACGGTAAATGTAGATCATGGTATTACATGAAACATGTATGTGAGACAGCGGATCTTAGAATTCTAATGTACATTTCAAAGAAAACTAAATTAAGAATGAGATTTCATTTCGAAGATTTCTAGCTTAGATTGAAGGTAAATACATCCACTCTATAAACTATGAAGAAGCAGCATTTCCAACAATTCCAGGGTATTATTGCTTTCCTGCTAGTACGTGACTATTTCTATTACTGCAATGGACGGCGTTATACTAGTAGCAGGGTAGATAGTAAGTACAATTTTATTTTTGCCCGACTGCCGAATTCAAGGAGGGTAATGTTTTTCGAGCGTATGTATGTATGTTTATATGTATGTATATATGTGGGTATGTATGTGGTTACGTATGTCTATTTCTTTAGCACGCTCGCTTATAACATATGAGGCGTCATTGCCGTCATTAGATTTGTATCGATTATGGGAGTGACATAAGGTACTAAAATATCAAAGTAGTGTTGGCACGAAAAAAATGGGTTCGTTTTTTTCAGTTAGTTCTAGACGGGTTTTTTTGTTTTTTAATAATATATTTTTTAAACTAGTGGTATCAAACTCGAGAGGCTAAGAATTCAGCTAGCTTCTTTTATGTAGTTATTTTTTACCATGAAATAGGTCGGTTCTGATGATATGACTGTTATTTAGTACCCATAACACAAGCAAATATAATTGCTTAATTTGGGGCTAGATGGCGCTGTGTGAATGTGGTAGAATATTATTATTATATTATTATTTAGTTGATAGGATTTTTCAAGTGCGGCAACGTTTCTTTGTAATTTACTGATATTCATGTTTCCTCGGAATTGATTAGAAGTTTGATGGAATTCCAACAACATACTTCTAAAATATGACCATTAATGTAATGTGTCCGTTTTAAAATGGAGTTGGTTTTGATAAGGAATCAGATATAACTAATAATTTAACAAAATGAACTGTATTAACTGTACTGTGTAACTTAATGTACTACCACGAATAAAATGGGTGTGTCGTGAAATATGCACATAATTATGTTTTCATATGCTTTTGGTTTCAAGTAGTAACTGCCTTTCTTAGACATTAGAAGCATCAGGCATAATTAGCAATTACAAAGAAAAAGTTTCTCTTATCTTTTGTTAATCCTTAGCGATGAAAACGAAAATCTTAACTTAGCACACTTTTTGTATAGAACTTTTTAATAAAATACTAGAGCCCACCCCGACTACGTCTAGAATTAAATTGAGAACCTGGTATACCTATAGCTTATATCCATTTAAAATAACTATATAAAGAGTTTGTTTGGACGCGCTAATCTCAGAAACTACCAGTCGGTTTTGAATATTTTTTGCGTTTGATAGCCCCATTCTTGAGGAAGGTTATAGGCTGTGTAACATCACGCTATTGGTAACGGGAGCAGAGCAGTAACCAAAGATTTAACTTTACGGAGGTGTAACCGCGCTGTCAAAAAAACAAGTTAAAATAATGCTCCTTTGAAATGATAAGGTATTTTTCGAAAAGGTGCAGCAGTGTCAAAGATTACCTTTCACATTCACAAAATTTGCAATCAGCAGATCTATAATGTCATAAATGACATTTTTGAACCGAAACTTATCTACTTCTATTATACGTAGTATCCCAAACAAATTGTATATAAAATCACGTAATATATTATAGAGGTTGTTACCTTCATATTAATAACTTACTTCCCGCGGCGCGGTTTCACTTGCGTCTTTGCTTACTGCTATGCTCCCGTCGCCAGTAGCGTGATGTTACATAGGAATATAAAAAAGTGTTTTTATCAGGCCCTTTTTTAATTTTTTCTCTTCGTAAGAACCTCCTCGTACTTCAAGGAATATTATAAAAAAAAGAATTAGCGAAATCGGTTCAGCTGCTCTTGTGATTTGCGCTTAGCAACACGTTTAGCGATTCATTTTTATATTATAGATTAGACACATTTTTGAAACATGACGCACTTACATTGTTTTGTATGCGTAGACATAAGTCAGACTGATTTAAATAAGAACGACAGCATAATAACTGTGGGGGTCCCGTGGCCCCCTCGGGAACTGGACAGGATAAGGAAATATGCAGTAATGTAGTAAAGATGGTAAGAGTTCTGATTATATGTGGATATTGGGTTTTTGGAAAGATAGAAATTAAGCTGGATAGTATAAATATAGCCTAAAAATCTCCTAAAGAGTCGAAACGTTCTAGCACTGGAAAAAGCCTGACGGAACGGTACCTTTACTAATAAAAAAAGACCATAGTTATAACAACACTAAATAGATAACTAAAAAACTGATGTATAAAAGAAGTTAGGTGAGATACAGACAGGTTTTTTTTTATACAACTGATGGCAAACAAGCATACGGCCCCACCTGATGGTAAGTGGTAACCGTAACCTATAGAGATGGCTGTGTTTACCAAGCATCGCAGTAGTAATAATGCTTGGAAAACATAAACAAACCGTGACCGACCACGGAGAAGGGGATGAGGAAGGAAAGGAAGAGGACTGAGGGGTATTTGGGCTGCCGGCGTTCTCACTCACCGAGTAAAACACATTAGCGTGAAAACTAATATTCTTACGTCGATGAGAGGGTAGTACTTCCCCGGTCGATCCAGCCCATTCATGCTGAAACCAGCGTGGATTTACTACCGTAAAACTTACTTCTTTATGAGATATTTATGGCGATTTACGTTTGTTTTATATGACCATACAGTTGAATGTTACTTAGACAATGCGTCTATAAATTAAGCATCGTATAGGCATCCAATCTTAATTGCAGAAGGTCATTTGAGTCAACCATCTGATTTAATATTTACCTTTAAGAAACCTAAGCAAAGCCATGACAGCCAGATAGCTTTATTTACAAAATAGCATGTGTTATATGACCTTGTAATAAAGTTGTTACTCAGTGTTAACTTCCGATTGTTGCTTTACCAGTTGGTATATAAACTAGCCTCTGGCTGTCCAAGTTCAAATTGTATCCGAAACAAATTGTATATAAATGACGTAACATATAGAGGTAGTTACCTTCATATTAATAACGAGCTTTCCGCGGCGCGGTTTCACCCGCGTCTTTGCTTACTGCTCTGCTCTCGTCGCTAGTAGCGTGATGTTACATAGCCTATAATCTTCCTAGAGAACTAAAACTACTACTAGAAATTTTTCAAGTTCAACGGGTTGTTCCAGAGATTAGCGCGTTCAAACAAACAAACTCTTCTTTATAATAGTATAGATATTAGTATGGCTTTTATCATAATGTAGGATCTTAATAGGCTGGAGCACCTCGATTCTTGGCATTTCGGTGCAATACTTTTGTTTTTGTAGGTACATATATCAGAGGTCAAGATAAACTCGAGATCTTTGAAGTTTTAAAGCTCGGTTTCGTATCCTCAACCATATCAAGTGTACTGTCTAATGGTACAAATAATCCGGCGGCATAACAGACAGGTGCAATTGTACTAAGATATAAAAAATATTGCGTCGTGAATATAGGTCGTTGTACTTAGTTTATTTTCAATCATATGTTTTTGTTCGAGCATCTTATACAAAGTTTACTTTTAATTAGTCGTGTGAATTTGTTTGAAACTTATTGAACTAAAACTATATTGTTATAAAACTTAGACTAGCGATTTAGCGACGAATGATTCATTGCATAAACTATTAGATTATAGATCGTTTAAAGAAAGCCAAACGAAAGTTTGAGATATAACTTGACCCCCCTTTTGTAACAGTTCATTCAAACTCTTAAGATCAGATAAAATTGGTTCTCAATCTAGTACATATTTCGTAACTTTTTAAGTATGTAATCTTTGCGTTTGTGGGTGTAAATACCACTTATAGGGTAATACTATGATGTAATACTTCACCTTGCCCGCAACCTTGAAAGTTTTACCGATTGCCCGAACGATTAGTAATGTATTTAGAGCTGTGTGAACTTGTAATTTGTACTTATTGTTGTCTAATAATCTTCGAGAGCTAAATATAGTCGGAAGTTTTGTTCGTATAAAATTAAACTTTATTTTTGGAGGAATAAAGATAGATTTTGACTGATGGAATATTTGAAAATTCATAAAGAAATAATTTTAACGGAATATGAACCATCGCCTTTGTATTGCTCATACTCTTCATACATTGATTCTCCACCATATTAGTCAAAAGACGACGTCCACTGCTGGACATAGGCCTCCCCAATTCTCGCCATCTTGGCCGGTCGTGAGCCGCCCTCCATGGGTTGCCCCCTGCAACCTGCAACCTGCAACCCTTGCAACCCTTATCAGGTCGTCGATCCACCTTGTGTAGGCTCTTCAGACGCTGCGTCTTTGTCATACATTGATTAATAAAATTGAAAGTGATCTTTGCAAGTGATAGACGAAAAGAATTTTGATCCTCGGTTGTTTAAGCGGTGCGTAGGCCACCGTATAATTTGCTGTAATAGCAACTAAGATAGGCTACCCGTTAGGACAACATCTCGTTTCGTAACCTAAACAAATAACACAAAAGTCGCGTTTGGTAAACTTTTGTATCTGTAGTGTCCACCACTCATGGACTTATCTAACTGCTTATTATTAGACAGATAAGTTATTCTAAGAACGTAATACGTTCCGCGAGAGAGAATGTTTTTTTACATATTACTAGCTTTCTGCGGCGCGTTTTCACCCGCGTCTTTGCTTACTATTCTGCTCCTGTCACCTGTAGCGTGATATTACATAGCCTATAACCTTCCTCGAGACCTGGGGAGAAATTTTCAAATTCGACCAGTAGTTTCAGAGATTAGCGTTCAAACAAACAAACAAACAAACTCTTCCGTTTTATATAATAGTATAGATTATACCAATGTGATTTTTCAAATCATATGTACTTTCTAAGTTTATCTTGGACATTTCTGACTGACGGTGAAGGAAAAACATCGTGAGGAAACCTGGACTTAAAAGTCTGAAATTGCCAATCCGCCTTGAGCAAGCGTGGTGATTAATGCTCATTCCTTCTCTATATGAGAAGAGGCCTTTGCCCTGCAGTGGGACAGTAAAACAGGCTGGTATTATTATATAGATTATAAATTAGTAAATATCTTTCGCCTGAATTGTTTATTTAGGTTAGGTATAAACCTTTCTAATGCATGCAAAAAATTCCATCACTTGAGTGTTAGGTAGCTACCTGTAATCTCTGTAAAAATCTTTATCTTTAGCTAAGACATAAGTCTGCTAATACAATGCTTTAGCAAAGAGTTCAGGATGCTTACAAAGAACCAAAATGGATCTAGACTATGGTTTTAAGTGGAATAATCCGAAGATTTCTGTAGAATAAACATACTCTCGTAGTCAATAAAACAAGTAAACTGCTCTCTAATCGAAAGTCAAATTCAATGATGTGACGTCCTCCAACGTCACTAGAGCTCCTTTGTGGCCACTAGATGTATAAGTAATGTTTTTATTCCATAAATTATGTAGATATGTCTATAATAATGCAGATTTTGTAAGTAAACACGTAATACGGACAAATAAGCTTTTATTTTAAATACGTATGCTTGATTTGTAGTCAGATAGAATTTCTAATAGCCTTATAAATATTATGCAAGATATAGGAATATTAGTATCTGAAGTAAAAATAATAGCGAATGTGTGGAATTATAATAAACATAAGCCCCATCCCGTGGGAGTATCTTAGTAAGAACCAATTAAAGCAGTTTCTGGTAAATAGCTCCTTACTGCGATTACCAATATGTGTACCAAACGTGGTGGCTTTAGCAAATCTTTCTTTCCGAACGGTATACGTAGATGTCCTCAGACTGACGAAGAAAGTATTATTTTGTAGAAATGGGTTGTCAAGGACTCGAAGGTTCCTAAATTAATTCAACCACATATTTATGCCGTAACTTGAACTTTTATTCAGTGATAAAAACCTTCTGAATCAATAGGATTACCTTAACTTGAAAGGCAAAAGCGCTGTCATCGCCTTAATCCGGGGACATGCGAAAAATAGTTGTTAAAAAATTTTGTAAGCAAAACACGTCCGTTAAACAAGATTAGGGCAAAAAGCCGGCGGCCGGCCGTAAGCCACTGCATAATGGAGGTATGGGTTCACCTCTACTCGACACGTAAACACCACTACAAAACCTCACTCGATTCTCGACTGAGAATGAAGTGAGTTTGCAGTTAGGATTGAGAAAGCTTGTGTATTTCAAATTTATAATTTACTAACGACCCGCCCTCAATTTTTCTTCTTTAATGTACTTGACATGTTTTTCCTTTCCATCGTCCATACAAATCTACCGAAAAATTGTCTATACGATAGCAAAAATCATATCCAAACCCGTTGCGTGCTTTCGATGACGTTGGCGAAAAAACAGGCAGAAAAACAGTGTCTTTGCTTTATATTATTTGCAGATTCACAAGCTAAAATCGCATTTTTAAAATATTTGTGACTTTATACGTTATATTAAATAAAAATCTTTTGCTATAATAACAAGCTGTAAAGTTGCTCCGTTGCACAGTCCAAATTGTCTATTGATACGTAATTACCTGATGATTGTTTCAATGTCGATTCATTTATTGCCACAAATTGGTTCTATTCCATATCGTCATATTTCAATACTAATTCTCAAGGTTTTCGCGATGTCATTATGACTGTATATATTTGATTGTGTTGCTAACAAACGTTATATTAGTACCCAATAAAATCGGGCTAAATACATTTAACTTTCCACTAAGTTAAATAACCTCGCAACAGTACCAACATCTAATAAATATAACGTCTAAAGTAAATTTGATTTAGTAGAAGACAAAGCCGCTCACGTTGATATCTTTTACGTGGCCAGAAAATGTTATCACGTCGTCGCCTCCCAGCAAGGCTTTGTTCCTTGGTGACAGATGCGACTCCGCCACCAATCTCATAAAGAGAATATCACCTCCGAAGTTAAGCTAAGCTTCTACCGACTCGAGCGACTCCATAAATCTTACTGTGAAACAAATTACATGTAGCGTTTAGGTTGACTTAGCGCGTATCACTTTTAATATTATTGCACGTATGCATAAAAAATATTGTGTAAGTTTCGTAGACGTGGCGGATTGTTTCTCTGCTGATATATTATTTATTCAGTCGTATCGTGTCGTCCGACGTCGCTCCGAGCCAAATATCACACGAGCCCTCGCCATTCCAGAATATACTATATGCTTGAATAATGTCTGGTTTACCATAAAGAATGCATTTGCATACATGTAGATTGTTATTGCAACAGGCAGTACGTGAATGTGTTGTAAACAAACACAAAACCATTTTATTTTCCGTTTAGTGCAACACATCAGTGACGGCGAAATGAAAAAGGAATGCAGTGATGGAATATTTGACCAGTGTCGGTGCATTAAAAACAGTGAAAATGTTAGTGCTTTCGAATATATTCCGTGCGAGCCATCCACAGAATCAGATAGTGCAGAGAGATTTGAATTCTTTGTCGGCAGAAAAAAGTGTGGAACAAATGGAAAAATCCAAAATAGTGTCACAAAATTCGTTAAGGATAAAACAACGAACGAAAACTCGCGACAACATCAACGTCAGCCTCGAGATAGATGATGCTAAAGATACAACAATGACGAGACGTGACAAATGCCTCTCCAATAGCGCTGATGCGCTCGTCTCGCATAACGATGCCAAAAGTAAAGTGATATGTAGTGCCAAAGGTTTATTAGAAACTAATCTAGACGATTTGTTCAACGATGTACAAAAACTCGACGGGTGGAGCGTGGAACCAAAGAGTTTAGGTGCCAGTGAACCCACATTAAGTTTTAGTGACAATCATTCAAAAACTACGAAGCGTGAATCTCTCGTGTCCGAGGATGACACCGATGATGATACAGCCAGTGACAGTGATTGTACAGATCAAGTGGTTCGGGAACAGAGGATATGTATGGGTGCGCGCCGCTTTGGCCACATGCTGCGGCGAGTTATATCCAGAAACGGTAAGAAATGTACAATGTTCAATCGATACTGTTGTATAAAATTGTAATGTCGAGGTCGGAAGCGCGGCAAATTGAGATGGTGTCGGTCATTTATTTGTTTTCAATTGTAGCAAATTGCTTCTCCCGCTCTGATTGAGATGACCGTCGTAAAATCTTGTTACACGTTCGCAATTTTATCTTTGTCGCGTCCACGCAGCCGTTCCGATTGGAACTAATGACGCTTCTATCAAATTGTGCAGAAATCGCTACTTTGATTTTTAACTTGTTTTTACATCAATACTTTCGTAATTACTGTGCGCTTCTCTTCCAATTTATGTAATACTCGGTGCACGTTTTGTTTTTGCTATATTAGCCGGGTTTGCAATAGCAATTTTTACTTGATTTATGGTAAAAATGTTTTATAATCTCTATACTAGTAGTACTGTACGTACTACAATAGCTATAGTAGTTTATGTTTCCATTTTACTTAAAAGTTTTTACTGCTAAATTTTTCTACTAGCAAGTAAAACGGTTAAAAGTTAATAGAGAACTACATAGTTCAGCCGTAGACTGCTTTGATTAAAAGGTTTCTTCGTTTCTATAAACAGAAATTCAAACTCGACTGTGCCTGCGGTCAACGTGTAAAATAACGAAGTTGTGCTTTTACTTGAGTTTTTATCGCTTCGTGTAAGGTTTTCATAAAAACTATTTATGTTGTTTAATATATATCCTACATTACGTACCTTGTTAAATCCTAAATCTCTATACTTGAAAATTAACTGAGACACCAACCATTAGAGAAAAATAAAGAGTCTTGAACTAAACAGTCGTAATTAAAATCTAGAATTCTTTAACAGCGAATGTGTTTATACCAATTTTTATCCCCAATTCGGATACTCATTTTAGTAGCCTTAAACAAAACAAAAATCAATACAACATTATACCATAATGATGTTATATCTTCATCAAAACGTATTCAAGTTTCCTCCTATATACTTAAATGTTTAAACACATGCCCATCCAATCGTAACGTGGTAGGTAGCAATCAGGGGCGGTGTCATCAATCTGCTGCGTGGTTCGTTTGCTAATAGAGTCAACTAGACGGAGTGCCTCATCAATATATGAGGTCTTGACTTGCAAGATTGGATATTTCAATGTTTTGATTTAGTTCAATATAATGTTTTGTTGATATTGGTTTTAGGAATTGTGCGTAAAATTCATTAAATATTTATGCAGCATTCTTAAACAGGACTAGAAAGTTATGAAATGTTATGATAGATATAAAGACAGTTGATAAGGATCTACATAGGAGTACTGAACACCTTCTTAATTGATTTAATGCAAAATAAGTAGTAAAGTGACACTTGATTGTAATTCTATGAGATGCTTTTTTACACCTAGAAACTCAGGACCTTAAAAGTTTTGATTTAACTATTAATTAAAGTAGCACGGTAGTTTGCAATATAGAATACCTTGTACAGTGTGTTTATTTGTTGAAAATATTTTAGCATATTTTCATCTAGCAAAACAGAGCATAGAATGCTTATCGTGAAAGCAAAGGCGCCATTTTTTGTGCTAGCCTACAAATAGTTGCTGCATGATAATCGAGATTTTCATCTACATCATAATGCTCGTAGAGTTTCATATTCTCTCAACAAAATACCTACGTATCCTCATATTCATAAAATTTCAGCTTTACACCTGCAATATACGTTTTAAAATTTCTTTCGGAATTGAGATAAAAAGCTGGCACTGCCAGAGTATTTAATATGTGAAATTTTTTCTTGTTTTTTTGTACCTACGACGGACGTGCATAAGCTTGCCATGTTAAATCACTGGACTGGACAGCATTTGTGCAATTTTACACTGTACATACTGCCATTTTTTAATTCAACGAGATAGTATTTTTATCTATGTAACTTCGTTAATAAGTGTAGGAGTTACTATGTGAGTTTTAAAAGAAGATTTCGCTCCAATGCTTATTTAAAGTTTTGATGAGTGATAAGCAAGCTCTCTGTATGATATCGAGGCTTCCGCTCATGTCCCTAACGCTTTTGCTTGCCGCTATCCATATATATATATATATATATATATATATATATATATTTGTTTTTAGTTTTGCCTGCAATGCAGAACAGAGAGCCCTGCTGCGTGGTAGTCCGTAAACTACCACTCAACCGCAGTCAGTCATAATTTTCTAAGAAAAAGTATTTTTCACTGTTTGTTATATGTATTGCCCAATAATGCTCAGTTAATCATACATTAAAACAATACGGTAAGGCGATCCACACACTGCCCCGCACTACGCCGCGCGAGAATGCGTTTTCAGTGTGTTGCACAAAGCGTGATTTGTATATAAAGAGAGATACTTACAAACAACGCAAGAACACGCACACCCGCACTACGCTCCGTGGTGCGGGACAGTGTGTGAATCGTCTAAATTGAAGAAAATACAAAAATAAAATAGAATATTGGTCGTGTTCCTGTCGTTAGAAAAATGACCGTCCGTACGGTACAGTAGTCATTCACTTATAATTTGTAATTGATTTACAAATAAAATGATTTAAAGAAGCCATGATTTTACGGTCTACTACCTAACATTAGGTGGTACGGGCCAATTAGAACGTTGTAACTTTTACGCTCATATCATCTGCGTGGCCTTCACAGTTCTATGCATTCTATGTACGTAGAACTGACATAATTATGAAGATTATTAAATATTTTTAGATAATTAGGTAATACGAGAAATTGTGCTTACTCTATAATTAATATTTTTTTTTAAATTTCAAGTAGCGTAAAGTGGTGCAGCCGCAGTGATTGTATTAAAAATATTCAGTCAAGTAATTTTGTTGAGATGCTGCTGTATCATAAGAGTATGCAAGAAGCCTTTAAACTTCGTTAAATGTGCTGTAAATCACTTTTATTATATAAACCGAGGTAGGTACACCAAAATTAAATTTTTAACAGCACATAACCCTTAACAAAATACTAGTAACCGCTAACATTTAACGTTAACTACTAGTAGTGAACATTACTTTGTACAAACGGTGATATCGGCACTTAAAAGTTTCCGAGCAATTACCGAACTTGCACCACTAGTGCTTAAGATGTTTTAATGCTCGAGCTTTCTTTGAACGGTATGCTTCTAAAATATTCTTTGTAAGTAGTGTTAAGAATTTTGCGATGGTTAGTTTTGCTTTTTAAATGTAGTAAAAAAAGAAATTACCAGTACCACTTGCTCCTATCTAATTTTCATCCTGGGTCTTAAAAGCGGGGCGTGAAAACGCATCTCATAAAAAACAGTTTAAAACGATGGCTTTTGGAATGGTGATCACAGCTTCTGAATACCACTGACTGCTTACCATCAGGCAGAATTTAGTCACTTTGGTAGGCTAATATGAAAAATATATATATTTACGTGTTAATGTGGAAGTGAAAATATTTCTTTATGTAACGATTTTTTTTATGAGGTACTTTCGTCGTGGGTCGTGGGAAGTAGTTAATATAATATATTAATTTTCTTAGCCACGTTACAATTACTTTGACAATTAACATTGAAAAGTACTCTTTAAAACAACAAACATCTGAAGGTTTATGTTCAAAAGCTTATGTTTTTCATTTTGCTAAAGACAACTAACAATATAGCCCACAGTTCACGGTTTGACGTCTCCTGTCATCCCCAAAATCTGGCAATGTTTCGGCTGAAAATCCGCTAACAGTTTAGTAGTAATACGGATTATTTTAGACAAAAGATTAAATCTATTCACAGTTTATTAAAGGAATCAATTTCTTAGATTAATGTAGCATATATAAAGATATAATACCAGGTTATTTAAATGAAATTAATCTATTTTTCATTTTGGTAGTCAATTTAATGTTGAACAACAACTTAATTTAAGAGAGACTATAAAAGTTAGATCGATACTTGAGGTTGATAAGTACAAACGTAGAGTAAAATAACTCTATCAGAAAGACAGTCTTGTAAAACTATCACTGCGTACAATGTCACCGTTTAAATCACATATTTTCATCTTCTAACAAGATATAAAAAGAGAACTCACTTATGATAGGGGTGAATTGAATGAGCCCCTGATACTTCGAATACTATTAGTTGCAATCCCCGAATATAACAAATACTTTTTATTCTTTGTAAATTAACACTACAGTTTACTATAACGATTTCAACTAAAATGTAATGGAGGTAATCGTAAAAGTTAAAAACTCGTTAGTTTTGTTGGGACCTAAAGTTTTCCCCCCTACAGCGCTTTTATACCGGTGCTGTATCGTACATTTTACCTGCAGGTTAGGTTACAGTTTAGTTGTGAGCTGAAGCGGATTTATAAAACTTATTTTTGTTGTTTCAATAATTCGGCTGATTTAAATAACTTATGGCTATAAAGGACGAATTGCGTCAAGAATGACACGAAAGAAAATTTAAGGTATGTTCGGTGATAACTGAACGCAATGGAAGACGAAAATATTTTGCATCCACCCCAAGTAATACAAGACCACAGGAGGCAGGAGAAAAATAATTAGGTTGAATTAGCTTTCCCTTGTTAATTTCTTTTTGCGCAAAAATAGTGCATTGAAGAAATGCAAAAATAATAGAGTAATAATTAAGTTTATTAAACCAAAGATAAATTGACACTAATTAATTGTTATATTTATACATAATTTGTTTTTTATCATAAATCTAATCCATATCTATACTGTTATATCAAGCGGAAGAGTATGTTTCTTTGTTTGTGCGCGCTATTCTCTAATTACCAGTTGGATTTGAATAATTCTTTTTAGCGTATGATAGCCCAATTTTTGAGGAAGGTTATTAGGCTACGTAACATTACGCTACTGGCGGCGGGAGCAGAGCAGTAGGCAAAGACGCAGATGAAACCGCACCGCGGCAAGCTAGTAAATAATATAATTGTCCGTAATTAAAATAAAGAACATCCTGCTGTACACCTGTCAGGTGTTTAAATGGAATGCTGCTTATGACAAGTAGTAGTAAGCGTTAATAAGTAAGCGTAAGACATGACCATATTTAGTATTATTTAATTGGAATAATTATGTTAGAGATAATTTGACGAATATCTCATTTTGCTGACATGCCTATTATTAAATCCAGGTACCGATCTGACATTCACTTTTAATAATAAACAGAGTCCTAAAATACACGAGGTGATGAACTTTACAAAGTTAGGAAATGGGATAAGGCCAGACAAAGACTGAGATAATAAAGTTATGTTAAAGTAAAACAGTGACTTAATCCGTTTCAAACTAGCGTGGTATTTATGTTCATGTCTTTTCTGTATGAAAAGGCCTTTATAATGTGACGTATCTTTCAAAGAGGACCAATGCGAAGTCAGCTTACTCTCATCAATCGTTACTATATGTACTAGCCGCCAACCCTCGCTTCGCTTTGTATCAAGGTAGGTATATTTTACAACAAACGCCTACATAAAACACGTTTGCAATATTGTCTGCGAAATATTATTGCTATGCTGCAAAGTTACTTTTGCAGTACCAATATTGAAATTCTGAAAATTAATAAAAAATATGTTGAACATAATAACGACTGCACTGTTGGTCTAGTGGTTAGTATAACTGACTGCGACGCCGGGTGTCGTGGGTTCGATTCCCGCGGAAGGCAAATATTTGTGTGATGAACATTTGTAGGTATTTGTCTTTAGTCTGGGTGTTTCCTATGTATTCTAAGTATGTATTTACAAAAAAAAATTATGTACCTATATGTATTATATTTGAGTTATCTAGTACCCATAACACAAGCTCTGCTTAGCTTTGGACTAGATGACGGTGTGTGATAGTGTCCACATATTATTATTATTATTATTATTATTATGAAATAGTCTATGTTACCCCGTACCCGCTACGTTTGTAGCTATCTAAAAGTAAAAGAATTTTCAAAATCGGTAACGTAAATTTTTATTTAAATCGTAACAAACAAATATACAAAAATCAAATCTTTTCTCATAATATAAGTTTAGATGATACGAGGCAAGTCAAATTAAATATTCAAAAGTTTTTACAAAGAATCGCTATCTCCTATACCAAGGGTTCATACCCTAACTTTACACATTATTATACCCGTGGTGATATCATTTTCTAGAGGTGCTAGATAGCTTGAACAAATATCCACTATGTTTGTGCTGCTACTCGATTAACTTTTCCATTGCTCGTTGCAAGCATTTTCTATTTTAAAGTCGGTAACGTGCATGTTATGCATGTAATATTATTATGCACTTGTTGGTACTGTTTGCTTAGCTATTGGGAATTCCTTGTTAAATCTGAACGTATCCAATGCTGGACTCAATCCTTCTTCAAAAGGAGATTGCCATAGTTATTGAGCTTGTCTAGCTTGGTTCATTTTCAGCCTTAATTTCTACGTACGTGTAGGTTCTGGAACGAACTACCAGCTGCGGTGTTTGCCGAGCGCTGTGACATGTCTTTCTTCAAACGAGGTTTAAAGAGAGTATTAATATCACGGTATGGCCCAGGCATTGCAGAAGTCCACGAGCGACAGTTCCCACTTACCATCAGGTGGGCTGTTGGCTCGTCTGCTACTGTATGCAATAAAAAAAACTTATCACGCTTGGTAGGCCAATTAATGACCGTAGTAAAGTTTAGTGGGAAGGTATCACTGTTGCCTGTTATCTATAACTCGCCTTCCGTGGCGCGGTTTCACCTGCGTCTTTGCTTACTGCTCTGCTCCCGTCGCCAATAGCGTGATGTTACTTAGCCTATAACCTTCCTCAGGAACTTAGCTATCATACGCAAAACAAATTATTTAAATCCGACTGGTAGTTACAGAGGTTAGCGGGTTCAAACAAACAAACTTCATCCGCTTAATATAATAGTATAAATTGCCAATTTCTTAGTCGCGTCTTATGATCACGATACCCACAGGAAATGATGGGGCGTTTCCATATCTTAGATCGAAGATGTCATGGTCTTGTAAATAATTGAAATTAATGACATTTGGTGAAACATTTAAAAGCGGAATGTGTCTAATGCCTGTCATAATTCTATATTAAGTATTCTAATTATGCCGGAATCGCATTAAAAACATAAATTGTCCTTTGACCCATTTCCATGTGTCTTTGTTGTAAATATTGAGGATAATTCGATTTTAGCAAATTTTATTGAGTAAAACAGTGTTTTGCTCACGAAATATAGCCTTAATGGGTCGCTAAGGCCATTTATACTTAATGTGGTAGGCCGTGTAGCCGCATAACGATAATAACAACAAAAACTATATAAACGATGTTGAGTAATTTGGTTTGGTATAAATTACAAGAAAATTTAAAGTTTCACTGCACGCCTAGGTTTAACTTTCGCGATTTATACATAAGTAGTTACGCTATATTTATTGGTAGCAATTTATTTGCTTACTATTTGAAAACCTGTGTTTTTGTATTGCAAAGAGTTTAGTGAAAAACCCGTAAGTACTAGTAAAACGTAATATTTTTTAAAATTACCGTAAAAGGACACAATTAAACAACAAACAACTTCTGACCTCGTCACCATCTCTTGATCACCTTTTGTAATCTTGTTCTTCTTACTTCTTTACAGTTGACATCGGCTTGGTTTATTCTAGTTTTGTTTTGCAATATTTAGATTACACAACCATATCCAGAACCACAGAAGAGTGGTTACATCGATAGACTAGGCTGGGAATTGACTATCGACCGTTCCCTTTTGAATTATCTAATTTAAACTATGTCTGTAGTCATGTTTTCACTAGTTCGATATGCGTGACCGCGTAAAAGTGTAAGAGCCTCTTTGTGGACACGCCTCTTGCCACCGATATGGTTCATCAACCAAATTGGTTGTCGTTCAGGTGTGGCGCAATAATGAACGCCTATACACAATGAAAGTGGAACTAAATACTCACTGCATTTTGAAAACAGTGTCGGTTTTAGTTTTTTAGAAAACTAATGATGCGGTGCACGAGGTTGTGGTTTGATACATTTGTTATGCACCGTTTGTGGCCACTACAACAGCACTGACTGTTTGTTATCAGGCACAGGCAGATAAAGACGGCGAGCAATCTATGGATAAGAGTGGCACCACTGCTTAAAGTAATGATGCTTGTGCAACACCTATAGAGCAGTGGAGATGCTTATAAAAATTTCAGGATGCCTACAATGCAAATAAATTAAAATATTTGACTTGTACTACACGATAAAAGATTTGCCCGTGTTTGCGTTTAAATAAAAACTTTAATAGAGAAGATAGACACTGTCGGATGCCTCACACTACGCTATCAGTACCTACGTCTCGCTAAAAGAATTACTTATCTCTATTCTGCTTTAATATTATTCATCTTTTTATATTTTTTTTAAGTGAAAGCTTATAATTTTAGAAACAATACTGATGCCTACTGAATAATGCCGACCAAAATTCCGGACTTTTTTTACAAAGCATTTATAATTTTGGTTTCTGTATAAATTAGCATACTGTAAAGAGAAATTATTTTTTATATGGAGACGATTTTATGCTCTGAATTCATTCATTAAACCGTGATGCTTGAATCAGTTTCATTTAAGGTAAATTAAAAAGTAGTCCGCCACTTTGAAAGTCTAGCAATAGTTTGGGTGCTATCTGCTATGGGTTGTTTACGTTAAATTTAAAGGCCATTTTTCTAAGGTCTTATTTAAAAATGTTCTTCTATATAGATAAAATTCAATCCGTGCCAGACGATATAATATTGTTATTACATAGTGGTAAAATGGGAGAGGGCTCGAATTAATGGAGAATGTAAAAACAACAACGAACCGACCGCCAAGAAACGCCAGGATATCTGAAAGAGGAGAATAGTTAAAAAGGTAATTTTCCACCAGAAGTTTTTATGCTTAAGTAATAATGAGAGCGTTAGTTTAAATGTAAAAATATTTTTTTAAAGTAAAACAATAAAACAATATAATTCCCAATTTAGTATTATAATCCAAATAAATTAAAATCGTAGGTAATTATAATTACAATTCGACTGTCGGACAAGAGACCAATCGGGACACGTATCCATTAGTGTCCTTACTAATTACACATTAACGGTGCCTGTATTATCCTCTACAAATAACATAATAAATACGAGAATTAAAGCGTTTAATGTTCTCGTTAGAAAACAGGATGCTGTTACACTTTCATTTTGTTTAATACAATTAAGGTGTAGTTCAAACCTGTTTTAAGATATTTTAGTTATGAGCTTTTATATAAAAAGGAACGTTTTAATTAAATAATAGCTATTAAAACTTAGTAGTTAGAAACATGTATTTAAAATATGCTGATCAGCAAGATTTCTCAGAAACCTGTTGCTCAAATTCGAATAGCTGGATATAAGATATTTCTACCTAGGCAAACTTACAAAATATACCTAGATTATTTTACCATTTTTGTTGCATATTTCATTAATTTACAAATCAAAAAAATTATAGCTGTTCTAGAATTATTAAATTTTATAAGAAAATCTTTCTCTTAAACTCTTTTTGGAAGATGTATATGTCTTATAATGGAGGTTTTGAGATTAACGATTATGATGATAAAAAATAAAAAGATCTTACAGAGTAAGTTATATGATAAAAGCATTCAAATAAGATAATAATAACTTTAACGTCTCCATTGCAAACTTAACCATCAGAAATTAATCTAATATATTAGCGATCCGTCTGAGATAATACACCGTTTAAAAGCTATCAGTTCACTTAACGACCTCCCACCTCCACATTTGTCTTCCAAGGCTTAATTTATAGCGTATTGCCATTTTGATTGATTGTTATAACATATTATTGGTTATATTATAAGTGTGAGAAGTTGGATTATCGATAAAAGTTTTTATTTGCAAGGTATAAAAGCTATCAAATCAATTTTATATATCGACAGTTTATGTGGTTCCGTGCAAATTATGCTGAAAACTTATTACACATTTTATATGCTGCTGATTGCAAAAATTTTCAATTAATACTTATGTTTTAAGTTTAAGCTTATTATTGTACCTTTAATAATAATCTAGTAGATATTAATATGTTAATATCTACTAGATTATTATAATAACAGCCAGTTTTTAAAGTTGCCGAAAACGTATGAGAGATGGGAAGAATACGAGGATTAGGCTCTCTCAAATTATTAACAGGCCTACAAATCTGAATCCAAATCATTTCTAAATCTATGAATACATAGTTTCATGCTAACGTAACTGTAATAAGATTTTCTTAGCTCAAACCCTTAAGGACTCCTCCCCGTTTATAGGCCAATATCAACGATATCTGAGAATATATTAGCAATAACTTGGTTACTATCAACTCGATGACTAAACATGATTATTTAATCTGGCTATTGAACCAAATACCTTTTATATGGGTTTTATTTGTTAATCTATTTGTAATTGTAGTTTCAATTAAATTTTCATTATTATAAGCTGCAAGGCGTTCACTACTTGATATTTAGTGTTAATTCAGCCAGAAATAAGTTGAATCAAGCTACTGTGCTAGGAGCAAAAGATATGCACACACAGAAAGAAATTTGCAAAAGAAAAATTACTAATATACATTTCAACCATTCAATAACGCACCTCCCTATTTTTCTTTCTCTCAAAGAAGTTTATACAAGAGAGTTCTGTAAGAAATCTATAAAATCATATGTAAATAATGTCAACATTAACAAGTAAAATATATTATTAAAAACAAAAAGCCCGCCTCGCTAAAACAAACTGAAAAAAAGAAGCCTATTTTTTCATGCCGACGCTACATTGCAATTTTATATACCCTATGTCACTCCCACAATTATTAGGCATCTAATGACACCTCATATGTTAAAATCTCTGGTTTTGATTTCGGCAGTCGGACGAAAACTAAATTCAAATTATATCTTTCTCCTATTCATTCTTTATAAACTTCGTCGCAGCATAGCATTCGGATTCGTCGTCACACCAGATACAATGGAACAATATCTTCTGTAATTTTCATGGTCGGCTTATCTCTGGAGGCTTTTATACCTCCATTATGGGACATTTGAATAGTTGGTAATCTTGCGAATGATCCAAGTGGTCCAATCGGCGGACTTTCGGTCCATTGTACGACAGCTATGAAGCAGAAACCACTCGTGTCCCTTATTATAGAAAGTTGTCTGTAGTGGTATGTTGAAATATGATAGTATTTGTATAAGACTATTTGTATAAGAAGGTAGTTATTTGGTTAAGATTGCCAGGATTTTTAATTTTAATTGTAATTGTAAATAACTAGTCGCGAAAGTTTTTATTGTTATAACTATAAAGCATATAATATATAATAAAGCAGAAGTTTTAATTGTAGATAACTATCCACATGGCCAGTATACGGAACCAGCCATTTTTACCTATGAGTATCGTTAGAGGCGACTAAGGGAATAGTAGCTTACAAGCAGCGTTACCTGCTTACCATATGAATATTAATTGGCTGCTAGCGTCAATGCTCCTGCTTGCTGCTTTTTTTTTTGCTGAACCTATAACTGCTTTAGATAGACAGGTTTTTATATGGACGAGACGTGAAATTTTGTAAATATCGTTTCATACAAAATGTATATGAAAAAGCATATCATGTCACGGAGTCGTAGATGAGCCGGGAACGTGGCGTTCATGGCATCAGACAAACAAGACAGTGACTTTTCCGTCCCGTTCACGTCGCGTCCGAGGTATGATCTTGTTATCTACGCAGCGACCTTAAGTTTTCATAACGAGGCGCGATTATTTAACCCTAACATTCATTTAAAAAGGAAAGAAGAGAATTGCTAGAAGTAGGATGACAAAATAGATTTATGGAGGGGAAATGACTGGGAAAGATGGTAGCGGTCGCCCTAAACGGACATACGCGGACCAAGTAGGACAAGCACCCGTAACCGACGTGTGTGTATGAAAAGATTAAAGGAGGTATGTTTGAAACGCAGCGAATGGCGTTCTATAGTCTCTGCTTACCCCAGAGACAGGCGTAAAGTTATGTATGTGTGTATGTATGTAACATTTACTCATTTGTACATGAGAGCAACAATATTAACCTAGCAAATACTAACCTTTACATTGATCGCTCAGTTATTTAACATAATATTTGAATTTCATTGTCGATTAGTGTATTATATATATTTATTTATTAAGGTTATACCTTATATTGCTCCGTTACTGTGTTTTTTTTTTTTTTTTTTTTTTTTTTTTTATAGTATAGCCTACCAAAGTGACTCCACCCCGCCTGATGGTAAGCAGTCAGTGGAATCCAGAAGTGGCGGCCACTATACCAAAAGCTATCGTTTTCAACTGCTGGTATGGTGGCCTCCACTATGGCGGCTCTGGGAATGGGGTTAGGGGAAGGAAATGAGGGACGTAAGGAAAGAGGAAAGGGGGGAAATTGGGCCTCCGGCGCTCTCACTCACCGAACGAAACGCAGTAGTACGGATACTACTACTCTTAAGTCGATCTTCTATGAGAGGGTAGTACTTCTCCGGACGATCCGGCCCATTCATGCTGAAATCAGCGTGGATCTACTACCGTAAAAAGTATTGAATGTTTGAGGAATTTGTTTGAATTAATATTCATTTTATTAGTTCATGTTTTCTATGCACAAGTAGGTTTATTCCCGTTCAGTTACACCCAGATATGTAACAGTGTGACTCATTAGGAATAAAATTCCTGTTGAGTAACACTGTGACATATTGCTACTTTTTGTTCCTAATAAGTCCACCAAATAACACCAATGTGTAACAGTATTGAACAAGAAAAAAAAGATCTCATGATTGGGAATCTAGACCAGCTGGTATTGTTGGTAAAATGTATATTTTTAGGCAGAACGATTAAAACATTACCTAGAAAATGCCTATAACAAAAATAATTGGGTTGTTCCGTATTCATCCTATGACGTCTCATTCCTGTGTATATGAACAGAGTGTTAACATTTTATTTTTGTTTATTTTTCAGGTAAGTCCGAGCAGCTTACTTCACTTGTCCAAGGTATATTTTTTTCAACAATATGCATAATAAATTGAATATATATTGATTTATAAATATATGTCAGATGGTATTACTGATAAGAACCATTTAAGATCCGGTGATAAATCTTCGATGCCATAGAGAGACTATAAATAAATAATTTTGATTGTGATCACATAACAGTTCTGCCCTTTTTAGAAAGAATAGCATAAGGGTGCGTTTCCATTGACGCGGCATTGGGCAGAGTAGACAGGAGCAGACCGCAAAAAAACTTAACTGCATTCAGTTACGTTGTGTTTCTTTAGTAGTCCATAATTTTACATTCTTTAGTACACCGCTAACTTTTAAACTTTAAACTCTATTTATTTACATTATAGTCAGATACCATCCGTGGTATAGTTTAAAGATAATTAACATTTAGGCGGCACACTTCCTAGTGCAAAAATAGCTGTTTAAAGATCACGCCGCTGGAAGATCGATCAGTCTATTTCTGTATGACATTATAAGTTCAGGGTTGTCAAATGTATAGCACCCACTATTGTTTTATTTGGCAGAATTTAACTGGGTCTTTTAAGCAGGACTTGAAAATGCATCTTACTATCCACCATACCAGTAGTTTGGCTTTTGAAATGGTGTCCACCACTTCTGGATTCCACTGACTGCTAACCATCAGGCAGAGTAGAGTCACTTTGGTAGGCTAATAAAAAAAGTATAAATTATAGTCGCAGTAAAATAAGTGGCTTAAAAAACGTCAGTAGTCAAGTATATAAATACTAAAGCAGCTATTCTTTTTATAGCTATCTTATATACTTTACAAGCCAATAGAATGATAACGGTCGAAAAAACGCTAGAGTAGTATCATTTAACACAGAATGAGGATGATTTATTCCAAAACTCCTTAATCGTTTGTCACCTTTAATCAGTAACAAATGTAAAACTACCCTAAATGTACCTGTGTTTAACTATTATCCTCAAAATACAGGGTAATTACCTGTTTTAACGCGTGGCAACCCTATACTTAGCTAATAGTCCCGACATGGTCTCATCAATCTACATACATGTACTCATTGTGTTACACGGAACTTGAATTAAGGTAGCTATAGCTTAGCGTGGGATTTACCACTATTAGACCCATTACGCGCTGGCGACTCAGTCGACAGCGACTGTGACTTTCATTAGTTCAAATAGGTGTTTACGCACTTGGTCGCTGGTCGCTCGCCTATATTTTGGTCGCCGAGAAACTAAATCGCCAGCGACCAGTCGACAGTGCGTAATGGTTGTTAATTGTTGATATGCAGGATAATTAGCCTGCACTCATTTATTGCTATAAAGTTTTTGAAAGATAACTATTTGACAGAATACATCAATGATGTAACTCTTCTGTTACACTAACTTTCAAAAAAAAGCTTTCAAGCTAAAAGATTTAGATACTATAAGGATACCAGTGTGAGGGCTATAGGGACAGACATCTCTTTACAATACGGTCCGAATCAAGAAACAGCATTTACATCACATGAAAGGTTTCTTTTTACTATTCCTGCACCGTTACACCCGTGCGATACATAGCATCTTTCCTAGACAATAAAACTATTCTGTTACACTGACTTTCAAAAAAAGCTTTCAAGCTAAAAGATTTAGATACTAAAAGGATACCAGTGTGAGGGCTATAGGGACAGACATCTCTTTACAATACGGTCCGAATCAAGAAACAGCATTTACATCACATGAAAGGTTTCTTTTTACTATTCCTGCACCGTTACACCCGTGCGATACATAGCATCTTTCCTAGACATGCTGTTTATCGCGTGGGTTTCACAAACATACCAATCTACTCTAATTTATAAAGCGGAAGAGTCTGTTTGTTTGAACGCACTAATTTCTGAAACTACCGATCAGATTTGAATAATTATTTTTGCGTTTGATAGCCCAATTCTTGAGGAAGGTTATAGGCCAAATAACATCGCTTTACTAGCGACGCCGACGGGATTGGAGTAGTAACCAACGCAGGTGAAACCGCGCCGCGGAAAACTAGTATATCATAAAATACCCGGACTTGGCACAATAGGTAAAGTTGTTCACACTAGCACTACTGGTTTAAGTGCAGCAGCTACACGCTTTTATTTCGTGGGAAATGCATTACGCATATGCACCCGCCCGGGCAAAACAGCAGGGGCTCTCCAACCGCACTCAAAATGCGGCCGAGCGGCATACCGACTAAAACACACGGTGTTCCTTCAGACGGCCAGTGTCGGGAGACGCTCGACGTCATGACCACACCGGAGCGGACCCTGTCTGATTTGGGAGGCCTAGCCTCCCTTCCTCCATTGAGAGGGGCGCGCGGAACACTTGCGCCGCCTTCTCGATCCTGTGCTGTTCGGGCGGCCATCGCTTATTCGCCTCCTGCAGGCCTCCCAAGGTGGCTGGAGATGCTGCTAATAATAAATCTTCTAGAGTAATCTAACAGTAGATTGTGTGTTTACTTACGTTTTATATTTTCTATATTTCAATCCCACAATTCAATTGGATTTATGGTTCTATTGTTAACTAAAGGTTTCTATTGTGCTTCTAAAAGGTTTAAGGTGTAAATGTATACAGGCATTTGCTTCTACTCGTATTTAACTTTGTTTTGCGTTTAAAGTTAAGGAAGGGAATAGTTAAGGCGTATGTCCCAGAAGTCTTCCGGTTAAAATTATGTTGATAATAATATATTCATAAATTTATTTTAAAAGACCACACCCATAAAAAAACAAAACCCAATTTACAATAAATTTTAATTGTCGAATGAACTTAGCAGCCTTAAACCAGCTCTAAAATATTATATTAACAGCTAAAATCTACTTTCAAAGATAAACTCTGTACAGGAGTTAAAAAGTTTAAGTTTTCTCAGTTTGAGTGCATTACGTCGAGATACGCTCTGTGCATTTTTCAACTTGCTATTGCCATTTATTATTGTCGTCATGCTTTTATTTATTAAAGTGTGCATCTGTGGAGTATAACGATTGGCTATCGTGCTGACCTTTCGCCTTTAAAATCTTGGGTGAGATTTTACTGTTGGTTATTCTAATTAACATTAAAGATTAGTATTTACCAAAATGACACTCTCTCATCATTCTCTTTCTCTAACCCTCATAATTGTTGTACACAAAGTTGCCTCAGAATTTAAAATGAAATACGTTTTTAACTGTACACTAGGTATGATTAAAATCTATACTATTATATAAACCGGAAGATTTTGTTTGTTTGAACGCGCTAATCTTTGGAATTACCAGTCGGATTTGAAAAATTCTTTTAGCGTACTATAGCGCAGAATCTTGAAGAAGATTATAGGCTATGTAACGTCACGTTACTGGCGACGGGAGTATAGCAGTAAGCAAAGACGCGAGTGAAACCGCGCCGCAGAAAGCTAGTAACAAATAAAATGTACTAAGTATACGATATATTAGAGTTTTCAGATTAATCTTAATCTAAAGCCAGACATAGAAAGAAAAATCATTAATTATTTTTTTATTAATCTGCCTTTCATCTGCTATACCGTAATCTTTCCAAACTTATAAAAGTTTTTATCAAAAATCTCTGATTGTCTACTTCAATATAAATGAGAGCGTTATCTAAAAATTTCACACATTATTCTGAGATGGATCTGAAAGGCAATTTGTGAAGTTAGGACAGCCGTCGCTCCCGTGAGGCATTACATTGTTATAGGTATGTTGACTGACCCCTCGATATTGCGGGAGAATTCTTAACTGGATTAATAAATCAAAAGATTTCTAAGTCAGTGAAGATAAGTGTCGATTCTACTGGATTTGTAATATTATACACTCAGAAATACTGTGAAGTGTCTAGAGAATAATAATCTGAATGCTGTTTTTAAACTACTTAATGCTCAATTTGTTTTTTTTTTACTTGTAATTATTATCGATATTGTTCTGTGTTTGTACTGTGTCCTATGTTCTGTTTATGATTCGCCTGTATAGACCTTCTTAATTCGGTAATGTCGCTGAAAATACCAAACTTTAGAATTTTTTGCCCAATTAACACATAGATAGGTACTTAATATTCTGCTGTCTTGTTGCCAGAAAAACTAATAAATACCCCGAAAGCATATTTAACTCAAATAAAACGTATTAACTTGATCTATTTTATTGGTTGAAATAGCTGACCCGGCGAACTTCGTTTCGCCTAACAGTCGATCAACAGTACTTTATTTTTCTAATATAAAATAATTTCTCTAAAATAAACTTGGCTTAGTTACTCCTTATTACATCAGCTACCTGCCAATGTCAAAATCAGTCCAGCCATTCCAGAGATTAGCTGGAACAAACAGACAGACAGACAGACAAAGAATTGTAAAAAATGTTATTAACGGTTATTTTAATATTACAAACAGACACTCCAATTTTATTATATGTATAGATGACGATAGATCGCAACTACTGCGTTTGCGTCACAAAAAGTGAAATATTGTATGCCGAGAAAGGATTTGCATGGGTAAACGAGGACACATGGCGCCTCAGCTCTGCATACGAACAGGACGTAACAAAAGTTAAACCTCAATGTTAGCTGGAATTATTTTGCAAAAGTGGCCGTTTTCACTACAATAATTCAGTCGGTGTTGTCCCATTATTCAAACGAATTGAATATTCTAAGCTACGCAAACGCGGGCGAGAACCGCGCGAGTATTATGTTTTGTAATGAAAATATCATAAAAATAAATTTTAATACCAACTTTGTTATGTATTATACTGTTATTGCGTATTCTTTAGTATCATTTGTGTACTTTTGTATTGAATTGACGTAGTTTCGCTCTATTTTATGGTGTTAATTTTGGTGAGATGAAGGTAGACGTATAAAGTTTATGTTTATAAAGGTTAAAAGATGTAAAACTTTCTCACAAGAAATTTTCACTTAAACTTTATGTATAACAGCGGCATTTAAATTGTATTATAAGCAGTAGTCTGTAGTTATGAAATATTTATACTATTATTCAAAGCAGAAGACTTTTGTTCGTTTGTTTGAACGATCTAATCTCTAGAACTACCAGTCGGATAGCCCAGTTCTTGAAGAAGGTTATAGGGTATGTAACATCACGCTACTGGCAACGGGAGCTTGCTGTTTTGTTTTCTGCTCTAGTAAGCAAAGACGCAGGTGAAATCGCGCTGCAGAAAGCTTTTGACGGTAGTAGATCCACGCTGGTTTCAGCATGAATGGGCCGGATCGTCCGGGGAAGTACTACCCTCTCATAGAAGATCGACTTAAGAGTAGTAGTATCCTTAGGTACTACTGCGTTTCGTTCGGTGAGTGAGAGTGCCGGTGGCCCAATTTCCCCCTTTCCTCTTTCCTCACCTCCCTCATTCCCTTCCCCTAACCCCATTCCCAGCCGCCATAGTGGAGGCCACCATACCAGCAGTTTAAGACGATAGCTTTTGGTATGGTGGCCACCACTTCTGGATTCCACCGACTGGTTACCATCAGGCGGGGTGGAGTCACTTTGGTAGGCTAATATATATAAAAAAAAAACACTAGGTAAATTCAAAAATTATATTTACTCAGGAAGGCTTTTGCCCAGCAGTTGGATGATATAGGCTAGCAGTAACAGTAACAATGTAGGTATTTATGCCTGGTTGTAATATATCTATATCCGTAATCACAAAACTAATATAGTTTTGTTATTTCGGATAGATTACATTCGATTACCTACTACAATACTCATCTTGCATGTTTAATTAATTAATATTAGTGTATTAGCTTATGAGACAGTTTACTGTTATTTGAACAGATAATGTTCGTTCACGGTTAATCAGTGTATAGTGTATAGGTCTATTCAAGTGTAAAGTTGTTACACTTAACAAACATCAATCAATGCTTATCTATTAGGTGAATTGGCAGACTATTCGTACATAACGTAGCATCACGTCTTTATTCTCGAAAGGGTAGGCAGCGATGTATAGCGCCCATGTTTCCTTTTGCTGAGTCCGATGTAACAAGGGCCAAGCCTGTTGCCATTTATCGGGCACAGTTCCAGTCTACATGTTTGAGAATTTTTAGACATAAAAATCTATTAACTTTTTCATACATCATCATCTATCATGTCAGCCGAAAGACGACCACTGGTCATACGCCTACCCCAATTTTCGCCACCTTGGCCACAAAAACACATACATATTGTTGCCAAATTCTGTCGTACCGTCAAAGACACAGCCGTTTCAAACGACTCTTTTACCAATATCTTAGATCACAGTCTGGGCGTACGTTAACGTCTGTGTTTGTGACGTCCCACGGGCTTATATGTTAGTGCGGCAGTTGTTTTACGTCTTAAGTCTAACCTTATGTTACTCAACAAGTATTTTTGTACAACGGTAGCAAGCAAACGTACGACCTATCTGATGAAAAGCGGTGACTGTATTTTATGTACGTGATGTTCTCTAAACATTGTAGAAGCAATTCTAAAAACATAAAACCCAGCCGTAGCCCACAGTGATAAGAAGAGAATGAATTAGGAAAAGGGAACGAAGTGCAGTTCTCTATAGAATATATATATTATCAGCAAGTTCCACACCATCAAAATTATATCTTGTAGACTGTAGATAATTATACTTTAGCAACACATAATATGCACGCGAAGCCTTCAAAGCAAGTTAATGTTTTATTATAAACATACATTAAATAGTTCTAAAGCCTGTCTATAAAGTATTTACACTATGATGAGACGTGAGCTTTTCACTAACATAAAAGGTAATCCCACTGAACACATTCTTAGAAAAGCCGATTAAAGATTCCAAGCAGACGTTTTCTTTTCCAATATTTCTTTGAAGGGTGAAGTTTGGCAAATAAACTTTATATGGATAATACTCTTGACGGAAATGGTTTGGCTTTTTAACTTGTCTGTATTATGGTTTTCAGTTTTGTCGGATATTGTAGACCATGAAATGAAAGTAGATATTTAAATTTTTACGAGTGCATAAGAGTGCAGTTACTTGTGATTTTGGGTGTCCTCAATTTTTATATCGAGTTATAGAAGATTTTGGTTAATCATACTTTTTAATTTAGACCGAAAAATACTGATATTTTCTTTTATTATCAATTATTAATTATGGTTAAATATTCATAGTATTCTGAAAAAGACTATTAAATTAAGCAAAGAAAAAATCCTTCAGTTTTTAGAGAAAATGTAAACGATGGCTTTAACTGAAAATTCTTTTACATTTTTTGTATAAACTCTTACTCACTTTAAATTTTATAAAGCCTTTTTCTCTTAGTAATAAATTCAAATGGCTATAATAAAAGAAGTGACACTTATTATTCATACGGAGTCGCATTAATTAGGGTCAAGGTATTGCTAGGGACGACGGCACGCATAAATGTGTTGATTTACAACTGGACACGATTACGTAAGTCGCTGTTCGACAGTCTATTTAATTTGTTGCTTCATGAATCTCTAGAATAAGAAATTACTCTATTATACTTATATCTAAATTATAGTATGCACTGTATCCGCAGCATTTGGATAACCGATAATTATAATCAGTGCTGTTCAAAATTCTTAAGATTTATTTATTTTATTAATTTTGATCCTGGGTCTTTTAAGCGGGGCGTGAAAAAGCATCTCACTAAGCCGCCATAGTGGAGGCCACCATACTAGTAGTTTGGCTTTTGGAATGGTGTCCGCCACTTCTGGATTCCACTTACTGCTTACCATCAGGCAGAGTGGAGTCACTTTGGTAGGCTAATATAAAAAAAAATAAAAATTTGATGCGATAGGGATGATATGTTTATAATGTGTGGAAACACTTTCGTTAAAAAACCGATACTGGTAAGCGGATCACCATGGTTAAAATCTATTTGTTGCGGTCTGGCCTGTACGATGCGGATGATGCGTTTGCTGAATAGAAAATTTTGAGTGTTCAAAGATTGCCAAATTTACTTATCGAATCAAATTAAATAATCATTACTTCTGTAGGGTTAATTAACAATTTCAGAAAGTTATTCAGATAACCAAGTGTGTTATAAACGAGGCCACCTTAATAACTTGTATAAAAGATAGCGTTCTAAAGTCTGCAGTATAGTGTATTTAGTAACTGGTAATGTTATTTAACGTTTAGGCAAGTTTACAGCGTCAGAGGAAATGGTGTTGTTTCCCACAGTCGCTGCTCGCGTTCACCGAGTCGAAACTTTTCGTTTTGAAATCAATTTGTTACATGCCAAATATATTACTTCGACAATAGCGAATTGAAAATATTGTGATATAGAGTTAGTTTTTATTTATACGTGAAGTAAATTTTTTATTTAGTGGCAATACAGACAGTAAAAACTTTGTGTAAATAATCGAGCGCCTCGACTACTGTGTACAAGATTTGATTTTCATACAAGAGCAACATTGTGATTGATGTACTGTTATTTTCTGTCCATTAATTGTATGTGTGTAAAGCCTCCCACGACTCTGGACTAGAGGTATTTAAAAAAATCCTAATTTAAGATCTGCAAGCTGTCAAAATCTGCTTCATAAGGGAAAAGAGATCGTGGGTGTTATCCACTCCACACACATCACACGCCAGAGAAAACACAATACTACAGATACTATTATTTTACGTATATATCTCTATTTTAAGCATTTTTAATCGACTGCTGAAAAAGGGTAATGTTTATCGAGTGTATGTATGTATATATGTCTTTTACTTTGGCACACTCTACATTGTGAAAAATGGCTTAGTGGATTTTAAGATATGAGGTATCATTAGATTCGTATTAATTGTGGGCGTGACATATGGTACATAATATTTCCATGTGGCATTAGCACAAGAAAAAATAGGTTTCTTTGTTTTTACTTTGTTTTTAGACAGGCGGGCTTTTTGTTTTTTAATAATATACCTAAATTTGATTGTTTTATAAGCGTGTTGAATATAAAAAATTTTCGTCACTAAACCTTGTTTTGTAACAAAATCTAAAATCCCAATATGTCTTCACATCTGAACAAAATGCAAAGATATTTCTCAGTAAACCATGAATAACGTACGTAATGTGGCTGTGGCTTTTTGTATGCATAACTACATGATACTCCAGGGAGAGAGACACGCGTTCAGTACGATTGGGGTCTATGTATAGGTAGAATTTAACACGGTTTTACTACAAAATGTCGGCTGTGTTTTCCTTATTTTGGTGCTGAAATTGAGTATTTTGAAGAAATAAGGGGGTTAACAAAATTGGTTGCAGAACCGCAAATTGTGCCCGTTTTCCTTAAACTCCAGAAATGCATTGACAAAAGTATTTTTAGGATTTCGGATGAAATTGCGATGCAGTATTTCTACCTGAAAAGTCGAAATGGTCCAGTGGATAAGGCACCCGCTTCGTAAATACGAGGTAGTGGGTTCGAATCCGGGCAAGTACCAATGTGATTTTTCAAATCATATGTATTTTCTAAGTTTATCTTGGACATTTCTGACTAACGGTGAAGGAAAACATCGTGAGGAAACCTGGACTTTAAATGTCTGAAATTGCCAATCCGCCTTGAGCAAGCGTGGTGATTAATGCTCATACCTTCTCTATATGAGAAGAGGCCTTTGCCCTGCAGTGGGACAGTAAATAGGCTGGTATTATTATATTTCTACCTGATGGCAATTACATCATCTTACTGTTTTAGATAGTTGAGCATATGAAAAACTTCATAAGTTAGTTAGTTATCTTCTGTGTTGTGTAAAAGCATAAAAAATATTGTATTTTTTTTTAATTTTTTGTGAAATGCTCATGTAACAAAAGTAATTTTGAAGTTATCCGCTATTATTCGTTTGACTATTGCACTAGTTGATTTTTAGTGAATGTGTATAATCTAACGGATTATACACATTCACTAGAAAACTATCAAATCAAATCAAATCAAATCAATTTTTATTTGTTAAACATGGGTGGGTACATGAAATGGTCTTAAAATAAACATAGTGCGCCATGCTTTGTCATTTGACATACAAATATTATTTAAATAACAATTAGATTTAAATTATGTCCATGATAATTAATTAAATTATAAAATATACAATAATAGCATTATCTAATTAATTATAGCATTGTCATGTCATTAGATATTAACATCATTTAGAAAATCTTCTACTGAATAATAACATAACTATGGATTCGAGTACCTATTAATTTACTTAATAATGGTTCTGTAAACATTTTAATCAAATAAATATGGCTAACACGGCCGTACATTACCAATTGCAACCAAATGTCACTGTTTTAAACACCGAAACTGATAATACCATTATTCTACGTACAATTAAAGTGTCTAAAATATGAGGTTGTATTTTAGAGGCGTCCGGTTGAACCGCATCGTAGCTTTTGGCCTGCATTACTATAAATACCCCTAGTGTTAGCTGCCGTCGCCAAAGTCTAGCATATTCTGTTAAAATTTATAATTCTAATGAAACATTAGCTTTTCGTTGAGACTTAGTTGATGATTACTCGAGCTTATGAGAGGGTGCTTGATTAAATTTTGAACCGTAGGTGATATGAAGGTGTTATACGTATTAAATCCTGCCGTTATGTGTTATTAGTAGCAGTTAACTACGTGAGGTTTAGTAGTCTTCTTGCGTATCACCGTATATTAAAAATATTGGCTTCGAGGTTGCGTGAATTTTTGTCTCTTAGGTACTTTTGCTTGTAAATGCCGTACGATGCGGCTGGTTACCAGTTTTAGATAGATTAAAAAAGGTCTTTATAGACAACAAAGTGATCTTATAAGGGTTCTATTTTTATTTGAAGTACGAAACTAGAAAATGTACCCGTGATGTTACCCACGACCTCGCGGATGGGCAGTTATACCAAGTTTTTATTATTAGTAAAATTGTTTAGTTTACGCGCGTAGTTACGCTAAAGAAGTCGCATGATCAAAGTAGAATTACAGGCTCAAATTGAAATTCCAAGATTGAAAGCAACATTCAATGATTCATAAATATTTGATAGATTTTTCTTAGCTCTCTGTAAGTGACGGGCGAAACGAAGAGTATTGTCGTAGCACTGACATGGAGATGGAGGGACCGACTTGGGTATTGACATTTGAAATACGTGAATAATTTATGTTTTTCTTGTAGATACAGCATTAATGTAGATTGGAAGATAAGGAGACAGGGTTCACTTGATTTGTAGGGTAAGGAAAGTAGATATCCGTGTTTAAAAATACTAGTCATAATCTATATTAGAGTGAGATAAAACATAGCCTAAATCATATTCATGATGTTGTGTTATGTTGCAAATCAATAATGTAATTTCACCCTTAAATAATAATCATCTAATTACGTCACGTAGGTTCTCAATCTTGTGGGTAAGTGCTATTTATTAGGTCAATTGATATTATTGATAGTAAACGGATAATCTCGTGTTAATAATGTGTTATATGACTATTTAGTTAATTGGTCTGCTAATGTGCGAAATATTATTTCGCTTTTGTTATGTTATGATTTGAGATGTAGTGGATTTCAAGGAAAATCATCAAATCATCATCAAGGAAAAAAAAAGAGTTTTCTGACAGTTAGAGAGATTTGTCTTTTTATCTTCCGGCACGGTTTTTATTTTGTGCATTATTAAACTCTCGTAATGAATCAGGTTATATGGTCATAATTGATTGCCACTTTTGAACCGTTTGCCTAATTGCTTTTTAAAGCGCTGAATTTTATGCTGTGCTTTTTTGTGATGTTCAAGCCGCAAGTTTTAGCCGACCCATAAGAAGGTTTGCCAAATGGCTATAGAGCTTTAGACATTAGGTTCAGTTATAAAGTTCGTGGTACTGTAGTGTTCTGTATAGCAAGCATAGTTGGTTTTAAATGACTGTACGTACGACTCGTACTACGGTAGTATGAACAGTAGTAGATAAAAGACCTTTTCCTTCCTCATCTCCTTCTCCGTGGTCGGCAACGGTTGGTTGTGTTTTCTAAGCAATATTTTTGCAATGCTTAGAAAGTACAACAATGTAGACATGGTTACGGTTACCTCTTACCATCAGGTGAGGCGAATGCTTGTTCGCCGTCAAAGTTGTATAAAAAAAAAGTGAAGATACTCGTACATTCATTTATTATATTTGTTTGTGGTAGCTGCGAACCCGTAGAATTTCCCCGGGGTCGAGTCTGTGCGTCGATAGTAAAAGGGAACAGGTGACAATGCGCGTGAAAGCCTCCATTCAATGACTTTCTAATAAAGCCTGCCTTTTGATTTCACGTTCAACTTAACTCAACTTATTGATTAAATATGTTTTAAAATGAATTTTGCTTTCATTTCCGCTAAGGAAATAAAGTCTTAGCTAATCTGAATGTTGAAATAATCTGTTCGTTTATAATGAACCGAATTTGGTAGTGTTCGATTTGGATCCGAAAAATATCGGCTAAATGTAAGGAAACTTATTAAATTGATGATATTTTCGGCTGTACTCATACGGCGTACCTATAAAATGTACTGTAAAGTTATAGTAATTAATTCCTACTTTGTCTTCATACTATCGGACAACGGAAAATAGCAGATTTCTACTCCGAATTTAAACTACAATTTGTTTCCATGTATCTATGCACGACAAAGTTATGTACTTGTACTTTAAGTACACTGTACGCGTAATTGATTAGGTATGTAAGGAGAGGTAAAAGCAGGGTGTAACATTTAAACCATAACAAAGAAGTAAAACATTATAAACAATCGCATACTTCTGGTCTGTATCATAGTAATATTCATTAAAATAAAGGAACTAAAGTGCATTTTTAATGAAGCTTTAATATCTTGTTGGTGCTGAAGACTTCAAATGTAAATGGAGTTTGAAACTAAATGACGTATGTCGTTAGCACCTGTTTAAAACTCGTTTGAAGCTTGAAGAAAGCATAACATAAATTACAATGGTAACTACGAAATAGTTTCAATGGGATTATTCCCATCTGTCCCGCTGGTTTCCGTACCAGTTTTATATTTTTTTTTGTATGGAATCTATACATTACTTTGAAGCTGTTAGCTTTTGCATTTATCTACTAGACTTTTAGGGTTATTACTGGAACATACTGGAACTACATGGTCCTCCTACTACACAACGCAGATAGCATTGTGCAATTCACCGAAAGCAAGCATAAATTATAGTTTCTTCATTCCTTTTTCTTTTACTGTAGGCACCGACTTAGTTGTGTTTCTCAGTACTGTTGAGGTGTTGTAGGTAATAATAATACGGTACTTCATTATATGTCATTGCGACTTTATAATCTTAAATTTCTTTAATACTTGTATTTCACAAATTAATAAAAAAGATTCTTAATCAACTATGCTAAAACAATTTATCTAACTGGAAGCCCACACCTGTACAAAGTACATACAGAAATTAAATTTAATATCCGTCCTCACTCCGGTGTCCCAAATTTTCCCCAATTCCAAATTTTACGATTCAAAATACTAAAATGAAACGTCTACAGGGACCTCCAATTTGACAGCCACACTTTATTGTAAAATCAGTTTATGTGTTCAGAAATGGTTCAAGAATTTATGTCTCATGTGATATTTTTAAGAAGTTTAAGACGTAGTGTCTGAACATAAAGTCAAAGTCAAAGTCAAAGCATTTATTTCATTTTGATCATAAAGTATGATGCTTATGAAAAGTCAACATTACATTTTGTCAGCCAATTGACCTACAGGCAGTTCGCTGACGACGTAGAGCTGTGAGAAGAACTGGCAAGAAACTCACGCCAATCTTTTCAATCGCCAGATAATTACAGTTATTTGAATGAGTTACAATTTAAACACTCAACGCAACCAAAGAACCATACAAAGTAATTATTACAAATTAACCAATTAATATAATACTAAGATTAAAGAAAGAAAACAGAGGATTTCAATTATTTAGTTTCATCTAGTATGGTAATTTGACTACGTATTTTAATTAAACTGGTAAATGCACCTCCTGGTCACATTGCAAGACAAGGTAATACTGGATTGAATATTAAAAGTATGCCATGCCAAGATTGACCAGTCATCCCAAGTAGCACCCGTTCACGAGCATGATGCACGGGCCAGCCATCATCACTACATCTCACTACATAGGAAATAAAGTTTCGAACATAAACTTTTTTTAAATACTTTTAGAACTCATGTTTTTCAGTTTCTAATAACTGATATCATGTCGTTTTGAATCAGATTTAAACTATAGTAGTACATTAGTTTATCTATTTGAAACTATGATGCACTAAGCGAACAATTCACTAACAATTTGGACAAAACTTAAATTTGTTACGAAGTACTCCACGAACCCCAATTGGACTAAGTCGAAATCATTTAGGTGTCGCTAGGTCACAATAATATCCAACGCGTAAATGTTAAACATTAAACTAAATTTATTCTATTCTATTTCATAAGTTAGGTCTGGGATAAACCTTTCAAAGGTCTACAATATGCACATGCTTAACACTTGCAATGCACCCATGATTCGCAATTGTAGGTTTTTGTTTCAAGGATTAAAGAAAAAGTTTAACGTCTTTTCATTTTATTCTTTACCCACATTATTCTGTAAAAAGGCTTAAAACAGCTAAAATTCAGCTTAAGAGCATTGTCGATTCAGTCTTAATTTATAGGAGGATAAGCGTGTGCGGCGTATATTTTTGAGATCAGAATACCATATAAATTCGATGCAACTAATGCATAGTCCCTGGTGCCAACTGCGGGCAAGTTACACCGCATTAAATAGCCAACCATTTGGCCAACTTTTGATTAACTCGAGTTGGCTTTTTGCGGTGCTTTTTGTAATTATTTTGCTTGAGTATGAGTGTTCTTATGAAAATCAAGTTAAATTAGCTGTTGCTTACATAAGGATATTTTGAGAGCTGTTGCGTATCTGATTCTAAATAGGGGATTTAGGTACATGTTGCTATATTGCTAAATCAAAGATTATATCATATCGTCAAGTAGAATATTTTTTGCATGTGACATTACCGTCGGCTTAGGTTTTAGTGCTTAGTACAAAGGCATTATCACAGAAATGAAATATTTATAAATAAATTAAATTACTAGCATCGTTCTGGTACGCTTAGATTTAAACATTTAATAATTGTGCAAATCCGTTCTTAACTGACGTCTCATACACCCATAAACTATTTAGGGTAGATACCTGCTTCCAGTGGGGCGCACAGAGTTTTTTGACAGGGTAGGCATGTATAGATTTTTGATAGGATAATTATGGATTTTCGAAGCATTATTTAATTATGATGCTAAAATTGTGATTTAAGGCAATTATTAAGGTAGGCAGTGCCTTTCTGCCTATATGAAGTGCACGCCACTGCCTGCTTCATATACGTAGTACGAAATCTTACAATTTTGAGATTTCGTGTTTAGTTTTCTATAAGTAATACAGATTAAATAATCATAAGTTCTTTATTATTATACTCTAAATATCTATCACAAAAGTATTAACGTCGCGGACGTGAAGCAATATCGTCCAACAGAATTAGCCCCTTCACATAATATAAACCGGGATCCTTCACCCTCTCCGAAATTACTAAGTGCTTTTACTTTTTATCATAACGATAGGTTTTTGCGATCGTAAAATAAATATGAATTGAGGTCTGAAGGGACGTTATTTAATCATTTGCCTTCAGAATTATGATTGTATTGGTGTAATTTGCCCCGCTGCGTGATTGCAGTGTTCCGGTACCGCTCTTTAGATTGACCGTTTTTTATTCAAAATAGTTATGAGGCTTATTTGTAGAAATAGTTAGATTTTGGGTGTAGAAAGGAGTTATATTGAGTTAAGATCGTTTGCATAGATAACTAGGAGTAAGAGTTTTAACTTTTTTATCGCATAATATTGTGCTAACACTCTGGGTTTAGTTTCTTTCCATGAGCAAGATATTTGATTAAGCTACAATGCCAATCATAAAAATACGGATCTCTATTTTTAGCTCGATATCTTGTGAGATATTAAATACCTACTTCCCCAGTCAATTCGTCTCCTTACATGACCTGAATAGTTTATGCTCAAACCAACAATTGTTTTTTGTCTTTGCTACTAATTTTATTTCTTCATTAGTGGCAACCCTAAATTAACTTTGATACAGTTATGACCAAAACATATTTTCATCCATTTTGTTTTTAATTATAAAAGTATTTTAAGACTTCATAAACAAAGTACAAAGACGGTAAACTTGGCAAGTAAACATCACATTTTACGTTCATTATCATGACTTCCATTTTTTAATGAGGTAACTCTATTAGAACATTTAATGGAGTAATGTTTTATAAACGTGGCTTTTAAATACCTATCGCAACTTTTAGTCAAAGTTGCCTTGGGTACTTGTCTTAGAGAAAGATGATCAATCAAAATACCACTTTATTTGTGTGTATTAATAGGTCATAAAGTACTTTAAAAAAGGACAGGATACTGGAGAAAATAAAATCATAAATAAAAAATAATTTCCTTTTAACTAAAATTCGTTGAGCTTGGCTTATTGGTAAACAGTGTATTAACATATGATAAACTAGCTGTTGCCCGCAGCTCCGCCCGCGTGAATGTCGGTTATCTCTGTTTATACATTGACGATTTTTCATACAAACTGTCATTTCCTATGCCAACCCCTTTAAGCCGTTTTTCTCCGATAAAAGATAGCCCGAAGTCTAACTACTATCTCTACACCAAATTTCATTAAAATCGCTTCAGTGGTTTAGGCGTGAAAGCGTAACAGACAGACAGAGGTACTTTCCTATTTATAGTATTAGTAGAATTCCAATATTACAAACAAACAGTGAAAGAAAACATCGTTAAGAAATTAATCTGTACAAAATCTTAATTCCTAACATACATAAATTAAATACTGAAAGAGTGCAGCAAACGCTATCACAAAAAACACCATTAAAAAAGGTCATAACTATTTAAATAAGTCCATAAGCAGTGGTTATAACTTACCAAACGGATTTGACACGTTTGCTACAGTAGGTAATAAGAAAACACTAAAAGTAAGACTAAATACTGCGTAAAATTTCCTCTGGTACATTACAAAAATTCTAGAAAATCTGAAGCACTTCAACCATAATAATCTAACATTTAACGGTCAGTTACTTTGTAAGCACAAAGTAAGTATAGTAAACAGAGCGGGTGCAGCCACAGGCAAAATCTAGCAATAAATAAACTCGTAACAAAGCACCCGCGCCTCCTCGCGTCCGATCATTAAATTTAACGACTCAAATTAATGACAGTGTTCACGTGTCAATGATTTTAAAGACGTTATGTAATTTGTTTTTGTATTCGGTCATTTGGAATGTTTTGCTATAAGGCTATAGAAATTATATATTAAGTGTATATATTAAGCGTACTGACTTTTTGCCCGACTGCCGTAGTCAATGAGGGTAATGTTTTTCGAGCGTATGTATGTATGTATATATGCATGTATATTTCTTTGGCACGCTCTACGGTCTAAAAGGCTTGTTGGAATTTAACTTATGAGGTGTCATTAGATTCGAATTGATTGTGGGAGTGACATGTGCTAAATAAAATTTAATAAGAATTTTAATTATTTTCATCTTTTTTCTTTTCTTGGCAGGCGGGCTTTTTATTATAATGTAGACAATAAGTTGTTAAGTATGTGTTGCTTACAATTGCTGAAAGTAGTGATGCCTATATTTAGTTTTGGTGATATCAGTGTCTTGAATTGCTTAAGCTTTCTGCTGACCATAACCCATAAGTATTGGGAGGTGTTGACATAATTGTTACGCTTGGCAGGTGAATCGGCGAACCTGCTGCTAGCCCTTATACTAAAATATTTTAACGCATTAAACTAGAAAGCCGTTATAAAATTGTGTCATTTAGTTTCTGTTTTATTCTTTTATATAGGCATGTAGTGTTTACGTACTTCCTTCAATGAACGTTCACACGGTAATGAGAATAGGCAGTTACGTTATAGTTTTATTTATAAGTCAAACGTGACCCGCTTGTCTTGTTATGCATGTTCATCGACACTTACGTCAATCAATTTTATTTTTGTTTTAGTGTATATTTCATCTTACACATAAAGGTGCTCCCTCACCGCGAGCATTCATCTGTAATATAACGTTACATTACATCAATGAGGGAAGCTAATCGAGCATTACAGTGTACAACGTGTAATAATACAATGTGTAATATTTTGAATTTTCCAAATTCAAAATATTACACATTGTATTAAATATTACAAGCGAATGCTCAGCAGTCAGGAAGACTGGGAGACAGTATTGTAATATAATGTTCAAAATCAGTCTGTAACGATACATTGCTGGTGAATGTTTGCGGTGAGGGATCACCTTAACATTTGTCAAATGAGTGAGAACAAAAGTCAAAAGAGTGTTGAACATGATTAGGTACTATGGGATACCTTCTGATTCCAAGTTAGTCTCTTGAAATTGAAGCTTTAAATTGTATTTGAACATCTTTTCGTCTTTAGGACATACTTGATTTTCCAAGACGGATAAAATGCCTGACTATATTTTGTAATTGCTTAACGTTTGACGTTAACCAAAATATGAGTATACCCTTAATCCTAAAGAATTGTACTGTTAAATAAATGTAGACTATATGGTATAATCTTTATATTCTATTAAACAAAAAATACTTACTCCAAACTGTCAAAGTAACAAGTTTAAGTCCCAAAACGATTTCACTTCTCATAACACAGAATGTATGCAAAAACTTTATCAATGTTACACTAGACTCGGATATGTCTGAGGGATAAAACTAACATCTTCACGATGTGTAATAATCCAGAGACCTAGGGGGACTCCGAACCACTTTTATTTTAAGCTTACTTCAAGATAAATATAATTATTCGTATGGTCTCGGGCTTAGAATGTGTAAACACCCTATGTCTGTCTGTGGCTGTTGTTAGACTATGGTGCAACGCAGGCGACACACTTTTTGTGCGTTCGATTCGAGGCGCATAATATAACAACCAATATTTAATTTAATGTTTTAAAAAAGTATTAGGCTAGCAGAAGATTGTTCCTACAATCTTCTGTTACCGCCTGGTAGGTGTCAAATTATTAGGCATTTTTGAAATTAATCAAACTTAGCACAAAAATTTCGTCATCTGCGCTGTACCTATAAGTCTATATTATTATATGCTACACCAGTTCTTAGAACTAGAGCAAAATCAAAACTCAAACTAAAACAAGAATAAAAATACATGGACATTAAAAAACTAATGTAACAAAAACGAGATACGAGCAGTTTGTAATGTATGCAACAGTAAAATGTTGTGCAAAGTTGTTCAGTACCAACTATCGGGCGATACGCTTGCCAACTTGTTTGACTAACTTTTGCTTGTGTATAGCAGTTTGTGTTGCTGTCTTATTATTGTGGAATAACGTAATTAAACTGCTGTTTAATATGAATTGAAAAATAAATTACTCACAGTTTTTGAGTAATGCTTTTGAAAGAAAGAAAATACCTTTATTTGACATAAGCCACAGACAACACAGAGATATATTAATTGCACAATAACACATTAATAATAATAAAAAAAACAAATCCTCTTAGAGACTACTCTCTAATGGGTTCTTCAAGAAAGGAGATGAAAGGTGTTTACAGAGTTATAATTGGGGACGTTTGTACGACGGCTACAATGATTGATTACGATCAAGCGGGCTGTATGCTTGTATGTCACCTTCATTGTATCCGCCGAAAGTCGTCCACTGCTGGACATAGGCCTAGTTTTCGCCACCTTGTCCGGTCGTGAGCCGCTATCGGCTTATCCATAGGATCAGGTCAGTTTGTACCTTAACTGTATAAAAATATTATGAAGAAGCTAAGAAGTTTAAGTTGAATCTTTTATAGCAGCTTAGAAATATTAAATGATACTTCTAGAATTTACACAACAGCACTAGGAAAAAATATTATAACGCTTAAAAAGTGACGTAGAACTAAAATATTTAGTTTGAACTAAAATATCTATTTCATCCGTCTATTTACTGTTCTAAATATATTAAACACTGCTTTCCGCGGTGCGGTTTCACCTACGTCGTTGCTTACTGCTCTGCTCCCGTCGCCAGCAGCGTGATGTTACATAGCCTATAATAACCTTCCTCGAGAACTGGCCTCCAGTAGCGTGATGTTACATAGCCTATAACCTTCTTCGAGAACTTGGCTATCACACGCAAAAAAAAAATTATAATCTGGCTGTTAGTTTCAGAGATTAGCGCGTTCAAACTAACAAACTCTTCCGCTTTATTTCTTAGTATAGATGTTCGTCTACATACACGTAAAGTTAGCAAGATCGCGATTGGCAGAACGGACGTACGCCTTCCAACAAAGGACTGATCCGACCTATTTGGACTCGGACCAGAATGCCGATGGACCGAAAAAAGAATGAAACGGCGCCATACCGGTTTATTTGAAGTTTTTTAAAATGGGGTACGACAGACGATAGGCTGAATACCGTTGTTTTGAAATACTGTCTCGTCATGCTGATTGATATCAGTTTTCAGTACTGTGGTGTTTTGGGTTTATTTACTGTGCGTTAAACTCTGTACCTAATAGGAGTTGATGGATAGTCGAAATTTGCTTGTATTTTATGATCCACAGGTTATTGTACTGGGTTACAGTGTAAGTCAGTTCGTGCTTATTAATATAGTATCTTCAAGCTAAATATTGTGTTCTTGTCGGCTCCTGCAGTTACCTAAGTAGAAAGCGAAAACTGAGTTCTGGGCCGAAAATTGAACTGAACAAAAAAAAGCCTAGGAATATGTTGCGTTTTAGAAACATTTCAAACCAGTACTATATTAACAGATTACTATCAACATATAAGCTACTAGCTGCTCCCCACAGCTTCGCCCGCGCGTTTAATATGGTTTGTTGTATCCCTCGGGAACCTGATTAATTTTCGGGATAAAAAGCCTATGTCCATCTTTGGCACGAATCTATCTACATACCAATTTTCATCGAAATCGGTTCAGCCGTTTAGGCGCTGAGTGGTAACAAATACACACACGCACACACATACCCACAATCTTTCACATTTATAATATTAATAGGATTACTACGACTGTCGACGATTAGAGCTACGAGATGGCTACGCCATGCAATCCACTGTCCTACCAGGCCGCCAGGCAGTATAACTATTTCTCAAGGTATAAGTGTTAAACAAGACACAACTATTTTACTATTTAGTACAATTAACATGTGAAATCGTAGATATTTGGAGCAGCCATAACATTTAAACTAAATAGACGTGGATAATACACAGGCTATTACAGTTAATGACTGCCCAAATTGTTGGCTATTAAGAAATTACGTTCGAATACTATAGTAATGAAAATACGGTAGTTCAAAAGTTTAAGAACTATACTGTGGTAAAAGTGGCTGAAGGGGTGTGGTAAACTTGAAAATATGGATATTTTGATAACTCATTTAAACCTACGAAGAAATATTTGGAACTAGCTGTTGCCCGCCGCTCCGCTAGCGTGAACGTCGGTTATATCGCAATTTTCATACAAACTTTCATCTTCTATTTTAACCCTTTTACCTTTACCCATTACCGTAATTGAACTATGCCAGTCGAACATATCAAGACTACATTGCAAACCAACTTTAAACAGTGCTAACAAAAGACTTATTAATTACTAGCTTTCCGCGGCGCAGTTTCTCCTGCGTCTTTGCTTACTCTCTGCTCCCGTCGCCAGTAGCGTGATGGTACATAGCCTATAACATTCCTCGAGAAGTTGGCTATAATACGCAAAAAGAATTTTTAAATCCGACTGATACTTTAAGAGATTAGCGCGTTCAAACAAACTAACTTTTCCGCTTTATATAATAGTTTAGATTTTCCTTCAACGCCACCATTACCAAAATCTTAATCAGTTTTTTTTTATTATTAATAGATAAATAAGTCAATTCAATGCAAGCAAATATAAACCGTATTCAGTTGGTATTCTATACACGTGCGCTCACGAGTGGTCTACAGGAGTGGGTGTTCCGTATTTACCTAGTAGCTAGTTGGTAGTCCAACGACATCGGGTTATCGACGAGCTTTGGAATGGATGCGGCAATTTGAGATTCAAATTTTTGAGCAGTTAGCTAGAATGTTGTAATTTTGATATAATGTTTTGTAGATTGGTTATAAACAAGGTAGCAATTAAATCTTCATCTAATATTAAACATTAAGGAATGTTATTTTATAAACTTTACTTTTAAACTTAAAACAAATCATCTGTTCTTGCACTTCAAGTTTCCTTACGATGTTTACTGAAAAGTCATGTTTTCCACGCATTTATTTAGTACTTATTCGGTGACGAACCGCTAACTTTATATAAAAATGTCAGGCACAAAATTATTTTTATGGTTTGCAAAATATTAAAAATACGGCTCCTTCAATGCTAAGAGCATTACTGGCATGTTAACGCTGCGCCACGCGCCCTTTACGCGTAAAATAAGAATGTTTCTGAACTAAAAAATGTCCTCAACCTTCATAGAAGTCCAAAGAATTTCGAAGAACCTACTTAAACAAAACAATAGCGCTAACCTAGTAACACGAACCTTGAAGTGTCAACTCGAAGTTAGTTAGTAGTGTGCTGTGATGTGACGCTATTCCGAGAAGGTTCTAGTACCACTTCGACTTCCATACTTATTTGTCAAACTACGTGGTACCCAGTATCAAAGCCTACGATCCTTTGAAAGATGCCAGGTGATACTATTACTACTATCATATTACTCGATTTGAACGAGTAAAGTAACAACCTAGTTTTCTCAAAAGCTGAAGTAGTAATACAATTATATTAAAAAAAAAACGCAAAGCCTGTATGCCTAAAACAAAGTGAAAAGAAAGAAACACATTTTTTTTCTCGTGCTGACGCTACATTGAAATTTTGTATACCCTATGTCACTCCCACAATCAATACGAATCTAATGACACCTCTTATGTTAAAATCCATCAAGCCTAAGGCTGTACAGCGTGCGAAAGAAATAGACATACATACTCACATACATACATACATACATTCATACGCTCGAAAAACAAAATTATCGTTATGATAACAAAAGATTATAGAAATCTGCGTTTTATTCTCACTGCCGCATTCACAAACAATTCGTAAATCAACCAACAGCGCATATTTCCTCGTCGAAAAGAAAAATGTTACGTTCGAGGGAAGCATTCGAACGTATACCTACTTTAGCTGGTTCACCGATACACAGTTTAAGAAATTATAGCTGGTGTTCTCTAACAAGCACAATATCCATGACAAAATCATTTGTGTTAATTTCATTAGAAATTGATATAACCGTCTACATGAAAAAAGAACGCCTACTATGCAAGGAACAAATATTAAAATAGACTTACAGTTACTTAATTAATATTTAATGCATGTTAAGCTCGCTGCAGTCTCGACACTAACACTATTATTTTTACAAGTATAATATATTTGCCTTTACAGAAACACACATCCATATTTGGGAACTTCATTTTTAATCGACGATCGGCGAGACTTGCTCTACCGCGCTATAATTATAAAAAAATACAAAGTCGGTAAAGATAAAATCATTGATTGTCGATTAGAAGTACTCAATACCCTTTGATTTAATCACAGACGCCAGTTTGTGAACTAGCTGTTCTTTTATAAAATGTGGTCAATACTTAGTTTGATATTCAAAAACCATTATTCTTTATGAGAACCTTTTCTGCATATTAGCTTATAATGTAGACCATACGTTACAGTTCGAAGATCTGATTGTTTAAGACTATGATTTGGAGAGCTGAATTTATTTTCTTTTAGTTGATTTTAAATAAAGCATATTAGCATTTTAGTCCGACTTTGGAGCTATCTGCAACTGCATAGATATTGTTTAACTCAACCTCACGAACTAGAAAGATGTCCTATTTATTTATAGCTATAGATAAGGGTGGAGCCTAATCATGATAAGTATGTGCGGGAATTGCGTTTGACGTCACCAGAGCGAATTATCTCTCCGTTTACTGTCCACCACCTCATTGTTTACATTTAATATATTCCTACAATGTAAGTTTATAGCTTTATACGACATAGTTGCATTCATGACGCAATTCATGATAGTGAGTCGTAAATACGTTCAGAAAGTTTTCAGCTTAAAGATATCGCTTCTATATATTCGATGTCCAAATTTACGGCAAGATTTTGAAACTTGTTAGACATGTGCTATCAAAGTCGTCCACGCTCCGGTGTGCACAAGGTTCTTTACTGGGACCACATTTGTTTAACTTCACCGTCTGTGAACTTTGGTAATAACAAGTACAATTTACTACCGAACGAAAAAGGAACGTACATTCCTTAATTATTTACTCAGCTCGGTCTCAAGACAGATAAATTTATCGCAGCACTTTTTTCGTTTGCTGTAATTTACTGAGAGATACAGCGAGTTTAAAGGAAACGTCTCTATAGGATCACAATTAAGCCCACTCTAGTAATTAGCACTCGAAACTTGAGGACGTTTTCTTGTGTATTATACAGATTTATTAGGTGCAATTAGAAGATACTACTATGCCTTTGCCTTAATAATTACTCTTGCGGTGGTGTATATCGCATGCGGGTGTAGTTGGGAAACTTTCTTGGCTCTACTTGCAGATATAATGGTTCTCGAAAGTGGTAAAATATAGCTGGACACTTACGACATATTATGACGGTAGATCATACGAGTATGGGCGCGGCGAGCGTTCGGTGCGGGATATAGGCGTGTTGGCAACTTGACAATTAATGTAAACGGTCAACTATAAGCTATACGACTTTATTAGTACTATATATATTATCTGCTTCATATATATTTATTTGTATTATATACTACGACGAGTTTACCGCAGCACGGTTTCACCCGCGTTAAGTTACATTTTTGGTTACTGCTCCGTTCCCGTCGCCAATAACGTGATGTTATATAGCCTATGACCTTCAAGAACTGGGTTATACGCAAAAAGAATTATTCAAATACGACTGGTAGTGCCAGAGATTAGCGCGTTCAAACAAACAAACAATAAAACTCTTCCGCTTTATATAATAGATAGATATCGTAAAGTTAATAACAATTGAAGATAGCATTACATAGGAATTGTCAGCATACATCTAGTATCATATCATCTAGTCTTACTCGTATATTTTCCATAGAAGAATTTTATCAGTTAGTTTAGTTCAGGCACTTAGTTGGATGACATCGAAAAAAACTACAATACTCTAGATGTTGTTTAGATAACATATTGTGAATTCAGACATTAAATATACAATATAATAATATTTCAACAACTACACACAACGCCATCTAGACCCAAAGTAAGCATATTATATGCTTGTATTATGGGTTCCAGAATGCGGATATACATACTTAAATACTTTTTTTTTTTGTAAATACATACATATTATACATAGAAACACCCAGACCAATGCAAATAGACATGTTCATGCACACAAATATTTGCACTGAGCGGGAATCGAACCCGCGACCTCTGCGTGGCAGTCCATACACAGTACCACCAAACCACAAAGGCAGTTTTAGTTTATATTTTTCTTAGCCACATCTCTAACGATAATTTCGTTCGCATATTTGATTAAATCTATTAATCGTCAGCAGAAACGGTCGCAACTCAAACACAAATTTACGTCAGAATGAAACCCTCCCTTTCAGCAGTCGTCATCTTTATCGATGGCTCCAGTAAGGACTGAAGAGCGAAGAGCCTCTATTGAAATGAATTCATTAGTCAAAGAGTCGGCGCGTAATATTTTAGCGAATGAATAGAAGAAATTATTTCGCATCGTAGCTGAGGGCATTCATCAAATCGGAATTGCCGCACCCATTTTAATATTATCACGTCCGAATCTCGACTTTATTCCCTTGTGATATGAACGTGGGAATATTTATGACGGAACTGTGTCGAATATGTGATATGTTGTTTGTTGAAAGCTGATAACGAATGAGATTTCGGTGGTAAGCCATATGTTTGTTTTGCACGGTTCATGATGCTGTGAGCAGTTCGTTTAGATATCTACGAGGAGTACGACATTAGGCCTTATTTTTTATTTTTATTTTTTATATATATTAGCCTACCAAAGTGACTCCACCCCGCCTGATGGTAAGCAGTCAGTGGAATCCAGAAGTGGTGGCCACCATACCAAAAGCTATCGTCTTAAACTGCTGGTATGTTGGCTCCACTATGGCGGCTGGGAATGGGGTTAGAGGAAGGGAATGAGGGAGGATATTTACTACAGTCCTTCTTTTACTCTATACTGAGAAGGCGAAAGCGAGATCTTTATCGTATAATGTCTTGTTGTGGTGTGACAATGTTGATGTTACTATTTTCCTTTCACCGTTCGATCTTGTAAACTTTTATCTGTAGAAGTTTGTCATTTATTGGGCGGTGTTTACCGTGAAGCCTTTAAGATATGTTTTACAACTGTAACGACTGGGTGTAAAACAGTGTAGCTTCTCCTCTTAAATATATTCTTCCCTTTATTACACGATACACTGCTGACTAAAATTACATCTACAAAATTTTGTTGGCCAAATTGGAAAGCGTGTCGTTGATTACCGTATCGAAACACGTAGGTAATATTTTTATTGAAAGTATGAAAATATTGTTTGATTGTTGCACATTAAACTGAATTTCATAATACTTTGTATAGAAATCAATATTGTGTTGTAATAAAGTTATTTTATTTTGTTCAATTTTGGGTCTATAGTTTATATATTAAACACTAGACTTCCGCCCTTGCTTCGCTTCGGTATCAAAAGTTTCATTCAGTCTTGCAACAAACGCCTACATAAAGTATGATAGCAATATTATCTACGTCTGCGAGTTATTATGGCTATACTGTAAATTTACTTTTGCTGTCTTCTGTATTGCAAATTAACAAATATCGAAATACTGAAAATTGCTAAAAAATATGCTAAACATTTTAAAATATAGCCTATGTTGCCCGCATACAAAAAATCTAATCTTTTTCTTTATAATATTAGTTTAGATAACAAAGGTGACACTACACGGCTACGGATAGTACACGTCTGACGTTGCTGCCCGTATCTTGTCATATTTTACTTGCCTCTTTCGACACACAGGAAGTGTATCCAGCATAATAATATTATCAGCATATTAATAGAAAATCTTTATGTCATTCTCATTTTTAAAGCGGGATAAAACACAATTTACAGAAAAATTACTGTCAAATAAATAGAGCGAGTCTTCAATCGCGTGACCAGCGATGTTCACTCACTCTTTCGACGTAATGCCACTGCTCGCTGTCACACTAATTACTTATTATCTGTAATGATAGAGTATCATACAGCTAGTAATTCAACTGGCAATATTTTAATACTAGTTTCACCCGCGTCTTTGCTTACTGCTCTGCTCTCGTCGCCAGTAACGTGATGTTACATAGCCTATAACCTTCCTCAAGAACTAGGCTATCATACGCAAAAAAATATTCAAATCAGACTAATAGTTCTAGAGATTAGCGTGTTCAAACAAACAAACTAAGAAATTCTACCGCTTTATATAATAATAGGTATAGATTAATAATTTCGAAATTATCACAATTAGTAGTTAATTATTTTTACGGTAGTAGATCCACGCTGATTTCAGCATGAATGGGCCGGATCGTTCGGGGAAGTACTACCCTCTCATAGAAGATCGACTTAAGAGTAGTAGTATCCGTACTACTGCGTTTCGTTCGGCGAGTGAGAGCGCCGGAGGCCCAATTTCCCCCCTTTCCTCTTTCCTCACGTCCCTCATTCCCTTCCCCTAACCCCATTCCCAGCCGCCATAGTGAAGGCCACCATACCAGCAGTTTAAGTCGATGGCTTTTAGTATAGTGGCCGACACTTCTGGATTCCACTGACTGCTTACCATCAGGCGGGGTGGAGTCACTTTGGTAGGCTATTATATAAAAAAAAAATTAGGCACGTACTTATAAGAGTCTAGTAAACAAAAAGTTAACATTATTCATAGCTTACAGCTGGAGTTCATTCAATAAAAGTAATAATTGAGTTCTAGAAGAGTATTTAACTAACTCAGTTGCAGTTTTAAACAATTTATGATTAAAGCAATCTATTAAATTCATCTTGTTATTAACCGACTTCAAAAAGGAGGAGGTTATCAATTCGGGTCGTATGTTTTTTTAATGAACAATTTTGTGAAGATGATGGCTATGTAAGGGGTGAGGTACCAATCTTTTAATTTTTAGGTTTGAATCCTATTTTTTAGAGAGTCGATCTCGATATGGCGCAAATACGCTACTACCGTCTCGACGTAGGTTTTATAACTATGAATTATTGTAGATCAATTCATAGCATTATAGCGGCACGATTAATTTTACGTTATATTATCGAGACTTGCGTGCCAGTGCTGTACATTCAACTTTGACTGGCATAAGGCATTCACAATCATTTTAATAGCCGCATCGATGGCTGTCGGAATTACGATAGTCGCCTTTATTGCCTCGTATAATATGGTTTATTTTACTTTTACGATTGCTGCTGTATTTGGGACTGGTAGTTTTAATGTAATGAATTCAGCCAATGCAATATTTTTATGATGTGTGTTATAAAACGGTATTAGTATTTAAAGTGAATGAGTTCCGTATATATTTTTCAAGACCTGATTCCTAGTTTATCGGGGTGCCGTAACAATAACACGGATACAAGTTACTCCCCGATTTTAAATATTTTTTAAAGATCTTATAATTTTTTTACGCGGACTCAAATCTACAATCACATCTACAGCAGTCGTACGTACTTACCCTGCCCATCGAGGCATTCGTCTGCAGTAAAAAGGACAAAAAAGTACTGTATAGCAAAGTTTTATTGTAATTCTTTTTAAACTCGCGAACATTCTTGTTTTAATTTTTGAGACCATTTCCTTCTCACAGTACCTAATATATTTTACAAACCAGTAAATATAATAGAGAATTATGTAACAGTTTGTACGGTCATCAACAAAACACATATTGTAGTCGCTAGTAAATTCAAATCCTAACTTTGCGAATAAATTCGTGGTGCCACAATTAGCATAAGCATATTTAGTCTATTTGTGCGGATTAGCTCTTGTATAACAATGTTGTCTCTCTGTAATATAACTGTATACATCTAAACTAATATTATAACAGAAAAAGATTTGATTTTTTGAATGTTTGTTATGAAAAACCGATTTAAAAAATTCTGTCACCTTCTTTCTGCTTCATTAGGCTTTATTTTATTATGTTTAACATATATTTTAGCAATTTTCAAAACTTCAATATTTTAAGCGCCTTTCTAAATCTAAATGATGCAACACGACACTAATGCAATGATATTTTTCATTGGCGTTATGAGACGAAAAGAATTTTTTGATACTGAAGCGAAGCGAGGGCTAGACTTAAAATAAAGTCTTACCTATAATGTGGTGCTTAAAGCGTGCGTACTAACGTGACTTCTAAATTTGTCTTATTTGCCTCATGTTGCAGCAAAACACCGCGAGATAACCTTTATTTGTCTTGCCTTAAGCAAGCGTACTCGTCAATGCTACCTTGCCTGCTACTTAGAAGAGACATTGATAAATTAGATCATCATCATATTAGCCAAAAGACGTCCACTGCTGGACATAGGCCTCCCCCAATTTTCGCTACCTTGGCCGGTCATGAGCCGCCATTATCCATTAAAAGGCGCAGCGTGATTAGACCCCTCACAATGTGAACCACCGACTTAATAAGGGTGGCGAGTACTATATTTTACGAAAAAGAAATTTATAATAAATTTGAGACTTAGGTCAAGCTTTTTCTATTTCATTTATTTATTAAATAATAGTACCTGTAATAAATCAATGTTTTCTTTTCAGGTAAGTGCGTCATACACTCGATAAACTAGGCAACGATTTGTCAAACTAACTACCGGGCAGCTACAACCCATTTGAAACGTAAGGTAAGTCTAAATCTTCTAGATTCTTATAGTCAAAACGTGAGGTATTATTTTTAACTAGCTGCGCTCTATGGCTTTGCGCGCGCCTTAAATGTGGTTTGATTCCCTCGGGAACCGAATCGATTTTCGGGATAAAAAATTAGCTATGTCCGTCTCCGGCACCGAATCTACCAAGTTTCATCGAAATCGGTTCACACACACACACACATACACATATACACAAATACAAACATTCACATTTATAATATTGGTTAGATTAGACAGTTAAACTAAATAAAATTTAAGGTTGTATTTACAATGCAGGCTATTTTAACTACGGTTCAATCATGTGATATCTTGTTTCTCTCCGCAAATAATGTGCACAAGTACAACAGCAGACATCGAATAGGGCTTCAACAAGAGACGCAGGATCCATTGCTGCATTCTTACATTTACATTCCTTTGAGTAATCGAGATTGACATTATATAGTTTTTTGTAGCGGCTTGGCGACACATTGTGCTTGCGTTGCAATTCTGTGTGAGAACGTACACACAACCGCAGGGCTCGCCAGTCGTCTCCCCTCAGTCATGTAGTGCAGTTGTATTGTTATGTATTTTTTATATTCACTGGTACCAGTAAAATATAGTATATTTTATGATGAAGTAATTATATATCGTATCCCCTAAACATACAATCATCTCTACCCCACATTTTTTATTATATTTTTAACTCTTCTTCTACTAGTAATTTTATTTATAACCAAAATAAAGTGTCATTTATTTTCTAATCCCAACCATTTTTTTTTTATATTTCTTATTTTTATCTATCTTTTTTATCTATTATTATTATTTTATATGTCATTTTACTTCTTTCCTAAGTACAGTAGTGTGTGCACGCTTGTAGTTGTTATCTATGATTTACGTGAGACTATCATAAAGTCAAAATGGCCCTGTGGATAAGACACCCGATTCGTAAACACGAGGTAGTGGGTTGGAATCCAGGCAATGTTATTTTTCAAATCATATGTACTTTCTAAGTTTATCTTGGACATTTCTGACTGACGGTGAAGTAAAACATCGTGAGGAAACCTGGACTTAAGTCTGAAATTGTCAATCCGCCTTGAGCAAGCGTGTGATAATGCTCATTCCTTATCTATATGAGAAGAGGTCTTTGCCCTGCAGTGAGACAGTAAAACAGGCTGGTATTATTATTATTATTATTAAAAAGCTGTCATAATAATTAGTTATTGGCGCCAAACGTTTTTCGCAACAAACTAATCAATCTAATACTTTGATAGAGATTAGCAAGGTTAATGTAAATATACTTATTACGTTCATGGTATGTCTATTTAAAAAGGATAGGTAAAAAAATTACTTGATCTATTAAGATGAAATTTGAGGGACCGCAGGTAATTTATAGGTAAGAGTATTTCTAAAAAAGAAATGTAGCGATAACGCCGAATTAAGGGAGGCAGCCGTCTTGTTTTTATAGTATGAGGGCTACTGATTCATAACTAAACAAATACTTATGTGACTACATATAATGATAAATATAGACCGCCTTGTCTACAATAAAATAAACCACATACATGATATTGACTTAAGTTCTCGAAATCAGCTCAAAGGTTTTATTTATTCCTATTGAAAACTGAACATCGAAGAACTGGGCAGATGTGAAAACAGTGCAAGTGATAAAATATAAAATGATAGAAAATAAAACAAGCGACTCATCTCTGAAAGTTTACGGCGTTAAAGTTTCACAAGTTTGCTTTCTGAAATGGGTTTAGGACTCCGGAGAGAGCTTTAAAATGTTCAGCGAAGATAACTCGTTCGTCAAGCAAAAACATATGATTTTCACCTTTGCTGCATTTTCCGTTTGTTATGCAATAAGATCAACCGGCAAAATAGTTTAAATTCCTGATATATACGGGCATTCATATTTAAATCTTTCTCTTTATGCTTGATAAATACATGGTATTGACAAGTGTATAATAAAACAAACTTGAAGACAAGGCTTGACAAGTCTTGACTAGTGTGTCGTAAATCCCAAGTACCCTCATTTTCTTTTTCCTCATCTCCCTTTACTTACCCCACTACATTCACGGTAGGAAGTGGCTTCGCAGAGTTCCTGAGATTGCAGAAGTACATGAGCGATAGTTACCACTTAATTAGTGGGCTGTTGGCTCATCTGCTACTGTCTTGTCGGCAATAAAAAAACCATATTAGTGGTAAGTAGTAATGTATACTACCACTGCGCTTCTTGCAGTTTATGATAGCAGACGCCATATAATACTCTGTAGAATCGCAATCTAAACTTGTGTAGTGAAGTATTAACGATGAGATTACATGCGAGTAACCGTTAATTGCAACTCAAACCTGGGTCGTGTAAGTTTTTATTGAGCGCAAATACGGTGGCTTAGTTAGTAAAGTAGTATTTCTTTGCTGGTTGCAGCATCGTACGAAGATGTACTACCCTTTCACAGTAAATTTAACGTAAAATATTAGTTTCGTTTAGTATTAGTTTAGTAAACACACTGCTACATTAATCTGCGATGCAGAACTTGTGCTTAAATACAGACCGTTTCAATTCCAGGAATATCTTTTGTTTTCATGAAAGATAGTTGGCATATAATTTTACATTGTAAATAACATAAAATCCTCAACGAGAGCATTAATTTTAACAAGCGTTTGCTCAGTTGCCGTAATAGAAAGAATTACTAATTCAAACGCTTATTAAATACACCATCTTATAAATATAAAAGGGACTGAAGACACAAATTAAACGCCATTTAAAAGCACATTGTTGCTTGTAGGTATAGCTAACATTCACGCGTTAAACTTTCATCAACCCTGTCATGCGCAACTTGACAATTGTTCCTACTTGCACCTCATTTAACTTGGACCTGTGTCCACACAGAGGAACATTGTGTACCAGCTTTTGAAATCTATTCTGTTTATGTAGCGATTTTATTTGTTAAAGTATAATGGTTTAAGTTAAATACGTAGTTTAGCATAATCGATATACTGGGCGGGTGAATTGGTTTTAATAATATTGACGTCTTTTTAATACAGAACGCTGCCTTCTACCTTGGTGGTTTAGTCCCCATAATTTGGTTGACTAATAATCCTTGTCAAATATTATAAGTATATAACCTCTACACAAAATTATACATGATTTGCTAATTGGCAGTGAGGTCCTCCACTTTCTGACGCTAAAGTCACTACTGTATCGTCGCTAATTTACGTATATGAAATTCTATGGAATTAAACTTTCGTTTAATGATTATATGTCTCTTATTATGCCACACGTGAAGCTATAATTATAAAGCTCTTCGGGTTTAATTAAACGATGATCATTAAAGATAATTGCACATTTTGGTCTAGACTACTTGTAATTAAAAATAACTAGCTACTAATGAAGTATTAGTACTGGCAATAGAGACTTATAACTGCACGTATACATATAATTAATATTCTCATGTATGTAACTTTAATGTTATTTTGAGAATTTATTTTAATCTATACACTATATTAAACTCCGAAATAAGTAAGATTAAGATAAGATGGATGATGTGCTTAAAAGATTACATGAAAGAAAAAGGTAGTGCTCAGATGATGGCTGATCGATTAAAATTTAAGAGAAAACATTATAGCCCGACCCTAAATAATATGAGTTTAGAGCATGCAGAAAAATACTGGAAATTATCATAAACAACATCATTTAAGTCAGAGCTTGCCTTTGACTATGATTAAACACAAAACAAATCATTTGACAAATTCCAATTACAATAACCACAAACATTGTTATGTCATTTGTAACCGCATCTGGTTAGACTAGTGATGTGCTCTACATAGCTCGACATTGCCCGACGTGGCTCGAAATTGCTTGAAATTGCTCGGCTTTAAAGAGCCACAATTCGAGCGATATGATACAAGCTTAACAATTTAAGCGCGTAAGCGGTGAGCCCAAAAGCTGCCTGCGACTGTACCGCTGACCACGATTGTTTCATAATTATATTACTAAAACACTGACGCTATGTATTTAATGCAATATTGTATTACAAAGCTGGATTAACTGTTTTATAACACTGTCATGTGTTAAACAGCGATTTTAAGTCTATATAATGTAATCTTGTTGTTGTTCGTAATTAAACTTCTTACACCATCTATTATACTATTATATAAAGCGAAAAAGTTTGTTTGTATGTTTGTTTGAACGCGCTCATCTCTGGAACTCTCAGTCAGATTTAAATAATTCTTTACGCGTACGATAGCCCAGTAATTGAGGAAGTTTATAGGCTATGAAACATCACGCTACTGGTGACAGGAGCAGAGCAGTAAGCAAATACGCAGGTAAAACCGCGCCGCGGAAAGATAGACAGCATATAACTCTTTACCAGCACATGCGTTCCTATCTAACTTTGATCTTGGGTCTTTTTAGCGGGGCGTGAAAAAGCATCTCACTAAGCCGCTATAATGAAGCCACCATATCAACAGTTTAAGACGATGGCTTTTGGAATGGTGACCATCATTTCTGGTTTTCACTTGTTGCTTACCACCAGGCAGAGTTGAGTCACTTTGGCAGGCAAATATAAAAAAAACCTAAAGGACATAGGCCTTGCCCAATACAACGCTTCGTAGGTATGTGGATACCTGATCACATTAGGGTGATGTTAAGTACCTTAGGCTTGTAACGCTACTCGTTGCCTGTAACTTTAAATTATAATTGATGAAATACAAATAGTGTAAAATTTAAGTGTATTGCGATAATCAATTACCTGCCTCCGTGGCGCAGTGGGAGCGCTAGCGACTGCTGTGCACGAGGTTGTGGGTTCGATTCCCACACAGTACAAAACTTTGTGTGATCCATAAATGATAAATGTTTGTTTAGAGTCTGGGTGTACTTTATGTCCGTAAATTGTATGTTTATAAAGTCCCCCGCGGACACAGGGCTTGTTCCCTAGTGCGAGAGTTGTCTTTTTAAAGAGAGAAATTAAATAATTTCGATCTATGTATCATGAAAAATGCGAGATAAAAATTATCCATCATATATGTTTAATTTAACATCTGGAATGTATTTAAGCGATGTTATATAAAAACAATAACAACCATTGTTGCTTCAAAACCCAATACAATACAATACCTGTACGATTTAATTGTTCGTTTGAATTTTCATTTCGTGTTACAGTCTAAATTAAAAGTTAAAATGAGAGAATGTACTGAAAACGTACGAGTGTATAATATGGGATACTATATCTTTTGTACCAATATTATGTTATTTAATAATGTAAGATATTTTACTTTTATTTATAGTTTAATGGTAACAAAATATTTTTTTAATATAAATTAAGGTATGGTTACACGTATTAGAAAGAAATTTTGTCTTTGATAGTCGGTTAAAAGTAAGACTGTGAGGTAACTTGCAAAAGAACCTTTGTCAGATAAAAGGTAAAACGTCATAGAATCATCTGTAGATAAATGATAAAAATAGCCTGCTCTGAGACTTCCTAAATCTATTCGGATAACTGAAAACCATAAGTTTATTTGTTGATGACAGTATTTTTGACTTTTCATATATTCTGTTTACAATTTAATCACAAAGTATGATTCATTTTAATCATTCAAATATTAATTTTTCCCATAATGTCCATGACATGATGCTACGCCTATGTAGAATCCTCGTAGCACTGCTACGGGCGTAGCACATAGCGTGTAGCATTCGTAGCACGTCTACGTCCGTTCAGAACACAATCGGTATTGAATGCTTGATGAATATTAACTCGATTCAGTAAACTTAAGTTCTAAGAGCTGCATAAAGCTTCGTAGTGTTTGGTCAAGAATATAGAAGTAGGCTATCTTTACTCATGGTTGTCATAAAATAACAAGGGTATATCTAAACTAATATTATAAAGAGAAAAGTTTTCATTTTTTTGTATGTTTTTTTTGCAACGATTTATCTAAAAATATACATACCGATTTGAAAAAATCTTTTACCTTTAGAATTCAATAAATGAAACGTGTAACATGACCTATATTTTATTATGTTTAAAATACTTTTTAACAATTTTCAGAATTTCAATATTTGTAAATTTTCATTACTTACACACGACAGCAAAACTATAAATTGCAGTATAGCAATAAATATTTCGCAGGCGTAGGTAATATTGCAATCATATCTATCTATACTATATTATAAAGTGGAAGAGTTTGTTTGTTTGAACGCGCTAATATCTAGAACAGTCGCAATTGAAAAAATATTTTAGCGTGTGATAGCCCAGTTCTCGAGGAAGGTTATAAGCTATATAATATCACGCTAGTGGCGTCGGAAGCAGAGCAGTAAGCAAAGACGCGGGAGAAACCGCGCCGCGGAAAGCTAGTTACATAAATAGGCGTTTGTTGTGAGACCGAACGAAACTTTTGATACCGAAGCGAAGCGAGGGCGCATGTCTAGTATTATATAATACTGCTATTACTTATAATACTAGGTAATAAATAGACAGCAATATTAAAATTAAATATCACTATATTCCGGTTTATGTTCAGTAATAGAACTACAGCGTCTAACCTTTTTAGTCTCAGACTGAGTCATAGCGACTAAGAATTTATTGGAATCCATTGGGGTTGTACTTGGTATATGCTATGCTATAAAGCTGTAATTAATTACCTATAGAGTTAAGTGTATTGCCTGTGTCACTTTGCATGCTACTTGAAACTGTAACTTACAAAAATTTTAATAACCTAGCGAATAAAAAAAGTGACCTAAGTTTCTAACCAGAGGAGAGAGATTAAAAAATGTATTGGATTGACATAAGCTATCGCCAACGCTTATGTCAATCTCATACATTTTTTATCTATTCTATGAATAGAATAGAAATCTTTGACACTTGTCTAGGGCCTCAGTTCTTCTCACGGCTTTAACTCGTCTGCGAACTGGCTGTAGGTTATTTGCAATAAGCTGGCTAAACGGCATGACATGTATTAACACTTTTTACTACAAATTTTCAAGTGTCTCTATCAACCAATATAAACAAAACTAAATACATCAAACGAGTAAATCTTTAACGAAAACTCAAAATCCTTTTATATCATAAATCAAATTGCTGTACATTTAAACGGAGCAACAGGCTTGTGTTTAATGACGGTGGCGTCAGCTTAAACGTCGGAACAAACAAAAAACAAATTCGCAAAGCCTCCATAGCCTGGTTATTAAAGCTCTTAATACGTCACTACCTTTTTTGCATTCCTTCCGTTTGCTTGACACTAGTTTACTGTTAAGGAGTTTTAATCGCGTGTTTTGTTTGTTCAGCGAAGGCTTTTTAAAGGCTTTTGACTTGTTGTGTGGTTGTTGGATATGTTTTAGTTATATCACAATGAAAGTGAACTAGTGAAATATTGCTAGATATTTCAGGCATGTTTTATTATTGTCCATGTTTAGTGGAATTTCACTTAAAGCAAATCTCAAGTGATAGAAGAAGAATTGCCAAGCGTTCTATAAAATGTACAACGAAAGAAGAAAGGTAATAGACAAAGTTAAAATTAAGTATATAATCACTTCACTTCGGTATCAAAAGTACGCCTACAAAAAATATAATTGTAATACTGTTGTATTCCATCATTCAGATTTTTGACGCTTAAAATATTAAAAATCTAAAAATTACTTATTAAATGTATTAAACATAATGAAATACAGCCTATGTTAACCGCTTTATTAATTCATTTATTGATATCTTAAGGTGAAAGAGTTGTTTTAATCGTTAACGTAGATTTTTAGTTAAATCGTTTTCAATTAAACAAACAAACTTACAAAAATATTACACATTTTTTACATTATAAGAAAAATATCAATATATTTTCTAGCACAATTCCCAAAAAATAAGTTATTATTTTCATCCTTAGTCTCTTACCACACCGCGATCAGATCTGGAAGATCCGACCGGAATAACTCGAAAGATGAATGGTCGATTCTTTCACGGCTTCAGACACACAGAACACTTTAATTTAAGTCACATAACAATAAATGCTCACAATAACCCACCAATAAATAACATTTAAAAAAGATACATAACTTTAAAACCTCCCACTTTAATTTTAAACCGGGCGTTTTAAATTTAAACTTTGTTATCCCTTTAGTACCCGGATGTGTTCTATGAAAGTTTATGTTATCTGCTCGGTTATTATCTATGGTGTAACTTTTTATGTGAGTGAGCCGTCAGCATAATGATGTTGTATAAAATGGCTGCTTTGTGTGCTACATAAATTTGTTTTAATATCATGTTTTGTTGTTATAATTGGTTTATTTTATGCGGTTTTTATTATTCTATTGCGATATGATGGTGCGGTGTTTGAATTGGTTTAATTTATTGGGGTTATATCACTGCGTGTGTATTATTATATAGGTGCGAAGTGCATGTGTGGTGTAACGGTTGTCTCGCCGCGACTTTACCATTATATTTGATTTATTATACTTACGTATTGTATATTTATTTTTTTGAATTTACCTATAGTATTTAGATAAATCGATTTTGAATACTGAGCGTGTGCGTTCGACTGTTTGACACATTAATATTTGTTTTTGACTGTATGTCTTCATTGTTACTGACGTCATTCTCAACTTTCATGTTATCTTTGAAAAAATATGAAGAATTGTCTAAGTAAAAAAACAGTGTGCTGCATTTGATTAGGCGAGAAGCCAACAATAAACTTGGAAATAATTCAAGGAGAATCTTAAACAAAACCAGTTAAATTCTAGGTCACATGGAACTGAACCACTTACGCAGCCAAGCTTTAGCTTAACTTATAAAATATACCAACTGCAATCCTCGAAACCCACTTTATAAACGGTAGGTTAAATAGAAAAACAAAGTCTCCTAGCGTGTTTTGGTGTCGTAGCAATAAAGTTTTATACCCTGATATATAGATAGTCGCCTTTGACAAAAGCCCAACCTTTAGTTTATGAATACTTTCAACTCCATTGGAAAGTTTTTAGAGGCCCCAATTTGTATAACAATATCGCTATAATAAAAGTAGAACAATATTACTTATACGAACCATAAAATTAGTCACGTAATTGAAAACAACTTGTGTGGGCTGAATTGCATAGACACCCACCCCTCCGACGGCGATCGCTGTGTGCAAACTTGCCGCAACCAATTTCCAGCCAAACGTCCCGACACCAAATCCAATAGGAAACGTCATAATCATATGATAGGTGCGGCGCATTGCGCCCACCTGTCGCCGCGCGTGCGTCCCGCGGTGACGTCACGCCGTCGCGAGCGATCCGAGCGATGCCGGGGACGCACGAGCGTCGCCGACCCGGCGGATTGATCCGAGCGAGCCTCCGCGACCTGCTAATCAAATGAGCCAATCGCTATTTCAACCAAAATACCTTTACTTACGTGTATCAGAACACCGACAAATCATAAAAAACAGCAATTTTTTGCAGCATCCCAAAAAACATATTTTTGCTACGAAGTCAAGCGGATAGGTGCGAGCGGTTTGGGAGCGCGTCTCGCCTTGGCTCCTTATCTAGTTCTTAATCCAAGATAAATATTACATCAATCGGGGGAGGAGTTGGTGCGGCGCACGCAGGCGCGGCCAGCGTCGGCCCAGTCCCGCTCCGGCCGCGCTGCCCGCCGCACTTCGCTCTCGCGGCCGCTCGATCCGGCGGCGACTCGCCCGCTGCCTTTTCTACGACCCTCAAAAATACGAGTGTTGTACACATCACAGTAGCCACCGCCGAGCACCGCCGTGTCGTATCGGCCCCGTGTCCGCTGTCGGGTCGCGGACCTCGTCCACGTGCCCATCCCGTTGCGTAAGTCGGGAAAGCAAAATCTCGCCGAAAACGTACCTTTTCTCCTATTGACACGCGAGAAAAACAAACGTACTTGAATATCGATCACACCTTGTTTATCATTGCCATGGCGTGCGAATACGGGGAGCACTCCATGTGTGTTTATACCGCGGTCGAAGTAAATAGTGTATCGTTATGGATGTGTCGGCGAGGTTAGAAGTGGCTTTCTTTTTTAATGGGGTAATCCGGACCGCGCCCGCGGTCTTGTAACCCTATACGCAAGTGCTGGTTGACCTTAAAACCCCTGCTCGAGAAGCTAACTTTCAACACGATTCTCGCAGCTTGTTTGTTTATGAAAACCATAAAACTTATTTTAATTTTATTCAATTAGCTCGTTCAAAGGCGAGCCTGCTGAGTCGTGACCTTAATTTCTGTAGAAAGGCTTTAATTAATATGTCTAATTTGAACTGGTGTATAATTAGAGAGTAAAAGCTTTTAGCATTTCGGCCAGTAACAAAACATAATTTATATGGCGAATATTTTCGATAATAAATCGTACATATTTCAAGCGGCAACAGTGCCGTAACTTTTATATACATATTTTACAAGCGGGTTAAAGTGCCTAGTATTTGCACTGTTGCTCCGTTTAACGGTATTTATATTCGAAGCAGGCACTCACTTTTTAATCGCGTCTAATGACTTCTTCCCCTAATTAATGACGCTTGACAGTTTACAAATTAGAATTTTCCGGAAAATTTCGTCTAAGCTGTTAAAAGTTTCAAAATATATTTATCTCTTTAAGGTTAACTGCAAAGTTTTTGTGTAAATATACAAAAATTCTGAGTTCATGTTCTCGTAATTATTAAGAACATATTAATAAATTATATTGAAAGTTCATCTTCATATGTTATTTACGAAACTTACATGTTCGTGAGCTTAGATATTAAAAGCTCTTATCCAATTTTATCAATACTGCTTCAAAATAATATCATGGCTCAATTCTTGAGCTAAATGTTATTTCGATACTATTGATACCTTTTTCCAACTACCATTTAATACGGGTAAAGTCCATCTCGTATTGCTTCTGTAAACTAAAATTGTTGCAGTCTAACGTTTCCACAATTTTCTACTTGTGCTCAAATAACGTTGCCAATTTACTTCTTGGAAAGTAACGGCAGCGAAAGAATATTATTTTTACTGAACAGTACGCCGTCATACAATTTTACTTTTAAATTTTTACTCTATACAAAGCAAAATAGTTTTGTGCACTTACATTAAGTGGAGAAAAATTTATGCAAAAATGAATCAGTACTCATTTTCCCATTTGGATGCTAGATTATTATTGATGCAATGGTAATTATAATAACTACAATATGAATAATTTAATTTTGTACATTTATTTTACATTAAAACTTCTCTAACTATAATAGCTCTATATCCCGGGATATAAAGTAAGTCCCGTGTCATTAAATTTGTATGCATAGCTAAGTATTTAGATCTTCCAAAAATTACTGGGGACTATTGTATAAAAATGTATAAGCTAGGTACACGAAAACACTGCACTTAAGAAAGGTTTGCAGAATTTTTACTACAAACTCCTTTTACGTCTGATTAAATTAGTTGCGGGGTCTCGTATTGGTTATCACTTATCACTGTTAATGTGGATTAATATGCACACATAAATATAAATAAATTAATAACAGGTACACGTACTTAATATCTCATTTCTAAGTTAATAAAAAAGAAAGTTCATTTCCAAGAAAGCCTTCTCGTATTATAATACTTGTTTTGTCATCTAGCAGTACTTTTTACTCCTTATGTTCGTGACTGTCTCTTTTAATATTGTTTTTCTCTCAACCTTTTAGAATATTTCTTTACAATTCCAACAAAACATTTTAACATTCTTGCTAGTCGTCGTTTTGCGATGAACAAACTGCTTTAATAAAGTGTTAGAACTACCAAGGCGGGGATCAATTGCATTCGTTTAGTATATTAAATTATTTTGATGCTTGCGGTCTGCTTCTAGCTTTGCTCTGGTAGATCCTCTTAATTTAGCTCTGTTACAAAAGCCGTACGTAGCCAACTTAGTACTTACCAGCCTAATATTTTTATTTTATTTTATTTTAGTCAGCGAATGGTCTTTGGCTTTTATATCTACGAGTCTATTTAAATAGATATTTTCTGTCACGTGCCGCCGTTTAAAAAGACGCTGCCGAATCAACAGCGTAGTACGCCCTGTATGTTTCTTAAACACATAAATTTTCCTTAATTTATGGTTTTCCCACTTTTTTGTCGTTTGTATATCTTTTCTAAAAGTATAAATAGCAATAAGTCACCTGCCTTACATAATATACTGACCGTTTTCGAGAGATAGAAACAACGTACATCCCTAATAAGTTTTGAAACTAGTTCTGTTTTAAGTTACCATCAATATTTATGTGGCAAATGAACTTATAACTTAACGTGTCCATCCCTGAGTGTCCTCCAGAAGTCCTCAGTTGACCTAGAAAGCTGAAACTTTGACAACTTGTTACTGGCCGAGGTAAAGAAACTTAAGGGACCGAAACTGAAATTTACATAGGGTCATTTTGAATTAGTTTCGTTCACTCCTAGTTGTGCAAATTATACCTAAAGTGTTTTTTGGGTTAAGCACTTTATTGAGGTTTCAAAGTAATCAGAAGGGATAATCAAATACCGCAATTGTACTTATTAGTTCTCATTTTGAAGTTGCCGGAGCTCAAAATTCTAATATTCATTTACTACATATATTTTCGAGGACTCAACAATAAATAAGTTGGACATAATTTTGGCTCGAGACCCAAATGTTTAAGTTGACCTGTACCGCTCTCCTACTGTTTTAATTCTCAACAAAACAAAATACTAATCGTCGTAATAAATTTCCTTGTCTCCATTACTCATTCCATAAATTAAAAATATGTTTTAAACTAGACCAGTCCAGTATACGCTGGACATATTTATGCTGTAAAAACGATGCGAACAACATTTAACTTTAGCCTTTATAACCTTTAATACGTCTTTTATACAGTTTTACCGTAAGCAAGTCGTTTACCAGGTACTTTCTTATCATTTTAATATTTCTTAAGTAGAAGGCGACTTGTAGACTAAAACTAGGAAGTTAAGTTTCACTTAATATGAGCTACAGTCACGACAAGTTTTAATAATGGAATAACGCAGAAAGGTACTTTAGATTACCATGTAATCACTTTAAAGAAATCTTTCGCAGAACTCTCGTTATTTACAAGCTAGTTTAATGTAACGAGTTTTTTAGAAACGGTTAGATTAAAATACAGTTTGAAGTCCGAAATTCCAACCCGAAACTGGATTAAAACAAAGAAGTAGCAAGATTACGTTGGGAACACAAGAGGCATTCTGTTCTCGATGTGTTGTGTCCTACTTGTGGCCCATTGGAGTGAATGGATTTAGCCCCAAACAAAATAAGTCACAGTCTCGGTTTCATTATAAATTGGACGTCAGACGTTGGTATTTAATTGAAAGCCTCAAAGATCCAAAAATTGTAAATTCGATTTTGGACAAGTTTTGAATAAACCCTGATGACTATTATTAAGTTTAGTATTTGTAGTTTTTATAGAATTCGTCGCTGTCGTGGATTTCTCTAATTGAACCAATCTCTTCCTTAATCGCGTTTTTCATCAGGATTTTCATTTATTTAAAAATCTAGTTTGGGTTGCCTTTAGAGGCCTTTATTTTTAAATGTTTCTATTTCAGTAGAAATTTACTGTGAATGTTTTAATTGACTTTGTTCTTTTATTTTTTCCTTGAACGTGTTTTATTTAGCAAACTCGTTTTAAAAAAAGTGGATAGAATTTTAACCTTTAATACTGCTGAAGATGCGGTAGAATTTACAGTTTGCAAGCTATTATTTTAAGCAAATAAATGCCAACATAATCTAATTTCGAAGAGAAATTAATCATCAAAATTTCAGTCAGCGCGTCTTCGGCTGAACATAAGCCTTCCCCGAGTCAATTAACCGGTCGTGAGCCGCTGTCATCCATCAGCTGCCCTTATCAGGTCGTAGATCCACCTATGAAGTTTATGTAAAATAATAATAATAATAAATGGTTTAATAGCAATGAATATCGATCAACAGCTAAAGAGGGTCAAGGGCCAGATCCAGAAGGCAGTAATGCTCGACACGGCACGTATTGTTAGGAGGTTCTTCTCTCTGGAACCCTAACCACCGTTGACTTGGACTGTAGTCCCGTTGCCGGTGGTAATCTATTTTTTATATTTTGAAATGTGTATTTTTATTGTTTTTATAAACATGTATTTAAAAATGTAGATAATCAATATGAAAATATATAAATAAAGAGAACTAAAACTAACAACATAACGCTATACTTACTCGTAGATCCAAAGTAAGCGTACATTGTGGCTTGTGCTGGTTTTAGAATGCGGATAAACATACTTATGTACTTTTTTTGTAAATACATAATGTTTAGTTTTTACATAGAAACACCTAGATCAATGCAAATAGTCATCTTCATCCACATAAATATTTGCAATGAGCGGGAATCGAACCTGCGACCTCTGCGTGGCAGTCCGTACATAGTACCACCGAACCACAGACTAGAGGTAGTCGATATATTATTATTTATTACGCATTTATCTTTCCAACAAGGCTTGTAATGAAACACAAAATGTAATAATAATTTCTATTGAGTTATTGTTTAAGCAAGTTTCACTGGAGCCGTTTTAAATAGCCATTTTCCTTTAAAGAGAATTTATAATTTTAGTTGAACGCTATATTCTGGTACACTCGGCACAAAATAAAGTTTGACCTTGTCATAAATCTCGAACTGCCTGTCTTTACTCTATAATGTCATGCTGAATTTATGCTACTTAATCTTTTATATTTTGCTCTTATTATCCGTTTCTTTTATACTTTTTATTTATGACTACAATTTCCAGCTAATCTTTTTCTTTATAATTCTTTTTAGAAATCTTGGGCATTGGTTACTGCGAATTTGCGTAAACAACATACCTAACTGTAGACGCCCTCGGTTAGGTATGTCGTTTACGCAAATTCACAGTTACGCATTTCACGCAAAAAATCATATAACGGCCAGTGCGGGCAATCGTGCCAGCACAATGGCTCTTGGAATGGTTAAAATTCTATTCTATACTTTACATTTTTATTTCTAACTAGTTTAGAAGGTTATGCTTGCCGTCAGTTAATGCGGCAAGCATAACCTTCTTGTCACACCGTGTGGCGAGCGGAATAGCGCCCCTCTTTTTGACAGCCATTGTACCTCGCTCGAGATACCACTGTTTGTTAGTGTAGATGTTTTCTATTCTATGTGTAAATGTGTATATTTGTAGGTATATGTGAATAATTTTAGCTCGTTTTATGTGAAGCTGTAAGTAAATGTGACATTAGTGTTTACTTTTTTGTAGTGACAGCACTTTAACATGTAACATGAAGACAAATTCAGTAATATTTTACCACCTGAACTACTAACTTACTTAAACTAAAAACCGCTTCTCTTATTTTTGTTTTAGTCCAGTTTTTCCAAAAAAAAAAACTGCGTAACACTCTATCTAAACTTGGATATAAAATATAATTCTAAAGGTCACATTTTAATTGACTTTTTGGACTTACAAAGCTGCGTAACAAATTTAGTTTTCAAGACCTATAATTAAGTAGTGTGCCTAATAAAAGATTTTAATACCACTAGTAGTATCTACATAAAGTGGCCATGAATTCTCTGGCAAGTGACTTAAACCACTGTAACGCTAGTTTCAGGGAATACGGCGGTAGTGACAGCGCTTGACAGCCAAATTGATGGTCGCGGTCCGATGCTCAAAATTTGTAATTCCCTTATTTTGTTGACATATTTCATGATTTTCATGCTAAAGATGGGTTATTTTGAACATGCAATGTAATTGTGGTTCGATACATAATGTGAAAAATACGCGAAATGTTGATTAATAACTTTAATAAGTACCTATATTATTAGTAGCAATAGTTTAAAGACTAATAAATGTACTGTATTTTTGCTTTCGATAAAGTAAAGTATATTTTATCGAACTTGAATAATATGCTGTATTTATTCTGATCGTTACATCATGTTTATTTGGTTCATACGAGAACTGTGTTATTCCAATAAATATACAAGACACGAGAATGTAAGGAGTTTCCTCGAAAATAACACTGTGCAAATGCAAACACGACCTTTGAGAATTTGACGATGCGCTTAGAATAAGCTTGTTCAAGTGTATACAGGTGTACCTATGTAGATAGACCAGGCTTATTTACATAACAATAACATACAGATTTTACGAAACTTATATTCTTCAGTAGCAAGAGATTCCACTTATTATCGTTATGATTATAACCGAAACACATCCACTGTTGTGTATAAACATCCTGCGAGCAGCTCTACGCTAACCGATTCTGAGTCGCCGTCAACCGTAAATTGCCGAGGACCTCTTATTAAAATAATAAGGTATATTTAAATGACGTAACAGTACAGTCCTAACATATTTCATTCATTGTGGACGTAACAAACATTTAACAATGATTTACAGCTACCATAAAAGACTGTTAAGTTTACCTCGCCAGGAGTTCGAGCAGAAACGAATCATTGTTATAATTCCTTTTACCGTCGCGTTTCTTGAAACAGTTGACGTTTTGTTTTCTCAAATTTTAACAAAAATGATTCTCATTGATTGAAAAGAAGTTTGTGTGATTGTTTTTACTTCTCAAAATATCGTCGCTTCACTATAAAATATCTACAAACTTTAATGCAGCATATTTATAGCCTGACGTGTTGTTAAAAATATCGCGTCATGTAAAAATATATTCCTTTTTCATTGGTAATAAAATAAATTAAATTGCATGGCCTCGGCATCGGATAATATTCGCGTTTCCGAATGTAAATGTGATTGTATTGGGATCATTCGATTTGTAGTTCGTGTGTACTCGATTTTTAATCGGAACTCGGAATTATTGTTGCAATCAATGTTAACATTTGCTTTGAACGTCAAAGTTAAATTAGGAATGATTTAATATGAATTAGAGAGATTTAAGATACATAATCATCATATGAAATCATCATATCATATGATTTCATATGATATGATGATTTGATTTATGAGCTTATTTAAGCAGTACCTTTGTGCTCTTGTTATTTTATGTACTATCTTTATAAGTTTTGTGTGTGCAAATAAATAAATAAATAAATAAACAATGTAGAAATGTCTAAGTTACATAATAATTAGGATTCTGCGTAAGCAAATAGTTTATCGTTAAATTCAGTGTTGAAAAGTAAGCGAATGTGAATATACATACTGTAAGAAAATTATTATCGTAAAAATTCGAAACTGCAAGAAAAATATACTTAGCACAAGCGATGTTACCATTAAAGTACTCTATCTAATTCAGAACAATGAAAACTATAAAATAAAAATAAGTGTGTGATTATATAATCATTATTTTAGCCCTCGCCTCTGTGAATGGTTAGTTGGTTATTAGGTTTTTTTTTGTATAGTGCTTTGGTTGCGTCGAATGTTAAAATTGTAACTCAGACCAAAATTGTAATTTATTAATTATCTGGCGAATAAAAGGAGTGTCCTGGGTTTCTTACCAGTTATTCTAATGGCCCTGCCCTACGTCAGCGAACTGGCTGTAGGTTAATTAGCTGACATTTTGTTATTTTTAACGTTCATTTTTAATTTTTAACGTTTGTTAATTCCATTGACCCAAATGAAAAAATATCTTTGACTTTGACTTTAATTGGCGATTGAATATTGTGAGCTTTTCTCAGACACATAAATAATAACCACACTCATGACATGACGCAGCCTATATACGTGTAAACGTTACGTTCTAATATATATTATATAACCACCTAAATACATGTTATTAAGGTACATAACTATAGGACATACTTGATTCATGTACGCTAGTATAGGTAAAGTGCTTACACATTTGACTGCGGTTGCCAATTCGCCAGTGAGCCGTAATGATTGCGCCAATATCCTACTCGTATCGGTGTTCAAGCCTACGGTATAGCAATATACAATTATAAATATCTTAGCAAGGCATCAGGTGGAAACGTGGATAGATTGAAGATAAATATTATATAATGTGTTATGAATTTATAGAAGGTAAAATTTGAAGAGGTTTTTGTATAGCGAAAGATACACTGTATTAGTAGAGAGTAGGTTAAGGTCTTTATCGTAATTACATATAAGAATATATCATAATGTTATAGTTTAAAAAATAGACCTAAAATAGATGACTATTCTATTTTCATAACACCGCATAAGTAACTGACTTAATTATGAATAATTGTAGAAAGTAATGTTGCCCAACGAAAGTTAATCAAAGTATGCATTCTTTTAAGTTTCACTTCTGACCACACTTTTCTAGTGTTTATCTATGACTATTTATTCTGTCAGTTCACTCTTTTGTTAAGAAGTGTTTAAACTAGATTGTTTGAGTCCGCCTTTGTAACAGTAATGTTTCTTTGTCTGATAGCGAATGATACTCAATCGTCGCTCGGTACGGTTCTTAAATAGAAACATATTTTTTAATACCTATTAAACATTTATAATATCGCCCTAAGTATATCAGAACATATCTCAATGATACAGGCTATCTTAGTTCACTTTGTAGACCTCTCACAACTTAGCTCGAACGCTAACACGCCACTGCACAAAAGGCTACAAACTGCACTAACTCTAAGCAGCAGACCCGCCTAGTTATAACCAGTGTTACATTTTGTTAATACAGCTAAGCTTATGAAAGGTTCGGGTTTAATATTATTTTTATTGTGATTATAAAACTGCTATAAAGTGCTAGGTGGCGTGCCTGATATTTTTAAAGATTTTCTCGTTAAAATATTTATATAGAAAGGTACTAGATCCATAGGTCACAGAGGGCAGCTTGACCGATTAACATGAAGATAATTAAGGGAGGCCTACGTCCAGTGGTGGATGTCTTTCGGCTTCTGCTTCTGCACCTTACTGTATATCATCAACCACAGTTAAGTCTTTTTGGTAGGCTAATATAAAAAATACTAGGATTTAATAAGAAAATCCCTAAAAAACCTTTTTAACCTTATGTAACGTACAAACCTTTACAAATTGTATGTGATTCCTTGAAAAATTCGTAGTAACGATATCATCTGCCAACCCTATTAGAAGAACCCCAGAATAAAATGTCAAATACGTTTGGATTCTCCTTAGGGACTGGATACCAGGATATATAAACTTACAATCCGCAGCGATCCTGTAGCACACTTACAGAGACGCTTCGTTTAGTTACCGTGTATTAAAAAAAGGATGTTTAAAGTTCAACTGTAGTTTTTTTTTGTATGTTTGTTACACGATTATTTCGCCAATTACGAAGTGATTTGCTTTTTAGTAGGTAGTTTAGTCATATAGCAGAGAAATATAAATTTTTCGAAATTTAATTAGTGCTTCACTATAGCCATTTTGTCAAACAAATGCTTTTTCCCGCACACCCAAAATCAAAATTAGAAGAAAGTTTAATTATATGACAAGTGTGAAGTGATTTGTAAAAGTGTATGTAAGTGTATGTAATGATACAATTTATTGTACCTGCTTTATATTATTTCTATAACACGCTAAGTAAGCTTACGCACACTTGCTACAAGTAGGTACTCAAAGTAATTAATTAATTATCTTCAAAGTATACTCTTGATATTTAATTAAAAAACAGATCTTAAAAAGTCAAAAGCGAGACGAAGTAAAATTATAAGGAGAGCAGTTTCATAAGAAAATACGGAGTTGCAAAGTTTAATCTTCTAAAAGCGAAGATTCAGCATTTAATTACTGAACATGTGAAATATAGGTATAGCTGTAACCATTAAAACATCAAAGAAGCTTACGTCAAAGGCCCACAATGAAATAAGTTCACATTCGGCCACATATACATAGGCCTTTGTGGTTCGTGTTACTTTTGCGAGATGTTTATTAAAGTTTACGGTGCGTGTTTCGTGTGTTGCAACGTGTTGCAAATTTAATTTTTTATTATTTTTAACATTTATGGTGAATAACACTTAGAAGCGATTATAGAATAGAAACTAATTGTCATTACAAATATGAGTATGTAGTTAAAAAAGTAGACATGCTGGATTCAATTTTTAAAAAGCCGAAATTTCGCCTAATTCTTGTGTAACTTAAGAGTAAGAGTACTTTATTATTCAGTAAAAAAACAGATGAAGGAAAATCTTTCTTTTAAAAACAACTTAATACTGAATCTGTATCTAGTAGTAGAATGATAAAGAGTTTAATGATAATGAATTATACATACTCTGAACCCTCATATATTTGTTGTATTACCACTCAATTAAACCTGGAACTCTTGTTCGTAGACTAGCTATTGAAACGTTGAAATATCGCTCTCTATTTATGCGTGAGTTTTTAGTTTTTTATCATTGCTGATATTATTTTGCGAACATTGGTGTGGGTTACACTCTTACAAACTTTATGTATACCATTTTGGTTGTCATGAAAATCCTCAATGTGTAACTGTTTTATGTTCCTTAAAATAAAAAATAAAAACTCTTTACTAACGCTTGTGTTCCCATCTATGTTTGATCCTGGGTCGTTTACCCGAGGCGTGAAAAAGCATCTCACTAAGCCGCCATAGTAGGGGTCACTATATCAGCAATTTGGCTTTTGGAATGGTGTCCACCACTTCTGGATTCCACTGACTGCTTACCATCAGGCAGAGTGAAAAAAAAGCCGTGTGCTTTTATTACGTTGATAGATGAAATGAAATAAAGGCAGTAAGCTTGCGGCACATGCTTCCACATCTACGAACAATAACTATACATTAACTCGCTAAGAACAATGCATATATTTGCATTTTAACAAGCAACTTTACTAATATTAATGTTAGTTTAAATTATACAAAACAAAGCCCCTTTCACAACAAGCGAAAGCGACGCAGCGATATTTTATCGTCGAAATAAACATAAACATAATCGCATCGTGTGAAATTATGAATGTCTGTACAAACAGTGAGTGGTTTATGGATATGAAGATAACAAGGAGTGAATTTATTGTTTGTTGTATTTGTTGAGCATTGATTTGGGTTGTGCTTAATTTATAGCGCGTGTGTTTCAAAGTGGCGCATCGTGGCGCGACCGCAATCTTCGTCTGAAAAGGGGCTTACACTGTCAGTCTATATCGCTTTGGTTTCCGATTCATGGAGCAATAGACTACGATTCGCGCGCTTACTTATCTAGTTATGACGTCAGTGGTTTTTGCTTTAAATAAGTTATAGAATAGTAAAGGCTTTCGAATTACATAAATATTTATTACAAAGTTATTGTTACTTTAATGGTTATCGATAAGTAATTACTATGTTAAAATAAAGAAATGATGCTTGATCTTCCAATGTAAACGTTAAAATAAATACAATATCTCTAATATATTCTTCTCTAGACGTAGCAAGCAGGATCTGTCGCGATTATCGCTCTAGAACTATAAAATTATTTTTAGAAAAAATGAAAACTGACTTTAAACAATACCTACATGTTCAATTCTTAACTAAAAAGTAGAAAATAATATTTTAATTACTTCATAGCAAAGAACATTAAAGAGGAATCAACACAATCCTTGATACCTATAATACTTTACAATTTATAGTTTTTAATCAGTTATTTTGGAGCCGGTGCGGTGTCGGTGGTTTGAAAACCTCTTCGCACTTGTAGCATGGACATGTCAATGTCAGAAAATTCGTCGCAAAATACATCGACGTGTTGCTTTACACGTTTTCACTCCTTGCATACGTTTTGTTACAAAATATAAAATTGAAGCCAAACCACTAAACCATTCTTTATAAAAAAACATGGGACTCGATTTCAGAGTGGTATACTCTGAAATCGAGTCCCATGTTTTTTTTGTTTTCTTTCAAATAAAAGAAGAATTTTTCAAATTGGTTTATAAATGACCGAGTTCTGTTGTAACAAACATACAACTACTGAACCATTTCTTATAATAATATAAAATTATTTTTAGAAAAAAAATGAAAACCGACTTCAATCAACACCTACATGTTCAATCCTTAACTAAAAAGTAGAAAATAATATTTTAATTACTTCATAGCAAAGAACATTAAAGGGGAATCAACGCAATCCTTGATACCTATAATACTTTACTATTTATAGTTTTTAATCAGTTATTTTGGAGTCGGTGCCAGCCAAGAAGGATCTTTAATTCTGTCTTTGCAACCAACTTTTGTAGTGCACGGGGCGGTAATTGCACGCGTGGGGGTTATGCCTGAGTGCACTACCCGAACGCGGTCATACTCGTGAACGCAGACGTCATTGATAGTTGTGTTCAGATATACATAAAAAATTTGACGCGCACTTATCAGATTCCGTTCGATTTCTTGTATTAAATTTATATTTTTCATTCATGTATTAATAGATTAATCAAGAAGGTTTTTTTTGCTAGTAGGTAGGTTATTTTTATGAAGGTCATTATGAACCTTCTTGGCTGGCACCGACTCCAAAATAACTGATTAAAAACTATAAATAGTAAAGTATTATAGGTATCAAGGATTGCGTTGATTCCCCTTTAATGTTCTTTGCTATGAAGTAATTAAAATATTATTTTCTACTTTTTAGTTAAGGATTGAACATGTAGGTGTTGATTGAAGTCGGTTTTCATTTTTTTTCTAAAAATAATTTTATTTTTAAACTTTTAGTGGGAATTAATTGTGTATAAATATATTCAATATGGGTAGACCTACTAAACGTGCTGCGCAAATGAGACAGCGCCGCGCCATTTGAAAGAAAGTAGAGACGAGAGGTAAGATTGTAAATAGAAATATAAGGTCCTTGTCAACACTTTCTCGATCGCTAAACCCTGAATCCCAGAAACCACAAATCAAAACAAAAATGTGATGATCTACCAACAATAAAGAATCATCAAAAATCATAATTTAACTGACCGAGCAATTGCTCAGATATACAAAAAATGCATATGGTCACTCATCCAGGGCTACTTCGTTTCTAACAAAAAATGAATTTTGAAAATCACTTCGCACTTGTAGCATGGACATGTCAATGTCAGATAATTCGTCGCAAAAGACATCGACGTGTTGCTTTACACGTCTTCACTTCTTGCAAACGATTTGTTACAAAATATTAAATTATTCTTTATAAAAAAAACATGGGACCCCATTTCGGAGTACACCCTTTCAAATAAAAGAAGAATTTTCCAAATTGGTTTATAAATGACGGAGTTAAGTTGTAACAAACATACAACCACTGAACCATTTCTTATAATAAAAAAATGGGACCAATTTCAGAGCATACCCTTTCAAATAAAAAAAGAATTTTTAAATCGGTTCATAAATGACCGAGATATAAGGTAACAAACATTCAAAAAAAAAAAAAAAACATACGACCCGAATTGATAACCTCCTTTTTATTCTGAAATATTTCACTAAATTGAAGCAATGTCTTAGACATTAGAACATCATAAATCAAATACGCCTATTTAATCGCTGTACATTTATCAATCAGGAATGCATGTTCATCAGTATAGCCGTTCGTTGTTTATCGTTGTATATCTGCGGTGTTTCCATCTCATTTAGCAGGTCCCGAAACTGGTCCGAGTTGAATAAACCCGAATCAGTAACACCCACCAAGGCTCGTCACTGCTCCCGATCCTATCGGCGCAATGAGATATGAAATGAATTCACTGGCCGCGATATAAACAGGATTACGCGATTACCAATCTGTCAGAGCCGACAATCAACGCTCGCGACTGCCTAGCTTGTCCAAATATTTTTGGACATATCACGTGTGCGGCATTGTGCATGGAGCTTTGTCTCGGTGTGCTCGAAGCGTCGACGTCAAAGGAGATTAGGTTCGTTTACACGATTGTCGCGTTCCCTCGAGCGCGCGCCGCCGGCGGCTGCCCACCGCTCGCACGAGACCTCGCCGGCCACACGCTCGGATTACGCGACCCCGACACACTAAACCCGACTTGAGTGCCCCCGGACTCGCTCGTTATCTGAACCTATATTTTCCACCAGAATAGACTCCAGTCTTCCTGTGTCTATGGCTAGCCGTTGATAAATTCGTAACAGTGTATTGGTAAATAGTGAAAGAAAATGGCGTGGGGATATTGGTCGGCTTCTTCGGTGATGCCCGACCGTGGCAGGAGTCCGCGGCGTGCTGGCACGTCGGCGGTGCACGTACACCCGAACCCGCCGACGGCTAGAGAAGTAATGGAGACGCACGACGAGACTATCATTCACACGGCGTCAACATCACGCGACAGTCGCGATCATTCCGCGTCGCCACATTCCTCGTCCAACGGCGGACACTCGCACCACCAACACGAAGTGCGTCACGCAGTACCCGCGAGCGCACTCTTCGGCGAGAGCTACGGCGAACTATCTCGACGACCTTCCCTCGATCTGGGATCAGTGCGGAGTGCGTTGGCGTCTTGTTCGGGTGGCGGAACGTTAAGTGCCGGTTCGACATTGACTCGCGGTGGTACTTTAGCGGACTACCTGCCACCGACGCCGTGTCCGCACCACCATCGCGTGTACGTGGACCATCACAAACATTACGAGCAGCCGATACAGCCGGTGCATGTGGGCGTGGGCCACCACTCGCACTCCCACGCCTCCAGCAGACACCACACCGACGACGAGGATGACCTCGAGCCCGCCTATGCCACAGGTATGACACGACTTAACACCCAATTATTATACCTATAAGTAAGCAACACATCGGTACGTTCTTACAACAGTTATCTGTTACTGAAATCACGGTAACACTGAACGTTTATACCTACTTCATTCCTCTTCACTTTAAGGAAACTGAAAAACGCACATAAGTATAACAAAATTTAAGAAGTCTGTTAGTTGAATCTGCGTTCATATTGAAATGAAATGAAATGAAATAAAAATATGTTTATTCATATAGGTCAATTAAATTAACACTTATGAACGTCAAAGTTTACAAAATGTCAGCAAATTAACCTACAGCCAGTTCGCTGACGAAGTAGAGCCATGAGAAGAATTGGCAAGAAACTCAGGCCACTCTTTTTAATCGCCAGGTTATTACAATTTTTGTAAGTTTTTGTAAGTTACAGTTTCAAGTAGCATGCAAAGTGTCACAGGCAATACACTTAATTCTATAGATAATTAATTACTTACAGCTTTCTATGTTTTAAAGAAAAAAATAAAAAGTAAAATTTGTGCTTTACAGGCTGCCTCAATTTGCATATTGCTACAAAAGGTAAAGGCAACATGTAAACTGTGATAAATGTTTCTATGTAGGTATTATATAAACTGGTAATATTTGGTATAAGTATAAAGTAAGATGAACTTTTACGGTTATTATTTATTACTTTTACGGTATTATTACGGTAGTAGATCCACGCTGATTTCAGCATGAATGGGCCGGATCGTCCGGGGAAGTACTACCCTCTCATAGAAGATCGACTTAAGAGTAGTAGTATCCGTACTACTGCGTTTCGTTCGGTGAGTTAGAGCGCCGGAGGCCCAATTTCCCCCCTATCCTCTTTCCTCACCTCCCTCATTCCCTTCCCCTAACCCTATTCCCAGCCGCCATAGTGGAGGCCACTATACCAGCAGTTTAAGACGATGGCTTTTGGTATAGTGGCCGCCACTTCTGGATTCCACTGACTGCTTACCATCAGGCGGGGTGGAGTCACTTTGGTAGGCTATAATATAAAAAAAAAAAAAAAAAACTTAATTTACCACAGGAGTTCACAATGTACCTCTATTTCACAAATCACAATGTATAATTTTAATAATACTTAGTATACAATTTTAACAAAACAATACAAAATGTGCACTTAACTGTTCAATTATGGCTCTGGCATCATGTCATATATAATTAATACGAAAAAAAGAAACATTTTCAAATGTCAATTTTAAAATATCATTGTCAAAATGTATCAATAAATAAATGTCAGAAAATTATTTGATAGAGCATGTCATTCTTATTAATCATAAAAATGTCATTCATAGAATAATTAAGGAAATATGTCTTTAAAAGTATAATGTCAATAAAATTAAGAGTAAAATTAATTTACTCCTTCGTCAAGCGAGCATCCCATGACTTTTTATCGTTTAAATACTCATTAACAGTGTAGTAACCCTTAAGTAATAAATGTTTTTTGACAATTTGTTTAAATTTGTCTAAGGGTTTATCCATTGTGTCGATAGGTAATTTATTATAAAACGTACACCAAGTCTCGTAAACGAGTTATGGACTTTATGTAAGCGCTTGTGTGAGCCAACCAGTTTATGCTTACCCCTGGTGTTAATCTCATGCACATTGCGATTCCTAGTATATAGACCAATGTTACTCGTAACATAAACAACATTAGCATATATATATTGGGATGCAACTGTCAATATACCTATCTCTTTGAATCGCTCTCTCAGGGAGGCTCGTGAACCTAGGTTGTAGATAGAACGTATAGCTCGTTTTTTAATAATAAAAACGGTTTCAATGTCAGCAGCCCTACCCCACAACAATATGCCGTAGGACATAACGCTGTGAAAATAACTAAAATAGACTAGTCTGGCGGTTTCCACATCAGTAAGTTGCCTAACTTTCCTGATAGCAAAAGCCGCTAAACTGAGTTTACCTGCGAGACACGAAATATGGGCTTCCCACTGACTCTACGATTGAAACTGATTCATTATTTAAAACCAAGTTTGTACCTGCACTTTTGAAATTTGGTATAGAAAATTTTATACATTTTGTCTTCTTGGAATTAAGTAGAAGATTGTTTACCGTGAACCAGTTCAGGACTTGCGCGAGCGAACCATTTACAACGTCGAAATTAGGGTCTTTACGGTTAACTTAAAAAATAAGAGACGTATCGTCTGCAAATAGCACTATTTCGCAGAAATCCTGTACAAAGTACGGCAAATCATTTACATACACCAAAAATAGAAAAGGACCAAGAATGGAGCCCTGTGGGACGCCCATAGCAACAGGTAACCCTAAAGACCTATTTCCATTTATATCAACGTATTGCACTCTATCACTTAGATAGGTGGAAACTAGATTAAGTGCAACATCCCTGATCCCATAGTGACTGAGTTTCCTCAAGAGCGTATTGTGCTCGACGCAGTCAAATGCTTTAGAGAGATCACAAAAAACACCAATAGCATCCATTTTATTTTCCCAGGCGTTAAAAATATGTTTTATTAGTGTAACGCCTGCATCTGTAGTTGAGCGACCTTTCCTAAAACCATAATGCTCGTTATGTAGTAATTTATGAAAGTTAAAATGGCTCTCTAATTGCTGCAACATAATTTTCTCAAAAATTTTACTAATAGCTGACAGTATAGATATTGGTCAAAAATTACTAGGGTCACTCTTAAAGCCGTTTTTAAACAGAGGTACTACTTTACTATGTTTCATTAAATCAGGAAATACTCCTACATCAACACTTTTATAGCACTTTTTACTTTATAGCAGCTAGATATGGAGCTATATTAATAATTATACTCTTAACTAGTTTAATCATTCATCATCTCTTCTAATATTTACTGAATGACTTCTGATGTTTTGTTACTGGAAACAAAAAGGCGAAATGTTATCTCGATAGGTGTTAGTCATAACTTTTCCGCAGCCCTACCATTGTATTAAATTAATTATAAAAGTTTTCCGTCTTATTTCGTTAATGTATTTGTAGCTCCGGTGGCGACCTACTTTCCTATGCGCATTCAACGCGGTCGGTCAGTTTTGCCAAGTTCGTAACATTACCTATACGTTTTTGCGGAAACAACTGTATTATATTATTTCGTTGTGATTGTATCGTATCGAAGAAGAAGTCGAGTGTGAGGTGATAACGGAATATTAGATTTAGGATGATCTCTCAATTGTTGCTTATTTAAATGTGGCTTAGTCGTACATTGGACCTTACAACCATTTAAACAATTAATGCAGACATATCATCATCATTACATCAGCTAAAAGACGTCCACTGCTGGACATAGGCCTTGCATAATTTCGCCACCTTGGCCATTTGTGAGCCGCGGCTGGTAATTGGTAATAGTTATTTGCATCATTATAATTTAAAAGTCTGACATACATTACCGTATTTCATTTTAATACAAATTTATTTTAGTTGTCATTCATCTTCGTTCTCTCGTTAAGCGGCTAACGTACCGTACGCTCCTTTCGGCAAACTTTGACCCGCAAGTGCGATGTTAATCAGAACTGTATGGAAGATTAAACGTGTACATACTCAATGAAGAAGTGAACCTTCACTCTTCAATATAATTTAATTCGGCGTTGTTGAGTTTTATTTTATTACAGCGGTTTGCGAAACTACTTGGATATAAAATCTTGTGTTTCATCCGTTTTATGTCTGTTTAAGATCTCTGCGGTACATTGTTTTGAAAAGTTGCTGACAATGTATTTGAAGCTTTTTGTAGAAAAATATGCTATGTGACAGATTTACCTTTCCAATTGTACTAGTTTATACAGCATGTACAACTTTGACATTGAGTAAATCATACTTTTATCCCTGCGTTGAACTTTACTTGCATTAAAATTCAGTAAAAATCTCACTTTTCTTGGTTGGTTGGTTCATTTTTAAAGCAAAGTCAATGTATCACTTTTATTTAGTAACTAGCAGACCCGGCGAACTTCATTCCGCCTAACAGTCGATCAACATTACTTTATTTTTCTAAAATAAAAGATTTGTTCTAAAATAAACGTAGCCTAAGCTACTCCTTATTACATCAGCTACCTGCCAATAAAAGTCTCGTCAAAATCGGTTCAGCCATTTCAGAGATTAGCCGGAACACGAGCCTGTACAGACAGACAAAAATTGTTAAAAATGTTATTTTGGTGTATGTAACGTATATATATTCATATACATGTAGTAAAAAACGGTTATTTCAATATTACAAACAGACACTCTAATTTTATTATATGTATAGATTTAATTGCTCTGAACCCAAATTAATATACACACTTTCGTTTATGTTTCCTCATCACACATTATCGGCCTGGAGATCGTTCACAGTAGGACAAATGCCTAATTGCCTATCTCTACAAGGCGGGCAAACGATGGATGGGGGCGGCTCACGACTGGCTAAGGTGGCAAGAATTGGAGGAGGCCTATGTCCAGCATTGGACGTCTTTTAGTTGGTGGTTTAGTAATCATTCTACTTGTTATACACTGGTCTTATAAGGAAAAAGGCGTAATGTTATGAATAACTAACTAGTTCATAGCACACCTGCTATTTAAATCAATACATTTTAATAACATGTAACAATAATAGCGCTAGTGAATCGCTTACTGAATAACATATACACAGTTATTGTATGAAGTGCTTTCTGAAACTATTCCTTTGTTACTAAGCCTCGATGTTGTGGGTATTGTGCATTGGAAGCAAGTTAATGAGAGCAAGGTTATATTATTGATGTAGGTTATTCGCAACTACTTTATTTATGACGATAGTATCCCCTTTAAAATATCTATAAAATAGTTTATGAATTCATAGCGCCATGTCTTTTTATCTTAAGAGGTGAGCAGAGGTAAAATACCCAAATTTCGCCAGATATGTTGGGTCATATCTTGCAGAAGACGAGCCTGTTGCCATTTACTTTAGCATGATTCCATACATTGCATGAGAATGGATTGTTCCGTATTCATCCTTTAAAGTCTCATCCCATATCTTCACTCATCCCAAAGTTTCTAAACCAAAATACCTAAAAATCTTTATCTGATCCGGGGAACCTGAGACGTAGCTGTCCGTGCAAAGTACCACTCAACCATTGTAGCAATATCCATATACTGTTTAGAAGTCCTAGTTAACGAGATATGCACAGACTTGTGTGAGTGAATGAAAACGTTGAGTATACACTACACAGTGCAGCAAATGTAATTATATTTTGCATTCACCTAGCGACGAATGTAACTGAACAAAGACGGGAACGACCTACATACATAGTTCATTCATTCTTTCACACGCACAAATCACTGTATATAGCGTGACTCTTACTAGAGCGTAATGAATGTATTCTTTTATAAGATTATTATTGTGTATTGAGTTTATAATATTTGATAATTATCAATATGTGGGTACATAAAATACTTTATACTTTCTTATGTCAAATAAATCAGTTTTGCTTCCATCTAGACTTGTGTAGTTTATTTTAGTGGCGATTGTGGAAAATTTGCTTTTGTAGTAAAATAATGGCATATAACGTGTCAAATATTGTGTTTCCTGGACAGTTTAACCCTAAAACGGACAAATGGTGTGAATACAAGGAACGACTATTGTGTTCATTGGATGTGGCAGGGGTGTACAGTGATAACCTTGAAAAAGCGCGTTCGGTTTTCTTATCACAATGTGGAAAAGAGACTTATGCACTGATAGTATCATTATTAGTACCTAAACGACCCACGGAAGTTGCATTCAATGAGAGTATTAAAGTATTGGACCAATTCTATGAACCAGAACTCAATGAAATATTACAAGCAGGGAAATTTCACATTCGTAAACAAGCTGATAATGAAAGCGTGCAAGACTTTGTGGCGGCCATCGGATTGCTGGGTGCGAAGTGCAAATTCGTAGACTTAAAGCGTCAGTTGCGTGATCGACTGGTGCTGGGCGTGTGCAGTCAACGCCTGCGTCGCGAGTTGTTGAAGACGAAAAGCCTGACATATGAAGCAGCAGTGCAGTTGTGTCTTAATCACCAGGCTATTTCAAGTGATTTGTACCCAGAGTCTACGTCAGAGATGAAGCAAACTCACATGGATGTTGCCGAACCAATGGATATTGGCAAGATAGTGGCAACTGAGTGTCGTATATGTGCGCGACGTCACAGTGAAGGCCAGCGATGTCCTGTTATGAAAGTGAGATGCTTTGCATGCAAACGCTTGGGACATTATGCTTCGGCTTGTGGCAAGAAGGTCAAGAAGCAACATCAGGTAGTAGATGATACTAAAGATGAGAATAATGAAGGTATGATGGGTATCTATACATGCTCAGATGACTATTCGCCGCCTATAAAAGCTGAGGTAACCATAAATGCTGCCAAGCTATCGATGGAGATTGATTCAGGTGCTTCCCGGACAATTATTTCAGAAGCTACTTATCAACGACTATGGAAAATACCTCCACCCCTTTATCCCACGAAGGTAAAATTAGCAACATATTCCAAAGAGGCACTACAAGTATTAGGGGTGGCATATGTCAGAGTGATGTTGGGCAATAAGGAAGCACAGTGTCAATTGATTGTGGTGTCGGGCAACAGGCCTAACCTATTAGGGCGGAACTGGTTTAGGGCTTTAGACTTGGATATATCTCGAATTTGTTGGACTATGGAAGAGATAAATGCAGATTTATTGAAAGACTTTCCTGATGTTTTTAAAGAAACCTTAGGCGAATATAAAGGACCAGAAGTGTCCCTGAATGTTCGACCAAACAGTGAGCCACGTTTTTTTAAAGCTCGCCCAGTACCATTTCCACTTAAAAAGCAAGTTGAAGAGGAATTGACCCACATGGTAAAATCTGGAATTTTGACCCCTATCAGATATTCAAAATGGGCGACACCCTTAAGAATAGTAAAGAAAAGTGATGGTTCTCTGCGGATTTGTGGAGATTATCGTTCAACAGTGAATAGGGCAATTGATGTAGACACATACCCTTTACCTGCATCAATGGAGAGTTTTGTGAAACTCAGCGGAGGACGAATATTTAGTAAGCTTGATTTGAAACAAGCATATCTGCAACTGAAAGTTGATGAAGCAACAGCAATGTTACTTACACTTAATACCCCACTTGGACTTATGAGAGTTAATAGATTGGCATTTGGTGTAAACGCTGCACCAGGTATTTTCCAAAGAGTAATGTCATCAGCACTAGCAGGAATAGATGGGGTGGCTTGCCTATTGGATGATATAGCTGTAAGTGGCAGGAATTTGGCTGAACATAATAGTAGACTGCGAGCAGTGTTGCAAAAATTAACTGAATTAGGACTGCGATTGAAGATTGAAAAATGTGTATTTGGTTCAAACAACATTGATTTCTTAGGACATGTGATAGATGCAGAGGGACTACATCCATCACCAAACAAAGTCAAAGAAATTAAAGAAAAACCAGCACCTACAAACAAACAAACTTTGCGTGCCTTTTTGGGCTTATATAATTTTTATGAAAAATTTATTAATGGCAAAGCTACTATGTTGGAACCCCTGTATCGCCTGTTAGAAACAAAGAGACCGTGGATATGGGGCAAGCTGGAACAAGAGGCATTTGATAAAGCTAAGGATATGCTGTCTTCTGATTTGACGTTAGTAGGTTACGACCTGGAAAGGAAGTTGTTGCTTATCTGCGATTCGTCCGAATACGGAGTAGGAGCGGTACTATCTCACGAAATGGATGATAAATGCGAGAAGCCTGTTATGATGGCATCTCGTACCTTACAGCCGCATGAGCGAAGATATGGTCAAGTTGACAAAGAGGCTCTAGCTATCATGTTTGGACTGAAGAAGTTTCATAATTTTTTGGTTGGACGCAGTTTTTCTATAATTACTGACCACAAACCCTTGGTTGGGTTATTTAATCCGAGGAAACCTATACCTGACCAAATTTCTCCCCGAATGCTGCGTTGGTCACTGAAACTATCGTGCTATGATTATGACATACAGTATAGACCTGGCAAGTTGATTGGTAATGCGGATGCATTGAGTAGATGGACTGAGCCTGAAACTTCAGAGGTAGCTGAAAAGCCATTGAAAGAAGTGTTACTGTTAGAAGAGCAACCTGAGGGTTGGAGTTTAGACGCTTCTGGAATAGCTAAGAAAACTGAGAAAGATCCAATTTTGAGAAAAGTGTTATTTTATGTTCTCCATGGTTGGCCAAACAAGAACAGTGATCTCGCACTCCAACCGCAACCATATTGGACACGCAGAGAGGCTCTTTCACTTAATAAGGGTAGCTTATTGTGGTGTAACAGAGTCATTATTCCCACATGTTTACAGCAGGAAGTTTTGAGACTATTACATGCACCTCATGCTGGAATAGTCCAAACAAAGGCATATGCAAGAGGATATGTGTGGTGGCCTGGAATGGATACAGCAATAGAAAAGACGGTGGGAGGATGCGAGTCATGTCAGATGGTTAGAAATAATCCACCAAAAGATCCTCAAGCTTGGATTGTAACAGAAAAACCATGGAGTCGGATCCATATAGATTTTGCTGGGCCATTTCAAGGCAAGACTTTTCTCGTTTTGGTTGACAGTTATAGCAAATGGTTGGAAGCAGAAGTTGTATCCTCAATGTCGAGTGAATCGATTATATTAATATGCAGAAAAATTTTTGCGTCTCAAGGTCTCCCTGATATACTGGTATCCGATAATGGGCGTGCATTTACTTCGAATGAATTTAATACGTTTCTTAAGAACAACGGCATAAAACATCTATATTCGCCGCCCTACCACCCTGCTACAAATGGGCAGGTAGAACGTTATATACAAACTTTTAAAAATAAAATTAAGAAAATGTCCTTGAACCATGCACCGTGGAGTGAGAAACTGCCAAGAGTTTTGTACTCTTTACGCACAGTTCCAAACAGCTCAAATAAAACTCCTGCAGAAATCCTAAATGGACGTAAATATAGAACTGCTGTGTCAAGATTACATCCTGATAACTCATCAAGTCGGCAGGAACAACAGTTAGAAATGGCGGCCCTCAAACAACCGGCTAGAAGTTTCTTGGCGGATCAGTCGGTTTTAATACGGAACTATGGTCCAGGGGAAAAGTGGATTAGAGCTACGGTAGAAGTAGTAGAAGGACCAAGCTCCTACATGGTGAGGACAGAGAATGGTGAGTTACACAGACGCCATGTGGATCAGATAGTGGCACGAGTAGTAACACAGAGACAAGAAAGACCTGAAACGCCAGAGTGGAGACGGAACTCAAGATCAAGTGTATCGTCACCAGAGCCACCAATCAAAATACCGCCACCTGAGATGTGGCCGGATATCATAGGAATACCTAATAGTTAATTTTAATTGCAATAGTTAAATTCTTAGTGATTTTGCTAGTAGTGTCATAATTAAAGAATTTGGAGGAAAGGTATATTGTGTATTGAGTTTATAATATTTGATAATTATCAATATGTGGGTACATAAAATACTTTATACTTTCTTATGTCAAATAAATCAGTTTTGCTTCCATCTAGACTTGTGTAGTTTATTTTAATTATAAAAAACTGAATATGCATTTTTTTGAAATAGCTATCTGCTCCAGCTTTGTACATAATTGCATTTTAATCGCATTGAACGGATTCAAAGAAAATTTATTAAAGCATTGGATTACCGAGGACATTTTGAACACATATCTTATGAAAATTCTCTTGCTCGCCACTCACTATATAAAAAATTGTGCAATCAACTTCTAAAACTAAATTAAAATAATGTGTTAGTTATTTTGACTGGCCTGTTGGTCTAGTGGTTAGTGACCCTGACTGCTAAGCCGGAGGTCGTGGGTTCGATTCCCACCCAGGACAAACCTTTGTGTGATGAGCATTATTGCTTGTTCGTGTCTGGGTGTAATTTATCTATAATATGTATGTATTTACAAAAAAAAAAATGTATATAAGTAGTATATCAGTTGTTTAGTACCCATAACACAAGCAAATATAATTGCTTACTTTGGGGCTAGATGGCGCTGTGTGAATGTGGTAGAATATTATTATTTTTATTATTATTATTATAATTGGACATTTAGGGTAGTTGGACATTTTGCTACGTAGACCTTATGATCGTAAAGCTTTGTAAACACACATAAATATTTATAAATTTGTAAAATATGTTTATTATTTAATATCAAATTGTTATTGTTTCACTATTATGTACATTATTTAAAATTTATGGAACTCTTAGGTCTTTATGTAAGCTTTATTATATCTTCATTTAAGTATTATGACTGTATGTTTCCTAAATATAATAAAATAAAAATAAATAAAATAAAATAAATAATTTAACATTTATTATATACTAGCGATCTGCCCTCGCTTCGCATTAGTATCAAAAATTGCGGTGTTCCGTCTTGGTTCACCTTTATCGTTGCTGTTCCGTTCGTTTATGTGATAGGTTAATATATTACATATCAAAACCTTCCATGAGAAACGCATAATGTAACAGTGAAAATCACACCTAAATCTATTGGGCAGTTCTCGAGATTATCGATATCAAACAGCCTTTTTTCGGCAACATCCTTTTATACGTATATAAAAGGACGTTGACGTTTATACGACATCATTACAAACCTTTGAAATTCTCAAATCAATTGTGTAAATCTAGAAGTAAGCGTAAAAATAGAGAGAATATAACAGCGATATTCCTCAAAACTACGAATATATTGGTAGCATGCCGTTAAAGGTACAGGAGCTAGCACAAATCCATATTGAGTTTCGTGCAAAAGTGTCAGATTGATATTGTTCTCCAGTCCATGACATTTGATCTTGTTAGCGATACGGGGCTCTAATTAATCTTTGTTTTTATGTTACAGTAATATTTGAAATTATAAATCTTTAGGGCCACAAGGGGAGAGGGCTAAGAAGCCACAAAAAAACGAGTTACTAAAAAGTTATATAAATGTTCATTATTTTAATCTATAACAACCAAATTTTATTCAATTTACATTTAAAATCATTAAAATTTCTTCTTTAATGAAAAATATATGACACGAATATCATAATCCCTTTATCAAGTTTCACTAGGCAGAGTTTGGTACACTAGCTTTTGCCGCAGAAAAATAAAAACTTTTAACGGTAGTAGATCCACGCTGGTTTCAGCATGAATGGGCCGGATCGTCCGGGGAAGTACTACCCTCTCATAGAAGATCGACTTAAGAGTAGTAGTATCCTTACTACTGCGTTTCGTTCGGTGAGTGAGAGTGCCGGAGGCCCAATTTCCCCCCTTTCCTCTTTCCTCACCTCCCTCATTCCCTTCCTCTAACCCCATTCCCAGCCGCCATAGTGGAGGCCACCATACCAGCAGTTTAAGACGATAGCTTTTGGTATGGTGGCCACCACTTCTGGATTCCACTGACTGCTTACCATCAGGCGGGGTGCAGTCACTTTGGTAGGCTAATAAATATATAAAAAAAAAAAAAAAAAAAACATCAGTTACACACCCAAGTATCTAGAACTATACCGAAGTGGGACCTTGAACTCAAAAGGGCTTTTGTGCCATCTCATTATTAGTACAAAAATAGTTATTATTTCCACAAGACGCTTGTTACCGTACACAAATAACAGTGTGTATGGCGTGTTCGCGAACATTCCCTATGGGCGATCTTTATGTTTTTAATTAACATAAACATTTGTCGTCTCGTGTAATGAAATACTTTAATAACATAGTAACTAACTCAAAAAGCTGTCTGGGAGATCGCGATAAAACCGCCCATTTTATTATTTCTTATATTGTCTGCTGTTCTTGTAGCATCACGCTACTGACGACGGGAACAGAGCAATAAGCAAAGGCGCGGGTAAAACCACGCCGCGGGAACCTAGTATATACATATACACACTGTATGCATATCTTGTTATCGTAATTGATGCAACGACGGTAATTAATCTAATCGTAACTGTTGCCTGAATAGTCACCCAACCTCGAAGTAGTGTTTAAAATTTCGGTAACAATATGGTATTGTTTTCACAAGTGTTATCTACTATTATATAAAGCAGAAAAGTTTGTTCGTTTATTTGAACGCACTTATCTCTGTAACTACCAGTAGGATTTGAAAAATTCTAGTATGATAGCCCAGTTCTCGAGGAAGGTTAAAGGCTATGTAACATCACGCTACTGGCGACGGGAACTGAGCAGTAAGCAAAGATGCTTGTGAAGCTAGTAATAAGATATGGTTGAAATGATAATATTCAGTATGCACGAGCATACTACTATGTTTTTACAGTATAATTATAATTCTCTGAGGGATCGTGAAAACCGTATCAAAGTTAGTGATGAAAGAGACACAACAATCACTTTGCATTATACTGTTTAGAGATTATTGAAAGATAACATTTGGAGCCTGTAACTGTCTGGGAGCCCGCAACGAATTTAATCTGAAGCAAAATCTCCATTTTGCTTTGTAACGATGAGAAGTAGATATCTTTTATTTTAACTCCTCAGAGATAGAAATATCCACTTCTCTTCGGTACTAAGCGAGCGACCAAAATATCTGTTAGTAAGATTATTGACCTATTAAAAAGAAAGTACTAATAAAATACTATTGTGTAGTTTGCAGTAAATATAATGCTATCAAAAACAAATTGTAAAAAAAACTAAGTCTAGCAACTCATTTCTTCTACCGTAAAAAGTTGTAAGATCCATGTCATACCAAATCAGTTAATTTATTTAGCCTCTACCTAAGGGACCTTCTGTCTTAAGTCATTACCTACGTAATTAGCTAACCTAACAACATCTTAAAGTGACCATATCAATATCAGGTTTCTACTTATCCACAACGAAGTCATAGGGGGTCGAAAATGGCTACAACTGCTTCGAGAAAAGGATGGTACGGCCGTGCCGCTTTTTTTTGCTCGACTTGGCGATTTATCTTTATTTAGACGATGACATCGGCAACCGATGAAACCGGGACGATATTAAAAATTGTAAATAACTAACGTTTAAAAAATATTTGAAATTCCTGTCAATTTAACTTATATCTGAGAATAAATTAGTCTAAATCTTTTGCTGTCACCTTATTCAAATTATTATAATGTTTGATCGTAATTTTAGTAGGCCGAGTTTCAACTTGAAGTAAATATTAGTGTACACGCACGGATAATTGCCCAGATTGTTTGTGTTTGGTATACTTTGGGTCAGGAGTCAATCTTGGTTGCAACACACGTACGGATATGTAAATTAGTAGTTCGATGCTTGTTGTACCAGGGTTGTCGCCCACTTGGTAACTTTAACTCTGAAATCGTGTAAGTCAGGGTTTATTTATAGTTGTGGTATATTATTGTAATACGTGTATTATTATTGCCGCTATTTCCCAACTATAATACTAAGCTTATAGTCCAGCAAGTTGGGGCTGAAAATCGTAATAGTTAAGTTGTTCCAGCCCAGTGGCACTTGAATAGCGTTTTCATGGTGTTAAGATTATTTTCGAAACAAATGTCACTTAGTGCAGTATAAAAGCTGTAATATATGTAGTTAATTCGGGAGCACTACAACTAAACTAGGTATGCCTATTGGTTCCTGGTTAACCGTAGATGTAGGTAGGTACTGGTGGTTACATGTTTTACAAAAAACTAAATTATGTCTTGATGCTATATTTAACTGATTATAATTTGCACTGATCGAGGTCGATTATAAATTATATTAACGAGCATATTATATAGACAATTTAGCGAGTTCAATGAAAAGCAATTGCTTCAATTAGGTCACCAATGTATTTGACTTCCGTATTGAAGTTAATCATAATCATTTAAATTATTATCAAAACAAACGATGTTTGAACAAATAGTCGTCGCATATTACTAGCTTTCCGCGGTGCGGTTTCATCCGCGTCTTTGTTTACTGCTTTGCTCCCGTCGACAGTAGCGTGATGCTACATAGTCTATAACCTTCCTCGAAAACTGGGCTATCACACACAAAATGATTTTTAATCTGACGAGTAGTTCCAGAGATTAGCTCGTTCAAACAAACAAACAAACTCTTTCGCTTTATATAATAGTATAGATTTTGATTAGCAGATATTTTTGTCTGGAGTCAGAATAACCCACGAGACTAAAAGTACCACTAGTCTATCTACATAATGCTGTTGTTATCTTATTTATTTCTACTACCTGTATGAAATATACACTTAGTGTATATACATTTGATCTTCTATTTTAATGGTGTCAAATAGATATAACAGAAACATAGCAATTTTCTACTAGCCAGCATGTCGTAGTATTCTAATGATAAAATATTTCATAACAATTTCTTTAAAGTTCATTCGAAGTGGCAGGTGGATTGAATAAGTTCGTAATTGATAATGAATTTAGAGAAATTAAAGTAATCATGAGCCGTCTAGTACAAGATTAATTTTAAATTCATCAAAATGTCATGTCATGTTAAAAACTTGAAACATCGCAACAATATTGTTGAGTTTCAAACTAATTACTATTTTCGTTAAAATGTTTAACTGATCGACCTGAATATTAACTGTTTTCATGCAATTCTGATTCTTATACCTTTTAATTAAAGTCGAAGTTTAGTTGTAATTTTGTATGTAAGTTACAAAATATAATTTGGTTCTTGAGTTTGTGTACTACTGCATTTTACGTGACAGTTTATTAACTTTAATTCATTTAGAATCCAGAGCCAACACTTGTATTATAGAATAGTGTTTTTAGAAACCATTAGATATATTTTCAAGAAATTAAAGTGTTGAAATATTTGAGGAAATTCTTACTGGATCATACGACACGGGAATTAATGCAAAATATACCATAAGAAAAGTAGCTTACAATTCTCTTTGATTCTACACCTCTTTTCTCTAAGTTTTCTTCAAAGACTGTCTCGCAATTTTATTTTTAAGCTTCTATTTCGACTTCAAATGATTAATTCCGTAGTTTAATCCTGAACCCGGCTATCACTTTGAACGAGTCCGTACTAGTTACCGGGGGATAATCTTAGAAACTTTATTTCGTATTCAACGGGTGTTCATTTTCTTAGACCACCGAGACCCGAAGGCCTTGACTTGGTTTGTTGCCTTTATATTGCCACTACTCTAACATGCATGGAACTGAAAGAGTTTCTTGTTTTGTCTAAAAGTTCGCAAATATTACGCATCAGCCAAAACACTACACTATTTAGGCTTTAGTTTTGTATAGAATTTTATATAAGTACCTCTCTACTTTTTAATGTACGGTAGGCAGCGGGTTCACACCTCTGGCATTGAAGATGTTTGTGATCGACGAGTACCACTTTACCATCAGATGAACCTTTGTCTCGACTACCAGCTGTCCTCAATAAAAATAAAAATCTATTGAAAATATTAATTGCCACTGTTTTTTATATTATATCTTTGACATTGACATTATTTTCCTCGCAATATATTTTTTATATCTTAACTTTTTTATATCATTTTATAACTCAGGGGTCGTAAGTATCTCGTATGTTATTTACCATGAGTTTTATTCCTATAATAACATTCACAGTTATAGTTTTGGAGCCGTTATAATAAAAGTTTATTTCTTTTCCGATAACTATGAAGCCTAGTGATCGCTGAATTACAGTTTAGAGATAAAGATTCTTCCTCCTTCTCCGTTGAATATAACCGCTATAAAACGTAAATAATTATGGATAAGTATAATTACTTCTATTAAAATGATCTTGAACTGCCCATTTGATAAGTAGATATCATTTTACGATATTTCCTAAGTTGGATACCGTGTATTTTTCAAATGTGCGCAATTCTTGGCACGAGAACAGAACTTGTCATTTTATAGTTTTGAAAAGTGCTGTCAACATATATTGACGTTGATATTAACTTATTGTGCTTTCATAGCAAGAATAACTTAAAATAAAGCAGTAATGTGAGGCAATGTATATCTTGTAATTATTACTACAAAGTTTAAAATTGCCATTTCAATATTTTAAGTGCCTTTATGAATCTGAATGATGCAATACGACACTATTGCAATGATATATTCCTTAGGCGTTTGTCGTGAGACCGAATAAAACTTTTAACAATATAAAACAAACGTAAAACTTTCTAAAGGCAATTTCTCTTAGGATTATCTTGTACGTCATAATAGCGGGTTAACCCTAACTTAACAGAACTTTTACTTTTTCCCTTCAGCTCTCTAGTGGGTTGTGATTTTTCACAATTAACGGATTATAATTAGAGGGGTAGCCACGTCGTGTCTTTATGAGGCAATCTCTCCGCCTCCCTCGGGTCTACGTGAACTGAATTCAGGTGGAGACCCTAATGCCGACCTCTACGTTTAACGTTTTCCCCCTTTTTAACAGCCACCGCAGGGTTAAGGATTTTTACCTTCGTGGCATGTAAAGTGTGAAGAGGCGTTGCTGGTGGCGTATGTGGAATTTGAAATGTATCGTAAGATATTTAACCGAGAAAAAGACGATATTGTTGTTAAGTTTGTTTTTGTTGTATTACTGCAAATAATGTAAATATGTTCTTATTTTTTGAAGTGCTGCTTCTTGCCGTGTCAATCATATTAGGAGGTTTTATTAACGAAGTATCAACGTACAGTACATCCAAACATACACATACTTATATATTTATATGCCGTGTTCAAAGGCACAATTTAAACTAGTAGCATGTCTTAAACTGTGGGTCCATTCTGCGTGCTGTCCATTCTGAAAAACACGTATAATAACCATAAATACAATTTATGTCATAAAACACTGGTTCGATGACATTAAGATAGTTCTGACCAGTAATTAAATATGTCAAAATTCTATTTGTAACCATAGTTTAGTTCCGAAAGCTTAACATGCACTCCAAGACTCAGAAGTTATCGATATATAATATTAGAATAGAGAATGTTATAAATATTGCCACCTTTACGGTGGGCAGCAGCTTCGCAGTCGTTAATGAGCGACAGTTATCCCTGGCCATCACGTGGGCTGTTTGCTGTCTGCCGCTGATAAGTGCGCTTAACAGCACAGCTTTATCGATCCGCGCGTTGTAACTTGGCTGCGTCAACGGATTGTTGACATAAAAATATAGCACCACATTTATCGGCGCACTAATTAATCGATATTTGAATTCCTACCTTTTACAAATAATCTTCTGTTCAGCAAATAGGTTGGTTAAAAAGAATTTCCAATGATAATATTTTCTCTAGAGATGGTAGTATTCAAGGCGGAGCGCTGTGAGAGTGCCACCTTACAATTTGCATATTCAAACCCTCTCGATGCGAGGGCTGTTCCGTGGCGACGAAATTTTACGTCGACATTGTTGAAGTGATGTCTCGGGACTAAGATTTACATGAGGTTTTTATGCGAAATGAAACGACATTATATTCACGTCAAATCTTAAACGAATAAAGATTGATGTGTAAATTATTATAATTCAAATTGATGGTTAAGATTTTCTCTTCAGTACGAGACATTATTTTTCCATTACGATTTGATTTCCTCGATTTGATGGCACCGATAAGTAAACGACCTAATTTATATTTTAATAACATTGACTAAGGAAACATGTTATTATATTTCTGATAGATCTTAATCTTAAAACATTAATTATAAAGTCTATTTATTTAAGTAGTATCGTCACGCTATTAAAGTAGAAGGGGGAGACAAAGTTACATTAGTTTGTAGATAGTATAGTTCGTATGTAATAGAAGTCGAGTCTATTGATATTATCAGTTAAGATTTCTATATATGATTAATGCCGGGGTACGAATATTAGAGGATCGGTAGGATTTGAGCCGATTATAATACACTTTTTATAACCACATAACTTCAGATTGCATTTGCAAGTTGTATGATAGAAATATAATACATATACACAGTAGTATTTACTTTACACCTGGTTTTACAGACACTAAAACTTCAAATTATTACTATACGAAGTTTAGTAGTACTAAATCTAGAGAACGTATGTGTGTATCTGCTATAGATACGTGGTTTAGTACTGAATGTCCCAATATACAGTTTCTACGTATCTATCGTTTGTTTCTTTGTTTGAACGCGCTAATCTCTGAAACTACCAGTCAGATTTAAAAAATTCCTTTTGCGTATGATAGCCTAGTTCTCGAGGAAGGTTATAGGCTATATAACATCACGCTACTGGCGACGGGAGCAAAGCTATAGCAAAGACGCGGGTAAAACCGCGCGGCGGAAAGCTAGTGCGTCTCATTGATTTCCTTTCTTTTTTATACGCGTAGTTTTTTTTAACGTTTTCAATAACTTTTTTACTTCTCATATTGTCTTGTTTAGCGTAACTATTAATTATTCACTTAATTGCTGACGAAGTTGATGACAATCGACCATGTGCGTTCTTCGTGTATTAATTATAGTGTGGCCAGAGAAATAAATAATTACTCTGTTCTAAATAAATACTGCTAACCGGTGGTACTTGACAAATTTGTCATAAATACTCCTAATACAACGTATTAAGCATTTACCTATAATCTCCAAGTACACAGTACTAAACGATGTACGTGTTAGACTGATATGTATCGTCTAATATTAGGACACAACAAATTACCCCCCTATTAGACAGTTTGCGTCCGTAATATGTAAACCGGCCTGCCCTTGTTCTATGTGTTGATGTATAAGATGAAGCGAATTATTCAGCTGCGGTACTGTTTGAATAATTATGTTGATGTTGCTTATGTGGTAGCTGCAGCTTGTGAATCAAACAATCAAACGGTTGTATATCGTAGAGTAATTCTCTTCCGAAAATTCGTATAAAGACATATATAAAAGGCAGGAAGTCCACGTAGGTAGGGTTAAAACTGAATAAATTCTAGAACTTCTTTAAAAGTAAGGCTCAAAAGAAATACCCTTAATTGCCTTAAATATTAAACTAACTTGTTAAGTTTGGAGTGCAAAGGCAACTTGTCACAGCTACACATAATCAGCTATATCGATAAAATCAAAAGTTGATTTATTCTTTACTACCACTACTGAACCGTTCTTTATCACATTCTAAACATATAGATTGAGCTAAAATAGGCCATATTTAAATAAAATGGAAATGGTTTTGAATGAAATGGCCCAGTGGATAAGCATCCGCTTCGTAAACACGAGGTAGTGGGTTCTAATCGGGACAAGTACGAATGTAATTTTTCAAATCATACCTACTTTCTAAGTTTGTCTTGGATATTCCTAACTGACGACGGTGAAAGAAAACATCGTGAGGAAATCTGGACTTAAAAGTCTCAAATTGCCAATTCATGCCTTCTCTATATGAGAAGAGGCTTTTGCCCTGCAGTGGGACAGTAAACAGGCTGGTATTAAAGGCTATGTTTAAATAAAATCCCAATGTTCCGTATTCAAAAATTGTGTCCGCTATTTCTCATAACTTAGACATAGCTTATATCTCAGCTAGCGGAGCGTTATTAATGATTGACGGGTATGATGTAGTCTATACAAGGGTTTGTGTAATCCGCCGTTATCGCACGGTGCCATGAGACGTTCTGACCGTTCGTGAGACCACTAGATTATACAGGTAATTCGCGCGTATGGATGTGAAATTTGTAATGAGGTCCGGTCGTCTAGTACTGATTTATAGGTTTATACGTTGTTTTTAGGACGTGGATATAAGCCTCTCATAAAAGTACCAGATTGTCATAGTAATTACGCTTGGCAATGGTGATTGCGTTTAATTAACGTTACTAGGCAACCAGACCGATTTTTAGAATAAAAAGTATCATATTATGTCCGTTTCCGGCACCGAATCTATTACCGATTTTCATCTGAAATCGGTTCAGCCGTTAAAGCGCTGAGTGATAATAAATACACACACACACGGATACATACGTGACACACACACACAAATTTCGCATTTATAATATTAGAAGGATATCTATAGCCGTGCTGCGGACTTAAATATGGATGAAATCAACTCATCTCTTCCCGTGGGTGTCGTAAGAGACTAAGGTAAATGTTATTTGAAACAAACGTCCTTGACGTGACCTTGGGCGCGTTCCACTTTGGCATTCACCTACATAAGACATTAACTTGAATATTGTAACTCGCGAGATTGTGTACCTATCCTCTATTCGCCGAGACAATTTCACGAACGTCTCTCAGGTTGTTTTAAAAATAAATGAGTTATGATATATTGTGCTGAAACAACTTGTGGTATGTTATTATTATCTAATGTATATTTTATAACAAAATAAATAAATATTTTCATATTAAAACATAGAGGTAGGTAATATTTCGATTCCTTTGTATTTCCACATAAGTACAAAGAACGCATTAATCATAAAAGTAGTGATATCAATACTATTGCGTTTCGTTCGGTGAGTTAGAGTGACGGAGGCCCAATTACTGTCCCGCCCTCTCTCCTCTTCTTTTTTCCACATCTCCCTTAATCTCCTACCCTTCCTGATAAGCAACGGCCTCGTAGATTAACCCCCAGTTTCTGAAAGGCTGATCAACGCAAAATTAACTAATCAGCTGTTAAATCTAATGTAAAGTACATGAAAGCATGCAAAAAGCATGGATAATTAGTTTTATTTGATCTAATTAGTTACTAACTAGATCAAATTAAACTAATTATTCATGCTTTTAGCAACCCAACTGGCACTTCACATGAGATTTAACAGGTGATTAGTTAATTTTTCGTTGATCAGCCTTTCAGATACCGGGGGTGAGACTCATGAGTCTTCCATAAGCGACACTTACCACTTACCATCAGGTGGGCTGCTCGTCTGCCATTATCGGCAATAAAAATTAAGAAAAATAAAATCACCACGTTTAATCTACATATATTGGAAATTTCAGACAGTGGAACAGCATTTGACGATGTCCACCATTTCTGAACCCCACCAACAGGCAGTAGATATAGTAATTTTGGTAATATAAAGAAAATGTTTATTTCCAAATAAGATAAATGAATACAATGGTAGAAGTATAATACTAATCTCAGGTGTTTATCGGTTTTATAAGCATACCGTCTTTAATTCCATTGCGTAAATGTACTCCGATAAGCTTTAAGCCTCTAAGAACCAGAACAAACGTACCTTTAAGGTAAATAAAAACCAGACTAACAGCTATTTAATTATTTAAGTGATAAGAAGAATAGTATCGAGGCTTGGGACTGCTACTCTGTCGCGGTAAGGAGGAATGTCACATAAGCTTAAAACAAACTACGGCAAAAGGGTTTCCATTTCGCTAAGCATTAGGTGCAATTTCCTATAACTTGTGTTAGGCTGCTATGAGGTTCCTGACAGGACAGTACTTGTTATACATGTTTAATTATACGCCTGATATATTCAGTACTTAGAACTTCGTGGAAAGATTTACAGTGTACTCCTTTTTTCAGTTCTGAGTAGCTTTTTACAAGTTATTATATATATATAGTTAAATAGCCTTTTTTTAGAAATAATATCTTGCAATGAAATTTTAAAACAGGTATTCTAATTAATTAAGCTAAAATTTTGACATGTTTAGTTTGGATGGACGGGGTACAAGGTTACCTGATGTCATTTTAAAACTGATATAATAAAGAGAAAAGATTTGATTTTTTTGTATGCTGGTTTTTTTTTTTTATATTAGCCTACTAAAGTGACTCCACCCCGCCTGATGGTAAGCTGTCAGTGGACTCCAGAAGTGGTGGCCACCATACTAAAAGCTATCGTCTTAAACTGCTGGTATGGTGGCCTCCTATGCCAGCTGGGAATGGGGTTAGGGGAAGGGATTGAGGGAGGTGAGGAAAGAGGAAAGGGGAGAAATTGGGCCTCCGGCACTCTCACTCACCGAACGTAACGCAGTAGTACGGATACTACTACTCTTACGTCGATATTCTATGAGAGGGTAGTACTTCCCCGGACGATCCGACCCATTCATGCTGCAGCCAGCGTGGATCTACTACCGAAAGAAAGGTTTGTTTGTTTGCAACAATTTACTAAATCTACGTTACTGTTTTGAAAAGTTCTGTCCCCTTTACAAATCAATAAATGAAGCGGGTAGCATAGGTTATGTTTGATTAGGTAAATATGTTTAACATATTTTTTCAGTCATTTTCAGAATTTCAATATTTTAAGCGCTTTTGTAAATCTGAATGATGCATTACGACACTATTGCAATGATATTTTTCATGCGTTTGTTGTGAGACCGAATCAAACTTTTGATAGCGAAGCTAAGCGAGGGCGGACGACTAGTCATGGAATAAAGACTTTTTTTTTTCGTAAAACCAAATAAATATTCTACATGTATGAAGGGTTTACTCTTAAAGCTGTATAACAAACTATAGGTGTACCGTAAGACAGTCAAGACAACATAAATCTATTAACCACAAGATACTTAGCGATATCGTTATTTATCGATATATCGTGTTGCCAACTCCTTACTGGCTCCTCCAGAGTGTAGTAACTGTCAACCTAAGGAAGAGTTATAACTACGAAAATTTAACATGGAACTGCTTAAATGTTGTTTTGGAATATATGAGTATCTATATTGTTCGTTCAATGAATAAGAGTAAGGTAGGCTTAAATACCTCTTTGGTTTCTTTGACCTAGTCCTCACCTACTCAATGTTCGGTTTGGTTGTGTTTTTTAAACATATTATCGCAATAAATAAAGAACATAGCTATGTATGTCTGTAGTTTACGACAATCATTTACTATGGTATGACTTAAAAATACCTACAGATAAGATATGTAAACAATAATCATTTTATTATATAACATCAACTAGCTTTTTCACGGCGCGGTTAAACACGCGCTAAGTTACGTCTTTAGTTACTGCTCTGCTTCCGTCATCAGTGGCGTGATGTTATATAACCCTTAACCTTCGTCAAGAACAGGATTGTCAAACGAAAAAATAATTATTGAAATCCGTCTTGTAATTTCAGAGATTAGCGCCTTTAAATAAACAAACTCTTTCGCTTTATGTCACTACATTTTTTTTTATATTATAGCCTACCAAAGTGACTCCACCCCGCCTGATAGTAAGCAGTCAGTGGAATCCAGAAGTGGCGGCCACTATACCAAAAGCCATCGTCTTAAACTGCTGGTATGGTGGCTTCCACTATGGCGGCTGGGAATGGGGTTAGGAGAAGGGAATGAGGAAGGTGAGGAAAGAGGAAAGGGAGAAAATCGGGCCTCCGGCGCACTCACTCACCGAACGAAACGCAACTCTTAATACATATACATAGTATAAAACAAAATCGCTTTCCGCTGTCTGTCCCTATAGGCTTAGATCTTTAAAACTACGCAACAGATTTTGACCCATGTGCAAACATGAAATACAATAAGATTTAAAGAAATATAATTCGGAACTAATCGAACTCTACACATAAATTCAAACCTATCAATCTCCCAAAGTATCAAATTCTTTAGATGACTATGTATGTGAAATGGTATTTATGGACGTCATAAGCAAAGAGACATCAGCCAATGTCCACAATTAATGTTTAATATCATGCTCTTGAATGTTCAACTATTGTCTTCGTGTTTTAGGTATGCATTTAATATGCCGTCGGCCATTACAGCGGCTAATCAAAGCGAACTGAATTATTGTGCAGCTCTATAACACATATTGTATTGTCTAATTATGTGTGCGGTATTGTTGTTGATATCGTCTTTCAAATTAAATGGAGTGCGACGTTTAATCGTTTAGAAATTGCTGTTTTAATATATACCTTAACTCTACGCAGTGAAAGTGTGTACTATTACTGTGCAAGAGATTGTAGGTTCGTTTGTTATTATATTATGTTATTGTCAAGTATAAGTACCTGAGGCATTCTTGTGCCTTACACATGTTCAAAGTGAAAAGCTCCAGCGCAACCGTCTTTTAAATGATTGTAAAGAATCCGCCTTTTTTTCATATCCATTTCAAAACTAGAAATACTTTTAAAGTTCTTTTTTTCAACTGTCAAAGTCTTGGTTGCGGATAAAACTGTGAAAAGTTTTAGATTTTGCATTTGTGCATAGTAAACTTTTATAATATTCCACAACTATTTGCAACGGTTAATAAGCCAGCAGTTTCTCTTCACATCATTTGAGGCACTAACATTTGCAATAAAAAGCTCGGATTATGCCCACTATTATCGACGCTCGCTGTTACCCCGACGGGATCTAACCTTGGAAAAAAATTCCATCTCTTGACTGTCTGTTGGGCAAAGATTACATAATAATTGTGACATTGATAAATGTATCAAATAATATTCATAAATGAATTTAAACGCGATAAACCGCGTTAATAATGTAAACTGAATATATTAGTGATAGAATTATGTCATTGATTACCGGTTTGCGGTCTGCATTCGTATTGAAAAGTTGTAGTTTATGACTAGATTAGTATGTATTTTTTGGTTTATGAACATTACTAGCATTCCGCTGCGCGGTTCTTTGTTTTTTCCACCCGCATCTTTGTTTACTGCTCTGCGCCCGTCGCCAGTAGCGTGATGTTACATATAACCTTCTTCAAGAACTGGGCAAAATCCGAGCGGTAGTTCCAGAGGTTAGAGCGTTGAAACAAACAAACAAACAAAGTTTTCATCTTTATAATATATAATAGTATAGATTATTGCGGTGTGTATATTTATTTAAACAATTTTTATGTACCTATTCATAATTATTATATTGAGGCCAGCTCTCCGCCTGCCGAGTGTAGTGACTATTGCAAACACCTTCCTAGAAGAAATATCCAGCCGAGTACGTCGTCGTGTTGATGATCAAATAAATATTAATACTAACATTCTTATCAGTGATACCCATAACAAATATTTAATTACAACCTCTATGTATACAAATATTAGTCATACGAATCAATTGTATTCATGCGGGTAGATGTTTGTGCTAAACCCTCGTTAGCTCATCGGATAAATTACGCGATTCGATGCACTTTAATCTGGTAATTAACAATAAGCCAATATAAATTTGTTAGCGTTTAAAGTGATCTGCAGTAATGTCTGGTAATGTTTAGACGAGTAGGTTAATCGTTCCTCGGAGATATGATTTATCTGTTATTCATAACTTTAATTTATAGTTTCATAATTTCACCCGCAGACTTATGCAAGCATCTGCGCTTTGAGTGATCGTAAACCGCGAATATATCGGTTTACTGCTACTTTTTTCAGGTCGTCGGTACACTTTGTGAGGAACTGGAGCTGTGTCATTTGATATTTGAATCTCTTTCATTAATATTTAAGTCCTACAAAAGTAAAAAACACTCAATCAATATTTCAGCCTCAAGCCTTTTGATCTAAATGTAAAGCATTCAAAGAGATTAAATATACCTAGTTAAATGTCTTTGAAAGTATACATACGTAATTGTATGTATAGGTATGTTTGTTCGGCATAAGGCATCAATAAAGTTGTGAAAATTAATATGGCAGTTATACATTCCTGCATAAGGAAGAGCAAACATAATTTATAGGTACAAGTTACGGAATTCTGTACGTTAACTTTTTGTATGTTTAGTGACACATATCTGAATGTTTGCAAACTTTGTTTCAAAGACGATTTGATATACTAGCATACTAAGGAAGAACACATATTTGAATAAGTTATGGCAATAAAGTTTTTGAAATAGGTGTGGCTTTTCAACCTACTGTCATCATTAATAGGGATTAATATTATTAATAGCACAATTTGCATCATACATACTATAATTACTTTATCTATACTATTATATAAAGCGGAAGAGTTGGTTTGTTTGTTTGTTTGAACGCGCTAATCTCTGGAACTACCAGTTGGATTTCAAAAATTCTTTGCGTATGATAGACCAGCTCTCGAGGAAGATTATAGGTTATGTAATATCACGCTGCTGGCCACGGGGGCAGAGCTGTAAGCAAAGATGCGGGAGAGAATAAAAATAATCGGGTTTTTAGCAGTGTTTAATTCAATTACCTATACGAGAAAGGCAATAGTCCTGGGTTGACTACAACCGACTTTGGAGCGAATAAAAACAATAAACAAGATTACTTTATTTTTCCTGCGGTAGCCGACGAGGTAATAGTCTAACCACACGTGTATTAACCGTCGCTTATAGGAGTCAGCCGATGCCAAATTCTACCAAACTTCAACCAACTCTGAAATCTTATTTTATAAGGTCATGTCAAAAATATACTTCATGTGTATATAATGCAAGGGTTTAAAGATAAACGTTTGCGTTAATGTCAAGGCTATATTGAGCCTTAAAGACTTGACATAAAGTAATACATGACATTGTAATATATTGTTTATGAAGTTGACACTCTAGCATGAAACAAAGTGACATTTTAGTACCCAATCTCGACAATGCAAGATCCCAAAACTTGCAAGAAATATAACTTAATACTCTCAACTTTATGTACATAGAGTTAAAATCTATTGTGCCCTCGCCGCGATAACTTTACTTTGTGGAGCCGTTATACAGATTTTAAACATGCAAATTCATTCAGATTCCTACTTAATACAATGTTACTAAGATGCTGTAAGGTTCAGTACAAGTATAATTTAATAATTAATAAACTTGTAATTCCTTTTATGTTAATTTTGAGAAATGATTTTTTTTATTTTTGGAACACAGTTTTGGTTATTGCATAAGTGATTATTTATTTTTGTACATTTTTAACCGACTTCAAAAAGGAGGAGGTTATCAATTCGGGTCGTATGTTTTTTTTTTTTTTGTATGTTTGTTACCTCATATCTCGGTCATTTATGAACCGATTTGAAAATTTTTTTTTTTCTTTGAGAGGGTATACTTTGAAATTGGTCCCATTTTTTTTATTATAAGAAATGGTTCAGTGGTTGTATGTTTGTTACAACAAAACTCGGTCATTTATAAACCAATTTGGAAAATTCTTCTTTTATTTGAAAGAGTATACTCCGAAATGGGGTCCCATGTTTTTTTTATAAAGAATGGTTTAGTGGTTTGGCTTTAATTTTATATTTTGTAACAAAACGTATGCAAGAATTGAAGACGTGTAAAGCAACACGTCGATGTCTTTTGCGACGAATTTTCTGTCATTGACATATCCATGCTACAAGTGCGAAGTGATTTTCAAAATTCATTTTTTGTTAGAAACGAAGTAGCCCTGGATGAGTGACCATATGCATTTTTTGTATATCTGAGCAATTGCTCGGTCAGTTAAATTATGATTTTTGATGATTCTTTATTGTTGGTAGATCATCACATTTTTGTTTTGATTTGTGGTTTCTGGGATTCAGGGTTTAGCGATCGAGAAAGTGTTGACAAGGACCTTATATCTCTATTTACAATCTTACCTCTCGTCTCTACTTTCTTTCAAACGGCGCGGCGCTGTCTCATTTGCGCAGAACGTTTAGTAGGTCTATCCATATTGAATATATTTATACACAATTAATTCCCACTAAAAGTTTAAAAATAAAATAATTTTAGAAAAAAATGAAAACCGACTTCAAACAATACCTGCATGTTCAGTCCTTAACTAAAAAGTAGAAAATAATATTTTAATTACTTCATAGCAAAGAACATTAAAGGGGAATCAACGCAATCCTTGATACCTAGAATACTTTACTATTTATAGTTTTAATCAGTTATTTTGGAGTCGGTGCCAGCCAAGAAGGATCATAATGACCTTCATAAAAATAATCTACCTACTAGCAAAAATAACCTACTTGATTAATCTATTAATAATATGAATAAAAATATAGATTTAATACAAGAAATCGAACGGAATCTGATAAGTGCGCGTCAAATTTTTTATGTATATCTGAACACAACTATCAATGATGTCTGCCTTCACGCGTATGACCGCGTTCGTGTAGTGCACTCAGGCATATCCTCCACGCGTGCCATTACCGCACCTTGCATTTCAAAAGTTTGTTGCAAAGCCAGAATTAAAGATCCTTCTTGGCTGGCACCGACTCCAAAATAACTGATTAAAACTATAAATAGTAAAGTATTATAGGTATCAAGGATTGCGTTGATTCCCCTTTAATGTTCTTTGCTATGAAGTAATTAAAATATTATTTTCTACTTTTTAGTTAAGGACTGAACATGCAGGTATTGTTTGAAGTCGGTTTTCATTTTTTTTCTAAAATTATTTTATTTATTCTATTGATGGAATGAATGGTTTATTATGTCATTATGCATCTTTTTTAACCGACTTCAAAAAAAGGAGGAGGTTTCTCAATTCGACCGTATATTATATTTTTTATTTTTTATGTGTTCGCGGATAACTCCGTCGTTTATGAACCGATTTTAATGATTCTTTTTTTTGTTGGAAAGTATTTATCCCAAGGGTGGTAACCTATAACTATAACCATGATAAGGAAACCAGGATCTGATGATGGCATCCTAGAGAAATCAAGGGAAACTTTCGAAAATCGTACTGACGTCTAGTGCATTTGTTATGTTTTTCATTAAGTATTTTAAGACACTACTATTTAGTGAAGATTTGAGGTCGATGTGATGATGAAGTACAAAGACAGTCGAGGGAACTCCTTAACGATATACAGCAATTACTTAATTACTTGGTGTTTGGACTTAATTCATTTCTAATGATGAGAACTTTGCTCCCATATGGGTTATAAGTGCCATTACAGGTGACCATAGACAGTCGAGGAGGATCATAATGACCTTCATAAAAATAATCTACCTACTAGCAAAAATAACCTACTTGATTAATCTATTAATAATATGAATAAAAATATAGATTTAATACAAGAAATCGAACGGAATCTGATAAGTGCGCGTCAAATTTTTTATGTATATCTGAACACAACTATCAATGATGTCTGCCTTCACGCGTATGACCGCGTTCGTGTAGTGCACTCAGGCATATCCTCCACGCGTGCCATTACCGCACCTTGCATTTCAAAAGTTTGTTGCAAAGCCAGAATTAAAGATCCTTCTTGGCTGGCACCGACTCCAAAATAACTGATTAAAACTATAAATAGTAAAGTATTATAGGTATCAAGGATTGCGTTGATTCCCCTTTAATGTTCTTTGCTATGAAGTAATTAAAATATTATTTTCTACTTTTTAGTTAAGGACTGAACATGCAGGTATTGTTTGAAGTCGGTTTTCATTTTTTTCTAAAATTATTTTATTTATTCTATTGATGGAATGAATGGTTTATTATGTCATTATGCATCTTTTTTAACCGACTTCAAAAAAAGGAGGAGGTTTCTCAATTCGACCGTATATTATATTTTTTATTTTTTATGTGTTCGCGGATAACTCCGTCGTTTATGAACCGATTTTAATGATTCTTTTTTTTGTTGGAAAGTATTTATCCCAAGGGTGGTAACCTATAACTATAACCATGATAAGGAAACCAGGATCTGATGATGGCATCCTAGAGAAATCAAGGGAAACTTTCGAAAATCGTACTGACGTCTAGTGCATTTGTTATGTTTTTCATTAAGTATTTTAAGACACTACCATTTAGTGAAGATTTGAGGTCGATGTGATGATGAAGTACAAAGACAGTCGAGGGAACTCCTTAACGATATACAGCAATTACTTAATTACTTGGTGTTTGGACTTAATTCATTTCTAATGATGAGAACTTTGCTCCCATATGGGTTATAAGTGCCATTACAGGTGACCATAGACAGTCGAGGGAATTTCTAAACAGCAGTCATGTCGGGCATAATTCATACGATTTAATATGCCAAAATGTTTAGTGTATACAAAAATAATATCTAAGTAAGATTTAGGTCTACCCATCACTAAAAATTGTAAAATAAAATAATTTTTAACAAAAAGAAAGCCGACTTCAAACTGGAAGGAAACTAAAAAGTAAAAAACAAATTTTCATAGCACAAAGTATTATTATAATTTTGAAGTTGGTGCCAAGTAAATACTTAATAACTAAATACTATAAGAACCTTACTACAATAGCAAATTAAGATTGATAATACCTATAGGTACCTAGTTATTGTTTTACTTGGCACCAACTTCAAAATTATAATAATACTTTGTGCTATGAAAATTTATTATTACCTCTAAGCATTAACATGGAGCTACTATTTTATGCCTATTAAGGAGCGAACTGAGTTCTTGTATGGTTATAATTTTAGATGTAATAAAAATTGTATACCGCGATAAAATACCTGCAGTAGTGTAAAAAATATTTCAGAACTTAAATGTAATAACTCTTTTACGCCAGTACACGTAAACAAAATACGATATTTTATTGATGATAATAGTACGATGCAGTAAAATATTGATTTAGTGTGCGAATAGTAACATCATTATCTTTTCAACGGAAAATTGTCTAAAGCTGGACACAGCAAAGCTACTTTATCGAATCATTATCGATACTTTGAAGTAAGTATTCGGCTTATAAGTTACTTGTCAGTTGATCTATAGGTCATGCGAGTCCATTTAGTGGACCAACTTAAATTCATATTCAAATTCAAATTCAATTTATTTGCGAAAATGTGGTACAAAAGGTGTTACAAGTACATACAGAGAACAGCACACATCGCCAATAATGATGGCATGCAAATATTTCAAAATTACATCAATATGTCATACAATATTACAATTAAATAATAAATTTGTGGCACTATCAAGATGTCAGGAATTTTGGGTCATAATAATGTCAATGTCAAAAATATTAGTAAATATCAATTGAATGTCAAATTATAAATTTAAAAATCTTAAACTATATACAATTTCCACTTTTATTATATTAGACATTTATCGTTTAAGTATTCAGTTACGTTATAATAGCATGAAATGAAATGAAATGAAATATGAAATGAATGAAATGAAATGAAATGAAATGAAATGAAATGAAATGAAATACGTTGATGTAAATGGAAATAGGTCCTTAGGGTTACCTGTTGCTATGGGCGTCCCACAGGGCTCCATTCTTGGTCCTTTTCTATTTTTGGTGTATGTAAATGATTTGCCGTACTTTGTACAGGATTTCTGCGATATAGTGCTATTTGCAGACGATACGTCTCTTATTTTTAAAGTTAACCGTAAAGACCCTAATTTCGACGTTGTAAATGGTTCGCTCGCGCAAGTCCTGAACTGGTTCACGGTAAACAATCTTCTACTTAATTCCAAGAAGACAAAATGTATAAAATTTTCTATGCCAAATGTCAAAAGTGCAGGTATAAACCTGGTTTTAAATAATGAGTCAGTTTCAATCGTAGAGTCCACAGTTTTCTTGGGCTTAACTTTAGATTGCAAACTTCAGTGGGAAGCCCATATTTCGTGTCGCGCAGGTAAACTCAGCTCAGCGGCTTTTGCTATCAGGAAAGTTAGGCAACTTACTGATGTGGCAACCGCCAGACTAGTCTACTTTAGTTATTTTCACAGCGTTATGTCTTACGGCATATTGTTGTGGGGTAGGGCTGCTGACATTGAAACCGTTTTTATTATTCAAAAACGAGCTATACGTTCTATCTACAACCTAGGTTCACGAGACTCCCTGAGAGAGCGATTCAAAGAGATAGGTATATTGACAGTTGCATCTCAATATATATATGCTAATGTTGTTTATGTTAAGAGTAACATTAGTCTATATACTAGAAATTGCGATGTGCATGAGATTAACACCAGGGGTAAGCATAAACTGGTTGGCTCACACTATCGCTTACATAAAGTCCATAATTCGTTTACGGGACTTGGTGTACGTTTATTTAATAAATTACCTATCGACATAATGGATAAACCCTTAGACAAATTTAAACAAATTGTCAAAAAACATTTAATACTTAAGGGTTACTACACTGTTAATGAGTATCTGAACGATAAAAGTCATGGGATGCTCGCTTGACGAAGGAGTAAATTAATTTTACTCTTAATTTTAATGACATTATACTTTAAAGGACATATTTTTGTTAATTATTGTATGAATGACATTTTTTATGATTATTATGAATGACATGCTTTAACAAATAATTTTTTGACATTAATTTATTGATACATTTTGACATAATTTATAAAATGTTTTTTTTTTTTTTTTTTTGTATTAATTATAAATGACATGATGCCCGAGCCATATTTGAACAGTTAAGTACACATTTTGTATTGTTTTGTTAAAATTGTATACTTAGTATTGTTAAATTTTTTTACATTGTGATTTGTGAAATAGAGGTACATTGTGAACTCCTGTGGTAAATTAAGTTCATCTTACTTTATACTTATACCAAAAATTAACAGTTTATATAATATCTACATAGAAACATTTATCACAGTTCACATGTTGCCTTTACCTTTTGTAGCAATATGCAAATTGAGGCAACCTGTAAAGCACACATTTTACTTTTTAATTTTCTTTACAACATAGAAAGCTGTAAGTAATTAAGTATCTATAGAGTTAAGTGTATTGCCTGCGTCACTTTGCATGCTACTTGAAACTGTAACTTACAAAAATTGTAATAACCTGGCGATTAAAAAGAGTGACCTGAGTTTCTTGCCAGTTCTTCTCATGGCTCTACTTCGTCAGCGAACTGGCTGTAGGTTAATTTGCTGACATTTTGTAAACTTTGACGTTCATAAGTGTTAATTTAATTAACCTAAATGAATAAACATATATTTCATTTCATTTCATTTCATTTCATTTCAAGAATATATCTCTCTGTGATCTGGTGGTGGTTTCAGAAGCCAGCCTGTAATGTTCAATATTTTGTCTGACAAATACTGCAGCCTCATAGATATATATACAGGGAAAAGTTAAAATATTATATTTTTGAAACAGAGGTCTACAAGAGTCTGTTACTTGTAACCCAAACATGGCTCGAATGCAGCGCTTTTGCATTTTAAACGCTAGGTCTCTGTCCGTTGAATTTCCCCAAAAAATCACACCATACCTTAAAATTGAAGCAACAAGTCCATGGTATGCAGTAAGTACTGTACTTATCAATGTTTGCAATTTGTGACAACTCGTGGAGCGCATAGACCGATTTACTAACTTTTTTGCATACTTGTTCAACATGGGATTTCCAGTTCAGTTTACTGTCTATCGTAAGCCCTAGAAATTTAGCTGATGTCACTGCGGGCACTGATTCAGATTTATACTTAATTTTAGGATCCAAAGCATTTTCGCGTTGACTAAAGTGAACACCTTTCGTTTTAAGTATATTTACTTGTAGATTATTGGCATCTAGCCATTTAATTATGTCGCTTAGTGTATTGTTTATTTCAAGCTCATACGTGTTTGGGTTATTGCATTTAATTGCAATAGTGCTGTCATCAGCAAAAAGTGCAATAGGATGTGTTGTTGAATTAGGTAGGTCATTTATGTAAATTATAAATAGCAATGGCCTTGGATGCCAAATGGATTAACTGAAACTCAAATACGAGTATGGTAAAGAAATAATAACAATGCCGGCGGTAATCTATTTATATCTATTATTATATTTTAAATTTGTATTTTTTTGCTTTTTTTATACATATGTATTTAAATGAATCAAGTATGAATTAAGTGAAATAAAGAGAATAATAATATCACCACAACTACACATAATAGATGATAAATGACTTATTTTTATTTGCACGAATATATGGTGACCCTCACTGAGTGTTATAAATGACAATGGTCAATAAATATGCTAAAATATATAATACAAAGAAATATTTGTAATACCAAAATAAGAAGCATAACAACCCCACAATATTATATTCAATTTACTATTATACCAACAAAAGGGGAAAGAAAACAGCAAAATATATTTCAGTAATCGCTACATAAAGTCTCAGAACTACAAAAAATAAACAGCTATTCGTACTCGCCAAAAGAAGAAATCCTGACTTAAACCAATTTATCTTTACAAAGACGGCATTTAACTTGAATACAGCATTTTAAATCTTTGGAATTCCGTTTGGTAGGAGACACTTCGCTACAAGACTTGAATTTTACACCCCGAGTGAACACTCTTTGAAACGTTTAAAAAAAGTAAAATCTTTAATACTGGGTGAGTGACGCTCGAATGGCTTGCCAAGGGAATGTCCTGGCGACATCGACTTCGAATGCCGAGGGTAATAAAGAAATAAGTCTTCCGTGTCGCTGCCAGATTTCTAAAGAAAAAGGCTGGAGCGCTTTCAGGGTTTTTATTTTAAAATGTATAAAATGTTTGAAGTGTTGATATTATATCTGTCAGCATAATGTTTTGTTTGGTTTTTGTACACCTCTTTATTTGATTGTTAACATCAGAATATGTACCTAGAATATAAACACACTTATTCTGCATGATATTTTTGTAACTGAAATGTATTTGATACATTTACACTCAACACAGGAGTCGCAAATATTCTTTGACGAATAACCCGTACTTCAAAGTTACATCGCAATGCTTGTAAAAGGAAGTGGAAAAATTTAGCATACCCCCGCAAATACTTCGCAAATTTCCCTAGTTAAAAAGAAATGTTCCAAAAAAGTTTGGAGTAATTTCGTATTATGGTAAGTCGCGAAACTGCATACGATAGTGGATAATTTGAGGGTGGTTTCGAAGAACGGGCACACGCTACGCTCAAGTGTTAGTTTGAACAGTAATTGCTGACTTGAACAAATTTCGCTGTTGTATCAAACTACAGTTTTACGGTTAGTTAGAAGTATTTTGCTTGCTTCGTTATAGAAATAAGTGTCGAATTGTCGTTATCTGGTAAAGGTATCTGGTAGGATACCAGATAATATTTTTTAGGCACTCTGCGTGACAGCCTGTACACAGTATTTACCACTTACCCACGGAGGCAGTCATTGATTAATAAAATATATTCAAATCATATTTATTGTTAGAGTATTAATTTTCTACTTCTTGCGCTTTGTAACGTTTTTGCATACTATATTTTGTAAATCTCAGTACCTATTTAAATAAGGGTTCCAAAGATTTAGCAAACAAAAATCAAACACTATTTAGCGTATAATAATATTTATTTTCGAATTATAATTAAGACTTATTGTTATTTAATTTTATACTGTGACAACAGTATCATAGTATATGTATATGACTAACTATAACATGTAACTTACAATAAAAATTACTTGTTCTAGGTAAGTTTACAAGAAATTGTTTTTGCGGAAGATACATGAGAATCTAAAAATACATAGACAGCAAAAAAAGGTAAGTCATTTATCATCTAAAATGCTTCCGAAATAATGAAAATGTTGCCCCTTTTTTCAATGCGAAACCATAAACGTGGTTCATCCATCATAGTGACGGAGATCTGAGATCTGCATAATCGACTAATTCCATGTTATATTTCTGATACAGATGTGGCTATCCTAGCACCACTATTTTCCATCCCTTTGAATAGTTTCTGTGAATATTCGTGGCAAATAATGCTTTTTTTTCTCGGAAAGAAAATGTACTACATTGTCCTTGTTTTTTTTTTTTTTTTATACGACTAAGGTGACAAACAAGCATACGGCCCGCCTGATGGTAAGCAGTTACCGTAGCCTATGGACGCTTGCAACACCAGGAGCATCACTAGCGCGTTGTTGGTTTGTAGCATTCCAAAAACCATTATGTTCTATTCTTTTTTTAATCCTTCTGTTTAAAAACAACAAACGACAGTTTGCTAAATTACGAAACAAGTTTAGATGTTCCATTTTCAAACTGTTATTGTTTTTAAAACGAAACTTTTCTAATCAAAACTTTATATTACTAATTTAACTTTTGAAACTAAAAAGTGATTTAGCTAATTTTTTAAATCACTACAGAATCTTCACTTTCAAAATATTGCAGTGTTTTGATTATTTTTTATCTGTAGTGTAAGTTTTGGTGCCAGTAAGTCTTTCGATTTGGGCAGTATTCGTTCGCTGGCAAAGTGCCCGAGGCTCTCTGATTACATTCGAAGAGGGATTCGATTTCATTTCTCGAATATAACACTACGTCGAAGCTGACGATATTCCCGGAACATACTTTCGTCTGATAATATACATATAGATGTAAATGACAGGTATACTTTCCCTGTTTATTGGTCCGTCTAGCTAAACTATTGGACGGAACCACAAATATGTGGTTCAGCATACTATTAATTCGAATATTTATTGCCCTATTGGCGGTAGCGTATTGTTTATGTTAGCTCATATTCTGCTCCTATTTATAAACCGATGCTTTTATAGAAAGTATTTCGTTACGATTGCAATTCAAGTTGCCTATTTCTGTGACCTATTTATGTCTTGTACTATACAAATGGCTTTTCAAACGATAAATGTATAAAAAATCTGTAATTTCGCCACTTGGCAAAACCAAGTTAATATGCAAAAATGGCCAGGGTAAAAAACATGTACTGCTGCCAAACTGTTCAACAAGACTGGGCGAGTGCAGCCTCTGCCAAATTACAGAGTTAGGTACTTCATGATACGCCAGTAGCAATTACAGAGTATAAGTATTTTTTATCGTCAGTAATAATAAGTGTTGTCTGCTTGGTTTTTTTTTTCGTTCTAGTTTTTAAGTGTTGTAGATAATTAATTTACTGTAATCTATGTATTCATACGTGAAGCAAAAACTTTGACCCCTTTTTACCTAAATTACGCGGACGAAGGAATATGAAATTTTGCACATTTATAGTTTATAGCGAGAAGAAGTGCAAGTGCAAAAATTATGCATCAAAAATAAAAATAATTATGGTCGAATTTCGACCACGAGGCGACCACTAGTATGTTGAAATAGACACATTTTTACCCTAGTTACCTAATGCCACACATGCCTTACCCACATTTTATTCTAGTTTTTTTTAGGTTTGGTGTTCCTATAAAACAAGACCAGAGATCTTTGTAAATTCTTGTATGTTAAGTTTCTTCGTCTGCTAAGCGTTGTGATTATTAAAAAAAAAGACTCCGACTTTTAGAGCACTGAATATTTTTTTGGCGAAATCATCATAAACATATTACTTGATTTTATCATTTAGGTACTTCTACCTATTGTGTGGTTTTCCATGTTGAAATTTGGATGATTATTGACTTATCCATTTCATTTTGTTCATGTACAGTCTTTCATAACTAACATATTATAGCTTACTCAGCTTTTTCTCGACAGGCAATTCTTATCCCAATCTTAAAACATTGATAAATAAAAATCCGCTACAATCATCATTATTGCCGATTGAAGTAGCCTTCCAGTTAATTAAATATGATTTTACAGTTAATTGAACGCTTATTTTTCTCCATTAAGAATGAAAATAGGTTAATAAATAATTAGTTTGGTATTTTCATACCATCGTATTGTAGTTACACATTATCAAAATATGTTGATAAGACTTTGAAATTCGCTGAATTTAACTTTTATCATTATCCGACTTTATAAATGCGAAATTTTGTGTGTGTGTGTGTTTGTTACCACTCACCTCCTAATCGGCTGAACTGATTTCGATAAAAAATTGTATGTAGATAGATTTGGTGCCAGAACCGGACGTAAAAATCGGTCTGGTTCCTGTAGTAGACAAACACATATTAGGCGCGGACGAAGCCGTGTAGCTACTTGTTAATAAATGTTTATGCAAAGCTAGCTTAATCTTACCCTTTGTTAGTCGCAATATCATTCTTAAGGCAATTGTATTTTTTTATTTGACTGCTCCGATTCGGTGCTACTGTGTATAGACGACATGGAGAGATATCGAATTTGATCCTCGGGTCGAATGATATTGAGTTTAATTGTTGGAAACGTAAGTATTAGGTCGTCATCTGGTATTTGGGCTTGCCACGTAGCCCCAGCAGTACCAGAAGGCGAGCCGTATACCGAATACAATTCCAGACTCTAGGATAATACTGAATTTCTCGACAGGAAACTTTGCAACACCGAGACTTTGCGTAGAAGTACGTTCACAGTACCAATGGGACAGTCATGTGCATTCAATTCGTACCTAAACGTATTTAATATAACATACTCCAGCTATCCACATTAATACGTCCATAACCTAAGTACTACTTACTCATAAAGGGGTTTACGAGATCTCGTGAGGCATTGCTCTAGTCGATCAGGATAGTACGTAAATACATGGCTTATATACCTAAAAGGTAATATATTATACTGAAAAATTGATCCTTAACTCTTTTCTTTCTGGAATATGTGTTGCTGCGCCCCACGGCTACGCACGCGCATAAAATATGTTTTGTTGTTGTATCCTTCGGAAACCAGACTGATTTTTAGGGATAAAAAGTAGCCTATGTCCGTCTCTGACACCGAATTTATCTACATACGAATTTTCATCGAAATCGGTTCAGACGTTTCGGCGCTGAGTGGTGGCAAACACACACACACACACACATATACACAAACTTTTGCATTTATAATATTAATAGGAAGTCATTGTCAAACCCCCAATTTATCGCCATTTGAGACTAGTAAAAATTTGAAATCTTGAACCATATCTTACAAGTAAACCACTAAGGCGATTTTGCTGAGAACAAAAACTACAATACTTACTATATATTTCCTCATCTGTATGATATTGTGCACGTATTTTCTTATCTGCTACTTGTAATTTTGCATTCCTTAGCCTATATTCTCCCTTCGTATCTCCCCTTAGTGATAAATCACCAGCCCTTTGTCTAATAACGTTTTATTGCGTACACAAATCATAATAGTCATAGCAATTTTCACTAAGAAGTGTTTTAGCTGTTTTACGTACAAACAGTGATATAGATACTATGATTTATCGCAAGCAATATGGGGTAATTTTGTTTGGAATCATCACAAACAGACTCAAGAGTTAAAGAGTAACAGTATTTTAAATAAGTATTTAGAATATACATAATATAATATGTCATTACTAATTTATTTTTTAAAGTCAAGTGTATGCAATAATAATTAATTTTAATAAACTATACATTTATGTACCAACTTAAACAAAAACTTAAAGTAGAATTCTTCATTATAACTTAAACAAACCAAAACATTACTGCATGTATATTTTGTTTTTGTTCATTTTTCAAATAGCACTTTATCTATTGCCATTAAATTTATATGGAACCACGTCTGAAACATGACCTACATTACAAAAAAAGAATAATTAAAATCCATTCATAATTGGCGCAGAAATCGCGTAACGAAGATACAGAAAAAAACATACGAACCAAATTAAGAACTTTTTTGAAGTCGGTTAAAAATTACACATTGAGAAAACAATTTATAAATATTGATCAGAACGTCCTTTTTATGTCCTACCCTCATTATCTTCTCTTCGCTGTCAGCAACAGCTTGTTTGTGTTTTTTTAGCATTGTTCTAATGCATACAGAAAGAAAGAAAGAAAATACATTTTTTTTGACGCAGACAAAAAGACACAAATTCAAAACGCAGCCATGTACGAAGTTGTATAAAAATTGTTGTGTATTTAGTAAAAAATCACAGGTATTTAAATGTATGTATGTGTACCAATGATTTATTTGTAAATGTAATGTAAATGTATTAACATTTACTTTCGTAAACTAACTCTAACTCTAACTTTCATCTTTCTAAATGATTAATTATACGCAAAATTCGCGACATTTTCTTCAGATAAAACGTTAATCAACCATGTTAGGTATTAACAAAGAAGCACTGCTTAAATAACATAAAACATAATATTATAAAGATGACAGGCTGCATTAAAACGTATAATTTTGTTAGAAATGAAATATTAACTTTGCAGCTGTTTCCAAGTTAATTACAGACAATACGAACTAACGGTATATCACCACTATTTTCCAGACAATGTCGTACAATGCCCGCCTAACGTTCATTTACGGCTTTTCATTGTAGCTTCCAGTAATACCCAAAAGAAATATCATATAAATTCGTTTTTATTGCTGCGAGTACGTTTAAATTGCAGACAGAACACGAAAAGAAAGTAACTATAAAATGAACGTTTTTATTTAGTATCACGTATCAGGTCGAAATGGTCCAGTGGATAAGGCACCCGCTTCGTAAACACGAGGTTGTGGGTTCAAATCCGGGCAAGTACCAATGTGATTTTTCAAATCATATTTACTTTCTAAGTTTATCTTGGACATTTCTGACTGACGGTGAAGGAAAACATCGTGAGAAAACCTGGACTTAAAAAGTCTGAAATTGCCAATCCGCCTTGAGCAAGCGTGGTGATTAATGCTCATACCTTCTCTAGAAAAGAGGCCTTTGCCCTGCAGTGGGACAGTAAACAGTGTTGGTGCATGATATTTATTTGGTTGGCTTCGATTTTTAGAAAAGAATACATACGTCTACTACATAATAATTGTTTATCCCTCTTGAGCAAGTGTGGGGATCAATGCTCATGCCTTCTCATGAGAAGAGGCCTTTACCCCGCAGTATAACAGTAACAAGCAGATGTTATAAATCTAAAAATGACGGAACCATTTGAAGTACAGTGGCTTAAAGCTCTGGTGTACCACTCCCTCCAACTTTGTAACACCGCCTTTCGACTACAAGTAGACTGCATACACCACAGTACAGTCATTTCAACCGGGGTACATCTCAATAAAGTAAACTAGCTGAAATTTTAGTAGTATTCAATTTACGTTGGTATTGATACCAGAACATAACACTTTTAATTTTTCCTCTTATTATTAGGCAGTTGTCGATACGACGATAAAAGAGTTACGAGTAAAACTAGCAACTAGAAACGAGTTAACGAGTAAGTAAGCATAAGCTCAATCACCTGATGCGTAACCTATAGACTAACTGTGTTTTCTAATTATTGCAAAAACAAAGCCAACACAACCAATCCGTTGCTTACTAAAATTGGAAAAAAAATCTATTTCTTTTCTCGCGCTGACACTACATTGAAAAATTATATACCTTATGTCACACCCACAATTAATACAAATCTAATGACACCTCATATGTTAAAATTCATTAAGCCATTTAGGCTGTAAAGCGTACTAAAGTCAAATACATACATACCCACATGCATACATACATACACTCAAACATAACCCTCCTTGACTTCGGCAGTCGAGCAAAACTTAATTTCAACAGTACTAAATATAAATATTATTATGATGGAGATTCCCTTTCCAGATTTCATTCTCAAGCACTTTGCTAACAATTTAAGCGAATATACGATAATTAGTTCAAACTTTATAAAAGGCTTCGTTCAATTATGAATTTTGCGTGGTTTTGGAATAAAATTTCTAAATCTATACTATTATATAAAGCGGAAGAATTTGTTTGTTTGAACGCGCTAATCTCCGGAACTAACATTTTTGTGTTTAATAGCTCAGTTCTTGAGGAAGGTTATAGGCTATATAACATCACGCCATTGGCGACGGGAGCGGAGCAGTAACCAAAGATGTAACTTAACGCGGGTAAAACCGCGCCGCGAAAGGCTAATATCTAATAAACTTGATTTAAGTAACAATGCCTTAATTAAAGTTCTCGGCTTTGGAAACGTGAACGTCGAAATTAGATTTTCGTGAAACTATTTTAGGTGTATAGGTATTAAATATTTAACTGCTTCTTTTATTTCATGTCTTAATTAAAAAACACATAGCGGTACTTTATTTCAGAGGAGTAAGCACTCATGAGTTTAATATTTCGAACACAATTTCAAAAGATTAATATTTCTAGCTTGTAATATTTTACGACACCTAGAGACAAAACAGGGTTTATTTTTTATATTAGCCTACCAGAGTGACTCCACCCTCCGCCTGATGGTAAGCAGACAGTGGAATCCAGAAGTGGTGGCCACCATACCAGAAGCCATCGTCTCAAACTGCTGGTATGGTGGGAATAGGGTAGAGAAAGGGAATGGGGGAAGTAATTGGGTCTCCGGCGCTCTCACTCACCGAACGAAACGCAGTAGTACGGATACTACTACTCTTAAGTCAATCTTTTATGGGAGGGTAGTACTTCTCCGGTTGATCTGGCCCATTTGTGCTGAAACTAGAGTGGATATACTACCTACAAAAGACACTTCTTACTCAGCGCACATGAAATATTACACCTGAAAGTTTATTTCATTTTCTTAAAATAATAGTTTTTAAACTGTTCAGTTCACCCACGCGTTTTCATTGTAATATTAAAAATTAACTTTATGAAAAACAAGACACAGTAAACTCCATTAACCAAACAATGTAACATCGCCCTACTTTGCCTTCGATCGGGTAAAGTTAAAAACGGTTTGCGAACCGCGTACAATATAACGGAAATGGAGCGATGTAACTTGTACTGTGAGGTGCGCCGGTTGACGGTTACACTACAGTTACCAACATAGACAAGTTAACTGTTTTGTTCAATTAGCAACCAAAAAGTAGCTGAATATTTAGACGACCTCTGTGGTTCGGTGGTACTGTGTATGGACTGCCACGCAGAGGTCGCTGGTTCGATTTCTGACCAGTGCAAATATTTGTGTGCATGAACATGTCTATTTGCATTGGTCTGGGTGGTTCTATGTATAATATGTATGAATTTACAAAAAAAATGTATTTAAGTATCTATATCCGTATCTAGAACCCATAACACGAGCTATATAATTCTTACTTTGGGTCTAGATGGCGTTGTGAGTAGTTGTTGTGATATGCGATATATTTCAAACGGTACAATTAAAATTTAGTGTATGTACGAAAGACAAGACATCAGAGTGCCTTATCACCTAAGCTATCTAATCTATCTAAATATAAGATTTAAATCCTACTAATTAATATTGTAAATGCGAAAGTTTTTCTGTGTATGTGTGTGTTTGTTACCACTCAGTGCCTAAACCACTGAACCGATTTCGATGGAAATTGGTATGTCGATAGTTTTGGTGCCGGAGACGGACACTTTACCCCGAAAATCGGTCTGGTTCCTGAGGGATAAAACAAATAATATTATACGCGCGAAGCCGTAGGGCTCAGCTAGTACATCTTGTAAATAAAATAAAATTCTATACTTCAAGGCGTTATGTAGTTTTATTACTGCTATGCGGCCAATCGTTCGATGTAAGCCGTCTCGCACGAACTTGCACAATAGAACGGAAATAGAGCGGCCGAAGTTGTATCAGGCAGTACGTGAGCCGCACTACCTACTTTAACTTTAAACTTAATATAGCTTTAAACATATTTTATTTATTTAAACGGAGTTAGGTTATTTTATATGGTCAATTCGATGAAATCTTAATATATCTAAACTTTTTTACTATTATTGTTTGTTTGTACGTGCTAATCTCTGAACTGCCAATCGGATTTGGATAATTCTTTGATTATTATGATTTTCGTATGATAGCCCAGTTCTTGAGGAAGGTTATATAACATCACGCTACTGACGACGGGAGCAGAGCAGTAAGCAAAAACGTGGTTGGAACCGCGCCTCGGGAATATACTATACTTATTTTTAATTATTAACTTCGCCATAGTTGCTTTATGATACTTTCCTTTATTGGATCAGTCTAAGATAATAATATAATAATAATAATATTCTACCACATTCACACAGCGCCATCTAACCCCAAATTAAGCAAATATATTTGCTTGTTTATGGGTACTAAACAACTGATATACTACTTACATACATTTATTTTTGTAAATACATACATATTATAGATAAATTACACCCAGACACAGAACAAACAATCATGCTCATCACATAAAGATTTGTCCTGGGTGGGAATCGAACCCACGACCTCCGGCTTAGGAGTCAGGGTCACTAACCACTAGACCAACAGGCCAGTCATTAAGATGGACTTAGAAACTAGAATAAATAGTGAATAGATATCGCCGGCCATTAGCAACTGAGATTTGCAATCATTTGCCAAAGGCGCAATATGCTCTTTCTACTCAACCAGTTATCAAAGACTATAAGTTATTCTTTTTTTGTATCTGACCAAAGTAAAACAATTTACACCAAAATATTACTGATGCTGTGTATTATATTTACAAAAAAACCCAACATTTAACAAGATTAGTGTGTGAAATGCTACACAGAACAAAAGTCCACGCGTAGTAAATGCTACGATAACCGCTACGAGATTGCGTAGCACTAGCTACGAGCTAACTGCACGCGTAGCTCTTTGTTTAACACATTTTACTGGAGTACTACTTTATTTAGGACGACCTATATTGTTTTCTGAGTAGTTTTAGTACAAAGTAGATTAAGTTAAGTGTTGTATTGACATACAAAAATATCGTGTGTCTACGAGGGTGCGTTTTTAAGTTCGCGGAATGAGAGGGTTGTGGGGGGGGGATTACACTCATTAGGGTCGTAACGTATTCAGTGACTCATAATTAGTATAAATACGAGGTTTCATTGCAATTAGACAATTAGTCTTTGAGTTATCGTCAATCAAGCAACATAATCGGGAGTGAAAAGTGAAATATGGAAAAAATCGAATATCGTGCCGTTATAAAGTTCCTTACCAAGCAAGGAAAAACAGTTGCGACCATAATGAATGAGATGGCATTGGTTTACGGTGACTCTTGTCCAGGAAAAACCATGGTCTACAAGTGACACAATTTATTTAAACAAGGAAGGGAATCCATTGAAGACGATCCGAGGCCGGGCAGGAGTATCGAGGTGACCACGCCAGAACTTATACAAAAAGTTGAAAAAATTGTACTGGAAGATGCTCGACTAAAGAAGAAACAACTCGCAGAAATGGTTGGAGTATCCGATACAACCATTTTTAAAATTCTTAATGATCATCTTGGCATGACTAAGGTCAGTGCAAGATGGGTGCCAAGAATGCTCACGCCGCCCCAAAAACAACAGCGCGTAGAGTGTTCACGTGCATTTTTGAACCTCTGTAATGAAGACAAGGATGATGTATTGAGTCGAATTGTTACTGGAGACGAAACTTGGGTTCATCATTATGAACCTGAGTCGAAACAAGACTCCATGCAGTGGCATAAAAAGGGCGCAGCACCCCCTAAGAAGTTTAAGGTGTCACAGTCAGCTGGGAAAATTATGGCAACGGTCTTTTGGGACTCGGAAGGAATATTATTAATCGGCTATAAAGATAAAGGTGTTTCTATAACCGGGGAATACTACGCTTCAATAGTAGAGAGACTTAAAGAAGCCATTAAGAAAAAAAGACGGGGAAAATTGACGAAAGGTGTGTTGCTTTTGCACGACAACGCGCCCGTTCACAAGAGCCGCGTTTCGTTGGCTGCCCTGCATAAGGTGGGCTTCGATATTTTAGAACACCCACCCTACAGCCCAGACCTGGCCCCAAGTGATTATTACCTGTTTCCAAAAATGAAAAAAGAACTACGGGGTAAAAAATTTACCACCGATGATGAAGTCAAGGAGGCAGTTTCGGCGTATTTTGTAGACAAAGAGAAATCTTTTTTTTATGAGGGTATTAATAAATTAATTGAAAGATCTGAAAAATGTATTCGTCTTGCAGGTGAATATATTGAAAAGGAAAAATAATTTGGTTTTTTTATTTCCACTCTTTATCCCCCATTCCGCGAATATAAAAACGCCCCCTCGTAAGTACTTTGACCTTTAAGTACCGCACATAGAATGTACAAAACCTTCTATTCATATTAGTATCTTTCGGATACCAAAAAAATTCGCTAAACACAATGGCATACCCTTTCTTTAGGACAGGTCTATGCACTATGTCCTAACAACCAATTAGATTATATCTTGGTACCTAAATATAGCTTTCTACCTATTTGCCCGACTGCCGAAGTCAGGGAGGTAATGTTTTTTGATCGTATGTATGTATGTATGTATGGGGTATGTATATCTGTTTTTTTGGCACGCTTTACATCCAAAAAGGCGTAATGGATTTTAACATATGAGGTGTCATTAGATTCATATTAATTGTGGGAGTGAAATTGTTTACTTTCTTTTTAACTCTATAGTTATTTTAAACCAGCTGCGCCCCACGGGTTCGCCCGCGCGTTAAATATGTATTATATTTTCTTGTATTCCTCCAAAATCGGAACCAGACCGATTTTCGGGATAAAAAGTATTCTATGTCCGTCTCCGGAACCGAAACTATCTACATACCAAATTTCATCAAAATCGATTTAGCCGTTTATGCGCTGAGTGGTAACAAACACACACACACACACACACACACACACACACACACACACACACACACACACACACACACACACTCAAACTTTCGCATTTATAATATTGTAATAGGATTCCGGTATCTTATAAATGCGCAAAAAGGGACAAAAAATAAGTCGTGCCTTATTACGAAGGACCTTCTTTTGTTCAACAAAAAATATAAGATAATAAAACTGATGACCTTGGTATGAACTTACATAACAACCAAAACGTTCCATTTACAAAAGGTACGCAGCATTCAAGTTGGACTGCCTACATTACTCAACCGGGAGGTTCGCGAACAATGGGATCATTTACCAAATATTAAGGACATTACACGGAAAAGCTTCTAAAGAAAGCCCCGCGTTGTTTGCTCTAAGAATTGTACCACTTTTATCTTTGATCTTACCTCAATACAAAAACTATACAAACTCTTATCAGCGACACCTGTTGGCGGTTGTTCTTATCTCTGTAAACTTCAAAGTATTGATATCGCAGAGGGGGACGTTTCTAAGCCCCCTTTTTGACCTACTTGACAGCAATTTAACGCTGTGTAATTGAATTTTAGGTATAGTATTATTTTGTGTTTATTTCTGCGGTTTGGAGAAAAATCTGTGAATACTACATAGATTGTTACGTAAGATAGTTAACGTAAGACTTTTTATTCTACCACATGCACACACAGCGCCATTTAGCCCCAAATTAAGCAATTATATTTGCTTGTGTTATGGGTACTAAACAACTGATATACTACATATATACATTTTTTTTTTGTAAATACATACATATTATAGATAAATAACACCCAGACACAGAACAAACAATTATGCTCATCACACAAAGGTTTGTCCTGGGTGGGAATCGAACCCACGACCTCCGGCTTAGCAGTCAGGGTCACTAACCACTAGACCAACAGGCCAGTAAATTTTTCTGGCTATTATGTCGCAAGTAATTCTACTGAATCAATGAACTTTACTATAACCAACAGTACTAAAGTATATCTACTGCTGCGCATGCAACTACTTCATCTAACTATATTTGAAGGGTTTTTACCAAAGCAGTCAAAATGGCCCAGGCACCCTATTTTTAAACACGAGGTAGTGGGTTCAAATCCGAGCAAGTACCAATGTGATTTTTAAATCATATGTACTTTCTAAGTTTATCTTGAACATTTCTGACTTACGGTGAAGGAAAATATCATGAGGAAACCTGAACTTAAAAGTCTGAAATCGCCAATCCGCCTTGAACAAGCGTGATTAATGCTCAGGCCTTCTCTATATGAGAAGATGCCTTTGACCTGCAGTAGGACAGTAAACAGGCTGGTATTATACCATAGCGGCAGCAGTCCTATCACATGACGCTACTGCCCTCTCTGCATTGCATAATTTTACTGCTTTTTAGTGCTTACTTTTCTTATGTGATGGTTTGACATGGTTTCATTGCGAAAGACAATGAAATAAATATGGCCGTTGTAATTATTTTGCTATTTTAAATTAAATATTTACAAACATAATATAAATGACCTTTTAATAAACTAAGAAATACTTCTAAAGATTTTAACACTCTAGGAAACCAAAAATAAACATCACAACGAAATTGCTTTTATCTTACCGACAATGCCTAATGTTCTATTTTTATTAGGTTACAAAGGAAGTGGGGATACTCGAAAAACAATTTGAGCACCTCTCCGGTCACCCGAAGTAAAACACTCGTGTCATTTTTCAGGTGATGTCAAAAGACCACTCGGACGGGACTTATTAATGGCACAAATGAGTTTGCAAATTGGCCGTATCCAGTCTCGGCGAGGTCTAATTGTCGGGACCTCCAACCGCTCCCACCGCGCCTTTGTCTTCCGTTCTCGTTAATTTCTTTTTTCCTCTCAAGATAGCTCTTTATTATTTTGTAAAAGGAATATAAATTCGCGGTGGCCGTTGAAATTAATAATAGAGAGTGCCATGGACCGTGGCGATTTATCGCTCTATTATGGACAATAAATTGATATTATAAATGCGCTAAACGATGCTCCGAACGGCACGATTTCCAATAAAGGCCACTACAATTATACGATACTTATTTATTGGTTTGAATCAATTAACACTGGGACCGTTTTAATGTTTTATTATAAAAGCTTTTTGGAGTTTTTATTATTTATAAAGGTGTGATGTTAAGTTTATTTATTTATAGAACGTAATTTTACAAATGGCTGGTTAAAAGTTCTGCTCTGATGTGAGTGTATGTTACATTTTAATTCGACTGTTTCATGTTAATTGTTACACAAATATTTATCATTTAAATATATTGTATTGCTACTTGTTAAACAGTAAATTTCAAATAATATTTGTGTAAAACACTTTCTTTCAACTTGATTTAGAAAAATAAAAGTATCGTTATGATTTTGTTGTACAGCGGATACATAACATGTTTATAACGCAATGTATTAACAATATTAAACCTGTAATATGAATTCTGAGCATCATTATGCATCGTTATCATCAGCATCATCAGCTGAAAGCCGTCCTTGTTTGGACAAAACAAAAACACCAATTAAACAAACAGACCCATTGTTCCCTAGGTCGACTTTAAAGTGTCCGAGTGCTGCAATATTTTGGGAACCAACATTTCAAGTTTTTATCGTTGACAGAGCAACGAGTGTGATGTAACATGGCCACACGTTTCGACATAGGTAGGGTTAGTCTGGTATAGACGTGTTGATAGGCGGAACGGATCTATATTTACCCGGACCAAAATAGATACCGAGGATATTAATGGAAAGCTAATACCTAATTTCTGTAGAAATTTATTTAGCAGTTTGCTTTTATTTTATAGACTGCACCGTTGGTCTAGTGGTTAGTGTAACTGACTGCGACGCCGGGTGTCGTGGGTTCGATTCCCGCGGAAGGCAAATATTTGTGTGATGAACATTTGTATTTGTCTTCAGTTTGGGTGTTTTCTATGTATATTAAGTATGTATTTACAAAAAAAAAAAAAAGTACGTATATGTATTATATTTCAATTATCTAGTACCCATAACACAAGCTCTGCTTAGCTTGGGACTAGATGACGATGTGTGAGTGTCCACATATTATTATTATTATTATTATTATTTTTGGTTGTACCTATCAAATTAATAAATTTATTATTATTGTAAGTCATTGTGTTGTGTTAAAGCCTTTTTAAATAAAACCTTGAATTTGTGAAAAAATTATAAATACTCGCAAATTTTGAGTTTTAACCCACTTCAAAAAAGAAGGAGGTTTCTCAATTCGACCGTATATATTTTTTTTATTTTTTTTTAACGGTATAAAAAATATTACAATGTTGTTCTATGAGGCTGGAGTCTCACTGTGTTGTGTTAAAGCCTTTTTAAATAAAACCTTGAATTTGTGAAAAAATTATAAATACTCGCAAATTTTGAGTTTTAACCCACTTCAAAAAAGAAGGAGGTTTCTCAATTCGACCGTATATATTTTTTTTATTTTTTTTTAACGGTATAAAAAATATTACAATGTTGTTCTATGAGGCTGGAGTCTCACTGTGTATTCAAAATACGAGTCGCTGTGCTAATCGCATTACAAAAATATATCTCACAGCGGAAATTGGTGCTTCCACCCCGCCCGTTAATAGCCGATTTCGTGGTTATATACATAACTAGCTGCGCCCCACGGCGTCGCCTGCGCGTAAAATATGGTTTGTTGTATCCCTCGGGAACCAGACCGATTTTCGGAATAAAAAGTTGCCTATGTCCGTTTCCGGCACCATATGTATATACCAATTTTCATCGAATTCGGTTTAGCCGTTTAGACGCTGAGTGGAAACAAACACGTGTGTGTTTGTTACCACTCAGCGTCTAACACACACAAACAAACTTTCGCTTTTATAATATTAGTATAGATTCAGATTCACTTCATGTTTTATACAAAACAATTACACACATTCTACAACAAGTTCACAGTTTAATTTTGTTATTAGATACTAAATAAACGAGGAAAGACTGTCATATTAAACCACGAGAATTTAATATAGCCTTCACTACCGCCTTTATATTAAACTTTAGAGAAGTAATATGTCTCTACAAATAACTTACCGAATTAATTCTGCAAACGAGCACTCAAATAATTCATTAATAACAATAAAAAGTATAAAATACTTTATTGAATGAGAGAAAATTGTAAAAGGTTTGTATGGTCAGCAACGAAAGTAAAATATTTAGATAATTCATAATCAATTCTGTGGCGCAGACGGAGGATTGCATGCGACGACAGCTGTACTTTATGCAGATGTGATATTTGTATGGCATGTATTTTTTTTAATTTACCAGCTGTACTATATTTAATCAAAAACGATTACTGATTATTAAATCCTTGTGTGAATCATGAATATTTCTGTCTGCATGTGCTTGCGTGCGTGCAGTTGTATATTTGTTAAAATCTGCAATACAAAGTAAGTTTTTTTACTGTTTTTAATTAAAAAAACAATACAGTAATATTTTTATAATTGCCTTTTCTGAAAATTCACTCTGTCTGATGGTAAGAAGTCTGTGGGTTCCGCCAGTCACCACCATTAGTAAATTACGCCTTTGAGAGCTTTTTCATCGCTTAAATGCACCATGCAGCTTAAAACAGCCCTGAGGACATTATGAGAATATTTTAATTGCTCTTCCGATTTTTAATTACTGCAATATTTATTTTGTTGAAATTTCTTTTGTTGCTAACTGTACTAAAGAGCGACAACAATAAAATTGGTGGAGCAGAGTCGTAAACTGCTATCTGAAATTGTGCAAGAATTATTTCGTTGGAGAATTAATGAGTTAGATGTTTGTTGGTGTTCGGGTGATTGGGTAGGCACCTCTTTATTGACACGGAACGGGTACTAATTACTGATAATCTACGTAATTATCGTAATTATTGTTAGAAAGGGTTAAATGGTTGTGATTACCGTAAACAATAACAGTAACATTGTTAAATAAAATGTTGTAGACTTAAGCTAATGGTGTCGTAAAAGCTATTTCTGTTTATACTTATCTGTTTAAATAATATAAATATTTTGTTACTCGTAACATTAATTTTAATATTATTAATATAATTGAAGAAACTTGTGAAATGTGCAAAATAACACCATGCTTGACAGTCGGATTGGTTTGCCACAGTAATTGGGTTTTTAAATACCCACTAATAGAGGTAGTGTTATTCCTTATCCTAGGTAAATACATAGCAGAACATATAAATACGAAATTTTATTATTTTAATCATATACGTAAATCGAGCTTCCAACAAACCGTATACGCCAATCTTTATTCCTATACTTGGCGTTTATTACATACAGTTAAAATTTAGTATGTATTTAATAACAGCCGGTACAATATATTCGAAACCATATAACCGACATCGCTCGCGATAATTAAAAACTCGATGTGCGGTGCTTTGCGCCATCGATGAACACCCCTGCGCAAAAATGGTACTCAATAACCCTTCACAGACACCAACAAGCACCACTTACCACTTTTAAGTTTTTACCGATAAACCGATTATAAAAATTTATCGATATACCGCTATAACGATACCATCTCAGGAGTGATATCAAATTATTCAAATGTGCCAATTCAATGCCGGTTATGATAAAGAATACTGATTTCTTTTACGATAATAGAGGTTTGGTGTTTTGCGATTTTGGTTTAACTAAATGCGCTCATATAAAATACCCCAGTTTCTTAAAGGCTGATCAATGAAAAATTAACTAATCATCTGTTAAATCGCATGTGAAGTCCCTAAAAGCATACTACTTAGAAACTTATTTGATCAAATTAAATTATTATGCATTTTAGCAACCCAATTGCATTGCATTAATATTTATTTGGTTTTTATCGTGTTTGACCACATAAGTTTTTAGTTTTTGTATATTATAAGTACTTATTTTCAAAGCCTACAACACATAATATCTATGTAGGAAAAAATCTACTTCTTATATTCTCCACTAAGGTCAAAATCGCATAACGACATAGTACATATAACACGATTTCTGCCGGCTTCCCTTTTAAAATATGTCCTGACCTCCTTATACCTATTACTGCTTGCGTGTCTACTCAAAGACTAACTAGCATTCCGAAACTCAAAATATTTTAGTCCTACCGGCTTCCCTCCTCGGAAAAGTGACTCTTCCGCTACTGATTCCTACTCAAATAGGTAAGAAAATAGACAACTGACTTGAACTTAAAATAATAGATTTATTTACGCACCCATTAAGATGTCCTGACCTCCTTATACCTATTACTGCTTGCGTGTCTACTCAAAGACTAACTAGCATTCCGAAACTCAAAATATTTTATTGCTACCGGCTTCCCTCCTCGGAAAAGTGACTCTTCCGCTACTGATTCCTACTCAAATAGGTAAAAAAATAGACAACTGACTTGAACTTAAAATAATAGATTTATTTACGCACCCATTTTTGTACAAAATATTTATCACCATTTTTATGATAAGTTTGCCAAAGAATGCGATTTACTTTGTAATATACTTTTCCCATCTATTTGCTATAAGTATTTGCGTGGTAAATAACCCTTCCTTTATAACAAGTGAGGGAAGTTTTTGCGATACAACCTTTTAGGGCATTGACGTTCTATAGACGAGAAATAAAGTTGACCCAAATAGACAACCCGAGAAGTATTTGTTGCGGGAAATTACGTAATCTCTTACTACTCTGAGAACTGCCAAATGTTTAGATAGTGTAATGATCGTAGTTTTGTGAACCAGTCATCAATAACGTCATTTATCATCATTTGACGGCCTGTCAGAACTATTTGTAACAAAATAATTTTATTTATGTCTAGCTATTGCCAGCGGCTTCGCCCGCGTGGTAGACATACCACAAAAATATAGCCTGTATTACTCGCTGATATTGTAGCTTTCTATTGGTAAAATATTTTTTTAACTTGGTTACGTAGATTTTGATTTTATTTATACAAATATACAAAAAATCAAATTTTTCTTTTTATATTAGTTTAGATAAATTAATTGTTATTGTTTCGTTATTTTTATAGTTGTCATTGTTGTCTGTTATTCAATATTAAGGAATGATTAAAGGATACAGTTTCAGGCAACAATCTCAATATCATTATTTTTTGTGTGAGAATCTATCTTTACAGTATATTTAAGGATTGCTGTCCTCTAGCGTGAATGGAAGGTAGCCATTAGTAATGTCTAAATATTCACCTTGACAACGATAAGAACTAAGGAACTATTCCATCGCCTTGTATACTATTAGTTTCATAAAAGCCAACTATACCAAGAACTTTCTAATAAACGTATTGTTTGAAATTCTCTTTTGTCTAAGAGTTAACGTGTTTCAACTAAAGAGATGATGATAATTTTAATTGACTTTCTCAAAATTAAAGTACAGTTCACAAAAAGACACATACTATTAACTTTTTATACATACAAATTTAATTAACATTTATTTATAACTATAACAAAACGCTGCGCTGTTCTGTTTCGTAGCAGCGTCGAGGCTCGTATGCAACATATATTTTTTATATCAGATGACATATAGTCCAATTTGTCATCACATATAAATATTTGCCAAGACCGCGGTCACTATTTACATTTAATATCCTCAATATATTATTTTTATTACACGCCACTGACCATCATTTCCTTTAGCAAAAACATAACGGCTATATTTTACGACAATGCGCCAAACATATTTTGGCCGATAGCAAACAGCAAAGTTTTTTAATCTTTTAATATTAGGTACGGTAAACAATTTCAAGATTGTCTATCTGACCGCTTTTGTTTACAACTTTGTCTCTAGCTTAAATGCGACTTGGGTATAAGTTTTTTAATTTTGCTACAAATGTTCCTGGAAGTCTATTGGGAGTTTCAGCAATAGTTTCAACGTGTGGAAGTTTCTTGTTTATGACTCGTAATCATATCTTTTGAACGTATGTTTCTTTTTGTTTGTTGTTTGCGGAGTTATTGGTAAATCAATTCTTGTAAGTTTGGGTGTTTTGGTCAAATTAGAACTCTCAAATAATTTTTGGAATTACAATATTTAATAATACAATTTCATAATTGAGTTAGACTTCTATTTCAGCATAATGCTCGCAAATACTTTTACACTCACGAAAATAAATAAGACCCCTGTCTACCAAAACATTTACAATCCTCAACTATTTACAGAACTAAATGCTTCTAAAATCCCAAACGTATGTATAGACAATCGTAGCGTACGTTTCTAATCCAATGATTCTCATCAAAAAGTTAAACAAAACCTTACAACAAATATTCGTACATTATTACTTTATTTGGTTAATCCGAAGATATTATTGGTATTAGTGGTTGAGCCTCGGGATCATTCGCGCCGAATGTAAGTTTCATTTTGCATTAGGGCTGTGTATCACTAGCGCGTAATGTTCATTCGTGTTCTTGTTTGTACTACATTACTCGTATTTTATATGGAAGTAATGGTTTTTGTAGCTGTTTGAATATATTTAGAAAATAAATGGACGATAATGTGCACTATTGCCAGCAGTTGTGGTCTTTTATGTTTTATTTGTTATAATCCTGGTTATCTTACGATTTTTTGTTTCATATAAGTATGTCTGCAATATTTAAGTTAATAAAATATTTTTTAACAAAAAGAAAACCGACTTCGAACAGGAACGAAAAAAAATTACATTGCACTAAGTAATTCATATTTTGATTTAGTTAATCAGAAATAATTAAATAAGTATTTTATAATTTTGAAGTTGGTGCCAAGCAAATACTCGAAGATATATATATTCCCTTCGTTGAATAACAAAAAAATATATTTTATGTGTCCCACTAACCTTACATTACCAACGTATTCGAACGTTGATAACATCAAGTGTTATATTGTGCGCAGTCCCTTACAATTTGGCGGTCGAGAGGAGATTATTAGACAAGTTTCATACGCCGCTATATTGCGCACTTCAAGCGACATCTGGCGAATGGTTTGCCGACTGCACCGCTCAGTGTTAGTGGTAAACAGTGCAACTACATTGACTTTACAGTTTTATAGACTATTTTAAACTTTGTCTTTTATAGCATTCAAGTAACAAGTACTATCGAACCAGGTGAATCGTAACCCACCATAAGCTTATTTTGGCAATCCATCTAAATTCAGACAGATTTTCTTGGCAACGCGCTTGTTATCATTTTATTAAACACTGACATTTTACTGAGTACACTGTTATTATGTTAGTATTTAAAACGTTCTTAGTGCACTATACACGATATATCTTAAAAGTTTCACAGTATTAAGCGAAATATCAGCAAAGTGGGTCATCATTTAGTTGTTTTAATTGTATCTATACGGCCCGTCTGATATTAAGTGGTCAAGTTATATGTTTACTGACATCACTGCGTCACCTAAGTATTACAATGACAATGCTAAGAAAATACATACAAGTTGTTATACCGTATAGGAGAAGAGTATGAGACCTCCCTAATTATCTTTTTCGTCTTTCTCTCTCTCGTTTTTATTATCTTTATACTCACGCTAATCGATGAGGCATTCGACTATATCGAAAATCTAATTGTTGACGTTTTATTACGTCACAAAGTATATTGGTCTAACACTACCACTACACTGAATTTGAGCCTGATAGATATAGGACCTACTGAAATATTTTTAAACAAAAAGTTTCAATAGAAAGATTCAGTCGTCCGCCAACATATCGCCATTCAATACCATTATACATATAACAAAATGGCACACAAATCCTTCACACGCACACATTTAATCCTACTCACGAACATTCACCATGATTTTCATACCACCCTTTCTGCCTATGATTGAAAAGGTCTATGATTATATTATTCAGGTGCGTATAATTCATATATCAAAGGCAGACTATTGAAAGACGAATCCTAACCTTTTAAAATAATTCTATAGCTGAACCCGAAATCTATTTAAAGGTATTGACCCATCGATCGTCGAGTCATGGGATGACCACGCCTCTTCACGGTACTTTAGTAAAAAGTACGTCTGTGCGAGGCAGAGATTGGCGATTTTTTGCCGAGCCTTTTCAGATAGTTGATACGGAAACTATCGGTTTTGCGTTAGCCACAGAGGGTAACCTACTTTATGTTTTATTGTGTGATCAATGTTATTTTATGCCGATATGGGCTTTTTATTATTTGTTTTTTACGTTATGTTCGGTAATAATAATTATGTGTATTTATCGAGTGCAGCTTTGTTAGGCTCTACACTAGGTAGACCCAGATCTTGGTCAGGGATCTTATCAGGTGATTAGCGAATGTCCATGTCCAACAGTAAACGTCTTTCTACTGACATGATATAGATAATTCTATTGTCGTGAAAGCGAATATTAAAAGCACCTGCCATGTCTTTATTTGCTATCTATCATATATCAGCAATACCACCAATTTGATATACAAATTGGTCTTAAATGAAATCGGACCCGTCCGAGACATGAGCGTTTCGGTTGCAATTCAATTAATTAGCCTGTTGCAGTTCAAACCTACATTCAACTCTCCCAATATCGGCCACAACCCAGCCGCTAGTTGTATAGAAATTTGTAAACTCGACATGGTTGAAACGTTTTATTAGATTCGCAACTCACCAGATTCGCAATTAACCAGAAGTATAATAAAAAAAAAATTTATTAATAGCATCATTTAAACTTCAAATAATCGAACATAACGGTATTCTATGCTTCATACCTATGTGGCAATAAAGCTTGGATCTTTTTACCAGCGCATGTTTTCTTTCAAGTATGATCCTAAGTCTTATTAAGCGGTAGCTCAAAGTTGGTGCCCTGAGACTGTGTGAGGTCGCGGACCGAGGAAGAGATAGCGGGACGATCTGGACAGTTTTTTGGGGAATTGGTAGTAGGGAGCGCAAGATCGCGATAAGTGGAAAAGATGGAAGGAGGCCTTTGCTGATGAGTGGGACAAAAATGGCCCATGATAATAATAATAAAGCCACCATAGTTGAGGCTTTTGGATAATGCTGACTGCTCATCATCAAGCAAGTCATTTTGGTAGTCTAATAAAAAAGTTAATCTGCTCTATAAGAAAAATGCACAAAAAGATAATAATAAAAGATTTCTTAGGAGCAAAGTTTACAACGAGTTCTTAATTTAAGTGGCACTTGCCGAGTCGCGTAAGTCCCCTTTACTATGAGTATCTCTCAAAGCTTAAGTACCGTTTAAAATATTCACTTTAATATTAGTAAAAAGTATAGCCTGTGTATCTAACACTACATATTGTAAGTTTGATATCTAAAATATAGAATTAAATGTCTCTAATGTCAAATATTACACTTTCAGAATAGCCCGTACTTTAAAATTTAATTATCTGTACTATTATATAAAGCGGACGAGTTTGTTTGTTTGTTTGAACGCGCTAATCTCTGTAACTACCATTTGGATTTTGATTTTCGTTTGATAGCCCAGTTCTCGAGAAAGGATATAGGCTATGTTACATCACGCTACTGGTGACGGGAGCACTGCAGTAAGCAAAGACGCGGGTGAAACCGTGAAACTAAAAAGCTAGTATTATAATAAAATGTTATCCGTCTGATTGTTTCACGATCGAACAAACAGTTTGAACGACCACCCGCAATATAGTGCGATAATGCAGTGTTTTGCAGCGACATCCGCAGTGCGTATTACATCGACGGCATTATGCCTCTACTGACGCCCCTTATATGCTAGCGTGGGACTATGAATTAGCTATTTATCGAACCCTATCACAATACAAGGAAAACTTTGCGAACTAAATTGAAGGAGTAGCTGATTTGGGGTTAGAACTGTTTTATATTTTGTACGATTCATGATCGGTCAAAGAGCTGATGCTTGGAAGCTGCTATATTCTGCTGACATATAAGTATTATATACACTAGTACATAATACTTATATGTCAATTTTTATACAATTTACCATAAACTTCTATAATCAGTATACTTATTGCAAAAAAAAACAAGCCCGATGCAAATTGGTAAATTTTCATTGCTTTGTTTTTTGCTACTGTAATGGATTTAGTAAATAATTGGTTTTTGTCTTCGTGATCAACTTTTCTTTTAAATGTAATCATATTTTTACTTTCTAAATGTCTTTGAAACTAGGGAGTTAAAATTCAATTTCAAGCTACAAACCGGCAATGGCCATATATTTTGCGTATTTACTCGCTACAAACCTGACATAATACGAAAACAAAAGAAAAATAAAACACTTCTTTCACCCAAAATACAGAATAGAAATTCAATATATACGTAAAATATGCGATGTACCTTAATAATGCGGGGAGAAGTCGGGTATCGCGAGCAAATATCCCACGTCGAACATGCACGAGTCTCTAGGGCCGCCCACTACACGATATAACTTCAAACTCTTGCACCTTTTATTAAAACTGCATTAACAACAAAGAGACGAGTTTAAAGAGAGTAGCCTTAACTTTTAATTGCGAACCGAAATTAGGGATGTCGAATTTTTACATATATTTTATGAGTAAATGTTGCCTATCTTTCAACGTTTCAAACAAGTTCACCTCTGTACGTGTTTGCACAGCCCTAGATTGAATCGTAAAGCAACGAGTTACGGCCTCCACTCGTAAAAACTCCAATCGCACACGGTTTTATGTTCGGAAATGTACAACTTGTGTATCGAAGAAAAACTTAAAATTTTTCATTTTGATCCAACGTTTTATAAATCTTAGCATTTTAGCGTGTTGCATAAACTGGGTTTGAACCGCAAACTGGAAATAAATGTTACGACACATTCTTCAATAACTGTAGAAAAATGTATGACGCAAGTTATTTGACGAATGATTTTCCCATTTCGATTAAACTAGCTATACAGTATAATAATAATAATATTCTACTACATTTACACAGCGCCATCTAGTCCCAAATTAAGCAATTATATTTGCATGTGTTATGGGTACTAAACAACTGATATACTACTTATATAAATTTTTTTTGGTAAATACATACATATTATAGATAAATTACACCCAGACACAGAACAAACAATCAAATCACACAAAGATTTGTCCTGGATGGCAATCGAACCCACGACCTCCGGCTTAGCAGTTAGGGTCACTAACCACTAGGCCAACAGGCCAGTCATTTATATATAGTCTTCTTCTTTTATTACGTTTTGATTCTAAGCAGTTACTTGACAGACTTGATCTCTCTTTACTGCCTGACATTCGCAACCACTTCGCCACGTTGACTTAGTGCGCCCTTTACCTTTGATCATGTTCATAATTATCAGTTGGAGTACTTTGTATCTTTTGTTAGCAATTTGTTTTAAACGTATGTCTATAGTATTCTATTTTGCGCTTTTTGACAACATTGATTTCTAAATGATAAAACGCGATTTTATTTCTGACTTTCTGCACCCAAATCGGCCAATGCGGAGTTTGCGACAGTAATACTACATTTCAAACACTCCAAGGCGTCTTTTAGTGCCTTTTTTAGGGTTTCGCTGACGTATGTGACGACAGGCTAAATGTAGCACAGTAGGAATCTAACGCCGAGTTTTATGTTTATTTGACGACAACACAAAATACGTCTCATTTTGTTTATATATGGTTTTTGTTCATGAAGTTTATATATACACTAGACGTCCGCCCTCGCTTCGCTTTGGTATCAAAAGTTTTAACGCCTACGGAAAATACCATGGCAATAGTAAGGTATTGCATAATTTAGATTGACAGAAGCGCTTAAATTATTAAAATTTTAAAATAAATTAAATGTTGCCTAAATTTTTAACATGTTTTTTAAGTTATTTTCAAAATAAACGTGAAAGATGTTTTTTAAACCGCTACAAAGATCTCGAATTAAATCGGAACAAACAAACCAACATACAAAAATCTAATCTTGTCTCTATTTATTAGGTATTAGTTTAGGACAAACGGTTTTGTAAATAAATCGGTTACGGCACTGTTTTTCTATAACATCTACTTCAATAGAAATAACTAGAAAAACAGCAGTATAAAAAGTTGTATTTAAATATAAACATTCGCGTGTGTAGTTTCAATATGCGAACAGTGCAGTTAAATCACGAACGCTCTGATTGATGACACCTGCCATAATAATACGGTGTGAACACTCCCTTACACGTAATTTTGTTTTAAATCCCTCGTGTTTTTATTAAAACGCTCTCTAGAGGTGGGGGAGTGTAAAAATTGAATTTAGTTCATAACGGCTGGCTTGATTGTATTACAAGATATTAACTCGCGGCTATTAGTACAGTAACAGAGTTAACTAGCCAGTCTATTACAACATTATTAACTGCTTCGTAGACTTACAGAGCAACTTATTTTTAAAATTTGCTACGCTAGCATGCGTAGCGTTTATCGTAGCTTATTGCTACGATACATTAGTAGCCCTGAGCGTAGCAGTTTCTAAGATATTTTTTTTATATACTGCAAGTACTGTCACATATTTTTTAAACAATAATATCTTTGTAATTCATACTTTTATAACAGCAGAATAAAAATATTACCCTTCTTGACTTTGGCAGTCGAGTAAATATTTCGTAGGAAACGATATTGAAAAATAAGACTCTAGTGGTGTTAGTGATTTCTGATAAGATGTAGGATATTACCGGCTGCGATGATGAAAGACCTTATGGGTAGTTCGTGAATTTAATATAACGATTAAAGAAGAAATGTTTTTTTGCTTAATTTGTAATGTATTTAACTGTTTGGGTTTGATAATACACAAATCACAATCTCAATTCCTAAACATGTGTATTCTCGTGTAACATTTATCATGAAATAAATAAAATTTACTAATTAAAGTTTTCTTTTACAGGTAAGTCTTTTGATTGGCAAGTTGGGGTGAGCAGTAACATAGGAATCTACAGAAATATTTGCTTTCAACTACATTAAAGTTTTATTAGCTCAAAGTTTGCTTTGGGGGAGTTACTGATAGCTACCTAAGTTTGCCGAGTCTCCTTAATTTCTTCGCCGGGACATATTAAGGGTAAGTTTGGAACATTGCAATCTATGCAGTGGGAGTGTTTGAAAGCGAAGTTTATGCCAATTATATGTAGAGTATTCTCTGTAATTGGGTTTAATTTTCGTTCAATATACGGTTATGTTGTTAACTATCTTTAGTATAAAATCTTCAAGCTAAAGTTTGTAGACGGTAATTAATAATGCTTAATACTGATTCTGTTCTTAAACTAGTTTCGTTTAAAAACATTATACTATAATTGTTTTTAAACGAAACTAGTGACTATTGATGCACCAATTTCGAATTTTGTATCGCCAAATGTAAATCCACAGATTACTGTTCCGTGCTTGATTGCTATGAGCTTACCGCGATATATAAAAATATCACACACTCGATATAGTGGAATAATAACTAGCTAAAAATAAAAATCGTTTCGTTATTTCTAGTTATAACATTACTACTACTATTTTTGTTCATTTCATACAAACTGTACTCGCACGGCTGCACTCACTCAATCATTTTAACTCCTTGTATTTTTTTTTGTTCATAGTCAACTACCACACGATACAAATATTTACACACTTCTATAGAAGAAGAGTTATATTTATATTATAGTTAATAAATCAATAAAAGGATGTCTGCGTCCGTGGTGCAGTGAGAACGCAAGCAACTGCTGTGCACGAGGTTGTGTGTTCGAGCCCAACCCGGGACAAAACTTTGTCTGATCCATAAATAATGGTTTCATGTCTGGGTGTACTTTGTGTCCCCCGTAACATAGAGTTTGTTCCCTAGTGCGGGAGTTGTCTTAAAACAAAGAAGAAAAAAACGATGTATTTTAGAAGTACGACCACTAAAACTAATATAATATACGACAAAGCTTGAATCATCATATCAGCCAAAAGTCTTCCACTGCTGGACATAGGCCTTCCCCAATTTTCGCCATCATGGTCGACCGTGAGCGATCCTCATACATAGGATGCTCAAAGTTTGAATACGCAAATATTATACAATATCGGCTGTTAATATGATTACGTTGGAATGTGTGTTAATTAATTTCGCGGTTGGTTGTCCACAATTAACACAACGTAAAGCTCTAACAGTGATAATATAAAAGGTTTGCATTATGATGGATGGAAGCCCCGATGCGTTTAAAGATACTTTGTTGCTAACGCCGCCGGTGAATACCAGAGGGGTTAACTAGAAAACTTGTGCATTTTAAACCCTTGAGTTTTATATTTTAGCTTGTTAAGTCTGCTAAGTTGTAATGTAGCTTAGGTCTTTTAGTAAAACAGGGTTTTATCAATTTAATAACCTATATTAAAATTTTCTTGATGTTATACCGACGTGTGTGTATGAAAAGGTTAATGAACGTTGAAGAGGCAAAAGAGGTATGTTTGGATCGCAGCAAATGGCGTTCTACAGTCTCTGCTTACCCCATTAATGGGAGACAGGCGTGAAGTTATGTATACATGTATGTTATACCACTATTTTGAGGTACTTCAGTTCTATACATATTAGGTATAAAAGGAAGGCACTAAAAAGTGTATGTCTGTTTTGTCGCGCGGTTTTCACTGTTATATTGTGAGTTTATCGAGGAGGGTTTTGGTATAAAGAACATTAACTTATTAGTTATAGTAGCCGTGCAGCAACAATAATAGTGAACCAAGCAGGGAACTGCAACTTTGACACCGATGCGAAGCGAGGGCGGGTCGCTATAATATAACACATGTTACATAACGCGACCGATACATTAAGTAACATAAATTACTAGCTTCCCGCGGTGCGGTTTCACTTGTGTCTTTGGTTACTGCGCCGCTCCCGTCGCCAATAGCGTGATGTTATACAGCCCTTAACCTTCCTCAATATGAAAAGCTATGAAAAGCAAAAAGAATTATTTAAATCCGACTAGTGGTTCCTGAGATTAGCACATTCAAACAAACAAGCAAACGAACGAACGAACAAACAAACTCTTCTGCTTTATGTAATAACTATAGATAACGTGAAACAAAAAAATAATGTTAAAAATAAAGATATTCCTTACAGCGCGTTAGACAAATGACTCGGAAAAAGGCTGCAATAACTTTGGTTAACTTGGAACAAGTGGGAGCGCTATATATCAAACACGCTTTTATTAATGTTCAGATATACTTTAGAATTAAAATGAAACTTAGTTTTCCCTGTTTCATTACTTTTTAGAACACAAATCAAAGTAATGAAATATTATCCGCCTGTTACTATCCTGCTGCAAGATAAATGCGTCTTCTTATACAGAGAAGTACGTGCAGGCTCTGGAACTACCAGCTGAGGTATTTTCCGAGCGCTATGACATGTCCTTCTTCAAACGAGGTTTAAAGAGAGCATTACTATCACGGTAGGCGGCGGCTTCGCGGAGTCCCTGACATTGCAGAAGTCTATGAGCGACATTTACCACTTACCATCAGGTGGGCTGTTGGTTCGTTTGTCACTGTAGGCAATAAAAAAAAGGCATAAGCGTCTGTTACCACGGTCGCTCAAGGCGAATTGACAACTGAGTTGCCAATTAAGTGGCCCTCAGTCGTCTCATATAACACCTTCGGCAAAACATGGGATGGTCCCATATTCTATGCGGGAGATTACGCGGCCAGATAAATACGAATGCGTTATATAATGAACGAACTAAATGCACTGTAGTGGCCTTTTTGCCAAACTGCGGAAGTCAAGAAGGGTAATATTTTTCGAGCGTATGTATGTATTTTTTTTAGTACGCTCTACAGCCTAAATGGCTTAATGGATTTAAACATAAAAGGTGTCATTAGATTCGTATTAATTGGAGTGACATAGAATACATAACATTTCAATGTAGCGTCAGCACCAGAAATGGTTTCTTTTTTTACATTGTTTTACACTGACAGGCTTTTATATATCTCGTTAATATAAATGCTGTGACTTTACTAGTGGTAGTATAACTTCACGGACTTTTATAAATCATCTTCATATAATACAATGTCACGGGACAGTATAGTTGAATTCAGTGATATAAATACTTCAGATATCGCAGGGATATTATACCGTGATTGCTGCAGTGGCAAAATAATAGACCGGAATTAAATAAAAATTGTAGCAATTTAAAGAGCTAACTGCACAATAGCATTCTTTATATATAAAACCATTCAATTACCTAATACGATTTGTTGAACATCACTTTTTGTAGTAAACATTCTACATTTCCATAGATACTTCGGAACAATTGTGTACATGTGTTCATTTGATTGATCGCCCACTCTGGGCCGCAAACTTTACTCAAATCAATCTTCCCAGGAAGGGTACAAGTTATTGAGAATACTTACAATATTTTTTTGTATTTCTTGAATCGGTGTATGTCAGTGCCTATCAGTGACCTACAAAACTAAATTGAAAATATGTAATATATGCCTTATTGTTGATGAGGACGGCAGAAAGTTCTGCAATGCAGAGCAGACTCTATAATATCACTCAACTACACAATTTTATTTAGACCCAAAGAAAGCATATTATTATAGCTTGTGGTTTGGATTCTAGATTGCGGATAAACATACTTATAACTTTTTTTGTAAATACATACATATTATGCATAGAAACACCCAGCCTAATGCAAATAATCATGTTCATGCACACAAATATGAGCACTGAGCGGGAATCGAACCTACAACCTCTGAGTGGCAGTCCATACATAGTATCACACTTACTTACCACCGGACCACAGACGTCGTTAACTATGACATTACTTATTTATGTAACTACTAAACTTTAGAGTACCTCCGGTAAGGGGATCAGAACGGAACTAAAGAATAATAATAACCCTAGGGGATCAGATCTGGGGGATCGCACCGGAGTAACTCACTAATATACATTTACGCATCAACTTAATGATTCCATAATATTAGTTTCGAGTTTATGTTCTTAGTGTCAATTAATCGTACGTTTATAAAATCTTCCGACACTGGCTTGTTTGTGTGAAAATGTGTATTAAATTATGTATGTGTTTCCATTTGCTTTAGACTGGAAAATCACGCAACACACATTAATAAATGTTAAAAACTCGTTAACCCTAACACAATCAAAGATATTCATTCGCAGTTTGTCTATCAATATTCACATACTATCCCTAGAGGCCAACAATAAAATATTCCGCTAAACGAAGATATTTTAAAACCTATTGGAAGTTGATTGGAAAAGCTTTTATGTTGTCAGTGAATGTTTTAGATCAATTTGTCTATACGCTTTAAAATCTAGAGCTCAATTGTTTAAGAGCATGTATTGTTTTAATTCATTATGAAAAATTGCCATTTTGTTAGTAAAGGCTAGCGCATACTACTGCCGCAGCGCGCCGCATTGCAAAATTGCGTCAAAGCACATAGTAGTCGTAGTGTAGCAGTGCGTTGCCAGTTCATATAAAATGTACTAAAGTGATGTAGGAGGTTTTTGTTGCACGATGCGATCGGTGGAACCTGCCGTAATTTGTGCTAGCCTTAATTAATATTACGATTTCTAGTGCAATTTGGTTATTTTGTTATAGGGTAGATTGAAAGCTCACAAAGCGGACCGAATATTTGAGTGTGGTTTACAATCAAATCATTGCTAACCGTAAAGAAAAAGGGACTTGGACTAGAAGAAAGGCAATTAAGCCTCTCGCGATTTTAGTTACCGAACAGAACGCAATAGTATGAATTCTACTATCTATTATATGCGAAAACTTTTAATCGACCATCTTTTTTATATACACCTTGCATTATTGTAGTGTTAGCTGTAAGTTTTCTTTATTTATAAATAAAATAAAACAAAAATTTTACGTCGATTTCCTGTGAGAGAGCAGATACTTAACTGGTAGATCTATCTGCATCTTAAGAGTAATAATGTCATTATTATACGGTTTTCATTAGCAGTCGCTATAAATAACTAAATTTTTATATAAAAATATATTTAATACTTATTCACATTACAATCGAATTAAAGGATCCCAAAATGGTTTTCTTTCGACACCTTTTTATCGGAGACGTTAGTTGTAACTTTGATTGATCTGAGGTCCCATCGCTTCGGGCTTCAATACACCGACCGATTCCAAAGGGACTAATATATCTACGAGTATATATTAATAAAGACAGAGGATAATTTATTTGATCATAAAGAATAAGAATTTTACAAATGATTTATTTGTGTAATTAGTGAATTTTGTTTTTGTTTAAGAGGAGTTGAACGAACTCATAATTATGTTATCAGTGCTAGACAGAATTAATTTTGAACATGTTTTAATTCTTAGTATTTACATTTTGTAGTTTTGTGTTTGCTTGTATTATACTGAATATGAAATACCTAATTATTTTTAATAAAATGTTCTTGTATATACAAGTAAATGATATATTGCTGAGTTGCATTTTACAAAAAATACTTAAGCCGTTTTATATGGTAATGAAAACTCAAACATTTTAATATACACGGCATTTGTTAAGGGCCTTTAGATTGGTATAATTCAACTGAATCATATTTCCAAATGGCAATTTTTGTATACCGTTGACAAACTATACCAGATTTTGATTGATATTCGGTGAACTACAAGTTCCTGTTTTAAAATATTTTTAAGATCGTTTCACGCCCCCATAAGGTATCTTCTTCAATGTTCTACTTATACACGGCATCACATGTACATCTTTTTAAATATAGACAATAATCCAACATTATCACAACCTATGATTCAATTATGCAGCTAGTCTGCCAGACCTTCATATGATCGTCTTACTTACATGTTACATGGAAACAGCTGAGAATCATAACACAAAACAAAACATTGGTTATGAATCCTTACACAACGTATGGGAGCTGCTTATCCCAATCGATAAAGCGGGTCATGATTTACGATTGTAGTACGAACAAAGTTTTATTTATGGCCTCAAATGAGTCTCACTGTCTCCCAGAAGAATATTCACGAGAAGTGTTGAGATACATAAATATACTACGGGGAGGTGTTGAGGTATATTATACTAGGTACTAGACGTCTGCCCTCGCTTCACTTTGGTATCAAAAGTTTCATTTGATCTCATACCAAACGCCTACGGAAAATATCATAGCAATAGTGTCGTAATGCATCATTCAAATTTACAAAGACACTTAAAATATTAAAATTTAAAAAATGACTGAAAAATATGTTAAACATAATATAATATAGACTTTGTTGTCCGTCTTATTTGCTGCTTTCTAAAGATGAAAGAATTTTTTAAATCGGTTAGGTAGATATTTTGTTGTCGCGGATGAATGCGCGAGCGTCTCTCGTGACCCTGGCACTCTGGCCGTCTGGAGGAACACCGTGGGATTTAGTCGGTATGCCGGTCGCTGTCTCATTGTGGCCGGAGAGTCCGACATAACCCCCGCCTCGCCCAGGCGGGTGCGTACTCGTAATGAGTTTCCCACGAAAAAGAAAAAAAAAAGGTAGATATTTTGTTAAATCGCAACCTATAAACAAACAAATATTAGTACAAAAAATCAAATCTTTTCCTTTTATATATTACTTTAGATTGATGATTTATACATTGATTTTGTGTATATTGTAACATTGCTGGTAGTTTTAAGGATCGTATATATATGTTATATGAGGCCGGCTCACGAGCGGCCAAAATGCCGAAAAATGTTCGAGGCCTATGTCTATCATCGGAAGTCTCCTGGCTGTTCTACGATAAGAACCTGAAGACATTCACTTCTAGATATACGCTTCTCCCAAAACAAAGAGTTTTTTATAGTCACTACGATTGGCGACAGTATTAAGGCCTAATCTGTGCGGTATGTACTTCTACCTACAGTGACAGCGAATACCGCTTATGTTTGAATAAGCCTTTAAGGTGATATTTAATACAGAGAGTTCTGCTGCCCAGCTTATCTTAATCGTCTTTGTGAACACCCTTGACAAGAAATGAAATGGTTCCTTAAAATATCACTTTTTTCATATCTAGGAATCGTACTCAAGATCGCAGTCCGGTAACCGAACCTATTTTAGCCTATGCAGTACACGAATCAAAACTATAATATTATACTTAAATAAAAAAATGTGAAAGTATTAAAAGTTTTGTAATTTTTCTTTTTCGGTTTACTCTTTTACTGCACGATAGGTGTTAACAACGAAGACGGTACCTGCATATAAATGACAGAGGTACTCGTATGCTTTACTACGTATCGTTTATTCCACCATTATTTGTGCTCGTGTCGTATTGTATTCTAAGGCCATTGTCTTCGGGTGTAACCCAGTTTTCTTAAACAATGTTGTGGATATAACAACGTTGGATATTCATTTGATGTAATCTATTTAAACTCGTTCGTGTAGAAATTCTCGCCGTTTCCTTAAAAGAATTTCGCGTGTATCTTTAGCCCCTATATAGCCACAAGAATGCTTGTGTAAAAATGCCGACTTTTTGTTTCAATGGGTTAGCATTTCAGTGAATCAGATTACTTTTTTTTTTATTCTAATGATAAACTGTAAATCAATTTTAATTTTGAATTTTTGAAAATGGAATACCTTTTACCTAAGTGGCGACAACTGGTGACGAAAATTTTCCTAAACAGCCCCATTGTTACATTTTATATATAGAGTAGTTAAAACTTATCATGTTCACTTGAGGTCGCGTTGGCGACGAAATGACGTTGGCTATCAAAACATGCGACGTCAGTATGGCGGCGACGTCAAAGTGCAACAATGAGCAAATAGCCAGTGGACAGACTTGTGATGCAAACATGTTGCCGTAGCGGTACTTTATCTTGAACACATAGCTTCTGGAAAATTCTAATACTATTAGTATGGCTTGACTGAGACTAGAATTTTACGGTATTCAAATACAATTTTGTTTACGATAGAGTAATATAACTCGAATCTACCTGCTGGGTTCGGATGGTAAAATTTGAGCTATGAAATGTCAAAATAAATCTCGTTAGTGCATCCAAGTAGTTTTTACTACTACTAAGGGGGCAAACAAGTTTATAGTCATGACAGTCATAACATGGCAAAAATAATTACTGTAATTGATGGACATGTTGTGTTCTTTAAGTATTGCGAACCCTGAAGAAGGGTATCCGGAGGAGACAGAAGGCCTACAGCGTCCACACTACCTACACGAATGCTCATCGATATTATATAAGAGAATAAATTTTCTACTAAATCTCGGCACAGTCAAGCTAAAACATAAACCTAATGTTTGTGTCTTCACCGTATGTATATAGTATCAGTTAGGAAGTCAAGTAACGTAGCGGTCAGATATCATGCATCAAACACGTCCGGAACCGGACACCCGGACGTTACACATCGACATCTGTCCGGCTTACAATGTCTTGTATACTTGGTATTTGCTTGTTTGAAGAGTATTGACAACTTCTCAGCTTTGTATAGGTGAGAACTCAAAGTCTTTGAAAGATAATACCTGGGTACATTGTCAAATCTTTCCGTGTCGCATATTACTTGCGGTAATCGCAAAAGGTTTTGACAAACAAGTATTGCAATTGCTACATCTGCCACTTATAGAAACATGCAACGTAACAAACACCATCTAAAATAATAAATATAGGTAATTAATCAACCAAGTACAATTTTAATAAGTAATCAAAATTAAAAATATGTGTCATAGTACCATAATGTACTATCGAACCAGCTTGAATCATGACCCATTTTGCTGATATTTTGCTTAAAACTATCAAACTTTTAAGATCTATCGTTTATGCACTTAGGACGTTTTGAATACTAACATAACAGCAGTGTACTCAGTGAAACGTCAGTGTCTAATAAAATGATAACAAGCTTAGTTTTAGCAACTGTCTTCAGGTGAATTTCGACCTACTTGCATTTAAATGTATTGGCAAAATGAGCTGATAGGTTCGATAGTACATATTCGTCTCAAAATAACAAAAGTTGCAGTTGAAAGCATTACATAAATCAAGGCAACTGCCATAGCACTGCAGTACGTAACCTCGAGTCGGCAACACCCGAACGAAAACAAAAAATATCGCAAACGTATTACCAGAACTACGGATCTGACATGTTATTCGATATTCCTTCGAATAATGCCAAAGCCATTTGCACGATTTTCGTATTCAAACATTGAAAATGGTATTTTCTAATAAAAAAAATTTGAATCTAGAACTAACGTGTTTCGATAAAAGCTTAACTAACCCTTGAGAAATCAAACGGGTCCATTGGGCCCCGTGAGAAATGTTTCATTAATTGCTTGTTATTGTAGATAACAATACATAGTTGTTAATAAATAAATTGTTACAATTACATACAGTACACAGGATACAGAAGAGAAAGCTGGTTTGCGTCGGGGATGCAGTGGGAGTGTGTGAAGGTAGCTGTGCTAGACATTGTACGTTACATTCCCACATGGAACTTGTATGATCCATAAAATTATATCCAATTTTAAAATAAACCAGACCGTTACATAGTGCAAACAATATCTATACTTCCAATTTTTTTTCGTAAAATTGCATTTTTTATTGTTTCATACTGTATCCGAATTGCCAGCACTCAAAATTTGATTTGAACGATATAATCTAATTACTATAGCTATAAACAAATGGCACTGGGATGGAGACTAATCAAAAAGTAATTTAATACCGCTTGAAAATTTATTTCAAGTTTTTGGTGAAATTACCTGTGAATCATTTTGAATTACCGGTGTTATTTGTTACACGAGAAATTAAATAGTTTTTAACGACTCTGTGTTGTAGTGAATAATAGCAATATTTGAATATTATACCACAGTTCAAATAGGTACACTTTTTTAAATTTAGTAGTTTCAGATTAAAAACTATTTTGTCCCAACCAAAATAAAATTCATTTACTTTCTGTTTTTATGAGTTAGGCTTTCAGTTTATTTATTAATTACGATTATGAAGATAATGAAAGAAAAAAGGCCAATTCGCTGAAAAAAAGTAGAGCCGTGCGAAGAACTGACACGAAATTCAGGCTACACTTTTGAATCGATAAGTAATTATTTTTTATTTAATTTTTTTTAAATCGTCAAATAATTATTTTTAGTTACAATAATTTATGATCTGAGTTATATTACAATTAATTGGAACACGCAATGCAACCGCAGAGCAGCCGTATATAATCAATCCATTTATATTCAGCGATATAGAAATTTGTGACGTAACTTGCAAATAATATTAAATTGTGAACAAAAACTGGTTTAATGAAAGTAGAAAATGAGATTAAATGGAAGATTCCCATCAATCAGGACGAGCTTTCCGCTAATCCTTAAAAAATGATAATCTCATCGAGGCAGAACATTAATGTGGCAATTAAACTTGATTGTATTTACGTTGGCTATAAAGTACCCTTTAATAATTAATATTTTGGAACAAAAAATACGCGGGCTAATTACTGTCCAGGTATTATCTGTAAGCACTGTGAGCAGGTGGGGGTTAACACTAATGAGCTTATAAATTGAGTGGCCCCTTTGACCCAAGCACACCACGAAGGTTAAGTTTTGTTAAATGGTAATAAATATTTTTTATGTAGCTAATGTAGCCCAGCTTCTTTTTTTATAGTTATCCAAAATCAGTTTTGTACTAGATATGAAACTGATATGTAAAATTTTAAGGCACATATTTTCTGTCCAAAGACTCCATTACTGGCAATACACCTTCCCCAAGTATCACCACTTTGACCAGTGCTGCTCTCATATATCGATCATTTTCTCAGGTTATCATACCACCTTGTAAGAGGCCTACCATTGCATTTTCCGTACGGAAACACCTTTTAAAGCACATAGTCATAACATAAAAATCCTATAATAACACATCAAGAAAGCTACATCTAAAAGTTGACTACTGAATTAGACAATATCCTTTTTTAAAACGATTCTTTTATGAGTATCATGCCTTTCTCGAACGTTTGAATTACTTATGCTGATACAGCAAGTCATTGTAAATAGTGTAGTGATTTTCATTAAAATAGCCAGCGCTGCAGCCTGCATTATAATGCAAATGCCGCGACGCTGCGTGCCGCTGGCAATGGCGTCGCGGCGCCGCCCTTAGATTGTGGGTGAGGTCTCACTGCTAGTTGGTACATCGCTTTTGCAAACGGCTTTGAAGAAATCTCATTGCTAATAAAATAGACTGTAACTCTAGCTGCTAGTCCAATAACTTACTTTTGTTGTTCTGATGCTTCTCAGGTACATGAACAGCGGATAACATCAGATGTGCAGCTTTCTCGTTTAACACTAGTAGAAATTAAAAACATAAAGAATGTTTTTAATTATTATATTGTATAGTATTCTACTGGTCAAGTCCTTTCATTTGATACCCTAGCCATATTGAGGTAGTTGTGAAAAATATGTAACCCGCCATTTTGTGGTGGCGGCCATCTTGGACCGATTTTCATCAAACATAACTAAAGACACTACCGACTAGTTCACCTTTAAACAAAAAAAACAAAATCAATATCAGTTCATCCGTTCGGAAGCTACGATAAAAATACTCGTTGCACAAGACTTCATCAGGGACAAGTTCTATGCAACGAAGCATGTTTGAAGCATACAATTTGCGAGCGCAAGACTCTTGAAATATTGTTTTTTTCCCCAAAGATAAGAAAATGATTCTCTTATAATTAATATGCGATGTATATTGCTCGCGCCACTCGCTAACACTAAAACCGCTGCATCATTCAGTGAGACCTCCGGTTTATAAATCCGCCGGAGCTCGCTTCGGTGAATTTCCTCTGGCTTTTTCACTGTTTGTTTTTATGTCATATTTTATACGATTATTTTGAATTCTGAAATTTATTTTTGAATTGAAATGGAGCTGGCAGTTAAAATACTATATTTCATTTGTTGAACTTTTGATAGAGTTATATTTGTGTGGTTATAAACAAGCTGAATTGGAACTACTAGTCGGATTTCAATAATACTTTTTGCGTATGATAGCCTAGCTCCTGAGGAGGTTATAGGCTATGTAATATCACGCGACTAGCGACGGAAGCAGTGCAATAAGCAAAGACGCGGGTTAAACCGCGCTGCGGAAGGCTAGTGTTTATATAAATTACAATAAAATGCAGCACTATACTTGTAAGAAGCTGTGGCTAGTCGCTAGTATAAAAAAAACTGGTTAAGTGCGAGTCGGACTCGAGTACCGAGGGTTTCGTACAAATTTGTAAGCCATATAAATAACATCGGACATATAATATCTCTTGATTGCGTTGCGTGTTGTCATAAAACATTGTTTTTTTTTACAGCTTCAAGTGATTGCAGACAAAAGAGTATTTAATATATATTTCAGGTTGATACCACCACGCGTTACTGAGAAAAAAATCTTGACAGACAGACACGAAAGTAATCCTATAAGGGTTCCGTTTTGCCCCTGGAGGTACGGCACCCTAAAAACAACTTTTCGTTTTATTCACTTTCCTTTAGCCATTTCCTTAATACGGGGATAATACAAGCGGATATAACCACATATATAAATAGACAGATATGTATAGAGTTACTAGTCAGCCGTCGCTCGCGCCCGTCACAGTCACTCCACATTTCCTTTTATTCGTTTGCCGCTCCTCTGATCACTGACGTTTCGCTTACGCCTACTGTTTTTAGATCTCGCAAGTATTTCTGTTATTTCTATAACTTACATAAAGATTTTTTGTTCAAAAATAACCTTCTGTTTTTAAATCTTATGATGATATATTTTCTGACTGAACATGTTTCATGAGCCATTAAATTTTATAATGTATAAGAAGTAGATTTATTTAAAAATTACAACATTAATTATTATATTTAATGACTTTCTAATACACCATTATTCCATCTTAATGTAAATGCATATTTATTTTATTTATATATAAAAGTGGTAAACCAAAATAATATTGACTATGCATAGAAAAATGTGGTTAATACTTCTATACACCTCTCTCGGAAAAAGCGTTACGCTGTGATTAAAATAATTATAAATCGCTATCACTACAACCGTATCCTACAAAGTATAAAGGTCGTCAATCTTACTTCCAGAGTGACTAAATTAATTCGAATAAAACGCTGTATTGATTGCACGGAGTGAAGAAACGGGCAGAGAGGAGGCTAGAGCGAAACGTGCCACTGGAGAGCTCGATCACGGAATGAACCATAAATTAATAAGTCAGACGCGCCGACTGCAGACAGACCGTCAATTTTATTTTAGCATTTACTTTCTTTGGAGATAATGTATAAGTTATTGAGGAAATAAATATCGCAATAATATATTCTATTACAGTTATTTTACATTTGAGATAAAGTTCGTCCTCTACTAGAGAAGAGTATACCTCGAGCAATACATTTGGGGAACTATTGCCATAATCAAGACGCTTGGAAATTGCAGTAGCAGCAGTCTTATCATATCACACTGCTTCTTTATCGCACATCATTCAAAAAATCATTGAATGGTACGAGTATGTGGTATCCGTTGTTGCCCATAGATCTTAAAATTTAGTTGGTTGTACCTGGCCCTTTGTCTACCAACTTCAAACACAATCTTCTGTTATAGCTTCCTTGATGAGCAGTACAAACAGTTATTTATCTTTTAGGGTTTGTATTGAGAAATAACAATAAATTCTTCGACTCTATTACATCAGAGATTATAAAACATTTATAATCTCTGATGTAATAGCAATGCAATATTTTAGTAAGTAATATTTTTTATTGTTCAAAATATGTATCTCAAAAAAGTTTAGTGCTTAATTACTCTTAACCGCTCGTATATTTTCTGAATTGAGTGTCCTTTAAGCGCTGAACAACCATCGCAAAATTTTTAAATATCGTCTATGTACTTACTCTGCAAGTTCACCAATTGTCGAGTACTTATCTCCGATACGAAAGCGAGAAACAAACATTTTTTCAAGTAAATATATTTTAGTAGAACCGTTTGGGTTGTTTACGGACCGCCGCGCCGTATCGGATTTATTTACGAATTTTATTTTTGTTTCGTGATCATTTTATGTTTAACAAACTCAAAACATGGATTTATATCCTGTATTTTAATCTTTTCTTGGTGTAAAGAGTATATTTTAGAATACCGAGTAAAATAAATATTTAGAAGCATTGGGACGTAAACTTTTACGATCGTCATCGTGCGTTACGTTAGAAGTTACGATGGACCTATATAAGAGACTCTCAAAACCAAAACTTGAACGGTAACATGAAAATCATCCATCATCATCATCATCATATCAGCCAACAGAAGTCCACTGCTGGACATAGGCCTCCCCAATTTCCGCCACCGTGGCCGATCGTGAGCCGTCCTCCTCCATCGGTTGCCTTATAAATTATCCATACTTATAAAAATATAGTTTAGTCGCAATCGGAGTATATTCACTTTCCGACGACTAAGTCTGTGGTTTTATTGATGACCTTGCTGTTCGGAATTTTTATGTAAACTCTTGTATTAATATTAGAATGTTTAAAAGGAAAAGAAGAGCGATATTCTTTGTTGAAATAAAACTACCAAATTCATATTCGATCCACGCAATATTACTGTATAGAAGATTGTACGTCAAATGAGTATAGCTATAAGTACCGTCCGGCCAGTAAGCCAGGAACTATCCCGTTAGTAGGATTACTTGTGCGGCGTGCCCAGTATGTGCCCCGGTAACTTAGTGCCGGCTTAGCTCTTAAATGCTTAGATAAAGACTTGCTGAGCTACTCAAAATCTTATGGCGAACTTCGGACTTTTGTTCATGTGTAAGAGTGTCTTGAAGTCTCGAAGTCTCAAAAGCTTTCTGCAAAAACTATTTAAAACCTGTAACACGTTGCAATGCTAAGAACAAAGTTCAAAAGCTTGCAGTTACTAGTTTGAATGAAGTTTTAATGACTCCAGTTGAGTCATTCAACTGTAAAATTATTAATAAATATTTAAAATTATTAATTATTATATTATTAGTAATATGAGCTTCATCTAAAACTGTATATAATATTATATTTTTAATATCTAAGATTATTACTTTTTAAGTTACTCACGAGTATAATTTTGATTTTCGCTTGTCCCTTAATCTCTGTTATTCCCTTAGTCTCTGTTATTTTATCATAGTACCGTGTTTCGTATTAACATTTCAAAATATCGGCTGCAGTGTCTAATCAGAAATAAGTATTACAACTAACATAAAGATTTTAAAAAACTACTTCGCTGAAAAGGAGCGTAAAAAACCTAGCCTATTGCGGTAAAAGTAAAACTCGACTAGACTGGTCTAAATAAATACCGCGGGAGTAATTTACCCGTTCTTTTTAATTGAAGCGATGACGCGTCTACATAAAAACAATTTCGCGTGGCCTTTGTATCGGCAAATTGACTATGTTATTTATGGACGTGGAACAAGCCACCGGGATCAATGAAAGATGCTTTATCTAACGTGGGAAAATAATGCCGCTTGTATGGTTCAGTGTTTTAAAGTATTCATATGGTGATGAGATTTTAATGTTTTAATTTTCTAGTATGATAAAATTTTAGGTTGAATGCGTGCTTGCGTTTTTAGATGAAAAGTTTTTATTTTGTATCACCTATGTTCTCAATATGGGAATATAATCTTTCTACTAGATTATTTCAAAATAATTCTCAGATTTGTATTCCTTTTACATTACACTCTAACTGATTTTGTTGAATAAAATCTACTGCCATAGTATTAAGAGTCTGTGTGTACGAGTAGATTAAAATTTAAAAAAATATTTAACTAATAAACCTTACTCTTTTACAGGTAAGTCTACAAATTGAAGAACCAGGCAGTTACGAAGAGCCGTTAAGTATAAAATAAGCAATATACATAAGCATTTACACTCCACATCAATCTGAAAACGTTTACTGCAGAACAGAAGCCAAACAAATATGTTTGCCATGCTCGACAGGCGAGGGGTGACCATAGGAAGGTGATTTAAAGTAAACAGATAACTCTGTTGCTTATCTGATATTCTCCCTCTTAGTTGCCTCTTATAATACCCATGATAAGAGATGAGATGGTTCCATATGTATTCTAAACAATACTACGTAAAAAACAAAAAGTATGCCAGCAGTTTCAAACGATGACTTTTGGAATGGTGACCACCACTTCTGAATTTCACTGACTGCTAAACATCAGTAGACTATTATAAAAAAAAAATTCATGGCTAAAATACAAAATACAATAATATTACATAATTATATTTATTCCAAGATAACATTCATAAATCCAACCAAAAATAAATGGCTCCAATTATTTATAGCACTTTGCCGAGGTAATTATACCCAAGATAAATAATACGCATTAGAAGCAGCTATTTGTCAAAAGTATACAAACAAAATGCGTAATTACAATAAAAGAAACATAATGATAGGTTTCATAAAAAATTGTGTCGCCGAACGCGCACATGTTCTTTTTTGTATGAAATATTACAGTGAAGTAAAAGTGCTACCCTTTCATACTGGAATCTAAAGGGTCTCGATGGACTCGTACCAAACGGTTGGAACTTTATATTTATGTCGCTGAATTACAACCTGGAACGGAAATGATTTACATGTTGCAATGGGCGACTTCAGACTAAATACAGATAGTGTAATAAATGGTAAATCCGAATTTCGGAAAACGGTTGCTATTTCTGCATACCACCCGTACATCAGGACCTGGCCAAACTACACCCAGATTTTTGAAACAAATATCATCATCATCATATCATCCAAAAGACGTACACTACCAGACAGGCCTTCCCCACTTGTCGCTACCTTTGCCGGTTGAGCACGGTCCATACGAAACAAATATGTACACAAATAATAAGGGTTTTCTAAAATGGCACCTACGAGGTGGCAGCACTGAGGCGTCAGGTTCAAGCACCTGTCAAAGCGCTTTAAATTTTTAATAGATAACCGTGAATGATTCTAATTTCAAACTGTGAATGAATTTTATATTTTGATTTTTGTGGCGCCAACTGGTGGCGAAAATTTTCCTAAACACCCTCATTGTCTTAAGCGCAACTGACACTATTTTGAAAGATAGAAAAAAAAGAAAAATACATTTATTTAGCACTGTGTTCAAAGACACACATTAACATAAGCTGAACAACAACACAAGTACGTTTTTTTTTTATATTATAGCCTACCAAGACTCCACCCCGCCTGATGGTAAGCAGTCAGTGGAATCCAGAAGCGGTGGCCACTATACTAAAAGCCATCGTCTTAAACTGCTGGTATGGTGGTCTCCACTATGGCGGCTGGGAATAGTGTTAGGGGAAGGGAATGAGGGAGCTGACGAAAGAGGAAAAGGGGGAAATTGGGCCTCCGGCGCTCTCACTCACCGAACGAAACGCAGTAGTACGGATACTACTACTCTTAAGTCGATCTTCTATGAGAGGGTAGTACTTCCCCGGACGATGCGGCCCATTCATGCTGAAATCAGCGTGGATCTACTACCGTTCAAATTTTTGTGTACTTATTTAAGTCTGGCATTTGTAATAGTGTAAGCTCATCACCAGCCCCCAAGAAAATGTCTGCTATGAAAGTAGACACTTATGAGTCTGAAAGTTTCGTGCAATTAAAACACCCATAACAGTTTATGAAAAGTAAAGGCTGTAACGTTATTCTGTAAAGTGGACGTTTTGGGAACGATACTACAATATTCGCATTTAACTTTGCATAGTTGCTTTTTATTACTCCATTCAGCAAAGAAATATCAACCTTAAGTTTACCTGCTACGGTTGCTTTTTTAGTTATATGTATAAATAGATGAGACGTTTATTTTAAAATGTTAGAGGGAATAGTCATAGATGAAACGTAGCTACATATAGCGTAGCTATTTTAGTTACATGTTATAAATAGCAACGACCCTATTTTACAGTACTTTACAGTAGTTATGACACATTATGCCACATTTACAGTAGTTATGAATCCAGGGTGACGAGTGCGAGTTTGATCGATACGTTTATGACGTTCGGTGCTTCGATTAGCCCGCTTCAAGCTCTTAACCAATCAAAGACCTAAATGCGGTAAACGCGTTAATGTAAAACAAGTCGCACTTGGCACTCTGACAGCGAAATAGAAACTCAACTTTTTTTGTTCAATGTACTCGTAGGTTATATTAAAGCGTATGACTACCGACTACCGAAGGTAAATGATTACTGTTACCTGACATGACTGTATTTTTTAACTATCGCAAAAAAATTGCTAAGAAATAACAGTAAAGTTAGGCCTTTGCCTCTTTTACTCACTGAAAGGAACGCACTAGTACTTTAACACAGTTACAGTGGAAGATGTATACTTGGAGACGGAGAGTTATTATACTTAGAGGACTGGTCGACATAGCCATCAGTATTTAACCCTTTTAGACCTACCTTTTACGAGCGTTCGCATCGATAAATAAAATATTTTCAGTAAACTTCGTGCAAAAAGAATTTTGTATCTCGTACCTGTCGCTTAGCAATCCTTAGCACTACGCTGAACCATTCACGTTTAATATTATATTCAATCACAAATCTTTATTGTAGACAGTATTAATGCCTATTGCCTGAGAAACCAAGCGAACCTTAGGCCGATACATAATTTATGTTGTTTGGCAATACATAGTTGGAAATGATCGGTGTATCGGTAGTGAGGTATTCCTTCATCGAAGCTGGCGACGAAGCTACACAAATCAAATCATTGTCATAATGTCGTTTATGTTGAAAACACAAAAACAAACCTAGATAATCTTTACAACTACCTACTACGCCTAAAAATCGACCACAGCAATAATCTACCTAATACAAACATTGGTAGTAATATATCAATTCAATGTAGGTATTGTAATTAATAAAATTATACCTCATATTCTCTAATCATAGTAATTCCATAACAGTAATAATATCTACTGACTATTATACCCAAACTCACATAAAAATACCATAATACCCATCATATACCCGAATTACACCACATTAAGCTGATGCTGCACATTTCAATAATGTAATAACTTGTTTACCCCTAAGTAAAACTACCATGGCGTCTCTCCTCGACATTTATGACACATAAGCTCGCCTATTTACTTAATTTAAATTTTATGACAGCAGTTATGTTAGTGGTTTCAGTGAACTTGTACACTATGAGTGTCATCTACTTATATCCCCTTTTGAACATTCATCCACTTTATTCATACTACATCTCAAAATAGACTAACTTCATAATCATATGTAGGAACGGTCCAATTAACGTAAACATTGCTTCTTGCTTTGTATAAATTTTTGCGTGATGGCGAATGTTCACATATGTACATTGGAATAACAGCATCTCTATTTAATAGATAATAATTTAGCCATGTCACGAAGCTCAAAGAGATCACTTATCAGTCGTTAATCCAGTTAATTAACAAAGAACTTAATCTATGCTCTAATCAACATATATCATCATTTTAAAAGGGCGTAAATTCGGTCAAATTAGGTCTTAACAATTGAAAGGTCGTTTTGATACGGCGGCCATCCATCAGCCTCGGCTAATTACCCGGCTTGCTTTATTTGCTCATTAGTTCTAGTGTGTAGTTCGGAGATACTCGGGTATGTTCGGCAGTTTTCGTGTGTGGTTTGTTTAACCCACTTTGCGTTTGTATGGACTGGCGATTTTGTTATGGCTCTGCACACTTTTTGTAGTTTAGATCGATCTAATGGTGGACTTTTCTTCTCCCGATTAATTTCACGAATAGCCAGATATAACCGAAATGAATATTAGCCAACTGAACTAAAACCTGAATACAGAAAGTCTTGATGGGTGCTTTTGACAATGCAATTAATGCCGCGTAGTTAAGTTTGCATTTGTTCGTCAACAGAATATAAAAACTGAATATTACATCAATTCCTTTTGGCTTATGTTCAGCTGCGAACGTTTTCAGACTCAAATAATTTTAGATACTTACATTTATATACATAACTTCACGCCTGTCTCCCATTAATGGGTTAAGTAGAGACTGTAGAACGCCATTTGCTGTGATCCGAGCATATCTCCTTTGCCTCTTCAACATTCATTAATCTTTTTATAGACACACGTACCTACGTACATTTAAGTCTTCGGACCGCATCGTTTGATGTTATGCTGAACAACAAAAGCAGCCATTGCTTAAACACAAGGATTAATACACCTAACAGCCCAACAAAATCGCGGGCGAGATAAGTTCTGACGTCAATTCCGTTGCAACACCCGACATTTGGAGATAGACTTACCCTCGTCATTCCTTGTGAACCACGGGCCGTTACTAATTGTATTCAGAATGGTATTCTACACTGTGTTTGTTTTCCTCGTGATACTCCGAAAACTGAATCTGTGTGTGCGAAGTAGTTTAGAGTATGAAGTTTATTGACTAGTCTAAAAAAATGTGTCCGACCAATTTAATCTTAGATTAATGCAGTAGAGTTTTATCTCTGTTTATTTTTAATACTTCCACTCAGACAACTAAAGCTTCGCGGTTTAAAGCTTCAAATTTCAGTAGTAATGTGTACAGTACCTAGGTATCGTCAATGTTCAACGTAGATCTAGTAACTACTTGGAGCAAAGTTCTTCAGTCGGATTACTTCGAAATCGAGTGAGAAATCTCACTGTCCCACATTCCTTTTCTCCTGCACATCCCTTACGATCAATAAATGAACATACACTAGATACAAACGACAAGTTGAGCCATTCAAGTGGTCACCCTCGAACAGATTCTCTCTAGCTAAACGACCCGAGTGATCCATTAACTTGACGGCAAAGTTCCACGCATCACACAAGGTACTACAACTCGGTCAACTTGTTGTACTTGTTGGTACAAGGTGTACTTTGTTACCTTCGAACAAAGAACTTTATTCGGTGATTTGCATGTTTGTTATGGATTTGATTTGATAAAGATATTGCTGACTTGAGAAGGAAAAATTTGTTGTTTTGTCCAGAATATACGGGGCAGTATTGTTTTAATATTGAATATAAATAGTGTGGTTTTGTATTTATTTTATTTATTTATTTTCAAATACTTAACATGGTTTGTGACCGTACACATAAACCTCTATGGACTTAACTGTGTAACGGCGAGCCGTTCATATTACACCTACATTTAAATATAGCATCTCACAATACATAAACATGTTGAAATAGTTATACAACCGCAATATAATATTGGTAAGGTTATTGGTATAACCTTTTTATTATTCTGTTTACTATCTTTCAAATTAAGCTTTACTTTCGGTAATCGGTAATCGGTAATTTCGGTAAAGTTACAAGCGAGATAAGCATCTCGTTTCTCATGTCACGTGAAAACATCTATTAGAGAGAACAGTAGATACGACGAGTCAAAAAATACGCTAAATTGGCCCTCGAAAGACGAAAACAAGTTTCTTTCTTTAGATTGTTACATAATACGTATTACAAGGAAACATTTGATTTGTTTTCCAAATGCTTTACGATGGTAATAAATCATTTTACGAGGACGTATCGTTGTATACATGTTCAATAATACCCTGACATTCGCAAAGTTTGACTAAATTGAATTATATTATCCGTGTCGCTATATTGGGAAGTCATCGTTTGAGTCGGTATAAAGTAAGATGTGATTAAGTCGGTGTTCCATGCCTTTACGTACTTAGTTGGCTGTATTATAACTCCGTGTGTACACGTGTTTATATTTAATAACGTCGCATAGTAGAGACTTTCTAAAGTTATGTATATCTTCAGGGATGTTTGTAGACCCTTAATGTACTCGAGAGTAAAATAATAAAAATGTGTAAAGCCATTTGCGTGCAAGAGCATAAGGTGATATAAGCCTTACGTACAGGAATAAGTTAAGCCCTCTTATGCTTCGTGCATTAACGTAAGAAAATAAACATGTCACGGTTAGACAGTACAGTTTTTACGATAGTGAATCCTTGATGCTTTTAGTATCGATCGGGAGAGGACCCTGCTCTCACATAAAATATCCACGCAGAGTACTTAGTAGTATTTATACAATTAACTCTCGTTCGTTGAGTGACTACGTCTGAGATAGAAAGAAACCTTGATCTGTATAATTTTTCTTCTCCTGTCTCATTTCTCTTTCACAGTCGACAACACCTTGGTTGCTTAATTGTTCTATTTGTAGTTAAGTTTCTATAATACTTATATTTATCATTAATATGTACTTTATTTCATATCATAGGTAACGAGCATAGCCTGCTTTACAGTTTTGCTGTGTTATTCATAACAATTTATAATATTTTTATAACTACATAACCGCAGCATGTTATGAACTGTATTCTACCAGTGCTACAAAACTAAACCTATAATTCTCAATACTAAAATCGAAAACTAGCATTAAACATAATTCAAATGCATACCTAATTCAATGATTGATGTCTATTTCCCAAACAAAGACAATTGCATTGATTGAACGAGCCAAATGAGCGAGAACAACTAGTTCACGCTAAAGCCCCAGGGGCCCAATACATTATTATTATTGCACCCGCTTCCAATGTTGTCCGTTCGCAGCTCCACCGTGAATAATGAACCCCTGTTTGAAGCTTTATTAGTTTTCAATCCAAATTATGAGGCTATATTTTGGGTTTAAATTATCGGGTGTTTTATCATGATATGGCCTATGTTGTTTATCCTAATCCAACTAACATATTATATACTAATATATTATAAAGCGAAGTTTGTGTATATTCGTTACCACTTGGCGCCTAAACGTCTGCACCAATTTCGATGAAAATTGGTACGTTATTTATTTATTTATTTATAAACTTTATGCACAAATCGTACATGGGTGGGCTTAATGCCAAAGGCATTTTGTACCAGCCAACCTTTGGGTGATGCAGAGATAAACAAAGTAGGTGCAAGTTAACAACAAAAGATTATTGCTTGAAATAGGTAATATACGTAAATAAATATATACTCAATACACATAATTATACTTACAATATATATAGATTATATATATTATATACATGTATATATATACATATATACATTTACAATACATACACAAATACTGATATATAAATATACATATATAGGTACTTATACTATTAATGTGATGATTCTGCCAATCTGTCGAAGAGTATATCCCGTACCTTTAGTTTGAATTTATAGCGGTCCGTAACCGTCCTGACTTCAAGAGGGAGCGCATTCCAGAGTAAGATAGATTGAATAAAGAAGGAAGAATGTACGAAATCAGAAGTATGAGAGGGGCATGCTAGAAGAAGATTATTAGAAGGGCGAAGATTTCTGTCATGAAATGAGCACAAAGGTTGGAAGTGTGGAGATAAATAACTGGGTAGTGTGGGAGAGTGTAAAAAAGAAAATAAGGTAGTAAGAGCGCGCTGATTTCGGCGCTGCCGAATGGGTAACCATTTTAGGTCAGAACGAGAGGAAGAGATATGATCATATTTACGAAGACCAAAAATGAATCCAATGCAGTTATTGAGAAGTCGGTCATACTTATTGAGCAGATCTGCATTCAGGTCAAAATAACATACATCACCATAGTCGTAGTACGTTACATAGTTTTGGTGCCGGAGACGGACATAGGATACTTATTATCCTGAAAATGGGCTTGATTTCCGAGTTACATTAATTAATAAGTTAGTTAATGAATAAAATCTTCATATTCTAACCAACATCTATCTAATGCATATATATTATCGCTTTTATCCTGGTTAATTCAAATGTAAAAGTGCATTTATATTGCCTGGTTTTGACCACGGGGACTCTAGCTTTGGTTAAATCTGTCATGTACTCTCTTGTGGCTGCAATACCCAATTTTGTGGTTTGTACAGCAGATCATGACCACATCCGAATGATGCACTCGCTACCGGAGGCACCCGATATGGATAAAATACCGACGTTTTGTTGTTTTTCATCAAAACGTAGCGGATTGACGTGGTTTTACGTGACTTCCATTTAATCTTAAAAATTTATTCGACAAATAATATTTTCTACAATAACTCTAACATTATTCTCGCTATTCGACACTTGCAATGCTTTATTCTCTCGATTTCTTCAATTTGTGTTTGTTACCCTTCAGCTATTGAAGCGCTGTCGAGCTTACTGAGACGCAAGGCTGCAGATGCTACAATATGTACTAACAAGCGTCTTTATTGTGTGTTACCTTATACTTACAATCCAATGCTTATTCGTATATTTATCGAAATATAATCTTATCTGAAACAGCGCTGCGGCTTATTGTCGCTGCAGCATAATGCTGAGGTAGGATCCATTTTTAGGCCTCCTGCAGGATCCGATCCTATGTTATTAATGCAACTTATAAAATGTTATGTATATCCTGTAACAGATATTAAGTAATTATTTTTATTCTTTTTTCTTAAAGAATACGAACTGTCTGATATTATGCCGTTACTATAACCTTTGGACACTTGCAATACTATTACTGTAAAAGTGATTTACCTTACAGAATGTAAATACGATAAATTAAATTTTATCCTGATTAATTTAGAGTTCAAAACTGTGTGGTTTCATTGGACTTTTTAGTACTATGTGTACGATATAATTTATTAGGTATGTATATTAACTATATGAACAGCTGATTAAAAACTTTTGACTATAAAACTAAAGTGACAAGGCCGGCTAGTTATTATAAAGACCGTAGTAGTAAGCAGCAGCTGTTGTTACCAACGCATACAATCTCGGGAGAATACCTTACGTTGTTATCTTGTAGAAGGAGGAAAACCATGTACATACAAACCTAACAACAAAAGTTCACTTTGTAGCTCATACAGAGATTCTCATGGGAGCTCTGGAAGCCCCTGGTTATTACTTGAAGCTGTATTTCTGCCTAGATAAGTTCTTTTTAGCAATTCCGTAGTCGTAATAAATAATACCAGCCTGTTTATTGTCCCACTGCAGGACAAATGCCTCTTCTCATAAAAGAGTAGGTATGAGAATTAATCACAACAATAAAAAATTACTCAGAGCGGATTCGCAGTTTCAGACTTTTAGGTCCAGGTTTCCTCACGATGTTTTTCTTCACCTACCAAGATAAAGACTACCTCGTGCTTACGAAGCGGGTGCCTTACCCACTGGGCCATTTCGACTTCGAACTCCGTAGTCTTACATCTCAAAAAGATAAAACAATTCTTTTAATGATAATTTTAACATTGTAGTTACGGCGTTCATGAAGCGTCACGTTTGTCAAAATTGTAACTAGTGGTTGTGACTAGGTTGTCACTTTCTTGTCTTTATTTTATTATTGTCTTTATACAACTGAACTTAGAACGCTTCCGTGGTGCAGTGGGAGCACAATGGACTACTGTGCACGAGGTTGTGGGTTCGATCCCAACACGGAACAAAACTGTGTGTGATCCATAAATAATTGTTTCACGTCTGGGTGTACTTTGTGTCTTGTCTTTTTAAAACAAAACAAAAAAATGGTCACATAACAAAAAGTCTACTAATTCTAGAGATATCAGAATGAGTTGGTGAACGTTACATAACAGTTCATTACCACTACAGTTAAGTTATTACGAGGCATTCAATAAAGGTTCTTAAAAAGCCCGCGTGTCTAAAACAATCTGAAAAGAAAGAAACCCATTTTTTCATACTGACGCTACATTGCAATATTATATACCCTATGCCACTTTCACAATTAATAGAATCTAATGACACCGCATATGTTAAAATCCATTATGTGCTTTAATCTGTAGAGCGTGCCAAAGAAATAGACAAACATATAAGCAAACGCTCAAAAAACATTAGGCTTCTTGACTTCAGCAGTCGGGTAATAAGGTTTCTACTGAGTCGACTACGCGCCAGTGATAGTGTAAAATAGTAATTTATCGAGCACACAATCTTAATATAAGGTATCACCATAGACGCCATGGTGATTTAACAGAGCTTTATGCTTTTAATTTATGCCACCCCATGGAGTGTTATGTAAATGTAATGGAAACTGCTTGTGATACGAGATTTTCATTAGTTTGTTATGGTTTAAGTATGTTAACTTGCATACACTGCGACATAAATGTCTGCTAATCCTTAATTATTGATGATAGAATATTCTTTATTGTACACCATCATTATCCATCATTATCATCCATCGGCCACCTAATCCAAGCGTGATGAGATGACTATGGAAATTTTATCTATACTATTATATAATGTGAAAGAGTTTGTTTGTTTGAACGCGCATATCTCCGAAATTACCAATCGAATTTGAATAATTATTCTTGCGTATGATAGCCCAGTTCTTAAGGAAGGTTATAGGCCATTTAACATTACGCTACTTGTGACGCACCGCGCTGCGTGAAGCTAGATATTAATATAACCGGTCAAACTGAAGTTGCTGGAAGGCCTGCATTTAGCAGCATAGTTCACGTCTCTCGACTTAAATGATAATATTTTTTCGCAGTACAAAAGCTAAGATATTTAAACATCCATACTTTCATACTATTCCATACTTTCCATACTAATACTATAAATGCAAAAGTCACCCTGTCTGTCTTTCTGTCTATCTATTACGCTTTAACGTCTAAACCACTGGCCCGATTTAATGAAATTTGGTGTAGAGATAGATTAGACCTCGGGGAACAACATCTTTTATCGCGAAATAATGGCTTAAAAGAAATAAGGGATGAAAGTTTGTATGAAAAATCGTCAATGTATAAACAGGTATAATAAATGACATTCACGCTGGTGGAGCTGCGGGCAACAGCTAGTAATAATATAAAGTTACGTCTTTTAGAAAATATTCTTCGTTTTCATTCAGGCATATCGATTGGCATTAAACGTCGCGCGTTGTGAAGATACGCAGCCTAACAAATCGGCAAATAAAGAATCGGCGACTCCTATCCGACTATGGGCCATTGTGAGGGTTGCCAACATTTGGACATTATTTGTGAATAATATTTTCAGCTTGCAATACTACATTTGAAAGTACGACTAGTATGACTTCAAAATTAGAAGTATTTATAAGTTTTTGCTAAATCAGACCCATAGTCTTTGCTATAAATTTTTAACGGCCACATTGATTTATTGACGTAAAAATAAGAAAAAATGGTAGTCAGTTTATTTATTACCATGGGGTTACTGATGAAATTAATCGAAAGCCTATTAAAATGTATTACGTGTAAAGAAATCGTCGCTCGTTTCTTTATCGCGATAAGTTGTGTGTGTGTAACCGTTGTCTAAAAACATTAAGCATTCTACCTCGACCATCACTTACGGGTGTAAATTTGTCAAATTACTATTTGACAACGGAAATACTCTTAGACTTCGCACACTACAACTTCTATTAGGCACATGAAAACTAAAATAGAACTGAATAAGATAAATCTTGCCTCTGACTACACCTCCAGGCTAAATATCGTGATGTTATGATTTCATTCTATATCTAACCGTAGTTTAATACTACACAAAAATAAATTTTATAAAATAATGTTTATATTGTCAACCCTATTTTATCCCCTCGCTGTCACGACGCAGGTGAGCTAAAGATGTAGTTCAATAGAGCCACTCTTAAACACTTTGTACCTAATAAATTACGAGTAAATAAGACTTCGTCAAGCCAAGTGAGCCAGGTTGCTGAGATATATAGCACTATGTAGTACTTGAGTACAGATGTTAGTTGATTGTGTTGGTTTATTCTAGATTAATAAATAAGTTACAATAAAAACTGTTTATATTTATCGCGCCAACCCTATTTTATCACTCTTGCTGACTCCCCTGTCACGACGCAGGTGAGCTAAAGATATAGTTCAGCAGAGACAGTCTTAAACACTTTGTACCTAGTAAATTACGAGCAGATAAGACTCCGCATTGAGCGGAGTGAGCCAGGTTGCTGAGATATATAGCACTGTGTAGTACTTGAGTACAGACGTTAGATACGTATTTGTTACTAGTAATGCTGGGTGTTAGAATTATAAGTACCAGATTTTACGATAGCTCAAGTCGTTTAGTTAAAAGGGTTCATTTTGTTTTGGTGAGCTTTTTAATTGATTCGCAAATGAGACATTTTTTCTGTTATCCATAAATATGTGTTTCGAGTCTAGGTGTCTGTTGTATTGTATGTTTTTAAAGTCTTTCGGTATAAAGGGCATATTCACTAGTGCGGTGGGAATTTAAGTTGATAAACTATCACTTAAGAAGATAAGATTATTTATTATTTAACACAGCACGTTCAGCAGCGTCTCTTAATAAAATGAAAACTACTCAATTAATTGACAATTAGGTATATATTTTAATTATACAAATATCTGTTGTATACTTAATTTAAAAACGACCTTAACTACCTTTAGAGCGTTTACATCCTATGAGTGACAACGTCGTAATTTAGTGTCACAATTTGTAGTTTTTAATTTTATCATTTAATTGGAGCTATATTTTAAAAATAAGTTCCTCTAATTCTAAAATGTTTAATAGTAAGCTGTATAAACAAAGATCTTTGCGTTTACAGTTCTATCTATATGCAAATAATACATTGGAAACTTGCGTTGCGTTATTTTCATAGTAAAATAACTGTAAGCATTAAGGTGACTTACTTTTATACAGCTTTCACCTAATTCTAAAATATTAGCGGAACATATTTTTAAAATATAGCTTCGAATAAATGTTAAACATTGAAAACCACGAAATATAACACTTAAATTGCGACGTTGCTACTCATAATGTGTAAACGCTTTTAATATTCACCAAAGCTCAAAATTACCCAATAAATATAAACAGCTTGACATAGCATTTTGACCCATCCTACTTAAGTACATCGCAACAAACACAGCGTGTAACAACAATACAGTTACGGGCCCAATGTCGGTATTACGCGCCCCATTTAACAACACACCTTATTGGTCTGACAGACCTCGTTGGTCGTTACCTTTATTTTCTAACCTCTTTATAGACATGGTAAATAGTTCGAGTTTTATTTACTAAAGACAAAGGGAAATGTAATTTATAATGTTGTTTTTGGTCAATTAAAATCTGGAACTAGTTATGAACGCATGTTTTTCTTTTGATCCCGGATCAACTTAAAATGCCCGGGTTTAAAGTTTAGTGTTGTCCCGGCGTCTAAAATTGTGCTCCGTAAATAGTAATAAAAAACATTATATCTCAACAACTACACACAAGGCTATCTAGACCCAAAGTTAGCATTTTATTATAGCTTGTTTATGAGTTCTAGAATGTGGATATACATACTAACATACTTTTTCTTGTAAATACGCACATATTATACATAGAAACACCCTGATCAATGCAAATAGACATGTTCATGCACACAAATATTTGCACTGTGCGGGAATTGAATACGCGACCTCTGTGTAGCAGTTCGTACACAGTATCATCGAACCACAGAGGCAGTCAAAATGGCTACAGACTCGACCCCTGTTACATGAAATCTAACAGACCTGGCAAAACCAAGGTGTTATATACCTCTGCCGACCTCTTTGAGGAAACAGCCGTGATACTATATATTAACGTAAACACACGCCGCGAGGCACAGAACGCCTCCATCGGCAGTTTTGAGTCGGCGAGTTCACCTACGTCACCGGCCGCCAAGAATGCATGCGTTGCATCGTGCTCCGCCGCCCGCGCCGTACTTACCGAGGCTACGACGCGTGTAGTAGGTACGACGACCCCCAAACGTGCCTACTCTGCAATTGTCGCTGCAAACAATACTACTGTGTCACGACCATCACGACAAGTTGTTATTGTAAAAGGGGGTAAGCAGAGTCGCTCTGTACCTAGCACGACTATAGGTGCGAAAAACACGAAGTGTGACGAGGAAGGTTTCATCAAGGTGGAAAAGAAGAAAAGGAAGCCTACTCGTCATAACCTGTGTGTCACAGATCTGACAGGACCCAGCATGTTGCTACGTGATGCAACACCAACGACGCAGCTGTATGTGTCCCGCCTACACCACTCTACGAAGGCCGAGGAGATCATGGAGTACATCAAGGTGAAGACAAACCTGACCTTGAGGGTAGAGAAGTTAGAAGCGCGCCACAAACCAATTTTACATCGTTCGTGGTGCAGACTCCAACTCCACAGTTAGAGACCTTCCTCAAGGAGGAGTTCTGGCCGAAGGGTGTCTTATATCGCCGTTTCCGCGGCCGGCTACTTGACACCCCGCAACGTAACACGACACCGACCTCTCGTGTACAGTAATTTTTAATTTTTAATTATATAAAATATGTATTAGTTCATAGTTTTTTTATTTTTTATTTATGTAATGAAATTTTATGGGCTCTAGATGCCTGAAATAAATGGTTATTATTATTATATATTATTATTATTACGTTACAATAACTGACCATTTTTTTGACCAATTAATTGTACAGATTACGCCTTGAATGATTTACAACCTCAACAAAAGCAATTAATTTTTCTTCACACAACTTTGCATATAAGGCGTACCCTTCCGGCCCATTGGACCATATACGGACCGTACACGCGGAACCTCACAAATCAGATTGCAGGTGTCCGATCATTGATAAACACACACGGACTAGACACCAAGATCGCCCCTCAACCCCCTGTCCCCCCACTTCCGTGGCCTTGGCGAGATATCGTCGGAAAACTAGGGCATTGATACGTACATACGTAGGGCTATCGTTGCCAATATTTTGCGATCAACGTTCATTTCGCTTTTTATTTCTACACAGCGAACTAGTATACCTATATTTTGAGGCATTGTTTTGATGTGCTATTTTCTTTATACAAGATATTAGTGTTTGTGTTGAGACTTTTGTTTTGTAGTTTTGTATAGCGAACTATACTAGTGGTATTTTAATATTAGGTTTTTACTTGATACTATTAAGATAACAAGCCAGTAATAATTTTTGTTTCGGCAATATTGCCCTAAAACTTTTAAGTATAAAGTTCATTTTAATTTAACTAAGCTACTTAATTAATACCTTCACCAAAGCTGCTTCCTCGGTTATTTAGATATAATACACCTGGCTGTCACTACTTATCTTCAGGATGCGCCGGACCGGAACACTGTCCCATCCGTACATTATTCGAAAACTATCTCACTTAATAGCGCTAAACTTACTCCTATATATAACCTTTAGGTTTATGTAATTGGGAAACTGTATGTGTAACTTTATTTTAAACATAAAATATGGTGCATAGAAAAGAACAAGACTGTTTAATAGAACTTTTTAGTTCAATATGTGATCAAAGAGCCCCTTCTAAAAGAAAAAAGATTAAAACAGGTAAGAAACGTTCTATATTTGAATTCGTATTTGGAAAACTTGCAAATTTACGAACATGCATGATCGTGTTTATAGTTATGACCGTTTTAAGTTCTCTTTTCAAATTCACAACTGTCCTTATGACTCAGTATTCACGAACGTAGGGTTGTACAATCGACTATCGATATAATGCGAAGTTGGAATTGATTTGACAGCATGTCAGTGTTGTCAGAGGGGATTCGCTAACATTTCAACATCGCTGCGACAGCGTTGTACGTCATAACATTTGGATATTCGAGGCACAGGTTAATTAAACTCGTGCCCATGTCACTGACTCTCGGTTGTCATGTTAGATTCAAATTGAAAATGACAAGTCGTGCCGAGCACGTGCCGATGTCGTCCGACAAGGCTTGTAGTGTTGAACAGCTGTCTGCTATTATCACATATTTTAAAATAATATTCTAACGTCGAACCAAATCGGGTTAAAGGACTTCGTTTTCTTTGCCTATTTATTCGTATTTATTTCGGCGTAATTTCTATTTATTTTGTTGTTATTCTCGAAGACTCTGTTTGTGAATATGTATATCATAGATTATTTATAGTAATTATATTAATATCTACTTGGAAATATCAGTAATCACAACAAACTGTTATCATTCGGTGTCGCATATTATACAAAATTACTCATATTCTAAACTCTATAGCAATAATATGTTTGCACAGAAGACACTAAATATACAACATACAGAAATGTTTTGCCACCAAACAACTAACACAACTTGCGTACAAAATTTCGCTAAGAAGGTTCTAAAGTAGGCGCACACTCTGAATGTTGAATGAGCGCGCTATTAGACAATATGCGACACAAGCGCCAAATAAATATCATATGTGACCCAGTTTTGTACGAGTACATGTATGCCTTATCTCACGTTGTATTTACGCATAAATTCGTAATTTCACTGAATCGCGCAACGTCGAGCCATCCTCCCAACACTGCTACATAAATTATTTTATCTGTAGCCAGCTGACCGCTTCGTTCTCAAATGTAATTGTAGCGTGAAACTTTTAATAATAATAATTTATTATATGTGCAGTTTAATTTTTGAACGGAGATTGGAGTTAAATATCGTGGTTTCGGTTTTTTAACTGCTGATATTAATAATAAATCTGGGGATTTTATATTGAAATTGTTAAATCAGATTCATATTTAAAGCCACGTAATATGTGAGAAGTAAATGTAATAATAAATCTAGTTCTCATATACAATAAAAAAGTAGCACAAGTTCACCTCAACCTAGATCTGGGAAGCGATCGATAACAACAACTAGTAATGATATATTTTTAATACAGGTGCACTATCAGCTGTTTCACCTAATTGTTGTAGGTGAGGCTTATCAAAGCGATAGTGAGACGACGCTACATTGATAACAACTAAACAGTCGCCGGCTGCGCGTCCGTGAGTAAATTTACTCGCCGGTACCAAAAAAAACAAAGTTAAAACAAAAAATAATATTCACACTACTAACATACGCTAAACGATTAGATTGCCTGCCAGTGTATTTAAACTTTTGAATAGAACATACTATTTTAAATGTGGAATGTTTTTAGAACTTGAAAAACCTAACATTTGATCGTTGAAATTTAAAACAGTTTGAACTAGTGATGTGACAATGTATGTAATTTGTTATCGATGGCTTTATCAAGTAAAATGAGCGCGTTCTGGGCCGACTTTCTGAACGCGGCTGCGAACCACCCGTTCACTTCGATACCCATTGATTTGCTGTCACCCTTTGATCTGCAAAGAAATGAATTTAGTTAGTATATTTGTGTGTGTGATGTCGAAGCTACTTGTCTTTGTTTGATAAAATATTATGTATGCGATAAGTTTATATATAACTATTATATACCTACGCTAAATATAGAGTGACGCTCAAACAACAATAAACAAAGTAAAGGCTTGACGTAGTAAGGTTCTACGAAACCTATCTGATCATTTTTATAGTTATATAGCATAAAAAAACATCCTAATAAAGTGATTTGGAAATTTAAATTAAATAGTTAAGTTTTTGCCATAGATTGGCCATAGAAGTACCTTTATGTGATTCTCTTTATTACTTTAATACTGCACCGTTGGTCTAGTGGTTAGTGTAACTGACTGCGACGCCGGGTGTCGTGGGTTCGATTCCCGCGGAAGGCAAATATTTGTGTGATGAACATTTGTATTTGCCTTTAGTCTGGGTGTTTCCTATGTATTATAAGTATGTATTTACAAAAAACAAGTATGTATATGTATTATATTTCAGTTATCTAGTACCCATAACACAAGCACTGCTTAGCTTGGGACTAGACGACAGTGTGTGATAGTGTCCACATATTATTATTATTATTATAATACTTTTATAAGTAGTACTCGTAAATGAATAAATGAGTTTTATATTTCAGACGGTGTTTCTGTAGGTATATTTATTTATTTGACATGTAATGATGTCATTATTACATCATTTTATTTTGTAGATTATCGATATCGATGTATCCACAAATTTTCCGTAATGTCGATATCACTTTTTCGAATTTTATTGGTGTTCTATTAGTAATATAAGCAGAAATATTTATTACACATTGAGTATATATTATAATATTTCTATTAAATATTGATTCATTTACATGTAGGCATATTAATTGTATAAACGATGTTTAATGATTAACTATTTATTATCATTAACCATTTTTAGGTTATGTTAGGTCGTCAGTATTAATACTAAATTGTTTTAAATTAATGTTGTTTAGATTTTCTTTTCATTAAACATTAGTATCGTGAGTGTGGTGATAGCGTATCTAGTAGTTAAGGTCTCTTAATTACGAGCTTGTGTTTAAAACCGGGCTAGTAAGCATCAATGTGACTAACATTATCTTGGACATTACCGACGGTGAAAAAATATCGTGAGGAAACCTAGACTTGTAAAAAATAAAGACTCGGGCAAGTGTGATGTGTGATTAGTATGCATGTAGTGGAAATTTGACCCGAACTTTGTAAGATTAAGATAAAAGTTCACGCCACATAATAGTTACATAACCAATTATTAGTTAAAAACATTTCGAAAAATTACATTTTATTTAGCCAAATAGGTACTATCTGTTCGTATTAAAATACGAGTATATTGCCAAATGACAATTGTTTGTCGCGGGCCGTTTGCCGCTGCTTGTGTTTGAGTTTAATTCATGACGGATAAATATTTGTTTGTCTACGCTTCCTAACCGATTGTAAATCATATATTTTATCTCCTAAAAGCTGTTGAACATACAAATGGGCAGGCTTAGCGAATCATTGATATTGGTATTAAAGTATATTTTAAACGTTTTATTGCCGATGGCAAAGGACGTAACCCAACTGATGGCAAGTAATGATCGACATAAACCTTTGTACTTTTAGTCCTTGCATCTGCTGCTGCCACATAAATAAGCAGTCTTATAGCACAATATATAATCGCTTCTGCTGCTAATAAAAACCTTCTTTTAGGAACACAGGAAATCACTAGTAGGAACAAAACACTACCCATATAGAATTGTCGCTGCAGTGTTCTGTAGGTGCTACCTGGTCTATACCGTTTCGTGCGCAAAAAGCCTTATCACAATTATTGCTATTATCTTTCTTTATGCTCAATTGTTCAAATTAAGATCATTATGTAAAAAAAAAAAAATACAGAATCATCGTGATCAAAATAAAAAATAATTTACTTATTTTTATTACATGCTATTTCGCGTATTAATTTGTTTTTGGTTAATGTTCAACAACGCAATAATTATGTAAATAAATACGAGTATATGATAAAGCTGTAAGTTTAATTCATACTATATAATAATTAAATTAAATAACACACACATTATCTTCAAATAATCAATTAGTTTATTACATTTCACTACGGGACTAAGGCCTCTTTAAATTTATTTCGTAACGTCCAAGAATTCTATAAAAATCGCTCAATGACTATTCGATATTTTAATTTAATTTAGTAAACTATGTTATAGCTACATAATTGCATAGAAATATCTATTTATATAGACAAGAAAATAAATACATTGTAATAAAAACAACATATTTTATTCAGCTAATCCCTTATCAGTATCACATTTGATTCATCTGACGTCTGATACTCTTAGATTAACGAAAATCTCAACAAACAAACGTTATCAGTTGCCTTTACAAGGCTCAGTACACATGAGTGCATTTTCCTTTAATGTTATTTAAGAGGGTTTCACCGTAGGGAGGTGGCGGGATTTATCTTAGACTTCTTAATCAAATTGGATCTAAGGACCTCTCTTTTACAGGAGATGGTAATCATCGCAATTTCACGTAGGTAGTGTAGTACCACAATAACTACACAACGCCATCTAGACCCAAAGTAAGCATATATGAATAGCTTGTGATACTGATGAGTGTTTCTACTATTGAGTAGTTATTTTGAGTACCTACTTATTTAAAACTAGAGATTCGCCCTAGCTTCGCTTCGAATATCAAAAGTTTCATTTGAACTCATAACAAATGCCTACGGAATAAATCATAGCAATAGCGTATTGCATTATTCAGATTTACTAAGGCCGTTAAAATATTTAAATTATGAAAAAAACTGAAAATAAATGTTAAACATAATAAAATATAGCCAATGTTAGTAATGTTACCCGCTCTACTTATTGATTTCCAAAGGTGAAAGAATATTTAAAATCGGTAACATAGATTATTAGTTGAATCGTTGCCAACAAACAAACATACAAATCGTTTTTTTCTTTATAATATTAGTTTAGATTAAAGTTACATAATTACATTTGAAGTATACATTTTTCTTTCTGTCTTTAAGTATTATTTTACGTTATTTCTTTAAGTCATGTTCATGTCATGTTTTGTATCCTAATATTTGTGATCCAAATATAGCACAATATAAACAAACTGGCACAAAGTTTGTTGAGGTTGTTCATCATTATTACAGCCGGTAGTAGATCCACGCTGATTTCAGCATGAATGGGCCGAATCGTCCGGGGAAGTACTACCCTCTCATAGAAGATCGACTTAAGAGTAGTAGTATCCGTACTACTGCGTTTCGTTCGGTGAGTGAGAGCGCCGGAGGCCCAATTTCCCCCTTCCTCTTTCCTCACCTCCTTCATTCCGTTCCCCTATCCCCATTCCCAGCCGCCATAGTGGAGGCCACCATACCAGCAGTTAAGACGATGGCTTTTGGTACAGTGGCCGCCACTTCTGGATGCCACTGACTGCTTACCATCAGGCGGAGTGGAGTCACTTTGATGGCTATAATATAAAAAAAAAAAAAAAAAAAAAAAGCCGGAAAAGAGCCAGAGAGCCACTTTGACCGATCTTGAGCCAGTTGCCACCTTTACTAGATCCATAGTACAGCTTGTGATCAGTGTATACTAACCCTTATATATAAATATATCACGTTACGTAAATATTTATCGTATTTTATGTTTTGACTACTATTACCGTAACATATTTTAAATATTAAAAAAATGTTTGATACCTCGCACGCTCCGCTGCATAAATTTATGTTCCAATATAGGCTGTTTATTTATGTTATTTATGTGTTTGTAAAACACACAATATTGATTGGCGCTTAGTTCTGAAGTTCTGAAAAAAAATACGGTGAAAATATTAGCATGGCTTACTTTTGAAAACCAAATGACTGTTAATTTTAATAATTTGAAATGATTGCGAGATTGATCCCCAATTGATATAAACTTTTTGTATGAGAATTTTTATTTTATACTAGCTAACCTGGCGAACTTCGTTTCGCCTAACAGTCGATCAACATTATTTTATTTTTCTAAAATAAAAGAATTTTTCTAAAATAAACGCAGCCTAATTTACTCCTTATTACATCAGCTACCTGCCAGTAAAAGTCCTGTCAAAATCGGTCCAGCCATTTCAGAGATTAGCTGGAACAAACAGACAGACAGACAGGCAAAAATTGTAAAAAATGTTATTTTGGTGTATGTATCGTATATGTATTCATATACATGTAGTAAAAAAAGATTATTTCAGTATTACAAACAGACACTCCAATTTTATTATAAGTATAGATATAAAGTGGCCTTTGGCTTACTAATAAATGATTAATTTCTTTCTTTCGCTGTCATTGACAGCGTCAGTTTACACACATTATACGAGTGTAATATATTCTACGCAGTTTATTAATCTCTGTCAACTCTGAGCGTTCTAAACATAATTCTGTCAATATTTTCTTTAAATCACAAATCTAATTAGTCGACTGACATTGAAATAAATAATATATGCACAACCCCTACCTTAAAATTGAATAATAATAATAACAGCCCGTTATTATGTCACTTCAGGAAAGGCTTATTCTCATACAAAGAAGGCATGAACAAGCTTATTCAAGGCGGTTTGGCAACTATTACAGTATTTTGTATTAGTCCTAGTTTCCTCACTATTTGTCATTAAATTCCAACGTAGAAATCAGAAAGTGCATAAATGTATTTGAATAAGTCGCATAAATACTTGCCGGTTTCGAAAACAACCTCGTGTATACAAAATGGTTATCTTAACCACGACTAAGTTAAGATTTAACTTAGTATAAATTGAAATACTTGCGAACACAAATGTCCAAGAAAGATAAACTAAGAGGACAGTCTGCTCAGTGTTTGACCAGAGCACGAGTAGCTACGACTATCCTAAACAAATAGTAGTCATCGCAACGAGAATGTTCTGGAAACCTGATTAAACAGAATTCTGTGTTGTGGGAGGCATTCGTGCTTTTTGTACTAAGTTTTGGCTGTAAAGACGCTTTTATTTTATGACATTTCTATTGCTTTAAAGGCGTTAAATCTACTATACTTATTCATAAAGATTAGCAAAAACCGGTCGTCCTCTCAGACAAACGAACTCACATCTTATAACGTTCTTCGTCGTTTCAGTTATTTGCAAAGCTTATCCAGTTTATTGCACCACTTCTTTCGTAGCCTGTGTGATCGTCATTATTTAATAAACCAATATCATGTGCTATATTGTTAGCCCACTGTTTTTTTTATTCAATGTCAGACGGCAAATAAAAACAAATATGCGTACTATTAAAATCGCTAATACTACTTCGACATACGCATACTACTTCGACATACGCATACTTAAATTTCACAAACAATTTAAATTCATAAAGGGCCATTCCAAATAAAATTCTCATTATTAAACCCCTTCACAAACAGTATTTTGTCGACCGTTCGACCGTCTTGTGCTATTGTTTCGTGTTTAATTTCAACTCCTTAAATCTTTTACAATTCTGTTTCTCACTAAAACAGCATTTATCCGACTTCTCCAATCAATATTTCCTTTGATCGTTCAACCTTTAAATTTCTTAATTAAATCTGTATTTTCGCCAAACAAAGGCCCGCCCTATGTATTAAATCGACATGCACGAATAACTTCATTGTTTTTTTTATTGCTCCAACAAAGGGACACGACCTTGCAAAGGGCAAAAAGAAATGTATTCCTTTATATTTTCCATAGCGGATCGCCGAGCATTAACTGTACTTACCGTTGCGCAAACTCAATGGGTTATCATGAGCGTTATCGCTTCGATTACCTTTATCTTTGAATGCGAGATTATGTATGATGCGGCACCTACGCAACACACCTGATCTGTACAAAGGAACAGTCCCATCTATCAGTGCTGTTTTCCACATAGATGCACACTCTCGCCTCGTACCATCTGCTTTATCTTATCGATATAAGAAATATCGATACCTTAGCAAAATCACGCGCGTCAGTGGACATACTCTATTGGATAGTGATGTCCCTTATCTAATCTACGCGTAGTTTAAGTAACGCTATCGGTGCGAATCGAACGTGTTTTGGTGTTATTAAAATTTGTAAATAATTAATTATGTGAAAATGAATGGTGTATTTGTGTCGTGTGACGTAATGGCTTGGTATTATAACAGTGTTGTGGTGTTAGTGTAGTTGATCGATATGAGAGTGCCGTCGGCGGTGTTTTGGTCGCAGACATTAGAGTGCGTGCGTGAGTGTGCGTGGCAGACTCTGTACTGCAGCCTCAGCGCGTGTGAGAGGATCGCCGTCGCTCATACCGTGTTATCTCATCCGTACCCGAATTTAGATGTAGTAATAGCAGCCCCCGCGTACGCTTCACATTGTTAGTACCCTTTAAGTATGATTAAATCTCTAAAACCTATTTGAGCATTACAATGATTCACAAATCACTCGTTTTAATCAAATCATCCTTGAAATTGAATGGATTCTACGATATCTGTCCGATCTATCGACATAACGCCGATGAATTGTAACAAATGAGTTTGTGTGCAAAATTGTGAATATTAATGTCCGCTTGTATTGACATGTTTTACTGCAGTATCGGTTAACGCGGCCGTAACGTTCCGATAGTTTTATTATTACCTACACGTAGTGGCTGATGGTGCGCCAAACTCAACTCGTAAATCCTCATGTTTACACATCACTAGTGTTTTTTTGTTTATTTTATTAAACACTGATATGTTGTTCGAAATTTGAAAAGAAAAAAGAGGTGCATTTAAAAATGAAAAGAAATACACACCTAGCACAAAAAAGGTTGAATATAATTGTGAATATAATCTGTATAATTTATGAATGGGACGAACAGTCACAAACAATTCAGGTGTTCAACTGTTCATAATATCACCGGCTGTAAGCAATCACGGCAAGTTTTACACCCATGTAAACTTCAGCAATTAATTAAAAACTCTACACACATCCTGTGTACGCTCACAGTTTTATATCAAAAACAAAAGACATACATTATTAAAAGTTTATTTGTAAACAAAACTTATAATTGGCACGTCACTAGAACGCCGGTGGATATGTCAAATAGAAAATGAGATAAAAATTTGACAGATTAATTTAAATTTTTTATATTTCTTTTTCCGTATTTTGTTGCACACTCCGAGAAATGTTTCCAATTTTAGTTTCTGTAAACAAAAAACTTTCATTTACTTTTAGTGAGGAATGCTTGTGTGAAAAAAATAGTTTGCATCTCCATTATTTACCGTAAAAGCATTTTTAATTATACAGTAACATAAAGTGTGCGGCTCACCTAACCAGTTTTGTAAACTGTGTTACAATTTTAATTCCTAACATTCACATTACAGATTACAAAACTTAACACAAACTTTATTCATAAATTTATATTCGAGTGGCGCAGTGGCGTGAGGTTTTTGATTCGATCCCCACACGGGACAAAACTTTATGTGGTCCATAGATGCATACTAATATTATAAATGTGAAAGTAACTCTGTCTGCCTGTCTGTCTATCTGTTACACTTTCACGCCTAAACCAATGAAGCGATTTTGGTAATGGCAGAAAGGGGTTGAAAATGAAAGTTTGTATGAAAAAAAAGAAAACTGTCATTGACGCGGGCGGAGCTGCGGGCATCAGCTAGTATTAATAAAGCTAGGTGCTGCGAGAATTCTAAAAGAATTTTCTCATTCGAGTTAGACTTGGGCAGTAAATCTCTACAGAACATTGCTCCTACTGGACAGTAGTAATGCGGTCTTGAGGAAAGCCTTCAGTAGTAGAGATCGTATCTGGCGCTGCAGCTGTGACAGCCTGACGCACTGTGTACACACACAGTCACGTTTATATTGGACTATTGCTTTTCCTATCATAACTGACAATTAAAAAAATGATGCAAGGGTACTCATATTAAATGAGAGCAATCTATACTATTATACAAAGCGGAAAATTTCGTTTGTTTGTTTGTTTGAACGCGTTATTCTCTGGAACTACCAGTCGGATTTAAAAAAAATCTTTTTGTGTATAATAGCCCAGTTCTCGAGGAAGGTTATAGGCTAGATAACATCACGCTACTGGCGACGGGAGTAGAGCAGTAAGCAAAGACGCGGGTGAAAACGCGCCGCGGCAAGATAGTTATTTATATTTAACAAATGGTAAATGATTGTCCCACTACAAAGTGTTCCACGAAATTAATTACAAATTGATTGCATATAAAATTACATTCAATCCAAATCATTAACGATTATCTGCCACTTGTTAAGCTTTAAGGTATGCGCACATTATGGTGGGCCGTAAAACAATGTCTCATTACAAACGTTTTTGTAGTGTTAAATTCAAATTCAAATTCAAAATTCATTTATTTCAGATAACTCAAAGAAAGATCCATAGTTATGTTAATAAAACTTATATATATGTTAGTAATTAATAATAAATTATAATAAAATAAACATTTAAACATTTAAACATTTGGCCGCACTGTGACTCACCGCTGTACTATACCGTGTGATATAGCACTGCAGCGATTCACATATGTACAGTCTAGGCGGCTTGCAATCATGTTTAGAATGCGATTAGAGCTACCCCGCACCCTGGACACCAGAGATGCACACCTCTTACGCATAAAGGAATTAAAGGAGCAAACTGCAGAGAGATTGCCCTTAGACTACTCGTTCAATAGAAAATTAGAAGCTCGTTGGAACAGTACCAAAGCACTACGCAAATGATTTTCTGTTCTTGCTGATGTAATGTGCTTTGCTGAGCAAACGTCGTAATTAATGCTACTTATTTCATTTTCTTTACTTTGAATAATCAAAAGTTGCTTTTATTATTTATATATGAAGTTCTAATATCGAACTCAATACAATAAACTTAAATCTATTTGCGGCACATGAATAGCAAATAAATAATCGTTATAAAAGCAGTACTATAATGCGGCCCGCTCCAGTGCACGCGGCCCATTATCAATGCGGTGCAGATATATTTATGTAAGCCATCATTTATTTGTCAGCTCATTTGAGCGAAACTTATTCGTGTTTCAATGTTAAAAGCGTTAATTGTATAATGGCACTGTTCATTAACTTTTCAGTGAATACCATTGTTTTTTTTTAATTTTGTTAATGTTTTGCGGAGTAAAGTTTTGAATACTTTTAAAAAGAGTATTGTTAATTATTTTGTACTATATTATATCTACCAGCTATCCGTGGCACGGTTTCACCCGCGCCTTTGCTTTCTGCTCTGCTCTCGTCGCCAGTAGCGAGATGTTACATAGCCTATAACCTTCCTCGAGAACTAGGCTATCATACGCAAAAAGAGTTCTTTAGTTGTTAGTTTAGTTGAGTTTTTCAAATCTAATCTCTATACGGTAGTAGGTGCACGCTGGTTTCAGCATGAATGGGTTGGATCGTCCGGGGAAGTACTACCCTCTCATAGAAGATCGACGTAAGAGTAGTAGTATCCGTACTACTGCGTTTCGCTCGCTGAGTGAGAGCGCCGGAGGCCCAATTTCCCGCTTTCCTCTTTCCTCACCTCCCTCATTCCCTTCCCCTAACCCCATTCCCAGCCGCCATAGTGGAGGCCACCATACCAGCAGTTTAAGAAGATGGTATGGTGACTACCACTTCTGGATTCTACTGACTATTTACCATCAGGCGGGGTGGAGTCACTTTGGTAGGCTAATATAAAAAAATAAAAAAATCCTATCCGATGGTAGTTCCAGAGCTTAGAGCGTTCAAACAAACAAACAAACTCTTCCACTTTATATAATAGTATAGATATAGATATACTCGCTATAACACTGCACAGTGTATGGTTAATGGTTCCACCAAACAGTTCAGTACTTCAATTAAAAGCTGAAACTATTTTTACATATTTTGTAATAAAATCCAAATAATAACTGAAAGCCTGTTTTCTTTCGGTGTCGTAGCCGCGGAGCTATGATCGTAGACCTCTACGTTAGTAGCAGCTACGACGCTCGTAGTCACACAAAAGTATGTCATGTGTCTACGACAATCTGCTACTTAGTACAATATCTATCGCTTCTATAATTTTCGAGTGGAATTTTAAAACTGTTTTAATTAATCGTGAGATTTTAAACATTACTATTAATAGTGTAGAATATAATTTAAAAATATATATAACTAGACCTCCACCCTCGCTTTGCTTGGGTATCAAAAGTTTTATTCGGTCTCAACAAACGCCTACGGACAATATCATTGCAATAGTGTCGCATTGTATCATTCAGGTTTTTTAAGGCGCTTAAAATATTGAAATTCTGAAAATAACAAAGAAAATATTTTAGAGATAATTAAATTTTGCCTTAAGTTACCCGTCATATTTGTAACTTTCTAAAGGTTAAAGAAAGTTTTAAATCGGTTACGTAGATCTTAAGTTAAAACGGAATAAACAAACATACAAAAAATCTAATATTTTCTTTTTATAATATTAGTTTAGATTGTTATTCTACACTACCTACTCACCTAAATGTCTGCGATCTGCAAGATGAACGCTGCTTTCAGGAGGTATTCCTAAGTCGGGCTTTTACAATTTTGAGCGACCTTTACCTACATAATATGATCAGTTGACGTCCATCTTCTGGAAATTCAACTGTCGATCTAGAGTTTTTACCAACTTTTTTCTAGCTATTCAAACTATTGGTGTGTTGGAAGTGTTGGAGTATACGTCAGCGGGGTGAGAGGAGGGGAGGGAAAGGAGGAGGTAGGAGGTAAATTTCCGACTTGCTCGCCTCCACACCAACTTTCCTAATAACATGATTTCGGTTCTCTTGTTTATTTGTTGCGGGTTTTTTATTTACTGTTTTTATTGCACAGTTTTAGCGATTTTACTGTTGGCTTTTAAGTTCATTGTAATACGTATTGCCAATTTGAAAATGACGATTTCTGAATATTTAGGTCGATGGTTTGTTTTGCTGTTGCCTATGATATGACGACAAGTCGTTATAGACTTAGTATGTAATACAACAATGCATTCCCAAGTAGGCTACGAGACCTTTTTATTTTATACTAGCTGCGTCCCACGGCTTCGCCCGCGCGTCAGATTCATATCTTTACGATTATCGGGATAAAAAGTAGGCTATGTCCGTCTCCGGCACCTAATCTATCTACGTACCAATTTTCATCGAAATCGGTTGAGCCGTTCAGGCGCTAAGAGGTAACAAACACACACACCCAAACTTTCGTATTTTCATATTTACTAGCTTTACGCGGCGCAGTTTCACCCGCGTCTATGCTTACTGTTCTGCTCCTGTCGCCTGTAGCGCGATGTTACATAGCCTATAACCTTCCTCAGTAACTGAGCTATTATACCCAAAAAGACTTATTCAAATCCAACTGGTACTTTCAGAGATTACTAAGTGCATAGTTATTAAAATCACATTACAAATTCAATCTTTTACACAAGGGACACGTTTATAACTAAAGCTTTTAGTAGAATAGGTAAAGCAATTGATATAATACCATTGATAGAACCTTTCATCTACATTCGAAACTAAGTCATTTCTTATTATGGAATTGCAAAGTTGCTCCGACGTTTTTACTAAAAGGCCGAACTAAATAACCATACGGTTGTCTAGTTTGTGTTCGTAACAGGAAAATTGAGGAAATAATTTACCAAATGAGATCACAGTTCCCTCTATATTACTGTTAAATATTAAGGTAAAGACCAAATCTTTATGGAATATGTGACCCATCTTTTTCTATAAATGTCGTATGCGGCGACTAAATACTAGGCTTGTTTTATTTCTAACGCAACTGCTTGTTATCTTAACTTGATACGGTAGTAGATCCACGCTGGTTTCAGCATGAATGGGCTGGATCGTCCGGGGAAGTACTACCCTCTCATAGAAGATCGACTTAAGAGTAGTAGTATCCGTACTACTGCGTTTCGCTCGGTGAGTGAGAGCGCCGGAGGCCCAACTTCTCCCCTTCCCCTTTCCTTACCTCCCTCATTCCCTTCCCCTAACCCCCTTTCCCAGCCGCCATAGTGGAGGCCACCATACCAACAGTTTAAGACTATGGCTTTTGGTATGGTGGCCACCACTTCTGGATTCCACTGACTACTTACCATCAGGCGGGGTGGAGTCACTTTGGTAGGCTAATATAAAAAAAAAAAAAAAAAAAAAAAAAAAAAACTGCTTTGAAATCATTTCTGTGTGATAAGTATTTGCCTACTGCAGTTACCAATTAGCCTGCCAAGCAGATAACTATAATAAACATATTTTTTTTGCCCTGTCTGCCAAAGTAGAACAGGGTAATGTTTTACGAGCATATGTATGGCATACTTTACAGCCTAAATGGTTCAATAGATTTTAACATAATTATGAGGTGTCATTACATTCGTATTGATTGTGGGAGTGACATGGTACATAATATCAATATAGCGTCAGCACGAGAAAAAAAAATGAGTTTCTTTCTTTTTACTTTGTTTTAGGCAGGTATGCTTTTTCTTTTTTAATAAACTGGTGGTGAAGGCTTGTGTTTAGTATAGTGCATATATTCGGGTTGAATTAATACTCATGGAAAGTGTATTATTAGATCGACAGAAATGTCACTTACACCTAATACTTAAATTAGAAACACAACAATCCTTTCACTACGTCTCAACATCTCAAGTACTGACAGTATCATGTTATATTCACCTGAGAACAAGTCTTAGCACTTACGCGTATTGCAAGTATATTAATTGGTTGTAATTGATTATATTGAAGCTAAGTGAAGATACGACAATTGACACTTTACGGCAAACATGTTAATTCTAATTATAAAGAGAAAAGATTTGATTTTTGTTTATTTGTTTCGATTTAACTAAATTTCTAAGTAACGGATTTAAAAAATTATTTCACCCTTAGAAAGCTACAAATAGGACGTGTAACATAGGCTATATTTTATTATGTTTAACATATTTTTTAGTCATTTTTAAACATTCAATATTTTAAGCACAAATTTGTAAACCCTAATGATGCAATACTTATTATTATTATTTTTCGTACGCTTTTGTTGTGGGACCGAATAAATCTTTTAATAGCGAAACGATGGCGGACATCGATTTACACGACTTATGTCCAAATTTAAAAATTACCTACCTGAATTATGACTATTTTAAAATATTTCCAGTCATACAGAAATTCAAAATACAGGTCATAGTATCATGTCTATTTGCATTGGTCTGGGTGTTTCTTTATATAATATGTATGTATTTACAAAAAAAAAAAGTATTTAAGTATTATATCCGCATTCTAGAACTCATAAAACAAGCTATAATATATGCTTACTTTGGGTCTAGATGGCGTTGTGTGTAGTTGTTGAAATATTATTATATTATATATTATTATTATTATTATAGTAATTTTTTAGGTATTTGGCTAGATGAAAACATGAACTGGAAGACTCATGTTGATGATATCTGTGAAAGGCTTAGTCGATATTCGTACGCACTTTACAATCTTTTCAAAATAGTAAATCAGCCTACTTTATTAACAGCTTATCATGGCTATGTCACTTCCACAATTAGATGTGGTATATTTTATTGGGGTATTTCTCCAGATAGGAAACTAGCTTTTACAGCTCAAAAAAAAAAGAGTAAGGGCTATTTGTGGAGTACAAAGCACCGACAGTTGTAAACCATATTTTATTCAATTTTGTATATTGGTCCTACCAACACTTTGTTTACATGAAGTTGCTCTTTTTGTAAAAAAAACATTTTCATTTATTTGAAACGCTAAGTAATCCAAGACATTACAATAAAATTCTTATGAAACCGCATAAAAATGCTATTTATAATGTAAATTTTCTAGACATGGCATCACCTAAAATAAATAACCATTTACCAAACTCGCTACGGAATATTAGCAATTTTGACAATTTTAAGAAAATTTTACATGACATTGTAGATAAAATACCATTCTATTCAAGTAGTGAATATTTAAATAATAAACAAATCTCTATGTAATTAGTATGTTAATGTGAAATCTTATTAATTCCAATTTATAATTATATGAAAAAACTTAATTTTATATTTGTATGTTTTTTAGCAAAACATGGAAGAACTATTAAGCTTAATTACCATCATGTTGTACCTATGTTTACAAATAAATACTTTGACTAAGACTTTCATAATAATGTTCATTCATAATAATGTCCAATCATAATAACGTCCGTTTATATTAATGTCCAGTCATAATAAAGTCTGTTTATGTTAATATCCAGAAGCTACGCAGCACTGCTCTATTCCAGTAGACTTCACAAAAAGAGTTTCTTAATTATGGCTGCCTTCGCACTAGTGTTTGACGGCCATTATTTAATTGAGCTAGTGAGGAACGACCATTAGATTGTAAAAATATATTTCATGTCATTGAGACCCTATAATAAAACCTTCAGCATTTATTCCCCAAAGTTACGACTCAACATCACGTACATTACCCTACATCCACGATCGACCTGACTGCATTCACGGCAGGTATTAGGTAAACAAAGTAATAGAACCACGATAGCGTATCTTCGTGAGTTGTAAAGAAAACTTGTTAAAAGTATATCTATTAGTGAAGCTTTGGTATTTGGACCGTATATAAGTGTAGCCACACACGAATAGTTGAATGCTACTGTTTTTAGTGAAAATTTTTTATTGGCGGGTTGTTTATTGTTTTTGATAGGTCATACTTTGGGTGTTTATTTGTAGTTGCGTCCGTAAAGAAACCAATGAATAGCCAAGCCATATTTTCACTGAGTTTTCTTTATATATTTTTATTAGAAAGTATGTAGAAATATTCAAGTTGCGTACACAAAGTGTACCCACATTCAGAAAAGCCTTTCTATATATATTTTTGTTATTTAAAAACTGGGTGAGTACATTTATGCCATTTGCTTGAACCACAGAGGTTTTATGCGAGCGGGGGAGTTCGCTACAAAGAAATGAATTTATCATATCTCTAATACTATAAAAGTAAATAAAAAACTCGAAATAGCTTTCTACTAGCAGCTTGATTGAGTCATATAGTTGGTATTGCTGTAGTAAAATCCTTTATCTACAAAAAGATAATACGACCTTAGAGACAGAAATAAACGAGTCGATATAAAGATTTGATAGCAAGACGAAGTCTGTAGCCACTAATTTGTTAACAGATGCTATCTTGACATTCAATATTGATTTAACATAACAGGAAATACCGATTTATCGAATTATACAGAGTAGTAACTGGTATGACTAATATAGTAGTTGTGATGGCCTAGTGACTTAGGCACCTTACCTTCGTTTATGAGATTCGACATTGAGGGTTCAAAATCAATTAAGTACAAATTAAACTTTTCAAATTTATGTACTTTTTAAGTTCATCTTGGACATCATTGGTCGTTGTTCCATCTACTTAGTCTATCCGTATAAAAAGCAATTAAATCATTTATCTCAGTTTTCAGGGTTTTTGTAGTATAATCTTTTTTTTTTACCGCCAAGCGACTATTACTACATTAATATGCTTATACTAGTAAGTTTATCTAGACATTACTGACTGAAGGTGAAGAAAAACATCGTGAGGAAACCTGGACTTCTGAAAGTCAGTCTCAAAGTCTGAAATCGACAATCCGCCTTGAGCGCACGTGGCGATCAATGCTCATACCTTCTCTGTATGAGAAGAGGACTTTCCCTGCAGTGAAATAGCAATGGGCCGTCATGATGAATAAAGATGTTGCTTAATATAATGCTTAATGTTGTTGGCCGTCTTCTATCGCCTTTACCACGGAGAGTGGTTTGAAGAGCTCTTTGAATTAATCCTACCCTCTCCCAGAACTCCTTTTATCCAGAATGACACGTGCGGGACTAAAGTGCCACCCTTTCTAAGTGGAATCTAAAGGGTCTCGAACCAAACGTTTCAGCACTTCATACTTTTGTCGCTCAATTAAAGCTTGGAACTCTTTGCCAGCGCATGTGTCCCCGTCTAGTTTTGATCCTGGGTCTTTTAAGCGATAAATTAAGACCTTTTTGCACTAAAGTTATAACTACTATTTGTCTAAGTTGCATCTGCCTACACTAACAAGAAACAGATATAAGTACAATCGCAACAGATCTACTTACCACTTGTCTTACTAATCGATCAGTTCACGAGCTTCCTCAACTCGATGTTATCTCACTTCAATACGTTTTGTAAGTGTGAGCCCAGCTTAACCTTGTTTGTACCTTTTGTACTTAACGTGCCCTGTTAATGAGCGGTATATTTTGTCTTAAATTGAGTATTTGGGATAGGTAATGTTGGTACCTTACTATAATTCAGAATGTAATGACCAGTTATACCTTCTCTGCATGAAAAGAGTATTATCCTACAATAGATGTATAATAGGATAACGAAGACGACAAAATAAAAAACTAACTAGCTTAATTTGATGATCTAATTTCGATGAAAATTGGTACGTAGATAGATTCGGTGCCGGTGACGGAAATAGACTACTTTTATCCCGAAAATCGGTTACAATTTAGGCGCGGGCAAAGTCATGGGGCTCAGCTAGTTTACATTAAAACGATTTGTTATAGTAGATCATTTTTCAAAACTAATTTTAAGAAAAAATAGTTTTTAAACGATCTACTAGTAGATTTCTTTCGCAAAATTTAATCCCGAAAGGTTCCTTTCGATTAAAAATCGTCTTTATTGAAATAGTCTAACTAAAGTATGGTCTAGTTAACTTAATTCAATATACCATTTAATAGACCAGTCCAATGTTATACATACATTCATTGTGTCAATAACAATCGGGCCGATAGTAAGACAATGCTCTGTCCGCCAATTACTTAGTCATGTTCATGTACAAGCTATTTATGCCTCGTACTATTAACCATAAGGCTTTGTTAGACTTAGGTATTAATTCAATAAATCATTGGATTGTATTAGACTCTATGGAGGTTGTACTCGTAGTTTCTTGCATTAAAAGGCCTATTGTGTAAGGCAAATATTATGGCTTACTCCCTTGGTATAGATGTTTTGTAATAGGTATAGGTCGGCAACCTGCGGCTCGCGAGCCATATGCGGCTCTTTTGATTGTGAAGCTCTTTAGTTTTATACGCAAATATTTAAATTTTATAAAAAAATAATTAAAATCGTTTTTATCAAATAACTTTTTTTTAATTTTTTTAAAAAGAAATTTAAAAATACTATTAAATAAACACAGATACGATTCAAAAAAGTAGAGAGCCTATGAGACCTGTTTACAGTCTTAATATAAATTAAATATTTCTAAGTTTATGTTAGATAGTTCTTACTGTAAAGGAAAAGAAAGATACCTTCTACCTGCAATCGAAATATAATTGACTATTATAGAGCTTTAATAAATTAATTAAATAACCCTACTTATTCGTATAATTCCTTCGGTACTCTTAGGAATTATGTGGGTTCGATTTATTTATCGGCGCTACAATAATAGTAAACAATTTACTACTACTCATAAATATAAAGAACCGCGGTATACATAATCACGACGTAAATGTTTAAAAGTAGTGGTCCCGGCGCGGCTTCACAAACTGCAAATATGACAGTTAATAAGCAGTTATCGCAAACTAGAAAGAAATATAGATAGACGAAAGTAAAATAAAATAAACCAAAAGTAGGTGGTAGATTAACAACAATTTATCATAATGAAATGTAGCTTAAGGTCTAAAAATGCTTTCTAATGAGATATTGTTTGCCAGGCTTGGACCCATACCATCATGTGTGATATACCACATAGAGTTGAATCAATGAAGTAGGAAAATCTAAACTAATATAAAAAGAGAAAAGATTATATTTTATGTATGTTTTTTTGTTTACAACGATTTAACTAAAACTCAATTATCCGCTCAATTTATTGATTTCTAAAGGTGAAAGAATTTTTCAAATCGGTACGTAGATTTTTAGGTAAATCGTTGGAAACAAACAAACATACAAAAAATCAAATCTTTTCTCTTTATAATATTAGTTTAGATTTAGACCAAACAAGTAAAGGCAGCCTTTACAATAAAAGGCTCTCGCACGGTAATAGCACCAATTAATAATCGAAAAGCATTCTGATATCGATAACTTTGCAATACACGCGACACACAAATCGCTTTCATGTAATTTACACATTAATATAATTATTAGAAGGCAATACATTCAATAATATATTTATTTATTTATAACTTCATACAATACATGTATTGGCGGAGTTAATGCCTTAATTAAGCATTCTCTACCTGTCTACCATAGGGTGATGCAGAGATGTGACGAAGCATAAATAAATTTATTAAATGGATAAGACATATAAATACAAAATTACATAAATATACTTACGTACTATAAAGTTAGATAAACCTATAACATTCATTCAATAGTAAATAGTAAAATTATTTCTTTATTTGTCATTAGTGTATCATATATAAAATCTGCACTTTTTAATGAAAAACAATACCACCCAATTCGGAAATAAATTATCACATTTATACATTGATAAATAACAACAATTTAATGAATCTACGAAATATGTAGACCATCCTCAAAATTACAGCCTTGCATTTTCACTTTAAACGACGACGACGCTATCTCGCCCAGCTTTATATTTACGATGAATTTCCATTTTGTGAAGCAAACATACAGTCTGAAGTGCAATGCTTCTCTTATAAAGTAAAACCACTGCTCACCTCCAACAGAATAATGTTGCCTTTACAAAATGGTGCCACTCCCCTAGTCTTTTACTTCAAATAAAAAACAATCTCCTTAGAGAAATCTCGCTTACATCTTAAAATTGATCACCAACTACACAAAGTTTGTGCACAGAAGTGAAGAATTCACAACTGTTAAATTATTTTGTCGCCTATGTCTTGCGAGGATCTTATTCATTTATTCCCTCAGCCTGCATGCACGCTAATAACCTTTTGCAAACTAAATATTATGTTTTAGTAGCTAGTTGTACATCAAATTATGTTGTTTTCTTACTTTAAAGCCCTTTTTTGTTAGTATTTTTTTTTCTTTGAAGATCGTGATAGCCGTTTAGAAGCACTTTTTTAAGAATAGCTTAGGTAGTATGCGGACGGCGACGTCTCAGTTCGTATGTAGACGAATCTTGCCTGTAAACCGTTACCGGAACCTATTGACGCTTGCAACACCAAAAGTATCACTCGCTTTGCTAAACGTATAAAATCAATTTTAATCCACTACTAAAGAACCTCATTGTGTAGCCTCGAGAACACTTAGACGGGGAGTTCATTCTACAATCGACATTATCTTTAACTACAGCGTCATTTATACGTTCTTATAATGTTCATTATGTACAATAAAAATAAAAATACTGCGCTCCATTTGGCGCGATACTATCGCCAGATACCTCTCGAGGTATTTCAATAATATAAAAATCCCGCACTTTATTTTCCCGGCGTACCTCTATTCAACATCATTATATCGGGGAAATGCCGAACATACCACGCATTAACTACGAAACATAACGCAGGTATAAAATAAGGGAATAGTGTACATTACACCTATAGTATAGTAATATTACTAAGTAGTTAAGACACCCACCTACATGCGTGGGCCCGACGAACCGGTAAAAAGGACTAAAAAGAGTTTTCTAAATCATATAATATATAACTACTTTTTAAGTTTACCCAGGACATGTGACTTTTAGTTTTTTTCTAAAGGAAAACATGATAAGGCAATCTGGACTTATAGTCTTATAGTCTTAAATCTGCCTTGAGCCTTGCCTTGCCCTGCACCATGCAATTTTTCTCTGCATCACCCATAGGTTGACTGTTAGAGAATACCTTTGGAATTAAGTCCGCCTTTATGCATCAATTTGTGTTGTGCAAAATTTTATAAATAAAGAATTTTTTTTTGTTCAGTTATTAATTTATTTGTTCAGTTTCATTCGCATTGTGAAGCATTGACATTTACGCTACGGCAATAAGTTTGTAAAACCTGTACTTATAGGTAATGTGTTCCGTTAAATACGAGTAATTCAAATTAAAAATACTTGTAACTTTTTACTACTTTATACTTAGTAACATATTAAGTTTATAGTTCCTTAAAGTAATTATCACTAAACAATCAGTTTTGAACAGTCTCTTAAAAAACTATAAATTTCATGCTTGTTGTATTCTCACGTTTGTCTTCTAAACATTTCTTCGCAACATAGCCCGTAATTGTCGTTCGACATAGAAATCGAATTTAACTCAAAATAGCTCCCAACAGTGTAGGGGGCGCCACAGGCCAACCTCAAGTGTTCTACTGTTTTCTTTTTTAAGATTAAATTTGACGCCGCCTCTCCGACCTTTGTGCTATATTTAAGTCCCGATAGTAAAGGACGTTACAACGAAAAGCGTTTTTTGAAAATAACGTTAAGAGTTTTTTTATAAAAGGTCTATAACAATTAGCTTCTTGCCAAGGGTTCAACCGTACGGTAAGGCGGTTACCTAATTAATTATCGGTTCGTGTAAGTTTGTGTATGCGATAATATTTCGCATTTTTTTTCTGTTTCTGGATAAAATTTAGTAGCAGTAGCAATGTTATTTTCAGTAAGCATAAAGGGCAGTGAGCCTGAAAAGTTTGGCTAAGGTTCTAAGTGAAGATGCTTGAGAAAGGCTATGTCCAGTTGTGGACGTCCATCGAGTAAAATGATATTGATAGACTTTTTAGTACACTATCATTATCTGTACAGTCTTTTAAAAATCCTAACTCCACTTAATATATATGGCAATAGAAAAATATTTGTTAGAAAATACACTAGTAATGTATAGTCATAGCCAATCGTTTGACTTTGATAGAATAGAACCTATGCCGACTTTTGTTTAACTTTTTGCAATTGCCCCATCGCATACTGCACATAGAAAACAAGCGATTGAACGAACTAATATGCAGTAGACACAATAAGAACAATCTAAAAGGCCAAATTCTACTCCTATTAGTGTCAAAGGGTGTGATAATTTGGGGTCTGCTAATAAGCCTTTTAATTATCGTGAAATGAAATGAAATGAAATATATGTTTATTCATTTAAGTTAATTAAATTAACACTTATGAACGTCAAAGTTTACAAAATTTCAGCAAATTAACCTACAGCCAGTTCGCTGACGAAGTAGAGCCATGAGAAGAACTGGCAAGAAACTCAGGCCACTCTTTTTAATCGCCAGGTTATTACAATGTTTGTAAGTTACAGTTTCAATCAGCATGCAAAGTGACGCAGGCAATACACTTAACTCTATAGATACTTAATTATTTAAAGCTTTCTATGTTGTAAAGAAAAATTAAAAAGTAAAATGTGTGCTTTACAGGCTGCCTCAATTTGCATATTGCTACAAAAGGTAAAGGCAACATGTGAACTGTGATAAATGTTTCTATGTAGATATTATATAAACTGTTAATTTTTGGTATAAGTATAAAGTAAGATGAACTTAATTTACCACAGGAGTTCACAATGTACCTCTATTTCACAAATCACAATATAAAAAAATTTAACAATACTAAGTATACAATTTTAACAAAACAATACAAAATGTGTACTTAACTGTTCAAATATGGCTCGGGCATCATGTCATTTAAAATTAATACAAAAAAAGTGTACCACCGGTTTTTTTTTAACTATAATCACCTAAGTACTAAATACAATAATATCTTGATTATTTATATTATAAACAATTTGTTTTCGTGATCCATCAGTGGCGTGCACTCCCTAGAGGCATAAAGGCACTGCCTACCCTAATAAATGCCTCATAATTTTACCTAACTAGCAATATGCATAATGTATTATATTAAAAGAGATATCTAGATTATCATTATTTTATACTCAGCCATATATATATTTTCACGCGTAATGATTTACTCTTTTAATTTAATCAACACAATATTACTTTACATCTATCTACGATACAACAGCGCCTCGGTCGTGCGCGCGGAATAATCAAAAAACAGCAATGCCTAAAACATTGCAAGCTTCTAATGCTCTATAATTATGTACACGCACGCACACAGACGCACGCGGTTGATTTTCTTCGCGACTAAAGCACTGCTTAATTTTAAGGACGTTCGAATGAGAGTTGAACGACATGCCAATAGAAAGCGTCAATTTTGAATTAAATTGAATTAACCAATGACGACGCATTTCATGATTTCTCATTGGTTGATTTGTAGTTTGAGTAATAACCTATTCAATTAAATATGCATCCATGGATGACATTTTAAGAGTTTTGGCACGGTTTGGTAAACGATTTAATTTAGTTGCGTAATCTAATATATAAAATTCTCATGTCACGGTGTACGTTATTGAACTCCTCCGAAACGGCTCGACCGATTTTCGTGAAATTTTGTATGCATATCGGCTAGGGTTGAGAATCGGACAACATCTATTTTTCATCCCCTTATTTAGGGGTGGTCTGAAAAGGGATGAAAAGTATTGTATGAAACTTCTTCATAGTTTTGAAATTTTGTTTTGGAATACTTCTATTAAAATAAAAAACCTCATAATTTTTTTTTATTGGGTTGGATTTAGAGGGATGAAATTAGGGATAAAATATTATATGGAAAGATCTTTGCTTTTGAAGTTAGCGACTTGAAAATTGAAGAGAGGGGGAAGGGAGGGGGGCGAGAGAGAAGTGAGGGGGAAGGAAGAGGAAGTGAGAGGGAAGGGAGGGGCAGGAAGGGGGCAGTGAGGGGGAAATTAGGGAGAAGTAAGGGGGAAGTGAAGGGGAAGTGAGGGGTAAGCGAGGTGGAAATGAGGGAGAAGCCAGGGAAAGGGAGAGTGAAATGACGGGAAAAGGAGAGGGGAGGGAGGGAGAGAGAGAGAGAGGGAAGAAGCGGAATGGGAGGAGTGGGGAAGAAGGGGATGGGAGGAGTGGGGAAGAATAAGTGGAATAGGGGAAAGTAGTGAAAAGTTTACGAGGGATATCTGTAGGTAGGTGAAAGAGGGTTTGTAGAATGGGAGATTAGAAATATCTATTTATATATAAATAAATCCATATTTCCCTTGATCACGGCATCACGCGTGAACGACTGGACCGATTCCGTTAATACTTTTATTGTTGTGTTTGTTATTGTCAGGAGAAGGTTCTGCGAAAAATTAGATAATAATTAAGACTGGACAACGTCTGTCGGGTCCGCTAGTATATTTATATTTTATTGCCTAACCGGTTTTACCTATATTTACAAAGTAGGCAATCGGTAGGTACATACGTAGTCTCTTGTGTTTTTTCGTGATAGCTATTTCATAAGATACAAAACGTTCGTAATACCTTACCAATCTAAATAATAATAAATTTTAAATTCGCAAAGAAGCATCATCATAATAATATGTGACTGCCTCTGTCGTACGGTAGTACTGTATATGGACTACCACACAGAGGTCATGGGTTCGATTCCCGCTCGGTGCATATATTTGTGTGCATGAACATGTCTTTTTACATTGGTCTGGGTGTTTCTATGTATAATATGTATTTACAAAAAAAAAGTATTTAAGGATGTATATATCCGCATTCTAGAACCCACAATACAAGCATAAATGCTTACTTTGGGTCTAGATGGCGTTGTTTGTAGATGTTGAAATATTAAATTATGTTATTCTAAGTCAATTGGAGGTGGTCACTCAAAATTATCATAACCATTAATCGACATATTTCGGCAAATTATGTTATGCCTACCCCATCGAAAATGTCTGTGCACGCCACTGTGATCCATCAAAAGTTTTGCCTACAGTTTCCATAAATGTTATAAATATTTTATTTAAGAAAAAGTGGGTTACTTAAACTGTATTAACAAAAGTTATAAAAATGAAAAACATTGTTTTCCATAACAGTCTCATATAACATTACAACGCAACAACAAAAGTCCTTATTCCCACGACAGTTATTTCCTTTTTACTCTAGCCAAATTTAGTACCTAAATTAAATAGCTTCATTCTGGTTTGTAGCTTAAGAATGAAATGACTGGAGTTGACTACATTAATTGCAGTCCTCTAGATTGTTTACGGAGTGTAGCAGCCATATTTTATGTTAATTATCCTGAACACGGGCGTATTTAATTAAAGGACAATGCTTGGTTTCACATAGAAGAGGTTTAGCCTGCTAGTTCCTCTTCATAATGTACTTCTTACAGTAGCTGTAGTTATATGTAGATACGCGACCGCGAGTTGATACGCGAGTTTTGCGTCTGGTATGTAAAATGGTTTATTTTCCATTGTTTTGTTACGTTTTTACTTTTGTATGTGATATTTTTTACATATACGCACATTAATAACGCACGCATTTACGCCGGATGGGGTTGGCAGAGGTAATACTTCGCCAGCCATACTACTTCCTATTTAATAGGAGGCTAGTTTATAAGCGGTTTCGCGGGCACAATTTCATGACATTTTTTTTAATAACTTTTAACTCGGAGCTACGACCCCATATACTGACACACAAGTTAGCAAATTTCTAACATCGAAGTAACAACAGTACTGACATGTAAACCATATATTTAAAGTTCAGATCTCAACATAAAGTTGTTTAAATAATGTGCAAGTGTTACGGAAGGGATGCGAGTGCCACATAAAAGCATTAAACGATCCCATTTATATGGTTAAACTGATCGGAACTAAGCATACCTCCTTTTTGTGACCGTACCTACTCAATAACATTGTTATTTGATTGTGTTACTTACGTTTTGTAAAAGTCAGTCGGCAGTTAAGCATCTTTAACGTTGTGTGAAATATGCCAATGTAATGGATACACCAAATATATATATAAAGGTCCAATTTCTCTCTCCTCCCTTTCTTTTTCCTAACCTCCTCAATACCTTAACCTACCAACGGTAGGTACGGTAGGCGGTAGATTCGCAGAGCAATACCAGGGACTCCGAGTCGTCCATGAGCGACAGTTACCACTTACCAAATGGTGAGCTGTTTGCTCCCCTGCCACAGCCAACAATAAAAAAAATGGAAAGGCTGCTCACAAAATGAACGAGGTCCAGTATACATGACCAACCCATTTGGAATGCCAAACATCAATGTTTTTTGACTGAAGTAATAGATCTATGTTTTTAACTATTATATCATCTGTTAGGCTAAGATCCTACTTTCTTTCTATTACGCTCTGCATTACTTTCTCTCTTATACTGCAATCATAAACGCCGACACTTTTGCCATACCCATTTTATACGATTTATTGCTATATCTTCACCATACACGCTAAAGTGTAAGTAAACATAGACAAAATACAGCAAAAATAACTACACTTAATTTTCAACAAAATAAAACAACAACTGTCGGCCGGAGGACACAAAATTATGCTTTGACTCGGTAGCACTCGACGGACAGTGCAAAATAAAACTAACTACTCTCCAGTCGCTAAGTAATTGAGACTTAACTGTCTTCGGACTGTTTGTGTACACAGTGTTTCTGTGCAAACGGATCACGTAGTTTTGAGCTTTTATTTAACTAATATAAATATTAATGTTGTTTTGTTTATATTTGTGTAATGTTCTACTAATATATTTTAATGTAAAAAGGGTTATGGCATAACCAAGCGGAGTTGGAAGCCATGGTAAACCATTAAACGAGAAAGTGGAATAAAAAACATCAACAACAACAACAGCTGTCATGCAAACGCCTTATCAACATGACAGTATAAAAAAACTTTCACAAGGTCTTTATCCAGGAATGAACGTTATTAACCTGTCGATAACGTAACACTTGTAGTTAAACATCTCAGAAAATCTTGAGCAAAGAAGGTCACTTTGGCCGTCTACGTAAAAGTAAGAATAATTCTTCGAAACCAGTTACGTACAACGACCATATTTTTCTTTAGTTACAAACCTACGGTTTCGTAGACGGCCGAAGCATAATATGACTACAGTAACCGCAAACCTCCAGTTTTTAAAAATCAAAAACAATACGCTTTGTACAGTATTTAAGTACAAATGTGAAAACAACACAAAATATAAACGTTCAAAAACATTAAGTTAACAAAACTATGTCCTCTATTGTATTCGTAACATAAGACACTATTGCACAATACTTGAAATACGAAACAAGAATTGGCAACACTTCGATGCTCGTACAGCAAACATGTTTCCATCGAGGTGCCTGAATTTCTGAATAACCACTGTTATCGAGTGCTATCGAGTTTCCCAATTTTGTTTGGTCCTCCAGACTTTTTCTAGCTCTTGTTTGAAAATACACGTTCCCTTGTATGGACTGTAACACCGTGAGGCTTTTCAGACATTTGAAAATTGGCAATGTAGTGAGTTTTAATTACCGATTTTTTTGATGTGATAAATGTATTGAAGGGAATTAAATTATTGACTTTTTTTTTAAATTATCATTCCACGAGGCATTAGAATGAACACCTAAAACATGTAAGGTTTTTTTTTATTTTCTTTTATATCGACGTGATTCAATTCTAAAAATAATTATGGTTTAAGAAAAGAGTAACCTAAGTTTGTTGCCGCTTGCATGGATCGGCTGTAGTCATCGAACTTTCTATAGGCCAATTAGCTAAATCGCTCTTTTGGTTATTATAACATTCATGGGTATAAATACATGTTACCTATATAATATATTGTAACATCAAATGAAAGCACTGATAAGCGTGAACTATTACGAGGAACTATACATAAAATACGTGCCGAAGTTTTGACAACATGTGCCGTTCAGCTGATTCAATGTGTATGTTACAAAATTATGGCTAATGTCTTAAGGTGGTTCCGACGAAATTTCGACGAAATCCGCGACTTTCATCTCGATAATTGAGTAGATTCTAATGCTATTTATTATTATTTTTTTTGCCAACAATATACTTTGATTCATGAACTTTAGAATAGTAGAAGAATTATTTACAATAATTGATTATATAACTTATACCAACGATATTAAAACAACGTGATTTCACTTATTTCGAAATATTACTTTTTAATTACTATAGTTATAAATATAAAAGTTATATTGAATCAACCGGAATAAACCAAATGTCAACTCTGTAGGTTTATTTCATTTATTAGGATAATGTTTCAATAGTTATTGATAATTTGGCTGAATCAGCGTCGCAGGGGCTCTGCGCGGGCGACGGGAGGCAGAACGGCAGAGCGGCGCAAGCCCTTCTGACGGACGGACGTATGCGGTTTTTTTTTAAATTATTTACGTAATTCAATAATTGCAAATAAATAATATCAAAAAAAAAATATTATATTGATAGATTTAGTGTTGCAAATAAATTAGATTAGTTATTTAGATTTTTTTAGTGTATTAAATACGTAGGTATTTACCTACATTTATTATTATTTTTCATCAAAATGACTAAAATTTCACGACTGAAACAAATACAAATGCAAAAGATTCAACACATGAATATCCTGTAAGTAGGTATATACCTACCTTCATATTTTTAGTAAAATACCTTCTTTGAGATACTGACCTAGGATATCCTTTAATTATGTTTAGTTCCACGTAAACTAGGTAACAGGTGGTGAGCCTATTGTCGCTCGTGATAAGATCAAGGCAACACCAGGCCTCAAGAATCAGTAAATTCCTGCTGTTATATACCCTAGGGGTATGAATATGAGCTTGCTACAATATTGTCTATGTCTACTATCATTTCGAACTAGGTGTGTGGTAGGTGGGCACATGAGTAAAATATCTAACTTGGATATTTACTCATGTGGCAAGGGCGCTTTCCGATTCCGCCCGACGCGATGCGACGACGGCGACGCCGGCGTAGGTACGAGGTGCTTTGGTCGGAACACGAACGTCGGCGTCGGTCGTACAACTAGCATAGAACTCAAATTACAATGATTATACGTGACATGCGTCGGTTTGCGACCTAGTTAGGTACCTACACAAAACAACCATACACGCTGCTGTTAGCTACCTAACTATCTACGTTATCTTGCACGAGCATAAATACCTATACATTCTATATATACATACGGTGTGTACTTAAATATTCTATCGGTAAGTAATACCGATAAAATAATTAAGTATTTACCTCGTTAGATTTTTTTTCATGAGCTGATAAAATCAGTGTTAAGATACTAGGCTAAAGTAAATACCTACCCTTCTACTTTCAATGCATCTTATTTTAATTTAATTATTTGATTGCAAGAAAGGAAGAAAAAAGGCTTTACAAAACGTCTTAGTCTCTAACCAAACTAAAAATTTGAAGACTGTGAAATTATCACAATTAGGTAAATTAAAAATCCTACTCTCTGTTCCTTTATTATCGTACTATATGAATTTTTAATCCTTAAATTAAATAATATATTGTTGAGTGCCTACTGGACATAACAAAACTAATACCGTATTTCTCGAGTGATAGGTGTATGTAGAAAGTAATAGACCCGGCACAGTGGCACAGTATAAAGAATTCTACTCTTTTTTGTACAGTCTTTACCTAACTAGGTAAAGGCAAAAGAATTATGTTTTAGCACTCTATGTATGTATGTATGTATGTATCTTTATTATATTATATTATAAGTGTATGTACTGTAAAACTACCCCGTGACGTCATCCGCATGGATCCGTTACTTAGCGATAATATTACATTAGTTCTACTTTACCGATTTTGCATTATATTATACATTTACAATACTACAATATGTACGTACATACAAATATATGTATGTACACATATATATGTATGTACATATTGAAGTAATCTATACTTATAATGAATCTCTAGCGAGGTAATTTTCACGGTACATCCTAATCACTCAAACAGTGGGTACTATGCGTCTACTTTGGCAATTGTTCGTGTTACTTATTTTTTTGTACCTTACGTACGGGCACTTACTAGAAGATAATCAACATTTATTTATTTATTTATTGAAAAAGTATTTACAATATCATTACAGATAAAAACCCAATACGATATCATAAAAAACCTAAAATTAAAAACACTTTTGACGGTAGTAGATCCACGCTGGTTTCAGCATGAATGGGCCGGATCGTCCGGGGAAGTACTACCCTCTCATAGAAGATCGACTTAAGACTAGTAGTATCCGTACTACTGCGTTTCGTTCGGTGAGTGAGAGTGCCGGAGGCCCAATTTCCCCCCTTTCCTCTTTCCTCACCTCCCTCATTCCCTTCCCCTAACCCCATTCCCAGCCGCCATAGTGGAGGCCACCATACCAGCAGTTTAAGACGATAGCTTTTGGTATGGTGGCCACCACTTCTGGATTCCACTGACTGCTTACCATCAGGCGGGGTGGAGTCACTTTGGTAGGCTAATATATATAAAAAAAAAAAAAAAAAAAAACACTAATTACTAAATAAATATATCTACTTATCCAATACTATACATTTTTGTGCAACATCCTTGAATTTTGATAGGGTACATTGAAAAATATCAATTTCTATAGAAATAATGATATACACATAGGAATGATGACGCTTTGTTTAAAGCATGTGTAACTGAAAATCCTTATCAGCTCCGTCATTTGAATTCAGTTTTGCTGGTGAATAGTGCTGTTTCAAATACAGTGCAGTGGTGGCCATACAGAGTAAAGATACTGTGGAAGAAAAAGGAAATAAAGAGGACCGAGGAGGTAACTATGCCTTCGGACCACTGACTTTCAGACAAAACTTACACTTTACGTCGTTATGTACATCTCCAGCCAAACCGTCCCGCTTATTCTAAAAGATCTACTTCCGTAAATTTTTTGCTGGCTATACAATATACAGAACGATTTACTGAAGTTATATTTGTGATATCCAGATGAACCGAAAATAAATAAGGAAAATGAAAATATGTTAATTCATATAGGTTAATTAAATTAACACTTATGAACGTCAAAGTTTACAAAATGTCAGCAAATTAACCTACAACCAGTTCGCTGACAAAGTAGAGCCATGAGAAGAACTGGCAAGAAACTCAGGCCACTCATTTTAATCGCCAGGTTATTACAATTTTTGTTAGTTACAGTTTCAAGTAGCATGCAAAGTGACACAGGCAATACACTTAACTCTATAGGTAATTAAATACTTACAGCTTTCTATGTTGCAAAGAAAAAATAAAAAGTAAAATGAGTGCTTTTTACGAGAGATATCTTTAGGTAGGTGAAAGAGGGTTTGTATGAATGGGAGATTAAAAATACTATGGAAAACAGTATTTAAACAACATAAAAATGTCTATTGGAAAAATCAATATTCACGCGAATGAAGTCGCGGACAACAGCTAGTCTATAATATGTATGTATTTACAAAAAAAAAAGTATATAAGTAGTATATCAGTTGTTTAGTACCCATAACACAAGCAAATATAATTGCTTAATTTGGGGCTAAGATGGCTCTGTGTGAATGTGGTAGAATATTATTATTATGTTATAGTTATAAGGTGCATTTTATGCTTTTTGTTTAATTATCTCAATTTTGGCATATGTGTGGATTGGTTCCTTTTTGCATAAGTAGGTCCAATTGTTTTTTTTTTTTTTTTTATATTATAGCCTACCAAAGTGACTCCACCCCGCCTGATGGTAAGCAGTCAGTGGAATCCAGAAGTGGCGGCTACTATACCAAAAGCCATCGTCTTAAACTGCTGGTATGGTGGCCTCTACTATGGCGGCTGGGAATGGGGTTAGGGGAAGGGAATGAGGGAGGTGAGGAAAGAGGAAAGGGGGGAAATTGGGCCTCCGGCACTCTCACTCACCGAACGAAACGCAGTAGTACGGATACTACTACTCTTAAGTCGATCTTCTATGAGAGGGTAGTACTTCCCCGGACGATCCGGCCCATTCATGCTGAAACCAGCGTGGATCTACTACCGTCAAAAGTGTTTTTAATTTTAGGTTTTTTATGATATCGTATTGGGGTAAATGTATAATAAATAAAGTGGTTTGTAAGTCAATTTAAATTTTATAAAAACCATGTTTTAAATTTATAATAATTGATGTGATACCTATAATCATGTTTTAAGGGAAGTTTTGTGTTAGTTTTAAGTTTAAAAAATGAGTGTATTTTAATAACTTTTAACTTCAGTTTGATCGATAATGAATTAATGATCTAATACTTTATAATTCTGTTGCGTTAAAATGCCGTTAAACTATAAGGTTTTAAGTTTAACCGCGTTTAAGCGTAACAATGAATCAAGTTTTGTACTCTTATTTAAACACATTTATAGACTACCAGACTTAAAAGCAGTGAACGGACGTTAACCACACGAAAGTTTAACATAAGGTAGTTCCACAAGTATTAATGATAAGCTAAATTGACATTATGTGCTATACCGACATTTTAGTTACAATTAAGTTCTTTTGTTTTTTAGGTTTTTAACAAACAATATTTTTTATGAAATAGAGACACTAAAATGCCGTTACGCTAAGCGTAGTGGCATTTTAGCCGCTGATCTATTAGATTTTTGTAACACCAATGGTATACTAAAACGCAAAAAAACGTTTTATTATAAAATTTAATTATATTTACAAACTGACAGGAGAATAAATTAAAAGTATTTCATTTGATCTATATCTTGGAACCTTTAAATCTCAAATAATTGTTGTCATTTGTAAGTGACAACGGTTTCAATTTTTGCCGCGTTTTTTGAGTGTTTACTCAAAACTCGACTTTGGCAGTTAACGGCATTTTAGTTATACCACGGCAGAGCTGGGTTTTGAGTTTATTGGTTTAACCCACAGTAGTTATTTTTATTTCTACTACATATTTAACAAACGTCATGATTCGAAACACTCATCTTTGCTTTCGCTACTATATAAATAATAAATATATAAATAATATATACTAAAAAATATACATACTTACTAAACGAAATAATAAAAGATACTAAAAAAATAATTCATTATTTTCGCGTCTATCAGATTTTAGCTCTGCGGTTTCGGACAAGTAAGGTCATTGTCTTATAGTTGTGCTACTGCTACTTGCCGCTAGAGGGCGGACTCGCACGCAATGTTTTTTTCGGGTGAGGCGCGGGGTGGTGAGGAAGCGAAACGCTCAAGGTCATATGTGACGGAACGCCCTTAATAAATATTCATAACTACTTCCACCCTTCAAAAGGGCCTGAATTATTTTAGTTCCATACATATATTCATACTTATATGTATAAAAACAATTTCAGGCTTTTAACGACGCAAGATGGGATTATGAAGCGTCCTCATAAGTGACATGTTATTAATTTTAAACGGGCTTCGACACGATTATTAAAGTACTTGGTATTCTTAATTGGTGAATTTTAAACACTTTATAACATGAGCTTATGAAATGTTTACGAAATAATTGGTTCAAATGTCTTGATGTACTTTGTGTCTATTAATTGTTTATATGTTTTTTCTCTCTAATGCGAAAGTTGCGAAATAAATCGAAAACCAATTTTTTTTATTAGTTTTGATAGTTAAACCTATAGCAACTATGACTACTCTTTACACACAAAATATTTCCAGCAAAATAAATTTCAGCTTGTATTTAAATAACACTCCACAGTAACATAATTTTAAAATTTAAAACAGCACTTTGCTAATTGTATAGTGCATTCTACAAAATAATGTAGTTACGTGGTATTGCAGGCCGCGGTGGCGAATCACAAAGTCGGTGTTGTCAGCCGTTTGCTGTGTGCCACTCGCTGCGAGCATTTCGCTGACCGTTTCAACCAACTTACGAGTATTTTTTTTTTCTCCTTACGCAATTTTGCTTCTACGAAAATAAAGAAATAAAGTAGTATTTTTTCTATTTGTAAGCTAGGTTTTCTGTGTAATTGTAGATGTCTAATGATATTATCCATTTGTTTCAGTATTCCCCAATGTGCCCGCCGCGCCTGGCATGCCCTGCGCTGGCGAAGACAGTAAGTACCAACATTTTTAATACTAGATATTATTCCCAAGGCTTTATTAATAGGAGTTCCACTTAATTGACAAGAATATGTGATGATAGAATGCCGAGAAGTTAATAAAGTTATCAACAAATAACTTATATATTGATATAATAATGGGTGCTTTGGTTAATTTACTGGTAAGTGATTAATGATATACTTGTAGTTAAGGAAAGCAATTTAGTTTACTGGCTTTAATTGTAATTTGACTTCAAATTACTTTACAAAAATGTTTTAAATATAATTTATGTTCAGAATGGACTTTTGTTTAACTGTAATGTCGCCTTGTGTTCAACGATAATACAGTCAATATTTAGTACAGTCATGAGACTGCTGTTTATTGTTATCTTGTTACTTGTCCTATGTTTACCTACATTTAATTTTGTTATTCAGTATGTCTCGTGTTTTGTACCAAATATACGTTTTCTATTTTCTATTCTATTTTCTATAACATAATAGTCGTCAGACATACTAACTAGGTACTAAGACTACACTAATGTGTTATTTTTTGTAACAAAATTATACTGTATATGATTTCGTTACAAAAAATAACACATTGATTTTAGTATTTAAAAGCCACATTCATATCAACTTAATAAGGAAACAAACTTGAATAATTATTAATTCTGTAAAGCGGTCACAGGTTGATAGTCCGTTAATATTTTATAAACAAAATTTTATATATTTTATTTCAAATAAAATAAAATAAAATATTGTACAGAATGTGATAATAATCGCGTGTATAATCTTTTGTTTAAAATTAAATGGAAATTCAACTAAAATCATTCTCGTATATGCTTTATTTGTACTTTGTATATGTTTAATAAACAAATTATTAATAACAATATCGGAAATCAATTAAAAACCAAACGTGAATCTTGTGACGTCACCGTATAGTAAAAAAACAGGCAATATACGATATTTACAGTTTGTAGCTCAGAAACTATACAGCAAATTCAATATCCAACTTTTAAACTAGTTTTCGGTGCATAACATGTTTTGTAGTAGCACAACCGCGTAACTACATATATTTATCGACAACCGTGAGCATAAGTCTATTAGGGCTTTTACTACGTCAATGCAGGTAAAATGATCACGTTATATAGTGATGTACCGTATAAATACAGCATGCTTCTTCTTATGGCATGGTATAGACAACCAGTGTCAGTTTGTTCAGATGGGCTATAGTCTATTTTATAGGCATCCGACTACTAACACTGTTATCAACTTGGTAACAGCCGGGACCAACTTTTAGCGTGCCCTCCGAAGCACGGGGATGCTTCGATCAAATACCACTATGCGGTTACCAATCCATGAGCCAGCCACACTCTTTGTTGCTGAACCCGCTGATCGTGTACCGATCAGTGAGAGTATTGAGAAATAGCCTCAATTTCTCCTACTTCTTAACAGCAAGTCGATAGTTCGATATGCCCTGCGTTAGCCGGTTCAGCAAACATAATTATTGCATTCGCTGCAGTTTGGGTACATGTTACATTGAACGTATTTCGTTAATACTATTCGTAGGGTTGTCGAATGATGGTTATACTAACCAAGATAAAACGAAAATTGTGTAAATGTTTTAATTTGTTGTAAATAGGTTAAGAAGTCCTACTTAAAGTATAATGCAGAAAATATAATTAGTATACTGATAAAAAATACTAGTAGCTCATAAAAAAATGCTTTTACTGTTTGTACGGTAGTAGATCCACGCTGATTTCAGCATGAATGGGCCGGATCGTCCGGGGAAGTACTACCCTCTCATAGAAGATCGACTTAAGAGTAGTAGTATCCGTACTACTGCGTTTCGTTCGGTGAGTGAGAGCGCCGGAGGTCTAATTTCCCCCCTTTCCTCTTTCCTCACCTCCCTCATTCCCTTCACCTAACCCCATTCCCAGCCGCCATAGTGGAGGCCACCATACCAGCAGTTTAAGACGATGGCTTTTGGTATAGTTGCCGCCACTTCTGGATTCCACTGACTGCTTACCATCAGGCGGGGTGGAGTCACTTTGGTAGGCTATAACATAAAAAAAAAAAAAAAAAAAAAACTGATGGTGGTAGTAAAGGCAAGCGAGGGCTTAGGGACAAAGCCAACAGTGGTTTTGCTACCAGCGAACATCTGATGGCCTAGACAAGTGACATAAATGCTATTAGAATAGATTAGAATAGATTAAAAATGTACGGGATTGACATAAGCTCACACCAACATTAATATAATAATAATATGAGGAGCTGGGGAACAAAAGCGGACTTGTCCAATTAATCAAATTTTACACTAGAGCAAAAAAAACTGAAATAGGTATATGCATATGGGCTGTAATTTTGTGCATTTCAGTATAATTAGTATTTAATACAACATAACTAATAGCCTGCTTGTTGGTCATAAAACTATGCGTTTTCAATTTTTTTTTATTTTTTTGTAATGGACAAGTCCGGTTTTGATTACAAAAGGTGGACAACTCCGGTTATGATTGAAAGAGTTATGGACATGTCCGGTTATGAAAGAAAACTAGATTCTATTATTGTATTTTTTTATTTAAAAATTATATGAACTCTCCCACATCTGGTTCGCAACAGTCACAATCGTCACTGTGGTCGTCGTCTTCGTCATTTATTTGACTTGTTTCAGCAATTGCCACTGGTGAGGTATGGAATATATTGTTTTTAAACCAATCAAGCTCTTGATTATCCATCCAATTATCTCCGAATTGTTTCTTTAAGAGTGTTTCAACATCTTTTTTCTTGTTTGGTTTTAGTTCATTAACCATTGAAAATCTTTGTAGTAAACTCGGATGGTTTTTTGTCATTTTTAACAATGATACAGCATTTTCTGATGATTCATCTCCATAATAGGTGTTTAAGACTTTCACACCAAAGTTTACGTGATTTAAACGTGCAGTAGGATCTCTTCGTATGTTTGCAGTGCCTCGGCCACGTGCTCTGCCACGACTACGGCCCTGACTTCTTCGTGTTGATTGTTGAGATTGACTAGGAGTTTCTGTTTGGATGATGGTTGACTTTCTTTCTATTATTATTCTCTTTGCATCACGAATACTTTCCACTTTCTTGTAATAGTCTTCAAGGTTTTTGACGTTGTAAAGGTTCCAGTTTTCAGCTAAAATATGAACTTTGCCATGCTTTGCGTAAACCTCATGATATTTTTTTGGATCCAAAATGAAAGGCATCTTCCGCAAATCCTTTTCGACCCTCCCGAACACTCGATCCGCCGGCAAGAAGCTGTGACCGCGTACAGGAAAGGTTAGTACGATTTTGGCGACATTTTGAGGGGCGTAGTTTTTCAACCAGAAAATCAAAGTGTGGACGACATGTGCATTTTTATTTTGACCTCCACACCCGTCCGAAAAAAGGCGTAAAACTTCCACTTCAGAAAAATCAGTAAACATCAGGTATGTTAAAAGGGCAGACGCAATTTCGGTGGCGCCTTTTTTAGCTTGGTTTTCTGTCCATATGAAGAAATGTGGCTCCTTTGTAGGCATATCAGTAATGCAGAAAGAATAAAGTCCAACTTGTCGTAAATAAAAACATTCCTGGATTGGCGTTTTAGGAAGGGATTGAATTTGTTGGAGATCAAAAAATTTCAAATTTTTCTTTGGTAAGGGAAAAGAACGCTTTGGCTCTAGCTTTATGAACTCGGAGTTGAAGTTTCAATGATTGAAGTTCTTCAGGATTATTTTCAGTCTTCTGCCTATTTTTCAGCAGTTCGCAGGTACTACATATGTCGGAAGATGGTGACGCAAACCCAATATTAAAATCGTTCTCAAAAACATTTCGGAACATCGTTTGTGAGACTTTCAAATCATCAGTCGCTGAATTATTGTACAACTCCCACAACTTTTTTACGTTTAGCTCGTATGACAGGTACACTCTTTTTGATTTATTTCGATTGTAATGTGACTCCTTTGCTGGCAAACCACCGAGAAATTTTCTTACAGATTCCTTTTTATCAATACTTTTGAAACTTTTCCTGTCTCCTCCTCTGCCGTCAAGTGGCGTTTTGCCTTCATATAATTTGCTCGCAATTAAGTTTACCCTGTGCTTACTGAGCCCAAGAGCAGCCAAAAAAAAAGATTTGCATACTTTTACTAACCTTTTTGAATCACGGAAGAGAAAGTATGTCACAAAGTACTTATTCCTCTGCGGTTTGCGAGATTCCTCTCTCGATCTTTCTCTTTCTATGGGGCATGGTGATATGAGCCGTGACAAGTAAATATCCTGTAATTTTTTGCCAATTTTTTCATATAGTAGTTTGCGGTTGTAAACAATTTCGTTTAATGTCAAAGTCTGGCACTTAAATTTTCCCTTGTTATGTTCACACGCAGACACGAAATTCAAAGCAAGGGGGTCTTTATCTGCGTACCTAAAACAAAATAATAGCAATTTTAAATTCATCATAGGTTAGAATAATGACAAACACGCACCGGTAGGTATAATTTTACACTCACTTCGATTCCCTGTTGTTTTGCGCTTGCCGTCCTGTTTTTTTTCGTTTACGTGAGCCGTCATTTATATTGGCCACTATTTCTTCGATTCCGTCCATAATTTTGTCGGTTTTCTAGGAAAATTCTTCTCAAAATTACGAAAGCAATGACCGTCACACAGCTGATTATCTTTTTTTTAATTTAGCAGTGTTGCCACAACTGATTTAGGGATATCATAACAAAAAAACAATGATTTTTTTTAGACTTGTCCGGTTTTGTTTGACATTTTTCGTACTAACGGCAATTCTCCTTACGTTTTTGTCCGGTTTTGATTGGAGAAAAAATCCCTTAGAATTTTAATAAATTTCTAACAGGACAAGTCCGCTTTTGAACGAAATCATCATTTTTAACAATTTTTTTCTCTAAGATCGGACCGCTTTTGATACACAATACTCCGGGGTTCGATAGATATGAGCTTAAAGAGTGCAAAAAAATAAAAATAAAAAATTCGAGTACAGTGGACAAGTCCGCTTTTGTTCCCCAGCTCCTCATATAATATTTCAACAACTACACACAACGCCATCTAGACCCAAAGTAAGCATATTATATGCTTGTGTTATGGGTTCTAGAATGCGGATATACATACTTATATACTTTTTTTTTTGTAAATACATACATATTATACATAGAAACACCCAGACCAATGCAAATAGACATGTTCATGCACACAAATATTTGCACTGAGCGGGAATCGAACCCGCGACCTCTGCGTGGCAGTCCATACACAGTACCACCGAACCACAAAAGCAGTCATTGTCATTGTCGTTAGCTTAAGTCAATTCCATACATTGATTAATTTATTCTATTCCATTTGCGTTTATGCACTTGTCTAGGCCTTTAGGGTCGCTTGCCTGTATATCACTACAATAAAAAAGCACCAGATTAATCCTCGCACACTTATACTACCTAGCTGTCGGCAGCGCGGATTCATCCGCGTTGATATACATCTGTCATTACTGCTCTGCTCCCGTGACTCCTAGCGTGATGTTATATAGCCTATAGTCTTTCTCAAGAATCAATTTTCTATCTCTTCTTCTAATTGAACTCTTCAGTTTCATATATTGGTATAGAAAGATGTTCTAAATCAAGAATATTACGCCAGAAATCCGTTGTCATATACAGTGAAGCGTGCAATATTTTGCTATGGCACTGGTAAAATCCTCGTTCGACTCTTCACACATTTGCATATGAATTCACTACTTGTACATTAGAAATACTGTGCTAAAAGTTGGGTTGTTCTTCTTTCTTTGCATCGTACTGATAAATATGGACAAACTAAAACTTATCAAATTAAAAGCTAATGGAGTTTTTTAATTTTTATATTAAGCTTAAACTTTTACATTTCTTCTGTTATGTGTACAATCAAGAATTAAATAAATATATAATACATACATAACTTCACGCCTGTCTACCATTAATGGAGTAAGTAGAGACTATAAAACGCCATTTGTTGGGATTGCAACATACCTACTTATTGAATAATAGCCGCGAATCTCAAAGATTTGACAATCCTGTCGTCAAAAACTATCCTCTTGCGCAGCTGAGACGGATCACTAGTTATTATATAAAGACTACACACTACAAGTTACACTAACTGCATTACTCTGAAACTGTAAATAAAAGAAGCCGTAGTTTTGCCAACCCTACGTGTACAGGTGAACCGCTCGATTTGAGTTTGGTCGTCGTTTGTCGGCCGCAGAAGCACGACGATACCGCGCAGGCCGAATTTTCGCACATTGTTCAAATTGTGTCAACACACCCTCTACTGCTCTACTTACTGCTAAATATCGATAAAGTACTTACGTAATACACACAGGATTTAATCGCGATAACGTAGCGCCACATAACGATTTGCAGATATATTCAGGTAAGGATTAAGTAGATAATTTTGATTAAGACATATTATTATTTCTTGTATTTGTATGATACATTTTCTTGTTATTCTATTTTGCAAATGGAGGAATTTAATATTTTTACCCACCTTTCATTCGTTGCGTTAATAAATCTTATATTTCTTTGTTTTCTAACATTAGTGAGTTCATTAACTGTATTAAAACCTTACATTTACCTTTAGTGAACACTTCACAGTCATTTTATTAATTTAACTGTAAAGAACAGACATATTGTCAATATGCTAAACACTGCACTGGTAAAATCGGCGACTCTGTCTCTTTAGGCTATAATTTTTCTTTTATTCGACTAATACTCACTCTAAAAACATTTTTAACAAATATTTTATCTAAAAAAATCGCCTAACCCAAACCATAAATACACGCTTTAAAACAAACATTTCACAGTATTTCAATGAAATCAATTTGATTTAATAAATTCTTACACTGATAAGATAGCGGTGATAGTGGCAGTGTGGTACCAACTGTCGACTGCACAATATCTGTTATACGATGTCCCTATACTTCAATGTCTTGCTCCTTAGAAATTGCCAAGTATTTAACAGGTACAATATTAGGCAAAATTGCTATTATCGACAATTGGGTCATGCACCCTACTGTGTTTCAGGCTCTTAAACGTGCGGGCGATTGTAAAAATTATTTTATATGACTAAATTTTGTGTGTGTTTTAGTTGTGTGTGTTTGTGTTAATAAGTGTGAGTGTAAATATTTTATTGTAACGGAATATTTTTGCAAATATTAACTTAATTAACCCGCCAGCAAAGCGTGATAACTTATAGCTCATAATATAGGACTTCCAAAAGCAGGAGCCTATTATGGACATCTTTAGGCTGATGATGTGATGTTATGTATAAAAATGCGCAAAAAATGGAATGTGTTAAATAATATACCTCGAGAACCAGATCGATTTTCAGGATAAAATGTATCCTATGTCCGTCTCCGGCACTGAATCTATCTACATATCAATTTTCATCGAAATCAATTTAGCCAATTAGGCGCTGAGTGGTAACAAATATACACACACACATACTTTCGCATTTATAATATAAATAGAATTAATAGGATGTGTGATTCATAAATGTTTGGGCCGGGTGTAGGTGTGTTTTGTGTGCATGTAAGTACGTATTTGTATCGTCGATCTACTCTCTCTACCAGCGATAGTGACGTTATTTTATTTTATTTGTTTACTAGCTTTCCGCGGCGCGGTTTCATCCGAGTCTTTGCTTGCTGCTCTGCTCCCGTCGCCAGCAGCCTGATCTTACATAGCCTATAACCTTCCTAAGAAGATTCAGAGAATGATTCTATTTCGACTGATAGTTCCAGAGATTAGCGCATTCAAACAAACAAACTCTTCCGCATTATATAATAGTATAGATTAAACTTCATGCACATAAGGGATTTTCTAGATAGAGTTATCGATAGTGTAACTGGTAGCTTAAACTCTTTTTCCAGTACGCAACTAGTTATATATTTTTTAAGTGAACCAAATATCTTTCCTATTGCATAAAATAAGAAAAATAACAAATAAAGACATTAATTCCTTTATCAGTCATATGTGTACTTATCTAGTTTTAAAACCTTTAATTTTGTGCTTAAAACACATACATTATACTCGTACACTTACCTTTAGAAGTACTTGTGATTTGGATATACCACAGAACAAGTACATACATAGAAGGAGTGTTAATCGCCCTCATATACTTGTCCTATTTTTCCAAATAAGCCGGATACATTGAAAAGAAAGAGACAAATAATTTTGCTAAGGACGCCCGGTGTACACTGTAGAAACGTCAATTTGGTTACCTTTGGTTACCTTTGGATGCCGAATTAAAAAGTGAACTAATGTCAAATGTTCCAACTTGTCAGGGCCTCTAGACAATTTAGTCGGATTAAACCGCCGCTCGTAATTTTCATTGTTGTTTATCTGTTTTGTGAAATAAGATATGTTATTTAATAATTACATAGTGCTATTGTGAAGTAAAATTAAGCCCATTGGATAAGCAATGTCCTGCGTTATTGTAGGTTGTAAATTACATTCTTTTCGCAAAGAAAATCAAGTTTAAATCGTCAACTTCCATCGGTGAGTAGATAACAAACCAATAATATATACTAAAAACCTATATATACGTGCAAAATACCTAAGTGATTTATACTTTACTATACTGCAATCATATTATAATCGTCTGTTTGCCATTCGATTCAGTAATTTTTAAGTATTTTACATTTTTACCAATTTGTGTAGTCATGTTCAATAGTGTTGTGACTTGTGCTGCATATTTTATCGATGACAAAAATATTACTAAATATTACTAGTTAACGATTTTGTGGCAACTATCTTTGTACCTTTCATAGTGTTTCATACATTGTGTTCTTTTGCAGGTTTCCGAAAGATCAGACCGGAAGATCCATGAAGCAAATTAAGAGAGAATTATGTTATATATTATATTGTTACACGTTTAACGTTCCAGCGGTGAGGACGAATCTACTCAAATTTGCTCCATTGTCACGCGCCATACGACTTATTAATATTATTTCTATAGAAATTAATATTTTCAATGTACCCTGTCAAAATTCAAAGATGTTGCACAAAAATGTATAGTATTGGATAAATAGGTATATTTATTTAGTAATTTTTTTAGGTTTTTTTTATGATATCGTATTGGATTTTTTATCTGTAATGATATTGTAAATACTTTTTCAATAAATAAATAAATAAATGTTCTACATGACTACAGAAATTTATTGATAAAATTGATCGAGAAAAATTTCTAATCGTACCAATTCATAACATAACAAAAAATATTTTAGCTTATGCACAAATAATCAGGACATTCCTAAACAAAACTGTAATTTTAAGGGGCAGTAATAATGTGTTTCAATATTATTGCAAATATAATCATACATTTGTGACATGAATCTTACAGCTGTGTTTTATTTTTACCTTGGGGTATCTGTTTTGATGCTATACTAAGAAAGTCAGAAAAGAACAGAGGGCCGATACCGGTATTTTGGCGATCCACACACTGCCCCGCACTACGCTGCGGGAGCGTGGCGACGCGGTGACGGTGCCACGCGTGCAGATGCGAGAGTGCTGGTCTGCATCATCAATCACGCACGTTACTGCAGAACACGGTGTCCATACCGTCTGGCCCCGAACCCACGCGCGTGAGTACGTGTTTCTCTGCATGTAAGCGTGTGATCAGTAACACAGCGCTTAAATGCGTTTTCAGTGTGTTGCACCACGCGTGATTTCTATACAAAGAGAGATACTTACAAACAATATAAGAACACGCACGCTCGCACTACGCTCCGTGATGCGAGGTAGTGTGTGGATCGATCATGTATATTTCAATTTTCAATTTATTTAATTTATTCATATACAATTTACATTGTGTTTGAACTTACAGCATGAAACATGAATATAAACTTCAAATTCTTTCACATTGAAAATGCTCCTGGCGCCACTGCCGGCCTATGCCATTCCGGTGAGGTGTAAAACGACCCTTTGTTTCTTGTAGTTCGATTACGAGAGCTTTTATGCAACCAGACCTCATTTGACATTAGCATGTCTGATATTTTACCATAGCCCATAGACAAATTTCATCTATCGATATCGATAAACTCTCAGAAGGTATCGTAGCACTATTAAACTTCTATTTGTCTCTGAGTGTGTACGCTTTATTCTCTTAATAGTACTTCTATGCTTTAGTACTTGTTCTGTGGGATATACATTATATCCACCATTCCTTGTGACACGCCGTCACATAGTAAATCAGAGTGTAGCTAAGCTAATGTTATTCGATCCCCGCTCGCTTCGGGGCCTTGTCCCAAATCGCAATTAGATAGCGTGCCGCAAGATTAATGGCCTCTACTAGTGACACACTCAGCGGTAGCCATGCTTGTTCACGAAAACGTGCCTACACCTACTGTCCTTTATTAAACACCCCACTTGAAGCCGTAAATTAAATTGTATTGGAAACCTCTTCTTGTGAAAACTTGTGTTTGTCGGCACGTCTAAGAGATTATCTATAACTCGCGAATGAGCATACTTATATATGGTATTTCTTACATCTTGATCTTAAAGGTATTTTACAATTTTAATTACAATTACAACTTAAAGTAAAAGTTGTGTTAGGCCAGACATGGAGTTCTTCAAGAAAGGAGTTAAAACGTTTTTAACAGGGTCGGCAACGCGCTAGTGATGCTCCTGGTGTTGCAAGCGTCCATAGGCTACGGTAACTGCTTACCATCAGGCGGGCCGTATGCTTGTTTGTCACCTTAGTCGTATAAAACAAAAAAAAAGACCAGATCGAGTCAAGTAACCTAAACTATATAAACTAAAAACGTTACTTATACAGATTTTCATGTTATTTCTATATTTATAAAGAAACACTAATTGATTGTTTAAAGAATGTATTATTTACACAAAACTTATTAAATTTTCAGGAAGCATATACAGAAGAGGTGCGAGGCGGTGGCGAAAACTATATCGCGTCAATGGACATATTTTCCAGGCTAAACGGTTTAATAGAGTGAGTATTATAGGAAAAATATTAATTTTATCAAAGTGCCGAGTGCGAGTTGCTTTATCGTTAACGCGATCGAATGGTTTACTGCGTTTGGCTCTTTGATTGGTTAAGAGCTTGGAGAGGGCCAATCACAGCACCGAACGTCATAAACGTGTCGATCGCGTTAACATAAAACAATATCGCACTTGGCATTTAGGCCGTGGTTACGTTTCAATCAGTGAGAGCACCGCGCCGTAGAGTGACTTACCTCCACAATTCCTTTTTTCTTCTATCCCATGGTCGGTAACGGCTTGGTTGTTGCCTTGTTGCCTTAGCACTATTCTGCAAATGCTCACAGTCAAATTCTTATGCTACCATAACCACTTACCGTTAGGTGGAACGAAAACTATGCATGTGCAAAAACACGGTTGTCAGCGTGCGGACACATAGCATGGTTTTATCACCACCACAAATCATTAATATTAAATTATATAAATAGCATAAAAAAGACGACGGCAGAACAGTGTCTGATACCAGCAATCAGTTATAATAAGACAACATCTTCATGTCCATAGTTTTCAAGACCCAATTTCAAAACTTATATCTTCGTTATTCTTACTATATTATTTTAAAATTCCAGCGCGCCTTTTGTGCCTTCTGCCAAGACCGTATCTGGGGGCTGGGGAGGCAGGGCTTCAAGTGCATCCAGTGCAAGCTACTGGTGCACAAGAAGTGCCACAAACTGGTGCAGAAGCCCTGTTCCAACGAGCATGTGGATCCCATCGAGGTTAAGGATGACGCGAACGGAGAGAGCACACTTGGAAGAGCGTCTTCTGTCAGGTGAGAAAGAAAGAGTCAGAGGCGTAGCTACTGCCATATCTGCCGTAACAATGACGCAAGTCTCCCTGACTACACAGGCCCCTACCTTCCTTGGGCTTTGCTGCAAAAGACCACCCCAATATATTTTTATAGAGAACTCTTCTAGCGCGTACTAGGCCACGGGAGATAGATTTTATAGATGAGGTAGATTTCCAATTGACCTTGAAAAATTAACGAATTATAATTTTAATCTAGCTACCGAACTGTTTAAAGTCATAAATAATATAGTCTTAACTCATTTTTCCTTTTTAGAAATGACTTTTAAAAACTCTCATAAGTTTCATCGCACAGAAAAAATATTCAACAATAAAAAACTATTTAATGCGAGACTCGGCCGATTCACCAATAACTTCCCAACTGCATTCCCTGCTTACTCAACGTTAACATTGATAATACACTATGGATAGACGCAAGATACACTATGACGATGCACAGTTTTTCTAATCCTACATTATTTTCGTCATTAATCTAACCTTCTTCATGCCATGGTTTGATGACCAGCTCAGTGTAGCGTGACGATGCATCTGTCTACATTATATTAATTTTAGATGTAAATTTTGGCATTTTACGAAGTTATCACATCCTTATTAATCTAGTTATATACATCCTAGAAGAAATGATAAAGTAATATTGCTTCTATTATTTTGTTGGGCACTAAAAATGGATTGTATAGCTAATCAAATTAAACTAAATAATTTAATTTTTGACTTACTTGAAGTTACTGCGTCCTATCCTATTTACTGCATTTATTTAATTTAAATGAGTTATACCACATTAGAACATTATAAAAATCATCTGATTTGCAGTTTGAACACTCTACCTCTATTGTGCAGTAATCCTTTAATATTTCGGTTCTTAGATTGTTTTCGAGTTCGCGATTTTTCTGCTTAAATGCAGCTAATGAAGACTCATTTTAAAACTATAGCCTAAAATCATCCGTTTGTTGTCCAGATCTCGCGCAGAAGTGGAGCCGCCGTTACCGGAGACGCCTCCTGCGCCGGCGCCCGTCGCACCGGCTCGACCTGAAGACCTGGAGCCAGGGTCACAGAGACAGTACTCACTCGAGGACTTTGAGTTAATCAGGGTTATTGGACGTGGCTCTTATGCTAAGGTAAACATTTTGTGAACATGAAGTTTTTTAAGGACTTTTTTAGATGCCTCATTTTGACGAAACAGTCACGGACAACGGAATTACCATTTTTGCAATATCTTTTAACTATCGCACCTCTCGCTATCAACTGAGAGTTCATCGTAAAGTCTCAAAAACATTTTAGTGTAGTAAAATGAGGTTATAGAATCAGCTCTCTGTCGAGGTTTTCCCGAAAGACTACAACGTTGCAGGGTCGAAAATGTACAAGTGATACTCTTGGTGTTGCAATCATCTATCTCGCGAAGAATATCCTTGTTTGTTACATTGGTTGTATAAAAATGTGTTCATAGACCGTCTTCTTAACATTTCCAGGTGTTAATGGTCGAATTGAAACGTACAAAACGCGTGTACGCGATGAAGGTGATCAAGAAGGCTCTAGTGACGGATGACGAAGATATTGACTGGGTCCAAACAGAGAAGCACGTGTTCGAGACGGCGTCCAACCATCCCTTCCTTGTGGGGCTGCACTCCTGCTTTCAGACGCCCAGCCGGCTGTTCTTCGTTATCGAATTTGTAAGAGGAGGGGACCTTATGTAAGTGATCATTTTAAATATCAAAGTCATAGCCATTTAGATCATATATCACAGAAGAATAAACCACTTGACAGCGTATATGGCGTATTCTTGCAATGTTAGCGCCATAAGCTCGGACGTTTGCGTTCATATCGGTAATATCAAAATTAGTGTCGAGTTCCTCCGATAATGACGTGTAGAAAATCCTCCAATCACGGTCGTGCTTTTGCTAAGGTCAACGTCTTTGCGAGCAGCTTTTTTTGAAACAGAAATTGTTCCATGAAATGATTTACTCCATGAATTATGTACATGATGCTTATGAACGTAATAACCAAGGAGATGAGGACCCCAACACAATAACCTGGAACGGGCACAAGACCATTCTGGCGTCGGCACTGACTTCCTATGTAGTCCAACGGTTATCGTTGCGCAGGTTCCATATGCAGCGTCAGCGGCGGCTGCCCGAGGAGCACGCTCGCTTCTACGCGGCGGAGATCTCGCTGGCGCTGCACTTCCTGCACGAGCGCGGCGTCATCTACCGCGACCTCAAGCTCGACAACGTGCTGCTGGACCACGAGGGGCACATCAAGCTCACCGACTACGGCATGTGCAAGGTACCACCGACACTGTTACCGATACATCTGGCTGTTGGGAATCATAAAACTGTACAGGTATCGCACCATACTCCCAACGAAAAGGGAGGATCCTCCTCGCAGGCTAGTGATCGTGCCTGGTGAGCTACGGTTCTTGATATAGTTAGTTGGTGTGAGAACTTTGATATCGCGTTCCAGGATTTCAGAACAAATCTGTGTTTTTTGTGTTGGCTAATCAGTCGCCATCTTTGTTTTCTATGTTGTACTACCTGTTCTCGTACTCTTCACTCGTGTTGTATATATGTGACCTGTGTGTAGGAGGGCGTCCGACCTGGTGATACCACGTCAACATTCTGTGGCACTCCCAACTACATCGCGCCGGAGATCCTGCGCGGCGAGGAGTACGGGTTCTCCGTGGACTGGTGGGCGCTCGGCGTGCTCACGTACGAGATGTTGGCCGGACGATCGCCCTTCGACATCGCGCAGGCGGCCGACAACCCCGATCAGAACACTGAGGATTATTTGTTCCAGGTAATTTACTAATTCTCTTTAAGTTATTATTGAATTATCTATTCTTTATTTGACTGCACCGTTGGTCTAGTGGTTAGTGTAACTGACTGATGCCCAGTGTCGTAGGTTCGATTCCCGCGGAAGGCAAATATTTGTTTGTATTTGTCTTCAGTCTGGGTGTTTCCTATGTATTATAAGTATGTATTTACAAAAAAAAAAAGTATGTATATGTATTATATTTCAGTTATCTAGTACCCATAACACAAGCTCTGCTTAGCTTGGGACTAGATGACGGTGTGTGATAATGTTCACATATTATTATTATTATATCACATTTCTATTATTTTAAATATTTTCTCAATTTTCGGTTTACGTAATATAGAAAAGTTTGAAAATTCAAAATTGACAACACTACATAAAAACTGAATTTTTAAAAAGTGTAGTAAACTTCTTTAATTGACATTGACAAATTTTAATTGACTTGGAACATTCATTTTACGAAATTCGAAATCTCCAAAGACTCTTAAGTGGTGTTTCGGATAATAATTAAGAATCTATAGATTTCACTGTTCCTAAATATGTATAATGCATTGGTAACAAAATAAATAGTTCATTACTGAAAAAAAATATGTAAGCACTTTTTATGCTGGTTTATATGTGAACACTTGTGCTTTTAACGTCCATAAGTGACGAAAATAAAAAATATAACAATAACAAAAGGACCTAAGTCCATAAATATCCAAAACTGAAAGCAGCTGGCATCTATCCTAACAATTATATAAAACACCAATAATTTAATATTCCAGGTGATCTTAGAAAAAACAATTCGCATCCCGCGCTCATTGTCGGTAAAAGCAGCGTCGGTACTAAAGGGCTTCCTCAACAAAAACCCTGCGGAGCGGCTCGGCTGCGGCGAGAATGGCTTCATAGACATCGTCAACCATCCCTTCTTCAAGAGTATCGAGTGGGAAATGGTATGTAACCTTCAGACATGTTAGGTATTTTTTTTTATTAGCATACCAATGTGACTTCGCTCAGCCTGATGGTAAACAGTCAGTGGAATCCAAAAGCCAAACTACCAGTATGGTGGCCTCCACTATGGCGGCTTAGTGAGATGCTTCTTCACGCCCTGGTTAAAAGTCCCAGGATCAAAATTAGATGGGAACATGCGCTGGTAAAGAGTTCCAGGCTTTAATTGAGCGACAAAAGTATGAAGTGCTGAACCGTTTGGTTCGAGACCCTTTAGATTCCACTGTGAAAGGGTGGCACTACAGTCATATGAACTGTTAAATAAGTGCTCTGTTTATTGCTTATATAGAATGAAGTGTTATTAACGTTATTTCACTTGAAGATATCCGCCAAATTATTACTATAACTATTGTAACTAGTATGATACTAAGTGTTAAAACTACAATATGTGCCAGCTCTAAAACCGATAGCTAAAAGCCAAAAAATTTATAGCCAGAAGTACTTTTAAAGTAAAACTTAAAGAGTATCTGTTAAGTAGATGTCTGTATAATGTTGACGATCTCTGATTCTTTCCGTAGAAATTTACTTTTTAGGCCTGATATTTTAATAGAATCTATAATAATAATACCTATTATTAATAATTATAATGACATGTAAATGTTTTGAAATGTAAGTAAAAACCCACAAGTGAAAAGACCTTTTTAACTGAATGTTTTAGTGTGTATTGTGTAGGTATAGAAAATTTAAAATCAATGTATTACTGTTAATGACTGGCCTGTTGGTCTAGTGGTTAGTGACTCTGACTGCTAAGCCGGAGGTCGTGGGTTCGATTCCCACCCAGGACAAACCTTTGTGTGATGAGCATGATTGTTTGTTCTGTGTCTGGGTGTAATTTATCTATAATATGTATGTATTTACAAAAAAAAAATGTATATAAGTAGTTTATCAGTTGTTTAGTACCCATAACACAAGCAAATATAATTGGTTAATTTGGGGCTAGATGGCGCTGTGTGAATGTGGTAGAATATTATTATTATTATTATTATTATTATTAATGAATAAATGACTATTGACTATTGATAACAGACAGGATGTTTCGAAAGGGGCTAGTAGGTACTCTGAACTCAAATTTGTTGGATATGAAATAATAATACCAGCCTGTTTACTGTCCCACTGCAAACCAAAGGTCTCTTCTTATATAGAGAAGGCATGAGCATTAATCACCACGCTTGCTTAAGACGGATTGGCAATTTTAGACTTTTAGATCCAGGTTTTCTCACGATGTTTTCCTTCGCCGTCAGTCAGAAATGTCTAAGATAAACTTAGAAAGTACATATGATTTGAAATGACATTGGTACTTGCCCGGATTAGAATCGACTACCTCGTGTTAACGAAGCGGGTGCCTTATCTACTGGGCCATTTGGACTTATACTTGGAAATGCAATAGGTCCCTAAATTCTTTTTTGAGACCGTATTCCTTCCATACAGTTAGTTTTGGGTTTTAATTTAACATTTTTCTATTGATGAAAATAAATTATTTTAAGTTACATACATGTTAATCATTCACAGTTGGAGCAGAAACAAGTGGTGCCTCCGTTCAAGCCGCGGCTGGAGGGCGAGCGCGACCTCGCCAACTTCCCTCCGGAGTTCACCGACGAGCCTGTACATCTCACCCCTGATAACGAGTCAGTATTCTTACTTTGTATGCTACTTGAAATTGTAACTTATAAAAAATACAATACAATACACAATACATTTTTTTTTGTAATTCTGTAGTACGGTGATCGCGGATATTGATCAGTCGGAGTTTGAAGGCTTCGAATACGTGAACCCTCTCCTGATGTCTCTGGAGGACTGCGTGTGACAGCACGCCTGTCTGCTGCATCCCTACCACGACCCCATGCAGGTACATAACACTCATTATATAAGATATTAAATATTACAGAGTTCTGTTAAAGGAAACTAACGCTTTGAACGCCGCGCAAGAAGGCACAGTATAATAGTACATTGTTAGCCTAGGGTTGAAAAGAATCAATTCCCGAGGTAGTTAGACGCCCAAACGCAGCGAGGGCGGCTATAGTCCGAGTAGGAATTGTTTCTTTTACCCGTGGCAAACACTCTACTTTTCATTTAGAATATGAGGAAAATAAATCTAGTTATTTATCTAAAATATTTATTGATAATAATATATTAGTAGTACCTATTTAAAATTAATAGTCAAATTAGGACAATTCGTGAAATTAAAACGATTTTCTATGACACATTTGCCTCGTCTGTAATGGAATCTGGTGTCAATATTTCGCTTGAACTCATTTTTAATATTCAATTCAAATCTTAGCACAAAAGTCCGTCACAGATACATAAAAACAGATTGTAGTATCCCGCCAATTTGTGTTGACTTTTTAAATTTTAAAAATGGAACTCGCCTCTCGCCGCGTAATTGTCGCGGCACTCGCGGCTTATTCCGCTCATATAAGTTTGCGCTAAATTCAAACTGGCTGTTTAGAACGTCATGCATGACATTTGACATTAAATTGTTTTTTTTTTACTTAAAACTCTTCACAGCTGACAGCAGTTCTATTTTTAAAGTTAATTCCGGCCCAGGGTCGGGATGAATTTGTATGAGTTTTACCTCCCTATGAAAGGAAAGCAGCATCTTCCACCCAATAATCAAATCAAAACAACACTACTTTCCAGTGGCGAAGGGTGAGTTTTTGTCAGAGGGAAGCCGGAGCAAAAATTAGCGCGACGTGTGGTCAATTTCTATACTTTAATAGATATTAATTATTTATCGTAAAGAGAGATATTAAAATGTTTAATAAATCCATAATTTCTTTTAAAATTTATCTTCATATCTGGGCCATCACGGCCGATCTAAATTAAGTACATGTTTTTTGTTTTTCAAAATTAACTTTGAGAAACGTGTTTTCTGAGATAATTAATAAATCAGGCAACAATCTAATGCTACTAGCGTCGTAGACACACAGAAATCAGAATCACTTTTCATACTACGCTCTAAGCTCGGCGCAGCGCCCGCCGGTCACGCTAAGAATCTCAACTACTGAGAGGGGCTACTCCAAACTAGTCCAAACCCGTAGTAATAGCTCGCAAAGCAGAAAGCTTATTTTACAATATTATACAAAACCTTAAACATACTATTACTATAAAAAAGTTTAGGTACAGAACAAAACGTAATAAAATTTTACATATCACAATTTTCACTATCGAAAATTCCTAATAACTTCTAAATGGATGACACTATTTAAACAATTTCTTTAGTCCTATCGATTTGTGACCTAAACTTATCAAATGACATTAAAAACAACACAATATCTACACAAATAAAAAATCATGTTTTCAACTTACGTATTCATGCGTGTCTCAAGCGGACGGCACTCGCGCTGCGCTTGTACCTAGCAGATATTCCCAATATTTTCCAATAACTCCGAGATATCGTGTCCATGCATGAAGGTGCGTTGCTCAAGCGCACTTTGTATGTAGATTACCTTCTGAGTAAACATCTTCACTAATTTACTTTCATAATATTATAATTAAAGTCTATAGACGCTTAGAAGTACTTACTAAACAAAATTTAATATGTTCACTCTTTTACATAACAGTACACGTTACACAAACGCTACCCTACAAAAACTATATTTCGAGATACTTTATTACAGAATTAAAACAAAAACAAACAAAATATTGCTTTATTATTGAACTTATTGAACTTTAAATGAAATGTCAACAACGGAGTTACCAATACTCAAAAATATTTGTCCCCAAACGTAAACTAAAAAAATCTCTAAAAATAAAATCATAAATCACCAATAACCGAAGCGGTTTAACTTTATTTTAATAATTACTTTATTTTTACTAATTTTTAATTACTTTTTTTCATTTTCAAAACCTATTATTATTTGATTTATTTTAACAGCTAAGTTGGTAACCCTGACATGCACATCTCTTTCTTGTCAAATTGCCGTCCTTCGTACTTTCTGGAACGTAGCTTTGTTGTCTGTCTCGCTTACACCTAAGCAATTTGAATGTTCTGTCTCTGTCATAAGCCCGCAAATACCGGGTTATACTCCGCCTACATTACGCGTAATTTAACTATGTACTTAGTTACTTGGAACGTACGATTGCCTATGGTATGGATTCCTCTCAATTCCTGCGGCTTATTTCATAACAATTTGACAATTTGGCGCCAATGCGAAAGGGTTTTTGAAATGTTTTTATTTTATTTTAGTTTATTATTACCAGAGTAGAAAGACAAGACAGTACTAAAGGTGTTTTTAAAATGTTTTAAAGTTATTTTAGTTAAATATACTTATCAGTGAAAATAGATTATATTTTTATTAATAGACACTAGTCTTTGTGATTTATCTCAAAGGGAAGCCGGTAGGAATTGGGTTATATGGACCCTTCGCCACTGCTACTTTCCGAGTATGAGAAATGAAAAGTATATTGTTTGGGAACACTACTTAAGCGACATGGCGTTTAGACTGTTAATGAGCTTTTTGGTTCTTGTTTTATATCCAAAAATTGATAGACGCCCACTTTGTGTACCGCGAGTGAACACTCCACTATAAAAACTCCTCTTTCGAGTACATATTTTCTCCACTAATCAATACCAAAACTGTTTGTTTGTACGTTTTGCAGGCATATGGTTACGGCGCGGAGTCGTCGTCCTCAGACTACGACTCCGTGTGCTCGGAGCTGCCGCCGCGCAAGCCCACGCTGCTGCAGCACATGTTCTGTCTGCCGCTCAACTGACACAAGCCTCCCCCCAGCCCTCCCCCCTACCCTCCACCACCCCCGCACTGAACACGCCACGCACGTTCGAGCGTACACTTACTGTAAATAGTTATACTATACATCACAAGATTGAAAATTATAGTCACTTTGCCAATTGTCCTAAAAATTTGGACTTGCAAAAAAGTCTGAAATTGTCAATCCACATTGAGTGCACGTGGCTGTACGATGAGACAGTAGCCTCAATAGCTACAGGTTTTAGTCATTTAGACTAATAGTCGCTATGACTACGCAATCAGTCAGATGTCGTAGTCACTTCGACTATAAAGTCGCTTAGACTATGCAATGACTTACGAATTAAAACCTTATTATTTTTGGGATTAAACTAATAGTAATTTATATTCATATTTCATTAATTTAAATTAACTTTTTTTGCAAAACACACTGTTTTAAACAAATTAAAAAATACAAATTAGCTTTGGTTCGTAGACCATAAAACACCATTATTTCATTTTGAGGTTCCAAATTATTTATATAAAAAAATATTTTAAAAACACATTTCTAAAAAGAGATATAGGTACTTAAATATGTAAATAATGACTGCCAAATTTCTAAACGATTAGCAAAAAAATTAAGTGACTATTAATTTATAAGCATGAATATACGCTCGAACGAATGCAGTAAATAAACATTAAAACTTTAACGCTTTAGTCTCTCCAAAACAAAAATCTTCAAAACACTTTCGATTTTAAACTCACTATAATTACTAAATAAATGATATCGCACTATAGATGGAAAAAGAGCGTAAAAAATACGTGTCTTTGCAATTTCTATCTTACGACAATTACTCTAAAAGTTTAATATTAATGGGTTTTTCTTACGTCCTTTTCATTTTAAGAGTGCGATTTATACATTTGTGATGAGAAGACGATGCATTTATAATATATGTACTTTAAAATAACTTAAAAACGACCATTTTGAATTAATTTCTGTGGCTGTATTAATATCATGTATTTATTAATAATGCTATTAAATTAAATAAATACCTAAAAATCGTCACAGAAATGTGTCAAAGATATCGTTTTTAAAAGTTCACGTAATTTACAAATACTTAAATTTCATTACATTCGAAACAGCATTTCAATCCCATTACAACAAAATGGCAACATTAGCTATAGCATTCCAATATTGCACATAGATATATAGATCTGAATATTATCATCAAGGAATTGATAACATGGCAACACCGCGAAGAAATGTACTTCCAAAAAAGCAAATATAAGTGTAAAGTAGCCATTTTTGGTGCTGTTAATATAACTGCGCAATCGCTTGAAGTAGGTAGGAGCGACACACCTTTTCCTATTATATTAGCGACACTAGCCTCCAGAGGCAAGCTTCTTGTATATAAGTCAAAATCTATGTAATAAACGACAAAATAATATAAGACTTAATATTTTTGAAACTATTGTAGATGTATAGTACTTTCTGAGCGAAAGGGGCGCGAGTGACTTCAGGTAATATAGCTATACTTAAAGTCGACACTCGCGCCATCTATCAAATTGTTTTCGAGCAATAAAATATATAGAATATTGTAATTATGCGAGACAGGTGAACTGCTCAATGAAAGGCACGTAAGGAATTAATAGTAGTTGGGATTTGGACCGCGCCGCGCCACGGTCGTACATAGTCCTTGTCTAACTTAGTGTTCCTAGACGCCTACAGTTAAGTAGTTAAGCCTCCGACATGAACTGGCGCGCGGCATGTCTGTATTGTCTAAATTACTTCAAAATATTTCGTTATTCAATATTTTAATTCACTTTTATCGTTTTCACACAACGAATTTGTAATATATAAATGTTTTTCTGTCTTTGTATGCCGCACGCCATTCCAATGTTGTTGATACACGTACTGCAACAAACGGTGAATGTTTTCGTTGTTAGATATATTCAATGTTCTCCAAGTATAATAAGATCACTGTCTGTAGCAGTTCGTGTGTAATATATTCCATTCCCTATTGTAGATTCTGTTGTCCTTCTTAGCTAAACACCACTCGTTTAGGTAGCCAACGAATTTTATAAAGAATATATAATATTGAGCACTGAAACAAATTTAAAATCGTGTACATTATAAAAAAATCAAAAATTATTGATATAAAAATGTCGTAAAATACATTGGTTATATTATAACAAATTATTGTTAATGTAGAAGAAAAGACTTATTATATAAACATAATTGTATCGGCATTGTACGGCGGCCTGAGCTCAAGTGTCCACAAACTATTCTAAATAGTGCGTAGTACCTATCTCTTAGACATTTTGCACCGACATTTGACATTATAGATATTATGTACAGAGTCCCCTCCGTGGACACGCCGGTCCTCCTCATGCGCAGAGGTCCAACCTCGACTATGTTATGTGTTGTCGTTGCCCGTATATTGTATTTTATCAATGTGTTGCCGATATTAAATAGTTATGAACATTGTGCTGTTGTGTGGCGAGGCCTGTATGGGTTTCTTTTGTATAATTTATGTGATTAAGTATTTAATTATTGTTAAGCGACAGTATTGTGGTATTAATAACGCTTTAGGTGTAATTAGTTAACATTCCAAGTATTGCATTGTTATTGTTTCGATACTTTGTCATTATAAATATGATTGTAACGGCACGTTGTACATCAAACGTTCAGTTTGAGCTCTATATGATAAACATTTTATTACCAAAAATTTTGTAATATGTATTAAATCTTACTAACTGCATGACAAGTGACATTTTAACAATTATAATTAGCTATAAGAGGAATTGTTAAACAGTTACATTTCGCAAATTAGAACAAACTATGTATCTTAGTTTTTAAGTATTTTTAGTTAATCGCATGTAATATTCCCCGTTTACGGTAGGAATAGATTTTTACATAAGGTATGTTTGTTTATTGTGTTTAATTTTCGGCCGTTTACTTGAACACCGTTGACAACCGTGACTGTAAGGTTTCCCTTGTAAACCCCTTGGTGCGTGAACGTGACATACTGTCAAATTAGACTGGAGAAATTGGATACTGTAACTATTCTATGCTTAACTGAAAATAAAGAAGATTAATCAATCACTTTGTGTTTTCATTTTAAGTTCCTCTTAAATGCGTCTATTAAGTATGACAGACTTTTCGTTCGTGTTATCCGTCACCTGGATATAGCACTAAGTTTATAAAAAAAAAACTTAATCCTGTGCTCCAACAGATGAGCCGTCCAGCAGTAATAAAAAATATTTAAATTATTTTAATACATTTTCCAAGAGATATTGTTGCTAAATATGCAAATTTAAATAAAATCTAAGAAAAACAGGAAGTAGAAATATAAAAAAATAAGAAGGTAGAATACAATTATTTTAAAAATGAGAGGGTAGAATAGAATTTATACAAAAAACATGAAGGTAGAAGGTAGTTATAGAAAATGTGTCATTAAAATTATTCCTTACCAACCTCCTACCATCTTCTGATACCCTAGTACTTTTTATAAAATATTTTGTATGTCTACGCACGGGGACTTGTGTTACAACCAAAAGTTGCTACTAGGTTCTCAAAACAAGTACCTACTAGGGTAACAGAATCTTGTAGGAGGTCGCTATTGTATCAAAATTATTTGAAAGTAACCACTTACTTGGCTTAGTTAATACAATTAGCTACCTATCTCTTACGATTGTCTGCTACCCTAGTACAAAGTTTTACAATATTATAGTTATGAGGTCGCTAAAAATGTTTGTGAACTACCCACTATTTTAGTTTATTGTACAAGTCATAGCTACCTGCTACGAATTTCTGCTGCCCCTAATACTACGTTTTACAATCATATAATTATGACGTCGACATGAATGAAAACTATTTGTGTACTACCCACTTTTGCTTAGTTTTTAATACAATTTGTAGCAATCTCAATAAGATTTTCTGCTTAGTACTTTAAGTTTAGAAGTGTATGAAGTTTGAAGTGTGTGCATTCGTATCTGTTTGAGGCATCCAACGTAGCTCCCAAACGAAAGAACCGATATTGATTGTTTTATTTTTGTTTAAAGTTGACCTGATCGAGTGTTTAGGCTATGATTCAAAAATTTGTTGAGCAGTTTAACTCGAAACTCGAGGTAAGGTAATGTAAAAAATAAACATATTCCAGTTACAAAATATTTTATTTCAACATAATACACACACATGATACAAATAAATCAAATTAAGTACCAATTGCACATATATTCATGAGAAATTATAATATTAAAAATAACATTACATACATACAGTAGAATATAACCTCGTGTGATTATATAAGATCTTTAAATTCGCAATACTTAATAAATACTGAGATTATTGATACATTTTAGTGAAATATACACCAGTGCAAAATAATACGCAGACCACGTTCGCATCTAACAATAAAATGTGAGATTACTACCTTGGAATGTGAATGTCATATCACCTACCACAAGAATTAGTTTACGCCTTGTATTGAATATTTAAATTGGAAAAAGGTTGCACTTATACTACCGCTTGCAACAAAAATGCTAACCTATTTTCGCTCTTTGAGAGCATGTAGAAATGTGTAATAGGAAGATTGAACCATATATTAGGCATTTAAAATATTAATCATGTTTCTTAGTTATACAAGCACAATTACTTTGTTCAATATAAGCGATATCAGTAAAAGAGATGTGTAATTACGACTACGACATTACTATTTCAGTGTAATTTATTTCAATTTCTTGTGGTCTGATATATTTAACGGATGACATAAAGACAATTACAACACAGGTATGGCGAGTTGGTATCACCTAACGATTAGGATAATTTGTAAGTATTTACAAAAGATTAAACAAGCTAGCCACTTTATTTAAACAGTATGTTAGTTTAATAATAAGATTTACTGCTAAATATGTATAACATTTCAAGTAATAGCATTTAAAAATGCAGGAAAGCCGAACAAAAAATGTCATACATTTTTTGTTTGGCTTTTCGTATGAAACTCTTATGACCCCTTCAAAGAAATTATTAATTTTATAAGCTTTTATTAAAAATAGCTAGCTTGCGAAACAATGTACAGTCGGTGAGAAAAGTGTGGTCTACTAGTTTTGACAAAAAATTCTGTAAGATCTAATTATTACTAACGTTAACTTTTGTAACGAAGTGTAAGAGCAATCGATCTTATTGGTTTATGACGTTTAAATTTGACTCAACCTGGTGGGAAACTAAATTTTTAGCAGATTGATTATAGTGTAAATATTCCAAAAGCCATATCAATACAGACAATTTAAATATTCTACTCTATTGGTTCTCAGATATTAAACAAAATATAATAAATAAAATCCTATAGTGACGCGTGTAACTTAACGATCATTAATGTTATCACAGAACTCAACTCATGACAACTATATGTGTACCATAGATAAACCCTAAGGCTCAGCGCAGACAGAGAGCAGCGCAGGGGAGAGGATTTTATTAAGGCACTCTAAAATCAACTTCAAAATTATTGAAATAAAGTGCATGTATGATTGAACCTGACAATAAATGCTCGCGCGTCCTCAAAAATAGGCGGGAATATATATTATGCACTTTATTTGAATCATTTTTAAGTTTACTTTCGTGTGCTATAATAAAATCCTCTCCGCTGCGCTTCTCTCTGTTTGCGCTGACCCTAATAGATATCGCATATAGAGCTCACTCACAACTCATACCGGTATTCGCTAGTATAACATCTCACTACGGGCTCTACGATTGGTGCATTTATGTGCATTCGTATGCTTGAACGTGAAATAGCCAATCACAGTTCAGCTTTTACATTCCGCGTATCCCCCTTATTATCTATCTATATATATCCGACTGCCGAATTTAAGGAGGGTAATGTTTTCCGAGCGTATGTATGTATGTATATGGGTATGCAAGTCTATTTCGTTGGCACGCTCTGCAGCATAAATGACTTGATGGATTTTAACATATGTATGTCATTGGATATACGGAAGGTATATAAAATTTCAATGTAGCGTCAGCACGAAAAATAAATAGTTTTCTTTATTTTCAGTTAGTTTTAGGCAGACAGGCGTTTTTTTAATAATATATTTTGCTTATTGTGAGCTCGATTTTGAACGAATAATCTATTAGGGACATTATTCTATGCCTAACTAACAAAATACGTGAAACCGTTAAAGCAATACAAAATATAACGGAGCTATGTCAGGCGCGGTATTTTTGATCTTTTCTACTTTTAGTTGCTAAAGTCAATCAACAGTAGTAAAATTACTATATACTAATTTTATTAGTGTTAGTAATACTTATTTTTGGAATACTGTGTACAGACTGCTACGCAGAGGTAGCGGGTTCAATTTACGGGTCGGATAATATGTTAAATAAAAATTGTTGGACCTCGTATCTTTAATAAAAACTTGTGGTTTATAAGCTAACGTATTGTAACATAATCAAAGCAAAAAATTTATTAGTTTTAGTGGGATTCTGCAATAGTAGAGATTTGTAGATCCACACTGGTTTCAGCATGAATGGGCCGGATCGTCCGGGAAAGTACTACCCTCTCATAGAAGATCGACGTAAGAGTAGTGGTATCCGTACTACTGCGTTTCGTTCGGTAAGTGAGAGCGCCGCCCAATTTTCCCCTTTTCTCATTCCTCACCTCCCTCATTCCTTTCCCCTACCCCATTATTGCTCAGCCGCCATAGTGGAGGTCACCATGCCAGTAGTTTAAGACGATGGCTTCTGGTATGGTGGCCACCACTTCTGGATTCCACTGACTGCTTACCATCAGGCGGGGTGGAGTCACTTTGGTAGGCAAATAAAAAAAAAAGATCTAAGGCTTTGGGCATGGTGTCTACCACTATCGAACCCCTCTGACTGGCTTAGGGTAACTATAGTACTATAATATAAAAAAAAGATCTACCTATTACACAGCTACGCTTAAACCTTACACCATGTTGATTGTCTCTAGAAAAATAAATAAATATTAAAATAAACCCGCGCCTGATATATAACTATAAACATTTATAATAAAATAAAAGCACCACTTGCGTGCTAACAATATACTTTCACATAATCTACAATAGTATTACAATAGAACTAAATATATTTAGGTTTACCCGAAATACTGTTCGTAACGTGAACTTTAATAGTTAATACATCAAGAAGGAAAATACGCCGATATACTAGTACAAGAATAAGAAGTCTACTTAGCCATTTGTAGACTGTTAAATTTAATATACACTTTTTTTATAGTTTTTGCATTTAATTATAAAATTATTGTTTGGTCTGTCGCTTAATAATGTGCTTATTTATAATTTAGATTTAATTAGTGCATTTTTGGCTATCAATGATTATTATCAGCAAGAAATTCATTTTACGATTTAATTTGTTTAAATAATATTTGGCTTAGTAATATAAAAAAGGCAAGGGCGACTGGTTTGATCAAAATTAAAAAAGTCAACCAAAAACTTATTCGAGATGCCAATACAACTTTGTAGCTACAAAATTACCATAGATGTTTCCATACTGTACAAAATGACCACATATATGTTCAAAATGTTATTAATTCAAGGAAATTTACATACCAGACGCTTAGAGTACACATAAACAATAGTTATAATAAATGCAAAAACTACTCTTTTAAAAATCACTTAAAAATCAGATCTATAAATAATTATATAACATTCAATACTACGCATTATAGTTGGACCATTCTTATACTTTGTGCCGTGGCTAGAAGGTCCCTTCCTCACTGGTCGCCGTTCGCTACCTTCAGCTTCTTGTTCGGAGGAGAGTTGAATAGAGCACCGCTGTGTAACTCCGACATTAAGAATGGGATCTAAAAAGGAACATATTTTAACTTCAACATTAGAATGGGATCTAGAAAGAAACATAATTTTAACTCCGACATTAAGAAAGGAACATATTTTTAACTTCGACATTAAGAATGGGATCTAGAAAAGAACATATTTTTAACTTCGACATTAAGAATGGGATCTAGAAAAGGACTTATTTTTATATTATTGTTTGGTATGATTAGAGTAAAACATTGAGTTTGTTTTGATAGTTGGTGTGACATGTGAATCAAAATATTACATTTAGATCAAATTGTAATTCTGAACAGGATAATAAAAAATGTTTTACAAGTTTTCTGACGTAATTTTAACAAAAATTAATAATTCCATGTAATGAACATCGAAATTGTTGTGTGAAAGAACAATGTTGGTTCCAGAATGCTACATTGGGAAAATATAAACTAATAGTTTTCAATCAAATTTATTTTCTCTATTTGCTATTATTCACATAAAATATAATCTCGATAAAACTGTATATCCCCAATACCAATCGGATACAGCTTCTTAACTAGGCAAGAGATAAATTGAATCAAATGTATCATAATCCAAGAATACACACTCAAACATTTTGGGGTAGGTACTATCGAACCAAGTGAATCATGACCCACCATAAGCTCATTTTGCCAATCCATCTTTCCTCGGAAACAAGCTTATTATCATTTTAATAGGCACTGACATTTACTGAGTACAGTGTTGTTATGTTAGTATTAAAAACGTCCAAAGTGCATTATACGCGACAGATGTTACAAGTTTGACAGTTTTAAGCAAACTATTAGCAAAGTAGGTCATGATTCAGTCGATTCAATTGTATAGTCAATTTCATAACCACCCTTAAAGTAAATTATGCTGCTATTATTATTATCATTATCATCATATGAGCCAAAAGACGTCCACTGCTGGACATAGGCCTCTCCCAATTTTCGCCACCTTGGTCGGTCGTTCGCCGCCCTCATCCATCGGTTGCCCGCCACCCTTATAAGGTCGTCGGTCCACCTTGTGAGGTTGTCTGCTGTTTGCACATAACAAAACAATACCTACGACATATATTTTTGCTCGCAAGTGACCACAGTACACACTGTCATAATGAGTCTTATTTAATTTTACTTTTGAAGGATTTTTGTCTAAAAAAGGGGTGAAGCAAATATGTGGTCGACTATACATTGAATTAAAAACGTGTGTATCTCGGTGTGTACCTTATGTTCCAGTTGCATGTGATGGATAGGCTGCAGCCCCAGCGCGGCTCGCATCAAGTTCTCGATGTTGGCGCGTTGCTTGAACAGCGCGTTGACCACGGGCGCGCCCGCGGGGACCAGCGGGGCCTTCAGCAGGTAGCCCAGGGGAGACATCACCGCGTGCATCGGGGACCAGGCTGTGGAATACAAATTAAATTCATTTAATTGATCCAAAATATCAAATAACTTAGCAAGGATAACAATTGTCTGATGTTATAATTATCTCCAAGCTTTATAACATTATTGCCATCAAATAGAATCAAAATCAACGTCCTCAATTTTTTCATAGACACATAGCGTGTAATATTAATCATTTATTGCAATCTAGTTCTGAAATAGTGCGAGAAACCAATTAATAATTGTAAATGATTGATTAAATAACGAGATAAAGGGCCTAACATTGATCCCTGTGGTACACCCATTTCTATAACTAATATCGAAAAACAATTTTCAAGTATTTAAACGTAGGTACTACATACACTACAATCATTTATGTAGGTAGCAATTAAATTATCTTTAGTTTGTCTAACATTATAATGGCTGAGCTTTTGTAAGAAAGCGTTGTGATTAACAGAGTCAAAGGCTTTAAACAAAATATTTTCAAAACTAACAATTTGTTTTAATAGTAGAATATCTATATACTATCTATATTAAAGTAACATTCAAATATAAACACAGACATTTAAGGTGAAAATAGACAGCGAATGGGGTGGGGTGGGATAGTACAACAACGTAAAACAGTTATAATATACTAGCTAATACTAATAGCAGACAGGTGCCGTATTTTATAAGTCAACTAGTACAACAACCACTAAGTCGCGTCGCCGTCTTGCCCACTATCGTTGTCGACTTTTATAAAGAACTCTGCCTTACTTTGAGAGTCCTTCTCCTTGAAGTTCATCCTGGCGAAGAGATCAGCTAATAGCACGAGATCCAGTATGAGCGGTACAGCGAGCAGCGAGTCCTCGCACGTGTTGTGTACCACCAGCGTGTTAGTGCCGTGCAGCAGGATCTCTGACGTGTACTCGTCCATAGCACGCTTAGAGTCACCTATACATATTTTAATACAGCCCTCATTTTGTTTGTCCTCTCTTTAATATTAAATTTTTTTACTTCTAAGGGCGCTGACAGACGATCGACACTCGGCCGATGATGTCCGACTAATGTCGTCCCAGTGCGCCAAGCATTGAAAGCGTGGACCATCGACGTCTGTCGTTAACGACTGTCAACAAATACGACGTCTATCGTCGACAAAGTGTCGGTCGTCTGTGAGCGCCCTAAATTATGGTTTATATTGTAAAGTATGGTTTGGTAGATTTTAGCAGCAGTTATTTAACTATCGCGGCGATATTATTAATAGAACTTAGACATTAATATTCAAGTTTATGCACTGTTGATAGATTAATTATTTGAACATTAATGACATATGGTGAAAAATATCATTGCATAGAAATGTTGTCTAAAAAAATATAGTATAATATAACGCTTACAGTTATTTTACTTTAAAAATAACGTAACTTAAGTTTCAAATGTATTATTTGCATATAAATAAAACTGTAAAGGCAATAATTTCTTACTTTTTATACATCTTTCACCTAATTCTAGCATTTGAACAAAACATATTTTTAAAATATAGCTTCGATTTAATGATAAAAATTGAAAATCACGAAAAATAACACTAAATTGCGACGTTGTCACTCATGCCACGTAAACGCTTAAAAGGTATATTTTAAACAATATATATTTTGTACTGTATACTACCTTGTACAAAACTCAAAAGACGAGCTTATAAAAAACTTAATAAATCAACATAAACAATATAAAAATATACTCACCAACATATGGTACGTATTTAATGACGACCACGTGGTCCGGCTTCTCTCCAGGCTTGTATAAAATAGAGTTTGATTCTACCATGTCGTCCACTACGTTACTTTTTGATATCTATAAAATATAAAAATTATTTGTTCATATTTTAACAAGTATTAAATTTATATTTATATACAAAGTTTTAAAAGGAAAAGTCTATTGTTATTTAGCTACAATATAGAAAACTTACTACAAAAATATCTGAGGATCTATTGCCGTACTTGCTCTCTTTATTGAAGATTATAAAAATATATGTTTTTTAAATTGCAAAAATATTTGTATAGAGGGTCTAGTATACTTTGTGCCTGTTTTTTCTTCGATAAAGCATATTTTCATGACAGTATGAATATTGTTTTCATTGGTTTAGTTTTTTCTGAAGTCACGATACCTGTAAAACCTCCTTTAATGTGAAATGTTAATAAATGTGGGTTTTATAAAATGGCGCCCACGAGGTGGCAGCACTGAGGCGTCAGGTCCAGGCACATGTCAAAGCGCTTTCAATCAACCAATCAACCGTGAACGGTTATATTGATTACAAACTAGGAATAAATTTTGAATTTGTGTTTTGCTTTTTTGTTAAATCTTTCACCTAAGTGGCGCCAAATGGTGGCGAAAATTTTCCTAAAAACCCTCATTTTGTTTGTCGTTCTCATAGTGAAATCACTTACTTCCTTGGATCTGAACTGTTTGGGCGCCGACAAGTTTTTGCCATCGTTGTTACCGAGATGGTTATAGCTGACTATGGACACTGGCTTCAAACCTAGTGAAAATGCATTATTTGTTAGCTTGGCAAAACATTCTAGAAAAACAATATTATTACAGAACTAGCTGACCCGGCGTACTTCGTTCTGCCTAACAGTCAATCAATATTACTTTATTTTTCTAAAATAAAAGATTTAAAAAAAAAAACGTAGTCTAAGTTACTCCTTATTACATCAGCTACCTGCCAATAAAAGACCAGTCAAAATCGGTCCAGCCATTTCAGAGATTAGTCGGAACAAACAGACAGACAAAACTTGTAAAAAATATTATTTTGATGTATGTACCGTATATATATTCATATACTTACATGTAGTAAAAAACGGTTATTTCAATATTACAAACAGACACTCCAATTTTATTATATGTATATAGATAAGCGCTTTTTTTTAATAATAACATAGTATCACTATTCCCTAAAAATTTAGGCAACGGGATATACCTACATTTCGCCAACTATGTCGGGTTCCATGCAAAAGCGGGCGAGCCTGTTGTCTCCGGACTAATATTCAACATATCTCGATAAATAAACATGATATTATTTTTCTCCTCGACCGAGAAACGAACCGGAAACCTATGTGGTAACCCGTACTTACTAATAACTTATATTATTGACTTCCCTGTCAAATAAAATAATAATTAATAGCAAAGTTATAAATTTACTAGCTGATGCTCGCAGCTCCACCCGCGTGAATGTCAGTTATATTATTATCTGTGTTTATACATTCACGATTTTTCATACAAATTTTCATCCTTTATTTCAACCCCTTTAAGCCATTTCTTCGCGATAAAACATATGTTGCTTTAGCTAGCCTATGTTGTTCCCTGAGGTCTAATCTAGCTCTATACCAATTTTCATCAAAATCGGTTCAGTAGTTTAGGCGTGACCGTTTAACAAACAGACAGAAAGACAGAGTTACTTTCGCATTTTTAATATTAACTAGTATGGATAATCTTAAAATTCAAAAATACAACAAATGCAAACTCACCAGCAGATACTAAAAAGTCTACAAGGACAGATTTGAGCTTGGTCTGTCCAGACTTGAAGTCGTCCCCCGCTACGAACACACCCCGCAGTTCTGCTCGCTCCACCACACCAGCCACTAGCGTGTTTTGTGGAGACCCGTTTATATATATACACTGCAAAATTATAATTGTAGTGAAAATTGTACTATAAAAAATGTGAAATTGTTAACCCGTCTTATCGCTCAATTGAAGCCTGGAACTCTTTACCAGGGCTTGTTTTTCCATTTAATATTGATCCAGGGACTTATAAGCGGGGCGTGAAAAAGCATTTCACAAACACGTCATAGTCTTAGTGGAGGCCACTACACGACGATGGCTTTTGGTACCGTCGTGACCAGCACTTCTGGAATCCACTAACTGCTACCATCAGGCAGAATAGAGTCACTTTAGTAAGCTAATATATATATATAAAAAAAACGTTTTAAACGATTGAGGCCCAATAACCCCTCATGGTCTTTTTCCGTAGCTTCCCTCATAGCCTTCTCCCTACACGGCAACGGCTTGTTTTAATATTATTGTTTTTGCATTATTTGTTGTTGACATAGCCATTACCACTTAATATCGGGTGGACCATGCTTGTGTTATTCATTTATTTATTCATTTGATCTTACAAGCTAACATATATAACATCCAAAATGCTTACAAGATTAATTTTCTAACAGTTCAAGTATAACTTATAACCAAAGGACGAAATTATGTACTTGCATCGAAATGTTGATATAAATATGGATCTAAAAATGTAGTATATTTCGTTAATCGGGGAGTGCTCCGCATTTCCGCTATTGTTTTCTTTTGTTCTCACAAGCTGTAGTGCGAACTACGAATGTAGCAACTTTTGGAATTTTGTACAACTTCGGACATCCGATGTCGCTAAGGTAGGTTTGGCAACGTCGCGCGTGCTGTGGTTTAAATTGTGTAAAAGTAAATAACATTTTTATTTAATTTTTTTTTGCTCTTTGAGGCATATCCACTTTATTCTTTCGCTGTATGAAATCAGTGTAAGTACATATGTAACTTCACCTAATTTCGACCTCTGCTTGTAACTTAATAATTCCTTAACCGAGTCTATACTTACATGTACAAAATGTATAATGCTGCTGTAAAATTTAACTTAGCACTACATTCATATGTCGTAATAACAAGTCATATTACGTACGTTTTCATCGATGGCAGCTAAAGCGAATATCGTAGAGGGCGATATCTCAGAGTCGTTATCGCGTAAAGCACGCTCCAAGTTTTCTGATGTGTCGTGAACACCTTTTCGGACTTCGCAAAACCTGCATACAAAATTCAAGGACTTAATGTCACAGGTCAAGTAGGATAGAGTATGTAGGTCCTCTTTACATATTGCATAGTTTTGTTTAAATAAAACCATGTTCGATTACTTATAATGTCTGTAATACTTAATTATTTATTACACATTTGGTACCAAATTGAACACATTGTGTTTGATGCCGTTAAATATAGAAATAATTCTGAATACAAAAGTCGCTTTAGTATTTTCTATACCTAATATTATTCAGAGAAAAGAATTGATTTTTTGTATGTTTGTTTGTTTGCAACGATTTAACTAAAAATCTACGTAACCAATTTTAAAAATTCGTTCACCTTTAGAAATCAATACATTGAGTGGATAACACATGCTATATCACAGTAGAAAATTTCAAATGTTTTGATATTAAAGAGGCTTCGTAAATCTGAATGATGCAATACGTCACCATTGCTATGATATTTAGGAGTTTGTTGTGAGGCCGAATAAAACTTTTGATACCGAAGCGAAGCAAGGGCGGATCTCTAGTATTTTAATAAAACACTACCATTTTAAGAACATGTGACGATTATGAAACTTATCATCCGTGGCCTTGTTGACTACAGTACAGTTACTTTTAAATGAATGACGTGTTTATGAGAACGGTTATATACACATAATTTGACTGGCCTGTTGGTCTAGTGGTTAGTGACCCTGACTGCTAAGCCGGAGGTCGTGGGTTCGATTCCCACCCAGGACAAATCTTTGTGTGATGAGCATGATTGTTTGTTCTGTGTCTGGGTGTAATTTATCTATAATATGTTTGTATTTACAAAAAAAAAATGTATATAAGTAGTATATCAGTTGTTTAGTACCCATAACACAAGCAAATATAATTGCTTAATTTGGGGCTAGATGGCGTTGTGTGAATGTGGTAGAATATTATTATATTAATATTATTAATCATCATATTGACGACTAGCTTTCCACAGCGCGGTTTCACCTGCGTCTTTGGTGACTGCTCTGCTCCCGTCGCCAGTGACGTGATGTTACATAGCTTATAAACTTCCACAAGAACTGGGCTATCATACGCAAAAATATTTTTTAAATCCGTCTGGTAGTTTCAGAGATAAGCGCATTCAAATAAACAAACAAACTTTTCCGCTTTATATAAATAAGATTAGCGTCACAAATCAACTTTGCAGAGCTATAAATCTCTCATTTAGACTGTGAAACTAAAATTAACAATTCGGGTGTGTCTTGTAAACTGTTTCTGGATGACACACCCAGACACTTAAACATTAAAATAGCGAACGTCGTCATAAAATACTATCAGGACCGTCGACCTTCCGCTAATATTAGCATTACTAGCTGTGATATAACAAATAATGAAAACGAAAATATTTTTTTTTGTATAAGTTAATGTCAAAATGTCAGCCAATTAACCTACAGCCAGTTCGCTGACGAAGTAAAGCCATGAGAAAAAACTGGCAAGAAACTCAGGCCACTCTTTTTAATCGCCAGGTTATTACAATTTTTGTAAGTTACAATTTTAAGTAGCATGCAAAGTGACACAGGCAATATACTTAACTCTATAAGTAATTAATTACAGCTTTTTATGTTGTAAAAAAAAAAAAAAGTAAAATGTGTGCTATAATAGAATATGTTCTAGTGGTATTCAGAAAATAGTCCCAACAATTTATTTATACGGACATCGTTAAGAATTTCAGCAATAAGCTGAGAATAAAACACCAGTAAACTATGTCAAATACTGAAACTTTACTCAATTTTAAGTATCGCTGCCTCTGTCACTTAAATATGGTATAAGATGCAATAGTTAGAAGCAATAGTAGAACCATTTTGTAAACTATTATCGGCTAGAGTTGGGAGAGGCCGGTAATCTGTCATACCACCCACCTCATATAGCAGTATTATTTTAACCTTAGTTTGTTTTGTTTATTCTTTTTTTCTTATACCATTAAAAACAAGAATAGAGACAAAGTAAGGTTAGAGAAGACTGCTCTATGAGGTTGTGGAAGGGCCCTAGGTCTACCAGTCACTCACACAGACTCACTCACTATACTTTATCGTATACCTAGTATAATACTAATTATACAATTACCCTGTGTGCGAGATAAACAAATTATCATTACTATAGCGTCATTTGTCCCAGCATGAGACAACTAACCCTTAATAAATACCATGCATTAAATTTTTACGAGGAGTATCGCAAGCTTACCTCTCTGTGTTAGCAGTCCACAGCACAATAATTTTGTCCAGCTTGTTTTTGTCGCGAAAATTCTTGATGTCGGCGCGAACTTGTAAGTACTGCTCGTGTTTAGTGCCCCGTATGAGATTCGTTGCTCGATCTGCCTGTGAATAGTTAAAAACTGCTCAAGAAGAATCGTTTACTCTGATTTACACGTTGAATTTCGTAGTTTAAGTGGCGGCTACTGCCGTTACATTAAGTATCGTTGGTTCGATTCCAACCGAGACATTGTGTAGTTCACAATTAAGTGGTGTAAATTTTATAGGGATGATATGCTATAAGTACAAGAAGAATAGTTCTCTATATTTTAAAGAGAGTGTTTCGCATTAAGACAAGACAGCATTTTATAAAGTACTAATACACCTACTTTAATTTGACACTTTTCTGTTTTCATATCAAGTTAAACAAATCCATTGAACGTCATGGACGTCGTAATGTGGCGCTCCTACGTCGTACCCGCGTCAACATGACACATTCGTGTTCAAAGGAAAGACAGACTGAAACCTACTGTGTGACCTATTTCTATTATGATACAGCATAAATCGATCGTTTTCGTAATAATAGTCATGCCTGCAATGATGTTTGCAAGATATAGGTACTGTTTAAAGTTTAAATGAATGGACTCGGAATTGGTCAAGATGAAAATGCTCGCGAATGTTTGAGGCCCATGATGGACGTATTACGGCGGAAATTCTGATGAAACTCATAATTTTGCAAGCCGTTGACTATTGAACGTTCCCAAGTCATAGCAACAACAGGTTGAACATTGATACAACATAATACAAGTACCTATATTATAAAATATTGAATATAAAAAATAAATAAATATTTTAGATTTATTAAACCGTTTAGTTTCATTGTGCTAGAAGGATACAATTAATAATTGCAAATTAAATACATATTTATATTTTCTTTTTTTATTTTCTTTTATTATTATCATCTGCTTTAATAAAGTTTCCATATCGTTCAGAAAGATTCGGAAATACGGTTTTACGAGTATAAATATTTGTAAAAGCTTGTTTGCGTCGGTTCAGAATAAGGCAAATGTTGACGTTCTTAACAGCATTTTCATACAGTCAGTGCTTCGTCAATAATAAATAATATTGTCGCATTAGACACATTTATCGACTGCAGATTTCACACAACCTTGCCAAGAATATCTGATATCAGTATATTTTGGCGTAATTCTAATGCAAATATTATCTCAAATTGTAGATGATTTAATTTTATATTTTTCTCAGAAGGAAATACTTTTTTTACAGTATCAAGTTGTTTAACTTAGGACTTGGTACGATAGTGGGTAATACAAGAGATACAATTCGAACATTGCCATAACGAAAAAAGTTATACCTAGAATGTGGAAAAAGTTCATGAAGAATTTGGACTTATGTTTATCGGGCTACCGTACTCGCACAGCGCAATGTCAATATCTTATCCGAGATCCTACTTCAAGCGTCGAATTTATCCTTTACTTTGCACGTCTTGCCATACAAAGGAACAAACACGTTTTCACCTTATTAGGATTTAGTATGTTATACTCGCACTTTAAATCAAACAGGTAAACAGATCGTATTTCAAATATGGAACCACAGAAGAAAAGCTATACAACATGACACTGTGTTTTATAAACAGCCAGTTCCGAGTCAAAGGATTTTTTTATTATTCTACTGCGATTCCATTCATAGACAATCGGTCTTTATAAACATACTGCATGGGTATGATAAACAGACTGACACGTGTTGTGGAAAACATGAACACAATGGTGGGTTTCTACACGTGTCTCAAATATGACTAGAGTGTTCTAGATAGTAGATAGTACTAACAAAGAAAGCTAGTAAAAGTGCTAGTTTTCTACAAAGGCGTAAAGCCACTAACGCGTAGACAGCTAACGCACTACTGTGTCGCTTGTCCTCACAGGAGTACTCGCAGTATTCTTCACATTACATCGGCCAACAAAATTTCAGTATGTTAGGACATCTTATCATAATAATTGTCCACGTAAATAGTAGCAGTTACCTATATCAAAAACTAAGTACGCCTTCGGCTTCGCCCGCGCCTAAAATGTGTTTTGTCTCCCACGGGAACCAGACCAATTTTCGGGATAAAAAGTATAAAAAAGTAAAGTCCGTCTCCGACACCAAATCTATCTACATACCAATTTTTATCAAATTCGGTTCACCATACACATACATACATATACATATATACATACATACATACACACACACACACACACACACACACACAAACTGTGTTGACTGGCCTGTTGGTCTAGTGGTTAGTGACCCTGACTGCTAAGCCGGAGGTCGTGGGTTCGATTCCCACCCAGGACAAACCTTTGTGTGATGAGCATTATTGTTTGTTCTGTGTCTGGGTGTAATTTATCTATAATATGTTTGTATTTACAAAAAAAAAATGTATATAAGTAGTATATCAGTTGTTTAGTACCCATAACACAAGCAAATATAATTGCTTAATTTGGGGCTAAATGGCGCTGTGTGAATGTGGTAGAATATTATTATATTATTATTATATTATATTATTATATTATTATTATATTATATTATTATTATATTATATTATTATTATAAACTTTCGCATTTCAATATGAGTAGGATACAGGTATCTCTCAGCGAATAGCTATCTGTATCTGTCGATCGATCGGCACAGAACATACCGCGCTCCTGGAACTGCGTTTAATCAATACCTGCATTTGTCAAGGTCAATGATACTGAACATTACAACGCCCGAGCTCATTACAGTCGCTTTAATAATTAAATTTATCGCGGTATCGTTAAATTCGAATGGTATCAGTTGAGTTTCATGGGCAGTCAGCATACTAATTGCCATTACAGGAAATAGGTATGGAAGCAATGGCGGCCTTTTTCACCCTCCCCAAAAAGACACAGGTCCAAAATTAGAAAGAGACAAACATGACTGCTATTTACTGGACACATTTCCAGACTGCAGACTGACAATTTTTCAACAGAAAAACCGACCTTATTCGACCCAGTATTCAAAGAAATAGCGTTTTAGCTAACCGACCGAACACTAACTGCACAAAGTTCGCCAAATGTTCTTTCCCAAGTAAATATTTTCACACTTACAGATAGTTGTTACAAAAGTAGGCGTTCTCGTTTTCTGTAAATACTAAGTTTATAAAATTCATTACGACAATGCTCGTTGCGTAGACGACTTGACGAAAGATAAGGAAGGACTTGTGTATTTGCGATATAGTTAAATATTGCTACTGTTCAGTACTTAATTACAATCAATGTAAATCACCCATAATAAATGTATAACAGTGACAGATATAATTTTTATGTAAACCATTTAAGATTAGAGATAAGGGCTAAAGAATAAAAGTCTATTTACACACATCAGGGCCGTGCCCGGGATGTGAGCTGGTCGTGCTTCGGACTCGATCAAACATGTGCGTGCTCGTGTCGGCAACCGAGCTTCTTCCTTTGTTTGACGGCCGCCGGATCACCTCTCGGGCACGACCCTGATGTGCGTAGATCGACCTTAAATCGTCTAAGATTTAATGTTTACCCTCCAAATATCAGCGGTGAACAACTTTCGAATGAATGGCAATAATGAACCAAGTAATTCACAATATATACCACGCCTTAAAACATTATCATAAACAAGAACAAAAATATTTAACCTAATCCATTTACTTTGCAACAATTCATTACATACCATCATACGATCACACCATACTATTTAGTACGTCTGTCTGTGACGTCAGCACACGTCACACCACGCCGTAGACACGTGATCTCACAACGTCATTATTATATAACATTGAACTATTGCCGAGAATACCGGTCACTGTGATTTCAGGGCTGTTCAGAATAGTTTTAATAAACCATGTTTAAATAATTTATTATATGATTTTAGGGCTCCGTACCTCAAGAGGTAAAACGGAACCTATGAAGGATCACTCACTTTGTTGTCTGTCTGTCAAGATCTTTTTCTTAGTAATACGTGGAATAAAGTTGTTGAAATATATATCGGATTCGGATCGAACTTCTTCTAGCTGTAAAAATCAGTTCTACGTCAACGCAATCAAAAGATATATGGGCACTGAGCTCGGTGTGTGAGTCCGACTCGCACTTGACCGGTTTCTTTATAATTATGACAATCCAACTCGTTATTATTTTAACACTATGATTAACAGCAAAGAACCTTCTTCGCTATGAAAAATTTTAATTGTTGGTGGGCTCGTTGTCCGCATTTAGACCTTTTGGTCTTTTTACGTTCGGTTCGATTGGATTACGAAACCTTTTGTTCAAAAAATTTTTTTTGTCACGCGTACCAACCCTATATGAACAGACAGTTCAAATAATTCATGCAAATGTCTAATAACCTAATATTATTATAATGTTAACGCAAAAATGGTTTTATTAGCATAGCAACAATCCTGTTTAGGAGATTATCAGACTTGGAACAGTGACTGGAAACGAACATGTATTTTATAATTTATCATTATTAATGAACCCGTTATTCTTATTCGGTAAGCAGTTCAGCATATCTAGAAATTATAGTTACGATTCCAATTTTTATCATAGCATTTAACATTGTAGTAGATTATTATTATGGAAAACCTATTCTTTAGAAGACAAATATGTACAGCGAAGAAAGTCTTCAGGTTCATATTATACTAGCTTCCCGCAGTACGATTTCACCCGCGTCTTTGGTTACTGCTCTGCTCCCGTCGCCAGTAGCGTGATATTTACATACCTTCCTCGAGAAATGAACTATCAAACGCAAAAATAATTATTTAAATCTGAAGGATGGTTTCTAAAACTTGGCGCGTTTAAAAAAACAAAGTCTTCCGCTTTATATAAGTATAGATAGATAAGACCTAACACGAAAATCATCATCAAAATTTCAGCCGAGAGACGTCAATTGCTGCACATGTTATTAAATCTAGGACATGTAGAGCGAACTTTTTGTCGATATCATTCAAAACATGATACACAATAAGGGAACAAAAAAAAAGTAATCTATTTCCCTAAAATAAACCGAAATGCGATGAGTGGCGATGAGTGGCGATGAGTGGCGATGAGTGGCGACGTGTGGCGACGTGTTTTATTTCTGACATTGACCTTTCTCACTGATCTGACCTCGTGCCAAGAGGTTATTGCCTCAGCGTTTAGCATATCTAGTTTTATACCGAATAGCGATTACATTGTTCATATCAGACAGAACATGACAGTGAAAGACGGTTTAAACAGACAAGACATGATGCATAACAGAGATACGAACTAACAGTGGCTTTATATCGATCTTATGCGAAAACCCGATTTTATACAATGAATGGTTCAGCGCTGAATCGCTTTTACAATATGTTATGTCTATTATTGACAGCGCTTCTACGCCGAACGAAAAATCTGGCTTTTTAAGAATCTTGGATAATATTTTGTTTAAAGAAAGCTCCGGTAAGCTTAGCGAAGGCCCTGTGTAGCTGACGTTTTTCAGCTAAAATATCGATAATCTACTTCCCTGCAGAATAAAATGATAGAACAGTGAAGTACCTACCTATCATATAAGAATGCAAGAAACAGACTACTGAGGAATCAAATGTAGTGATCTATTTAATTATATTTGCTTTCATTAATTTTAATCGCATAAACGCTCTTACATAAACATCGATTAATTTTTTTCAAAATCAACGTAATGTGGGACATTTTGGAGAATCATGGAACACGACAGTAAACGCATGGTAAATTGAATTTTCTGTTTTGCAGCCCACAACCCGTATAGGCAACTAAAATCTAGTAATTTTGAGAGGCACATCCAACTATACTAAAGATCAGCTGTCTTATTCTTAATCGTAAGTAAAGTTTTCGCATAGCATTTGATGCGAATAAAATGTTAACTGCCAATCCGACAGTTACGAAAACACTTTCTACAGATCCTTCGTTTCGGATAAAAATGTCAGTTTTAGATTTTGGGTATAGGTATGAACAGAAATCTTTTCTCTCCATCGAAAAGGGCCATTACGACGGTGAAGAATAAAGCAGCAGCTCGTCCGTCACCATCGCCAATAAAAAAAACAACTGTGTGTGGTCTTCCTAAAATAAGCGCGTGCTAGCTACCAGTTACCACTCAAGGTCATCACGAATAGTAAATTACATAATCATGGGCTATCGTTATCATGTATGACGAACAATTAACATTCGGTCCATGTATACTGTTCACATGAATAGGCATACGAGGAAATAAGCGCATTTACAGTATTTAGAATGATTAAGACGACCGCAGTTATTGGAGGAGAGGATAGTTTGCAATATAATGTTGTCACCGGTTTAAAAGTCCGAAGTCCAAACTTATACATAAGTATTAAGTATACATTTCACGTATCATAAAAATTATTGAATTGAGTTTCTGTGAATAAGTTTCATTTAAGTCAATAGTAGTTTCAATAATATTCGAAATGTAAATACAAGAACTAAATATTTTATGAAACATTTTCTGTGGAACGAAATATGAATGCAACACAGGAAAAACATTTTTTTTTATCTGTAAGCCTACCAAAGTGACTCCACCCCGCCTGATGGTAAGCAGTCAGTGGAATCCAAAGTGGTGGCCACCATACCATCGTCTTAAACTGATGGTTTTGTGGCCTCCACTATGGCGGCTGGGAATGGGGTTAGGGGAAGGGAATAAGGAAGGTGAGGAAAGAGGAAAGGGGAGAAATTGGGCCTCCAGCGCTCTCACTCACCGAACGAAACGCAGTAGTACGGATACTACTACTCTTACGTCAATCTTCTATGAGAGGGTAGTACTTCCTCGGACGATCCGGCCCATTCATGCTAAAATCAGCGTCGATCTACTACCGTAAAAATTACATCACAATAGATATCGACAAACTCAATATAACTATCACATACCTGATTAGCAGCAATAAAGTCAGGATCGTAGATAGCCGGTCGTGGTTTCATAGTGGACATTTCTTTCTTCAGCTTTTGTTGGAGATCGTAATCAATGACTTTGGCGCGGACCATCGACTCAGCTAGATTTAGCGGACTTATATCCCATCCGTCAATCACTATAGTAAAAAAAATACAATTAATCTATACTATTATATAAAGCGGAAGAGTTTGTTCGTTTGTTTAAACGCGCTAATCTCTGAAACTACCAGTCGGAATAAAAAAATTATTATCGCGTATGATAGCCCATTTCTTGATGAAGGTTATAGGCTATGTAACATCACGCTACTGCCGACTGGAGCAGAGCAGTAAGCAAAGACGTAGGTGAAACCGCGCCGCGGAAAGCTAGTATTACTATACAGTTAGAACTACTTATACAAGTTAATAAGCAGTAAGATCATACCTAAGTCATCGGGGTGTATCATCGGAAGAAGATTGCACATCGGTATGTAGACATCCTGGCCTTTTTCGTCCATGCCAAGGCGCACTGTGGACGATTGTGTGATTGAACCCAACCTAAAAAATATAATTCAAAGATAGGAAAATAAGACAAATATTAGAAAAGGTTAACTTTAATGTCTATTCCTTTCATTTTTTCTGAAGGGTTATGTGCCTAGGCGTGAAAGTAGTGTTAAAGAGAAGGTTTTAGTCGATATGCCGCTCATCCATGATATTTTCGATGAGCTGATATTGGTTGCTGTCTGTGCTGTACTGGTGGTGAGTATTCGGCAATAACGTACAATTTCGATTCATATATGATCAGTGGTCACAGCCACAGGCATGTGAAAGGACAATTAAATGGCGGGCAAATCAAATATCAACAGATTTTAAAGAAACTAATTTTAACTTGGGATTGCGGGCGGAATGAAAGATACATGTTTCTACATTATTTCCTACAGCTAGTATTAAAATCAGTGACAACGATATCTACGGTTTCGAATGACCAACTTATCGCATAGGAAGTGTAATCACAAAACCAATGAACAAAGCCTCTTCGTAGGGATACTTTAACTAATCCTATTACGTCGAAAAGTTATGGCTTCCTTACTTTTTAATTACGTAGCTTTTGATTCGCATTTATGCAACAAAGTTGCATGAACCACACACGATTTAAGGATGAAGATTCTTGATGTATTTGTATATACACAGAACATATTAATTTGTGGAGCTAACTTCTACAACAATAACCGCCAACAGCAAAGCCCAGACACAGACACAATCTTCTAGGTGTAAAGAACAGTTTCCACGATAGCGTGTTTTATGAATGTTTTTAGGATCTTCGTAAGCGCCGTCTTCTCTCAGACCCTAGACAAGTGGCATAGATTTCTATTCTATTCATAGAATAGATAAAAAATGAATGGGATTGACATAAGCTAACGCTACTTGTTTAGGGTCTCTGATCTCTGCAGGCGTCGTCAAAAGGGGCCCGACGTTATTAGCGAGAAACCTGGTGTGGCGTCATCTATCTGGCCAATGATGACACACAGAGAAAAATCTAAGTGAAGACGACTGACTACGAGTTTACAGCATAGAAGTCAAAGATGGCGCTATCAACAAATATAGACCTCCCCATAGAAGCCTGAATCGCGATATTAACATTCTCACACCAACTAACTATATATACAAGTTCCCGACTACCAACTGTCGGGCAGTAGCCCGCCAGGCACGATCACCTAGCCTGGTCGGAGGATCCTCCCTTTGGTTGGAGGTATGTGGTGTGCTACCTCCACACTGGTGTTTTTTTTTTGTCTTGACATTGCTGAAGCAGGATGCCCATAAGACCCGGGAAAATTACGTTCGCGAAGGGCGATGTATTCTACCTATCGACTATCGTTTCAAATGGCAGTTACTTCATAATACTGATATTCAGACGCAATTAAACGAAGCCGATACCTAATAATAGAACAAAATGAGAAATGGGGGCTGATTATTAAAAATAAATTTGTAACATACAATGCGGTTCCTGCAGATATTTTGTAAAAAGACTAGTGAGGTTTTAGAACTGAATGTCGATAAATACCGCAACAAGACCCATTACGTAGTTTAGTACAAGTTAGCGGATGCCTCTATAATAAATGATGGTCAAGTGGACAAATCCTGACACTTGGTTGACCACTAACCACTTGATAAGAAGATAAAGCAGAGGAAACAGCAGTAGAAAACAGTAATTCTAAACAATTTAGAACTTACCAATTGCAATCCATTTTTCCATTCTTGGTGTTCCATGAAAGCTGGTGTCTGTTGGCCAACACTGCTGCTGTAAACGTGGAGCCATTATTGCCTCCCCATCCCACTAACATTACACCAACTTTACCAATCTTCCTCTCTGTTCGGATATTCAATGATTTGTGGATCGGCCTGGCCTAAAGAATAAGTGAGATTTGTAAGTCCTGTATTTTCTATAAAGATTAAGCATTTATAGGCCTAATGTCAAATTTTATGTCGTGTTCAGAGAAAAGAAAAACATTGCATCTACATTTTATTTTTATTTATTGTAAAATTTAAAAATTCTAATACAGAAAATCAATATTTGTATGTCTGTCCCTGATGCACACCAAAACCAATTTTCAGATTGTAATGAAACTTTGCAAGGATGTTCAGGGGATGCTGGAGACAGTGCCTAGTTCAAAAAAAACTTTTTTCTTATTATGTGGCATTGCTATGCATGTTGGGAGCAATTAGTAACATATAAATAATATAACAATATTTCTTTATTTATTGTACACAAGAGAAAAACAATTGTTGTTGGGTGTTTAGTTCTATGTATAATTATGTATGTATTTACGAAAAAAAGGTATTTAAGTACTCTTTTCGCATTCTAGAACCCATATCACAAGCTATTAATATATGCTTAATTTTGGTCTAGATGGCGTTTAGAGGTTGTAGTGGTATTATTTTATTAATTACTAGCTGATCCGGGGAACTTCGTTCCACCTAACAGTCGATCAACATTACTTTATTTTTCTATAATAAAAGAATTATTCTAAAATAAACATAGCCTAACTTACTCCTTATTACATCAGCTACCTGCCAAAAAAAGTCCCGTCTAAATCGGTTCAGCCATTTCAGAGATTAGCCGGAACAAACAGACAGACAGACAAAAATTGTAAAAAATGTTATTATGGTGTATGTACCATATATATATACATGTGGTAAAAAATGGTTATTTCAATACTACAAACACACTCCAATTTTATGTTATATGTATAGATATGCATTATATATTTAAATAATTATATTTAATATATTAATGTAACAAACGCATGGGAGAGACCTATGTCCCACAGTGGACATCTTCTAGCTGATGATGTGATGATTAAGTTATATTATACATAAGTCTGAATAATTCTGGGCTAACAAAATACTAGTTCAGATATTTTTAAAGAAAATTGTAGAATAAGATTGATGAACCTATTTATTTTGAAACTAATGATCTATGTAGTATATTATAAGTACAACTATGAACTGTGATTAAGAATGTATAATACTGAAATTATTTAATTACACTAATTAAATAATTTCAGTATTATAGTCAGTAATGATAGTGTTAAGGATTATAAATAAATTATTTCGACTCAAGTTAGCTTCTGTTAAAAAATTGTAAACAGCCAAACTACTAGTCTACAATAAACCTATATTGAAGAAACCTTATATTACACGTAAATCTACGAAATTATCAGATGTTATTTTTTTATGTACAAGGTACTTTTTGAAAAAACGGCACTTGTTCCATCCTTCCAGATAATTCACAACAAATCGATTTTATCCGACGACACGTTAGCATGAAATACCAAACAATGTGATATATTTTTCTCACCACAAGATCATCGCCGTTTTTAGTGACTAGTGTCTCTTCATATTGGTAATCTGCATAAATATATTCATCGGTATATTTAACATTAGGACTACATACAACCAACGACGGGGCCTTTTCCATTTTTGAAATCGAAACTTTGCTGCTTTAAAAAATAAATAAAGACACGTTTTGACTTTAGAGAAATTAACAGGTAAATATTAAACACGTGGCGCTAGCAATTTCAATAAAAAATGTTTGTCTTTAAACACACCAACAATTTGTAATCAACGAGGATTACCACCGACGACAAAACGTGAAATGAAATGAGGATGTCTGATGATGACACTGACAGGAGTGACAGGTTGATCTGACAGCGCGCCGGCCGGAGGGGCCGGAAACTTCGAAAAGCAGAGGTAGCGGAGGAGCGGTGTGAAATTTTTTTAAAAACAAGGATTGTAGCATTATTTCGGAATTTAACAGCCTTTTACTGTCCAACTTGTTGGCGTCTTTAGCAAACAAAAAAAAGGGTTTAATAGAAAAAAAATAACAGCAGTATCAGATTATTTTTGATTATGCAACATGCGATAAATATAAAACATTTTCCCGATTAGCAGCATAGTTATTTTTCCAAAAAGAACATATTTAGCAATAACATAAAACGAGCGGCGCAGGCGGCGTCTACGACTTATCAGATCATAATATGGTCGTTAAACTAAGTACCTTCTGTCCTACAGTACTCGACTATTTAATGAAATAAAATAATACTATGATAAACAACATTATTTTAGGAGGATTAATTATTTTAAGGCTGCTAGATGTTGTGACGTTTATTGAAGGTCAATAGATAAGCATTAATAGAACGTGAAATATTCTGACTGATATTCTCGGCTACTGTGATGGCGTAAATAAATCTTATAATTTTATTTAGTTTTAGTCTTGCTTTTTTTAGTTTCTTTTTTAAAAAAAGTAGTTCTAGTTTGTAAATAATAATATTAAAACAGTAAATTTTTTTTGTAAAGTAATAATATAAATATTGTGCATGAATATAAGGTGGAAATTAAATAATTATTTTAGAAACCAGTCACATTTATTTGTGTTTTCAAATAAATTTATTTATTTCTTCTTAGATTAATGCATCCAAATTGTTTTATGTAAAAATTAAACTACCTTATAATAATTCACAATAATAAATCTTTATTATCAATCAAGTATCTACATCTATCATTTAATCACAAATTTATTCTTTGTAGGTACTTACATTATTTGAAGTGCTCCAAAACAGTAAACTAATTTAACCTCAAATAAAAAAAACATCGCATTAAAATCTTTAAGTTAGTATTAATAACTTTCTAAATTAATTATAAGTTAACTTTATTTATAGTATTGCTACAACTCTGTACCTTTGATGTAGGTACATTCATAATTAATTACACACAATACACCAATAAGTAGGTATAATACCACCCACACTCACATCAACCTACTTATCGTAAATGTAGGTACCTATACCTACTACTTACATCTACGCAGAGTACAAAAGGTACAAGTAACAACAACCGTAATGTGAAAGATACATTAAATTAATAATTTATAAAAAATTTAAATATTCCTTAACATTGCACTTCTATCCGATTCTTACTTTTTCATTACAATAATGTTATCACGCTAAAATATTATAAATACAATACTCATGCCAACGTAATTACTTTATGAGGAAGGACGGAATCTAAATAAAAACAAAACCAAACAAAACTATCCGAATCCGTCAGCCAGTCTATTCTCCCCTTTGTGCTAGTGTTTGTAGACTGTGTATGTGTTGTTCTGTGTACGGACACGAAAGAGATTGAAGTACTTCACGCACACAATCGCACAGCTACTAACAATGTACTACCTACCTACATATCTACGTAATTTATTTAAAGGAAGGGGCCCATAGTGGGTTGAAAACATTAAAAATATGAAAATTAAGTTACAAATATAATTAAAATATATCGTTTGCTTAATAAAAAACCTAAATTCAACCTTATACATTTGTTTATCAATGTTTATGTCAATAAAACACCACGGTATGTGCTATATATCCTATTTATTCATCTAATGTTATTTTAAAGTATTAACTATTGAAAGTGCGCACCTATTTAATTAGTAAATAAGAGTGCCTATAAAATTATACACATTCCTCTTTAAGAGATATGCCGCTAGCCTATATTACAATTTATAAAGTTGTATATTAATTACGGTATAATAAAGCATGCGGGGGACGAGGGGGCGCGCCGCGCTCTCATATTCCGTATATTGATTGTGTGCGAGGGGGCCGGGGCAAGGAGGGGGCCACGGCGTGCCCCACTCTGTTTTTTACGACACGGCTTTCTGTGTAACATAATTATTGTATTAATTTTGTGAAATGTTTCGGTGTTATTTGTGAAAAATCGAGAAGTCGGTAAAGCGATTTGCGAGGTAAGGAAATTTTGCCGGTATGATTTTTGACAGAAATTCCGTATTGCCGAATAAAATATAAATAAAACTTTAGTTAGAGCTCTAAATTCCGTCGGCGGCGCGTACCTACGGTATATTACACTGTCATACCGCGTACGTATAGTGTTTTTTACGGGCATCGTTCTAAAAATAAGTTGTAATAATTATAATTTTATGTAGCGGTCGCAGCAGAGTCGGTTTTCTGTCGATGATCCATCAGACGTGAAGTAGTGTGATTTGTGCTATAAAAGTGTATGTGGTGGTGCAGATGCAGGGGCTGGTGAGCGATAAGACGTTCCACTTGAAGTGGAACAACCACCTGCAGAACTTGAGCCAGCTGTTCACAACGATCTACTCGTCGTCGGCGCTCGCGGACGTAACGCTCTCCTGCCGCGACGGGACCCTCAAGGCGCACAAGCTCGTGCTCTCAGCATGCAGTCCTTATTTCGAACAAATATTCAAGTGAGTACATTGATTTTTCAATATAGAATGCATTAGGAGTAGGTTTCCATTTACAAAATTGTGTATATTATTACACATCGGTTTTAAATCTGTTCCATTTGGTCATTATGACATCATTATTTTTTCTTGTGAAGTTATTTTTAATACTTTATAATGTATACATACATGAGCAATGTATATCATTTACTGAGAATCAGATTCTCTAGTCTTAAAAAAATATGTAATTTAATTTGGAATTTATTATGTTTGCAAGTACATGAGTAATAATGTTACATAAATGTCATTGGAGTCGAATAAAATAAGAATACTTAAAATAAATTTTACTAGGTATTTTGTGTTATCAGAATAAAATATGTCTGGCTAATAATTGAGATAATTAATATTCATATACTTAATAAAAATTGTTATAAATGTGTTATCTTTTTCACTAGGGACAACCCATGTCAACATCCAATAGTAATCCTGAAGGGGATCCCCTTCTCGGAGATCAACCTCCTTGTAGAGTTCATGTACAAGGGGTCAGTGGATGTCCAGGAGTTGGACCTACAGTCCCTCATGCACACAGCATCAGAGTTGGAAATACGAGGGCTTGCATATGAGGCCAGAGACAATGCCGCTCAGCTGCTCAATGTTAATTTGGAATATCCATCATACCCCTCGACCACAGCAACTGCTCAGCCAGCGGCAGCATACTCACAAGCCAGAACTGATGTGGAAAGGCTGAAGCAGGTAAGTTATTCAATGAATATTTGATTAACCTAATACATAATTCTATACAATGTTCAGTACTGAAACTAAGAGTGCTATCTTTGTTGTGATCTGGCTAATGCTGATTTAACTTAAAACTGAGTAATAAAAATGAATGAAGTTATATACTAAATCTCAAATTAACCAACTGTTCTTTTTATATAAAAAAATAGATGAAAAAATTAATAACATTATAATGAAATTCTTCATTAATGTCATTTCTATTCAAATGGTTGTAATTAAAGTTGAAAGAAAAATTTAATACTGTGAATTTTATTGCTTGTGTTATCAAAATAACAATTAGGTAACATGGACTCAAGCTTGGAATTTATGCATAAAAGTGAAAATTATGATGGACCTATGTTAAATTTATTTTGCACTGAGAATAGTTTCCATAAAAGGTTGTATAATATAAATGTTTTGCTATCTTTTACACATTTAGTTTATGTACTGACACATTCTACAAGCAACTGAATTTTGAGTAGTGATTCTGTAAATTGGACGATCAATTGAATAGATAATAAAAATTATGTTTAATCAATGGTAATTAGGAAGTGCAGAACAATCCATTACAAATAAGTTTTTAAATAAATAAATCTTATTAAATAATTACATTAATAATTCTTTTATGTACTAGTAAATACAATATTTTCCATACTTTAGGGTCTTGAATTCAGTAAAAAAGCAGTTTTTTTTTATTTCAAGATAAATAAAAAATAATTTTATAGATGAAACTTTAATTTATATTTTAGTGTCTTGTTGGTCTGGTTTTAAATGTGGTTTAAAGTAAACAACCAATAATTCCATAGCCTATTGAAAATCTGTATACGTAATAAAAAAAATATTGACTGACAAGTTTCAAGTACCAGTATCTATTTTTCAAAATGTCTACTTAAAAAGGTTTATTTTTTTTTTAAACAAATGAGTTCTGTTATTCCAATTTGTTAAAAATGTTTTAAACTTCTTTTGTAAATAACAACTATAATTTTGTTTTGGTGACTTCAACAAACCAATTGATGTCACTTAAGCAAAATCTTTTTAATTAATATCATCAAATGTCTTATTTTTATTCTATAGGAAGTGTACCTGTACATTTGGACTGATCATTCATTCATACTTTTTTTTATCATTTTCCAAATTATTCAAATGTATGCTTTATTTTTAAAATCTTATGGTTGATGGTTGAAGCCAGATTCACAATAGGCTAGTAAAAATTCATTATTTTGTAATAGTTAAATTCGGATTCAAAGTATATTATGACAATAATATTATTTGTTTTAAAATTATATTTAGCTGCATGTTTAGTGTACAAAACGCGTCATCGAAGCAGCCATTGTTTATCAGTTAATTTTATCATTAAATACATTTAAGACGTAATCTTTTTTTTCGTGTAATACTGAGTCATTTTAAACAACATTTTTTATTTACTTTATGTGTTAAACACTTATTGGGTATTTCCTTTGCCTATACGAATTTTAAATTAGATTTTTTGCCATTATTAAAAAAATAATAACTTGAACTTTATTCAATTACTGTCAATACATAGTTGAGTATTTAAATTTTGAATTGTATAAATTTAATACTATTATCTATGAAAGGGTATTCAAGTAGGTGGGTATGATCGTTAATAATTCCACTTATTTGCGTATGTACTTTTTATGAGTATTTCAATGACGTAAGCGAAATAATGAGTGGTTTTTTATTACATTTACTATCATTAGGGTAATATTCGTAGACAAAGCATTTTGCAACACTTAATACGTTTCCGTGTTCAGAAAAATCGAGCAGTTGATGTATGAAACGTGTAGTCTGGATTGGGATACATGAGATAGACTCATGTCCATGTCGACGTACGACGTAGGGCTAATACAAGTGACGTATGTTAAAAAAATTATGCGTTGCATTTTTCGCCCAAAGACCAGAGAACTTCATCATCGTCACACATTAAAATGTAAAAGTAATGGTTATAATAATGCGACCTACGATATAAAGACTTATTTTTTAACCTAAAACAATATTTTTATGAAGTGAGACACTTCCCTGTTATGCGGAAGTGAGTTCCTCATGCACCCTAGTGGCCAATACAAAAGAGTAGCTAAAATTTTATGTAGGTAACTTCAATTAATCTGTCCATCCAGTTTATAAAAAGGATTTCTGTTGCATTCGATACTTTAGAAAAATCAAAAGAAAACATCGCCAATTTTCCTTCAGCCAGTTTGATATTAGGAGTAGAACCATTAAAAGAACCGGGGAGAAACTCAGGGACAATAATAAATATTCAGGTAAAAATGTAACCATCTCAAAAGCTGTCTACATTTTAAAATAAGTGAGTTTATTAAATTAATAAATAAGACAACTAAGTAAATACCAGGTAACGGGCTGCAGCGTTACAGAGTGTAAATGATGTTATTTTATTTCATATTCAGGACACAAACCCGCTTGCTTATCGGCTTACAACGATTTCTGGATCATAGAAATAGTTTTATATCGAGATATATCTGTCGTCTGGTATCGTCTGATAGTCGTAACGAAGCTTTCGATTGAAGAGAGCACGTGATATTAGCTTTCTGATATGATTTTTGGCCTTATTTTGAATTTAACACATTACAAAATAAGACATTTCTCGATTCATTTTTCTTAAAATATGACGAATTTGCCAATGAATATAAATTATAATAACACGGAATTTGCATTGATATTTGTAAAACCTTATTAGGCCACTCGTTTCTCAATTTCCTTTGGTTTCAATTATATGCTACGGTATATTTGCAGCATTGTAAATAGAACATTAGTCATAAGATTACGCAGAAATAACTTGTTAAATTAAACAAATTACGTGTGCATATAGGAAAAAGGTGCATTAAAGTGCTCTCTTGTATACATATATGAAAGCTGATTTTGTATAAGAGACCGATATTTCGCGGCAACACAGCAAGCACTAGGGAAGAAGCATACATTACGTTAACTCAGACTTGAGAGAGGAGTGCTGGAACAGTAGAACTACCTCTGCTATGAAGAAGACCATAGTCCTAACACCAGTACCTAACTAGTTTTGTGTTTCTGCTGTTGAGTAGTAGTTTCCATTGCTCCTAAAGAAAACATTTGCAGCAGATGAGATCGTGTTTTCGGCTGCAAGACAGTGTTTTAATTTTATTTTAAATAGCATTGACAAACAAAGTCTGCTACCAATTAGCAATGGAAGAAAAACTCATAAAAACTAACTGCTGGTCCATCGGGTATTCCACCTCAAATATTCGTCACCATGTTTGTTGTGAGATGACCACTTCAGAGCATTATACGTTTTCACATGTGTAAATAAACTATGTGACAAGATTTACTCATAGAGTTTTCTTCTTCAAGGTTTCAAAATTGCTTTTCTTTATGTGTTCCATCCAGGATACGACTTTATTTTTATATACCTGATATTTTAAAAGTTAGGTCGCCGGTGGATTTTGGGTGGCATTCTGATAAGACTTTAAAAGCAAACGAACGCACCCTGATAACCCTGACACATGTAACTTTTGTGCGGTAGAATAAAAGTGCAGCCTCGATCCGAAAGCTCCGACAGCAATTTTACGGTTTATTTTCCGTTATGCACACTCAAAAAAGGTTTTTTTTTGCTAGCGATTATAAATATTTTTAAATTACTTGTAAACTCAAAAGAAAAACATTCTCTTTTGACCCTCTTTACCCTAAAACGCTTCTTATTTCTCTCAAAAATATATTTATACTATAAATTTAATCTATGATTATCATTAATTCTACATTAACGTAAACATAACTATAAAACCTGCTACTTAAATTGTTTCATGACAAAAAAAAACAGTGTATTGTAGTGTAGTGTATTTTTTTCAATTTGGCGTGTCTAATTGTATTTCTACACTTGTTGGTAGAATTGTTGGCGAATTATCTTGGGATTAGTCTAAGATGCAATTCAACGGCGCTTAATTGAAGCGGCCATTGACCGTCGTTTATTAGCATTCTTTATATATTACATAAAATAATCAAAAATATAAGAAAATCTGTTTTGCTTATTACATAATTATGTTGGTAAGGCCACCGAATAAATGAAAATCGCCGCGTCATAAACTTTGAAAGCGCGGTCTTTCGTTCCCGCCTGTCGCTGCCGTCACTGATTTTAGGGGTTGGGACATATAATTTTAATAAAGGTATCCACCTTCCTAAACATATTTGTGTTTACGATAAAATTTTGTGCAGGACATGTCGTAAACAATCTCGGTCATCTGATACGAAATAAAAATCATGCTCATACATCTAAAACTACATACATTACTGTACACCACCACGAATGAGCAGTAGACGTTAAAAGCCTATGACAATGGCAGCAAAACCGGTCCTAATGTTACACAGATTAATTCGAACATAATTATTTACATGCACAATTTTTTATTGTCTAGTGTTTCGCACCAATTACATTAACTTCTGTTCATACACGTGCCGATGATGAAGTACATGTAACAAAAAAAATGGTGGCGGGAAATTTACTTAATTCAGCGATACTAGATATTTTCGGCTTAAGCCGAAACCGAAAACAATTAACTAGTCAGCATTTTACATTTACCTAATAAAAAAATCTTTTATTTCAATTATATTTAAATAAGTTTCGGCTTTTAATTCGATTATGGCCGAAACTGAATAATGGGTTTCTGGTTACAATGTGAAATGTTCGTCGGCATCTCTGTTAGATTATTACATCTCGAAGTATACATATAATATATAACAGTATTTTTTGAATGTTGCATTCATTTCACATTGTTAATATGTACAGTAATATTATATTATTAATGTAGATGTTAACTACGATAACGTCTGGGTTTTTAGTGGTTTAATTTATTGTTCTGGGACACTTAATTAACTTTAATTATGAATTACTTATTAATATTTTCAAGGTTTGTCTGGCCTGCCTTGGTCTAGTTGTAGGGCTCTATGTCGTGTATAGAATAAATAATGTTTTTCTTTCAAATTAAACAGCGTTGTATCTAAGTAAGCGGATGTAAAATTAAATTATGTAAAAAAAAGGTACAATTTATTAAATTATATTTATTACACGTAATAAAACGATTTTAATTTAAAATTATCAACAAATCCCAAGCGGAATACTGATAAAATTTTGAGAAGCCTGACTGGTTAATGACAAAGTACAAATTAGATATTTTTCTGATCAGCTTTTATACTATGTACAATGGTTTAGGATAGTCAGCCATATTAACTATTAGAAAAGGAATTATTACCTACAAGTACGTGGTAATAATTGCCAATATACCTCGAACGATTGTGGTAATCAATACTAATGCAAAAGATTGGCCTTTGCCAAGCATTGGAACAGTAACAGGCTAATATTATTATATGGTAGGAAAATGTATAGAATCATCATTATATCAGCCAAAAGACGTCCACTGCTGGACATAGGCCTCTCCGAATTTTGGCCACCCATGTATAGAATATCTCGATAAATGACATGACAGAGCAACTCAAATCAGATCTATTAACTACCATAGGAAATACATCGCCATTCAAATTTATTTATTTTAAACAAATTTTAAAACGAGTAGGTACAATACCTATTTAGGCATTATTATTTTAATCAATTTATTATCAACTTTTAAGTAATATTAAACAATAATACGTATTGTATTAAAATGAAAGATAAAAATTGTTTTCTGATAACTCATGGAAATAATAAATAATATATTAATTATGCGATAAACTTTTATTTTGATGCCATATCTTAATATCTAGAATTTACAGTTTTTATATGTTAAATAATACTTGAGTTAATTATATAATATTTTGCTAATATGACGTCATATTTTGTTAGATAATATTTATAAAACAAATAAGTAATTAGCCTCCGATAAGGGCCGATAGGGAGCCAAACGAGTCCTAAATTATATGTAATTATTATATTAATATGTAGTGTGCAAACGTTAAGGTACAAATAGAGTTCTCCATGATGTACGGTATCGTACCTACTACCGCATATTATTATGGTACAGCCACCCTATTAATGAGGGTGTTTAAGAAAGTTTCGCCACCAGTTGGCGCCACTTCAACTGTCACATTGGGCCAATCAGGGGTTGACTTTCAAAAAGCGCTTGACAACTGGACCTGAAACATCGGTGCTGCCCTCTTGTGGTCGTCATTTTAAAAAACCTCTCGGCAATTTTCTTTTGCCTTTTAAACACGTGAATCATCCATTTTGTAAATTAAACATTAAAATTGCCGAAATGAACACTAAAAAATATTTGTTTTGATAGCGCTGTCAAAATAGAAGACCTTTTACCAAAGTGGCGCCAACTAGTGGCGAAAATTTTCTGAAACACCCTCATTACTTGAAACAACTGCATTTGGTACGATCGCCTCTTATGCAGTGATGCGGTACCGTACAATATGCGGTCGTATGTTTATATCTTAAGACTTTGGCCTGTTAGAACGACAACCTGAAAAAGTTAATTAAGGTAGATTGAATATAGAAGGCTGTGGATCGATCCACTTGAAAACGGCACTCGTTGCTGGTTATAAGACTTCTAATGCCATATTGCAAGAGCCTATTATAAGCCTTAACTGCTGAAACAAGAACTTTTTCCTACCCATTACGAAATAACAACTTGACGATAAATATTTACAATCTGTTTTACTGCGTATCCACTACAGTAACAGTAATATTTTATACATAAATAAAATGTATAAGTACTATTACTATGTATCTGTTTAAAAACAGCAACTTTCTTAAGCTGACTCACAGAACAAATCAAACAAACTTGGGTAATGCGTGTGATGCAGATACAGGAAGCGCAGGCTACGCTTATCTATACTTGTTTATAGACTATTGTCTGTATAAAAAACACATGTCTAAAGAACGCCATTCTCTTGGGAAAACAAACAAGGAGTTCATACCATACTCGCTGGTAAATAAACATCTATTCCTCGGTCTTACTGGACATTACGTTGCGGTATGTTGACTATAGTTATTTCATTAGAATAAAAAAGTTCTCCTTTACCATCAAGTGGACTTAGTTGCCTTACACAATGGCAAAAAAATAAAGAAAAACAATATGCCCACGTTACATACATGACTAGTGAATAATATTGTCATATCTTATATTATTAACTTTAATTAGATACTTGTACAATAGGTATACAATCTTACGTACAATGTTCTTTATATAAATTATGTAAATCCACACTCATTCATAAAAATATTCAACTAAAATATCGTCACTCCAGTCTGTCATGGGATATGGTTACGTCAAGCCAGTATACATTAATAAATTAAACATCACATGTAAAACAGCACGATATTAACACGTGCTTATAACAACACCATCTCACACATCACTAACGTCACAGCTACACTCCCACACAACTTATGAACTTACGCATACAGTGACGCGATTTTTTTTTCATTATAACCTGCCAAGGCTAATTCCACTCTGTGGCTTTTCTGAAGATAAGTGTTTACTATAGTCATTAAGCGGGCACAAATCCTAGGCAACCCGAGTTCGCTCCGCGAAGCTTGCATAGATCCCAGGAAACAGGTTTGAGTGGAGCTGGGCTGGATGGAGTACAACCGAATTGGACGCATAATTAACTAAGCGGTCTAGTTGCAGGCAACTATCCCACCAACAAATAACAAGTCATAGTCACTAACGCTTGGCAAGCGATGTGTTAACCCGCATGGTTGATAATGATTATAGAAAAATAAATAAAGAAAGAATATAAATTTTTTGACACAGACAAACATACACACAAATAACGCTGCTGACTTTATCTGATATACCCTTACCAAATAAAAATAAAATAACATATAAATTTAAAATTTAAAAATCTCCGACATAGTGTTCATTATTCTACTAGTCATGCCACAAGTCAAGCCCTTTCATTTGATAATCATCGTATGGGAGTTGTGGAACAATATGCAATACGCCATTTTGTGGCACCATCTTGGACCGATTTTCATCAAACATAGCTAAGTACACTCCCGACTAATTCACTTTTGAAACAAAAAACAAAGAGACACGTCAAACTTATAATACCCCGTCGTTTTTGCGTCGGGGGTTAAATACACTAGTCACGGTCGTAAATCCCTGGTGGTTGAACATACAGAATGGGATTTTGCATCGATGTACCTAATCTCTCATAGAATATCAAAGTTACGCGCAGAGAGAACGCCAGAATCCCTTGAATCTTCGTTTTATTTCTCCTACCTCATTTCCTACTCATTCATGATCCGCAATGGATAAGGTGGTCGGAGACCGTCTATTACGCAATTCACGTACCTATTCTTAGCGTTTCTACTCCAATGCTTAGAAACACTGCATATCAATAGGCTAACACGCTTACATGCTTGTTTTTAACTCAAAATAATATAAAACCGTTAAGTAAATTATTTGTGTTACACCTAACTTCAATAGAAAAAAAAAATATCGTCCCTTTGTGGTTCTTACTAATCAACTTACTTACCTTTCGATGGAGGTCCTATCCGCCTAAAGGCGTGTATAATAATTACACACCCGATCAACCTTGTATTCTTATAGATACTATCAGGCACCTGTCTACCCTCATACACTTGCATTTTCGTCACAATGTTTCTTTCCGGTTCGTTATTTAATATAACGGTCTCTCGTCTTTGGTTCGAATATGGAACCACCGCATCTCTTTCAGATAACTAAAATAACACCAGAGAAAGGACTTAGCCCGCATACTGCCTAATTAAATTCTTACTGAGATTTCTAATGTTGAGATAGCCAGTCGCAATAACTGAAGAAAGTTCAGGTGTAAAACCAATTACTTAATGTCTCCTTCTTTGTCATTCCCAATTTGAGAGGTATTTGCTATAGCCACGCGTAGCAGACAGAATGCCGCCTCTAGTAGTGCGTTAGCAACTGTCTTTTCACAGAACGCTGCTCGTCTTATGTTGGATGATTTTTCTGCCATTTTCTCGTTATGTAGGTTGAACCGCCATCATTTAGTTTTTTTATTGCTAACAGTGGCAGACCAGCAAACAGCCCACGTGATTGTAAGTGGTATCTGTCGCTCATGGAAGCAGCTGCCTACTGTGAAGGGAGTGGGGTAGATAAAAGGATTTAGGGAGGTGAGAAAAGGAAAAGGCTGGAAATTTGGGAGGGAAATTAATGTACTTATTACCCTAAACTACCTGTACCCGAATTACCCGATAGCTATATTGAACGATGTATAAACTTCGCTAGTGGGCGGTGGGGTCGTCACTTCCCGACGCGACGCCAATTTATACTCAGTAAATTAATTAATTAACTACAGTCCTTCTTTCGCTATAACTTTTATATAGTGCTGTACTAACAGCATTATTACAATTAGTACTGCTAGAACCAGTGCTCTCTGCTTTTTAAATTCAAATAATGGAAACACAGCACAAGAAATATTATTTATTTAATAACGGACAACTGAGTGACAAAACACTTAATTAACTAACATTATTCTAAATTACTTTACTACGCTGTTTGTTTCAGTTTCCGCTGTTGTATACAAATGAATATAATCTCGTAGGTCTTATGTAAGGCTTTAATATTACATCACGTGTATAATGAAAGGGTCGTAAAACATACAGCCTCTAAAATATCATCGCGTCGGCCTAAAACATGAATTATATATTTTGACGTCCGAATACGTTCATAATTCAAGATTATTTTTTATTTTGTATCATGAAAGATAATTTGTAATGTGGGCTTTGTGTGCGAAATCAGGACGTACATATATACAACGTATTATGTAAAAGACGGTATAACTTCGGTATTCGGCTATCGATTTTAAGCTAGAAATACATCTGACATTTGAAGCCCACACCATATCATAATAATGTAGTTGTACATAATTGTATGGATTTTTCTTCCGCCTTATGTCTTAGTGTATCGAAATATCGTTATTTTCTGAGGATATCACTTTTATAAGCCAAACATTGACAGAAAACTAGAAGAGAAAATTAATTCTATCCTATGTATGTTAAATATTGTTACTCAAATAAAAATAAATGTAGAAATATCTTACACTGCACTTGGCATGCGTCGTGAACTACGGCCTTCCTGCGAACCGAGAAGTTACAAACAGGGGGAAGGGGTTTCAATAATATATTGACTTGTAATGCTCTTATGTCTATTCTTGCCTAAAATGATTTGCAGATTTTAGAATAAATTGTTTTCTCTTCACTCGAGAATTATATCACATTGTTAGTTTTTTTATTTAAGTACCTACCTTTCTGACTAGCACATATTGCAAGTAGACAAAATACGAAAGATTTCTAATCACTTATATATCTTAGTAATGATTAATACGAACAAAATGAGTGTAACCTTGATTATAGGAAATCGTGGTCTGCGTCTTTGCCCATCAAGATAATATTTTTTTGGCGTCTGATAGTGTCCAAAGTCAGAATTATTTATCGACCTAAGTTCATTTAATTTGCAACGTCCGTTATTACACAAAACAAGCTATACCAAACGACATGTGACGCTCGATTTTAATTATTTATTCGATAGCTAAAAGGCAATATGGATTATCTGATATGGTGTAATCCGCTGAACTAGCAGTGCTTTTTCGATGATTTTGAAGTATACTTAAAGCATAGTTAGGCCTCGGTTTAAATAATGGAAACGCCATATTATATCTTCCTGTGGATATAATAAGCGGCACCGTTACCTGCGTAGGTATACCTTACTCCAGGCACTAATTTTAAACGTTACAGTAACCAGCCATACCTAGATCTATTAATTTAGTTAAATCGCTGACGAATTTACGGGTTCCTGTCTCGGGTTCGTTTATGGTTATATCGCTTTGATGTTAATTATATTTATTGAAGGTACGATTGATGGTTTTTGATATCCACAAACACGAGTGCCCCGTTAAAGGCCCAGAAAGACTCGTAAAGAAACAATTACCAAGCGTTCGAAACTTTCAAAGACACTCGGATATTTCAATATACCGCTTAGAGTCTCTAAGTTATGTTTAAAAATATATATTTATACCTACATCTCCAACAGATTGTAAAAAAAATAAACACATTTTTTATCTGTCAAATCACTCCAAACCATTGTTGTAAATGTAAAATTAGAAAGCTGCTATAAAGATGACCACTAATTTTTACTTGAAGATAAGCAGCTGAGCCATTTTAACACTTAAAATTATCTTTCTCTTTTATTTATGGCTGTTATTTAAAACACATGGAATTAAATTAAAAATGTAATTAAATTTTATAAAGAAAACATTGTAAAAGTCGCTGATATGTATAAAGTTAAATCGAATACGATTTTTATGATGGTTAACTTTTTAAAAAAAGCAAAGACGTTCCCTGTCATTTAATAAAGAATATAATATAAAATAATAAAAGAGAAATGACTTCCAATAACACGTTTTGTATCAAATTGGGATCATTAGTTTGCCTAAAAAGCATATGTAACGAAATGCAATTAAAATGATGCACCAATTCTTATGCTCAAATATTCAAACATGTTTTACTCGAACAGAGAATGCATAAAACATGAGGGTCACATATAATTAATTGACTTGAGGACTGATTAATTTGATAGTTAAATATATAATTATTTAGATTAATTTATTTACTTTGATCCATGTAAAGAATGTATTTTAACCCAAAAAATAGCTAGCAAAGGCTCTGTAGCAGTACCTATTGTCCATAAATATAAACTATTGCGCTATTATTCTATAATGAATTGATCGGCGACTGTCCATAGTAGAACAGTTTTTATTTTTAAATAATACACAGGCAAGGTGTTCTCTCTGAGTGACGAGTTAATTAGTTAATATAGATTGAGCTCCGACTTGTTTCCATATAATTTATTATGTAGATTATAATATTTTTTATATTGATTTATTTTTTGCTTATAACGAAACGTTGTAAAATTTGTATCAGCTTTATAATTTCGTAAAAATAACAGATACATTCTATTATCGCTTGGGTTTTTCTAATTCAAACAAATATGTGTTATTAATACTTATTTATATGCTAAATTCAAAATCATATTTAAAATAATATCTATACATTATCAAAAACTAGCAACACTGCTCATGAGCACAAATATAAATATTTTGTATAATATGATATCACAAAAATCTTCAAAATTGCAGCGTTTTTTACTATCTGTACTATTATATACGTTCCCAGTCTGGGTCTAGTTTAGTGTCCGTTAAATGTATGTTTGTAAAGTCCCCGCGACACATGGCTTGTTCCCTAGTGCGGGAGTTATCTTTTTAAAGAAAAGAAAATCATATAAAATGAACAATTTTAAATACAATTATTTATTTACATAAGTATTATAGTTTAATCGCTATTAAAAGAAAAAAAAACTATAATTTGTAAAGCGCGTTTGGTCAAAATTACCTACGGACCGCAGCATCTGTCTATTAAATTTGCAAAAATTTATTTCTGTTGCAGTGGTTTAAAAAAAACTTAGGGGCTTGACTAAATGAGTCATATTCGTGTATGTAATCTAAATGAAGTTTGTTTGACTTCTACTTTGATGACAATAAAGATAAATAAGTCAAACTGGTCAAAGCTGAGATGCTTCGTCTAGCATGATACAAAGAGTGCCCACAAAACATTAAACAATGCGCTACAAATAGGTAACATTGTACAAAATCGAATTTTGTTAATAGATCCACATGTACCAACAGTCGATGATGCGTGCGGAAGAAATCCGCAGGCGTCGTCGTGAAGACCCCCCTGGTACCCACACTGCTGTCAACAATATACTGGCAGCTGCAGCCAGGGAAATGGAAGAGGCTATGCATGCATCCCGCGTCGGCGATCGCGTCGTCGCTAGTATACAGACTGAACATGAAGGTGAGTTAATACTTATGTAAGGTCTTCTTTCAAGTGCAAAATATGATAGTATGTTTTTGACAAATATTCTAAAAGATTCTTAATTATATATGGCAACAGAAAGTCACAACTCATAGCGGCATTCGCTAGCATTAGAACTTTTTGCGGACTCTACGATTGGTGCATTTCTGTGCATCCGAACATTTGACCTTGAAATAGCCAATCACAGCTCAGCTTTTACGTGCCGCGCATCACGTTTCTGCCTCTTATATTTATTAACTCATTCAGAACAAACAAATGTGAATGCAATACCTGTGGGCCTAGTGCGAGTTTGTTTTACGATAACGCGATCGACACGTTTATGACGTTCGGTGCTCCTATTGGCCCGCTCCAAGCTTTTAACCAATCAGAGAGCCAAACGCAGCAAACGTTTCGATCGCGTTAACATAAAAACAACTCGCACTCGGCACCCTGTTCTACTGAGTTTTTATACTTTTAAAGTATCAAACTACAAGCAGTCAGTCTAATACTAAGCAATGAATGAAGACAAGACTATGAGCGTTTCCATCCCATCCATAATTTAAGAGTTCGACTCTTGTCGGTGGAACTGATGCAATTCCTGCCACTTCTCCCTGTCCAGAGCCATCTCTTTAACCTCCTTTGAGTTTAGTTAAATCTAAATGCAATTCAACTCAACTTCGCCTTTTGGGAGAGGACTATGTAGGTTTCTTCAGGTTGATGTTAAGTTGTTGAAATGCCAAGAGCATACATGCGATAAGCATAAATTACAATGTATTATCTTATCATTTACTGTATTCCTTAGATATCTTCTCCAGATATTCCTTCTCTAAATACGGCTCTATCCACAGCTGCCGCGGCTGCTGCTGCCGCTGCTGCTGCAGCAGTAGCCGCATCATCCACATCGGACGTCAAGCGTGACAGTGAGGAAGACCGTCCCAAGAAACGGACGTCAATTCTTTCTCCCGACGACGACAGAATGAGGGTCAAGAAGAAGCCGATGACTGTTCGCTTCCAAGAGGATAATAAGACTGATGAGCGCAATAAGGTCACATCACCAGGTGAGGTATAGATGTAAGAATAGGTTTGCAGGCAAAGGACAAATGACGTCATTTTACTAGCGAATACGGAACGTAAGTTAGAGACGAAAGGTCTAAAACTAAAAACCTATCCTGTAAAACAGAGGAGACTTCAAAAACTAATAATTAGAGTTACAAACTTTAAAAGCAACAAAGTTCTGAATTTAGATAAAGGAAAACATTGTAAACATCTGAACTGTATTAAAATATTTGCAACAAAAATGCTAAAATTCTCTGGCTTGTTAAGAATGGTCCCGATTATATATGTTAACACGTACATTGTAAATTTTTCTAGTTGCCAGTACCAGACTACCTTAATAAGATACTGGTCGGATCTTGTAACAAAAACGCTTGTCCCCTGGGACAGTAATCAGAATTCGTATTTAAAATTTGGTAATAAAAAATGGCGTTATAAATATATTAAAAGTAAAGTTTGACCTAACCACACAAGGCGATATTAAATATTTATGTTTTTTTTATGATTTTTTCAAATGACTTATTTATTACGGTTTTAAAATCAAACCTTGCCGAAAGGGATGAATAAATTAGTTATTCAAATTTAATCAAGGTTTTGTTCAATTAAATATTCAGACATTGAATTTTAAACTAAAACGTTTCATTAAATTTTAAGAAAACACCGTAATTTATAGAAATAAGGCATATTGCAGGCAATTAAATATATAAATACATATGTTTGCGACAAACACCCGCATGCGAACTTAATTTTAATACCTTTTTTCTTTTACACGCTCAATTTAATTACTAAAACCTACTATTATATCTGTAATTATTTACTATGTATACGTCCGTCGTGTAGGCTTAAAGATTACGTATCTACCTACCCGTCTCTTGCATATGGTTAAAGTCACTTAAAGTTAGAACCGAGGAAGTATCAATGTGATATTTGGTATGTGTTCAGGCAATCTGAACTACAAATATACAGCACAAAATATTCCTAGGATCGACGTACTCTCGAGCCTAATAAACAGATTTATGATGTTTATTTTATTTTAGTCGAGTTCTGATTTGGTTCATCTTGTTTTAAAAATATAATATGCGAATATATTATCGTTCTTAAATTATTTTCGATGGAGGTCCATTTATGAGCTTTTAAATATAAAAAATAAAAGCAATCATTCCAATTTAGGATGCAACTTTTATTTGTTTTATACCTCTAATAAGGTTCTTTTTAAATGCAGATGTAGGTAGTCATTAAATATTATGTAGTTAAACAACCTACGGCGTTACTATTAAAGTCTCGTAAAGCTTTAAAAAAACGGTACAGATATCTACATTAAACTTTTTACGCGCGAAGTATAATAATGAAGCCTCATTTTTTTTAAATATACACAGGTTATTATGTACATAGTTGATTCCGGTGACATAGTGCCCAAGAAGCACTTAAAACTTTTATGCAGCATAGGTACCTTGAGGGTTTTTTTTTTTAAATTAGTCTTAAAAATTTCGAATTTTATTTATTTTTTAAATGAGTTCACTTTTACAATAGTTTATTTTTTGTTTATATTTTATTGACGTCAACGTTAATATCTCGTTTCCATGTCATTATTTTTGAATGTCATGACCAAATATAATCCAGTCAACTGGGCCGCGCAATAAAAAATAAAAAATATATTACCCTTCGTAAAAAAAGGTGAGGTTGATTCCCAGTATATGGGGCTTTTTTTTGGAAGCTATAATAAGATATTGCTTTGTAATATGTGTTTTCATTTAAAAATAAATGAAATAAAATTGGTCTCTCTTATTTTAAGTTGTGAGTTTGTGACTGATGAAGAAATTTGCAAAAATATTCGTGGGTTAATTATAAACATGGTATGCGTGTGACGTCAATTGATGTTATATTGCGAAATATTTAAAATTAATATTCTTTAGATATATTATTCAATTATGAACGACGGACATTATGTGATTGCCTCATTGTATTTTAAATTTATTACAGCTATACATATTTGTGTCATTAGAAATGTATATTGAATAATGTTATTCACAGTAGGTACATGTAACCTTAAATTAGTGTAACAATAGAATGTATAATAAAATATTATTTATGGTATCTGCAACTTATGAATCTTATTACTTATAATAAATATTCATGAACCTTGAAATTATTAAAAATCTCAGCGTATATTTCGATTCAAACTTTTATTATTTGTTTCGGTATAATATTATAATAATAATTTAAAGTTTCTTTTTGTATTATTCCGTTGGATTTTAATTACATTTTAAAACTTTTCATTGTTAAATAAATTAATTATAATTTTAATTAAAATATGTTTTGAAGCTTTTTAATGGACAATAATGTTAGTTATTCACATAAAAGTAATTAAAATTCGGACCTAAATTACGTTCAATCATGTTTCCAACCGGACATTTAAACACAATATAATATATTTAAAACACACAAATATATACATTTAAGTACGTAATTTACAACTCAATGTTCACGTATACAATTTAAACTTGTTACCCACATATCCGGGCTTGTATACAGTATTTTCTCTGTAGTAGTAAGGTATGTAAATGTTTTCAATTAGGTTAGTACATTATTTTTATTTTCTTTCAATAACAATATAATTCATAAAGGTAAAGTAAGTATGTTTATTATTCATTCAACAGCTACATAATGAAAACATTATAAGGCGAATGCTTTATGCACCTGCCTTATTTAAAGCAAAATGCAAGTTATAATAAACATTCCTTAATTCAATGACGCCATCGATTGTAAATTATAATAATTATATACTTGTGTCCTAGATTTTTTAGAATAAGATTGGGTGGAGTTCGAAATGTTAATGCCCAAAATTATTTCTCTCATAAACGAGTTTTTATAAATTATATAAAGGTGAATTCTGCCGCCCTTAGTCATCCGATTTCGTTTTTAAGACATTTTGGAGTTGTAAAAACGTGTTGTTCTTTAAAAGAATGCAAAATACGAACTTGAGAAATATTTCGTAAATACGAGAAATTTTCAAAGACTATTATATATATATTATCTTTATTTAATTTTATTATTCTAGTTCATTTTAAAGTGGTTAATTTTTCCAAAGCTCTTTTATAATTATTTTAATTTGCACACATTATTATGTAAATATTTCTCGTTTTATATTTTCCGTTTGATTGATCTCGTTTGCTTATCAATATATATTTTAAGACATTTCATTACAAAACCGGTTCTTAAACTTTAAAATTTATTACACATTTTTCTTTTTAGGTTGAAAAAAACCAATCAAATTCATTATTTAATTTGTTTACGATTAATTGTCAGACGACGATACGAGTACGACTCTAATTTCCCTTTTTTTTACATCTAATAAATTATAAAAATAATGACCATAAAAATTGCTATGACTGACAGGTTGCCGTGAGAACATTTTTAAATACTTAAAAAGAAAATTGCTATAATCATTATAATAATAATATTAGTCCATAATTGTCCCGTTTTAGTACAAAGACCTCTTCTCATACAGAAAAGGCAGGACCATTCGTAGCTTCTTTTATGAGTTCAGTAATTTAGTCTATAAATAACTCCTCACATTTATTTATCGTAAATAAATTTTATAAAATTGTAATGGCCGAGAAGTTTCCAAAATATCAGTAACTAATTAAAAGTAGGTAGTATCAAATTATTTTTATCAATTATAAGTTATTTTTGTCAAGTATAAAAATAAATAATAAATTAGTACGAGAATGCACCGCCCCTGGTCAGGTTTATTCATTGACTGGTTTAATTCTTGTTGATTTAATTGCGAGTTCTTTGACATGGCCCTACTAAAACAAGATATTTTTTTTCATTTTACCATAAATATATTGTCCTATAGGCAAAACATTTGTCGAATCATTAGAAGAATTGCCCTAGTTTTGTAGTTTAGCTGCGTGTTACAAGATCTTTAGACAGATACGCATCCGACCTTATACGGGGAAAGTTGTACGATGGAAACATTGTGTGAATTTTAAAAAATCAGTAATAAACAAAGGCTTGTATCAAAGAGAGCCATCAGTATCACTCGATATTGTAGTAAGAAACTGTACAATAGATCGCGCGGCTAAGACAATAAATTACTATAATTTCCTTTCACAACAAATTTGCACAATCACTTGTCCACAGCCACACAGTTACAAGCTATTGTGCTATATGTTTATTTGTTTAACTAAACCATTGTTCGCATTTGCATGCCGACAAATGTTATATTATATATCACGTCCAACTTCAGACCATTTTTTATTGTGAGTTCAAAGACACACATTTAGTAGTTTTTTTTTCATTGCATAAACTTTTATATCTCCATTTTTAGTATATTTCAAATTGTAATTAACTTCAAATATAAGGAAATGCTGCTCTTCAGCATATTCATAACGATGAATCATTATAATATTCACAATGTAAAACCCAACGTTCCAAATGTATTATTATAAAATATTTTGTTCGTATAAAATACGGTGTAAAAAACGCTTGCGCCGTGTGAACGGAGCGAGACAAACAAAGGAGTTTTTTATCTTAAACTCAAATTATGATGACTATAAAGTTCTGTTTGATTAATTTCCTATGAAAATTACTTGTACGGTCTACTTAACATGCTTAATTTAATGTTAACATTAATACAGCATACAGATAAAGTAAAAATACTATATAGAGGTTTACGTCCTATGACGTAAAGCGTTTCGCCTATCTCGCGTTTTAAATGAGTCTAATTTAAGCGCTACTTCTACAATGTAATTACAAGTTAGTACATTAGAAACACGATGTTAGACGAATGACAATGAGCTGTAGACCGCCGTGAACGACGCATTTTTTATTATACGCGGGAAAATTAAAATTGTATTATGACATGTATCATAAATTTTGTTCGAGTAACAGAAACGTTTAAAAAAAACTCGTTTTTAAAATGTTGCATTAAATAAAGAATGGGTAATGCTAAACCTCGGTGAGTTCAAAAGTTTACGAAATTATTTAAAACAAAAACGCAGACGTTAATGCCTGTTTGTCTATTTTTGATTTTGTCTGGTGTAAAGTCTAGGGTTTAATGAACTCTATCAGAAATGCATTTGTATTGTACAATTATTATAATGTGTTTTGATTGTCGTTTGATTCATTTTCTTCCACTCTCCTTTCAACATAATTATTTTGGAGTTCATTGAAACAGATCATGAGTTCACTATAATATCTTTCTTAATACAATTATAGCTTTCACTGACGGCTTTACTCGCAAATAAACCACACGAAATAAAAGTTTACATTTTAATATTATCTAGACAATTCTATTTAAATAGTAAGTTTATTTTTCAAGCTCATTATTCCCTTGAGGTATAAACTCGCGCCATAATCTGGGCTCATGGCCACTCGGTCGAATGCCGGTAACTGGTCGTTCGGGCCAGACCGCACGCGCCGCCCGTCGTTCATCGAACCCGTCGCGCCGAGTGTGTACAATCCCTTACATTGTCTTCGTAGCGTGTATTTCGTTTTGTCTCGCGATTTTATTTTACGATTTTGTTGTATTATATTTTTTATCCATCGCATACTATATTACTTAGTGTATATTACGCTGTTTGTTGCACGCAATGTTAATTCTGATATTAAATAGCTTCTGTTTTAAATATTTTATATGATGAAGATTTTTTTATTTTTTTAATATTTAGACATTGAAATATAGTATATACCTACCTAATGTAGTTTTTTGGTAGACTGGTCTCGCTCTAGAGCGTAGCAATTAAAAAATACAGACAATGCAGTACAGACCTATTTTATTTATTTTCTGATAAAAACATTACAATCACTTATGTCTGTTAATCACGTATGTCTGTCTGTTACGCTTTCACGCCTAAACCGCTGAACCGATTTTGATGAAATTTAGTATAGGGATAGAACAGATCTTGGGAAACAACATTGAGAACAGAAATATATTTTATCGCGTGAAAATGCCGTTAAATGTTGAAATAGGGGATGAAAGTATGAAAAATGCGATAACCGACATTTACGCGGGTGGGGCTACGGGCTAGTCATAATAGTTTCATTATACATAAAAGCACGAATTCATATAGTATTTTTGTTCGACAGGCGCTGCCAGCAATGAGTCTATGAAACACGACGACGCAAAACCTGGTGGTATCAAAGTGGTACAGTTGGCGGTACTGCAGAAGCCCACTAACAACGACGACGATTCGGACGGTGAGGGAACATTATACATTGAAGAAAGAGGTAGTCATAACATTACTATAATATATTTTCTTTCTGTCCATCTATCTTATATTAGGCTTGTATGCTGGTATAATTATACTCCCTGTCATTGTCATTGACATTGTATGTAGTATATCAGTTGTTTAGTATCCATAACACAAGCAAATATAATTGCTTAATTTGGGACTAGATGGCGCTGTGTGAATGTGGTAGAATATTATTATTATTATTATTATTGACAATTTATGACAATACTGGCTGTCAAACTAGGAATCTAGTGGTGTAACTTAAAGTTTTATACCCTTATTACTTGTTACTGGGCTCACCGCATTTAGACCTTTTGATCATTTTTAAGTTTGGTTCGGTTGTATTACTTCGTCGAACCCAGCTCTGAACGCACAGAAGTTTCCTGGAATCTTTGCAGGCTTTGCGGAGAGACCTCGGGTTGCCAAGAGTTGTGCCTGAGTGTTGTACCCTTCACAGAGTGGAATGTAAAGGGTCTAGAACGATATTTCATACTTATATCACTCAATTAAAACTTGAATTGTAGCGCATGTGTTCCTTACCAATTTTTATTCTGTGCCTTTTGAACGTGGCATAAAAGCATCTCAGCCATAATGCCATTAGTTTGACACAATGGCTTTTAAGTTTTTACAATTCCTAAACGTTACTGACTGCTTATTATCAAGCGGAGTGAAGTTATTTTTTTATTTAATACAATACCTTTTTGTTTCTGAAAATGTAGTTTTAATTGTTTGCAATAATCGCTTTTTCCAGATTTTCTCAGAGCTAGAGCTATTTTTATAAAATTTTTAAATGCATCCTAACTGTTATTTTCCCAACAGTTAATACTAATTATAATAATAAACAATATGCAGTATTACAAAGCAAATATTTGTATGAGAAAAATTTATTTCAATTACTAATTAAGACTAAAAATAATTATACCAATTTCGAGATACCACAATTGCTTATTCGTCTACAGAAAAAGGAAAAATTACGTAATCAAAACACAGAAAAAATTAAAGAAATATTTTACATATTTTTGGAAAAAAATGTTCGCAAAAAGCAACGATATGCGTCGCATTAAAAATAATTTATTTTAAATTAATTAAATAAGAATTAATTAGCTTATTTTAATGGTAGTCTATACCTATTAATTCGTAATGTTTAATTCTAAGTTCTTATTTTGAATTTGAGTACAACATATGTCTCTAAATCCGCCTCGAGTGCCTCTAAAAGGTTACATTTATATACGGTAACGCTTTACAAAAGCGTCATCTATGTTTATATTTTAGCCTCAATACCCAGCAGATACCCTTAAATAAAATCTATCAACTTCTTTCAAACTTTTCAAGAATAAACAACAAATTAATGATTAATAATTTGTGCTTTATTTGTAGAGAAAGGCAAGCAAGGTTTAGACGATGATGAAGAGACGGACTCCAGCGGTTCAGTATCGGATTCTCCGACCAACGAAGCGCAAGACGGACGCCCGCATGTCTGTGATGTGTGCGACCTTAGGTAAGCATCAACTATACTATTATATTAAATATGTTCGTTTGAACGCGCTAATCTCTGAGACTACCAGTCGGATTTGAAAATTCTTTTTGCGTATGATAGCCCAGTTCTCGAGGAAGGTTATAGCAGTAAGCAAGGACGCGGGTGAAACTGCGTCCCGGGCAGCTAATACATAGATAAAAGGAAGTCGCTTGTCTGTTTGAACGCGCTAATCTTGAGAACCTCTTAATGGATTTGGATGAGGTTTTCACTGTTATATTGTGGGTTTCTCGAGAAAGGTTTAGGTATATAATACATCAACCTATCACTTATTGGAGCCAAGCAGTAACGATAATATGAAACTAAGCAGAAAACGGATAACTTTAGTACCGATGCGAATCTATGCGTGGCGCTAGTACGCCATAGTAGATCGAACTTACAATGGCAAGAAAATTTCAACACTACGTCAACGGTAATAAGAGTCACTCAGCCAATGTTTATTCTGTTTATTTCGACCTAAAACTTCGTCAACAAAAGTACTCCAATAAAATAAATATTCACCATACATTTTTGATATAATACGAATCATCAATGCAGCCATGTTATTTTTAATAGACAGTATAGAAATAATGGATTAAAACAAACCTCAAATATCTATACTATTATATAAAGCGGAAAAGTTTGTTTGTTTGAACGCGTTAATCTCTGGAACTACCAGTCGGATTTGCAATGTTTTTTTACTTATGATAGATAGCCCAGTTCAGAACAGGGCAGTAAGCAAAGGCGCGAGTGAAACCGCCCGCAAAAAGCTAGTAGTAGATAAAATTTACTCGTAACGCTCATTAAGGCTGTCTGATTAACACTTCTATAAAAATACATATTTCTTTTAAATCGTGAAAGTGATTTACAATATCTAAATAATTAGTAAGCTTTTTCTTAAAAACAAAATCGTTACTTTCCTATAATTCGAAATGACGCCGTTATTATTGTATCTGAGTAAAATTAACACTTTTATGTCAAAAATAGATACATGACGTCAACGTATGTTGAGCCCAATTTAACGGTTTACTGTTATTTTATGTTTTACTAAAACACATGTATACAATTTTAAACAACAGATATTAATAAGGAAAATGTAATTAAATATAATAAAGCGTTTAAACTTCATTTCGGGGAAGTACTACCCTCTCATAGATTACGGTAGTAGATCCACGCTGGTTTCAGCATGAATAGGCCGGATCGACCGGGGAAGTACTACCCTCTCATAGAAGATCGACTTAAGAGTAGTAATATCCTTACTACTGCGTTTCGTTCGATGAGTGAGAGTGCCGGAGGCCCAATTTCCCCCCTTTCCTCTTTTCTCACCTCCCTCATTCCCTTCCCCTAACCCCATTCCCAGCCGCCATAGTGGTGGCCACCATACCAGCAGTTTAAGACGATAGCTTTTGGTATGGTGGCTACCACTTCTGGATTCCACTGACTGCTTACCATCAGACGGGGTGGAGTCACTTTGGTAGGCTAATATAAAAAAAATTGCTTGCACTGCCATGTTTACAGGTTAACTGTGGCTACTTACTATGAAGAGACGTATTTGTTGCCTGTGTAACGACTAACTTCTATACACCTGGCACAATAATTGTCAAATAATAATATGTGAAATACGCTTATGCAGTTGTCTTTCTTTAGACTTATGAGATGCGTAGTGTGAGGCATTATTTGCTATTACAGGCAGCAATATTTTTTAACCCGACTTTCTAGAAAATATAAACAATGAATGTTCATTCAAATAACACAGATTCCAACGTTCATCCCACCTGACTCGCCACAAGCTGACGCACACCGGCGAGCGACCCTTCACGTGCGGCGGCTGCGGGCGATCGTTCGCGCGCTCCGACAAACTGAGAGTGCATACTAAGATATGTGAGAGGGTAAGCACACACCATTCTATGTTCATTACACGCAGATTCTAATGTTCATCACACCTGACACGACACATTTTAAATCGACAGGTTGAAATGCTCTCGGTAGTGTTTCGCTATTGAGGTATTTTTATTGACATCAGCACTAATTTTGACGGCAACGAAAGTTACCTCGAAACTTTTTTTTTTTTCATTTTAAATCTATTTTTTTACTTAATATGAAATCATATTAAAAAGGTTTTGTTTATGTGTTATTGCAGGAAGATCCAACAGTCGACATGGCGAACGAAACCGCCGTATCGAAACGCGAGAACAACTCTGAAGTAATGTCGGGCATGGTTCGCACCACACATCGTGAATCTGGACACCTTGTATTCACGCCTAGCGGTGACGTCATGCTGCCCCCTCGCTCAATAACCTCAACCCCCCAAGGGGGTCAAGGAGTCAACCCTGTAGTACTCAACTCTACGCTAGAACCCGTGCGCAATGAAATAACCACCGATAATTTGTTAGACCCCCCGCGCAGGGGTCGTGGACGACCCCGCAAGACCCCACTGCCGTTGACACCGAAAATTAAGAAGAAGAGGGGACGTCCGCCTAAGACTTCTCTCGGTAATTATACCAGCATTTTTTGTGAAGTCTTTAAAAACCTTTTTTTCTATTAGTAAGACGGACACAAAGTAACGATACTTATTTGGAAGTCTTGTGTCCAACAGTGGACATTTATCATCTTTCAAATGGATGAACAGTTTAGAACTGGTCAATGTGAAGCTGCTCTGTAAAAACATATGTTTTATATCCATTTATAGATGTATTTTGTAAAAAATCATCATTAGTCTGAAGCCAGGGGCCTCCTCCAAAGGTGCTTGCCTTAATACTTTATTTGACAGACGGATTGCAGACCCCAGTAGAAATACTTAGTAACAGGGACTGTACCACCTCTTAAAGCAGTATTATTTTAATATCACTTTGTGTTTTGTCTTTTTCTTTTGTACCATTGAAAACAAGGATAGAGACAAAGTAAGGTTATAATAACATTGAATAAGAAGTTGTAGTAGGGCCCAGATAACACTGTTAACCGTTAACTTATTCGCTCTCTAAATTATTGGAATAAATGAGATGGTTCCTTATTTTATCCATACTTATAAATGCTATAGTAACTATGTCTGTCTGTTACGCTTTCACGTATAAATCACTGAACCGATTTTGATGTAATTTACAATAGAGATAGAATAGACCTCTTTTATCATATTTTTGACCATAGCAAAAAATGGCTTGAAGGGGTTGAAATAGGGGATGAAAGTTAGTGTGGAAAATGAGATTTAACCAACATTCACGCGGGCGGGGCTGCGGGCACCAGCTAGTACTAAATAAAATAAAATCTCGGCATTTTTAATTTCATTTATATGATTGCAATATATATTTTTGACAATCTCTGTGGTTCCCTTGTACTGTTTACGGACTGCCACGCAGAGGTCGCGGGTTCGATTCCTGCTCAGTGCAAATATTTGTGTACATGAACATGTCTATTTGCATTGGTCTGGCTGTTTCTAAGTATAATATGTATGTATTTACTATAAAACTATTAAAGTATATCTGCATTTCTAGAACCCATAACACAAGCTATAATATATGCTTACTTTGGGTATAGATGGCGTTGTGTGTAGTTGGTGTAATATTATTATTATTTTGTTTTCTAGACATGGAAGGTTGCGTGCTAACAAGTGGTACAGTGATGGGTCCGAGTCCGGCTCAGATCCCGCACATCACTCCCTCAGGACAACAACTATTGTTAAAGAGAAAACGTGGACGACCCCCTAAAAATTATCATTTACCACGACAAGGTATGTATTATTTACATTTATTATTATTATCGTATAACAGGTATATTTAGAGATATAAGATTTAAAAGTTAAAAATCTATACATATAATAAAATTGGAGTGTCTGTTTGTAATATTGAAATAACCGTTTTTTACTACATGTATATGAATATATATACGGTACATACACCAAAATATTTGTAGCTGATGTAATAAGGAGTAACTTAGGCTACGTTTATTTTAGAAAGAAATCTTTTATAAATAATAATAATATGCAATGTAACCGACATTTACGCGGGCGGAGCTGCGGGCAACAGCTAGTAAAATATAAAATAAAACTCGAATCAAAATATTTTTTTTTAAATTGCCATTATCGTATTGAAAATACTTCATTATTATTTAAAATTGTGTACCATACAGTTAAATAGAAATCTAGTGCTTTTAATTCGATCTTTTAAATGCACAGATATTAAAAATCTAAAAGAAAATACCCTTAGAAAACGTTTGCATAAAGTATGTTTTTCAAAGCAAGTTTAAAATAAGACAAAATATCAACAAAATCATAGTTTATGCATTTTTAGAGTAGCAGTTTTTAGAATCTCGTACCAGGACAATATATTTTTGTGTCGTATTTGTTATTTTTCATATTTTTGGGCGTCGTCGTTTTTATTAAATAAACTTGAGCTTTGTAAATTGACCTCGTTATGTCAAAATGGATCAACACAAAATTGTGTAAATATAAATGCATATATATATCTTATTTACTGCTACGTATATTATGCTATTCTTAGGACAAAATACTGCAATACTAATTTAATAACGTTTTATTTTACCGTATTATCACTACACAGTAACTTAAAAAAAAATTAAATATAAATCATGACCTTTTTGAACTAAAATATAAATGTTTATTCAGACTATTACTAGTTTGGGTCACGTGATCCCGTTATTGTAACTTATGTTGTTGACTCATTCTAGCATAACTAGAACCATTATTTATATTCCTATAGTAAACTTTTTGCTTTCATACCTCTTTAATTAAAGTTATTCATATTGTTGAATGTTTTTATGATGCGTAATATCCGCATATTGTATGCTACCACGTGTCTATACATATTATTATGTTTGTGTATGTGTGTGCGTGTGTTTTTATACAGTTATATGTACCCCTGTGTGTTGTTACGACTATGGACATTTCTAGATTGGATGATATAAAGCTGTTGTTTTTAGAAATGATGTTGTTCAATACATTTTCTTTACATTCTTCTGTTTGTATATTAAAGATTTGCTACAATGAAAAGCAACTTTAAAAACTCTTTGAAAATTGCAAAAATCGGTGTCTAAATATTCAAAATTATTATTTATAGTAACTAAATGAATATAGGTAAATGTTGCTATCTAAATGGATTCTATACATTTATCTTAGTATATAATACCCTACTGAAGAAGAACGTTGCTGCATATGAGCGTTTACGTGTCATGAGTGGCAACGTCGCAAGTTAGTGTAATATTTCGTGGTTTTTAATTTTTATCATTTAATCGGAGCTATATTTAAAGTATGTTCTGTTAACATGCTAGAATAAGGTGAAAGCTAAGAAATCTTAAGATCGAAAAGTAAGAAATCTTTGCGCTTAGTTTTATTTATATGCAAATAATACATTTGAAATTTAGGTTGCGTTATTTTCATAGTAAAATAACAACGTGTGTTATGCACTTACGACATTGTTCTAGCATTTAATTAAACATGTAAAAGGTTGATTAACCTCTTTTCTTCAAATTGTCAGTAAACGACAATTTGAAGAAAAGAAAAGATGAAAAGATGAAAAGATGAAAAATGTGTTTTAAATAGCAATTTAAAACACATTAATATATTTGTGCAATTCTAGAAATGTCCATTTATGTAATTGCGATGCCTTTGCATTATGCTTTTTACTGCGTTGCGTTGGACCTATTCTCTGCTTGGATCATTAGCGTTTCCGTTCATTTTGGGGCTTACGTCACGTCCGGCCTTTGTAAGAGATGCATGTTAAATTTGTAAGATATATTGCGAATATACTCGTAGACAAAATGGATTTCGGTATTGCGATAATTAATTAAGGCTTTTATATGAATAGTTTGCGTAGATTATATCATATTAGACACGTATATAAATTTGAAAATTAAACTAATTTTTGCCATACAATTCATTTTATCTTCGTATTATGTCGGTTTATGTAGCGGGGAATTTAATTACGATGGGTAGCAACTCCTTTTGCATTATCTTACCTTTTTTATTTGCAATTTGTTTTGATACAATGGTTATTAAGAGCCGGAACATAAAGTCTCTAGTTTGGGTAGGCGAAATTAGTAACACACCGCCATCATTAAAAAAATATATTAGCAAATCAGTAATTACATGCATTTAGGAAAGGGGGTGGGCAGTCCTTATATGGGTAAATAAGTAATAAAAAATATATTACATGCGTGTAGATTATACAGGGGGCAATACGGTATGCCGTCATACTTGAAGCTTTTAACGCTATCCTTCAGTAGAGATTGGGTTCAACGCTCTACAATGCAAATCTTTCCTTAGGTATGGATATGGATATGTCAATACCGATGCAGTACGGGCTAGCGGCCGAATTGAACAAGATTTGTTAGTATCAAACTTTATTATACAAAGGCATGAATAATTATTCTAAAACAAATAAAATTGGGAGACATTCGTCGGTACTAATCGGTATTACTAGTCTTATATTAAATGTATTGTCGCATCTTCAGTGGATGAAAGACGTATATACGCTCTTATTATAATTCAACTAAAGTTTAATATTGTATGATTTTTATCAATTTGCTTTTTTTTCGTTTGAAGATGCGAGGGTTAATGAGGGCAATATAAAACGCCTAAACATATACTAAGCATTATGTACTGCCCTTAATATGTATGTATACTGCAGATAATGGTGGTCTCTGATTGGTTCATTAAAATGCATGTTCTTTAACTGTAGCTTTTAACAATATATAATAATAACCAATATAGGTAATAGTAGCACATTTAAACCGTTAACAATATTTGACAATGCATTGCAAAAGCAAGTTTTGCGAAAGCTTCCTAGGTATTAAGTTTCTCTTTAGTTTGTAGAGACTATGATATGACTTAAAACTAACTATTAATCTTAAATAACATTATTATTAAGGTTTAATAGCTTGCTATTATATTTTAGTTTATCCTAATACTAACTGACTAAATTACTACTTTATGGAATTTTTCGTTTACTCTGAAATTGTTCGAATTAAATTGTGTTAATAATGGCTGTGTGGTCTTAAAATATGGAATTAGTGTAAACACTATAGTGATTGCCCGCAGGGTTTGATATAAATGTTTTATCCATAAAATCTTTACTATTTGTTACAACAACATATATTTTTTTAGTGCAATATTAATTATCGAAAGAATTATGAGCTATTTATATTAATATCTTAAGAAAATTCAAAAAACAAAATCATTCTAAAATCACAGTGATTGCCCAGCTGACATAACAGTTTTTCTTTAGAATATTGGCGAATTATTAATTTTAAATTCTACGGGAGTAGTAACTATTAACGTTTAGCAAATTATTTTATCTATTTCGTACGAAAGCAATCAATAAATATGATTTTTCATAAGGCGGGCAATAATTATGTGCTAGGCAATCACTATCCTTTCTCCTACTTTCACATCTCTTCCCGTGGGTGTTGTAAGAGACGAAGAAATAAATAATGCTAATTACGCTCTGCTTTACGGTCTGCGGTCATCAATCCACTTGCCAAGAGTGTTAATTACCTTTCGGGAGACATGCATGTCCACTAGTAACATAATTAATGAATGCGTATCATAAACTTCCAGACGGACGACCCAACGAAAACTACAATGCAACAAACCTACCTTTTGGCGACTTTTCTTACCTAACTGAGATGATATACAACCCTCTCGCTTACAACGCGTATGGGGTCACGAGCGTTGACCCCGAGCGTAATGTAGACCCCGACCACTCTACGGGGGGTGAACACGAACGTACTATCGATGTGTCGGACTCTTCAAGTGACGATGATGACTCGCGAGCTGAACCTGACGACGCAGCGGCCGCTCTCGATACACAGATCATGACTGTAGGTGACTGCCAGATAGTGAAGCTGCCTCCCTCCGACGACAAGGACGACAGGGACTCCGCCCCCGACGCGCAGGCCGTCTCGTCGTCGACGCCCTCCTCCGTCACCATCACGCCCATCACCACCGTGGGGGACTGCACCATACGGCCCGTCGACAACGCATAGGTGACAATGACCGCTTTTCTACTCTACCCCGTATATTATGAGTAAGCTCGATCATTCATAATAATATTTCTACTCAGTAAAACTGGTACGTTCCGATGTAGTCACCACTAAATGTTAAAAAGAATAGCTAGGTGCCTCAAGGGAATATAGTGGTTGTACTGAGCGTCGTATGTACTAGGCATGGATATCGTTGTGCTCGATTTTGTGTATCGGCTATGAAGAGCTTGCTGTGTCGTATGTTAGTCTAAGAAGGCATTTTAATTAAAATCGTCGTATTTCGAGAATTCTTTTGAAATCATTTGCAATGGTTTCCGCCTGTTGAACGCGTACTTGTCTATATTTTATATCAATATAATCGTTGGTATTTTGGGGTTCTTATACTGTTGCAAGTATAGGGCATACCTTGACTTTATGTGACCGTTGAGCTTACTGCACAGTAGGCACTACCGCCACCGATTAAACACCAAAATTAAAGATTGATCAAAGTTTAAATGATTATTAATATGGGGTAGATTTAAGATAATATTTATTGTGGTAGCGTGACCTCGGAAATTGGCACAGTTTTTGAACACCTAGCGATTATTTGAAGGTATACATTTACTGTAGAAATCAATTAATTTAATGTGAAACTTGCTAAATAAATTAGACTAAGAATATTATTATTTCAGTGGAATAAAATCGTAAAATCAGATGCGTCTCTTTCAAATTGCAACGTTTATAAAATTTACAAGAACTTGTCTCAATGTCTGCAATTTTTCTACGGACAATATTCAAACATACAAAATACATACAAAGTTATTGTTTTACTACAACATAAAAGACAAAAAATATAATACTATTCAATATATAGTGTTATATTTTACTTAGTATGGTCTATTTAAATACCGTTGATATGGACGAGGTTTGAATAATGTATGTGAAACATTAATTTTAGTATTGTCGATATGAATTCAAATAAGCCTTACTGGATTGATCAAATCATGTTTAATTTGATCGTTTAGTAATTTGAGATGTGTTTACAGTTAATTTGCTGTAACTAACCCCATTTTCTGAAAGTCTAATCAACTAAAAATTAACTAATCACCTGTTAAATCCCACGTAAAATACAGATTGGGTTGCTAAAAGCATCGATAATTACTAATAAGATCAAATTAAACTTAAGCATGCTTTAAGGTACTTCACATGAGATTTAACAGGTGATTAGTTAATTTTTTGTCGATCAGCCTATCAGAAACTGGGGGTAAGACTATAATTTATGATTAATATGCATTCATACTACTTATAATAATAACATATGCATGCCTTTTCCCGGCAGGGGCAACATTGTTACGCCCTATGTAAGGTGCCATGTAGGTACCTAATACAGGTCGAGCCTATTGTCATATCTCAGGAACAATTATGAAGAATTGATTGATTAATACTAAATATAAAAATCCTTAGTCGCTTTTAACGAATATAGACTGAAAGAGTTGAAGCAATATTTGCTCAACCACATAGATTTTGGAAAGCTTATTCAAGAATATTATACATGCATTTTTTACTATTTAAGATGAAAGAGCGTCTTTGAGTATGTGAAATAAGATCGAAAATTAAGTCACTCAAAAAGAACCGAAATGAATTCGAAGGGCATTGAAAAGACTGCAGGAAAATGGTCGCGAGCATGCGCGCAACCCCGCTTACAAAGACTATTTTCCTTTAACAGTTAACAACGTTCTACGCTGCGCTACTTTAATGTCAAGAAATATTCGTGCTCGCAGCTTTTGTAGTAGGCCTCTAGCAGACTGTATGCCTTCGAATAATCGCTAGTATATTATAATGTAATATAAACTGCGCTAAAAGTTTCACATTGTCTTCCTACAGTACGGTAATGCTACTACAATGAACGCATCATCAATTAAATACTAAAAACCAATTGAAGTGACTGTTCAAAAATGCATTTAGAATTGATGGTGATGATAATATTTATTTTATTGGTGAACTAATGTACCATAATGCCATAAGCTTTACATAATTTTAATCGTGATACTCAATTAGAGGACTTGTATACTTATCAGAACAAAATAACTGTCTCATTCATGTTTTTAGTGTACTGTTTGATACGTCTCTCAACAATTTAATGTGTTCAATGCGATATGAATGTTCTAGTGTCATACGTAGAGTCGAATAGTTTACATATATACAATATATCATATACTGATTAATGCAAGAATAATTTGACATGTGCTAAATGTCACACAGTACATTATAGAACAACATTTTTACGTATAGATGTGTATTTTGCGAATATCTACATAGAGGCAGCATATTTACCGAGTAATGTAACAGTGACACTATTTAGATACGCGGCGTTTATTCTAATGTGCACTTAATGTTGCCTTCACTGTTCTAAGTTAGGCGCGGCGTACACCGTACCACGTACGTACGCGAACGTTACGTACGTATACGAGTGCGTGCACGTGTGTGCGTCGACACTTATATAGACACTCCTCAAAAGTATTTCTAATTATTTTTACACACGAAATCTCTCGATTGATCTGATTTGTATGTATGACGAGAGACTGACTTCCATTACGTAATGATGAAATACTTTCGAGCGTAGTGCGACGTAGCATTATTGGCTGTTTATTATATATTATTTTCTATTATAATTTTATAGTAAGTGTTTGTGTAGCAGAGCACACGCTGTTTCGCCTTTTCCATATTTAACTGTATCGATTCTCTGTGAATATTAGATTGTAGAATGTAGTGTCTTAGAATGAATATAAAACTTAATATTCTAAATATTAACTCGACAACACCACACGAACAAGTGATACGACTAAGCTCCATATTTTTAGCAGACGTATTATAATAATATGAACATAACAATATATTTCTTTAATAGTTTTGCCTGTAAAAGCAATGGATGACGTAGTGTTATATATATTATATACAATAACTGAGCATGTAACCCCGAGTATGACCGAGCGGTCAAGCGGGCGTCTGTCAGACAGGCGACCGCGGCGCCCTCTATATATTTCGAACAAACTCCTTAGTTCCTCCCTTTTCGTTCGATACAATAAAGTCCCGCACCCATATACGTTTATATTGTCGATGTAATGAAAGTATTAAACTTACTATTATGAAAAAATCATAATCATTATTTTCTTTATAATCTGTGTACAGTAAGTAGATATAGTTCCTAACTTGTAATCGATACGAAAATATAACCCTTGAAATAATGAAGTAGATGAGACGTAATTTTTCTTTAATCATGTAGTAATTAAGTTTATATTATGATCAAATTTTGAGTATATCTTTTTTAGTATTCACTATTAGTGATTAGTCGAATCATTTAAGTATCAATTTATGATATATTTTACGTATTTAATGGAAGACTGCCCGGTTTCGTTTTCTGTTGATGTGTGTCAGTGAAGATGGCGATATTGGCGCGACAGATCAAAAACTATTGTGGAAAATATCTTGTATTATTGTACAATTATTGAAACAGTAGGACGAGGGCTGCCTTAAGAAAATTCTATTATTGCAAGGAACAAAACTTTGTTTAATCCATAAATGTTTGTTTTGAATGTTCATTGTGCTCGTTAAGATTTATATAACAGGACTTGTTTCCTATTTCGAAAGTCTTAAAAGGAAGAAGTATGTAGCAGATGTGTCGCGCCAATAAGCTCTGTGTCTTAATATTAATAATTTGAACATTTGACATATAATTAAGCCCAGAAGAGGCATGTAACCATGAGTCTCAGGTGGCAAGCTAAGCTTATTGAGAATTATTTTAATATAGGAATCTGTATTTTTATAAGGAGACTTAAGATAAGTTACAGACGTACGATCAGTTACTCATATGTCACGTGTAATAGTGTATAAGCTGAATGTTTGTTTTTACATCGCCTTTTGGCTGCGTTTTCTCGTTACGTTATGTTTCTTAGTTCACGGTCACTATCTACATATATTTAGTGGCTTATTGATAGTAGACAAGCAAGTTAATATCTTAAAGTGAAGAAAATTAACTTTAATAAAACGTAAAATCATGTAGTATGAAGTTTTTGATGGATTATGGCAATCAGATTAGTGAAAACAGTATAGTCAAGGTATATAGGTAGTAATGGTGATATTGTGTAGCGTTATTTAATTATTGGAGGATGTTTAGTGTATATTTTTAAACCACGTAATGTTTTACTTAAGACTGTCATGCCCAAATACCAGAGACTAAGGGCCACTCAAAATTGAGGGTTTTAAACATATTGAAATCATATCCCACTTACACAACAATGAGACATCTAAATTTAAACCTTATTGTTAATAATGTAAGAATATAAATTGTAAAACTTTGACCAAACTCGTTGACTATACCGTTTACTATAACAGTATAACACAGTGTTCAATTAGTCTATTAATCGATAACATTTGACTACAACTACACGTGTATTGTTCAGCATTATTAATTGTCATGGTTTTAAAAATATACCACTAAAATATTCTCTATGTAATTGGAAAGTTAGAATAACATCGTATATGTAGTAAGGAAGAACACAATCATATATGTAGATATTGATTGGTACATTCACACCAATTCGGTATTTTACAATGTTGGAAGCGTGAGCATTAACTGCATTTATATTTATTTTTACATTTGTGAGGTGTTGCAAAATTATTGGAATGATTTAGTGGTTAAAGTAGACATTTGTATTGTTTTAAATGTATACGCTAACGATTGTTTTGTTGTTCAAAAATGCAAGTTTTTCACAATATATTTTGAATACATTGAGTTGAAACCACATTGACTACACCCAATCTAACATGCATGTGTACTATTGAAGAGATAGTAAAACATACAATTCCCACATTCTTATATAAAAGTATAATATCAATTTGAAAGCGATAATTTTTTATGGGAAGACCTATTTTTCCATCTCTAAAAATGATTAACATATAATATATTTCATCATTGAAATTTAATATTAGAACTGTCTTACAACCTTATTCTAATATCAGTAAACAAAAGAAACAGTTTTACATCTAAATCATTACATTTATAATAATCATTACTTTTACGTAAAATGTGGTTTCAAACTCAGTGCTAAGTTTACTTTTATATAACAATATTGATAATAATGTGTATAACGCTACAATACTTTTAATTGTAGCGCATTAGTATTGAGATTAATGAATTTTTGTAAGAACCATCCTTTGGCCTAATATTTTTGTAGTACTGCACATGTATTAGTTTATTGCTATGTAAAAGCCAGTTACATCGTTTAATTGAGCAGCTATAAAACAGCTATTTATACTTATTTTAAAACTATACTTTGTCTATAAACATGATTATATTTTCGACACAAAAGTTTGTCGTTAAAATGTTTTATTTTAGTAATTGGATTTTATTAGTCCTACTTGTAGCACATATAATTGAATTTTACACGGCTAAATAAGACGTACAGGTAGCCAAATCTGTGGGGCTAAGTTCACATATAGCGAACATATCTTTCCTTGTATCAGCATTCTAACAATTGTCTCGTATAGTATAAATAACCTGACGATGTAATTGGCTAAAAATATCCTCAAGACGTGCACCCCTATACAATATTATTGAACATGTATCCGATTATATTTAGTTGTTACACTTAATTTGTGTAAGCATTGAAGGCGAATAGTTGTTAGTAGTTAGTTGGTATATTTTAGTTATTATGTCGAACGTTTTATATTCCTGTATTGTGAAATGTTTCATCATTTTACGTTGTGATCATGTGAGTGCAAAATTATTATATGTTTAACCAGTTTACGTTGGCGTTTCGTCAATTAAGGGCAGCAGATATACACAGTGCGTTTATTTTCTGCATAGTCCAAGAGCAGTATTTTTTAGATGTAATCTTTATTATAAACTTTTTTTTATTTTAACATTATGAAATTCGATCGTTAGTTAATTTCTAACATGAAATATTTAATAAAGAAATCACAAAATTGATTCTTGTTTTTTTTAATATTTTCTTTATAAACAGCGGATCTTCTTCCCACATACGGTAAGGTTGTAAAATTACCTCTGCAATTACAGATTAAACATAGGATTCTTCAAAAAAGGAATTGAAAGGTTCGGCAAGAAATATTAGACGATTCAATGAGACTGATATTATAACTGATATGAATGATAATAGTAGTACGAGTACCTACTAGAACATCATAAAATTGTAGGAGGGTAGTATGAAATATTAGATGTTTGATTGAGAAGTATGAATGTAATAGTACGAGTACTAGAGTATTATAAAATTCTAGGAGGGTAGTATGCAATATTAGATGTTTGAATGAGAAGTATGAATGGTAATAGTAAAACGAATACTAGCTTATATGATTGTAGGAGGGTAGTATGAAATAATAGATAATTGAATGACACAATTTTAAATCAACCTAAAAGTTTCTGATGCCCTGGTACATTTATATAGTAAGCGGTTAAGTTATATTATCATTGTAGTATGTACAGTAAATTTTATTTCATGGCAAGATAACCGCTTGCAAGTTCTGCTACCCTAGTACTAATACAAAATTAAAATTTAGGTAGTGAAACTAAAATTCTTAAATTTGAATTTGCAATTTTACATCTATGTACTGCTAATCAGTTGAACCTCTTGTATGGTCGTGTATGATTTAGTATCAAGTTCCGGCGGCCCATCCGTAGGTACACGGCGGTTTAATTCAGTATTTTAGCCTCCTACCATCTCAGGCCAGCGAGCCCAAAGTAGCTGCCTCATGTCCCTGGGCGACACGAAATCTGTTAATGAATTTTCAATCGTTTACAGATATCCACCAGAATTATATATAATCTGAAAGAAACTAGGTGAAGCCCAATCGTAGTAATTATTGAAATCGTTGAAAATACTATAGTAAGAAAACTTTCAATTTAACCTTCTATAATCTTTATTTCATCGTCTTAGGGTATTTTTACTACGGGGATCTTTTTTAATGCTTTTTTGCGAATAATGGTGGTATTAAAATCTTTTAAAGTACCAGGGCAACAGAAACTTTTAGGAGGTTGAATTAAAAATATGTCATTCAATATCTATTATTTCATACTACCCTCCTACAATCTCATGATGACTTAGTACTCGTACTACTATTACCATTCACATTGTGTCATTCAAATATCTATTATTTCATACTACCCTCCTACAATCTTATGTTACCCTAGTACTTGTACTACTGTTACCATTCGATCTGTGTTATTCCCTTTCCTGCTCTTTATTTTCTCAAATTCCTGCCCCTTTCATGTTGTCATCATCATTGTGATGACCGTCGTATATTACCTACTTCGATAATAGATGTGATCGTCACCAGACGGATTAGATTCCGTTGATTAATGTTGATGAAATTAAACAACAAAATACTGAATAATTATTGTTTAATCCATATAAATATATTTTTTTGGATAACCACACTTTAGTATTGTTAGACAAATTACTGCACTAACTATAGACTAATTATTATGAGATAGATCTTAATGTATAATTGAATTGCCGTTAGATTAAGTGCCCGGTGGTGGTGGGGGGCCGTTGTTCACCCACTGTGGGTGCGGACCGGACATTGTGCAGAAATTCGAGCCGAAAATGGGCACATTGTGTCTGAAAGGTGGGACCGAGACGCCCATATGAGACGTGGGAGCTCCCTGCATTCTTGGGTGCATTCCGAATTGGAACATGTTGCCCATGAATGGCGGTGGTGTGGTGGGGTTGAAGGCTGGCGGGAACATCGGCGGGCCGCTGAAGTTGGGCGGCGCGCTGTAGGGCGGCTGCGCGTGGTCGCCGCTGGGGTGCGGCGGAGGGGTTCTCAGTCCTATGTTCGCCGGCCACGGCCTCGTGGCTCTGGGGAAAGCATTGGGGTTATTCCTACGTGAGCCGGCTGAAAACGGATTTCTCCCACGGCTCGGTCCGCTACCAAATCGGCTGCTAGACTCTGAGGGTCTTTGGTTTCGTCTCTCGGGGACCTTTCTGACATTTTTGGAAGTCTCCCCGTCCTCCGACTCTTCGTTCCTGTTCTGTCGTTGTTCCTTCCTGGCTCTGTTCGCTCGTCTCTCCTCTTCGTCGTCGGAATAGTCCACTTGGCTCTGAGGAGGCTCCACGTCGTTCAGCCATGATGCGTCAGAACCTTTGAATCTGAAATTCACAGAAACATGTTAGTTAAAATTTTGCAAATGAATTACCAACGCACGAGTAGTGAAGTCGTGTTGAAACGCAGGCAGTAGTAGTGGCGCTTACTTCATGAGCTCGGAGAGGAACACGTAGTTGGTGTGCGGCGAGCGCGGCGCCACGCACACGTCGGCGCCGGGCAGCACGCCGCGCGCGCGCACGTGCTCGGCCGAGTTGAAGCGCACGCAGTAGTGCGGCTCCGTCACCTGCACGCAACGTCTGTGTCATTCAATATGTCACCTTGTATGTTTAGGCTGACCCCACATTGGGCGTACGCTTTCCTCGGCGCTCGCATCACATAAGTGGAACGCGTACGCTCATTGTGAGGTCAGCCTCAGAGGAATGGATGAACCTTTATTTATTACACTTCTGTCAATTGCAGATTAATATATGAATATTGAATCTACTCACTCGATTTTTGTGTGCTACTAAGATGTTTTGCTGCAATAAGAGGCAGGAATGAAAGAAAGTCTATGGTTAAAGTGCGACAGCAAAAGACTCTTCAATACATAGTATAAAACAAAGTCGCTTCTCGCTGTCTGTCCCTATGTATGCTTAGATCTTTAAAACTACGCAAAATATAGTAGAGAAACACTGGTAATTCTAGAGGTTTCTAATGTAATGCAGGGACATAGCGGTTGCGGCAGTACCGGTCGGGGGCCGCCGGCCTCATGACCATGTTTGTATTGTCTAATGACGAAAAAGCTGTGAACGTTGTTTTAAAAGACATTCTGTAGTATATTTAGTATCAGCATAATACCTGTGCGAAGCCGGGGCAGGTCGCTAGTAATAAATAAATGAAATGAAATGAAATATGAAATATATGTTTATTCATATAGGTTAAATTGTTTGAACGTTCGTCAACGCCAGGTGTTGTGAGATTGACACTGGCAAGAAACAAACATTTGTGTGTACCACAGACAGTTCAAATGGAGTCAAGAGCGAAATGGCCAGATACACAGCCTACTGAGACAGCACTAACCACAACGTGAACCTACCCGACAACAAGCCTGTTTAAGTTCACGCACATATTTTACATATGCTTTTCAACATACATATATATATACAATTAGCTTTACTGCAGTTTCACCCGCGTCTTTGCTTACTGCTCTGCTCATGTCACCATTAGCGTGATGTTACGTAGCCTATAACTTTCCTCGATGCTATCATACGCAAAAAGAATTTTTTAAATCCGTCTTGTTCTTCCAAAGATTAGCGCGTTCAAACAAACAAACTCTTCCACTTTATAAATTAGAACAGATTTCCTCATTTCCAACATAATTCATCCGCAGCTACTTAAACACAATTTATTCCCAGTTTTATGTCATTTTTATGTTTCAGTACAACTATTCATTTGCAGTTAATACGACAATAAAAGTGATATTTGTAGGGACAAAGCATTAAAGTTGGATTAGCTCCAACAATATTTTATGGTAGTTTTCATTATGCTTACATCACTATTTTTTAAAATGACGACTCGTATGTAAGGTTTTTGACCTACAATGTTAAATAGAGCAGAAAATGTGAATATCTTTACAATAAAAAAGGTTTGGAAGTTAGTTACAACCTAAAGTTTTGGAATGAAGCCAAAAGAGGAAATTGTGTCAACGAGTAAGCAAGCTTTTAAATAAAGAGAAAAAATGTACTTTGTGTAGGCATCATATTTGCTTGGTAACATAAGATAAGACTAATAAATCTATCTACAAGAGAAATAAATGTTATATTATTTAATAAATTTTATACAATGCAATAAACAATATCGGTTTCTCACTATCCCACTGCAGAGCAAAGAAAGATCTCTCTCATAGAGAGAAGGTATGAGCATTTAGCAACATCAGTAATTTTTTTCTCCAACTTTTTTCGGTGTTTTCATTAATAAAAAGTAAAAAAATAAAATTAAAATAAAAAGCGGTTTGTTTTAACGCGCTTATCTCTCGAACTACCAGTCGATTTGAAATCTTTTGTGTATGATAGCCCAGTTCTCGAGGAAGGTTTTAAGGCTATGTAACATCTCGCTACTAGCGACGGGAGAAGAGCAGTAAGCAAAGATGGGAGTGAAACCGCGTCGCGAAAAGCTCGTATGAAAATAAAAGGAAAGATACTTACGGGTCCAAACACATCGAAGACTCTTCCCAGAGCTTTAGAGCCGTTATCTAGAAAGAGTACGCTGTCCAGATCCACTGCCGGTGTTTCTGGTAGCGCACGAACTATCACTGAAATATCAAACGTTAGCTTTAATATATTGTCTCGTGATGTTTGTCAGGAGAAAATTTAACAGACAATTGGTTCAAGGTAAGCCAACCAGGGGGCTTAGACAAGTGGCGTAGGCAATGCATGGCTGTATCCTTCGCATTGTATTGTACAATTTTTAGTGAACAGGGCCCTCTATATATTAATAGCCAATAGTAACCGCTTAGGAGGTAACGTACGCGTGTTTGCCACGTAAATAGTTTAAAAAATAAGCCGTGTGTTATTGTAATTAAATGTTTAACCTCGAATAATGAAATGTTAATCAATATCAAACGGGTCTTTAATATTTCTAACAAAATAAGAGAAATAAATATAAATTGAACGACAAACAAGCATACGGCCCACCTGATGGTACTTAAGTGGTAACAGTAACTTATGGACATGCATGGCTATGTTTCTTTAACTTTGCGGAAGTAATAGTTAGGATAACACAAAGAAACCGTTGCCGACCATAATAGGAATAAGAGGATAAAGAAATAAAAGGAAAAGGAAGACGGAGGAAGTAATTAAACTTCGTCGCTCACACTTACCGAACGAAACACATTAGTATGGAAACTAACATTTAACGTCGTTATAAGGTCTGTAGCCTACAAGGGTTTAAAGTTATATTATACCAATTAGAAACATAGCAAACTTAATAGTATAGACGTTGGGAAACAAAGTAAGGTCTAATTAGTATCGATTGCAAAATGAATACAGAAATCAATGGAGGTCATGGAAAAGCTTACGACAGTCAAGGGCGACCGCGGGACGTACCAACGATGCTTTAGCTATAAATCTATGTAAATAAACTAGAACTAAAGATTTATAGAACAAAAGATGAAATAATAATAGTAATAATAACATAACAACTAGCGCTATCTAGACCCAAACTAAGCACATATTATAGTTTGTGGTATAGGGTCTAGAATGCGATGAACATACTTACTTAGATACTTTTTTTTGTAAACGCATACATATCACAAAAAACACTAACTAAAGTAGTTCACGCACAAAAATATTAGAGCTAAACGGAAATGTATAGAAAAAGAAAGAAAGAAGAAAGAAAAAGTATTTATTCTGCCTAGAGGCGACATACAAAAAACAAGAAATAACAGTGAGAATAGATAACAAACAAAGTAGGTACAGAAAATAACATAAATAGGTAAATTTAAAACTAAAACTAAACTAACTTTAACAAATTTTTATATTTGTTAAAACAGGATTCATGTTTGCAAGTCACATCTGTGCAGGATTGGACCCCACTCAGCTTAATGCTGCGGTGCCAGCAACGGTAGCTGCTGGTCCCCTGACAGCGCTGTTTTTCAGTGGGACCCACGGATAAATTAGATAATAAATAAATATAAGATAAGATATTATGTATATAAGTATAGACTAAAAAAGAAGTGTGTTTTGTTGACTAAAAGTGAAAATGTATTAGTTTTTATTAGTAAGTAATAGTATTTACAAAACGTACGGTCTCTAGTTTCATCCATTGATACGTCAAAAATATGTCATTAGAAGAATCTATATTCCTAGACTAATAAAAATCTTTAGAGTAGCACGCTATTTTTCAGAACGTGTGGTTTTTTATACCTATTTGTTTTTTAGCATTATGGTGGTAAGCAGTACGTAGTACGAAGCCTATGGACGATAAATGCAAAAGCGCGATAATAATGTAAGGACCTTGGATCGACAGTTGAAGAGACTGATTGAAACTTTATTTAAACTATGTAAGGTCTAAAGCAACTTTTGATTTGCCTTATCCTTAAAACACGTTAAGTCAACAGGGCATTCTTAATTTGCTTTCCACCCTTATAATATAGACAACTAGAACCACTGATTTAATTTTCAGATCCATTAAATGTAATAAAGTAAAATACCAGCCTGCTATTGTCTAAAAAACCTGCAAACAGAAAGCATGAGCATTCATCAACAAGAAGAAAGTGTTCTTACCTAATCTATCAACAACGCTGGCCACAGTTCCTATTTTAGTAGTCTCTTGCGCAGGTAGGCTTATGGCAAGGTCTTCTATGGGAGGTAGATCGTCGAGGCCTAGTTCACCATTTACTTTGAGCGGCTCCGGCTTCGCAGTCCTGCTGCTAGCTTCCAATTCTTCACTGCAAAGAAAATAAAAATTATATTATTATTAGTTTTAGTACTATTTAGTAACGACGATAAAATACACTGATACTGATCCTGGTCTTGGTATAAAGACTAGGATCAGTAGTAGTCATTGGAACGCTTGGTCTTATCTTAAGATTAGGGCTTTCTCTACCAGCCCAGATAACCTTCTACCCTTAGCAATGTTTTATACTATAAGCCTTCGTTTTGCGAGCTCTGTAGACTTCTTAATAGTACAGATTGATAGGTCAAGAGTCCTATCGAAGTATGTGAATGTCGCTACGTCGCACGTTAACGACACTCCAATTGAACGACTTATAAATCATTGTAGTTCCAAGTACGATAGAAATACGAAAAACAGACTGGCCTGTTGGTTTAGTGGTTAGTGACCCTGACTGCTAAGCCGGAGGTCGTGGGTTCGATTCCCACCCAGGACAAACCTTTGTGTGATGAGCATGATTGTTTGTTCTGTGTCTGGGTGTAATTTATCTATAATATGTATGTATTTACAAAAAAAAAATGTATATAAGTACCCATAACACAAGCAAATATAATTGCTTAATTTGGGACTAGATGGCGCTGTGTGAATGTGGTAGAATATTATTATATTATTATTATTATTATTATATTTACGAATCGCTACGATTTCGTTACGGTTCTTATGATGTGAAACCCGTGGATGAGTGATCACTAATTTTGTACAAACAAATCGAGACACCTTCCTTCACGCTTCGGAGGGCATGTAAGATAGAAGTGCGCTTGATATCGGACAATGAGGGTAGAGATAGACAATACGGAAGACATTTGCACATTTATGCACCCTCTGTTTCATCTCCTCCCTTTAACTTCTGATTAAATTCTTTGAGGTCCAAAACAGTAGGTTTAGTTACCCCGGGAGTTTCGAGTGTCAAAGCTCGGTGTTCGTAAGGGCACTTTACTGTTAATCCTGGATTACAGAAGTCAGTGATGGGAATGAAGGTGGGTTTGTTCCGATTTGTACACCCTATGCTTTTCAGTCTCAGTAGTTTTCTTTCAAAAATTTTCCGACCGTATATAATAGAAAATAATACAATAGATGTAATAAATAAAGTATTCCAATAAATATCTAAATGCTAGAAAGAAAATTTTTATTTTTACTTCAAGAAGTCATATGATCTAATCAAACGTAAATCACCACCCGCTGCCACGATAGAAATGATTATTTAGACTTACTTACCTAGTTGGTTATATAAGGGAATTCTCAATTTGACTGGCTTCATTGTGAGCTTGAAATTTAGTAAATAATTCGGCAATAAAATGCATGCTTAAGAATACTAGTATGGAACCAGTATACTTGAGCATACAATAGGGGCGGCAGAATGTGACCGTGAAATATTATGCGTATTGATCCCTTCTCTTAATTTTATGTTTATTACCACTTAGGGCCAAACGGCTGAACTGATTTGATGAAAATTGGTATGTAGATAGATTCGGTGATGGAGACGGACATATACTACATTTTATCCAAAAAATTGGTCTGGATCCCAAGGGAGACATGCGCGGGCTAAGTCGCGAGGCGCAGCTAGATAAGTCAATAATATTGGATACACAGACTGTCGAGAGACCACGAACTGGAAGACGCAGTATTACGGTGCTGTAAGAATTGTCGACGATCCCAGGCTAACAGGCGGTATTGAATTACTAGGTTTAAGGAGAGACGTTGTCTCCTTATGTGTATTCTATCGCCTGTACAATGGGCTGGTTCTGAGGAATTGTTCAAGATGGTGCCAACGGCCACTTTTTATCATCGCACCTCTCGCCATCGTCTGCGAGTTCATCCTCACACCTTAGAATCTCTTCGGTCCCGTACAGTGACGTTTCAGAGAAACTTTCTCCCTCGTACGATAAGGTTGTGGAATGAGCTCCCCGTTGAGGTTTTCCCAAGTGACTAAACATGGACAGCAACAACATGGAGTTCTTAAGGTTTTTAACAGGGTCGGCAACGCGCTAGTGATGCTCCTGGTGTTGCAAGCGTCCATAGGCTACGGTAACTGCTTACCATCAGGCGGGCCGTATGCTTGTTTGTCACCTTAGTTGTATAAAAAAAAAGCAGCAAGCAATTCATAGCATTCAGAGTTCATTTATCCTTTCACATTTGCTATATACATAGTTCTAGTTCCAGTTATCTTCAGAGTAGAAATTAGACGATTTAGCATACATTAATTTACCACTAATATATAAATTTAATATGCAAAAATATGAATGTAAAAATTTTTGAATGAAATTTGTACCTTTTTTTTTTTAATATTTGTTCTATTGTGCAAGAGATTATTGTAGTCTCTGATATGATTACATGTGTTAAAGAATTGAGAAAATAATAATAAATATGCAAATACATGAGAAGGGGTAGGGCTTGCTGCCATGACTTTTAATTGTTTAACCTTTTGACCGCCACAGTCGTGCATAGACGACAAACCAAAATGTGCCCAACACGCCACGGTCGCGACTAGGTGACAGAATTTTAAACATAAATAAATGTCATAAAACAGCATTGTTTTGTTTATTTCCCTTGTTAATTATGTACCTTAACTCTTCTTAATTTATTTGAAGTGAACTGCTTTCGTCAGATTTCATGTATAGTAACATAAGATGACAAAAAAGGAAACCAGTTATAAAGTTGGAAAAACTTAGTGCCCTCGACGCCACAGTCACCATAACAGGACACATAGTGATGTAGATAGCAGTCAATATAACAAAAAATTCGATCTTGACGGCAACCTACGTTATATTTAATTTACTCTGAATGCTGCGCCAATAAATAAATAAAACATTTGATATTGAACTTTTATGTTACAAAAATCGAGAAAATTCTATAATATTGAACTATACGCTCTTTAAAAGTCGAGTGTTAGTAAATAATCGATTAATTGTAATGACTGCAATGCCCATCTCTATCACACTGTTGTATTGTCTGTGCCGGGAACGCCACAGTCGTCTATGATTGACAGTCCCTTGATATCAAACGCGGAAAATTTTCAAATAGAGTGTAGCTCATTATTTCTGTTATTAAATATTATTAATAATAATGGAGGACTATAATATGAGTAGTGAAGATTTATTAAATATACTGCAAGGAGTCGACAATGACACGTATATCATGGAAGACAGTGCGGAAGTACTAGAAGACGAAGATTTTGCGGTAAGTTTATTAATTTTATGCTTATTACGTTATTTATTAATTATTACGTTAGGAAATAAAACGAAATTATATACAAAATATTATATAATTATATTAAATTAAAATAATTAAATTATTATAATTATATATAAAAAATACTTAGGTACCTAAAAATATACACTTTAAAATTATGTTGATTGTCTTTAACATATTGAACAGTATTTAATGTGTGAAGGTATTTAAAATGGTATGATTGTTCTACCAATTTCTACTACCTAACCATTTAATTAAAAGACTGATTTCTATAAAATGTTTTATTTTGCCTTTTTTAAACTTACATTTTATTACGTGACACTGTTGAAAGTACAAAACAATAAGAATAAAATATTTCGATATTATTAATAAGTATCGGTATTCGCACCTCTAAAGCAGAAGCGAGCAATTTCAAGAAATCCGTGCCAGCTGCGCCACTGTCGTCATAGAGTGACAAAAAATTACGTCATGAGGGACAATAGTGTTGTGATGGTATTGACTTGGTTTTATCGATTGCTGTTTCTATTTATGGATTTAAATAGTAATAAAGGCCGTAACTGTGACACAGATTATTACATTTATGTCATAAAGGACAAAGCGGGATAAAATAAAACTCAACACAAGGATGGTATAATAATCTTTATTGAAATTAAAACCCATGTTAAAAAATATTGTCAGTTTACCATGAGCTTTATCGATATAATTTCGACCTCACTACTATTTTGTAGGTATTAAAGGATGATTTCGGAGCTTGGCGCCGAGGGCACGCTTTTTCTTTTTTGACGTGGCGGTCAAAAGGTTAATGATATTTTATAAATAAAATTCCTAATTGTGTTAATAAACAAATTCTAAACTATTATACAATGGAACTGAAATTTGTATAGCTAAGGCAATTTATATAAAATTGTAATTTATGTAATTAATTACTTATACCATGACAACTATTTTATAAAATTATTTATAATTTTTTTTGCACTCTTTAAGTATGTTTAATAGATTCTACTGATGCTCTGATATTTTTCTTATAAATGATGTGATGTGACAATAAATCAGATATTACAGGATACTAGCGATCTGTTCCAGTCTCGCAAGAGGACACTAATATATTCTTTACAACATAATTATTTCATTTTGAAATTCTACTTTTTTTTGTTTTTTTTTTACTTTAATATAATAAGTACATACATGTACTATTTCATACTTACAAAAGAGATTTTTTTAGAAAATGGTGAAAATTTATCAGAATCCATTGCATGGTTTAGAAGCAGTTAGAGAACAATCCCCCAGGATCAGATACAGAGAATCAGACAGGAATAATTGAAAGAAACAGACAGAAGTAAAAGTAACTTTATACTATTTAGAGATGGATAAAAATTATTTGACATAATTATAAATCTGTAAGTATAAGTAATAAATATCAATGTAATCCATCTTTATATCGAATCCCATTTAAATCTATTCACTCACTACCACTAAAACTGACGAAATTTCACGCAATAAAACACATTATTCATAATATATGTAAGAATGTATTGCAGCTAGGTAGCTCAAATACTGAAGTGAGGGTAGATCCATATTCATACATCTATTGACATAAGTTATTTTGTCTAGACCCACAAAGTAAAATAGTACTTATAGATAATAACATGACACCTATACACTTGATAAGGGTAGTTTTAAAAAAAAAATGAGTGTAAACAAGCCTGTTTGTAGAGAGCCTTATAAAGAGAATGCATGAGCATTAATCACCATGCTTGCTCAAGGCGGATTAGCATTTACAGACTTAAGTCCAGAACCAAGTCAGAAATGTTTAAGATAAAATTAGAATACCTATATGAAAACCATGAAATATAACACTAAATTGCAACAATTCCACTCATGACGCGTAAACACTCTTATTAGGATAGGAAAACAAATATTTTTGAGGTTTCTCTTATTTTCTATTCATGCAATGTGATCATTTAAACAACCGAATCATAACTCTAATTTAAGCATTCTAAATGAATAGTAACATAAAATAGTTACATAGCTAACTTATGTAATAGACAAAATACTTTAGACTAAAATATCAAGCTGCTTATGTATTACCTAGATAGACCAACTTTTTTATTTAATTTACATAATGTATACTTTAAAGTCTTATATAACAGTACAGTCTGTATTTTTATATAACTTTTCGAACTACTAAATGTTTGCTATAACAATATTAAATTTATAACTTTTATCTTAATCCCCTCTATTTTTGGAAGCTTTGCAAAAGTATTAGATTAAAGTGGTTGCCCACCATATGGGAAGTCAGTAATGATGGCTAAAGAAGAAAAATATACAAGTAGCTATCATTATATAGTAGCATAGCATAGTACCAACTGTTTAATAGAAGTAGTAGGTATGTAAAAAAATAATTATCTGTTTTTGGTAATTTTCCAAGCCATTGAATATAAAACTATTTGTTTAGATAGAAACAATGATTGTAATATTCAGGTGATAAGCAGATGTAACATATCTATTCAGATAATAAATAACATTATCAATGTATATAAAAAGTTGTTATTACTTAGTGGTTGAAGTAGCAATCTTTAGAGCTGGCAACTTTTCAGTCTAAGGGTGCGTTTAAACTGAAGGGGAGCTGGGCAGAGCGAAGAGGAGAGGAGAAAAGCAGTGAAAAGTATTGTAAAGGAGTGGGGCACTACAATCCACTCGACTTAGCTCAACTCTGCAACTTCTAGCATGGGGTCGCGTATTTACTTATTTTATTTGAAAGTCTGCTCAGCTTCGCATATACTGTTTCCACTGGTGTGGAGTGAAGACTTCAAGAATTGTGATTCGCCAATTAATGGACCAATCCTTTTCGCTCCACCCAGCTCCGCTTCAGTGGAAATGCATCCTAATGCCCTTCCTAAAGTTTACGTTACGTACGATATTAGTGACACATATTATAATATAGTATGAAGAAATCCAAATATTAGCAACAAGCAATTTTTTTTTATTGCCTACTGTGTCAGACAAGCCAACAGCCTACCTGATGGTAAGGGGTAACTGTCACTCATGAACTTCTGTAATTCCAGGGGCCGAGCGAAGCATCTGCCTACCGTGATATTAATACTCATAGCGCTCAGGAAACAAAAATTTACTTGTTTCCTACTTCTTTTTTATGTTCTCCTACTTAATTGTCTCCATTTTGGCTGATAGTAAACAGTCAGTGGGGTTCAGGAGTGGTGCACACTATAAAAAGCTATTGTGACAAATTGTGGCATGGTGACCTCTACGATAGCATCTTTATGAAAATTTAAATGTCTCAGGTCACTACATCTATTACATCTAGGAACTAGGTTAATAAGATTTTATTTTTGCACAAACACGTTAACAACAGTGTTTTAATGTCAATTAAACATTTTGTCAACTAACTAATAAACTAACAATAATATACTTGTGAGCTGGTAAAAAAATTATCTACCAAAACTTTGTAAGCAATAAAGTGAGTTATTATGTAAATTAGGTAATTACGCACACTGCAACTAAATAGCATTAAGATGAATCTTACAAGATTCTCGGAAGTGTTATGTACCTACTTACCCACTTGAGACCTCTTCGATATCCTTGACCGAGTCGACCTCGCTGTCGCTCGAGTCGCTCGACGAGCTACTGTCGCTGTCAGAGTCCAGGTCGCGGTATTCCGTCACCTCGTACTCCACGACCCCACTCTCAGCACTATCTATGATCATGTGTCTGGTCACATCCGCATCGTCATGGACGCCCGTGCGCGACAACGGCCCGTGAGCACACGCGTTTATTATGTTATTTTTCAACACCATTTCACTAAGTTCCGCAGCATCAGAATCATCGTTCCCTATATCGTTCGAGCGAGTCTCCGTATCATCCGACTCAGAATCCGAACCACCGTACTCAGCTATCAAACTCAAAGACACGTTTTTGTTATTGCTAAGATCGTGATTCTCCATTGTTGTGGGCGCACAATCATACGTTAAACCCTAATTTGTAAAATTACTATCGTTAAATGTAGATTACACTCCCGCAACTATTTTTTTCCAAAGACAGTGGAACACGTGAACTTGTTATTTTGAGTCAAGAAAGAAACAAAAGTCGTGAATGAAACGATTACCGCAGCGCAAAAATGTCAAATGAATGAAATGACATGATCGTCAAATTTGATGCACAACAGACTAAACATAGTTTGTAAATGAACAAGTCGTAATGTCTGGATATGAGGCTTTTTATAGATCTGTTTACTTTTAAACTTTTGCGTTGCATGAAAATATACCTAAATTTAGGTATTTACATACCTTATTAAACTTGACGTTTCGTCCAAGTTACACCGGCCGTGGTCACGAGTAGACATTTTATACATCAATGTAAAATCCGATAACTATTTTTTATCTGCTCTATATCTATTTTTAGCTGAGTGGTAACAAACACACACACACAAAATCTCGCATTTATAATATTAATAGGATTGTACAGAACAGAAATACAATGAGAACAGATCATTCTATATGTCAAAATTAAATGCTCTATTTACTCACATGTATTGCGCTTGTAATACTACTGATATCATCATCACATTATTATCAGCCAGAACTGGCCAGAAGACGTCAACTGTTGGACATGAGGCCTCCACCAACGTTCGCGAAAATAGAATTTGACTTTTTGTGGTTAATAGAAGAACTTATTTGAAACAGGTAAGTCATGTAGTCACTTCGTATCAGGAAGTCAAAGATTATAAAACAGTTCCAGCGACTGGCCTAACTTTTAATTATAGGGTTACTTATAAGACGGATACAGATAAATAAAAATGCGTTTGTTTAATTAACTTCCCTTTATTTCAGTAGTCTGAGATTTATTAGCAACTTTCGTATTCTTGCCTTTGCCTTTCCTCTTTTTAGGAGGTTGAGGCAACTTGAAGTGGATGCAGTTCATGTGCAATTTCAGACTTGTAGAATACTTGAATTTCTTATCACACATTGAACATTCATACGGCGTGACATCGCTATGTACCTGCAAGAAGATAGTATTTAGTTTTATTCTGAATTATTTATAATTCAGTATAAAAAAATATTTATTATACCGAATAATTATTATTTATACCGAAAAAAAATGGCTAATTTAAAATTAAACGGTCATAAAAATTAAAGTTATTTTAAATACGTTTGCATTTACGAATTTGTAGTGCACGAAATATAACGAAATGCTCAAATAACTTGTAGATAGTATAAATAAATACTAAGCTCGTTTATTTTTATTAAAATTAGTAATTTTAATGATAGATACGGCAAGTAGGTACAAAAGTTGGCCCAGACCTATGTCTAGCACTGGTACATAATATACTCACGGTATTATTATGCCTCTCCAGAGTGAGGCGACGTTTAAACGTTTTCATACAAGTGCGACACTGGTGCGGCTTGTTAGTGATGTGCGCAGTGGCGTGGCGTTCGAGCCCGTACTTGTCGTAGAACATTCGAGAACATATAGTACATCGGACTGTAGGATTACCGTGGCGGAGTTTGTGCATTTGGAGCTTTGTGCTGTTCTAGAAAAGTGAAAAAATAATGCTGTCATGTTATGAAAAGAAGAAAAAAAGTATTTTATAGTCTGGAAATCTGTCTGGAATGAAACGAGTACGAGCCACGAATACAACCTCGCGTACTAGACGGCCATAAAAAGCATCAATCGTGTCTGTGGCCGCAGCCTTTGTTTCAAAAGCTACGGTCAGACTGCAGCCAAATGCGCGACCTTCATTGTTTAGTTAATCTGAGGTTTTATTTAATGAACTACGATACCCCATTTTAGCCTACCTAAATGACTGCCTTATGTTAAGTAAAGATAATGTTAAAAACAAAATCAATGAACACCATCCCAAAAGTCATGTTTGTGGCTGGCAGGACCGAATCCATAGTGCAAACTGGGCGCCCCGAGCGACAAATTCATAGGCCGGTTGCCCCTCCCCCTCCCTCCCCTCTCTCCCTGTTTCAAGTTCTTGCCCCGGGCTGGTGGCTGATGGTAGCTGACCTCCTGGATGGAATGGTGGCCCGTGACAGCTTTGTGAGAAGCCTAACATTATTATTTATTTATTTGATAGCCAGAAAGACTAATAGCATGGTATTTACTGAACAATAACTAACCTGAAACCCTTGTCCACACGTGTCACAAACACAAGCGACGACTGGACAATACACGTCAGTTTCTTTAGGATGTTTCCGACGCGCGTGTTGGGAGTGTTGACGACGGTTTAATATTGTTTTGTCACACTGTACAACAAATTAAGCTTTTCTTAACACTGTATGGAATAACGACAAAGCAATGGGCTCTTAACATCGATCATAGTCCTATCCAAGTTCGGATGCATGAATGCTCTTAATAAATTTTATCCAAAAACAAAGATCTTGTTAGTTTTTAAAAGGATTATCAGGATTATCGTCTTTCGTTCGTAAGGGCCGGCGCACTTAAGCGCAGCGCAGAGCATTGTTCACTGCCAAAGCAATAAGGTCTCTAACTGAGTTGAAATAAGATCGAAAATTAATCAACACAAATTGTTTCGAAAGAATCGAAGCCGACTGCAGGAGAGTGGGGTAGCGAGCGGAAAAACTATTGTGCGAGCGTGCGCGCTACTCACACACAAAGACGATAATGCTTTGACAGTGAAAATGCGCTGCGTTGCACTGCACTGCGCTTCGCCATATGTGCGCCAGCCCTAAAACGTCATAGAAAATAAAAGAACCTATGAAAATAAGGTAATCGGATTAAAAAAAAATTAAGCTGGATTACAAAAATATTACAAAGAAATTGTATTACCTTATTTTAGCAGAAATTCCGAAGGCTTTTCCCCCCCAATATGGTAGACATCAGCACAGTATACTTACACTATCCTTGTGTCAAAAAAACATAGTATTTTTAACTCATCAACAGAAAAATAAGTTATACTTACAGCTGGACACTGTATAGGATACATCGTGTCCGTCGTTCGAACATCGTGCTTTTTACGTTTAATTTTGGACCGCGGATGTTCCACTCTCGTGTGCGATATCAACTCACTGCGCGATTTGCACTCTACACCACATTTATTGCACACGTTTTTGAGTTCCTCCACTATAGATAAGCTGAAATTATATTTTATAGTTTAAACAATGCTAAAGAAACACGTTGCTGGAGTATAGGAAAAAAGGGGATGAAGGATTTTTTATTAGGTACAAGTGGAAACGTAGGACATTTAACTACCATAACTTTATATGTTCAGTTGTTTGTTTGCCACACAGACCATTAATCCAAATAGACAGGGTTAGGAGTAAGGAGGCATGACCCGCATGCAGATCACAGGCGATAATGTGCGTGCATACGTGTTGAACGTTGTCAACGCACGCTTATTACGCAGCGAGACCCTCACACGTGTTCGCGGAGCAAAAAAAAAAAATCAAAACCTAATCAATATGCCGTATTACTTCTAATTGTAAAAATGCAAGTCGTAGAGTAAATATGAAGAATGGAGGCATTTTATCATATCATCGGTAATTACTGAATTTTATTTATAAACGTAGTTAAACAAGAATAATAATGTTCCTTCAACCTATATTCCGTTATCGGCTAGAAGCATAATTTATCATCTTTTCCATTAAGTAACATATCCATTACGCGCACCATATAGTGTCCGTACTTGTTACCATGAAGTGAGAGCGCAATGAATATTTAAGCAAACGATATTCCAAGGCTTGAAGAATAGATATTATTATTTGTAGTGCATTATGGCGCGACGACGCGACGTACCTACGTTAGGTGGTAGCCTTGGTTTTCCAAATAAAGTGAAAAAAGAAAAGGAAAGAAAAGGGAAAAGGAACGAGGGAGTAAATGGGTTGCTGGTGCTTTCAATCACTAAATAATACTGATACTTTACGTCGATCTTCTATGAGATGGTAGTAATTCCCCGGTCAATCCGACCCATTCATGTTGATACCAGATTTACTATCGTGTTAATAACTAAATGATACTTAGACCCTGTTTCACCACTTGCTGATGAAGTGCGTGATTACCTATTCGAAACTTAACTGACAGATAGTGCTCAAAAATGAGTTCCACAAGTGCCTGATATCCATAACTGACAAATAAACTCTTTAAAAGTATTAGACAGATTTAACAAGAAGATGTTTTATTTTTAAGATATCAAACACTTTAGCAGCTAGTGGTGTGAAACAGGGCCTTACTCAAATGTGTTACTATGTTGTTTAGAAGTAAGTAGGTGCACGCGCCTCGCATCTTCTGAAGCGAAGCCGATGTTGCACGGTTCACAACGATACGCTTTTGGAAGATCTGCCTCCTAGAATATTAGAATACAGTTAACTTAAAAGGCTGTTTTATAAAATTCGTGATAAAATTATTTTGTTAAAAGGTTAAGAAAATTTTAAGTTTAAAATCGTAAAGCTTCGGTAATTTTAAGATCGAAAATGCGTCATGTCATGAAGCTTCAGAATTTAATAGAAAAATGTAGTAGCTATGTTATGTTTGAGTGTGTATTACAGAACATCACAAGCTTGGTGCGTGTACGTATATGTGTGCGTTTGCGTGTACGTAAACACGTGCGTATGCTACCTTAACATCTGAATGCGCAGTAGCAATATGCAGCTTGAGCCCATGTTCGCTGACGCAGGCGCGGCCGCACAGCGCGCAGGCGTGCGCGTGCGCGTGCACGAGGCGCTCGTGCGCGCGCAGCGCCGACGCGTGCGCGGACACGTGCGCACACCACGCGCACTTGTACTTGTGGACCGCGTGCCAGCGCACGTGTTGCTTTGCTACACAGCTGTAACAACAGCGATCAAGGATATTCTTTTCGAAGATTGTAACTGTAAACTCTTATTGATTGTATCAAAATTATTAAGTGCTCGGTCAGAAAACAAACGACGACGCGAAGCGAGCGTATCGCAACGTTCTCAAGCATCATATAAATTTTTTTTTGTATGTCCGTAGTAGGCACGCGGGCGAGGACTACACGTTTGCGCCCGCATGTAAAGTTTCGCCCAGCACTAAAACGCATTTATATTTACAAAGGCATACAGTTTGTAACTGATTAATAAGATAAACATTATGTTGCTTAAAATTTGTGATTTTTTTATAGACATCATCAATTTAAATAAATACACTACTAGACATAGGCCTCTCCAATAGAGAGAAGTTAAAAAACAATCGCAACAATAAATAATTAATAAACGGTAATGGTAATAAACGAACTTACACATTATTGAATGATTTGGGACAGGTCTTGCAGTAGAACTTCTTGGCGTGTGCGCGGTTGATGTGAGACTTTAAAAGTGCATCAGTTTTGTAGCGCAACTTACATACAGGACATACGAATTCACCTCGACTCTGACAAAATATAAAACGTCAATTTTAAACGAAAATTAAAGGAATGGTTAGTAGTCAACCTAGTGTCAAGATTTGTTCAGGTCGCTCATAATTTATTAGGTACTAGACGTCCGCACTCGCTTCGCTTCGGTATCAAGGAAAATGTCGTAGCAATATGTGACGTATTGCATCATTCATTTTTAATCGCTAAAATATTAAAATTCTGAAAATGACTGAAAAATACGTTACCATAATAAAATACAGCCTACACGCACACGGAAGGAGGCGACTTCTTCCCAAGCCCTCTCGCTCCGGACCATGGACAGGCAGCGAGAGTTAAGGCGTCGCGAGCCTCGCGAGAAGATAGCGGCGCTGGTCCACGCACGCTGGACACTCCACGAGCGTGTGGAGCCCCGTATCGCGAGGTAACAGTCGTATACAGTCACCCATTCATGGGCCAACCGCACTTTATGTTGCTTGACCCGCTAATCATTTACCGATCAGTAAGCGTAATGATGTATGAGCGCCTATCAAGGTACCGTGAGACCGTGGGATCGTTGGATGCAGAATGCTTGTTAGAATCGGTCTAAATGACTGACCTTTAATTATCTTACTTTAGCCGTGATCGTCTAGTGGTAAGGACCTTTTATTTTACCTCTTTATTTTATGTACAATTTGGGAATCTGACAGTAATAAATTTAATTTTAAATTATGATTATTATAATAAATTGTTAAGTCTACATTTTTCTGGATTTAATTTTCATAAACAAAAAGTTTAACAATCACATGCTTCTAATGTCTCCGAATACCTACTTAGAATAGCTTGACTAGGTAGGTTCATATGTAGTGTGTAATAAGTAGCAATGTGAATCTATCATCATAATTCATATCTGTTGTCCTTCATTAAACAACAACCACTTAACGATAGAACTGCTGGATGCCAGCAGTATCGCAGAAAATTCTAGAAAAATTCAATCATCAGATACAACCAGGTTCGCGGTAAGAAATATCATTATCGTCTTCATATCAGCCAAAAGACGTTCACTGCTGAACATAGGCGTCCCCAATTTTCACCCCCTTGTCCGGCCGTTTGCTGCCCTCATCTTTCTCAACGAACGAAAATATATGGAACGAACTGACAGCTGCGGTGTTTCCCGCGCTATGACATGTCCTTCTTGAAACGAGGACTAAAGAGAGCATTAATATCACGGTAGGCAGCGGCTTCGCGGAGACCCTAGCATTGCAGTCCATGAGCGACAGTTGCCACTTACCATCAGGTAGGCTGTTGGCTCGTCTGCCACTGTCGGCAATAAATAATACATATTATACTAGCTGTTGCCCGCAGCTCTGCCCGCGTGAATGTCGGTTATATCCTTGTTTACATTGACGATTTTTTATACAAACTTTCATCCCCTATTTCAACCCCTTTAAGCCATTTGTCGCAATAAAGGATAGCCTATGTTGTTCCCTGAGGTCTAATCTATCTCTCAGGCGTCTCTCAGGCGTGAAAGCGTAACAGACAGACAGAAAGACAGACAGACAAAGTTACTTTATCATTAATTATAATATTAGTATGGATCAAGCAAGTACTTACTGGATCATGGTTACCCATATGCAGGCGATAAGTACTCGATTGAGCGAAAAACTTGAAACAAACATTGCATTCGTATATCGTGTCGCTAGCCATAGGTATTTTCCTAGCTTTCTTCCATTTATCGATTTGTTCTTCCAACTAATAAACATATTTAATTAAATTTATAAAATATTTTTTTTCAAACAATGAATAGCTAACAGTGGCGAAGCGTCCATATAACACGATTCCTGCCGGTTTCCCTTTTAAAATATGCCCTGAACTCCTTATACCTATCACTGCTTGAGTGTCTACTCAAAGTCTAACTGGCCTTCCGAACCTCAAAGTATTTTAGTCCCACCGGCTTCCCTCCTCGGAAAAGTGACTCTTCGCTATTGATAGCTAAATATATATACCTACGTTAAACACACACACTTATGTTTCGGAAAGGCTGAAAATTATAATTAAATCCCGAATTTTCCCAGTGTAATAATAATAAATAATGACTTATGAGAATGGAGTCATCCATTTGTAAATACCAAGAAAAATTTAAATTCACCAATAAATTGAAATTTGATATATTTTATAACTAGCGGTGCCCCACGGCTTCGCCCGCGCGTAAAACGTGTTTTGTCTCACTCGGAAACCAGACCGATTTTTTTTTAAAGTAGCCTATGTCCGTTTCTGGCACCAATTCTATCTATATACCAATTTTCATCGATATCGGTTCAGCCGTTTAGGTACTGAGTGGTAAAAAACATACACACATACTTTTGCATTTATAATATTAATAGGATGGTTGGACTTAGTTACATAAATAAAAGTCCAATGGTTCTACATAAACATACGTAATAAAAACTTACCGATAGCTGAACTACATCAAAGTACTTCTGGATATTTGTTTCATTTAGGGTTACGTAACTGTCTTTTTTCTTAACTAGATTACTTAGTATTAACTTATTATTACTTTCTAGTCTCTGAAAATTTTACAACACTTATGACCTGTTTCACCACTAGCTGCTAAAGTGTCTGATATATATCTAACAGATAAAACACCTTCTAGTTAAATCTGTCATATTATATTTTTAAAGAGTTTATTTGTCAGTTATCAGGCACTTGTGGAACTGATTCTTGAGTACTATCTGTCAGTTAAGTTTCGAATGAGTTACCACGCATTTTATCAGCAAGTAGTGAAACAGGGTCTTATAAATGTATAATAAGTACCTATACTTGTCTTTCCTACTATAATATAAATTATACGTCCCTTTGTTAGAACAGTGGGTTTTACTGTTAGTACGTCCATATATGATTACTTCCAACTTAAGTTTTTAGACGCTATATTTGATACTAGCATTCCGCGGCGCGGTTTCATTCGCATATTTCCTTACTGCTCTGCTCCCGTCGCCAATAGCGTGATGTTACAAAGCCTATAACCTTCCTTGAGAACTGGGCTATCCTACGCAAAAAGAATTTCTCAAATCCAACTGGTAGTTCCAGAGATTAGCGCGTTCAAACAAACAAACTCTTCCCCTTTACATAATAGTATAGATTCAATAACCAAATGTCCATCTCGTAGAACAATGAGGAGTTTCTACTAGTATCTCAAAAAAAGACACATAATTATCAGCCTAAGGACGTCCACTGCCGGACCATGTCCGGCAGTGGACGTCCTTCACCAATTTACGCCACTTGTACCGGTCGTGAACTGCCCTTATCCATCTGTTGCCAGCGACCCTTATCAGTTCATCGGTCCACTTTGTGAGGAGTCTGCTCAACGCGTCTAAAACATACTACAGAATAAAATTTTATATATTTTTAAATTATTTGACTTACCTTTTCCTTGACTTCACAGATAATAAAATCTTCCGACTTTGTTTCATTATCTGATGTATTATCAAGAGATGATTCAAAGGCGGCATCTTCAAAATCATTACATATTTCTTCTTTTACATCATTTTCTTTTATAATAACTTCAAATTGTTTTGAATGACTTTCAGTACTATGTGTATTTGTATTAGTTTGATGAATAGCTAACATGTCTGCTCGTATATCATTTTGAATTAATTTCACATCCATATCTACATCTACTGAGTTGCTTTTGAGCTTTGATATTTCTTCGCCATCTTTCATTACATAATAATTTTCCGCTTTACAACATTTGAGTGACGATATTAAATTTAATTTTTCTCTATTTTGCTGCATTATAAGGTCTGTAGTTATCTGAAGATGGGATATAATGATTTTTACATAGTTTGAACTGGTTGTAAGCCATGTTTGTGCTTTTAAAAGGACTAGGGGCGTTTTATACGTTTGAGATTGCTTTACGCACGACCAATTTTTCAAATTCGATTGATGTTTAGTAAATATCTCATTTAATCAAACTCTCAAAGAAAGTATATATATACATTTAAAAGTACATTAAACTACTTACCTCACCATTTTTGGCAAATATATCAAGTAACGTTGCTTGAGCTATCATAACTTTTTCGACAAATTTATCAAACTTTATTAGCCAAGCTCCGCACTGATAGCATACATATTGTGGAAGTCCTTCTATGTTGCAGTTAGTCTGAAAGAAGTGAAAAATAATTAACAGTAACGATCTGCCCTGGCTTCGCCCATACAGTATTATTAATAATATATAATATCTTAACAACTACACACAACGCCATCTATACCCTAAGTAAGCATATATTATAGCTAAATAAATAATTAAAAATTACAAATCTCCAAAATTCTACTCTATTACCAATTTTGCTTTATGCCTACTATTTAACCGATTACACAAGCTATAATATATGCTTACTTTGGGCCTAGATGGCATTGTTGTTGTGATATTTTATTATTATTATATCATTATACTACCCAATAGACGTCCACTGCTGGATGTAGGGTATACAAAATGTATTAAAATAAGGACTTTCTTACATTAAAACCAGTAATAGAGTCCATACAGTTGCCTAAATGAGTGTCTTGTAAGCTGTGCAGCTTCAGATCTGTTGCTAAGCAAATCCTGCATGCTTCCACGTTAGTTGCTTCAAAATTGGAATTTAGCTGTAATGGCAAAAATAAATTGAGTGATGATAAATTTATTGGAAATATACATAATCATGTATTGTGTTGACGAATCTAACTCTGGTCTAAGACTATGGTCCAAATGTAAGTTTATTATTAATATAACCATACCTGCTCCATAAGACCAGTACCACTACGAATCCCAGTAAATATAGACTGATCACATGCTTACCATCGGTCTTTAAATTGCTTACATCTATCCTGGGAGTCAAAATTAATAATCACGTTGAAGAATATTCGATAATGTCTATCTCTCAGAATGGAGCATGTGGTACTAAGGAGCAGCTCCTAATCGATACAGCCATTAGCCAACAGATACGCCAAAACTGGAAGAACTGGTCGGCATGCTAGATAGATTAAAAAAAGCATTCGATTTAGTACCGCATTCATGGCTCCTAAGAGTGCTAGAACTTTATAAATTAGATGCTACTGTACGCACTTTCTTAGAGACATGTATGCGGCAATGGGAAACAATTCTTACCTATCCAGGGTGCCGACATGTCAAAGGTAACGGTGAACCAATATGCATAAAGCAGGGCATATTCCAGGGTGACAGCCTGAATCCCCTATGGTTTTGCCTGGCTTTGAATCCCCTCAGTACATTGCTAGAGGGTACAGAGTTAGGCTATAGGTTACATAGAGGTGATCAATTCTCTGATTCTATTCAGCTTCGATCGCTTCTCGTAACCAACACCTATAAGTACCTATGTATGTCGCAAGCTTTAGGTATAAAGGAAGAGGCAATAAAACAATCATTACAGGAATGTTTCATAGGCCACCTTAAAAAAGTACAGAATAGTTTATTATCTGGCGGCAGCAAAGTACGCGGCTGTAATAGTTGGGCCAGGCCGCTCCTTATGTACTCTTTCGGCATACTTAGGTGAACTCAGACTGAGTTAGATGGACAGAGGAGTCCGTACATTGCTGACTTCATACCGAATGCATCATCCAAGTTCGTTGTCATGAGGTTGTATATCCCGCAGAATGTGGTCGCGTCTTTTAAATGTCAAAACCCTAGCGCAGATATGCAATCTTAAAAAGAGTTGATGACCACCGGGTGGTATGGCAGAGCATGGAGCTCCACGGAAGGTTCTACCGTGCCTTACACGTTCCAGATGTGCTTCCGTGGCCTGGCTATCTTTCGGTGATCTTTTCGAAGAAACCGAAGGTTTTGTTTGTGCAATTGCTGATGAAGTTATCAAGACGAACAACTACCGGAAATATATCTTGAGAGACGGCAAGGCATGGACAAATGTGACAGGAAGACTATGAACATATGTGACAGGACTATTATTGTCAATAAGCCTGACATAGTGGTGATATATCGATTAAAGTGCCTTGTAAAGCCGTGCTTTTTTCTTTACAACAGAAAGCTGTAATTACCTAGTGTTAAGTATATTGCCTGTTTCACTTTGCTTGCTACTTGAAATTGTAACTTACAAAAATTGTAATAACCTGGTGATTAAAAAGAGTGGCCTGAGTTTCTTGCCAGTTCTTCTCATGCCCTACCCTACGTCAGCAAACTGGCTGTAGGTTAATTGGCTAACATTTTGTAATTTTTACCATTCACAAGTGTTAATTTAATTAACTTATATGAACAAATATATTTTAATTTTCATATTTTCACTCAAAAATACTTACTGGCAAGTTCTTTGTAGGTACAGCGTCATCTTTAATTCTTTTCCGGCAACCCTCATATTTAAACTGATCATGGCTGAAGTGCATACTACAGATATGGACATGGCTTGAAGGGTTCCAGGTGGGACGGCCTATGGCTTTTGCCCATTTTGATTTTTGCTCTAGGTTACGTGGGAACCTATAGAATTAAAAAAAAAAATATTACAATTTTTAACAGAGGAAGAATAGTTCAATATTTAATGTTGAGATTCATTAACTAATGCACAAGCAATTGTGCTGTTGTTTAGGAGGCCTGTGTAGATCAGATCTTCCCACAGAACGAATTTTAAAATAAATTAAAAAAGTATAGACTAAAAAGAAATGTGAATACTTAAAGATGTACAAATGAGTGTCTATTACCTACTTCTTCTCAAACTTGTGTCGAACCGTTTTCGAGATCTCAGCAATCCCAAAGTGTTACCCCAGCAAACCAAAAAAAAAACTTTAAACAAATTTTAATCCAACAAAAGCTACCTAATAATTGGATCTTGGTAAATCGATAATTTAAAAAAAACATTTTGCTGGGATAATGTTTCAAACGTTAAACGCAAAATGTGTTTTTCCGAATAACTTAAAAACTATAATGTAAGCAAATTACTACTTACGACACACTAATTATCTGTTATATTTCACCTCTTATAAGAAAAATTTTTATGAAGCTTTGTGGTTATGTTTTGAAAAATTTTTATGCTTCCTGGGGTAATGCACATTTTTGTTTGAGGCATAAATTGCCAGATTACCACTGCATTTCTTTTCTTCTTCTCCTTTTTTTTGGCAACAGAGCCGACGATTGTGTCAGCTATTTCTGCCAGCGTCAAGTGTAGAATAATATTCTTGTTGATGATATTAATGGTATATTACAATGGGACAAATAGCTCGATTTTCCAGTGTGAATGCGTAGCTATAACTAAAGCGGCAAAAACGGTGCTGCGTCGAAAGATAACTAATTTCGACATCAGAATTCTCTCTGACAGCGCAGCAGTACTTCGGGCTCTTGTAAGTAACGTAATAAACTCAGGGCTCATATATGAATGTCACTCAACACTGGAAAAAGTTGCAGTAAGCAACAAGGTGATACTCCAGTGGATGAAAGGGCATAGCGGATCTCTCGGGAATGATGCAGCGGATGAGCTTGCAAGGCGAGGGTCCAACAACCCGAACCAATGTTACCCATCACTGCAAGTCTACTCCGCTCGTGGTTTAGAGAATGGGCCCGAGAACAACACCAGATGCAGTGGGCAAGTTCTAACAACTGTAGACAGTCAAAAGAAGCTCTGCCACAACCATCGCCAAAGCTAAGTATACACTTAATCAACCTAAGAAGGGATGACCTGCGCATAATGGTGGGCACTATCACAGACCACTGCCCTCTTAATAAACACCTATATGTTTTAGGCATTACCAACAGTCCTCTGTGCAGAGCATGCATAGAGCATGACGAAACCGTCGCCCACGTAGTCCTGGAATGCGAGGGAGTGATGACACATGGGGCACAAATCCTCGGCAGCCCCAGGTCTCTCCGCGAAGCCTGCGAAGATCCCAGGAAGCTTCTGCGCTTCTGGGCGGAGTTGGGCTGGATGAAATAATCCAGCCAAACCGGACGCATCAAAAGATCAAGAGGTCTAAATGCGGACAACGAGCCAACCAACAAGTAACAAGTAAGTGTAAGGTATATTACAATGATAAAATAAAAAAATTAAGGATTAAATTAAATGACAACCATCTTCCGTGAAAACAAAAGATGGACCACCACTGCATTTGCATTTACAATCTATTTAATAATTCGATGACATGTTCAAACGTTTTTTTTTCTTTTTTATTCTTAACCTAATTTGCAATCACTTGCAGCTGCAAGACAACTATGAGCAAGGTATTTGTACCAAAATATAAACATAATTTCACTTTTATATTTATTTTATTTATTTATTTTGTTTCTTTTTCAATTTCAAAAAAATTACATTCATAAATAAGTAAGTACACTAGAATGGTTAATTCTACCTACAAAAATGTTCACCTTTAATTATCTCATAAATAACTGTGATTACAGTCTTATCCAAAATATAAATTAAATGTGAATTCTACAAAATCATACTTACGCATGAAATGATAACATAGAACTCGGATCCAAATAGTATCTCGGATCTTTCTTCTTGCTATTGCAATTGCTGTTGCAGCCGTTCACACAGCAGTAGATCACCATGGTTTTGTAGGAATAGTGTTTATTTCTTTTTAATACCTTAATTCTTGAACAACAACAAATAAATTCACGAACAAGTAGTATCTGCTTTGAATTACTTCACACTTTTAACCATAGAATAAACACTTTTAGTATAATATTTTTAAGACTGCAGTGTTAAAACTATTTACAAAGACTTATGCAGTGTTGCCAGGTCCAATTTTCACTTTACTGCACTCTTGGTCTGAATTTACCCTAGAATCTGGGTTATTTTAGCAAAATACCATAAATGAAAATTTATTTCTAGTTGTTTGAATGACTGCCCAAAAATGTATCGTAACATGTTTAGGGTCCATGTATATTTGTGAGTTTCTTTGTTAAACTACAACTTTTTCCTTCTTTATAAAATAAAATAAGTTTCTATTGACACATAACAGTAGAAATAGCCTCGTCATTACAATTCTAAAGACGGTTTAATTTGCCAGATAAAGTTGACAGTTGACACAAGTATACGAAATATACGTAAATCAGTGTGACCAACTTTAATTTAGAGATCCTGCCCAGTCTCGGCAAGAAAACTGACAAATTCTGCCAAACTCATATGCACAAAATGCCGAAATAATTTAAAAAACTTTTAGCCTTTCTAGTAATCTTCTAATGAAGACGTTTTAAAAACTTGTGCACCTAAAATAATAAAGAAATTTCAATATGTACTTACTAATACTTCCTACAATTTTCCTGTTATAATGTTAAAAAATGTATACTCATCGATGACTGCCCACTGTATCCGATCATGTTCTTCTTATGCTTAGTAGGTAGTGGTTGCATGTTCTTTTATATTAGACAACCTAGGCATTAATTTAGTGTTACATGCTTTACACATCTTCATCTTTCGCTTTTGCTAATCAGGACGAAAGTGATAGATCCTGCTCCCACTCTAGGCGGTATAATAGTACATATTTACGTTTCGTGATAAATCAGACATAGAAAATATTCACACAGCACGAAAGCAGAATGAAAATTTTGTATCTCCGACAGTTTTTCTAGTCCGACTAGTTAGAAAAACAACTGACAACTAAAGATACAACTATTATAAATATATTATTTTGTTCAACACTTTAAGGTTCTCAATGAATCCCGCAACATCTCTAATTGAAATTGAACTACAAATTTAATTAGAGATGATACGGGAAATCCCCTAATTATAGGTCTTATCGTTGCTAATGTTGCCATTGGCATTAAAAAATTCTATCTTTATGCTATTTCTTTTGTCGATACTGTCTGCCAGCATACATCGCTATAAACTGCCAAATAATGCCAGATTTCTAAAACGTCAAACATTTATGTCAGAGAGTAAAAAGGGCTAAACCTGCCGAAAAGGCAGGATCCTGCCACATATGGTCACACTGCATCTAATACAATTCACTGTCACTTTAAACCACAGAACAAGTCTTTAGTACTTGTTCTGTGCTTTAAACTTTGTCGCAGAGATAGAAAACCTTTCCTTCAGACTATTACCCTAAAAAATACGCTAGATAAATCCATATCTTAAAAATTACCTTGCTAGATATTTTTTATTCTAAATCTAGACTTAGAACAGTGGTCTCGTCTCGAACGTCAAAAATAGTCAAAATACAAAATCGGTAGAGCTGCCACAAATATCGGTAGACTTGCATTCAAAATAGGTTTATGAACAAAAAAAATATTCAATCAATTATGTACGTTTATTTTATAATGTACACCAATTTTATTATAGTACAGCTCAATACAATATAAATACGATATCTTAACGAAACTTACATTAGTGTATTTTTACCTTAGAGCATTAAACCAACCGGAGAGGCCACTGACAGGCGTACCCCTCTGCCAAAGGTACCAGCCCACCGGTCATACCCGTTATATAAAACTAGTTGACGCGCGTTCCGCATCTTATGTCACCTATCAGTGCATGCGTAATAGCGTCTCAATAGAAATGCCGAATTGCAGTGTATTTTGGTGTAAAAAGCGTTCAGCGACATCAAGTCTACAAAAGGATAATATTATATTCCACCTGTAAATATTATTTTGTTCTAATATTATTAAATAAGGCATTAAATTAGCAATTTAACCAAATAAAATGCTAATCAACAAGTGTTGCCAGGCTTATCATCAATACTCCAATCTGGGGTAATATTTTAAGTTGAATTAACATAAAAACTAACCTTTCCTTTTTTATATCTCGCCTTGTTGACATATCTAATATGTTTCATTTTGGATGTACATTATTGTGTCGCCGTTCCCATATTTATTTATTTTTAATTAAAACCAATGTTTTTTTTACCAAGTAATGCACAAAATAATATTAAATGAACAAGTAAAATGAGATTATAAATCCAAATATACAAGATTAGTGCACTTTATTCCGAAAGATAATTGCTCATTTCTTACAAAAATAAGCGTATTTATTTTTAAGAAACTGGTCACACTTTAACATAATTAGAGATGAGACAGTTTAATCACGATATCGATATTGGTTTTCCAGTATTAAATTATTTTTTTTTTGTTTGTTTTAGATTTTCAAAAGAAGCAGCGACTCGAGTCGCTTGGGTCCAATATTGTAGGAACCATATAAGTGGGTTCCTAAGCGTACAAGTATCTGACTAACAGCTTAAAAGACAAAGCCTTCTGTGCTGCCAGCACTGCTACCTCCTCCCTACCCCCCAAGCGGCGGAGAGCTCAGTTTTTAGCAAGTAAACTCGCTGTGCGCTACCTCCTCTTATTGCATTACCTAGGATTAGTTAAACTAGATTTATAAGGTTAATTTAAATTGCACAGTTTTTCAGTTTTTTATTATACCTACTTAAATAAAGACTTTCTGAAATATATTCTGTTGTTTTTTTGTTATCTGAACAGATAAAATATCTCTCTAATAAAAATCTACTCATACATTCTCATGTCAGTGTCTTGTTACTATGTAATCAGAACAAAATCCTCCAATTACAAGCTCTGCTTAGTTGGAACGAAATTTAATAGCAACAGACAATTAATTCAAAGTATTATTTGGTTTGAATATACATACATACTTAGGAATAATACACGTAAAATTGACACGTAATAATTAATTACAATCTTTAATCCACACTAGAACAAATTTCAACAGGTGGTGGTTATTGAACATACATCCTTGTGCGCAGTAGTAAAATAAAAAAAAAGAGTGGGTACCCATGTACGCACGTAAGAAGTTATACTTCTTTGGCATAACAATCCAAAAATACCAAATAATAATACAACGCATACATACATTAAATATTTGAATTGATATAAACGCCAATATATTTTTTATTTATTCACACAGATTATTTGTACTGATACGACACACAAAGATTCGCAACTAACTTCAGTGTGTAAAAGGTTCGCAACTAACTTCAGGGTGTTGCTTTTTTCTGTCGGTGTGCGCGCGCATCGTAAAAATTCACTCATCATTTTTCCCAATCGCGCCAAAAAAAGTATAACTTCAAAAAAAAACGGCTAAATGCCAGGACTCGCGCGCCGAGGGTTCTGTACTATCAGGGATCGGAAGTATTTAATAAACATTAGTAAACATAGTAGGAGAGCCCGACCAGAGAGCATAACCAGATTTGTTTGTCGAACAATGTTTAACAAATAAATTTAGCCCGACCGTATGACCGTATGACGGGCTTTTTTGATAATAATTACAAAAAAGTGTGCTAGTTAGAAACACTGTTTTATTCTTCCTGTAATATTGACATAAACATGAATTAACAGAATTACTTCTAGTTAATTAACTATTTACTTCACGTCCACTGCTGGACATCTTAAAACTCAAACTTATAAGGTATATAGTGTATAATACACAAGATATTTTAATACTAACATAACAACAGTGTACTCAGTAAAATGTCAGGGTTTAATAAAATGTTATCAAGCTCGTTGCCAAGGAAATCTGTCTTCAGGTGAATATCGATCTACTTGCATTTAGCATGCTAAAATAATCTTATGGTGGATCATGATTCACTTGGTTCGATTTCGATAGTATATCATGAAAAAAGGATATAGCCAAATAAAAAATACGTTTGTTTAATCACCTAATTTCCTTTTATTTCAATCATCAGCTTAATTAGCAACTTTTGTAATCTTGCCTTTCCTCTTTCTAGGAGGTAAGGGCAACTTAAAGTGGACGGAGCGTATGTGCAACTTTACGCTTGACGAATATTTGAATTTCTTAGCACACATCGAACATTCGTAAGGAGTAAGATCGCTATGTACCTGTAACAAGACAACATTTATTATATAGCACATATGTACAGTCTAGGCGGCTAGGCCGCTTTATATCGTAATAGAAAACGCTTTTAAGTACTTTTACCATTATTGCTATTTATTGTGAAATTAAACGCCGTTAAAAATCGAAAATAACACTTGAATAAATAAATTAAAACTTCAAAGTGGCCTATTTCAGTAGACGTCTGCCAGCTAAATTTATGATGAGAAAATCATCAATATGTACAGAATGAACATGGCTTCGTATCTTTTAAAATATAATTTGACTGAAAAGTATTACAAGTACCAAACTTATCTAAGTTTTATTTAAATTTATAGCTGCATGCGGACCAAGTGTGGAGCGTATGTAGAGAGGGCTAACCCTAGGCGTTAGAGATGGGTTGTACTAGGGAAATCCCAACTAAATACGCCTATTCCTAGTCCGTCCGAATACTAGAACCAAATACCTGTTCCACTCAGTCCACCTAGTCTCAACCATATTATGATAAGTTTCATTACTTGGTGAATGTGATCTACGTAATCCACAACAATATAGGTCCTATCAACCTATCTAGTCCTTGCATGATACTCAATCACATGTTCATGCGAATATCACGCCTAATATATTGTTATAGGGTCGGAGATCGTGTAATTTACAAAAATACTAAGTGGATCAAGTATTTCGAAAATTAGAATAAGTGCGGTCTAGTCTAGTAGATATACTTACTGAATTACAATGCCTATCCAGATTGCCGCGATGTTTGAACGCTTTCATACAAGTGCGACACTGGTGCGGCTTGTTAGTAATGTGAGTGGTGGTGACGTGGCGAGCGAGCGTGTACTTGTCGTAGAACATACGAGGACAAGTACTACAGCGGATTGTAGGAGTACCGTGGCGGAGTTGGTGCAGTTTGAGCGCTATGGTGCTCTAGAAAAAAAGAGGAGAGGATACAAATTATGCACTTAACCGACTTCAAAAAAAGAAGGCAGAATGAGGGTGTGGGTGAAGGAAATTTTTTGGCACCAGTTGGCGAATCTTTGGTTAAAGATCTTCAATTTTGACAGCGCTATCAAAACGAATATTTTTCAGTGCTCATTTCGGAAATTTTAATGAATAGTTTACAAAATGGATAATTCACGTGCATATGGACAAAAGAAAATTGCTAAGAACGTTTTCTAAAATAGCGCCCACGAGGTGACAGCACCGATGCATCAGTTAACCCCTGATTGGCCCAATGTGAAAGTGAAAGGGGTGCAAACTGGTGGCGAAAATTTTCCTAAATACCCTCATTCGACTGTTTTTTATATATTTTTGGTTGTCATGTTCCTCAAAATTTTCTATTGGACCAAATGCGCGAGATAGGCACATCGCGCACTAGAAGGCCACGACCATGATCAGTCGTGCCCTCGATTGCAAAAGCTACGGTCGCGTAAGTGCGCGACGTTCGAATGTTTTTTTAGTTAATCTAGTCGGAACACCCCCGCAATAATCAAATACGGAAACGGAAATAAGACGAAAGAAGAAAGTGTTCTTTGTGTTCCTAAAAGCCATCATTGTGGCTGGTGGTCAACTGCTGGTACGGTGGCCAGTACGGCTGCTTTGTGCGATGCCATAATTTTTTATAAGTTATCTTTTTTTTATTAGCCTTCCAAAGTGACTCCACTCTGCCTGATGGTAAGCAGTCAGTAAAATCCAGAAGTGGCGGACACCATTCCAAAAGGCAAACTACTGGTATGATGGCTTCCACTATCACTATCGTACTCCACTTCACCATCATCATCATGAAAGACAGCCATTGCTGGACATAGGCATCCCTCAAGTTTCGCCGCTCGTGAGCCGCTCATCGACCTATTGCCCTACATTCTTATCAAGTCTTCAACACTGTTACTGAGAGGGCGATGAAGCGGGCTATGTTAGGCGTCTCCCTACCTGATAGCAGGCGAACCAAAGTATAATAGTACCTATTCAGATATTAGTATAACTAACCTGAAACCCTTTTCCACACGTGTCGCAAACACAAGCAACGGTAGCAATTTCTTTAGGATGTTGTCGACGCACGTGATGGGAGTGTTGCAGACGACTTGAGATTGTTTTGTCACACTGTACAACGAATATTAAGTTTTATTTTTCACTGTATAGAATAAAATTTTGCAGGAAAGGAAAGCAAACTCTAAACGTAAGACATAGTCCTTGAATACGGGACGAGATCATACAGAAAAAGAAAATTTGGATGCATGAATACTCCTAATAAAATCTATCCAAAAACGAAGATCTTGGAAGTTTCCAACAGGATCTGCAAACTCATTTCTACTCTCTCAGATAGTAATTATATTGTCCTTCGATTATCCAATTTAAAACTCCAGAAATGATAGAAACTTTATTTCGGCAGAAATCTGTCTTTTTCCCTAAATATAGCAGTCGAAGATGCACAGTATATTATAAACTATCCCTGTGTTAAAAAAACAAGCCGTTTTTAACTCATCAACAGAAAAAAAGTTATACTCACAAATGGACACTGTATAGGATACGTCGTTCGTACATCGTGCGGTTTACGTTTAATTTTGGACCGCGGATGTTCCGCTCTCGTGTGCGATATCAACTCACTGCGCGATTTACACTCAATGCCACATTTATTGCACGCGTTTTTTAACTCTTCCACTATGGAAACGCTGAAAATTATATTTATTTAGTCTGTGTTTTCTAAGCAGGGGTAGTACTTCCCCGGTCGATCAAGTCCATTCATGCTGAAACCAGGAAATATCTATTACGTAACGTTCAATGATACTTACTCAGACGTTTTACTATGTTGTTTGGAGGTAAGTAAGTGTACACGCCTCGCACCTTCTGAGGCGAAGTCGATGTTGCATGGTTCACAACGATACGCTTTTATAAGATCTGTCTCCTAGAATATTAGATACAGAGCTAAGTAAGTCGATTCAAAAAAAAAAGTAAAAATTTGAGATGATTTCAATTTGAATGACTGTTTAGAAAGTAGCAATACATCATCATGATCATCATATCAGACGAAAGAAGTTCACTGCTTGCTTGTTTCAAAAATACCTAATTGCGTATTAAGTTCAATTATCTATATCATCTAATACAACACTTATTAAAAATTTAAGGTTCTGTGTTTTTTCTACATTTCAGCTGTATTAAATGTTTTTTTTCTACATTTCAGCTGTATATATTTTTTTGCACCAGTAATGTACAGGAGCAAACCCAGTCATGGACACCTAATAATGGACAGACCCAATACTGGACAGTAACCTAATCATGGATCAATTAAGTTTAATTAATCCGTTCAACACAATACGATATTTAACATAAATATTTGAAGTAATAACAATTTAAATAGAAATCGATTACACAAATTGATTTTCATTATCATTGGATAAAATAATTACATTACATTATTACATTAATGGAACTTTGAACTTTTAGTGCACCAGTAATTGATATTGCCAAAAAACATGAAACATAACCTTTCTGGAGTAACGCACAGTATGTTTTTGCCCGACTGACGCAGTTAAGGAGGGTAATGTTTTTCGAGCGTATGTATGTATGTGAGTATGTATATTTCTTTGGCATGCTCTACAGCCTAAATGGCTTGATGGATTTTAATGTATGAGGTGTCATTAGATTCGAATTGATTGTAAGAATGACATACGGTATATAAAATTTCAATGTTGCGTCAGCACGAGAAAAAAATGGCATTCTTTATTTTCACTTTGTTTTAGGCAGGCGGACTTTTTTTTTTATTAATATATATTGCTTGTTATCTTAATTTCATGGTTAATTCGAGCACCAAAAAACTTCTGATTTAAATAAAGCTATAATAAATGCAAAGGCAAATTCTACTTCTACTGCACTAACAATTTCCGTAACAAAAGCCGCGAAAACAAGTTTTCAATAACAGGAGCACTTTGTACCCTACACTATATTAAATTAAAAGACTATTTTAAAACTTCAAAGATTGTAGCCCGACTACTTTTCTCTAAGCTAGTATTTCATAAAGCAAAGGCATAAGGATTTAACAGAAGCCATTGTAGCCACTTTGTGTTTAAACGTGTAGGTACCAAGAGAAAGAAAGAAAGAAAGAAAGAAAAAAATAATTTATTTATTACCAAACACTGCGCACGTTTTGTACGTGTGCGCGTGTGTTCATGCGTGTACCTACGTACCTACTCGTGGTGTATTTGTGTGTAAGTGCGACGACATGTGCGAATGCATGTAACTATGTGTGTTTGCATTTATGTATGCGTATACGTGTACGTGAGCATTTGCATATGCGTGCATTACCTTAACATCTCTATGCGCAGTAGCAGTATGCAGTTTGAGCCCTTGCCGGCTGACGCAGGCTCGGCCGCATACTGCGCAGGCGAGCGAGTGCTCATGCGCGCGCCGCACGTGCACGCCCAGCGCCGACTCGTGCGCGGTCGTGTACGGGCAGGACGTGCACTTGTACTTGTGGCCCGCGTGCCTGCGTTGATGTTGCTTTGCTACACGGCTGTAACAACGTTAATCATACTATACACTTATTGATTCATTGATCATTAAGTGCTTGGTTAGACAACAAACGCTGACGTGAAGCGGAACGGCTGTTTTGGAAACGGTTCTTTTGGTAAACGGACATGATTTATCACGCCCAGTCGCTCGTCGATGGGGTACACGCACTCGGCGGGCAGCCGATCGTCGTGGGGTCGACCGTCACATACTCGCCGGCAGTGAGACCAAAGTATGCGCGAACGTCTCGGGCACGACGATCGTGTCGGCGGCCACTTTGAAATCGCACAAAATCTGTGCACGGAGCCCGCACACTCGCGGCGCCAACACTTTGGCTTGGATCACGCTCTTGCCGTCCTGCAGGTAGCTCTTGATATCACAAGACACATCGTCGCACAATTGTCGGGTTCTATGGTCGGTAGTCTCAGAGTGCGACAGCGGAAGCGCTTGCCATCGCACAGGCACGTCTTGCAACATCAACGTCTGAAGATTGACGAGGCTCTTGTTGTTGCGGCCTCAACTGAACCTGCTCAAGCGCGACACGAAGAGGCACCGCGCGTCGTAAAACTGTTGCGCCGTGATGGACACCTTGTTGGAGGGACGGCGAGCACCGAATTGTGAAAGAACGCCTTGTTGGTGGCTACGTACACGGCCGTCGAGGTACAGATGTCTGGCGAACAATGCTCGGGCGTACGCCGCGTCCTGCCACCACGATTTGACGATTCGCGCCATGTCTTACGAAGATATCAGGCGTTTGCCTTCGGCTTCGAGACGAGACCGTGTAATGGACTCTATGAGGGAAGACTCGAGAGTTCTCGATGTTCGGCTGATGACGAGCGACTGAGTCGTTTGCGAGCCCTCCACTCCCAAATCGCGCGCGTATTACTTCTAGTCCAGGTTTAAGTTATTAGAATTAACCGAACCCTGACGCCTGCCCAAGAAGAAATAAAAAATAAATATTGTAGTAGGAGGGGAAGGGTGGGTACGAGCCCAAGTGGGAACCGTGTGGTCCGTCGGATTGTCAGACAACCTGCGGCGTAATTGTCACTATGTGCCACGTCCAGTCACATTCATCACTAGACCCGTCCGAAATCACACGGGAACAGTGAACGGTGTGTGCTCAGCCGTAACCGTCGCCTGCAGAAAGTGCGTGAAGTACGCGAGGATTCCACAGGGCGGCTAGTGTCTCGCCCCAGACAATCACCGGAATTGTCCGATACGCTTTACGTAATCGACGCGTAATTTCGGCCAGCTCTGCACACGGTAGCGCATAGCGGTACGAGCGGCACGCAAAATAAGGATTGGATGGCGAAATTCTTCATGACACTCGTGCGGGCGTACAAATTTTCCAGCTCATCCTTGCTCCGTTTGCTTTCGACGGCAAGGCGTCGTTCCGCGCCGTCGACAGTAGTCTATGGACGGTGCGCAACCTGGCCGACGGGATCGCGTTACAAAAACTGACCGGCGCCACGGACGTGTACTGTTTTTTTCAATCACGGGCGCGGATGATTGATTGATCGCTCAGTCTTCCCTCCTCGTATGGCAAAAGTCGCAAATCAGAAAGATACCCGCCACGACCTATCATCGAGGCTTCGACTGTGCAGACGTACACGTAGTGTACACATTCAAAGCTGATTCAGCGTATGTCCATCACCGGTCCCGCCGTTACGCAAAGACAGGGCGCAATGTTCGTCCGAGCCGTCAGACCCAAAGCTCATCGCATCATCATCTCCAATAGAGGCATAAAGCTGAAACTACCTGCAGCTACCGATACCGATTATGGTGCTCTTGTGGCCAAACTCGACCCAGTCGTAATGTGTGTAGATAGACCTTAATAGGTGGAATTTACTTACACATTATTGAATGCTTTAGGACAGCTCTTGCAGTAGAACTTCTTGGCGTGTGCGCGGTTTGTATGCGACTTCACAAGAACATCAGTTTTAAACCGCAACTTACATACAGGACATATGAATTCACCTCGACTCTGTTAAGTATAACAACATGAAATTATTTTTGCAATCAAGGTACCGTGACCCGTGGGATCGTTGGATACAGAATGCTTATTAGGATCGGTCTAAATAACTTTCCTTTGATTATCTTTTTTTTTATATTGGCCTACCAAAGTGACTCCACCCCGCTTGATGGTAAGCAGTCAGTGGAATCCAGAAGTGGTGGCGACCATACCAAAAGTCATCGTCTTACACTGCTGGTATGGTGGCCTCCATTATGGCGGCTGGGAATGTAGTAGGGGAAGGCAATGACGGAAGTGAGGAAAGAGAAGGGGGAAATTGGGCTCTCGGCGCTCTTACTCACCGAACGAAACGCAGTAGTACGGATACTACTACTCTTACGTCGATCTTCTATGAGAGGGCAGTAATTTCCCGGTCGATCCGGCCTATTCATGCTGAAACAGCGTGGATCTACTACCGTGGAAAAATCTCTTACATTGGCCGTGATCGTCTAGTGGTGAGGACACTTAAGATTATCGTACTTATTTATTGATTATATAAATCTCAGCGTCATAAAAGACACACTGCAGTTTTTACGTGACATCGATATGCGAAATTTGGCATTCTGACAGTGATAATATCAATCTTAAATTCTTGGGTGTTTAAGAAAGTTTTCGCCACCGAAGGCGCCAGTGAGGTGAAAGGTCTTCCATTCAAAAAAAATTAAAATCAAAATTCATTCACAGTTTGAAATCAATATAACCGTTCACGGTTGATTGGTTGATTGAAAGCGCTTTAACAGGTGCCTGGACCTGACGCCTCAGTGCTGCCACCTCGTGGGCGCCATTATAGAAAACCCTTAATTTTAATTTTAAAAGGAGTTAGTTCAACAATCACATGCTTATGTTAATCTCGTAATAGAATAGCGTGACTTAGTGACTACATAAGTGGTGTAGTAAGTAGCAATATGAATCCATCACGTGGCATGTCTGTTGTCTTTCATAAGCTAACAACCACTTTCAAGGTTTATCTACACACATTGCAGGAAGTGTCGAAGATTTCTATTCTATTTATAAAATGTATGGGATTGACATAAGCTAACGCCAAAGCTTATGTCAATCCTATACATTTTTTTATCTATTCTATGAATAGAATAGAAATCTTTGCCACTTTTCTAGGGCCGTGCTCGATCATACATGTCCGTGCCCGTGCCGACAACGGAGCTCTTTCTTTAGGATGCCAGCAGTATGGCAGACAATACAAAAAACATATAAAATTCACAGACACAAAGTACAAACAGATTCGCAGTAAAAAATTGGTATAGGTAACTAAATACTTACTGGATCATGACTGCCCATATGCACGCGGTAAGTATTGGATTTAGCAAACAGCTTAAAGCAGACTTCACATTCGTATATCGTTTCACTAGACAAAGGTTTCTTCAGTGAAGCTTTCTTCCATTCATCTATTTGTTCTTCTAACTGATAAACAAATAATTAAGTTTATAAAACATTTAAACAATGAGCAGCTAAAGTATCAAATATCTACTTATTATTTTTCCGAACCTATGCTTTGAACGATGATGATTTTTAGCACAATCATCATCGTTCAAGGCATTGGTTTCTTTTAGGTGTAAGACTGGCACAAGAGAATGGAGTCATCCATTCGTAAATACCAAGAAAATGGTAAATTCACCAATAAATTTCAATTTGATATCACTACTATATAAAGCGGTAGAGTTTGTTTGTTTGAACGCGCTAATCTCTGGAACTACTGATCAGATTTGAATTATCCTTTTTTGCGTATGATAGCCCAGTTTTTGAGGAACGTTATAGTCTATGTAACATCACGCTACTGGGAGAGCAGAGCGTGAAACCGCGGGAAGTTACATCTTTGATTACTTGTTCCGCTCCCGTCGCTCGTAGCATGATGTTACATAGACTATAACGTTCCTCAAAAACTGGGCTAAACATATGGTATTACGGTAGTAGATCCACGCTGATTTCAGCATGAATGGGCCGGATCGTCCGGGGAAGTACTACCCTCTCATAGAAGATCGACTTAAGAGTAGTAGTATCCGTACTACTGCGTTTCGTTCGGTGAGTGAGAGCGCCGGAGGCCCAACTTCCCCCCTTTCCTCTTTCCTCACGTCCCTCATTTCCTTCCCCTAACCCCATTCCCAGCCGCTATAGTGGAGGCCACCATACCAGCAGTTTAAAACAATAACTTTTGGTATAGTGGCCACCACTTCTGGATTTCACTGACTGCTTACCATCAGGCGGGGTGGAGTCACCTTGGTAGGCTACAATATAAAAAAAAATATATATATGTTATAAAAACTTACCGATAGCTTAACTATATCAAAGTACGTCTGCATATTTGTCTCATCTGGTGTTAGATGGCCGTCTTTTTTCTTAACTAGCTTACTTTGTGCTAATTTATTCTTACTTTCCAGTCTCTGAAAAATTTTTACAACACATAGTTTAAATGTACGCCCTTTTTTGTTCTTACTATATTGATAATACTATAAGTGCTTTATTTAGGACATGAGTTTTACTGCTAGTAAGACCATAGGCGGTTACTTCAACTCAAGTTTTTAGACGCTTTTGTTGATATTCATAAATCAAATGTCCATCTCATAGAATAATGTAGACGTTATACAAGCATTTCAAAGAAATAAACATCATTTTCATCATCATTATATTTATCAACCGAAAGTTGTCCACTGCTGGACATAGGCCTCATCCAAGCTTGGGGGTCAAGGTGGGGTGACCAGTCGTGAGCCACCCTTCTTTGTAAGGGATCTGCCTACGCTGCGTTTAAAATAAAATGCAAAATAAAATTTTATTATCTTCCTAATTTATTGGACTCACCTTTTTCTTGACTTTACTGACAATAAAATCTTCCGACTTCGTTTCACTATCTGATGTATTATCAGGAGGTGATTCTAAATGGGTATCATCAAATTCATCACATATTTCTTCTTTTACATCATTTTCTTTAATAATAATAATAACTTCTAATTGTTTTGGATGATTTTCAGTTCTAATGTTGTTTGTTTCAGCTAACATATTCATTTGTGTGTTTTCTACAGTTTTAATAGCCATATCTATATCTATTGGGTCCTTATTGAGAATTTCACTAATTTGTTCACCATCTTTTATGTCGTAGTAATTTTCCGCTTTAGAACATTTTAGTGAAGATGTTAAATTTAATTTGTCCCTATTTTGCTGCATTATAAGGTCTGTAGTCATCTGAAAGTGAAATATTATGATTTTTACAAACTACCGGGATTTTTGTGCTTTAAAATAGACTAGCGGCAATGGTTTTACATCAGATTTAACTGCTATATATGCACGCGCAATTTTCAAATTCGATTGACATTTCTAGTGAATATCATTCAAAATAACTTTCAAAGAAAATATACATTTAAAAGTAATTAAACTTACCTCACCATTTTTGGCAAATATATCAAGTAAAGTGGCTTGAGCTATCATACCTTTCTCAACAAACTTATAAAATTTGATTAGACAAGGTGCACATTGATAGCATACGTATTGTGGAAGTCCCTCTATGTTGTTAGTCTGAAAAAAGTTAAACATAACATAATTCGGGTACTAATATATTTTTACGACATAATCACAAAATTTACAAATCTTTATAAGTCTCGGCTTATACATATAAATCTTTCGGAAGATATTCTCCGAACGATTGAGACAATTATATCATTTTGACGGTAGTAGATCCACGCTGGTTTCAGCATGAATAGGCCGGATCGTCCGTTAAAGTACTACCCTCTCATAGAAGATCGACTTAAGAGTAGTAGTATCCTTACTACTGCGTTTTGTTCGGTGAGTGAGAGTGCCGGAGGCCCAATTTCCCCCCTTTCCTCTTTCCTCACCTCCCTCATTCCCTTCCTCTAACCCCATTCCCAGCCGCCATAGTGGAGGCCACCATACCAGCAGTTTAAGACGATAGCTTTTGGTATGGTGGCCACCACTTCTGGATTCCACTGACTGCTTACCATCAGGCGGGGTGAAGTCACTTTGGTAGGCAAATATATATAAAAAAATATGCGTTGTGTAGTTTAAAGGAATTAGCTGGGAAGGAGACGGGAAAACCGCAACTTTGCTTAACACTATTTGGAGAGGAAGTTTAAAAAGAAAATAAATTAAAACACTCTTACACTAAAACCCGTAATAGATTCCATACAGTTGCCCAAATGCGTGTCTTTTAAGCTGTGCAGCTTCAGATCTGTTGCTAAGCAAATCCTGCATGCTTCGACACCAGTTGCTTCAAAATTGGAATTGAGCTGTAATGGCAAAGGTGCATTAAGTTTAGTGATGATAAAATTCATAGAAATATACATAATCATGTGTTCATGGATGTAACTCTGCTTTAAGTCTATGGTGCAAATGTAATTTTAGGGCCAACTTAAACTAAATTTTTTATCAAAAAGAGCTCTTCTTGACATTTATTAAAACCTAAACTTATAGAATAAAAACTGAACTCAATGCTTATGTCTTCTATGTAGGACAAGAGGCCTTGCACTAGAAATATTATAAGCACTGAAACTAAAAGTAATTTTTCTTATAATAAATATGTATCAATTGTAATGACAGCATTATTTGAGTAAACTTTAAAATTTATAATAAAGGTAATATATATGTATAATATATAATCAATAGTATTTATAGCAGTCTATAATAGGTATATAAACTTACTATAATGTGTCATGTTACCTAAATTCTCTTAAAAATACTTACAGGCAAGTTCTTTGTAGGTATAGCATCATCTTTAATTTTTATCCGGCAATCCCCATAATTTATCTGATCATGGCTGAAGTGCATATTACAGATACGGACATGGCTTGCAGGGTTCCAGGTGGGACGGCCTATGGCTTTTGTCCATTTTGATTTCTGCTCTAGGTTACGAGGAAACCTATAAAATGTAAGAAAAATTCCTTTGTTTTAAATTTTTGAACAGACAAAGAATAGTTTCAATATTTAGTGATAGGATTCATTAACTAATGCACTAGCAATTGTGCTGTTGTATAGGAGGCAAATATAGGTAAGATCTTCCCATAGGAAAATTTTTAAAACCAAACAATTAAACAGGCTGCCTCTGTGGTTCGGTGGGACTGGATTATCACGCAGAGGTCTCTATCTCGATTAAATCTCATCTCGAGCTCGATCCCCGGGTCAGGTAAAATGATCTTGGGTTTTTCTGCTGATAAATTAGTATTAGTATCAGCCCAGAGACTGGAATTGTATCTGATATATGGCAACAGGCGCGCCTCCTGTTACATGAGACCCAAAATAAAAAAATGGCATAACATGGGTGGTAAAACACCTCTGCGTATCTCTTTGGGATAAAAGCCGTGAAGCTATTTATGTATGTATGTATACATCATACTCCATAGAAAAATATAAACTAAAAAGAAATTCAAACATTTTAAGATGTATGTAAAAGAACTCCTATTTAAACTTTTATGAACCTACAGTAAATTTTGGAATGCCAATAATAATCCATCAGGCTTTTCGGGTATATCCCACTATTTCCATGGAAAATGGAAAATGTGGGACAAGCGTTGTATACAAATTATGCCCCATTATTTCCATTGCGGCAAAAAACCACTAGTACCCGGATAGAAATGGTAGTACCTTATTCCACCTAATCTGTTCATAAGATACTGGTAGTTAACGAAAATGAATGTTCTTCATTTAAAAATGACTTACACATCTTTGATCATATTTCTATCATAGTCTAATAATTAGACTTTTAGAGGGTAGTCGAACTACCTATGATCATAGAATTTGACAGATATGAAATCATATATAACATCATATAGATCTTAGTTCGACGACCCTCAAACTATGATCATAGATAATCACATTATTATACCGTCATATGTTTTTCATTTAAAAATGACTTACACATCTTTGATCTTATTTCTATGATAGTCTAAGGCCGCTATTAGACTATCATAGAAATATGATTAAAGATGTGTCGAACTATGATCATAGAATTTGACAGATATGAAATCATATTTATATGTTAATGTAATACCGCTCTAATAGCGGCATATGAGGCGATGCAGCGTTTTAATTCGACGCGCCGCCTGCAATGGAAATAGTGGGATCCACCGGGATTTTCATGATTTGTACAGAGGTCATAGGTATAACTACTTATCACTGTAATATCACAGAAATCAGTTAAATAATAAACCAAACCACACATAAGCTTTATTTACCATTCAGTTTGAAATATTACCGTTATTGTGTAAAATTGTTGAGTAGGAATTTGACGTTTCAACTGATAGAGAAATGTTCCAATGAACATATTTAATCTATACCTTTAAATGCCAAATTTATCTGATTTCACGTAAGAGAAAGGTTAAATATTTACAATATTATCATACTGCACGACGTTAAAAGTTAAATAAAATGTGAATTCTACAAAATGATACTTACGCATGAAATGATAACATAGAAGTCGGGTCTTTCTTCTTGATAATGCCATTGCTGTTGCAACCTTTGACACAACAGTAGATTACCATGTTGTATGTTTGATCTTTCTAATCCTATTACTTGTTTATCAACAACAAAGAACTTAGTAAATTCACGAATAACAAAGCCAAAGAAAGTCGACGACCAAAGACCAAATACACAAACTACAATAAAATCACAGACTAAATACAGAATTGTTTGACAATTTGGAATTTGGATTGCCAATGTTACTGATTATAACAACACCCAAAATGTTTCGATGAAGTCAAACTTATTAATTATTCATTGCTAATTTTTTACCTCGCAATTCGCATATTGTAGGTAGGTATATTTCGAAATAGGGAAACAAACCTTGCAAACAATGTAGAAAAGCAGCAACATACTTTTAATACGCGACGCGATGCAACGTGTCGAGACTTCGAGACATCGATCTGAACAATCAAAGCCAGTATGTATGGATCGTGTTTTCGTGTCGAATTTTCTCAAATCTCTGGTTCATAGTCTATACTTTTTATAGAATTGAATAATAATAATAATAATCATTTTATTTTTAGGTTGCATAGACCCATAGATAAATACCTTACATATTAACATACATTAATATAAATAATGATAAAAACTACATTTCACAAATTGCACTAAGTCGTTGAAGTACGTTCGTGTAGTACTTGTCCACGGAAGCGACGGAACACGACACCTTGCGGCCAAAAGGTCTCTCCTCCATGACGAGGTGCAGTTAACAAACAGATCGGCACACGCACCACAAAACAATTAATACAATTTGATTTGATACAACAAGCGTTGCGTGTCGTCAGGTCGGGTCGCGTGTTAAAAGTGTGTCAGTGCCTTAAATCTAACGGACATAATGCACAAATACTCTAAAACAAATATTTGTAAATCACATTAATATTTGAAAGAGGCTTTTTGAGCTTCAGAAGGCCATGGTCATTAACTATCGCTCATGGACAACTCGAGAGTCTCTGGCATCAGGCATTGATCTAAAATGAAGATAATTATAAAATACTTTGCATAGCCGCTGCCTACCGTGAAGCAAGTGGGGTAGGTGAAGGGATTGAAAGAGGTGAGGAAAAAGGAAAAGAAGGAAATTGGGCTGCCGGCGCTCTCACTTACCGAACGAAACGCAATAGTTCGTACTATTGCGTTTCGTTCGGTGAGTGAGAGCGCCGATACTACTGCTCTTACGTCGATCTTCTATGAGAGGGTAGTACTTCCCCGTTCGATCCGGCCCATTTATGCTGAAACCAGCGTGGATCTACTACCGTATAAAACAGCCTTTACAATAAGAAATAAAGAAGAATTACTGCGTAATCTATATGGGAAAATAAAACAATCAGATATATATCACTTAATATATGACACAGATTACATCAATATAAAATGATTTTTATTCCTCAAAAGGTATCGCGGGCAGAAGCTTGCCCTCACATGTCCCAAACCCTATTCTGGTGCCGTTGTCATCGATACAAAAACCGCGAAGAGTTACAGTGTCACCATCTTGAATAAATTTTCTTTCTTCGCCTGATAGTAGACGAATAGGCTTGGTACCCTTCCATGCGAGTTCTAGCATACTTCCGTAGGAATCTGAAGCCTGTAGAGTTAAAAATAAGGTTTATTTGGTATTTCTTAAAATATCAGGCTTTTTTAGTCACTTAAAATAAACCTGGACTTGACTGAACTTTAGACCACATGTACATGCAAATTGGCTTCGAACAAAAGCATGGTGATCAATGCTTTGTATGTGTAAGGAAACAGTTAGGATAATTAAAGCAGTACGAAATTGACTGTCATTTTGATATTTTCTCTTCTCATAAGTAACATCAACATCTGATTTGATCATCTCAATTTACGGCAATGTTGAAGCAAATAAGAGTAGCAGGCTATCGATGGATGAAGGCGCTTACGACCGGCCAAGTGGCGAAATTGTCGGTAGTAGATCCACGCTGGTTTCAACATGAATGAGCCGGATCGTCCAGAGAAGTACTACCCTCTCATAGAAGATCGACGTAAGAGTAGTAGTATCCGTACTACTGCGTTTCGTTCGGTGAGTGAGAGCGCCGAGGCCCAATTTCACCTGTTTCCTCACCTCCCTCATTCCCTTCCCCTAACCCTATTCCCAGCAGCCATAGTGGAGGCCACCATGCCAGCAGTTTAAGACCATGGCTTTTGGTATGGTAGCCACCTCTGCTGGATTCCACTGACAGCTTACCATCAGGCGGGATGGAGTCACTTTGGTAGGATAATGTAAAAAAAACCCTATGTCCAGCAGTGGATGTCTTTTGGCTGATACGATGATTGAGCCAGTTCTGTTTTCGTTCGCCCAATAAGAACGCCAGTAACAAACTCACTTCTCCACTAATAGTCCCAGAGCCAAGCAAGTCTCCAGGTCTGATATTACAGCCGGTGACTGTCTGCTGAGCGAGCTGCTGCTTCACTGTCCAGTACATATACCGGTAGTTGGATCTGCATACCGTTGTAGTTATTGGAGACTTTTCACCTAGAACAACATTTTGTATTTGAGGATTTTTATTACTTACTAGCGGCCCGCCCCGGCTTCGCACGGGTGGACATTTTTTTAAACATTTTGGGATAAATTAAAATACTTTTGTATGGAAATATAGAACAGCGTTTTTTTAGACAGTTTTAAATTTTCTCTCCATAAGAACCATCCTCGTACTTCAAGGAATATTATAAAAAAGGAATTAGCGAAATCGATTCAGCTGCTCTCGAGATTTACGCTTAGCAACACATTTAGCGATTCATTTTTATATTATAGATAACCAAAATAGAGGATCATACCTCGGAGGCCGATCCGTATTAATTATAACATGTTCAGCTAGATGGAGCGACGATCTATAATGGTCGACTGGCAATCACTGTCTGCAATCAGCCAAAAATCGGACAAAGAGAGGCGGGGCTACGAGGCATTAGCCCTCCCTCCCCACCACCCATACTCATAAGCCAACTCCAAAAAAAAAATTATATGCTTGTAGTGTTTACCTACTTTGATAAAACCAACCACGGCGGAGTCAAAAATTGGTATGTATATAGATTCGGTGCCGCAGACGGACATAGGCTATCCCAAAAATCGCTCTGGTTCCCGAGTTATTACAATTTCCGCGCGGGCGAAGCCGCAGAGCGCAGCTAGTCTGACATAAATTAACATAGTACTTACTGGTAATATCAACTTCCAACTGTATATCAAAGTTAAACTTATCATCATGGCGTAGATACGCGAACGGTGTGGGTTCTTGAGGAAAGTTATCCACTAGGTACGGCTTCAAAGCTTCTACAGTCACTACCCAGGGCGATATAGTGGTACCCAAGTTCTTAGCTGTGAACGGACCTAGGGGTATGTACTCCCATTTCTGAATGTCTCGAGCTGTGGACAAAGAGTTTTATAAGATTTGGAACTAAAATAATATCAGCATAAATGGCATAAATACAAGAGTTTGGCACCAGCTGGCGTCTTAATAAATATGGCACTCCAGAAGTTAGAAGTAACCCAACTAAGCGATCTTTGCAAAGGTACTACCCTAACCCTAGAAAGCGTCAAATATACGTACCACTCCAATCATTCATAAGAACAAATCCAAAGATGCGGTCTTCAGCCTGTTTGGCCGTGATCCTTTCACCCAGTTTATTGGGCGGTCCTCCGATAAACGTCGCCATTTCTAACTCGAAGTCCATCAGCCTGGATGGACCGAAATGGGGATCGGCACCTGGGTTGTATTGTAAAGAATTAATAGGTAGTTTAAAAAAAGGACAATGTCGAAAAAAAGGCACCGCAAGATTTCTCATATAAAGAAACAAAAAGTATTTATTTACTGTCCAGAGGCGACACAAAAAAAAAATACATAAAACTAGCTGCCCGCGTCACGGTTTCACCAGCATCTTTGCTTACTGCTCTGCTCCCGTCACCAGTAGCGTGATGTTACATATCCCATAACCTTGCTCGAGAACTGGGCTATCATACGCAAAAAGAATTATTCAAATCCGAAGCGTTGAAACGAACAAACAAAATTGCGCTCAGTGTGTTCGGCCGTTTTTAAAATACATAATACATCTTACCCTCGACAGGTTGTGTCTGTCCGTAAGGTCTGTGGAGTGGGGTGCCCGATATGACGATGGAACTGGAACGACCGTGGTATCCTACTGGTAGTTGTTTCCTGTTATTAAAATATGCATTTTTACCAAACTATCTTGAACATGGAGTGTACCTATGTTGTTTTTGACGTAATCAGCGTTTAATTTTTTTGTCCATTATCATCAATTAAATATTTCCTATAAGTTGCGTGACTCTTATAAACGTTGACATAAGGTTGAAATTTTAACATTTGAAACGCCAGTCCATAGTCATTTTTATCAGTTATATTTCACAAAGTCACAAAGAGTGACTCGAGTGTTTTAATATTATGCCTTTCTTGTTAGCTTTTTTTTAGGGGTTTACTATTGCGAATGCAACTTGCCTTCCAAATTACTCACCAGTTCGGGAACAGAGCGTTGTCCTTGCCCCTGAACATAATTCCAACATTGGTAGCATGATGCAGGGATGAGTAAAAGTCCGTGTAGTCTCCAATTTCAGCGGGAACATGCATTTGAGCGTCACCTTGCTTGACGAATGCTCTATTGAAACATACAAGCTAAGTATCAAAATACACACTGCGTTTTTAAAGAAAAATATTTTGAGGATTAATTTAATAAATCATACCTTTGCCTAAGATTTTTGTCATTTTGAAGTATGGGATTTGTAACATCTAGCAATTTTTGTAATGTCGTTCTTGCTTCAATCCAGTGAGGTTTTGTAAGGCTCATAAAATCATTCAGCTTGTCTTGCTACGGACATTAAAATAAATAAAATTATTAAAGAGGGCCTAATTTAGTCCTTGCAGTACGCAATACGCATAAGGGAATATGGCATTTCACACTGTGTTGTCACCAATCAAAAATAAAACCAACTCTCTGTATCATCATCATCATCACCATATTAGGCAAAAGACGTCCACTGCTGGACATAGGCCTCCCCAATTTTCGCCACCTTGGCCGGTCGTGAGCCATCGTTTGCCCGCCACTTACAAGGGCGTCGGTTCACCTTGTAAGGGTTCTGCCCACGCTGCATCTGCCGGTTCCTGGTCGCAACTCTAGAACCTTTCTGTCCCAACGGCCGTCAGTTCTGTGAGCTATGTGTCCTGCCCATTGCCATTTCAGAGAAGCAACTCTGCGAGCTACGTCAGTTATTTTGATTCGCCTGCGGATTTCTCCGTTTCTCAAACGATCGCGCAGAAAGACGCCTAACATAGCCCGCTTCATCGCCATTTGAGCGATTTTGAGCCTTCTGACAAGAACCATAGTTAGCGACCACGTCTCTACTCCGTATGTCATCACTCATCACTGGCAACACACACTGGTCAAAGACTTGAGACACTGCGGTAGTACGTACCTACTCTCTGTATATGGACACACAATTGATTTTGATTTCAATTGAAACCAGATGAAGAGGTGTCCTACAGGAAAATATTCTGAGGCCTAACCCTTAAATGGACTAACGCCGAAAGCAATATATTTATATATATTGCAATTATAAGCAATATATATATTATTGACTGGCCTGTTGGTCTAGTGGTTAGTGACTCTGACTGCTAAGCCGGAGGTCGTGGGTTCGATTCCCACCCAGGACAAACCTTTGTGTGATGAGCATGATTGTTTGTTCTGTGTCTGGGTGTAATTTATCTATAATATGTATGTATTTACAAAAAAAAAAAAAAAAAAAAGTATATAAGTAGTATATCAGTTGTTTAGTACCCATAACACAAGCAAATATAATTGCTTAATTTGGGGCTAAATGGCGCTGTGTGAATGTGGTAGAATATTTATATTTATTTATTTTTATTTATTAGTATAGATTAATACTTTTATTAGGTAGGCATATTCCGCGCTGCGGAAAGTGTTTACTTATATAAAACTGCATTATCAATCACGCGGAATAAATTAATTATTAGGTAGGTATACAAAATAGCGTAATACGAGTTTATTACGAGTTGGTATCGTAAACATCAGTAGGTATTGTCGTCAACTCGAATAAATATTAATACGATATTTAAAATAGAAGGATTGTTTAGGTCAGTAAGTATTTAATTTTAAAAATAGGATAGAAGAGTGGCATTTGGTGCATATTACCGAAGGAAACTTACTAACAAATACTATCTTTGACGAATAAGAAATAAGTTCATTTTAATACTTATTAGGTACGGAAAACATTACGGAATAAGTACCTGGATTATAAATTAACATACTTAATAGGTATAATCGAAATCCTTTACTTTATAACGCACCTCCCTCGAGACACATTTGTCAGTAGTAGATCCGCGCTGGTGTCAACATGATCATAGAAAATCGACGTAAGAGTAGTAGTATTCGTACTACTGCGTTTCGTTTGGTGAGTGATAGCGCCGGAGGCCCAATTTCACCCCTTTCCTCTTTCCTCACCTCCCTCATTCCCTTCCCCTAACTCCATTTCCAGCCGCCATAGTGGAGGCCACCATACCAGCAGTTTAGGACGACGGCTTATGGTATGGTGGCCAACACTTCTGGATTCCACTGACTGCTTACCATCAGGCGGGATGGAGTCATTTTGGTAGGCTAATATAAAAAAAAAACATAAATAAAATGCAGCTAAGCTAGAAACTAAATTTAATGTGAAGCAAAATAGAGGTGGAAATAAGTTAATAAAACAACATACTTCTTAGTATAAAGAAAAACAAAGGTAAGTAGGTACTTCATAAATCAAGTAGGCATTTTTGTTTACGAGTTAGCCTGACTTTTATTAACAACAGAATAAGGTTGAAAATGAAAAATTTGACACGGCGCGCGTCGTGAATTAAACGAACTAATACATACTACTTGATCAACTTATTTTGTTTACCTACATAGATTGATACTAAAAATAAAGTAATATATCCGAGCCCAGTTTATCAAGTACCTACATAAATATGCATAATTCATAAGTTGTTTGTCTCGCCGATAAACTTAACCGGTTGTTTGCTTACCTTAAAAACATTCTGTTTGCTCTTCAATAAAGGTCCGTCGAATAAATGTGCAATAACATGCAAGTCCAGAATATACTCGCCGATAGCGACCCCAATGTGTTTTTCATTCTAGAATAAAAATCATTATTAATATTAAACTATAACAATCTTCATATAAAATATTCTTTGCAAATACGTTATTCTACCAAATTAAATATGTAATAATAATCCAGTTTTTAGACTGCCACGCAATAACATCCGAATTAAGTCGATTGCACGACAAGGAATGTTGTATAATTATCACAAGTTAACTGTAACTTATTTTAAGTCTTATAAATTTGAAAATAGAGTTCATTTAGGTATAAACTTATTATCACGGTAGACTTTTCTAAACAAAAAAATATAACACAACTTACGTTATTAGCAGTAGTGAAGACTCCATATGGCAGATTTTCGATGGGAAAGTCCGATGCCGGAAAATATTCAATGAAGGACTTCATAATACGTGATTGTTCGACGGATGCTAGTCGGAAAGTGCTCACTGGTCAACTAGTGTTGTATTTTGTAACCAGTTGTTATGGTAATCGAGCCGGTTTCTTAGTCGGGGATATGTACCAGATAATATGTAAGAAGCCAAGGTCAAGATCATTCGATCTTCTTTAACCTTAGATTAACTAATATTGTGTAAGATACGTTTAAAAAGGAAAGCGTCCAGTGTAATGACCTCTGTACGACTGCGGTTTAGGTTTATAGGTTATGTGAAACGTTAAGTCATTATCAGTAAGAGTACCGTTATCGTTGTTTGTTTTCTTTAATAAATAAAGATAGGTAGATATAATATGACATTGTTGCTATTGTCCAATATATACATACAATATTACGAAATTGTAGAAAGATTCTTCTCAATTAAGTATTTAATTTACTTTAATTATTTTATCTTTGAGGCTCACAATAAAATAAAATCACTGAATAGGTAAGGTATAAACATAGCTATGTATTACATGGATTTACAACAATACAATTCAAACACTAATCCAAAAACCGGCATCAGATTCAAATTAGCAAAATTACGATATTTGACATCCTGCAGTTTAGCCACGTTAGTATGCGACAAAAAAAACAATTAGAACATTATCTATTACTCAATCATGTATTAATAGCAATAAATATATTAAATAACATTAATTATTTACAGATCGAAGTTGACTTTAGAGAGAACGGTGTTGTTGTTTTGACGGGCTTCTACGATATTCATCTTTGACTGCAGCATACTCGTGGAAGTACTCGTGACTGCCTAGAAATATTCATTCTGTAGTTTACTGTTTGCTATTTTTATTATTGCTTACAGTTCTAGTGTTGAACAATACAACCGCGCAAGCCATATCAGCCTTTAATCTAGTAGAGTAAAGTTTCAGGAATGGGAGAGGGGACAAACGAGAACGCTTTTCGCTACGCCTAACTGGTTATTTTAATTATTGTTGTGTTTCATTATTTTAAATACGCAACTAAGTTAGTCCGATTTCGAGAAAGAGGTCACTCGTCGAATTGAACTCCGCTAGGCAGCGGTCCGGAAGCCACAACATATCTTCTCGTCAGCTCTACCACAGTGTCTCAAGACCAAGATCTTTGACCAGTATGTGTTGCCAGTGATGACATACGGTGCAGAGACATGGTCGCTAACTATGGGTCTTATCAGAAGGCTCAAACTCGCTCAGAGGGCGATGGAGCGGGCTATGTTAGACGCCTCCCTGCGCGATCGTTTGAGAAACGAAGAAATCCACAGCCAACTAAGATTAGGTACCGATGTGGCTCGCAGAGTTGCTTCTCTGAATTGGCAGTGGGCAGGACACATAGCTCGCAGAACTGACGGCCGCTGGGGCAGAAAGGTTCTAGAGTGGCGACTACGAACCGAAAGACGCAGCGTGGGCAGACCCCTCACAAGGTGGACCGACGACCTTATAAGGGTGGCGGGCAACCGAAGGATGAGGACAGCTCACGACTGACCAAGGTGGTCAGGCCAAAACTAGAGGAGGCCTATGTCCAGCAGTGGACGTCTATCGGCTGATATGATGATGATGAAGATGAACTAAGTAAGTACTTGGACATTTGTCAGACTACGATAATTATACCTAAACAATAAATACTAGAACGAAAAGACATTTAGTAATGAGGTATACATTTAATAAATTATACATAAAATATTATAACAATTAAGTGACATTGATTTAACCTACATGTAATTTCACCAGCGAAAATATTAAAATTTGGAATACAGTTTTCAGAGCAGGACAAGATACACAATAGATCTACTTATGAGTTACGATAGTCAAATCCTCATATTACTTTTCACTAGATTTTTAAGCTTATATAAGTATTTACGCGTTATAGGCACACAAATTTAAAACAAAGAATTTCGTATTTCGATATTGTATGCGGCGTATGGACGGCTCACGAATGGCCAAGGTGGCGAAAATTGGAGGCGTCTATGTCTAGCAGTGGACGTCTTTTAGCTCATATGTTGATAACGATGATCAAATATCTCCTTACTTAAAGGTTATAAAAAATTTGCAAATTTAGTTGCATTTTCACTGGTAATACTATCAACTAAGCTTATGAATCGTGAGTAGGAATAGCGCCCACGAGTTGGCAGCACTGAGGCGTCAGATTCAGGCATCTGTCACAGCGCTTTCAATAAACCAATCAACAAAAAACAATTCTATTGAATTAAAACTGTGACTGAATTTCGAATTTTGATTTTTGTGAATGGAAGACCTTTCACTTAAGTGGCGCCAACTAGTGGCAAAAATTTTCCTAAACATCCTGATTGAAAAATTATATTTATAAAAATATTCGATATTTTTTTTTATTATTGTGACTATTTATCTCTACTTAATTGCAATAACCAAATAACTGCGATTTGACTAATATTTTATTTAGGATGAAATGAGGTGTATATAAAATAAATAACAACATCTACTTAAACTAAATATAAATTTAATCTACTTAATATTATGTAGAGTGATAGATATAATTTAAATTACACTTGTGATGATTACATACATACATAACTTCACGCCTGCCCATTAATGGGGTAAGCAGAGACTATAGAACGCCATTTGCAAACATAACTCCTTAGGATATAATTATATTACTGGTGATCATACAAAATTAGAAATGCTATGCAACTTATGTTATTCAGTGAATATTGCGAGTTTCATTACTCAAAACTATCAAAAAACTACGTTGACATTAATATAAAAAAGACCCGCTCAAAAAAGTATTCTTTTATTTATCTTGAACTATTTATTGCTTAAATATTAGCGATTTTAAAATAGGCACTTTAAATATTATTATTTAGGTTTTATAAAAAAAAACACCACGTATTTTTTTACTGATTAGCATAATATCTATCTATTTAATCAGGCAGCAAGTCAAGTAGTTCAAAAATCAGTTATATTAGCGAAAACAAAAAAAAACTTTAATTATGTAACAAATATTTTGACGAAATTAATACCTATTATATTTATTTGAACTGAATAACTTTTATTTGTGTGTAGGAACTTAATTCTCAATGCGTGTCTATTCCATTTAATAGTCCTAATGAAGCTACCATAATTTATTTATTTAATAACCAGCTTATATCAAAAACTAAGACTAAACATATAAGTGATAGATAAGTATATAATATACCTTAATAGTTTTAAAATTAGCAAGCAGTGATTCTTATTAATAATGGTTAAACTCGGCAAATCCCTTTTTAATTGACAAACGCGTGTTTTAATTTAAATTACATAATAAAGTAATTTCTTCACTTTTAATAAAATATTTCAAGAGAAGAATTTCTAAATTGTTCTATATGATACATCTCAAAAAATACTTCCATCAGCTAATACCTATATTAGAAACAGATTTCAACACTACAGAAACGAAAAACTATTTTACTTTACTGAATTATACATTATTACTTCGATAATTAAACTAAAAAACTAAACTTACCACCACGAAAAATAAAAAAATATATTTAGCAAAGATATTAAAGTATTTTAATTTTTTTTACAAAACAATATAACGGTGCAATAGAAAAGAAAAATTAATTAACAAAACACAATTAAACAGCAATTTTAATAATGATAAATAATCAAACAAAGATAGACTACTGTTTTGTGACGTCATAAGTAAACGGTATAAGCGAAAAGATACCGCAATCTACAGTTAGTATTTTTTTTTATGTAATCGTACTTTTTTCAGTATTTTTTTGTTAAATACTTTATACTAATATTTGTTAGTCTAAATTCAACTTTATTACTAACATTTAAAATTTATATTTATATGCACAAGTATAATTTCGTGGAGGCAAGCATAAGTGTTGTATTATGGTGTCAGAGTACAATAATTTTTATTAGATAAAACTCACATTTTACCAGCCATATTCTCATCTTAAACGGGCAAACCATTCACTAAGGTACCTTATAATGTTATAATAGACAATAGACTAATTCTGTAGTCTTGTAATGACTGATGCCGCCGGTATAAAATACCTACAAAATAAAATAGGTATCACTAGCTGCCAAGCGAATTTGAACTTTATTAACGAGGTAGTAGATTTTATAATACTTACTTCGACAACTAGAAAATAAGATAATATTTAGTCACTTACTTACCTGTAGTACAATTGTATTAGGGTACATAATCGCTTGAAAAGTAGACATTTGTTCTCTTTTTTCTAGAAAGTATAACTAACTTTGAACCACTAGAGTACGTATACGCTGTAGCGTCTACGTGCAACAGTATACATACACGTTATGATATTTTGTGAACCTATTTGCATGTATTTTATAGCAATTACGGGTGGGTATACCCAAAGAAATACACCTACACATAAATGTATTTAGACATCATTTAGTATATTTTTGATAACGAAAAATTGCTGCTTTAATATTAGTTATAGCTGCTGGTAACTTATAGTAAAATACGCAAAATTTTACAGCCTATTTAAAAAATTCACTATCCGAATAAGTATATTTTAATTCACAGTAATATAACTTGTTTTGTATTTATAACAGAGGCTTGGTAAATAAACGCAGAACACAAATTATTACATATTTATTGACATAACACCATTATACAACACTCTATCTACTCTAAACCGCTACCTACTCAAATATCTGAAATCTTATCTACACATGGTCGCGTCAATCTGTTGTAGCGAAGGCAGGATGAGCTTTAATTTCCTTCTGTATGCGGGATCTTCAGCTAAAGGGTTTTTATCCAAATATATTGTGACCAATTTCGTGTTATCTTTAAGATATTCCACTGATGACCAATCTGATATCTGGTTGTTGTTTAGCTGTGGGAGAAATGTATTAATTTTAGTTGATTTATAACACTGATAAGTCAGAACTGTTTTCCTGAGAAAGGTTGCTTTTGGTTGTTAGCAGTCGAAAGATGATTTGCAGGTTAACAGCGAATTAAATAAGGCTTCCGTTTAGGCTCTTGAGGTTTAGTACCCATAAAAAAAATATATAGTATAATTTGGTTTTTACCCTGCTGCTGCTATAGTCCTACACACATAATATTATTATATTGACTGTTCTTGGTATTGCAATACGCTACTAAAACCGTCGACACAGACAGGCTAAATGTTTGTTTCCAACTTCAAGTTATACATACAAAAAAATATTATTCAAATTAGTCTTTGCCTTGTCACTACTCTTAATTGAGTGTCGATATATTATTTTCTATAATAAGCCACAAATAGGTATTTATTATTTTATGTCTGTTAAACTTATCATTGTATCACTTAAGTCACTACAAATATTTGTATTGACCTAAGTCGCCATTATTACAAGTTCTATATAAAACCGCCATTATTATCATTGTTTATATCAAACAGTTAGAACGTTCTGGCAGCAGATAAATAACTACTATTATGGTATGGTAGGAATGATCTATTTGTCGCAACTCCTAGACTGTGTGTGTGTGTGAGATAACTACTATTATTAACTAGCTTCTGCCCGCTAGTTTGTCCGCTAAATTAAGGTTTGGTTCATATTTTAGCCAATTAACATAATATCTTTAAATTATAGTCTGTGCTTATTCTGATGTATACTACTGTAAAGTTTCATTAAAATCCATTTAGTAGTTTTTGCGTAAAAATTAACAAACATCCACCCATACATCCACAAATCCATACAAACTTTTGTGTTTAGTAAAATTTAATGCAACATACCCAAAGCTCTTCCAAATCAGCCATATGTTTTAAATTCTCGATCACAGCAATTTGATTCATAGCCAGATCTAATGTCTGCAGTTTTACCAAAGTGTCCATATTTTCTATCGTTTTCACACCATTTTCCGATATATACAACTGGTCCAATCTCGTCAGTTTATCTAAATTCTCGATTTTTGTGATTCGATTACTCTGCAACACTAGTATTTGGAGATCTGTCAGATAATCGAGATTCTCGATTTTCGATATTTTGTTTTTACCGAGGTATAATTGGTTGAGTGTTATTAAACCGTCTAGGTTTTCGATTTTCTGAAAATATAAAGATTATTCCCGAATTATGAAATTTACAACTGTCTCTGGAGTATTTGAAATCAATAAAAAATATGTTATTATATATGTATACTAATTCTTCTGCTTCGGTAGCGCAGTGTCTTTAAAAAAAATCAACAAATAACCAGCAGCTATGTGATCACTAAGCAACAGTTACCACTAACCATCACGTGGGTTGTTCTGTCTGCCACTGACAGCAATAAAAAAAAATCTTTTGACATAGGCTCCTAAGATAGGACTAGAAGGCAGACCACTTACAGACAGCATTACCGTGCTGCGGTGTGGTGTCCAAGGCAAAATCTTTACTTTTTTTTTTTTTTTTTTTTTTTAATTAAATGGCATTCACATCTCTTGTGTGTGAGACGTATTTGGCCAATCACGACGTTATATGAAAGTAACACGCAGGGAAAATGTTCGGTGTTTAATTTTGAAAATGTAAGGAATTTGGTCCAGGACGCCTAAAACACATAACATTAAATGACGACACAAACAACACAAGACAATAACGATATTATACAGAGAAGAATTATTAGTAGGAAATGGAACATTAGTAGGAAGAACGAAAATAATCTAACTACATGCGTTTGTATATTTATATATAAAAGAAAGAAAAAAAGAGTCGTAGCAGTCTAAAATTTTAAATTATGAAAAGAAACATATTTCACCAAATAAACTATAAAAGGGGAATGCGAATAAGTGAGAAGAGACTGAAAGTTGATAGGTCGGGGTATGTCTGGGGGGAGAGCATCATATAAGGAAAATGTCAATTTAGGACAACTGAAAAAAATATGATCTACCGTCCCGTCATCCAGACCACATTCACATAGGGAGCTATCGCGAACTCTGATTTTGGCAAGGAAGACCGGTGTGCACGCATGACCCAAACGAAGGCGACATATGGTAGATGTGGCTTGTTTGCCACCTTTACGATATCGGAAGAACCAGGGTTTCCGTGGTATAAGAGGTTGTATATCCCCATAGTAACGCCCTTTAGTAGTTCTTGAGGAATCCCATAAGTCTTGCCAATCATTTCTTAAATGCGACTTCGCTAGAGGTAACAGATCGGAGTGGTATATTTCACTATGGTTTTCAGATCCGCTTACTGCAGCATCTTTAGCCCAGTAATCCACCATCTCATTACCTGCAATACCAGAGTGCCCAGGAATCCAGGCAAGGACTATATCTAGACCTTTTTGATTACAATTAAGCAGTAATTCTTTAATCTTAAAAATAAGAGGGAGCTTAATTTTCATTTTGAATGGATTACTACAAATTTTTTGTAAACAACTTCTACAGTCTGTAAAAATAATTGTTTTAGAGAAATTATGAGAATCAGCAAATATAAGAGCTTCATATAAGGCGATTGCTTCACCTGTGAATACAGATGTCTGAGAAGGGCATTTAAAGGATAAAGTCACATTGAATCTTGGAATCCAAACCGCAGCACCAACGTTATCGTCGGATAATTTGGAGGCATCAGTGAACACCAGTATCCAGTCTTGCCAATCAGACAGAAGTCGGATAAAATTTTGATTAGCTGCAGGGTCATCTTTTTCAACTCCAAAGTTCAAAATGACTTTAGGGGTGAACATTAGCGAAGAAAAATTTGTTTGAAATAAGGGGTTGATATTACGGCTATAAACAGGCGCAGAGAGATTTTTAACCTTTAAAAAGCTCTTAATAATTTTGGGGGTTTCCTTATGATGCCAGTATCGGTTATTTGATACCTCTTCAGAAAGACTCTCCAGACGAGGAACAAGTGGATGAGATGAACATGACATAACCCTAAAAATAAATCTATCAGATAGATATTGTCGACGGAGAAAAAGTGGAGGTTCTAAACATTCCACTTGTAGAGCATTTTTCGGTGAAGATTTCATTGCACCAAGGATAATGCGTAAGCATTTAGCCTGTATACTGTCGAATTTCTTTAGAGCTGTTTTATTACAGGGTTCCAAAATGAACGATCCATAATCAATACAACTACGGATAAGAGCATTATAAATAAGTTTTTGATTATATGGATGGGAACCCCACCAAACACCTGAAAGAGCACGAAGGACGTTAATGCCTTTTTCACATTTACTCACTACATGATTTAGATGAGGGACACCAGTCATTTTGGAGTCCAGGAAAACTCCAAGAAATTTTGCCTGGGGTTCATTAGAGATGGCGTGTCCTTCATAAGTGACGTTTGCAAATGGAGTGAATCTCGAACGGGAAAAAACAACAACTGTACTTTTAGATGGGGATAATGAAAGGCCATGATCATCTAACCAGACATTTAGGTAGCTTAAAGCTTCATTTATGCGAGATGTTGTTGTATCGATACAATCAGAAGATGTATATAAGGCGATATCATCTGCATATTGGAGAATATTACAAAAAGGAAGGACCGATTGCTCAAGATCATAAGTATAAATGCTGTACAGTAAGGGGCTCAATACTGATCCTTGCGGAATGCCTTGCCATAGAGTTCTAGGTAGAAGGAGTGAGCCATCGTTTCGTATTTTAATAGTTCTGCCCATAAAAAGTTTACAAATATAGTGTGCAATTCTCACTGGAACACTCAGCTCTAGCATTTTTGCTCTGAGCACCGGAATATTGACACTGTCATAGGCAGCCGAAACGTCTAAAAAGCATCCCACAAGGTGTTCCTTTTTAGAAAACGAAAGGCGAATATCGGTTGTTAGAATGTTCAGACTATCCATAGTGCTTTTGTCTTTACGGAAGCCAAATTGGCTTTTTGCTAGAGACTCATTATTTTCCAAAAACCATTCTAGGCGATTTTTAATTAAATGTTCAAGGATTTTACCTAAGGTTGATGAAAGAGCAATTGGTCTATAAGAGCTAGCCTTTTCTGGATCTTTATTAGGCTTCAAAATAGGGATAATGATTTGGCATTTCCAGTCATCAGGTATTTCACCTGTAATAAAAATGTCGTTCAGGATGTCCAAAAGATACTTGAGACTAGGAATGCTTAATTCGGTGATAAAGCTGAATGGGATACCATCTTCACCCGGAGAGGTATCTCTTAACCCTGTAAGTGCCGTATTTAATTCGTCAAAAGTAAACTTTTCATCGAAGGAAGTTAAATTAGCAAAGGATAAAGAAAAAGGGAAATCACAAGGAACAGAAGGAGGGGCTAGTCTATCCGCAAAGTCCTCCAGCCAAACTGAAGAATCGTAAGAGTGAAGAGAGTCAGGCTTTAATGAACCTCTAAACCGTTTCATATTTCTCCATGCAACTGATGGGGGAGTTCTGGGGGACAAACTCTCGCAAAAACCCTTCCATCCTCTTTTCTTCTTTTTGGAAAGTAGTCTTTTGGTACGAGCAGTAACTCTTTGTAAAATTTGAAAATCATCAAGGTTTAAAGATTTATTAAAGGTGTCCTCAGCACTATCCCTTTCTTTTACAGCAGAAGTGCATTCAGAATCCCACCAAGGAGGTGAGGAAAGCTTAAAAAAATAAGGTTTTTTCCTGGGAATAAATAAGTTGGCAGCTTCAATCAGTGTATTACGGAAATGTAAGTAGTTTTGAGAAGAAGGATTTTGGTGAAAATCATTTAAATTACATTCGACATATAAAGAAAAATTTTTCCAATCAGCCTCTTGTAATTTATGTTTCAGAAGAGGTTCAGGAGCAGGGATTGGGATTACTGAAGAAGGTTTTGACATTATAATAGGGAAATGATCGCTGCCAAAAGAGTGGGGTAACGTGTTCCAGTTTAGTAAACATGATAGATCTGGAGAGCAAGCAGAAATATCAACTGCAGATTTAGGATTTTGACCAGGATATACACGACGAGTAGGAGAGCCATCATTTATGACACAAACATTAATATCATCAAAGAGGTCCACTAACCAGGGGGAAAAAGAATCTGTATAATATGATCCCCAGGAACTGTGGTGCGAGTTAAAGTCTCCTAAAATAATAAGTGGGGAAGAGACTGAAAACAAAATTGTAGAAAGGTCAGAGATCAGAGAGAGTTTAGGATCAGGAATATAAATTGAAATGAAATTAATATTGGCTATGCAAGCCGCAACAGCGTTGATTTCTTGGGAGTGAGGAGGCAGAGGGATAACGGAAAACGGTATAGATCTTTTAATTAATAACGCACACCCTGCCCTGCCATCATCACGATCATCCCGTAGACAGGCAAATCCCGGGACTCTAAAGTGAGACCCAGGTCTCAACCATGTCTCAGAGATGGCCGCAACAGATACAGAATGAGCATTAATCAAATTAACTAAATCAGGTTTTTTAGGGACAATACTTCTACAGTTCCACTGAAGAATTCGAGTTAAACCCGAGGGAGCCATTAGTTACAATTTCAGCGAGTCTGACAAGTAAAGGGGCAGCGTCGTACGGTAATACATCGCTAAATTTAGCGAGGATATTTGTGATCAGCATAATCAGCAGTTCTGGCAAATTTTCATTGGGCAATGTTTGTCTGTTTAATCCACAACCATTGGGAATAGATGATGATGGATCTCTAGTTATGTCATTATGAGCATGACGATCATAACCTTCCGGAAGGGGAGTCCTTGCACGGGAAGGAGTTTGGACTGTTTTGCGATAAGATGTCCTATGTGGGGTAGATTGAGAAATTGAATAGACAGATGGTGAGTTTTGTACTGACTGAGGCGGGGTTTGCGCAAACATTGTTTTTGCGACGTCAGAGTAGGCCCGTCTTACTGAAGGTTCCTGTGCAGAAGCCTCCATGTATGAAATACTGTGCTCGGACATGATTTTTTTATGCGTTTTTGTCTGGCAAATTCGGGACATGTCGGGTCGGTAGCAAAGTGTCTCCCTGTACATAAAAGACACCTGACACGGTCAGAGGGAATGTTACAGTTATCACCACTGTGTGATTGTCCGCATTTGTAACAACGAGCATTTGACCGGCAAACACTCTGTACATGGCCAAACCTAAGGCACTTCCTACACTGAATGGTAGGAAGCTGGTAAACCTCAACCACTAAAGAAGTGTAACAAGCGTAAATTTTCTTTGGGAGGGATTGGCCTTCAAATGTCAGCACGACGGACTGTGTAGGTAACCACCCAGGGGAACCATCGTCTTTTCTGATCTTCCGATTCAGACGGCGCGCTTTTAAGATCTTTCCATCACCTTCTTTGTATTCAGTGGCATTTACAAACTCCTCCATCGTCCACTCTGTTGGAACGCCACGAACTAAGCCTAACCGGGAGACATTATATGATGGGATTTCAGCTTTTATTTTGTGTCCTTTCAGAAGTTCGTGGTTCAGAAACTCGTTAGCCGCCTTAGCAGATCCAAACTCCACTGACAACCTATTACGACCAATTTGTTTGATGCCATCTTTTTTAACATGTTGGACACCACCTTCCAACAGGAACAACCCCAATTTTATAGGTTTTAAACTCACACCAGAGTTCGGGGAGTCAACAATGCGGGACACATGCACAATAAATGGACCAAAGTCTTCGACGCCATATTTACGATGATTGATCTCGAGAGAAGGGTGTTTGTAAATATGTGATACTGATCCAAGACCACTGTCTGGATCAGTAATGGTACGTTTAGATAACGGCTGAGTGTTCAAATTGTCAGCCGTCCTTTTCCGGGAGGGCGTTTGTGCAGCTGCAGAAGCCTGAAAACCTTCAGTCTCCATCACACATTCGTACTCACCACCCCCCTTATCAGGGGGCTTCAAGCGCTCATCTCCATCCATGGCCTCACTTGCCAACAAAAGAGCAATATTCACTCACCTACTCGAAGTTAAAAATAACCACCACCACAAAGAAATATATGGGAATAACTGGGTGCAAAGGAAAATAACCTAAAAACGAACAAACCCACACGGCACCTCAAACGTCCTCTTTTTAATTTTCTTTCGATTTCCGTAAAATGATACGAAATGACAGTCTGTTGATGGCCAAATGAAACTTGACATTCAAAAATCTTTACTTTTGGAGATGTTTCGAAAATTCCAGACTGATGATGATAGATTTATTAGTATACTAGCTGCGACCTGCGGTTTCGCTCGCGCGGAAAATGGTACTAATGTAACTCGGGAACCAAACCGATTTTTAAAAAGTAACCTATATCAGTCTCTGGCACTGAATCTATGTACATACCAATTTCCATCAAAATCGGTGCAGCCGTTTAGGCGCTAAGTGGTAATAAGCAAACACATACATACACACAAAATTTCGCATTTATAACATTAATAGCATGGTTACACATTTTTAATATAATACTAAGATGATGTTTACTTACTCGTATGCGGTTATCACCCAATTCAAGCAATTCCAAAATAGGCAGGTGGTCAACATTTTTAATTTCTGAGATTTTATTAGAGCTGAGGAACAACTTCTTCAATTTGATTAACCTCCATAAACCATTGATCTCTTTTATTCTATTGAAAGACAAGTCCAATATCCTGTAATGGAGTAATTGTAGAATAAAATAAAATAAGAGAAAAAGGAATAGTAATACTACTATCCACTTGATAGTGAGAAGATTTTTTTTTGTTTAAGCCTACCAAAGAGACTCCACTCTACCTGATGGTAAGCAGTTAGTGGAAGTGGTGGACACCAGTTCGTCCAAGTCAACCCTCTCGATAGGCAATTTTGTGCAAGGGAAATTTGTAACGAAACACATAGTATGCAGGTAATACTGGTTATTGAACCTAATCCTATGTCGCTTCTTATTTAACCTTAATGCATTGGTTAGGTGGATGGCCTGATTTTCAGAGGCAGAGCATTCTTCTCTATCCTTCCCTTTGAACATCAGGACATGACATGACATAACCACAAGAAGAAATGGAAAATAATATCATAAAAACTATGTGACATCACTCTCACTCTCTCATATATGAAGAGCTGGCGAACAAAACGTAATAATTACACTATTGGTCAAAATACTTTTTTTTAATCTGGTAGTTTTGGGCCTGCTGAATACGAATCTAAACTCATTTTATAAGAATAATTGCACCTGTTGCAAACAAAACGGCATAATTGAATTTTTCTAATTTAAAAATTTTCCATTATATTATAGATAGCGATCAGGTTTTAACATAATGTCAAATCAGGTCACAAACTACCTAAGGATAAATAAAACAAAAACCGAAAATACGTGATTCAGTTTTTTTCTCCTCCTGTAAAATTTGGTGTCATGTAATTATCCCGTTTTGTTCGCCAGCTCCTCATATTTCATTAGCTCCCAGTGTCATATCTGAGGCCCTAGACAAGTGGCATAAGTTTCTATTCTATTCATAGAATAGATTACAAAATGTATGTGTCAATCACATACATTTTGTAATCTATTCTATGAATAGAATAGATATCTATGCCACTTGTCTAGGGCCTCAGGTCTCAAACCCATAAATCTCTAAGAAAATATTAGTAAACACACTTACTCTAGATTCACAAGGTTATCCAAGTTCTCAATGACAGTAATCTGGTTGTCATACAACTCCAACTCTACTAGATTTGTTAACGTATCCAGACCTTCAATCTTCTTAATCAAATTCCATCTCAAATACAATCTGAAAAATGTGAATAGGTACTAGGGCTATGCATTGAATTTATGCGCCCTCTTTGCGCTCAATATAACTCCCTAATAGATTCTGTAAACAGGGCAACAGACCTGCACAACTTATACTGGCATTTGTTAGTTTAAGAACTTATTACATACACTATGATTGATAACTGTATAATTATCAGTGTACTAGCTTCCGGCGGCGCGGTTCCACCCGCATCTATGGTTACTGTTCTGCTCCCGTCGCCAATACGGTAATCTTACATAGCCTATAACTTTACTCAAAAACTATCTGCAAAAAGAATTATTCATATGATTGGTTGTTCTAGAGATTAGCGTGTTCAAACAAACAAACTCTTAGTATAGATAGATTTGAATGCTTGACCTTGATATAGCCAATACAAAACACCTTTTATGTTTTTCACATTGCACTTCTGCTCCTTATTCTTTTGATTTTGATGACCAAATAAATGTTACAGCAGTATTAATTAGAGTGTAATGTATGCAATCAAATATCTGCTAGATACTAGACCATAACTAGATTTGCTCTCATCAGCTAAAGTACTGTGAAGAGAAAGCTTGAATTTATAGTATACTTTTATGTTCTAAACAATATTCTATTGTGAAATTTTAATATTTATCTAATATTATAATTATTTATTAATATTTATATAATAATACAGGACATTTTAATATCTTAGATTATATTAAACAACTGATTACTGTCTTCACAAGTTACCATATTTAATATTTGACATTAACAAGTTGACTAATATGCTTATTTACCTAACCATATCAAACATGGCAATATGTACATTGCATTATGTAAGAGTCACTAAAATAGTAAGTTGAATATGTTATTAAAAATAGAAAATCTTTTTAGAAAGGCACTTTCATAATATGTAACAAGCAAGATTTAATTTGTTACTAGCTGTGCCCCATGGCTTCGCACGCGCGTAAAATATGGTTTGTTTTATTCTTCGGACACCCGACCAATTTTCGGCATCGAATCTATCTACATCCAAATTTCAATCGAAATCGGTTTAGGCGCTGAGTGGTATCAAACAAACACACATACACGTGTACACACAAACTTTCGCAATTATAATACATATAAGGAAAGGATTTGAAATGTATGAATCACCTCATTAAATGTTTCATAGGCTCGAGTTTCTCAATTTTACCAATCCTTCCATGGTTCAGGTCGAGCTCTGTTGTGTACTCATTGACGATAATTATCTCTTGCGTTTCACCATCCTCGGGAGGCGTCGTGGCCGGCGACGGAGGCGATTCGGGCGCTTTTTCAACTAATGACGCATTAGCACTGTTAGTAGGCAATGTTTGCTTCTGCGCCTCCTTGTTATCCTCTAACTCAGTTGCACCTTCTTTACCTGTACAACAAATTCAAATAAATATCTAACAAACAACAAACAATAATCAATTAATCATCCGGTTTCTCACTTACCAGCCATAACTAGTTCTGAAACTCGACACTATATTATACACGCAGTGTTAATTGATCTTCAATGCAATTGTATGGAAATTTATCTTCAGACACAACTCAACAAGAGAAATGCTTGAAAAATTATTCGATCAAAGAAATGAATTTCAACAAAATCAAATCAAGCCAAGCTGTCAAACAAATTGTCAAACAAAAACTCAAAAACTACAAAAAGTGACAATACGACAATACAGATTAAAAAAATGCTTAAATGTAAATAATAAAAAATATTGAATACAGCAACTCTGAGGTCCGAGATTTTCACTTTTATGTTTACTCTTCATATTCTATATACATGGTAGTTTAAAATATATACTATTTGAAGCGGAAGTGTTTGTTTGTTTAAACGCACTAATCTCAATCGTATTTTATAAAGCGGGAGAGGTATTTGTTTGTTTGAATGCGTTAATCTCTGGAACTACCAGTCGGATTTGAATAATTCTTTTTGCGTATGATAGCCCAGCTCTTGAGAAAAGTTATAGGCTATGTAACATCACACTACTGGTGACGACGGGAGCAGAGCAGTAAGCAAAGACGCTAGTAATATAAAATATTATAATATTATGTTCTTTCATTCTAAGCATTGGAAGGAAAAAAACACAACCAGGCTGTTGATGGCCATGTAAAAAGAAGAAGATAGAGGAGAAAAAAGAATAAGAACGAGGAGAGAAGAAGTTTTTACTGAGGAGATGGCTGGACGCAACGCATTAGAATAAAATACAAATACCTACGCTGATATTTTAGGGTAAAATTGATCGATCCGGCTCATTCATGCTGAATCCAAAGGATTTACTTACGTTTACTACTGAAAAACTTTTTATTCTACTACCGAATACCGGATTATTTTTGTTTTTGATGTGGTAACACTAGTCCAGCTGATTGTCATTGATCTAGTGAGTGAGTGAGTTTCGCGCCAATTTTAGGTAGAATACTGTAGCTGTAAATACGTAAATTGGACAAATCAATTAAAACTTTATTAATAAATATTACACTACACACTTACTTATCCCGTAGGTATCCGTTGATAACCTTCCCTTGATAGTATTAATATAATGGATGAAATCGACGAATTATCGCAATTAGAGGAACTTCTGAGTGCCGATTTAGACAGTGCAAATGACGACAAAAAGCCAGTTGCTGTTCGAGAAGTTGATATCTTTTCTGGAAATTGTAATAACACTGAAAATGAAGAAAGAGATGCTGAGGATGTGGCTACCAAAAGCTCTGCCATTCACAGTGGTGACACGGACTCCTCAGATGATGAAGAGAAACGAAATTGTACTGAACGTAAGTACAGTGACTATGGCTCCCAAGTAAAAAAAATGTTAGACAACCAAGAAAGCGAGCAAATAAACAAAAGGCTGGACTTTGAGATGAGACTACGCCAGGCAAACTTGGATGCTAAGTTATCACCTAGCACTTTCAAGTCTCCTAAACCAGAACAGGTTAGCAAAAACCCCTTTTGTGCACCAGAACAAAAGACAAAACCTTCTTCAGACATTTACACTGATCCTATATTTAGTATTAGAATAACCAAACCTCTGATATCAAGCACTGCTTTAGTGGACCGCATGCAAGGCAGAGAGGCCATTAACATGCTAAGAGTGAAGCGTCATGTAGAAAATGAAGATTTATCCAAAGACTGGGTGATAGGTGGTGTCATAGTGAGGAAAAGTGCTGCTAAAAAGTCACAAAAAGGCAACCAATTCATAATTTGGACACTCAGTGATCTCAAAGATGATATGAAAACTATTTCTATGTTTTTGTTTCGTAAAGCCTACAATGAGCTATGGAAAACACAAGAAGGTACAGTTGTAGCAGTTTTGAATCCTAACGTTCTAGATAGATCGCAGAATAGTGCAGATCAGGCTAGTCTTAGTGTTGATAACCCTGATAGAGTAATGATATTGGGACAATCCAAAGATCTTGGTGTTTGTAAGAGCAAAAAAAAGAATGGGGAGCCATGTACAGCTTTTGTCAATTTAAGCCAATGCGAACACTGTATCTATCATATCAAACAAGAATATCAAAAATTCTCCCGAAGACAAGAGTTGCAGTCCTCAACAATGGGCAAAGGTCTTGTCAACCTACAAAATAAAGTTTTAGGCAAAAGCACAGTTATTTATGGAGGTAAAGCATATTCTGCTTTACCATCTGGCAACACTACTAAAGTTAAAGAGAGGGATAATAATAGATTGATGTCATTGAGTGATTATTACAAATCTGAAGGTGATAAACTCATGATGAATAAAGCACCCTATGGGGCCGGCCTCATAAAGAACAACTCCATATTACATAGTCCTGCTAATCAAAAGACTAGTGATGTAGAAAGATTAAATATACTTACTAATGCACCAAGTCCACACAGTTCTAAAGTACAAAATCAAAGTTTAGCAGAAAAAGTGGGTAGCTCCCCAAAATTAGGCAAATTTGGCTTGCAAGGTAGTGGATTTGGCTTAAAAGGTGGTGGTACAATAGACTTAAATATATCATATGGGCAAAAAGCAGCTGAAAGAGCCAAAGCAAATGCACTCAGACTCATTCAACAGAGTGGTGGACTACAAAAATCAGATCCTAATAATATCAAAGGGACTGATGCCGGAAAGAAGAGAGCGTTAAATAAGTTAAATACATCCAACAGTGATGAAAATGATAGCAAAAAGTCAAAACCTAATGAGGACTCAATGCCTGACCTGAAAAAAACTAAAGGTGTCATGTCAGAAAGGTTTAAGAAGATTCTAGAAGCAACTTCAGTCCATCAGAACTTGATTCAACAACATGAGAATGATGAACAAGAGAAATACTTCAATAAATTAGAGAAAAAAGAACAAATGGAAGAGAAAATGTTAAACACATTTAAATTAGCTTGCAAAGCTGTAAGATGCACCAAATGCAAATACACTGCTTTTTCTGCAGCACAGTTATGTAAAGACGACAGGCATCCTCTTAAAGTACTTGATACTTTTAAGAGATTTTTTAAATGTGGTGATTGCAAGAACAGGACAGTTGCTTTGGAGATTATACCTTTACATTCCTGTGGAAACTGTGGAGGCTCTCGCTGGGAGAAAGCAGCTATGATGAGGGAAAAGAAGATCACGTCACTTTCTGAGGGTCTGTCTATTAGGGGAGAAGAAGAATCTTACATAGGTGGACAAGTGACTACTGGCAAGAATATAAACTTATTAGTGCCTGAGTAATATGCTGTTACTTCTTGGCGGGCTCATTTTCCGCATTTAGACCTCTTGGTCCTTTTTACATCCGGTTCAGTTGGACTATTTCGTCCAAACCTCCAAAGCTCTGCACAAAAGCGCAGAAGCTTCCTGGGATCTTCGCAGGCTTCATGGAGAGACTTCAGGTTGCCGAGGATTTGTGCCCGATTGAATAATGTAGTTTCGAGTATATCCTGCTATATTATGATTAATTATTTTATAATCTTGACTGATAGCCTGCGCAGACGACGGACTTTCCTCCGCGGCGGAGAAAAAGTATGCTCCACGAATAAAAAGTTCGCCGCGGATTTACTGCGAACTCAACGCACACGGCGTGCGATCATTTGTTGCCCGAAATTGTAGAGAAGTGCACGCTATGGAAACAAATATTCAGAGGTTACGTTGTATTGCAATTTACTTGAAGTTTACGAAAAAGAGAAGACATTTTAAAAGAAAATACTGGGTCCATCCCCTTATATCGGATCGATCACTCTCGAGCGCACAACGCGGACTAAAGGCCTCCATGTGCGTTGCTTCGCCTAGTCACAAGAGTGCTATTTTTTTCGGGGACTTCCCCGTACTTTTGTCCGGTCCGCTCCCTGCATGCCCTCAGTTATTCGGACGACTTTTTGTACGCGGTACTTTTAATCCCTCGTTTGCGTTACTCGATACAGTTGTAAGCGATCTATTTTAGCGGATAAAAAAGTACGCGGACAAAAATCCCTCGTCTGCGCATACCTTGAATGTATTGTTGCATTATTCTAATATTTATTGTGATAGGTTTTAAATAAAATTCAATATGAAAATAAAGCATAATATAATTTTTATTATGAAACTTCCAGTCAATAACACTGAACCATTCCATAAAATACAGTGTCTTCGATTTAATTCAAGATTCATTTATAACAATCTTGTCACGCGGAATAATAGTGGGCTTTTTATAAATTTTTACACAGCCTTCGACATTTATACAGCTTTTGACAATAAATTACTACATGTTACAAAACTGATTAGTGGAGCTAAGTATAACATGTGACACCAATGTATTTACAAAAACTTTCTTTTTAACGGGCAGTGGCGCGACTAACATTGTACCAAACGAAAAATTAAAACTCGGTCTAGCTAAAACACTAACAAAATAAAATCAACATGTGATTACAACCCATAACTTGTACATAAAAATCATTTAGTCTATTTAAGGTAATAAACATTATAATAAAACATACTGTCTGAGATTTGTTAATAGCAGAAGGTAGTTCGCAATAATATTAGAGAACATTATTAGACAAGTTCCATTTAACTCTAAAAATGACACATTTAGCAACCATAGCAAAACCCAAAATGTGATGTCTAAAACAATTGAAAATCTTCAAACTTGATTTTCTATATGTGAAAGACTCACTACAATCTGGCAGAGGTAACATGAAAATACCAACTAAGTACCTATTCATATATCTTTTATATTAGTAGCATATTTCTTTTCAAGCAAATGGAAACAAAAAAAAAATAATTAAAAATTACGACAAAGATTATTTTAACTTGTAATATAATAAGACAAACAATTTGTGGTATACATAATCTTTTTCTTCTCAACATTATTATTGTTTTAGCATGTCTCTAACAGTTTCCATATACATGAGACAATCTTACAATGTGTTATTTCATAGGTTCATTATTGAATGCCACAACAAAGTCCTTTATGCCAAGTTACAACTTGTTAATATACCCTGTTGTTACCTTTGGTGGTGTAGAAACTACTTGTATATTAAATTACTCATTAAAATAAAAAGATAATGTATAGCTTGGTGTGTTGTAGAATAACAATGCTATTTTACACTTTGTATGTGACATTTAAAGCATCAGATCTCAATTTACTATTTTGAAATAACAAACTCAGCAAACTATACAATACAAAAGTACATGGCTTTTTTGACAGTCTGGCATTTAAAGTTTGGTCCTAGCTTATTAACATAACATTTGTTAATTCAAATTTGTAAATAATGCTATTACAATAAACACAATCATAATAGAATGCCATGGCTGAAAACAAGTCAGTCTATAAGATGTATTACACAAGTTGACATTGGTTGTATGATGCGGTAATAACTGCTATTGATATCTAGCGTATGATGTAAATAACTGCTATTGACATAAGCAAGAGATTTATTAACACCTGCTTTTGACATTTGCATAGGCATGGGCGTAGCTAGGTACTGGCAGTGGGCGGGGCAATTGCCCTTCCCTCTCAGAAGGGTCGTAGTAACGGTTTTAAGCATTGGTGTATAAAGCAGAGGGGTCAGCTGCAACTCTAGATGGGTTATAGTAACTGCCTCTGTTTCCCCCTCGCTAAAATAGAAGTCTGACTACGCTCTTCAGCATAGGACTTATTAACAACTGCTATTGATATTAATGCCTGATGCGTTAAAAAGTGCTATTGACATTCAAGATATACATTAACACCAGCTATTGAGAGAAATGTAGAACGTATTACAACTTCCTATTGACATTAGGGTAGCAAAAACACATGTTATTAACATTAGCGTAAGAACGCTTTATCACCTAAAATATTAGCTAGTATATATATTTATCCCGTTTCAAACGCAAACTACTCTAATTTAGCAAATCAGACACACAACATAACCATAATTTCAAAACGACATAAAACACATACACTTTATTATTCAACTTTTCTCAATTTTAAAAATTATTTATGGACATGTTATTATAAACAGTTTCTTTTTATATTTTGCCACTGCATGAAAACAAAATAAACAAGCGAGACAATAAAATTTGTATAACCTTATTATTATGAGCAGTTTACTAGGAGTTATTACGTCCTATTCTAAAACTACAAATGTCAGCTGAAAATGAAATTTAATAACCAAAATGTCATAGATGTATAATTGATTTCTTTCGAATGAGTCCTCCATCAAATAAAAACAGTCGCGACACTGCCATGGGGTGCGTTTGTTTAGTAAAAAAATATATAAAAGTGTAGTTTTACTCCCATTCCGTAGTGGCGGGCGGCTTTGGCGTCAAGTCGTATAACACGCGCGATATCCCCGGCACGCTGAGCAACTCCTTGCGCATTCTGTCTACTACCTGTTGGATGGAGATTAGTACAATTATTTTTAGATAAATAAAAAAAATAATTTCTTAAAATCTAACAATAGAGCAGTGTAGTAGAAACAATCAATTTGCACTAATCGAAAAAAAAATTGCACAAAAATGAAGATTATTTTATTCTATTCTGGTGGTAAGCAATAATACAACAGTGAAGATTGTCTGGATGATGAGTTGTAAACGAATGATAGATAGGTTTGCCCGAGAGACTACAAAATGGTTGCAATTTATTTTTCTGTGCGACAATGAATGGTAGCAGCGTTAGTGGTGGATAGTTACGTCGAGCGGCATGCTGTCGGAGCCGGGGAGCGCGGCGAGCCCCGTCATGAAGTCCTGCGTGAGGAAGGGGCGCAGCACCAGCGAGCGCTGGCACGACGCCAGCCGCACGCCCGCGTCGCGGTCGAAGTGCACCGGGATCAGCACCACCGGCATCTGGGCGATGCGGCCCGCGTAGCCGCTCGATACTAGCACCTGGACACATACGGGGACTTTATATCTCTGCTAAATGGAAAACATACTTCTCCATGCAAAGTAATTCAATTTGTTAAATAAGGTGATTCCTTCTAATGTTTGACGTGAAGCAATTTAACCGCGTTTGCTTGCCTTAAGGCTCGTACAGTGGACCAGTCGCACGATTTTGGTAGCACCAATTCGCAGCAATTTCACGGTCTGGCTATGACCACTGGTCGTCAGTCGTGGACACAATGCGCTGAGCCGTTTAGTTATACACATTCAATCAAGTTTTTGCGACCGGCGACACTACTCTGCACAAGAACTTAATGAAACTGAAGGTCTGACACCAACTGTCATGTACCTTGGCGAGAGAAGAATACCCGCGAAGGTATCAATCCTAATTTAATGCTCTAAATTAAAAATCGATATTAAAAGATAAAAAACCGGTCAAGTGCAAGTCGTATACGCGCATCGAGGGTTTCGTTCTAACTTGTACATAGGTGTGAAAAAATAACATAAACGGCTTTAGATCTGTTGATTGTGTTGACACAAAACTGTTTTTTTAACAGCTTCAAGATGTTGCCAACAAAAGTATTAGGTATAAATTGAAGCTCGAAACAGACTACAAAGTAATCCTATAGGATTTTATTGTGTCTTTAGGTACGGAACCCTAAAAATCGATAATAAATAAAGAAGATTTGTATTAACGTTACCTGCGTAGCAAGGTCATCAGCTTGACGTAAAGTAGAGACGACCTGTTGTGTGAGGAAGGTCGGTGTGATGTCTGTCACTTGTTCCTTAATTAAGCCTCCGAATGCGTAGCAAACCCTGGACGAAGAAATTTAATAAGTCGCGTCCATTTTCTATTCTATTATAGAGCGGAAAAGTTTGTTTGTTCGTACGCGCTAATCTCTGGAACTATCTGTCATTCTTAATGAAGGCTATTTAATTAAGCGACAGAAGAATTAAGAAGAGAAAGAAAGAAAGAAAGAAAGAACATTTAATTGTTCTCAACAAGTTAGTTTACAGAACATATCAATAATACATTGTAATAAATAAAAAATAAAAGTAACAAACTTAGTGAGATACAAAATGCCCCTAACTCAGCTTTGTGCCACTTTGCGAACAAAGCAGCGCTGTTATTCTGTTATGGATGGTATTCTGGTATGACAAATTGACAATATCACGGATTGATCAAAGAATATCCTGACATTAACAACAATCGTAGATACAATTTGTGTAGATTGAAACAAAATACTTAAAATAAATAAGTAAATATAATACTGATCTTATAATAAGTACCGAACGGTTTGGTTTTTTGATTCCACTGAAAGGGTGGCACTTTAGTTTCTAATTTCTAATTTTCAGTTTTCTACAAATAGTAACAATATCATACCTATTAACATTGTGACACACTCGAGGTATAAGTTTAGCGAGGTAGAGCATATCCTTCCAATCCGGTGGGTATCGCTCCGTCGACAGCGCTACTGCGTAACTGTATGTTCGAGCGTCTCCTGAAATTAAACGACGAAACAATTGGTTGAAAAAGATGACAATATATTATTTACCTCGTCAGCGAACTGGCTGTAGGTTAATTAGCTGACTTTATGTAATTTTGACTTTTCATAAGTATCATACTTTATGATCAAAATGAAATAAATACTTTGACTTTGACTTTGAAAGCGCCCAATTAATCCTTCGATATCCCGTTTTCCTTCCTAATCCCCTTCTCCGTGGTCGGCAACGGCATGGTTGTTTTTTTTTATTGCCGATTGTAGCACACGAGCAAACACTCCACGTAATGGTAAGTGGTAACTGTCGCTCATGGACGACTCATGAGTCCCTAGCATTGGTCCTGCAATGTCAAGGACTCTGCGAAGCTGCTTAACGTGAAGGGAGTGGGATAGGTTAAAGGATTGAGGGAGGTGTTTTTTAAGCATCGTTACTTTTGTAATGCTTGGAAAACACAGCCATCTCTATAGGTTACGGCTATCACTTACCATCAGGTAAGCTTGTTTGTTACCAAAGTTATATAAAAAAATGCCGAAAAATAATAATAATAATAATATAATAATAATATAATAATATTCTACCACATTCACACAGCGCCATCTAGCCCCAAATTAAGCAATTATATTTGCTTGTGTTATGGGTACTAAACAACTGATATACTACTTAAATACATTTTTTTTTTTTTTGTAAATACATACATATTATAGATAAATTACACCCAGACACAGAACAAACAATCATGCTCATCACACAAAGATTTGTCCTGGGTGGGAATCGAACCCACGACCTCCGGCTTAGCAGTCAGGGTCACTAACCACTAGACCAACAGGCCATAAATATGAAAAATATGATATAATTGTGATGTGTGATGGTGTGGTGTGGGCGCGGGTATTCCTGCTTACGTATTACAAATTTCTGCTCACTATTCGTCTAAGGCGTTGACTCTAGTGAGGACTTTTTTATATTAGCCTACTGAAGTGACTCCACCATGCCTGATGGTAAGCAGCACTATACCAAAAGCCATCGTCTTAAACTGCTGGTATGGTGGCCGAGAATGGGTAAGGGAAGGGCCTGAGATGGTTATGTCCAACAGCGGACGTAGGCAGTACCTTGCACGCCGACAGTTCGCAGCGGCAGCAGCGTGGCGGCGACGGGCGTCTTGGACGATATACGCTTGAGTTCCGCTTGTTCGGCGGGAGAGCTCGCGTTGGCAACGCGACCCAACAAAGCGTGCGATTTCACGCACATTGATGCGTATTCCACCATTATTTTTACTATCACCTGCGAGTACAAAAAAAAACGTCAAAAAGAAAGCATCAATAATAGCAACGGTTTCCGTCGCCCGTGGATCGAGGACTGTATAAAATAGTGCATAATATACTAGTTGTTCCAAGTCAGTGGCTTTGTTCGCGTGGGTATATAAATATAACCTATGTTACTCGCTGATATTGTAGCTTTCTATATGTATAAGAATATTTCAAATCGGTTACATAGATATTGAGTTTATACATAACAAACAAACATACAATATAATATTAGTTGAGATATGAGCGAGTGTGTGACCTGCGTCTCTGCGAAGTCCCGCTCCATGTAGGGCTCGTCCTGGCACAGCACGCGCACGGCCAGGCCGGGCCCCGGGAAGGGCTGGCGCTGCACCAGCGGCGCCGGCAGCCCCAGCTCCGAGCCCAGCACGCGCACCTGACCACCACAACACAACACGATATATACAGATAACCAGTGGCGAACAGTGACGTTTTGTAAGAGGGAAGCCGGCGCAAAAATTGCTTACCTTGAAGCACGACGTATGGTCTATTTCTATACTATTATAAATATTATAGTCTTTGTGATTTATCTCAAAGGGAAGCCGGTAGGAATCGGGTTATATGGACCCTTCGCCACTGCAGATAACCCTCTACACACGAACATTGATGTCATATCAGTGCATTCGAATGACCACACAAAACACAAAAGAGAGAGAGAGAGAGAGAGAGAGAGAGAGAGAGAGAGAAAGAGAGAGAGAGAGAGAGAGGGGGAGATTAAAAAAGGGAGTGTCGAGGTAAGGTGGGTGCGATGACGCGGTTGAATTTTTATGATTAGCCTACCAAAGTGACTCCACTCTGCCTGATGGTAAACAGTCAGTGGAATCCAGAAGCAGTGACACTATCCCAAAAACCAAACTACTGGTATGGTGGCCTCGACTATGGCGGCTATATCATCGTTTTTAAACTGAAATATGTAAAGGAAACAGCCGTTTGCACCTTGACTTATCAGTGAGTGAGCCTTTCGTTCTGCGCATTCGTAATAAATCCGTAATCAAATGCGCTAATCGTAGAATTATTATGCTAGCAAATACCAGTATCAGTTATTTGTGCTATGCGCGGTCTGTAGCCTTGTATGCGGCGTCTATTATCTGTGGTTCTGAAGTTTATTATGCCATTAGCTTTGTTACGCACAAAGCTTATGGCAGATTTGGTTACTACTCTGCTCTCGTCGCCAGTAGCGTGATGTTATATAGCCTATAATCTTCAACAAGAACTGGGCCACGGTAATATTATCTATACAGTACTCCAACTTCATACATTGTGTGTAGTTGTTGAAATATTATTATTATTATTATTATACAAACGGACGAAGCGCGAGCTATGCCTACGCGCCTCGCTCTCGACATGCGCTCCGTGTGCAGACAGTCGCGACTGTGCCGCAGTGACGAACGGACGGTGTGTTGTTTTTTTAACAATGACCGCGCGATTTTTCACTAAAAATAAGTTTCAAGTTCATATTTAATATGAAGAGTAGGATATATTGTGCTGTTTTTGGTTGCATGAATTCGTCAATAACGCATACAGAGATAACTTTTTATAGATTACCTAGAAACTCTGAAAGGTAAGACTATACAATAATTTTACTTACTAGTAGGTAGGTACATAATGTGTCTTTTCTGGATTAATAAATAAAGTGAATAGAGTAAAGGAAAGTGATTGACACGAGTGAAATAGGTAGTTATAGGCGGTTCATGAATTATGATACGGTAGGTACGTTTGTGTTAAAACCTCGGAGCATGTGTTTTTTTTTTGTTAGTTTGTATAATTCAACGTTTGTAAAATTCGTGGTATTTTATTATTAATAATAGTTGTTTTATAGTACTGTGTATAATTTCCAATTAAAAAACAACACGCATTTTTATTGAACATTCAATAAAAATGCGTGTTTCATTTCTATTGTGCTATGCGCATTCCTATTCAATTCACAAAGTATTTTATTTGTTTATATAAAAATAGTATATTTACGATCACAAAACTAAATGGAAACACAAAGTAGGCAAATGTAATTAAGTTGTTGGAGGCGGGCAGTCCTATCGCATGTTTACGTACCGCGCGGCTGTAGGCATTTATTTAAAAAATACGGCCGAGTTACAATACTGTACAGATAGTATTACCGTGACAGGGCTATCAAACACAATAAAAATTATTTTAATACGATTGTTATTGTTAGTTCCAGAGATTAGCGCTTTTAATCAAACTCTTCCGCTTTATATTTTAGTATAGAAGTATAGATGATACATTACCTCGTCCTTATGAAAGTCCTTGAGCGGCTCCACAACACGTCCCCGTTGTCTCAGCACTCGCACTAGCTCTGTATCGTTGTGGTGTGTTTTGATCGTGGCCGCGTTGTTCGAGCACATCGCTGATGCGGACTCGATCAAGTCAGGCCGGAGCGTACCCTGGCCTAGGAGGACTTGATCTTCCCTAAACAAAAAGACAGAAAATATATAATAATAATAATAATATTCAACCACATGCACACAGCGCCATTTAGCCCCAAATTAAGCAATTATATTTGCTTGTGTTATGGGTACTAAACAACTGATATACTACTTATATAATTTTTTTTTGTAAATACATACATATTATAGATAAATTACACCCAAACACAGAACAAACAATCATGCTCATCACACAAAGGTTTGTCCTGGGTGGGAATCGAACCCACGACCTCCGGCTTAGCAGTCAGGGTCACTAACCACTAGACCAACAGGCCAGTCAATATGATTTTAATTCTAATTCTATTCTTAGTTTTTGGTACTTTCATTTCTCGCTGTCAAGCAGACTATATATATTTTTTAATCAAATTTATAAGTAACTAAACGTCCTTCCTCGCTTCGCTTCGGTATCAAAAGTTTAATTCGGTCTCACAACAAACGACTACGGTAAATATCATTGCAAGTGTCATATTGCGTCATTCAAATTAACAAACGCGTTTAAAATATTGAAGTTTTGAAAATGACTGAAAAATATGTTAAACATAATAAAATATAGCCTTCTAAAGGTGAAAGAATTTTTTCAAGCTGGAGACAGGTTTTAGTTAAATTGTTGCAAACATTCGTTCCCATCTAATTTTGATCCTGGGTCTTTTAACTGGGGCGTGAAAAAGCATCTCACTAAGCCGCCATAGTGGAGGCTACCAGTAGTCTGGCTTTTGGAATCCACCACTTTTGAATTCCACTGACTGCTTACCATCAGGCAGAGTGGAGTCACTTTGGTAGGCTCATATATAAAAAAAACAACCAAACAAAAAAAAAAAAGGTTTGCTACACTTTATATTGAGAGATATAATTTTATGATTTATGTGTGAGTATACTAACTGTAAATTAAGATCGTGCACGGCCTGCTCGGCGACACGTATGAACACGTCTCCGATGATCTTGCGCTTGTCTTCGGGCGAAGTCGTGTGACATAGTAGTGGCGTGTGACGCGTGCGCCCGCCCGCCTCGCGGACCACTGTGCTGCCTTGTCGGAACTGGACAAATATATAAGTGTACTCAACACCAAACATTGTCCATTGGATACATAATAAGCCTAAAAACGGCCAAGCTTAAACCTCTTCTAAAAGAATGTTATATTTTTATTACTGACAATGGCAGCCAAGCAAACAGCTCACGTGATGGTAACTGTTGAGGGACTCAGGGTCTCTGTGGAGCCACTGCCTACCGCGAAGGGAGTGGGGTAGGTAATGGGATTGAGGTAAGTGAGAAAAAGGAAAGGAGGGAAAGTGGGCCTCTGGCGCTCTTAGTCACTAAACGAAACGGAATAATACTACTACTCTTACGTCGATCTTCTATGAGAGGGTAGTACTTCCCCGGTCAATCCGGCCGATTCATGCTGAAACCATCGTGGATCTACTACCGTACAAATAGTACTATGGATGTACAATGTACCAATGGTCTAGACGCGGACAACGAGCCTATCAAGTCGTAGTCATTGCGACGACGTAGTAGATGAGCGACGATCGATCGACGACGTTATCGGCGACAACATCGTAGCTAAGTCGTCGACTAGTGTCGTCACAGTCGTCGACCGAGGCGAGCTTGTCTGTGAGCGCCTTTAGGCCGTTATAAATTAGTTTATGGCCAAAGCTAATATATCTATTGCTAAGCAAGACATTAGTATAAATTTCACTGAAAATATTAGCCCACTATTTATAATATAATAATATTACATTTAATTATGTCATATTATTTTTTAAGTTAATCTGGACATTTCTGACTAATGGTGAAGGCAAACATCGTGAGGAAACCTGGACTTCTGAGGAAGTCTGTAATCACCAATCCGCCTTGAGCAAGCGTGGTGATCAATGCTCATACCTTCTCTGTATGAGAAGAGGTGTCTTTCCCTGCAGTGGGATAGTAACGGAGCGGTATGATCATATGATGATGATCATATTAGAATAGAAACTTGCTCCACATATAATCGAACGGTTTTAATACAATTCTAATAAGGGTCTGCCTTACTAAAATTGTTGTAATGTAATTAGCACAGTAATTTAGCAATCCTAGTGTTGTGTGAGTGAGTGTGTTGGATGGACACCTGTACTTGTTAATGTATGTATTGTCTAATTTTTTTTTTTTTTTTTTACTTTTAAGTACCTTTATTGACAGCATTTATACATTGTTAGCTTTGTGACGTCTCATGGAAGTGATGTGAATCTTATATGAGAATAAATATCTTTACACCTATATTACAAACCTGATGAGCTGCATTAACTACGTGTAAACGTACACCTAACTCCCTCAGACATCTCTCCACTTTGGCGCTCTCGTTTTTGCGCATGAAACCTGCGTATATATAAAATAACAATTTAAAAAAAACATTAAATCAATTTTTTATTTGCGTTTTGCAATGTAGATTAGGTGTTATCTATACTATTATACATACCCCCGGTTTCTGAAAGGCTGTTCAACGAAAAATTAACTAATCACCTGTTAAATCTCATGTGAAGTACCAGTTGGGTTGCTAAAAGCATAACTAATTAGTTTAATTTGATTTACTTAGTAACTAATTAGATCAAATGAAACTAATTAGCCATGCTTTTTGCATGCTTTCAGGTACTTTACATGAGATTTAACAGCTGATTAGTAAATTTTTCGTTGATCAGCCTTTCAGAAACTGGGGGTAAGAGTTTGTTTGTTTGTTTGAACGCGCTTAACTCTGGAACTACCAGTCAGGTTTAAATAATTCTATTTAAGTTTGATGGCTCAGTTTTGAGGAAGGTTATAGGCTATGTAACATTACGCTACTGGCGACAGGAGTGGAGCAGAAACCAAAGACACGGATGAAATCGCTCTGTGGAAAACTAGTTCATTCATAAATTACACTGTCATTTAGTCGTTTCAAAGTTTATATGCGGACTTTATAAGCGTCAAAATAGTTAATAAATTATATCGCGTCGTATTAAATGTAGTAAAAATATCGTACATGTAATTGTAAACAAAGATTTGGAACACATCCAAGTCAAACAATGTCAACGCAAAAACGTCGACGTCAACTGTGACGTATAATGATTCGTAATATCATAAATGCAAAAGTCATCTGTTACGCTTTTCCGCCGAAATCCCTGAACCGATTTTGACGAAATTTTGTATAGAGATTAGAGCTTGGGGAACAACATAAGCTGTTATTTTATCGCGAAAAAATGGTTTGAAGGGGGTTGAAATTATAGGAAATGAAAGTTTACCTCCACGAAGTGTTCTTAAAATATGGCCGGTTCTCGATACCCTAAACACAATCTATCTTCATGCCAAACCCATAATGTTTAGTTCAGCTGTTTAGTCGTGAAAAGATAACAAACAGACATAGTAATATTAGCATTTATAATATTAATAGTGTACTTACCATTATCGATATGTAAGGCAATAACTTGGTCCTCTCTCAGCGCAGTTCTGAGCAACGCCGCGCACACTGTCGAGTCTACCCCACCGCTTACTAACACCTGATGGAAAAAAAGCCGTGAACAAACTTGAACTTAATTACTATTGTAATGTGGTGTCATTTGTCTGAACAAAACCACAAGCGAAGACGACTACTACGAGTTTACAGCATAGAAAACAGAGATGGCGCTATAACCAACTTCAGTTCACTTCTATACAAGATGTATGGAGGCCTGAATCGCGATATCAACATTCGTACACCAACTAACTTTATATACAAGTCTCGACTATTAACTGTCGGGCAGTAGCCCTCCAGGCATGATCACCTAGCCTGGTCGGAGGATCCATCCTTTGTTTGGAGGTATATGTTGTGATACCTCAACAGAAAGAAGAAAAAGAAAAGAAGTAAATTTTATGAATACATGATAATATTATTTTACAATAATTTATGCTTTTATTTAAAATATTATATATTATTTTATTATATAGTATTCAATAGTATTTCATTTCATTAAAAATATGTTATTAAATTACATTATATTTTTATAATAATAATAACAATTATATCTTCGACATTGGTAACATTCTTATCACCACCTTGCCCTTTGGCATCGATCATCAAAGTTACTTCGACCTCAATTCGTATCATCTCAAATGTTTTATATAAAAGCCATTTATTTTAATATAATAGACTTATGTTTCTATATAGAACTTTAATAATACTTACAAGAACCTTATTATCTCCAACGGTATCTCTGATATACTGTATGCAGGCCTCGCGACGAGACCGCAGCGTGAACGAACGCGATAGTCCCGCGATATCGAACAAGAAGTTTGATAGCATCTGCTTGCCTTTGGGAGTTAGATCCACCTGAGAACAAAAATTATTTATTTAACATGTTCTAGAGTGGCGACCATGAACTTGAATGTGCAGCATGGACAGACCCCTCACATGGTGGACAGACGAACTTATAAGGGTGGCAGACAACCGATGGATGAGGGCGATTCGCGACCGGCCAAAAGATGGCGAAAATTGGCGGAGGTGATGAATATAGCTTTTACGGCAGTAGGTCCTTGCCATAGAGTACCCTCTGATAACTACCGTATTAACATTAATTTGTTTATACTATTATATAAAGCGAAAGGGTTTTTTTGTTTGAACGCGTTAATCTCTGGGACTAACAGTCGGATTTGAATAATTCTTTATGCGTATGATAGCCCAATTCTCGAGGAAGGTTATAGGCTAATGTAACATCACGCTACTGACGAAGGGAGCAGAGCAGTAGCTAAATACGCGGATGAAACCACGCCGCGAGAAGCTCGTTTGTTATAATTCGATCAGAGGCAGGGAATGGGATATATGCATGGAACGTAAAAACTGCGCTGTGACTATTTCAAGGCCATACGAATGTACAGAAATGCACCGATCGTAGAGTACGTAGTGAGTTGTTATACTAGCGAATACCGGTATGAACTGTTGTCCGGGTCTGTTGTATGCAGAATATGTTATGGGGCGTACAGTTATACGAAATGCAACATGCAATGTCACACGCAATGAAAGAATTTGCCGTCCACATTGTCGCAACATCATGCAATTTAAAGAATTCCCATAGTGTAGACCTTGCACGCACGAACAGAGCTTTTTAACTCGTACTCGCCGCGATCCGCCATTTGACGGTTCTTTCGCCGAACACTGTGAGGTGTGCAGTGTGGACGGTTGTGTGTGTTTGTACTGCAAAATGAAACCATGACCAGGGATGAAAACAAGCTACGGTAGATGCTACTCTTGATGCTCGTTCCATGTTCCATTGCGTGATACATTTCGTAAGTCTGTACGCGGCTTTTAGAGGGTTATCTGTGGGATGAAATAATGAGTGAACATACCTCGGGATGAAACTGTACGCCGTACAATCTCATCTGTTCGTTGTATATAGCGGCGATGAGATGGTTGGACGACTGCGCGCCGACACGGAACCGCTCGCCGACTTTCTGTACGCTGTCGCCGTGCGTCAGTAGTACGGGCTGCAGTTTTTCTAGACGACTGAAAATGGACATAACTAATCAAAGAGAACAATGTTACTAGAAAATGTTATATTTACAGATAAATCTTTCTTCTAATAATATTATTGGTACTACTAATCTTCTAAAATCTTCTGCCCTAGTATTATTTGAAAAATATCTTGCAAGCTGTATTTTTTATTTTCATGTATCGACAAAATTTATATACATTTCTAAAGTTAATTCCGACCTTAATGCAGTGGGTGCACTTATAGCGACCAAAAAAGCTTATATTTTATTAAAAACTACAACTTACTTGAACAAAGGACATGTGGTTTCCACTTCAACTTCGTATTGCCCATCTTCACGCGCCTCCTTTCTCAATACAGAGCCACCAAACTCTTTGTTAAGCATCTGCATGCCGTAGCATATACCTAATGGGAAAAATGCGTACGTAATAAGTATACGAACTAAACGTACTTACAGTAGTAAAGATATGCAAAGATGGTAATGTATTCTTTACTATGAACAGAATGATGGCGATCAAACTATCGTGTGTATCACTGTCATTTGAGATAGTGGCAGAAAAATGATATAATACATGACAATAGCAGCTTAAAAAGTTGAAAAGAGTGGCGTGAGTTTCTTACCAGTTCTACTCACAGCTCTACCTCGTCAGCGAACTGGCTGTAAGTTAATTAGCTAACTTCTTGTAATTTTGACTTTTCATAAGCATCATACTTTATGATCAAAATGAAATAAATGCTTTGAGTTCCGAATCCATTTGCAAAACATAACAATGATAGCAAAAAGCCCATTCAACATATTTCTTGGGAAAGAAGTATTGTCTCTTGACTGACATAATGATTGCGCTCCCAAATTTAAAACACACATAAAGCACTTAAACTGATTTTATTTGTCACATAGCTAAGAATCATTTCAACTAAAATGCATTAAAACCAGCCCATCAATTTAAGAGTTACAACAATAACTTACCCAACACTGGCAACCCAATCTTGAATATATCCGAGTCGTATCTTGGCGCGTCTTCGGCATACACGGAGTTGGGACCGCCAGATATAACGATCGCTCGGTAACCCGCCTCTTTGAGATGGTAGGCCGGCGTATCGAGCGGTAAAATGTCTGACTCTACGCATAGTTCGCGTATACGACGGTCTATCACCTGTACCACAATAAGAATAAGGCTAAGAGACAGTTAAGTAGGACAGAAAACGCACGGAGCAAAAACTATGTGTGTTCCACAAATGTTAGTTTCGAGTCTGGGTGTACTTTGTGTTCGTTAATTGTACGTGTGTTTTGTCCGTCGACACAGGGCTTGTTTCTTACATCGTAAGGTGTCGTTAAAAAAGCAGTGACAGTAATTTTTTTTTTTTTTTTTTTATATTAGCTCACCAAAGTGACTTCACCCCGCCTGATGGTAAGCAGTCAGTGGAATCTAGAAGTGGTGGCCACCATACCATCTTCTTAAACTGCTGGTATGGTGGCCTCCACTATGGCGGCTGGGAATGGGGTTTAGGTACTATACCGCGGAGTATAAACCAGTTTTACGATGCAGCCTTTACATGACGAACACAAAATATGGCGATTTGCTCAAATACAATATCAAATTGACAACAATAAACTTAGGCGTTAATGGTGACACACTAAGCATATTGTGAGTAAATTATTAATAGGTAACTTGATTATTTAAAAGCGCTAATCTCTGGCACTACCAGTCGGATTTGAAATATTAATTATTCCTCAATTTTTGAGGAAGGTAGCAGTATCACGGGAGCGTAGCAGTACAGATATAACGCGAGTAAAACCGTGCTGTGGATAACTAGTTAAAAAATTTAGTTAAACATTTTTAAGGTGTTTATCAATAAAGTTAGTGGAATATAATATACAGATAACCCTCGAATTTGGGGTCGATCGAATCGGATCTTTGTCGTCATGGCTAGTTACAAAACATAATTATATTAAACTACAAGACAATATGACGTTACGTTATCTTGTCTTGAAATTTTGATTAATTATATCTGACATTGAACTTGGTTTCTTGATAAAATATATTTTTATTAATTTTTTATTTTATCCATAGATGAAAAATGGACACATGCATGATCAAAAAAAATGTTTTTTGGGAATATTTTTTACTTAAGTGAAAAGGTGGAACAGTGGTGGAACAGCCAGGATAGGTAACTATTTTAAACCCATAGGTCTTCTTTCAGGTAAAATAACAGTAATATAACACACTATGTAGATAGTATTGTGTTTCTGTTAGTGAGTAATGATCTCCAGTGGTCCTAAGGAAAGCACTAAAATTGCAGTAGTAGATTCTACCTTGAGCTGCAAGTATGGTACTTATCTTTAGATGTAGGCAGTACGAGTTACTAGGTATAAGGCTGGTTTTACAGTGACGCTTACCGTCTGCGCGGGTGGTAACCGAGGCCCGTATGACAAGCAATCAATTATTATTCTTGTGTTTTACTATGTATGATACGAGACACTCAAAGCTCGTGGCCCGAAAGCAGGACTGTAAAACCCTAAGGCTGGTTTTCAACTCTGCATCTGTTGTTAATTCTAATAGTCTCTAAATACATTTAAAGCACTAATGACTGTTATTGAAATGTAATTTGTATGCATGATAGAACTGCATTAATGTAATTGTCAGAGAAAATAGACAGAAACGCTATGCAAGCCTTGTATAGCATTCAGTACTTTCCAGACCAAAGTGACTCCATTCTGCCTGATGGTAAGCAGTCAGTGGAATCTAGAAGTGGTGGCCACCATTTCGAAACTCATCGTCTTAAACTGCTGGTATAGTGGCTGCCACTATGGTAGCTTTTCCTGAGGAACATGAGAACTGCTTACCTTTCCATATTGAGATCCAGCGTCTAATATGGCGACCTTGTCACGTCCATGGGCGGACCCGTTGGTGCTCCGGAATTGCCCCTCTGTGGCCGTGTGCATCTCGCCGACTCGCCAGCAGCACTGATCAGGAAACAGTATACAATTATTATAAATGTGTGCATGTCTGACAGTAATAATCTCGTGAATTACCATGATGCCTATTTCATTTTACGATGTGTATTTGGTACTATGTAACATTACACATTCGTGGGAATAACTTTTTTTTGGTATTTGTATGGGTATTGGTATATGCATATAATTATGCGAGTTTCCCAATAAAATAGCATCAAAGTTTGTGCAAGGTTTTGCACTTAAAAAGTTTAGTTGATCTGACTAAGTTCAGAAAGTCTTTATGCTGTTTACAGTGAAGTGCATTGTATGCAGACAAACACTGTTTACCTTTTTAATTTTTAAACTCATTCATTTATTAAGTATATACACACAAAATTGTTATTATAATTTCTACTGGTTTTCATTTGCAGTTAAAAGTATTTGTCCAGTCTGTTCTTAAATTGATTTATGTTGTCAACTGTGATCACAATACCAATGAACTTAATAGAAACCACAATAAGGTGTCAGTTAATTTACTGACCAAAGTAAAAAAAACCTAAAATAAATAGGTACTCATTAGGTTCCATTAAAACCAAATAATAAATATATTAATAGACCACAATAAGAAAAACTTAAGAATACAGTTATAGCAGATTAACTCTATTTTTCAACCGGAAACCATTAGTCATGTAAATTTGCTGCTATTAATTTATATATATAAAAGAGCATTCTTTGTACTGATAATGTAGTATTTTTTTTTAAATACCACATTATCAGTACCATATTTTAGTACACTTAAGGACTCAAGCTCCATACTATATAACTACTATTATTATTATTACCTACTTATACTTATTCTATTTTTTTTGTCATAATTTCATTTCATTTTATTATTCATTACAACTTATTATTGTGTTTTTACTTTTACTCATTATATTGTGATAGTTTAGCAGTATAAATATTTTAAGTTAGATGTGGTTGCCTATAATTGAGAGAGCACCAGACATGCATTTCCTATGTTTTGTTACTTTTTTATGTATGTGTTTCTCTTGTTGGTAATCCTAATAAATAAATAAATAAATAAATAAACTAGTATCAGAATCTGGGCATAAATGTATAGTATTACCTCCCTGAGGAAGAGACTAGTTTTGTGGATTCAATACTGGTAAGTATAAATCTTTTTAGACAAAAAGTTATAGAAAACAATGTAAGGAAACCTGAAGTGATCATTATTTGAAATTCATTGGATAAATGAATGTATTTCAGAGTACAAAGGTAAAATATCACCAATATGATTTTAATACATTGTTGAACAATAATATTTTGGTCATTTGAGGCCAAGATCATTATGTTACTTTCTAAATTACAACAGTTTTATATATAATCAAATAATATAATATATTTGAGTACTATTACCACATAGATAACAAACAATAGCTTTCACAAAATAATGCAAATACATACACAGTACCTTGAAGAAAAAATTCCTAAACCCAAACATTACAATGCAAAAATCGCAAAATGTCCTTAGTACATACACAAATATTTGGCACAATCATTGTTACAACTCACTTAACATAATATATTCAAAAAAAAAAAAATAATTTTCACCAATTATAAACTACACAATCAATTTAAAAGCTAAAATTATACTGAAATAAAAACCTCTTTGCTAACTCTGTAGCGCTTTCATTAGAGTCTATTTTGTCAATGGCTATTTATAGAAAGCATCCCACATGAAGTGATAATGTACATGCAAACAGGCATGTATATACAATTTTGTTAACAACTACATACTTATATTCATGATATAGGTAGTTACCAGTTGTTTGTGTTTAGTCAGTAACCATGGAGTATGTTTACAATTAGAATCTGAACTGGAAGTTGTTATCTCTAAAAATTTGCATTATACTACAAAATATAAATACTCATCTGAATCAACATTATTAATTTTTTTGTCTTTACATAGTAAGTTAATTGGCAGTACTTGGCAAAAGAATTAACAAGGCAGCCAAATTAACACATCTTTTTCCAAAGAGTTCTCATAGCACTTGGTTAAACTTCTTCAATTAAGAAATGTGATTTAAATAATTATTACTAAAATACATACCTCTACAGATGTGCTTGTAATGAAGAATTCTAATATTTTACTATTTGTATGTTACACTAAGGTTATTTATATAGGTGAGGTTATCACTTACATATTTCTGATAAGAATTTGACCATTCACTGATGAAATATTATGAGCATGTAGTCTTTTTACTAGGCAGATACGTACACTACATTTGTTTAATGTAATGAATGAATTTTAAACAAAGAACACTATTTTTCGTACTCACTTTTCGAAGAATGCAAAACATGGCAATGGTGTGATTTGGAAGGTACACATTATTTTATAAGAAATAAGATGATATTGATCCTACGATAACAAAACAGATAAGGCTAAGATAAAAACTAAGAATATTTTTGATGAAAAACTAGACGAGATTTTATCACAGAGCTGACCGGGGTACATCACGTATTCATTCAAATACACTTACCGCCTATGTGTCATGCGAGCATTGTATTCTGATAAGCAATTATCTTTTGTTTATTAACCGCTTCTGATGGAATTTAAAACAGTGTGTACAATGAAAATGTTAAAGTGAAACCGGGCTTTGACATTACGTTGTGGGTCATAACCACAGGGACATAATCGAGCAGCCATTACTGTTCCTATGAATTGCATTCTACATTATTTAACCACTACTTGATAGTTTTTTACACTTACCTAAAAGAAAATATTTGTTTATTCAGAAGAATACGTTCATGAAAAACACGAAAAAATGTGATTCTCCATTCAGCACTACGAATACAAAATTCTAGTACTGATATTAGCTGTCAGATGGCGCAACGTATTAAACAAGTCAATGCGTTCACAGAAAACGCTACGCCACAATTTCATTTTGTATTCTATTATTTTAACCAACGTTTTAATAACAAAAATAAGAATATTCGTAATTAAGTTTGCTCTAGTAATAAAACTTCTTCATAACAATCAGCTAAATAAAAAATAATAAGAAAGTAAGTAAATAAATAATTTTGAACGAAGATTTTATTTTGCTTGTCATCATCAAAGTATAATTCTTTACACGTAAATGCGGACGATTTTTTATTTACAGATAACCAACCAATGATTATTAAAATTAAAATGTAAAATTGGTTACCAATAAAAAATAAAAGTCGTGGAAGATAATGAATGAAAAATATTTTTCATTATCAGTTCCAGATATCTTTCTGCGTGATACGCTTAGAGCATTAAACCAACGCTCGCTCTAAGGAAATAGCAGATGACAATTTCTATTATAATTATGTAATAAATACATTTGATTGAGATTGAGAATGTCTGCATAAGAAGGAACTTTTTCTACACATAATCTGTGCTTTGCAGATTGATCGTGGGTGGATTGATCTGATTGATTGATGACGGTGACGGGTGAGCATTTGTTGGAAAACGTATTTTTTTGACAAAGCATTATTTCCTAAAATTAAAAAATACAAATCTATCAAAATGCCTGACCATTTAGGGGATGATATGCGTAAAGTAAAAGATGATAAAGAGGAGCCTGAAAAAGAAATCAAATGTAAGTATGAACACGATCAATTACTCTGTATTGGTTCCGCTATAACTTCCCTTTAGCTTCTTTCATAAAATGTTTGTGTACAGAAAATAACGTTTTTGTTGAATTTTCAGCTCTGGACGAGGGTGATATTGCACTTCTGAAGTCATATGTAAGCGTAAAACCTATTGTGCTTAAAGATTTGAGTTTGATGACTGGCATTTTTTCATACTTTTATAAATTTCTTTTTTAAATGTAGGGCCAAGGGCAGTATACTAAAATCATTAAGGAGGTGGAAGATGGTATACAGACTGTTATGAAGAGGGTTAATGAGTTGACTGGCATCAAGGAGTCAGACACAGGGCTGGCACCACCAGCATTGTGGGATCTGGCTGCTGACAAACAGACATTACAGAATGAACAGCCTTTACAGGTAAATAATGTTTATTTAAAAAAAAACAGCTAATTTGTTAGTAAACAATAATTGTTTTCAAATTTGTTTATGGGATTCCAAATTTGATTAGTTAATTTTTGTAGAACATAAAGACTAATTTCCACTGATTAGTGTGAGTGCAGGTGATTTGCAATTAGTAATTAGTGATTAGAATGTATAGTGCAAGTAGTGTCAAATTCTGTTTAATCATAACATGCGAGCGTCTCTGCAATGCGCTAACACTAACTACTAAACAAACCATATGATTACTGCAGGCACACTGTGAGTGAATGGGAAGGAAGGGCCCGTGGGGCGTGGCTACTTGCAAAAAAATAGATTATGCTTCTATGTCCATTATTTTGCTGGTTACTAATCACTTGCAGTGGCGTGCATTCCATATAGGCAGAAAAGCACTGCCTAACTTATCAATTGCCTGAAATCACAATTTTAGCAACATAATTAAATAATGCCTATCCTGCCAAAAATCTACATATAATGCCTACCCTGTTAAAAATCTCTGTGCACACCACTGATCACTTGCACTAATCAATTGCTGTCCACACACCTGCACTTATCATCTGCACTGATCAAAGTGAAGACAAGCCTTTAATTACAGCTGTGAAGTTTCCAGTACAGAAAATGAAACCATCTGTCTTTCCATGAGTGCTGTAAAGGGTAAATAATCCAATATTGGGACCTGCATATTTATCATCACCTTACTCAGGTCATTAATCTGCTGCTAATAACTATGATAAACGTTTTTGTGCCTATGTCCTACAATAGACACTTACAGGTTGATAATGTGATACTACAGGAGAGTAAAGAAAGAAAACTAGAGCTAAGCTTTTCTAGTGTTCTGATACAACTCTCCAAGATTATATTGCTATGAACATCTTTGTCTTGTTAAGCTTAGGGACAAAGCTACATGTTGCAGTACACTAACTTTAAACATTTATGATCTAGCTTTCTGTGATTTGTATGCAACAATATGTTTAGAAGTGGTATTAATAATATTTTTTAGAAGCAAAGTCAGTATAGTGGTCATTCTTTTTTCTGTTTATTAAAATGAGCCATTGTTTTTATGCCTTTTATCTGTAAGTTGTCTAGTGTTAATTGATACAATCATGATTTAGTAAGACATTGAAAATAAAAAATTCCTTAAGTTTGGGGTTGACCCTTTAACTTAATGACTTTACACTTTTGTCCTTTTGAGTTTTTGATTATGACAAAAGACAAAGCCTTAAAATCAGGTACAGATGAAATCTAACTTTTAAATTATATAATGTTAAATGAGATTCTAATCATATTAAACTAATAGTTCTTAGATGTCAGCAAACTTTAAAACTAAATTTTACTCTGTTATTTCATCTTTCCTATGTGTTTAGGTAGCAAGATGTACAAAAATCATCAATGCTGATTCAAACGATCCCAAATACATAATCAATGTGAAGCAGTTTGCCAAGTTTGTGGTGGACTTGGCCGATTCAGTGGCTCCAACTGACATTGAAGAGGGCATGAGGGTTGGGTAAGTTACACTTAATTTTGTTATTTTTCATACTAATGATAAATTAACTGTTAGAATATGTTTGTGACATTGGTAACGAAAATTTTAATGATTTAAAACAGTGATCTCTGTTCGGAACCAGTAGGAGAGCTGAAATTATATTTGAGAAAAGATATAAGAAGCCCACTTGATACTGCCTATGGTTGCTTGCAAGACCATATTATGTATCATTTGCGCATTGCCGTCCCAACAATAATTAAAACACTATTACACTTACAATAGAATAATTATAGTAAAACCTCTAAAACTTATTCTAACAAGCAATATACTAATGAAAAAACTAAAACCGCAACTGCCTAAAAGAAACTCAAAAGAAAGAAACCTATTTTTTTTGCATGCCGACTCTACATTGAAATTTTATATACCCTATGTCACTCCCACTATATATACGAATTTAATAATCCATTGTATGTTAAAATCCATCAAGTCATTTAGTCTGTAGAGCGTGCCAAAGAAATAGACATACATACCCACAAATATTCATACATATAATATATATACGCTCGAAAAACTTACCCTCCTTGACTTCGGCAGTCGGGCAAAAATGCGACATTGCTACTATGCCTGTTGTAAGTATTCTCAAATCTTTTCTGTTTGAATATGCTCAGCGTTTTATCTCTTGCAGTGTGGACCGCAATAAATACCAGATTCACATTCCGCTCCCTCCGAAGATCGATCCTACCGTGACTATGATGCAGGTGGAAGAAAAACCGGATGTGACTTATAGTGATGTAGGTGGTTGTAAGGAGCAGATTGAAAAGCTAAGAGAAGTCGTTGAGACACCGTTGTTACATGTAAGTTTAATAAAACTAGATTTTGTTTGGCTATCGCCCTCTAGTAGACAGTGGCGTGCACTCCATATAGGCAGAAAGGCACTGTCTACCTTAATAATCGCTTGATTTTAAAATTACAGCAACATAATTAAATAATGCCTACCCTGTCAAAAATCTCTGTGCATGCCACTAAGTACGCTATAATATGAGAGGAATGATCGACACATAAAAGCTGCGCTGCATCCTATTTATGGAATGTAACTATGAGGGGTATATCTATGGCTTACCATAATGACTTGAATTTGTCGTTTTTGTTATAAAAAGCAATAGTTGTAACATTGCCTGCACATGGGTTTTAGTAGTTATGACTGCTATTTGTTTGTTACATCTTTAGTTACTGCTCTGCTTCGGAGGCTCGTAGCGTGATGTTACATAGCTTATAACCTTGCTCAAGAACTGGGCTATCAAACTCAAATAGAATTATTCAAATCCGAATGATAGTTTTAGACTTCTAGAGATTAGCGCGTTCAAACAAACAAACAAACTATTCCGCTTTATAATTAGTATAGATTGGTTGACACGGACAGTGCTATATAAATATTTGCTTGTGAGGCTGAGTATATTTTGTGTATGTAGTTCCTAATTATTGTATTAAGGTAGTGCCTTGTAATATAATATTGTGATAGATATATAAAAAGAAACTATGTTTTTGTGTAAACAATAGTATGCTTTGTGTCATTGCATGATATTATAATTTGGAGTATCGCAAAGAGATGTTTTGAAGTTTTAAACATCTCTTAAATTAACTCCGACATTAAACAATTTAATATATCTCAGCTTCGTATGTTAAGGTTGATACGAGGATATTACTTGAATGACAAACATCTATCACAATCTATTATTTAACTTCTTTAAAAATAAGTGCTTTTAAGTCTAACAGAATAAAGTCACTTTTAATAAACTCTAGTTGAAAGATGTCCACTGATGGACATAGGCCTTGTTTTTCCGAATCCATTGGTTGCACCGTAATCAGGTGCTCGGTCCACCTTGCGAAAGCTGTACGTTATTTGAAAAACGGGCCAAGTGCAAGTCGGACTAGCGAAGGAAGGGTTCCGTACCATCTATAAAATAATCACGTTTCTTGTATGGGAGCCCTCCTCAAATATTTGTATTATTTTAATTTAATTATTTATTTTAAAAGTAATTTTTTATTTTAATACGAGGAAAAAAATATGTTTGTTGTATGGGAGCCCTTTCAAATATTTATTAGTATAGAATTTGTTAGTATAGTAGCAACAGAAATACATCATCTGTGCAAATTTAAACTGTCTAACTATTACGGTTTATGAGATACAGTCTGGTCACCGACGGACAGACAGACCGACAGCGGAGTCTCAGTAATAGAGTCCCGTTTTACCCTTTGGGTACGGAACCCTGACAATGACTAAAATATATTTTTATTGTTTTGTATTGTTTTATAACAGCCTGAAAAATTCGTGAAGCTGGGTATCGAGCCGCCTAAAGGAGTGCTGTTGTTTGGCCCGCCTGGTACCGGCAAGACATTGTGTGCTAGAGCTGTCGCTAACCGCACTGATGCTTGCTTTATCAGGGTTATTGGTAAGTGTTATTATTATAAATATCGCCCTACTTTAATATAAATAAAAACTTTGAAGCTGGGTATCGAGCCGCCTAAAAGAGTGCTGTTGTTTAGCTCACCTGGTACCGGCCAGACATTATGACGTGCTAGAGTTGCTAACAGGACTGATGCTTGTTTCATCAGGTTCATTGGTAAGAGTTACTTTTGTAACATTTTTAAGCCCCTATTTTTATTAGTTTTGTAGATATGTTGCCATAATATTATTACCAAAACGAACAAAATTACACAAATGGGGTAAATGGATAAATGGACTGTAGAACTTTATTTTTGTTATTAAAAAATGCCCCAAATCTTAACCTAATTTAGTGTTTTGGCTAGCAACAGATAAATAATTTTTGATTTGTCCACAAACTGTTTGTGGACAAAACAGGTATTAAATAAAAATAAAATACAATAGTGTCAAAAAAAATTGTTATCTTTAGTAATTACTACTTACTACTTTTTTAAACAGCAGAAAGCAGGTTTCAAATAAGAAAATAAAATGCCTTTTGTTCAGTTTTCGCACGTAAATTATTAGCATGCTTAAACTCGTAGGTTGTACCTACTTATGTCGTTTTACATAAATATTATCAGTATTATCACAAAATGTTTCTTTGTTAGGTTCGGAGTTAGTACAAAAATACGTGGGAGAGGGCGCTCGTATGGTCCGCGAGTTATTTGAGATGGCGCGCAGCAAGAAGGCTTGTCTCATCTTCTTTGATGAAATCGACGCCATAGGTGGCGCTAGGTACGTATACTTTATTTTGTTGTTGATTTGACCTCGTGGGTCAAATTCTGACAAGGACAGCGGGGCTATCGATGGACGTGGGCTTTCGCATCAACATCATTATAACCCAAAAACCTATGTCCGTTGTTGGACATAGATTCCCTCTTTCTTTTTTCCCCTCCCTTCACAGTAGGCAGCTGCTTTGCAGAGTCCCTGGCAATGCGGGAGCAATGCTAGAGACTTTGAGCTGTCGTAAAAAAAATAGGTTAGCATTATAGCATCATCACCCTGCTTCGTTGTCTATAGAAGTTACTATTGTTTTTTTTTGTTAACTAAAAATATTTTATTTATAAAAAAATATTTTGAATTGTTTTCCTTAGGTTTGACGATGGCGCTGGTGGTGACAATGAAGTGCAAAGAACTATGTTAGAGCTTATCAATCAATTAGATGGATTCGATCCTAGAGGAAACATTAAGGTACATATTAATAATTATTAATTTTAAAACACCCGGGTAAAGTGATTTGAGTCTGGAATTATGCCTGATATATGGCAACAGGCTCGCCCCCTGTTACATGTGACCTAAAATAAAAAAAAACGGTAAAACGTGGGTGCTTAAACACCTCTGCCTACCCTTTCCAGGATAAAAAGGCGTGAAGCTATGTATGTAGATTTTTGTCAAAAATGCGTTGTTTTTTCATATATCAATTCTTCATTTTTTGACACTTTATACTATTTACGAGTATTACCTTATGATTGGATCTATTCTTTCAACCCAGAGCATTTCGACCCTCTCAAAATAAACTTAAAATTAAAAGGACTGAAAAATTTACATTGCTTCCGAACCATCACGGTTGGTAAAAAGATGGGATAGGTAATAATAAATATCATTAGAAAATACCGTCACCTTCAATCATAATTACCACAAATTTTAATTCCATAGGTGCTGATGGCTACCAACAGACCCGATACTCTAGACCCGGCGCTCATGCGACCGGGTCGTTTGGACCGCAAGGTGGAGTTTGGTCTACCAGACCTCGAAGGTCGTGCGCATATCTTCCGTATACACGCGCGGTCTATGAGCGTAGAAAGGGACATACGTTTCGATCTGCTGGCTAGATTGTGTCCGAATTCTACTGGGGCTGAGATTAGGTAAGGTTCGCTTAATTACCCTTCTCGCTTCTCCATTTTTTCCCTTTTCCTTCATCATCCCCTTCTCCCTATATGGTCGGAAACGACGTGGTTGTGATATCTAAGCATTACTTGGTTTTTTTCTATAAATTGCTGTTACTTAACATCAGCTATAGCACTCTAATTATAACCTTACTTTGTCTCCATCCTTATTTTTAATGGTATAAAATAAAAAGACGGGAAAATAAAATAAGGTAATATTTTTTTTTCACAGCGCCATCTAGCCCCAAATTAAGCAATTATATTTGCTTGTGTTTTAGGTACTAAACAACTGATATACTACTTATATACATTTTTTTTTGTAAATACATACATATTATAGATAATTACACCCGGACACAGAACAAACAATAATGCTTATTACACAAAGATTTGTCCTGGGTGGGAATCGAACGACCGCCGGCTTAGCAGTCAGGGTCATTAATCACTAGGACAACAGGCCAGTCTATATTAAAATAATACTGCTTTAAGAGGTAGTGGTAGACCCCCTGGAAGTGTATTTCCTTCCAATTTTGAAATCTTTTGAGCATGATGTAAAAAATCATTTTACAAAATCGCAATTGTCACGATAATTTCTGGCTTTGATAGATTAATATGAAAACAAATATAATAATTAAGTTCTATACAAGTATTTCTTGTAATGGTTTATTCCCATTCAGGACAACCAAATATGTAACAGTGTGACTTATTAGGAATTAATTTCCTGTTGAGTAACACTGTGACATATTGTGACTTTTTATTCCTAATAAGTCACACCAAACAACACCAATATGTCACATTGTTACCTAGATATGTAACAGTGTGACTCATTAGGAATTAAATTCCTGTTGAGTAACACTGTGACATATTGTGACTTTTTGTTCCTAATAAGTCACACCAAACAATACCGATATGTCACAGTGTTACTTAACAGGAATTTAATTCCTACAGAGTCACACTGTTACATATCTGGGTGTTACTGAACGAGAATAAACTCTTGTAATGGGGAGTAAAGAAAGTACTCTATCTTTAAGCTTAGACAGAGTCCTGATACAACTCCCCTATATTATTGTACTATAGCCGCTATAAAACAAATTTATTAACTAAGTATGTTGATAGATTACTTTATTAGCTGTACAAATTTATTAAATCAAAGTTTTTAAGACTACTAAATGGAAGGAGTTAACATGTTTTTTAAGATTGGCAATTAGCATCTAATATACCAGCCTGTTTACTGTCTCACTGCAGGGACAAGACCACTTCTCATACAGAGACGGTATGAGCATTAGAGACTACTCACACTTATTCAGCTCTATTCAGCTTATGTCCATAGAAAACAACGATTTTGTATGGAGACATGTACGCGTCCGTTCAGCTTTCCGCATGCGTGCGCGTCTCCATACAAAATAGTTGTTTTCTATGGGCATAAGCTGAATAGAGCTGAATAAGTGTGATTAGTCCCTTAATCACCATGCTTACTCAAGGCGGATTGGCAATTTCAGACTTATGTCCAGGTTTCTTCACGGTGTTTTCCTTCACCGTCAGTCAGAAATGTCTAACATAAACTTAGAAAGTAAAGATATAAAAATCACATTGGTACTTTGCCCAGATTCGAACCCACTAACTCGTGTTTACGAAGCGGGTGCCTTATCCACTCGGCCATTTTGACTAATTAGCATCTATGGGCTATAAAAAACAGCTTCATTATTAAAATTGTTTACTGTCTTAGTGGCTCAGTAGTACTGTGTACAGCCTACCACGCAAGTCTTGGGTTCGATTCCCGAATCAGATAAAGTTATATTAGTTTTTTTGTCGAGTAATTTTCACTATTAGTCGTATCCTGGTAAATGATAAAAGGGTCGCTCTTGCTACACGGGACCCAAAGCTGATGAAACATGTCATATACCGCTACCTACCCCTTTGAAGACAATATGCGTGATATTATATTAAGTTATATTTAAATATTTTACTAAATACTATTTTTAGGTCTGTATGCACCGAAGCGGGTATGTTCGCCATTCGCGCTCGACGCAAGGTGGCTACCGAGAAAGACTTTTTGGAGGCAGTCAACAAGGTCATCAAGTCATATGCCAAGTTCTCAGCCACGCCGCGTTACATGACTTACAATTAAACACCTTATTGCTATCAGTTTTAAGTGTATTTTTCATTGTATCAACAAATTTTTATGAAGGTCGTGCGTAGATCTTGTACAGTATTGCCACAAAAAAAAGTATATGTTCATTAATTATTTATACAATGAAAAATACATGTAAATAATAGGATTGAACTTATTTGAAATAAAGTGAATAAGAATCCGTTTAAATTAGAATGTATTTTAATATCGCTATTAAAGTTTATTACTGTACATTGTGTTTTATTCTCTAACCCATTATTGAGTATTTTAATGATTACTTTAGCTCGGTAATCAAACCTTTCGCCCTGCAGTGAACGTAAGTCTGTATGTAGAAAAAAAATCACAATGAAGTTGTCATTAACTTTCTTCTTCTTCTTCTCTTCTTCTTCTTCTTTTTTTTGGCAACAGAGCCGACGATTGTATCAGCTATTTCTGCCAGCGTCAAGTTTAGAATAATATTATTCTTGTTGTTGATATTAATGGTATATTACAATGATAAAAAATAGAAAAAATGTGGATGAAATTAAATGACAACCATCTTCCGTGAAAACAAAAGATCTTCTTCTTCTCTTTGTATGGCAGCTCAGCTGATACTGTGTCAGTTATTTCTGGCCAATCTTTTAATGATACAGATTACAATTATAAAAACATTACCCTCCTTGACTTCGGTAGTCGAGCAAAAAATAAGGAAAATGTGGATAAAAATGACAATATTTTTTTGTGGCAACAAATATCAGTCTACAAATCAAATTGGCACATCATTAAATTTGTTTCGATCTCAGGACAAGGACTAATTTGATTTTAAAAGATTGTGAATGATAATGTCAGATGTCATCATTTTACACTTTCATGTCCCGCTTATTATTTAAAAAAGAGGTCGCTCATTTATTTGGAAATCGATAGCGAATACCCTGAAATGTAGTAAGTCATTCATTACTAAGGATAATTTTGTCTTTAACAATGTATTTAGGTAAAACACCATTGTATATGAATGACACGATGTAATGTATTTAAATATGTAGGTTCGGGGTACATACATTAATCAAAAGGTACCTACTCAAACTTTTACTACCTATACCTATAGTGAAGTGGCGCAGGTGACATCATACGACCGCTGTGCTCAAAAAGTTCTGACCCGTGTCTTTATTTAAACAACAAAATTAATTAAGTCTATAAAAAGAAATGTTATTGCTTGCTTGATAAATGCACCATATTTGTAAATTATTGAGGGTAGTTAGTAAAAAAATTGTAACCCTGTCATAATTTTTAATTTTGACATACTTAAGTAAAATTGGAAACGGTTTGTGAAACGTAATTAATGGAGATAATTTCTGAAATAAAAATAATTTGCATGTCCATTAATAATTTGTGAATTACGATGTCGCAAACGGTGAGTCTTATATTTAATTAATATTTAGTAATGAACTCTTCTCAGCCTCTTATATTATCACTGATTACAAAGGCCTCTTCTCATACAGAGAAGGAATGATCGTCCACCATGCTTTTTATGTTTTCTTGGAAATTAACTTACGGCAAAGGCAAACATTGTAAGAACACTTCGAATGAATAAGAAAGTTAGTAAATACAATAATTTATTAATTCTTTATTTACACTAAGTAATTTTGTGTATATTTTTGTTTGCAAGAAAATAATTTACCTAGGTACAATTTATGAGATAAAGATTTACAAATACGTAAATTGACGCTTCCAAACTAAAACAAATGATTTTATGGGTTTGTTGTTGCTTGCCTGATAAAATAAGGCGCATACCAATCTACTTAAGTTTACCCTACAAAGCTTTAAGTTAAGCCTACAAAATATTGTGAGTACCTAGGTTGGAGTAGAGTTAATCCGTAAGTTGATGTAACGTAACATATGTACTTACCTAATGGTTCACTTAAAATAAAAGCTAAGTACATTGTATCTGTACAAACAAGATCCGTCATTTATTGTAAACAAACGTTTCATATAAGTGATATGTGGTATTATTGAGAAATACGTACCTACTTACTACTTTACGACCATATATGGGTGGTGGGCAACCGATGGATCAGGGCGGCAACGACCGGCCACGGTGGCGAAAATTTGTGGGTGCATATCTCCAACAGTGGACGTCTTTTGGCTGATATGATGATGATGACGTACCTATTTCTCAAATCCATCTAAGTATGTATAAATTGAGTAGGTAATCATTTTTTTGACTGATTGATTAGTGATATTACACACTATGAAGTACCTATGCCTACAGATCTACTTATTTCGCTACTGGGTGATGATGGGGTTGTCCCTTTACGACGCGGACGCTAGAGTAGGTACCTATTTTTAATTCAGTTTACGCTAACAAACTAAGTATGTAGGTTTTATAGCCAGGGCAAAAGGGAACACGTCTTTCTACTTACTTTAAAACTGCCTTTACAGGACGCATACACTGACGTAGTGGAATTATGTGCGTTGCTGCAGTGCTTAGGATTCAGTGTAAAGTCCTTGGACACCAGTGACGGTAATATCAGCCATGATGGAGGTCCGCGAACTGTTGTTATTAACTGTCAGGTAAGATCGTCATTTTTCTTTGAAATTCTGATTCAGAGTAGCTTATTTCGATAGATTTAAAAAAGAAAAACACTGCTAGACAGAGGTCGCTCAATGAAGCTCTTCAAGATTTAAGTAGGTAGGTATAGCAGATTTGCCACCGTGCATGTTATACTCCTGGTGTTCAGCAGACGGGCTGTATGCTTGTTTGTCACCTTAGTACCTAGTATAAAAAAAAACAATAACTAAATTTTAGGGATTTCTGCCATAATCTCTACGGTTATAAAACTAAGGCAGATTAGCAATCGCAGTGGCTATACCTACTTAGCTTTACACAGTATCTACTTACCTCCGCTGGCGCTGCTATCCGTCTTGTGTTCGATAATATTTCTAGCTCTTTCTCATGTTTTATTAGTCAACTCTGGTTTCAGTCGTCTGGTCTGCATGTTGTATTGGAAAACCCTAGCATGTCCTGTTCATGCCCAACGACCGCACAAAAACAAAATAGTGGTGTTTGGCAGGTCTCTGGAATAACTGGAGGAAAACAACATGATAAGGTTAGTGTGTACCTACCATCTTTAGACAATTTGCTCAGGTCGTTTTTAATCTATTTTCTTTTTATAATCGCACCTTCCGTCATTGGCTGGAAGTTTATTTTCTGACCTTAAAGCCACTTAGGTCTCGTACAGTGAGATTTAACTTTTTCCCACGTACGATATGGTTATAGAATAAATTTTCCGAGGTTTTCCCGCGAGACTATTGCAGGAATATCTTCAAGAAAGGAGTTTAAAAGTTTTCCAGAATTAATTAACTACTCTTTGCGTTGCAAGCGTTCATATGCTACGGTACCTAACGGCTGGTTAGACGGGACATACTTAAGCTTGTATGGTGTATAAAAAATATCCCTTTGATGTACGATGCCGTATATTTGTCGTCTTGAAACCAATCGATTGCTTGTTTAACAGGAATTTGGGTGTTCATTACTGGGTTCTTTACCAAAGAGCCACCGAGAACGGCTCACAAAGGAATTACACGAAATAATCAAATGTATCAAACAGCACAATGAGTCAGATGCTGAAGTACCCAGAGATGCCGTCGCCAATAGATCTGCTAGTATGATCGAAATGAAGACTCCAGATAAGTATGTCTTAGTTTTATAAATACCTTACTGTAGGTACGTGGTTTCGTCCAAGTGTCGGTTTTTGGTTTCTGCTCCGCCTCCCGTGGGTCATAATATAACCACAAACGTATAACCATAACTATTATAACATCACCCTGCAAGCGACGAGAGCTGAACAGTAACCAAAAAATATAACCTAACGCAGATGAAATCGCGCTGCGAAAAACTATATTAGATAGAAGACGGCGATAGTGGTGATTCATAAGTAATACCTACGTACATTATTATACTTTTCAGGATCTTTCAACTAAAAGCCGACACGCCTACACGTTACCGCTCTTTAGACACTCTCACGGCTACCAAGGGGTCTGAACAACCGCTACCAACGCCGGGACCTCTGCAACGGCCTAACCTCGTCGGTGCTGCCGATGATAAGGATAAGAAAGTAAGTCATAATCTTTAAAATTAATATTTTTTTATACCTAAGTAGTTTAAATTGGAGTACTTAGGCACTATATAGAAATAGTCTGAAGTGTACCTATCAGGTAGGTAACGCACTAAATTAGGCATTGTTGCTCCCGATAAGTAAGTTTAATCTAGGATTAAAAGTCGTTCTGTTGCTAATATTAATTTTAGTAAGAGATTAATGGGCTCCCGTTTCAGTAAATATGAGTACCTACCTACCTACCCTTCTATTAAAAAGACGATTTTTTGGCAGACAATGTGTCGCAGACAAAGCACCTACACACTGTCTTCAACACTGGACAGCGTCAGAAGGCGCAATAAAACCTCGAGGTAAGCAACCTAAAATAAAGCTTTTACATGCATCTGAATTAGTCCACTAATCTATTAAACTCAAACTTGTAACCTCTTTTATATTCCAGTCCCATTCAAGTAACTCCGCAGGCTGGGTTACTGGACAGTTTGATTGCTGCTGAGAAGGCAGCAGAAGATCTCCACACAAAGCTAGCATACGTTATAAGAGAATTTATGGAGGATGGAAGACATGACTCGTCTATATCGTCGCTGGCTCTTGATGTCTCTAAAATCTCGGTGCTGAAAGTACGATTATAAGTCTTATTGTATTTGATTTAGGATTCCAATTTGGCCACAAAGAAATTGTCTCTGTTTTTACAGTAGTTCCAATACAACCAGTGTAGAGGTACCCAGATGTAGGTACATCACTTTTGTAGTGCAAATAGCTATGGCAAAATCGACCTGCTTATTTAGGACGAAGGAGAAATTTGACTCCTAGTTTGATGAAAGTACGATTATAATTCTTATTTCATTTGATTTAGGATTCAAATTTGGCCACAAAGCAATTGACCGTTTTTACAGTAGTTCCAACAAACCAGTGTAGAGGTACCCAGATGTACTTCACTCTTGTAGTGCAATTACCTATGGCAAAATCGACCTGCTTATTTGCTTATTTAGGACGATGGAAAATTTTTACTCCTAGTTGGTTGGGTTTTCAAACTACTCAGTATTAACTCCAAGACACGAACTCTTTTCGATTGGCCTAAATGTGGGTGTGGGAGTGATTTATTTTTCCTCCGTAAGACGTCCACTGCTATATATATATACAAACAAATTTTACTCTGATTTCAGTGTACTGAATCATCAAAAGCTCAATTTGCCTCAAGCCCAAATTTATCAGGCATAGGCATCAAGGAAGATCTTACTAAAAGTAGACTGAAACGATTTGAAAGTGCATCCACATCCAACTTGGCACCAACTAATTCGGCTGCGAAGAATAGTAAAATGTCAAAACTGCGTCGCATATCACCTAAACTATTCAAAATGAATAAAGACACGAGCGCAAAATCGACACCAAAGGCGCAAGACTGCAGGAGTAAACTTAACAGTATGTATTTTGTTATATATTAATCTTAAAAGAGGCGTTTCATCGTGGCCAAACTATTTCGCTAAACTGATTCGGATACGAGGAACTCTATTTGCTTGTGGCCAAACTCGAGGGATCGTAGAGTCGTAGAATCCTCCAGTAGCATTCGAAAACAATAACTGCTCAGATTATCGATAAATGGTGACAGTTTTCCTTACCACACCAAGATTTTGTGGTTGCCCATCTGACGTCTCTACGGCCTATCCTGAGCTGGAAAACTAGCTCAGGATCATAATAAATTAAGACAAATATATAAAGCATTAAGATCTTAAGTATTTCGGGTAAAGGAATGAGTTTTTCTTGTAGTTTGTTAGCACTCTTATCACGATAGGCAAGTCGCCCACGGTAGAGGTAACTGCAGCCGTCGACATGAGTCGTATGTTTGTAAGAGCTCTTAGTTGAATTCTGCATTTTAGGTCTTTTCAAACCGAAAATAGTAACACCAGTGCGATCACCAAGAATAAACGTCGAGGCAAGCCCAAACCTCAGTGCCTCTTCTAGAAAGAAGTACAGTCACGTCAAATCAACCATACCAAGACCTTCCAAGAAAGAATAAAGAAGACAAAAGAGAAGAACATAATTAATTATTAAAGTTTTAGTGCATACAATAAACAACATATTATTTAAATACATAGATTTCCTTCCTATTTGTTTCTATATTTTATTTCTAGAAAAAACCAAGTTACATATCAGATATATCAGAGTTAGTGTAGGCAGTTATTAGTTTTTCAACTTCTTTCTCTAAATTCTCATTCTTTGCGGCAGACTTTCTGCATAATTTTGATTTGGAATGTTTGTGCTCTTCCTTACACTGTTTTCCGTCTCTAAAATCCTCAAGCTTAGCTTTCATATGAACTGTAGCTGGATATATAATACTTTCGATTAATTTTTCCTTAGTATCTGTCTTACAAAAGTCACCCTTATTGAGCATTATTTCATGGCTTTTCTTAGATTTCCTATGTTTCTCAATACAACAATCATCTATGCTCTCATCACTATGCAATTTTTCATCTACCAATTTATCATGTTTTGATTTTTTATGCATTTCTTTCTCTTGACTCTTAGCAGTCAGTTCTCTTAATGTGTACATGTTTTCCTTCATGGCCATTTTTTTGTTGTCCTTAGCTAATTTAAGACATATTGTTGCTTTTGGATAACCTGTGAACTGCTGATAACATTCTCCTTTTTCTAATGGTACAAATGGGTTAAAAAACCTTCTTGGATGTATTTCTTCAGGCGTCTCATTCAGTAAAGTATAAGTCTTTTTTAAAAATGTTTTCTTATCAATAGGGTTTTGCATATGAAAAAAGTTTTCAAGTTGTTCATGAGATTTCAGTCTTCTTAATGCAGTTCTTTGTACAATGTTATATGAAACTACAGCCATGAGTATGAAAGCTGGTTCACTACTAAGTATATGGTCCCATAGTATAAGCCACTCAGAGCATGTTAAAACTTCACTAAAGGCGGTTTCAAGTATTTTTAAAGCATATGTTTGACTAGTGATGCCAACCTCACAGAAATGTTTAAGTAGTTGTTCATCATGTTCAGCTAAAACATTTTCAATTATTGCTAATACACTAATGGGTGGGAACGGGGCATATTCAAACCACAACTGACAATAATTACACAAGATGGTAGCTACTGACTCGAAGAGCAACAGAGGATCCTTCTGGAGCACTTTCACAAATGGAAAAACAAAACCAGGTAAAAACTTCATTACACCAAACAATTGACACCAGTGGGCTAGACAGGACAATAACCGTTTTAAATTATTTAATGTCACCATACTGTGTATAGTAAACTGTTTCTCAATATCCTTGTATGCAGAGTGAATGCCTTTATCAACAAGGGCTTTATAAGCGGTCTTGTTCCGTGGGGTGTCTAATAGTGATCTCCAAATAATTGATCTAAACTTGTCAGGATATTCTCCATATTGTAAAAGTATTCTTCTTAATCTAGCACTATCCATACAGATACGCATCTTTTGTTCAACTTCAGCCTTAGCGGCCTGGTATTCTAAAGACGACGCTTTGTGTGTTGAAGTACATGGCAACTCTTTCTTGACAATTGCATTCTCAATGGAATGTTGTTGATTATATTGCTCCATTACAAACGAGGAATTATAAATATTAACTTCACCCATTTGCAAAATACACAAAAAGTATTTGCCTGTAGGACTGACAGTAAACTTTCGAATGCCTGATGATTCAGGCTGGATTACATGTACCATTAATAATGTTTCTACATCTAGTAAATTAAGTGTACAATCACTACTTAATAACGCAAGAATTTTATTTGCTCCTCCATCAAACAACTGAGGAATGAACGCTATTTGATTAACACCTGTAATTTTGTACTTTGATAAGTCTATAGACTTGATAGCTTTCCATGTATCCATACTGAATAAAATTAGTGTAGGTGTTAGACCAGCCATTGCCATAGCTCGACCGTTCATAGTAAAAGCAATATTTTTCATATGTTTCAATTCACTTGGTATTATTTGTTTAACTGATTTCATACTCTCATGTTTCCAAATTTGCACCGTATCGTTTTGAAAGCAAGCAACAAGATGCTCACCACCAGGAGTAAATAGAATTTGTTGGATCTGTGCGCCAAGGTATGTGTTTAAGGTAAAAAACTTGGTATAGTTCCGTAACTCCCACAAGATGGCCTCAACAGCGCTTGCTGTTAAAAGGTTATTTATTTTTGTATTGTTTGAGAAGGAAATATGTTTCACAGGTGCTGTGTGTCCTGACAGTGTCTGGGCCACTTCGCCTGTCTCAATATCTAGAAAATTCAGTTCAAAATTTTTCGTATTGGCTATAATAAGTGTGTCTAATTTGTTGGGCAAGAACTGTAAAGCAGAACTTGGCCCAATGCCAGCTAGTTTCCAAAATTTCAAGTCGATAAAGTCAAGTATAAATATATTGCCTGCACTGTCGGCACAAGCAAGCTTCTCGTGGGCGTCGTCGAACGACGCGCTGGAGAAGCGTATTCTTCGACATTCTCCATTTGGTCCCTTTACCGTGTGATGAAGCTGTAGTATGACCCCATCCTTCGGTTTTGATTTTAACTTAATATCAAATTTCTCTATGCTTTCCAGCTCAACTTGCCCTTCTTGTTCCATTTATAACATCTACAATAGTTTTATCAGAATCGAAAAACATGATATTGTCAGAATGTGGACATGTAATATATTTATTTTTATCTGATTTAATATTTAAAATTTGGCGTTGTCGAACAGTCAAAACAAAACAGAAGGGTCGTGAGTTCGTGACGTAAGCTGAATGTCAAATGTCAAAAATAATGTCTGACACTGTCAAAGTGTCGACTGTCTATCTGTCGATAGATGTCAATGACTTCATTTCACTGTCATTGGAACAGAGCTTCGGTTTGGTTTAGTGAGTTTAGTTTTTTGCAGTTTATAAAAATTTAAATTTAAATTAGGTACTATTTACAATTATTCTTAAAATTACTGTTATATTATTTTTACAAAATGTTTTAGTTTTTCACGGTAGTAGATCCACGCTGATTTCAGCATGAATGAGCCGGATCAACCGGGGAAGTACTATCTACTCTCCTCTTCACCTCTAATCCTTTCACCTATCTCACTATCTTCACGGTAGGCAGTGGCTTCGCAGAGTCATTGCAGTTTGGCATTGCAGGAGCATTGCTAGGGACTCTGAGTCGTCCATGAGCGACAGTTACCACTTGCCATCACGTGAGCTGTTTGCCAGTTTGCAACTGCCGACATAAAAAAAAATTGTATCGTGTAAACTGCCGTTTAATTTCTTTTTGACACACCCACCAAATTAAATGCATAGCAAATGACTGAGTACTGTTTACATAAGGATCACATAAAATTAAAGAAATTAAAAACCAAGATATTATGAACAACGTAGAAGTATGTCACGTACTGTTGCAATGTACAAAAAAATCATATTTATTATGTTTTCTATTTACCGCGCTTACAAGTTTACCAGCAGAGGATGTGATAATATTTTACGATAATACCTAATGGTATTAGGATGAACATTGACCTGCCTTGTCTATCATTATTCTTATCACGGGAACGACGCGGCGACGGAGGAGGATTTTAAAAAATCTTTTTGCGTGTGATAGCTCAGTTCTCGAGGAAGGCTATAGGCTTTGTAACATCACGCTACTGGCGGCGGAAGCAGAGCATTAAGCAAAGACGCGGGTGAAACCGTGGCGCAGAAAGCTCGTACTACTATATAAAGCGGAAGAGTTTGTTTGTTTGTTTAAACGCGCAAATCGCCTGAACTACTAGTCAGATTAAGTGCATTGATAATACACATACCTACGAAACTAAAGTGCCACCATTTCAGTGGAATCAAAAGAATTCGAACCAAACTTAACAAAAATGTAACATTCTATACTATTACCTATAGCGTAAGAGATTGTTTGAACGCGCTAATCTCTTGAACTAGTTGGATTTGAATAATTCTTTTTGCGTTGGATAGCCCAGTTCTTCAGGAAGGTTATAGGTTGTCACGCTATTGACGACGGGAGCGGAGCTGTAAATCAAATACTTTGTAGCTTAATGCGAGTGAAACTGCGCCGCGGAAGGCTAATAAAACATATAATATCATGCTCATAATTACCACTCCTCCTTTATACCACCTACGATTCAATTGTTAACGGTTTGATTGTTTCTGAAAGAACAGTCATTCATTAATATAGGACAGTAAAATGACTCTCCGACAAAGCATGCCGTATATCAAACAGGCCTCTTTGTAAATTATATACAAAAAAATAACGATGGTCTACCGATAATGAATAATAACATTTACCCATTGCGATAACATTTTATTGTATAATAAAACAACAACTTTAGAAAGAATTAAGTATTCACTTGGTATCCGTACATTTTCATGGTGGTAGCAGGAGAAAATGTCATTGCACGCAGCACAAATAACATTTTGTTAATAGTTCAATGTACATATCTAATCTGAACTATTTTATAGAGAAAAGATTTGATTTTAGTAAGTATTTTTTTTTTGTTTGTCCAGATTTAACTGAAGATTTAAATAATTCCTTTACCTTTAGAAAGCTACAAATAGGACGGGTAACTTAAGGTATACCTATTTTATTATGTCTAACATAATTATATTTTTATTCATTTTCAAAATTTGCAAATTGCAATACATCACTATTGCTATGATATTTTCCGTAGGCGATTGTTGTGAGACTGAATGAAATTTTTTATTGTACTTACCTACTGAAGCGAAGCGAGTGTGGACGTCTAGTAAGTAAATAATTAGGTACCTATTGCTGGTACATACCTATTTATTAAATAATTTAATTAAATATTTATAAATAAAATAAAACTCAAAGCATCTGAGATTTCTAATAAAATTATTTATGAAAATTATCAGAAAATGTATGATGGTTTAAAGTTTCAGTTTCGTAAAGTTAATTTGCACCAAAATTATAGAATTGATGTGTTACATAGTTTAGCTGAATTCCAACACTGTTTGCAACTTAAAAACTATTTAAATAAACTAGCTGTTGCCCGCGACTTCGTTCGCGTGAAAATTCAGATGTGTGCCTGTATGAGAATATTTCTCACCTAAATACATTTATTAATTCTCACCTAAGTACATTGTATTAGTAATAAATATCAGTATAATCCGACTCTAAGGCGAATCCAATTTAAATCTATTCACCCGCTACCCCTAAAACAGACGAAATTTTGCGATACTTAAAGAAACTTGCCACTCCTATTTTCCCACTTAATAAGGGTAGTTCCTAGTTTGGAAATCGTATTATCAAAACTCCCGTTTAAATACTATAGAAGCTTCATACAAATTTTGTTCCCCCTTTATACTCTAGGAAAATGAATTTCGCAAAATCCCGTCTTAGAGAGCACTTATGTCCAAAATTTGAAACTCCTAGCACTTGTGGTTTCTGAGATTTCGTGATAAGTGAGTGAGTGAGTGAGTAAGTGAATTTCGTTTTTATATATGTATAGCTTCTGCCCGCGACTATCGTTTTTTCTAATATACATTTTTATATTGTTTAAATACTGTTTTGCATATTATTTCTAATCTCATCATCATCATCATCACCATTCGTACAAACCCTCTTTCACCTACCTAAAGATATCCCCCGTAAAACAATATACAATACACAAAGGCTAATTGTCAATACAATAACTCTCTCCTTTTCCTCATTTCCTCTTCGCCTTTTTCCCCTTCCCCTCCCTTCCCCTCCCGTCTCCCTCCCATCTCCCTCACTTTCCCCACACTTTCCTTCACTTCCTCTCACTTGCCACTCACTCACCCATCACTTACCACTCACTGACCCCTCACTTTCCCTCACTTTCCTCACTTTTCCTTACGTCTTCCTCACTTTCCCCTCACTAACCTCTCACTTGCCCTTCACTGCCTCCTCACATCTCCCTGAGTACCCTTTTTCTTTTTTTTTTTACACAACGCCATCTAGACCTAAAGTAAGCATATTATATGCTTGTATTATGGGTTCTAGAATACGGATATACATACTTAAATACTTTATTTTTTGTAAATACATACATATTATACATAGAAACACCCAGACCAATGCAAATAGACATGTTCATGCTACAAATATTTGCACTGAGCGGAAATCGAACCCGCGACCTCTGCGTGGCAGTCCATACACAGGTACCACCGAAATACAAAGGCAGTCGAAATCTACTGCCTCTGTATTTCGGAATCCCCTCACTACCCCCGCACTTTCCCCTCACTTCTCCCTTCCTTTCTTCTTTCTCTCCCTCCCTTCCCCCTCCCTCCAAATTTCAAGTCGCCAACTTCAAAAGCAAAGATCTTTCCATATAATATTTCATCCCTGATTTCACCCCTATAAATTGACCCCAGTTAAAAAAAATTATGAGGGTAATTTTTATTTAAATAGAAGTATTCCAAAACAAAATTTCAAAGCTGTAAGTTAAAAAATGAAGACGTTTTATACAATCGTTTTCATCACACTTAAGGGTTGAATTTTTAAAAACTCTTTCTTAGTACACTTCTAGACATTAAGACAAACACACCCTCCAAATTTCAAGTCGCTACGACCAGCGGTATAGGCTGTATGTTGTCTGTCAGTCAGTCAGTCAGTCAGGACAAAGCCTTTTATAATATGTATGGATGTATGGATTAGGCGTATAGCCATCAGGGATCAAAGCATACAGGCTGCTAGGAATGCTAACACGTGATAGAGCCACATAAAGCTGACCGTGCGAAAAACAGCTAATACTTAGATCCACACCCATAACTTTTAATGTCTTACCTTGGGCTTTATTAATTAGTCATCGCAAAACATAGGCTCACTGGAAACTGGACTCGTTTAAAACTAAACGGAAGATTGTTTAGAATGACAGGAATCCGAGGAATAAAAATACTATCAGCTATTCAGCAACCTGTTAAAATCTCTGCTTCTTTATATAAGGTTTCGTTGTAAATTAATGAATGTTTGACGTGATTCTTTAAATTGGCATAACTTTTTTATTTATGAACCGATTGACATGAAACAAACACTAAATGTTAAGTGAAGCTTGCTACAATATATTAGTGAAAACCATATTTAAATTGGATAAGCCGTTTCTGAGATTAGCGTGAACAAACGCACAGACAAACAGACAAACAGACAAACAGACAAAAATTGTAACAATCATTGTTTTGGGTTCTATTTGCGTTAATAAAGGTCCCAATAGTATTTTTTCTCATATATCTTCCATGTACAGACAGCGATCGGTTACATTTTTATTATATGTATAGATTGTGTGTTTCGGACATACCGTCATACCGTGTACGATGTATCACGATACTGTCAATGCGACATTTATTTATAATATTCGTATTGTGTACGGGAATAAAAATAATCTAATGTCATTTTTAGAAAGTAATTGTAAAGAATTACCTCCTCTTAAATTGTATAAACAAATTATATCTGGATTTGAGAGATGTTGTCACCCGACTGAAGATATTGAGAAGTTAATTAATGCCGATAGATTATTGTCTATATTTAAGATATTAAGAAATTATGAATGATAGTTATTAATTGTAGTAAAATAATATTACCTACCTTTAACTCTTTCTAACCAAAAAGTGTTGAATAAACGCAGCACCTAGGTACTGTTATCATTAATTACAACATAAAAATAAATGATTAATTTGCATGTCTTATCCATATCTGATACTATTATTAATAAAAGGCCGAACAGTTTGTTTGTTTGAACCAGCTAATGTCAAGAACTACCAGTCAGACTTGAATAATTCTTTTGCGTATGGTAGCCTAGTTCTTGATGACGGTTATAATTATAAGCTATGTAACATCACGCTACTAGCGACGGGAGCGGGCAATAACCAAAGACGTGGGTAAAACCGCACAGCGGGCAGCTAGTATTCAATAGGTATAATACCTACAACTTATAACGCAAACTACAAAGACTTCAAAATCTACTTTTAATAAACTAGATTGACTTGATAATGGACTAGACCTTGCTGATGTCAGCATGAATGGGCCACCAGAGAAGTACTACTCGAAGTATAGAATACGACGTAAAATATTAGTTTTCTGCTGAATTAAGTACCTAAATATCTGTTCTACCTTTACCTAGGTACCAATCAAGCGCATAAAAGTAAGTACATAAGATTTCACTAGTTGAAGAATCTAAAGTTTACATTTGTGACAAGATTCATGTTTACGTAAACCATTTCGACAAACGTTCGTGTCTAATGGCAGGACGATTAGTTGTGGGTTAGTGTCGGCTACGCCTTATAACCTTAATTATTTTCAGTTGTGCTGTATTTTCTCCGTAAACTGTTCCGTTTTTTCACCTCTCGGGGAAATGCAAGTTAATTTGACGAAGCGTTTACGACCGTCGCGCTGTGTGAGCACGCGCAGTGCTCTGTCAGGCACCAGCCGCGCTCGCGCTCGCTCGCTGACATTAGGTACGACTGTGTCGTCCGGCGCGCGTAACACAATGGAACGATAAATCTATCTCATTCAAATTCATTTGTAACTTTTGACATAAAAGTGTATCAAATGATAACAATCGAATATATAAATCCCTAAATAAACATTCTAGTGTTGTTATGATTACAAAGAGATAATAATAAATTATGCTTGAATTCTTTGTTAAGTATGCGTTCGCAATGCGGTCTAATAGCGACAGTAAAATCTGTTTTCTCTGAGATTCCGCGAGCGATTAGTCCGTGCCTTTCTGGTAGTTAGGCATATGCCGACGTACCGGCTGGTAGGAAGCGCGGGCGTGCTCAGCCGGATCCTGCGCGCTGTTAAGATGTGTTTCTTGAACGTGCTGCGCCTTCACGTTTCACAGAGTCAACGCCAAAAGCGATTGTACAAGCAATACATGGAGCAGTTAGCTGGCGCATACGTGGAGAGATGCTCCGATCTGACCACTGTGAACTGGGAGCGGCGGTATAACTACAGGGTGCAGTCCCCGGATTGGCGGTATCCTTTGCCGTGCGAGGACCACTGGTACAGCACTGATGGATCTCGGTCCTGCTGCGGCTCCCAATGCTCCGACAGCGGGAGGTGTTCATCTCCATGTTGCTCAGAAGTGATCTTCAATGGTGGACACCATTTCGGAGACAAAAGGGCGGCGAGCATGCACGTGTGTCATCATTATCCTGTGTGCTATCCTGGCAATTTTGGGTAAGTGCTTTTTATTAAATTTGCTAAGAAATAATTATCTAATTAACGAATGATAACTAGATACTTACTTATTTCTATATCCAGGATAGGTACTAATTTTATAAACAATAATAATTATATGAAAATATTTTTACGATGCGGATTTACCGTAAGAACCATGGTGAAGACGGAGAGCTTCTCATAAGTAGATGTAGTTTAAATAGTTCTAGTTTTCATAGCTCGGTAATTTGAATTTTCTATATTGTAAGTATATGAGGTAAATGAAATTCGTGAACGCCAAATTATGTCAAAAAACAGATGAGTGTCATGTCAAGATTGACCAGCTATTCAAAATACTAGGAGTTAGGACTACAAACAAATGTGCAATTTGTCATTTCTAATTTCGTTTCTTTAGGGTTGTTAGAGACTAAAATACACACGCTAGAATTCATGGGCGTAGCTTGCTGTATTCAGGCTCTGTATAAAAAAACGGTCAAGTGCGAGTCGGACCCGCACACCGAGGCTTCCGTACAAAAGGTTATATATCTTTTGATTGCATTGTTTTTCACAGCTTCAAGAGGTTACAGATGAGTATTCGATAAATTTCAGTTTTATATCTTCACGCATTATTGAGAAAATAGTCTCGGCAGACAGACGGACATCGAAGTGATCCTTTAACAGTTTTGTTTGCGACTTGAGTAACGGAACCCTATAAATCAAAATTACATTTCCTTCTGCGGCGAAAATTAAAGAAGTCGGGGTCTCTGTGGCTCAATACTCATTTATTTGTTGCTTCCACAATGTATTAACAGATGCTAAATAATCTTATAGTTATGTAACAATCATGGACCCTGTCGGACACAACATAGTCGGTATAGTAGGAGTTAGGAAGATGGGTTCTATTCGTACACAATAAAATGATTTGAAACATACAGTGACGGACTTTACGCGCATACAATATTATTACTCGAATTTATTATATTGCTTATTGATTTAAAAGTTATTATAATTATCAAGAAAGACATCGTAGTCAATTTATTTAAATATTTTAGTTACCTAGTTATAATTTTAGAAGTTGTGCTATTTGTGCCGTTTGCTCGAAGGCCTCGTATCGATACTACAGTAGCTACGCCTTAGTTTTAAAGAGCCTCTTAAATTTAGTGGAAGATAAACATTTTACTATTATTTTTTAGACAATTAACCCTGAAACACTTAAGCGAAACCTTCATAAATATGTAAATGTCGTATTAAATAAGCAGTTACGTATTTCAATTGTTTTTTATGTGCACAGAAATTACTGCTATTTCGAATACCCACTTAGAAAAATTTTTAGAATTCGCTCTTATCAGTAAGGCCTATTGTATGTATAATTCCTATAAGATATAGCTACATTTCTTCATTTAATGTTAACTAGCGAACTAAACAGAGAAACAGATAAAAAAATATGGACTTTTAAAGATGTACAATAAATAAATTAATGGACCAAGGTAACCCCGGTAACTGATATCGCTCGCAGAATTGCTTCACTGAACAGGATATAGCAGGTCGCATAACTGACGACTGTTAGGGCAGAAAGGTTCTAGATTGGCCACCGCGAACCGGAAAGCACAGCGTAGACAGACCGCTCAAGCTCAAGACAAGGTGGACCGACGATCTTATAAGGGTGGCGGAGAACCGATGGATGAGGGCGGCGAGCGATCAAGGTGATGATGGTCGATGATATGATTGATGATACATAAATGTCGGTCATTCTAACGAAAATATTTTATCAGTCGTTGGTGTAAATTATGAAACCACTCCATCTCTTTCTAAGCATAGTAATATTTAACGAGAATCAGTTCCTTACTTATTCAGCCCAAATTCTTATATTATACTTATATCTACCTAACTAATTTTTCATTATTTCTTACTAACAGTGCCTAGTCGATTTAGTTTTGTGTAGCTAAATTTTAAAATGCAGAGATTGTAAATAATAATGTAGTTACAGTACCTAACTAATGCCAAAGAATTTTCTTTGTTTTTGAACATTCATGATTTTATTTGTATACATATATAAACATCGGCAGTCTATGTCAGTTATTTAAAAACAGAAAGTTAACAAACATAACTATTTCGAAATACCAGTTTTTGATTATGCAACTTTGGTGGCAAAGAAGCATGTGGCTTTGATCGGTACATAAGTGGTAACCATAACATGGCTGTGCTCTATGCTCTATGTATGCGTTGTAGAAACAGAAGTAGGTAGGTTATTGTCGACCGTGTACGGTGGAAAGGATGAGGCACTAATTAGATAGATAGAATATTCTTTATTGCACAATACATAATAGGTACAAAACAAATGATAGAACAACAAAATACTACTAGTGACAATGGGCGTTCTCACTAAAAGCGATCTCTTCCAGACAAATAGTCAAATAATTTGTATCTATTACTTTGAAAGTTCGAAAAGGGAAAACTGTATGGCTAATTGGACTGTCAACGCTCTCATTCATCGAGCGAAACACATTAGCATGGAAACTAATAATTAACGTCGTTATTCTATAAGAGGGTAGTACTTTCCTGGTCGATCCGGCCCATTCATGCTAAAATCGGCGTGGATGTAATTCTTGAAATGAAATGAAATGAAATGAAATATATGTTTATTCATTTAAGTTAATTAAATTAACACTTATGAACGTCAAAGTTTACAAAATGTCAGCAAATTAACCTACAGCCAGTTCGCTGACGAAGTAGAGCCATGAGAAGAACTGGCAAGAAACTCAGGCCACTCTTTTTAATCGCCAGGTTATTACAATTTTTGTAAGTTACAGTTTCAAGTAGCATGCAAAGTGACGCAGGCAATACACTTAACTCTATAGATACTTAATTACTTACAGCTTTCTATGTTGTAAAGAAAATTAAAAAGTAAAATGTGTGCTTTACAGGCTGCCTCAATTTGCATATTGCTACAAAAGGTAAAGGCAACATGTGAACTGTGATAAATGTTTCTATGTAGATATTATATAAACTGTTAATTTTTGGTATAAGTATAAAGTAAGATGAACTTAATTTACCACAGGAGTTCACAATGTACCTCTATTTCACAAATCACAATGTAAAAAAATTTAACAATACTAAGTATACAATTTTAACAAAACAATACAATAAGATCAATACAATCTTCAAACTAATAAGAAAAAACAGGTGGAAATGATAGGCCTGGTTACAGCATCATCGCCTCTCAGTACTTTGTAGCGAAGTTTGAACATAACGGTATACTATTGTACTCACTTTATAAAAAAAAGCTGTGTTATCGTAACATACGCAGTTGTGGGAAAGAAACGTTAACATAATTATTATTGTCTGTATTTTACTTTTTACTATGATGGGAATGTGTTTGTTATGAATGTTGCACATAAGTTTGATTGATTTTATTTTATTGATTTGCTTTTGAACAAATTTTCTTTTTAAATTTCAGAATGAATCTGCTGTAGATCAACCGCAAAAGTAATAATATATCTCATAGAAAATTAACGTAAATTGGAGTTGAAGCGTTAAATGCGTGACATTGCTTGATGCCATCCGTGTAGACGGTCGATGGAATAAAAATTATACTATAACCGAGGTCCTTGGATTATCCCTTCAAGGCATCCTATTTTTCAAGATTCCCTCCGTTTAGAACGCCTAATTACAAAATGCTGCCATAGAAGTCAGAATACCGGTGTTATGTTATAGTATCCACCACTCTTGGAGTCCACCGATTAATATTAGGCAGACGAAAGTCATTTTGGTACCTAGGTTGAGAGCACAAGATGCCCAAATACTTCCTTCAGTCCTCCAGCTTTTACTCCTTCATGCCCTTGTCACAGATAAGATAATACTATACTAGTACCCTTGTTGTCTACACGGGCGATAACGGCATGGTTGTATTTTCTTAAAATGTTGCCACATACCATCAAGTGGATCATCAGCTTGGTTGTAACAAAGGCTAATCCTAAGTTTCCATCTTATTACGGTCCTGGGTCTTTTAAGCGGAGCGTGAAAAACATTACCAGTAGTTCAGCTTTTGGAATGATGTCCACCACTTCTGAATTTCTCTGACTGCTTACCATCAGGCAGAGTGCAGTCACTTTGGTAGGCTAATATAAAAAAATAAAATAAAAAAGTAAACAAGTATCCTTTACCGAAGAGCTTTACGCCGAGTTTTGACACTCAAGAGCTATTTAATCTTAATGTCTCGGACCCTGCAACGACATTGTAACTAGAAGTTGAAAAGATAAATATACCCTTATTAGTTACTAAGTTTCGTTTGATATAACATAACTGAGAGTGCAAGATCCAATTGACTTCTTCGAGCGGTTCTTTTTGGTTTTTTCGTTATGTCGTATTATCGTTATGTTTATCAATTTATTCATCACTGATGAATAAATTGATAAACATAACGATAAAATAGAAAAGCTCAAACAGTTGGATAGAAAAAACCAAAGAGAACCGCTCGAAGAAGTCAATTGGATCTTGCACTCTCACTTAGGTTATATCAAACGAAACTTAGTAACTAATAAGGGTATATTTATCTTTTCAACTTCTAGTTACAATGTCGTTGCAGGGTCCGAGACATTAAGATTAAATAGCTCTTGAGTGTCAAAACTCGGCGTAAAGCTCTTCGGTAAAGGATACTTGTTTACTTTTTTATTTTATTTTAAGATGTTGTCGTCATTTTACTATAAAAATATCATAAATTCCAACGAGATTGGCAACACTAATCGTTATTAATTAATTCACCCCGATCGTTGATTATTGCATCTCATTGCTTACGGTATGTCAAGGCAAATTTTGTTTTATGCGGCCAGTAGATGCGGGCCACGTTATTATTTTCTTTTATTTTTTTTAGGGATGTCCTTAATAAAAAAATAAGTCTTTTCTCTTATAATATTAGTTTAGATTTAGTACATTTAAACCTTCTAAAAAAAATTACGACAACATTGAACACCGTATCAAAAGCCATCGCGTAGCTTTAAAGAAGTTAGCCCAGAAATAGACTTCTGAAAAGGGATACGTTCCTTTATATCATTTAAAGATCAGATCGTGATACCAGATAGTTAAAGTCTATTTGTTACTATAGAGCACACATGTTCGCATAACACACGCATCATCTTTATTCCATCTCACCATACGCTTACGCTTCGCTGCCCAGCCGATGCCCAGAGCGTTTCATGCAAAGGTTATTAGCCTATAAGTTATGAAACTAAGACGACGGTAGGGCACGACCTCAATACATAAGTAGCAAGTGTCGTGGTGGTCTACGGATTACTGCAGATTACTGTACCAATCTTCTATAGAGCGTTTGTTTTGAACGCTTCAATTTTGTGCATAGTCGGCTTGGCATGCACGAGATTAAATACCCATTTATTTTTCCTAAATTTATCTTGCACATTACTGAATATAAAATGAAAGAAAATATCGTGTGGAAGTTAGAAAATAATAAAGTACCTAGTTTGTCAAACTTACGTTAAAGAGTTTAGTTTACTTCACGATGTCTTTTTGATCGGCAGTCAGTAATCCAACTTCTGACCAATTTCTTCCAGAAGAGAAATTGTTGGGCACTGATTTTTTAAACTTAGAAAGTACATAACATACGATTTTGAAAAGCTGATATCCGTGTCCACAGAATACTCTAAGGAAGTACTACTTCACTGTTCTGAGTCCCTGACTTTGAGAGTCCCTTTGCTGAAGGGACAATGTGCGCATACATAGCTCGCATAATAAACGACCTGCTTAAGATGAAGAAGCAATGGATAGAGTGGGCAAAAAGAGCTTATTGTCGATTAAAATTACTATACTTGGGGAGGCCTTTGTCCAGCAGTGAACATCTTTTGACTATAATGATGTAACGGCAATTGTAATTATATAGAGGAGTTGAAACCTGTTATTACAGAAATATTTGAGAGTCAAGCACAAGTTTAAAGTATCTCGTGGTGTTTTCCAACATGTAATTTATGTTAAATTACCATAGAAAGTTTAGTTGTCTAAAACGACAGCAAAAAATACCTCTATTATACAAAACTTATATAGAGTAATTGTGCCAAAAGTCTGTGTTGCCATTTAAAACTTCTAAGATATTCATTTTGAACTATTGTATTGGGGCATAATGGTAACACGTGTTTTAATACAACCTATGTGATAAACAAGTCTGTGGATATGGGCAGTATTACTTTCAGGGGGGTGCAACTGACTTTCAGGAGGGTGCATCTGATGTCCATGCTCAGTGTTCATAAAAATATAATAGAACAATCAGTTTATTGACAAAGTTGTAGTTACAACCAATTTAGACAGCAACGTATAGACGCTTTAATTTCAAAGATTAACTTATAAAAAAATAAAAATTTTCTATGTATTTTTCTCGACTTCCGACACCCGAGGGAGTGCAAGAAAGTTGCGGGAGACGCCCATGCATGTGGACCTCATAATAGGTAGTAAGTGGTTTTTCTTTATAATACCGTAAAAGAAGGGAATGGGTTAGTGAGCTAACCAAGGATTGAGTAATACGTATATTATGTCGTGTGATATAGAATATCTATACTATTATATATATAAAGCGAAAGTTTGTTTGTTTGTTTGAAAGCGCTAATCTCTGAAACTCCCAGTCGGATTTTAATAATTATTTTTGCATATGATAGCCCAGTTCTCGAGGAAGTTTATAGCCTATGTAACATCACGCTACTCGCGACGGGAGCAGAGCAGTAAGCAGAAACCGCGCCGTGGAAAGTTAGTAATGTGATAAATCTAAAGTATTGTTCTGATACAATGGAACTAAAATCAACGTAACAGCAAATAAAATTACAGTTTAAAGTCCTAACTTCACAGAAGGTAACGTCTTGCTATAGAAACCTCTTTAAAGCGGTTTCTATTTATTATCAGATGAGCCACTGCCTCTTTGTTTTCGTTGATAACAAAATAAATCTCTAATGTTGCGTTTAGGGTAGGAGCATTGCTAGTTTCAGTTATCAGCTAGAATCAGACTGAGTAAGTACTACTCTCTCAGGATATCGGCGTAAAATATGAGTAGGTAGTATTAGTAGAGGAGGTGAACTTTAAAAAAATAATAATACAAGTAACTCCTTGTATTAATTTAAGTAAATATTAACGCTGGTAACATTACAATACAGTTATATACATATAAGTACACGCATGTAATGGTCGACAGTGTAATCACCGTATCATAGCGTGCGTGTAATCTTTTTATGATAAACATACTTATTCATGTAGATACATGTTAATAACACATTTATTTAAATTTTAACATTATACTGCTACCACCCGAATACTAATAACAATAATAATAATCCATTTATTTCATACTGTATCCGTATTTGCTAGTAAATATACAGTAGACCTTATTTACTATGTTAGTACATGAAGCTTACATAGGTGTTTCAATGACACTCAGGAGTCTATTAGGACTACCACGTACCCGCTGCGATAGCGCAGCGGTTCGCTTACGCATGATCGCTTCAAAACATTCCCGAGGCCCAAGAAACTAAAGCAGTTCGAGGGAGCTACCATGCCAGCAGTTTGAGACAATGGCTTTTGGTATAGTGACCACCACTTCTGGATTCCACTGACTGTTTACCATCAGGCGGGATGAAATCACTTTGGTAGGTTAATTAAAAAATATAACTACTATTAAAATCTAACTTCTAATTTTTCTGTAGCAATATTTCTTTTTAAAGCAAATCCACATTAGAGAACCAGACCTTTGTTATGGATTTTACAAATATTCGATTAACGGATATAATATAGAGTAGGCAGTACCGATATGGACCACATAAAGTTTTGTCCCGTGAGAGATCGAAATCACAGTTTTTTGCACAGAAGTCGCACGTTTTTTTGTGCGCCATCCAGGCAAGTTTAATACAAATAGTCATTCAAGAAGTGTTTATTTTTTTGTATGAATCATATTCCGAGAACACTATTAATGAGAACACAGTATTTGGTGGCACTTGTGTGATCTGATAATGTACATTGTTGTGAATATTTGAGATACGTAATACAAAAGATATATGTTTATTTGGAATCTTCAGTTTAAAAAGGCATAAGAAAAATTTCCTCATTGTCTATCTTATGATGATAGCTACAAAGTTGAAAACCGCCAACTTTCATTATCTTACTTTTCTACGAAGGGTGATTTTAAATGACTCTACCATATAGATTTGCAATGATAACTGTATGTGTATGATATTTACGTATTAATTACACGAACTCAATGACGCGTAACGTAACGTACTGCTTTCTTATGACATAAACATTGTCGGGGACTCATTATAAGAAATTATAAATGAGTGCCAAAAGAGTTAAAATAAAACATAAGTTTAGAATCAACTCGGTGTCCGTAAAGGTTTTTATTTACTGTTACCCACAGACTAAGTAGTAGGTTACCTAATCCTGGCTTACAAGAGACAGTCATCTAGGAAGGATTGATGATCCACAGACTCTTTTAATTATACTGTTTAAATAATGGAATCTAGCTACATTTTGACGAAGCACACTCAAGCTTGCGGAAAATTTCTTCTAGCCCTAGTAATAGGTCTGCTAATTCAAAAATTAAAATTATGTATGAAAACAAATAATTTTAAATTTCGAACTAGTCTAAAACGAGTTATGTGCTTGTCATAGCATTGCAACGGCGACGATGAATTTTACTGATTTGTTAAAAAAGAAAAGTTGCTCGATCTAGTATAGACTGTTGCGATCGAATCGATTATAATCGATTATACAATGTTTTAAATAGTGTCAATGAATTTGTTACTCTGTGCTCAATATAATTGCCCACTTTTTATGCCCTGCTTTAGTAAAGATGAATTTATTTAAATTACTAGTTGTTGTTAAAAAAACTTTATTGACTGTTTTTTTTCCGCTCAGCGACTGGCGCTGGGCCAAACTGAATGAATGGAGGTCTAAGATATTTACGGCTCTTTAATTGTAGATTCTGTGATGTCGATCTACATATAGGCCAATTATAACTCATCCAGCCTCCTTTATACAGCCGCTAAAAAAGAAAACAGGTAAAAAATTTGTTGGAGCTATAAATAGAGGATTCATATGTCTGCGGTGTTCTTGAATGTATATCTGAGAGTTGCTTATATATTATGTAAGACAGTGACTTATCTGCTGTTTCTAATAAAAAAAAAAATGTGAGCACTGGTTTGTATATTGATCTTATAAATCATTTTCATATTAAAATTGTACTTAACCAACGGATCATCCAGAAGATCTTTTACAATAAATTAAATAATCTGTACCTTATGAATTTTTATCAGTATTTGCAGCCATTAGACCGTAAATCTACTTAACACCTGTCACGGAAAGAAAATAGCGGAACAACATAATTTGAGCACGAAAAAAATAATAATGCTTTCTAATAATGCCGTACCTTAAACAGCGTACGACATTATGTAATAATTAGAGATGCACTGATTATTGTCAGTAGCGATAAAATGATATTCGGCAAATTTATAAGTTATTGTGTCAACTGGCATCTACTAAGGTAGTGTCCACTATGGCGGAGGAGATAGAAAGATGAACGATAAGCCTTCAGCGCTCTCCTACAGAAAAAAGAAAGCTTATCATGCTGAAATCAGCGTAGGTCTACAATGAAATCTCAGAATTCGTTTGAAAAATGAATATTCTCATAATATAATTTTGTATCTTAGGCGACGGTTACGCAACCAACACAAAATTCTTCGTAAAGGAATTCGATGAACAATTTAAAAAAGCGTTAAAAAGTGCATATAAATTCAAACTATGTATATCAAATTACTATGTAAAAAAAATTTACTAAGAAATGAAATTCACTCATAGCTATTGTAGACATACTTATGGTTAATATCGCAATGGTGATTAATGGTCTATAATGTTAAGGGCAGTTGCGCGAGGAAAGCGTCGGTCGTTCGTCAACCTGTTAGACCGAAGCGAAAATAATTTTCACTTGGTTTTCAATCACCTACAGTGGACATGGAAGAGCGACTTTAGACAGCGTAGTATTTTTTACTTATTGTTACTTGCTTGGTTCATGGTAATCATAATAATATAAAATTAATTTATATGACTACTGAGCGTATAATTTTTATAAGAAAATTTGTATTTAGCGACATCTATGATCGAGTAGGAAAACTATGAGTAACAGTTGACGCTTGTTTAGTTTCTCTTCTAGAATATAGATGTCACTTAACGTATAAATATTTTACAATGTTTCTAATTTACCATAATAAACAAACTTCGCTGAAAAAATACCTTAGTTATAACAGCGTAATTTTTTTTAGTTAAAATAAGAAAAAGAGTTTGCGTCATTGGCGAATGCGTATACGTACGGGAGACGAGAGAGAGAAATGTCTTCGAGGCAAACATTAGAGATTATGACTTCTAGTCTAGTATTATCATAACTGCGATACGGAGCTAAATGTAATAAAGGTGGTCACATACTGTGTGTCCCGTTGGCTAATAACTGTACGCACCAGCCTTACGGGGATGTGCTCCAGAAACATGCGTAATTTACATGATTTGTATACGTTATTTGGTGCCATAACGGCATTTATACGTTTCGAGAGAGCCAAAATCCTAAATAATATGACAAGATGGGATTAAAGGATAATCCTAATAACACCTAGGTATTATACATGCGACAGCGCCTAAACAGCTGAACCGATTCTGATGAAAATTTGTAAATAAGTAGATAAATTCGATCCCGGAGCTAGATATGCTATTTTTTATCATATTTAATCGGTCTGGTTCTCGAGGGATACAAAACATATTATACGCGACGGCGAAGCTGTGGTGCGCAGCTAGTAGGTATAGGTATAACTAAACAACAAAATTAAGTTTTATGTATACTAATATTACAAAGAGGTAGAGTTTGTGAGTTTGTGTGGTTCTAGTGGGTAATCTCTGGATCGTATCGGATGTGGAAAAATATTTTTTAATTTGTGAGCCTAGTTTATGAGGAAGGTTATAGGGACGGGAGCAAAGCAGTATACCAAAGATGTTACATAGTTGGTATACTGCTCCGCTCGCTCCTTATCGCAGGTGAAACTGCACCGCGGCAAGCTAGTAAAAATGAAATAAAATTAAGTCTAAGGCTCAGTGGTGTTTTACTGGTACCGTATAGTATTATCTTATCTGTGACTGGTACCTATTGCGTGTCTGTGCAAGAATCACGCAGAGGTATTGGGTTCGATTACCGGGTAATGTTATTATGTTTTTCTGTTGAGACATTCTCAGTATTACCCTGGACTTTTGGACTCTACTTATCAAGTAATAGCCTCACGCAACGCTGTTTAAGTTAGATTTTTGGTTACTGCTGTGCTTGCGTCGCCAGTAGCGTGATGTTACATAGACTATAACCTTCCTCAGGCTATCATACGCAAAAAGAATTGTTCAACTTTAACTGGTAGTTTCAGAGATTAGCGCGTTCAAACAAACAAACAAACTCCTACGCTTTATATAATATTACAGATAAGTGTAGATAGATTAGATGCAGTTAAAGTAAATGGTAACATTCTATGCCAACGTGGGTGTTAACTCTGCCTACTGTTTTGAGTAAAAATACGTAATGCTATGTTAAAAGCAAGCACTAGCTTAGTTTGGGACCAAAGGTCAACTACGTATATTTTATACACAATGTACCTACTTATATTACACAATGTAATTTGTACTTATTAAATAAATTGAAATTGAATTGAATGTTATTATTTTCCAAGCTTGTTCTATATCAACACTATAAAGTTAAATGCAACATCACTTACGCAAACATGTGTAATAAAATTAGTAATTTCCTATTTTTGAAGCCAATACTATTGTTTTAAGACATGCACAGATGGCGCTAGTTGTACATAATAAATTGTTATTTTAATGTTAAGTGTAATTGTTGTGCTTTCTTTGTTGGGTATACCCGGTATTATACTTAGTTCAAGTAGCTGTTTAAATAGCTTGAGGTGAATCTTAGTTCAGCATCTTTCTGGCCTCTGTCCAATTACCTACTTCTATTGTTTCGTGTGAAATTAGGTTCATATTAGTTTTGCTTGTCTGCTATGGTTGTTAAGACTTTTTGTCTAATTTTACTGTCTATTCTAATTGCAGGGTGAAAGCCTCAAAGAAAAGCTTGACATCGACTTTTGACGACGAAATAGTAATTTCTGTCAATTTTTTTGTTCAGGTTACCTTTTACCATGTTTTCTTTATCGTAAGTGCGCATTTACATAGAATGTCCGTTCGTATTTAACCCATCAGTTTTAACGTAGCTTCTGGAGATAATGTTCACATCGCATTTAAAGGGTCGTTTTTAATGAATATAGAAACGAACCGCTTTTGTTTTTGTTGGATCGGTAAAATGACATTGGTCCAAGACAACCGCCACCACAAAATGGCGGATTACTTATTTTTCACATCTCCCGCAATATGGGTCTCAAGTGAAAGGCCTTATAACTATATATGTATTAGTTAAATATAATTTTTAATTTTCTTTGGACATTCCGACAGCACGGAGAAGAAAATCGTCATGATTTTTTTTCTATACACCTCGGCTTCCAAATTTACCCATTAATGGCCTTACATGTTTGATTACGCCTATAATTAATGTAAAAACTATGTAAAATTTTTATTCTTAAATAAATAGTATAAATTAATTTGAATTTGAATTATCTCACTGCAGGAAAAGGTCTCTTCTCATAGAAGTCATTAACATTAACGGTCAGGCTTGCTCAATGCGATTTCAGACTTTTTAAAGTATAAGTTAACTCACGATGTTTTCTTTCACCTTCAATTTGAAATAATGTCCAGATAGACTTAGAAAGTAAATACTTGAAAAAGTCACATTGGTATTTGCCCAGATTCGAACCCACGATCTCGTGTTCTAGATTCTTTATAGGAATGTAATAACACTATGAATATTTACTCTACAGTTTTATTATAGCGCATAGTGGTGTGTGACTAAGCGACTAAGCTATCTGTAGATAGCGGCGAGGTGTCCAGAAAAATAGATCGCCCGCTACTTTATTATCTACGATTATCTTTTTATCGACAAACTAAATATATGTTTACATCTGTAGTTTTAAAAAGATACCCAGATCCTTATTAGGTAAAGAAAGTTGGTTATGATTTTATTAAAATAAGTTATCTAATACATACATAACTTCATGCCTGTCTCTCATTAATGGGGTAAGCAGAGACTATTGAACGCCTTTGCCTCTTCAATATTTATTAATCTTTTCATACACACCCGTTGCTCGGTTAAAATTAGTTAATAATAGTATCACAACAACTACGTACAACGCCATCTAGACCCAAAGTAAGCTAATATTTTAGCTTTTGTTATGGGTTCTAGAAGGCGAAACAACATATAATACATAGAAAGTTGTTTCGTATAATACATAGAAACACCCAGCTCAATGCAAATAGACATGTTCATGCACACAAACATTTGCATTGAGCGGAAATTGAACCCACGACCTCTGCGTGGCAGTCTGTACACAGTACCACCGAACCACAGAGGCAGTCGATTAATAAATTTATTTCAATAACTATTATTTAAATTAATTTCAGATTTTTAGTTACTTTAGCCAGTTTGCCAAAAGACAAGTACACTCTCTATTGCTTTGCTCTCACAGTCCATTGGATCATTATTACATGTTATGTGCACGGCTCTTAACATCTTTATTACGGCATTTGAAATATTACACCTGTCTTATTATCATCAATAACGTGTTTCAAATCCTAAGATGTTTGATATGAATTATAAGAATAGGAAGCTGGCAACATTATAATATTACTAGCTGCGTCCTGCGGCTTCGTCCATAAATTAGTATGTGTTTAATTACTGTAACTCGGAAACCAGACCGATTTTTGGGATAAAAAGTATCCTATGCCCGTTTACGAATCTAAGTACATAACTACATACCAAATTGTATCGTAATCGGTTCAGCCGCTAAGGCGCTGGCGCTTAGTGGTAACAAACACACACACACACACACACGCACACACACAAAAACTTTCGCATTTATAATATTAATAGGATTTCCTTTCTAGCTTTTCTCTGGACATTGCTATGTAGCAAAACGCAGCAGGCAAATTTAGACTTAAATCCTACTTATTATAAATGCAAAAGATTGTGTGTGTGTTTGTTTGTCACTCATCGCGTAAACGACTGAACCAATTTCGATGAAAATTGGTATGTAGATAGATTCGGTGCTAGAGACGGCTACCTATACTTGGCAATCTGTAGGTGTAATACTCCTCTGCTTACCCTCACAGAAAACAGAATGATTGTATATCACAACTATAATTGCTTAAGAGCATTTCATACTAATAAGTATTGCTGTGAAACAGACCATATTAATACCTCTGAAACGGATGTAAACACGCAACTTAGATATAGATAGGTAATGATGGATGGCTAATGCTTAAGATTGCACTCACAATTGCAATATAAAGTTAATTGGTGGCATTAACAGCTTGGACACGCCTCTACGTTCTAGAATATGGATCAGCATTACAACAACCTTTTCATAGCCAAAGGTTGCCTAAAAGAAATTGTTTTCAGCGATAAGGCTACCAATTGTCTATAACTTAGTGAATAAGTAAGGTAAAATTAATTGGTGTACTATAAAATGTTTTTTATTCTTTTATACAATACGTATAATAATATAAGCCTGTTTACTGTTCCATTGCAGGGCAAATGCCTCTTCTTCTCTGCTTAAGGCGGATTGGCAATTCCCGACTTTTAGTACATATAGTATTAGTACATATGATTTGTAAAATCACATTGGTACTTTCCCGGATTCGAAACCCCACTACCTCGTGTTTTACAAAGCGGGTGTCTTATCCACTGGGCCATTTTAACTTTTCTACAATAGGTATGTATAATCCTACAATAGCCTTTACCTTTCTTGCTCCGTCTTTGCATGGAGTGTACACATTTTTATGACATTGTGTAAAAATCGTTGCCGAACTAAGATAAAGATTTTAGAAAAGTTTAAGCATTTTTTGTGCCCAATGTATTTAAATTAAGTCTAATTGATATAAAATTAATCAATTAAATTATATTTTGTCTGGTCACCTGCGATCCTACATCTTAAATTAAAATAAAAAGTAGTCTAGACTGCAATAACATCATTTTGATTTATAAAGATATACACTTTCTTTAAATTTCGATAGAAAACATGAGAATTACACGTTTACCGTGTGTTACCTACTCAGTGACACGCACATCCTGTCGCTGCACCGGCGCAACCGATTATGTTGCGGCGTTGCGCGACAACACAAGGTCGCTTTCATCGGTACATTTGAGCGCAAAAGTGCCCCGCAACGATTTTCTAACAGTAGCCAGTAGCTAGGTAATGTGTGTAATTTAGTTAAATGTATAGCGTTTGTATTAGTAGGTTAAGTTCTGTTATTAAAGGCAGTGGACGCCAAGCTTGTTATGCTTAGGTCAATAGATTCGATTTTCTTAAATAAATATGTGGTGCTTGTCTCTCTTTATAATAAGAAACTTTTAAACTTGAAACATAAAAAACATTTAAATTTGGCATAATTTATTTCGTGCCATTTATTTCCTATCACTTTAGAGATGTGATGGTGTTGCAAGACATTTAAGGATACAAAGGAGTGTTCAGATAAAAATATGCCGCGAACAAACATTTCCACAGAGTTTGCCAAACAGCCTGACCGATGTAGGACCTGAAGCGTGGATTGCAAACTACGTAAACATATTTGATAAGTCAAAATAACAAAACGAAATACGCTAAATTAAGGTAGAGTCATAAGAAGAACTAGTAAAGATCAAGGAATTTTTTTAACGCCAGAAAACGTTAAGATTTAAAATCGTTTGCCACTTCAAAAGGCCATTCAATTTATCAATATCAAAACTTGATATATAACTCAATAAAATTAGAAAACCTCGCATCTTTGCCGTTTTGCCGTGTGTAATAATATATTTTATTTACATTTCCTTAGACAAAGGACATGAAGTAGCCGCACAGATAATTCTGTGAGTAGCCGTGTCGTAATCTCCGCTAAAATGTTTTAAATAACCACTAATTGGTAATAAATTGTTCGTTTGTACGTTATGTAATCTATACTCTAATTACGATTTCATTTTGCAACAGAAATCAAGATTTTAATATCACCACTGCCCGTTTTAAACATAATTAGCGAACCCTTTCGACTTCACATGAGTATACTAATATATTTTTTACAATATTATTACAAAATATCTTGAAAACTCTAAGCTTTATGTCTGTAATCTCATCATCATCATCATCATCTTATCAGCCAAAAGACGTCAACTGCTGGACATAGGCCTACCCTAACCCCGTGACCGGTCGTTCGCCGCCCTCATACATCGGTTGCCCGCCACCCTTATAAGGTCGTCGGTTCACCTTGCAAAGGGTCTGCCCACGCAGAGTCTTCCGGTTCGTGGTCGCCACTCCAGAAACTTTCCGCCCCATCGGTTGACAGTTCTGCCAGTTTTGTGTCCTGCCCATTGCCACATCGGTGAAGCAACTTTGAGAGCCACGTCAGTTACCTCGGTTCGCCTGCGGATATTTCGTTTCTTAAACAATTGCGCATGAAGACGCCTAACATAGCCCGCTCCATCGCCCTCTAAGCGACTTTGAGCCTTCTGACAAGACCCATAGTTAGCAACCTCGTCTCTGTTCCATATGTCCTCACTGGAAACACACACTGGTCAAAGACCTTGGTCTTGAGACCCTGCGGTAGTGCGGACGAGAAGATATGTTATAGCTGCCCGAACGCTGCCCAGCCGAGTTGGATTTGACGAGTGACCTCTTTCACAAAATCAGACTGTTTGTCCCAGGTCAACGAATTCGAGCATCGAGCCTCCGACCGTAATAGGAGTGGCTGTAACATGGACATTGGTCATGATTTTATGCTTTGTCCATGTTCATTTTTAGGCCCACTTGTTGAGAGACTCTATATCGAGCATTGCACTGAGGTCCTCCACGGTCTCAGCCATAACCACGATGACGTTAGCGAATCGAAGTAAGTCATGTACTCGCCGTTATGTTGATGCCAAGTCAATTCCAGGTCAGAAGCTTGAACACGTTCTCCAGTGCAGCGGTAAACAGTTTCGGTGATACTACATTTCCCTGTCGTACTCCTCGTTGCAACTGTCTTGAGCTCTGACCATTCATTCTGACATGGTGGCATTTTCATACAAACACTTTAGCACTTCGATAAATCGATAGACAATATGGCACCGTTGGAGGGACTGCAGCGCAGCCCAGAAACGCTTAGCGTTTGTGAACTATGAGAAAGCCTCGCTCTCAGTATATTAAGTACTTAATACAGTATTGGAAAATACTAGCGCTACCTACAATTTCCATTTTTAGGAAAGTACTTTTTCACTCGTCTCATTTCTTAAAATAGTAAAGCAAGTTTAAAGGAAAGTCGCTGTTTTCTTGCCTGTTTTTTCGCTAACTTTTACTAAACCACGCAACGAATTTTGCCGAGTGGTGTAGAGGTGGCCCGCTAGCAGTGGCGAAGCGTCCATATAACACGATTCCTGCCGGCTTCCCTTTTAAAATATGCTCTGACCTCCTTATACCTATCACTGCTTGAGTGTCTACTCAAAGTCTAACTGGCCTGCCGAAACTCAAAGCATTTTAGTCCCACCGGCTTCCCTCCTCGGAAAAGTGACTCTTCGCTACTGCCCGCTAGTTATTAATACATTGAGACGTAGAGTAAATATAATAGATAGATTATACATAATATTCAATCATTTTCTAATCCAATCGAAAGCGGTATATATTTAATATGAAAATTGATGAAAAGTTTCGACATAAATTTAAAGGGACTTTTACTTTTACTGCGGTCCGATGGATTACTCGATTTGCTTAATGAAAGTGAACGTGAAGCCTGTTCTTAAAGATACCAGTTTAATTTGTCTTTTGTCAATTTATTATATAACGTTTTTAATATTTCGGTATACGACCCACCCGTTAAAGATGTGTTATTTAAGCGTTTCAGACACTATGCTAAAATCACAAACAATAAGGGTTGTCTTAAATGGCGCCCACGAGATGGCAGCACTGAGGGGTCAGGTCCAGGCACCTGTCAAAGCGCTTTTAATCTTTGATAGACAAGCGTGAACGATTCTATTAATTTCAAACTGTAAATGAATTTTGAATTTTGATTTTGATGTTTTGTTTATGAATGGAAGACCTTTTACCTAACTGACGCCAACTGGTGGCGAAAATTTTCCTAAAATTCCTCATTCGCTGATATTGTGGCAGGTAAAGACAGCAGTTAACTAACTATACTTTTAGGGTTTTCTAGGTGAATGGTAAAAATCTCATCAAATGTCCTAATATATATATCATTATATCAGCTGTAAGATATCGCCTGCTGGACTTGAACCCCCTTTAAGTATTGCCATTATGACCAGTCGTGATCCTCCCGGATTCACTTTATGAGGTCGTCGGTCGTACTTCTGAGCGTCTGCTTACGCTCCTTATTCTGGTTCGGGCCGCCACTTTAATACTTTTCTGCTCCAATGAAAATTAGTGCTGCGAACTGTATATTGTCCAATGTGACGTCAATAAAGCGATTCCGTGGCCTATGCTTTTGAGTCGTGGCCGGATTTCCTGGTTTATTAATTAGTATATAAATATTATTAATTAATTATTGAAACAATTCAATAAACTATGCAGACTACAATGGACTGAAATCAGTATGGTTGTACAATTGTGTGAAAATGCAATATTTTTGTTATCAAAATGAATAATAGCCATTGTCCGTAATGAATTCTAATGAATTGAACACATAATGATCTATAATATTACGATAAGACCTGGATCTATGATTTTGAGATTGAGACTTTTTCAAACTCCAGCAGGAACCTAATAGTAGCACCCTCCAACTCCAAAAAGTAGGCAGAGTAAGCAACGGTGAACCAGTGTGGCGCCCTCTGTATTTGGCGCCCTGGTTTGCCCTCCATAGATCCGGAACTGTTATTAGGACATCAGCTGAAGGATGATTAATATTTCTGAATTTTGCTTATTCTTCAGTAGCCTGTTGTCTTCTTTAGTCAAAGTGGAGGAGATATGTGAAGGAGGTTTAGGTTCATTTAGCAGATAAGTATTATGTGAAGAAAACGAAATACCAGAAGGAGGTTTATTTCGTGAAGAAAACCTTTGAACCCATTTTTAAGCAAATTGTGCGAATGAGGGTGTTTAGGAAAATTTTCGCCACCAGTTGGTGCTACTTTGGTATGGTCTTCCATTTTGACAGCGCTATCAACACGAATATTTTTCAGTGTACGTTTCGGCAATTTTAATGTTTAATTTACAAAATGGATAATTCACGTTAAAACAAAAGAAAATTGCTGAGAGGGTTTTCTAGAATGGCGCCCTCGAGGGAGCAGCACCGATGCGTCAGGTCTAGCAGTTAAGCGCTTTTTGAAAATAAACCCCTGATTAGCTCAATGTGACAGTTGAAGTGGCGTCAACATAATAGTAAAAAATATGATATTACATTTTTTTATTTTTTTTGACAGCATCTCTGGTGCTGACTCTGAGAACTAAATTTACTATACAAATATTTTGCGCTGTCACCGATGACTCGTGTTAGGTCAGCAGAATTGGCCACGCAATAATAATAATAATAATAATAATATGTGGACACTATCACACATCGTCATCTAGTCCCAAGCTAAGCAGAGCTTGTGTTATGGGTACTAGGTAACTGAAATATAATACTTATACATACTTTTTTTTTTGTAAATACATACTTAGAATACATAGAAAACACCCAAACTGAAGACAAATACAAATGTTCATCACACAAATATTTGCCTTCCGCGGGAATCGAACCCACGACACCCGGCGTCGCAGTCAGTTACACTAACCACTAGACCAACGGTGCAGTCAATGTCAATGTCAGGTGCAATGCCCCTTTCTTTTAAAGATAATTCTTGCATTAATATCCTTTATTGCTGGTGACATTGCAAACATGCAAATAACGCCCACAAAGTAAGTCTAGACACTCAAATTTTATTATTGAAACGGACAATATTTAATATTTGTCTCAAAAGTCTAGTATCTATTTAAGTAGTTGTATAGTTACTTACAAATTATATAATTGGTCTCCAAGTCTACAATAAAGTGAACCAATAGCTGTGATTATTATACAGTTTTATGACTGTAATTTTGAAAGAAAGTTTTATCTCTTTAGCGCTATCAACAATAATAGGTACAAGTGGTCTATCTTCGAACCTAGAAGTTCTATTTTGAATCAAAGCCATCTTTCAAGACTTAGTTTTAAGTTTATCTTCTTTACTATATAAAACTTAAGCTAGACGAAAGATTGAATTGGTCAAAAAAAGTCTGCAGGACTCGCAGGGTCATGGTGAGTTTGCAAATAATATTAAATAGGCCGCAATTAGTTTATAATATAAAACAGCATCATGCCTTTTCCCCGAAGGAGTGAACAGAAGTGAACATGTGGCAATATCCACGTTTTATCAGTAACTAGCTTTTCGCAGCGCGGTTTCACCCGCGTCTTTCCTTACTGCTCTGCTCCCGTCACCTGTAGTATGATGTTACATAGCCTATAACCTTCCTCAGGAACTGGGCTATCTTATGCAAAAATAATTATTCAAATTCGACTGGTATTTTCAGAGATTAGCGCGCTCAAACAAACAAACAAATTCTTACGCTTTATTTAATAATAAAGATAGATGTTGAGTACCATGTAACAGGAAGCGATTCTGTAGCCATTTAGAATACAAGACTTCGGACTACTATAATTTCTAGACGGAAAAATTAGACCCAGAGATCGAACATGAGAACGCGTGGCAATCCGTACACAGCATTACTGAACCACTGTGTGGCAAAGACAGTGATCTGAATATAACACTACTTTTGTTTCTTTGATTCAATATCATCTTAAAATAACCTGATCTCTTACCCAATTTAGTAGCAAATATAACAACACACATAGCTATAACATGACCCATAACAAAAATCAAATATTACCGTAATTGCATATAGCCATAACGTACTGAATACGTAATATGTAGTATGACGGAGAGATTAGTGCGGCACGCATTTGAACGTAGTCGGCGTAAGCGCACACGCGTCTCCGCGTCTCCCGCGCAAATTATAACGACCATGTTGTTCGATTTTTTTAAATATCGAATAAGAATAATAGTGTTGTGCTTGGTTTAAACAACAGTGTGTGAAATCGATTTGATTGTTTTGGATTACCATTGGATAGGTAAAGTATTCTTTTTTTAAATTTGTTTTGATACAGTTTTTGTAACAGTTATTTAATTAATAGAATAACTATTACATTCCTTACTTAAGTTTTGCATTCCAATTAACGGTTTCGTATTCAAATGAATGTACATTTTATTATTTTTATTGCTATTCGTATTTAGAACGGATTTGTTAAACCTTGAATAATTTTAATATTTTGTGTTATTTTTTACTAAAAGTAAAAGTAAGGCATCTTTGTAATTGTTTTACGTTTTATAGGTACTCCCAGTTACTGGGTAATGATATCTAGTGCTTTAATCCTCAAAATCTTATCAAATTTGTTTTTATCGTATCCGATATGAACTTGGTATATTTTTGTATTTAAACTGTCTTTAGAAACAAATTAAAAAACCCATAGTGTTCCTACCTTGACCATCCCCATAATTCGTTCAGAAATATTCCCAATATTAAAAGGTTAAATTATGCATTTATATACTTAGTAACATTTTCCACTACCCAACGATTCTCGAGTTGTATATTAAAAGGAGTAGAAAGAGTGAATGTACTTTATGATGTTGCTTTCAAAGCAAGTGAAATGTATATGTTTTGTATGTTTCTGCATTTCGCGGAATTAATTTATTTTGAATCTCATCGTTGAGTAAATAACGAAATACTTTCCAATGACTAAAAACTTGAATTAATTTGTATTAATAATATCTGTAACCAACTACGTGAGGTCTAGTGGTAAGAGATCTGCTTTCCTTTAAAGCACGAGGATATAGGTAGGATAATTTACACTAGGAGTTTATACCTATCCTACTAATATAAAAAATGCGAAAGTTTGTATGTATGTATGTTTATTATCACTCAGCGCCTAAAAGGCTGGAAACGGATTAAGGATACTTTTATCCCGAAAATCGGTCTGGTTTCCGAGTTACATTAATGAAACCGTTTCGGCCGTCAAGGAAACCGAAGTTTCGTAACCGGTTTCCTTGAACGCTATTTTTATACGTCTACTGGTTTCCATCAAGGATTATTTAATACTTCTACGTACCTGGTTTCCATGAAGATACATTGATAGAATGTCATTAGCTAATACACATACCAATTTGAGCGCGGGCGAAGCCGCAGGGCGTAGCTAGTGTTATTATAAACTATCATCGTTATACGTGGGTACATAATTTAATGTTATTCCAGACGCGATTACAAATGTTTGGAATTCTCGCCTTTTCTTTCTTTATAAATGATACGTATAAACTCTATAAATTCTCTGAATTATAGTGAAAATCGTATCAAAACCAGTTACATGCTTTAGGAGTCGGATACTCACCGGCTACTGTAAATTAAACTACCAATATGTTTAAACTTAACTTAAGCTGGTCCAAAATGTGCGTTCTGCCAAGAGTCTGAGGAGACTGCAATGCATGTCCTCTGCTCTTGTGGACCACTCATGTACAAAAGAAACATTCATTTAGAACAGCACCAGGCGCAACCAGGTGAGATACAGTCTCACTGCTCAGACAATGTGGAAGTTCGTAGACTCAGGGAACTATAAATAACAAGGGCGCTACAAAAGATCAATTCTGGTCGAGGTAGGAAAGAGGCCGACGGCTTCTAGCCCAACAATAATAATAATACTATTCGAAGATTATAACGCATACCGAAAACTGTAATTATATTTGAAGATTAAAAATGGTTCCCATTTTGCCAGATCTTCTCACTAAGCTAACTAAATGTTGACTTTGACATTAATGCTAATAAATTTGAATTGGACTTAAGACCTGAAAATGAGGGTGTTTAGGAAAAATTTCGCCACCAGTTAACGCCACTTTCACTTTTACATTGGGCCTATCAGGAGTGAACTTTTTGAAAACGCTTGATAGCTAGACCTGACGCATCAGTGCTGCCACCTCGTGGGCGCCATTTTAGGAAACCCTTCCAGCAATTTTCTTTTGTCTATAAGCACGTGAATTATCCATTTTGTAAATTAAACATTTTTCGAAATGAACACTGAAAAATATTTATTTTGATAGCGATGTCAAAATGGATGATCTTTTACCAAAGAGACGCTTTCTGGTGGTGAACATTTTCCTAAACGCCTGCATTGACTTTGACTTCAACGTAATGATGTCAATAAAATTTGCCGTGATCATCTGTCAGACAATGATAGATTACGAGTTACGACGAGATTGAGGTTTGTAAATCAGGCCAGAACCAATGTGTTTGTTCAATGTCATATTTATGTACTTTCCAAGTTTATTTGACGAAAGAAAATAATATGAGAAAACTGACTGGACCTAAGAAAATCTGTGACAGAACTTATATCCCAACTAGGTGTATAAAAAGCTAAAAGACATCCATTATTCACTCGCTAATCTGTCTATACTATTATATCAGGCGAAAGAGTTTGCTGTTTGTACGCGTTAATCTCAGGAACTACTTTTTTTTTTTCATTTAACAATTTTATTACATATAACATCATTATAATAGCATTTCAAAACCACTGAGGTTTATAACAATGCTATATAAACATCTACATCGATATTACATATATATATATATATATTCCTTATCAAATAGTAAAATCTCACGCAATCTCGTCTAGCACTGTTCGTTTTCAGCGTTCATTTCTCCCACGAACGTGCAGGCTCTGGAACGAACTACCAGCTGCGGTGTTTCCAGAGCGCTATGACATGTCCTTCTTCAAACGAGGTTTAAAGAGAGCATTAATATCACGGTAGGCAGCGGCTTCGCAGAGCCCCTGGCATTGCAGACGTCTATGAGCGACAGTTACTACTTGCTAGCAGGTGGGCTGTTGGCTCGTCTGCCACAGTAGGCAATAAAAAAGAAATATTTAGGAAATAAATTAAATTTATTATATATTATTAATTATATTTATTATTAAACGTGTACATTACGCTGAACCAATCCAATAATCAATGCGGGTCATTATAACATCCGGTCCAGTAGGTCATTACATTGTTATATACCATATGACATCATACTGTTACGTGCTAATTAAACACAAATTAACACAATGCATTGTGCACATATTCTTTTCATGTAATACATATGCATAATAGCTACAGATACTTCATGGTCATTATTTGGTCCTTTATATAGCGGAGATGTTGTGGTCTTTGATTATTTGGTTGCGTTGAGTGTTTAAATTGTAACTCATACAAATAACTGTAATTATCTGGCGATTTAAAATAGTGGCGTGAGTTTCTTGCCAGTTCTTCTCACAGCTCTACCTCGTCAGCGAACTGGCTGTAGGTCAATTGGCTGACTTCGTGTAATGTTGACTTTTCATAAGCATCATACTTTATGATCAAAATGAAATAAATGCTTTAAGTTTGAGTTTGTGGATGTAATAATATGGATCTGGATTCTAAGTTGTATGATAAATAGGCTCGCTCCCATATCCAAGAATCTTAATATACCAGTTTTCAGAAATAGTTACAGATATAAACTTATTTTATACTAGTGACCCACTCCTGCTTCGTACGTGGAGACTTTATAATGTTGACCTAATAACAGGTCAAGGCACCAGCGTCCTCTCGATTGTGTGTTTAAAAGCAAGCAAGTAAAAAAGCAAATCAAATTTTAATTTATCTTCTTATAGTAAATAAATGAATTAAATAAATGATAATGAATTTAATATGACATAAAGCGGATGAGTTTGTTTGTTTGTTTGTTAATATCTTTGGAACTACCAGTCGAATTTGAATGATTCTTTTTGCCTTTGATAGCCCAGTTTTTGAGCAATAAAACCACGCTACTGACGACGGGAGTAGAGCAGTAATCAAGGAAAAAGAAATAAATTAATAGATAAAAAAAAACTGTAATTAGTCCTTGTGGTACTCCAATAGTTACATAACCATAGTATCAATCTTAAAGGTACTTAGGTAGGGGTGTATAATATTCTCGTGATGTCAGTTAGGTCTCTAAAAACAAGGCACAATTTCAGACCTTGAGAAAATCTCGTACAGTTATACTCGATCCGGTGTGGTTCGGTGAAGCCGGGAACCTCGTGGTAGTTCTTACACTGTAAACAACGAAGCAGTAGCACTGTAGTAATAGTAGAAGTACTCAGCAACAGATATTTTCTATTTACAAATATGTACGTCACAAGCTTACAGGCATTTGCTGATGCAATTACAGACAGTAAGGTTATTTATTAGAATAAATGTAAGGAATTTACTTGTGCAGTCAGTGGTCAGTTGGGCAAGTGTACGGATTTGGTCGTTAACCAGAACATGTTAATTTAGTTTCATGTTATTTTTTAACAATAGATTTGGGTTAAGCTTTTAATTCAGTCGTCTAAGCTGACGTTGCCTGTTATTATTTTTCTTTTCAAAATAAATATGATTATATTGATGCAATGGCTGATGCATCAATGTTATCACAGCCAAAAAGTGTTTATTGCATCTTTACCTTTTCCTCGGTGTACCATACCACAGTAATGTAATAATTAATTAATATTTTTGTTGATTGAACAAGTGTTTTCTTGTTTGACAGGCTCCGTGGTGCAGTGGAAGCGCAAGCGACTGCTGTGCACGAGGTTGTAGGTTCGATCCACACACGGGACAAATCTTTGTGTGATCCATAAATATTTGTGCCGAGTCTGAGTGTACTTTGTGTCTGTTAGTTTATGTTTGTAAAGCCCGCGACACCGGGCTCCAAGTGCGGAAGTTGTTTTTTTTTAAAGAAAGACTTTTTATCACACACCGTCATCTAGCCCTAAGCTAAGCAGAGCTTGTGTTATGGGTATTAAATAACTGAAATATAATACATATAAATACTTTTTTTTTGTAAATACATACTTAGAATACATAGAAAACACCCAAACTGAAGACAAATATAAATGTTCATCACACAAATATTTGCCTTCCACGGGAATCGAACCCACGACACCCGGCGTCGCAGTCAGTTACACTAACCACTAGACCAACGGTGCAGTCCACAGAATCTATTTAAACACATTTATATTAATATCAATCGATCGACGTCTACTGCAGGTCATCAGTTTCTCTTAATGGGCTTCCCTCTTTAAACCTTTGCTATAATCAACATGCTTCACAAGCTGAATGGTGATCTCAGCACATGTACCGTAGGTTTGTTGCCCGTAAAATATTTTCTTAATAACATCTTACGCCACACGAGATGGTGGTGGCGTCATATTTTGAACAGGTGCCCCTATTCCTATTAAATTAAATCAAATGTATTTTTTTCGTTTAGTTATAGAATTGCATTTTACTGATACAATAAATAAGTATGGCTCTACCAAACAAGTGTACAAATATTATTACTTCTTATTCGATGTGCTTAAAATTATTAAAACATACACGTGTAAATATAATACAAAACTTAAAGAATCTTTCATTAAATGCATCACAATTAAAACTGTGATATAAAAAGCGGGCTCGACGCACCAATCAGATGCAAGCGTTGTTCATGGTAGACAATTGGAGCGTGTTAGGAACGTTTTTAGCTACTGCTACTGCCGATGTACGCTGTGTAATTCCTCAGATTTGTGCTTAAGGCCGCGAAATACGTGACGGGTTTTTTTTACGAACGGGGCGATATAAATTTTGTAGAAAAACGGAAATGTCGTTTTATACAAAATGTATAGGAAAGCGGATATGTCACGGAGACACAGACGAGACAGAAACGTGGAATAGACGGAACCGAGCGAAGTAACGTGAGTGAAGTGAGTGAGAATGCCTAGACCGACAATGTACCTATGTTGTTCCTCAAGGTCTAATGTATCTCTATACCAAATTTCATCAAAATCGGTTCAGAGGTTTATGCGTGAAAGGGTAACAAACAGACTGATAGACAGAGTTACTTTCGCATTTATAATATTAGAATGAATAAATCCATCTGTTTGAATTTGAGTTCAACTTTTGCTAGACTATCGTTAGAATTTATCGAGTTGGTATAAGTAAGTGGTCTAATTAGGCTCCATCATCATCCACAGCCTTTAGGTACCCAATGTTGGGTGTGGGCATCCCTTTGTGAATCCCACTTGCGCCGATCTTGTCCTGATATCGACCAGATGCACCATCGGGCGTAAACGACTTTTTTTGCCGATCCTCGACAACCAATTAAGCTTACGACGTTTTATTATTATGATTATTTAATTGTATTTTGATCTAGAAAGGAGTACTTCACAAGGTTCTCCGGTCATTACACGTAATGGCTAAGCTGTGAGTGAATCTTTACACTTTCAAAGTCATCTGTTTGTTTGATAAGAGTTTCGCAATCGTTTGAGGTTAGCTGTTTTGTAGTGAAACTTCTAGACTGTTATTAAATCATTGACTTAATGTTCTGTTTAAAGTTGGTGAGTGTCTAAGCATTCATGATGATCATCAGCTTGGAGACGGCCAACAAGCCTTTCACTCGTCCAAGTTTTAATCTAGTCTTTCTTATGTATCTAATTAATAATAATGTAGCTACATATTGTTACAATCCAGAAGACACAATCCAGGTTTTTCATTGTAATTTTCAAGATTTAGTAACATTTGGAATGGTGTCCACAATTTTTGAACCTCACCATTGTTTACCATCATTGGCATGCTAATCAAAAAAGAACATTTGACGAACTACTAGCTGTTTTATATTCGCCAAAGCCAATGGTGTTAGTTGGTGTTAGTATATTATTATTAATTAGTGTGTCTTTTTGTCTGAGTCAAATAAATATATTTTCTTTATTTCTTTCCTTCTTTAGTGTTTGTATTAGTTAGTGCTAGTATTCGTTATTTCTAAATGCAAGGTCATCGACCAAGCCATGCACTAAAGCTTAGCTGACGATTGACCGTTAACCATTAAAAGTACGTCAGGGAATTTGTAATTATTCGTATGTTAAAATTGCACGTAATTAGATTTTAACGTCCCTCTGATGTAATTATAAATTACTATATACATTTCTATTTAAGATCTTTAATCTAAGATTCTTTTAAATCCCGCTTTCATGTAATGGATCGTTCGGCGCTGAATCGCTGTCAATGTTTATAGTAAATAACAGAGGCGCTGTTCATTTGGCATAAATTTTATTATTACTTATTATATTTTTTTAATTTTATTTGTACAAGATCACAAATTAGCATTGCTATTACGTTATTACGCAAATAACAAATTCTTAAAGTCACCAATTAGCCAAAGCATGGTGACTATGGTAATTCCTCAATTTAAGAGAAGCTCTTTACCTAACTTTTCTAATTTGATCTTCCTGGCCCATTACTCATATTCTAAGCGCGATATGTATGTGCAATGATTTTTTACGTATTAATATATAAACTGCACAGATTTAACCTCAGCTGCTTTTAGCAATAAAGAGTTTTTATGGAAAAAGTGACAGTTATTACAGCAAAGCACGCGACCATAGTAATAGTATAATCACCTTCTGACACGAGTTCATAATAAGATGAAAAACTAGACCGATTTCAATGGATAAGAGAAAACTAATTGTACTAGAATGACTGTGGGTTAGGCCTAGATTCATCTATTGATTTAGATATAAAAACGTTTATGCTTCGGATCTGTGGTATGGATTGTCACGCAAAGGTCTTGTTGAGTTCATCAGCTTTAATATATCAGCCGAAAGATGTCCACGGCTGGACATACAAGTAGGTCTCTTCCAATTTTCGTCACCTTGGCCGGTTGCCCGCCACCCTTATAATGTCGTCGATCCACTTTCTGAGGGGTCTGCCCACGCTGCGCTTCTTGGGTTTAATCGAATCAAAATGAAATTCTCAGTATTAGCTCAGAGTCTGGAATGCGCCCGATAAATGGCAACAAACTCGCCTCCCGTTACATGAAACGCATCTTAGCTGGGGAAACGTGGATGTTGATTTTGATACGGTTTTTGCTGTGATTTGGAAAATTTCTTCTGGAAGCTTTTTAAAGCAATAATATTGTAGAAAGAAAAAACGAATTGTAGAAACATTGTAGAAAATAACTCGTTAATTTATTATAATAATAACACCACAAGTACACAACGCCATCTAGACCCAAAGTAAGCATATATTATAGCTTGTGTTATGGGTTCTAGAATGCGGATATAAATACTTTTTATTGTAAATACATAAATATTATATTACATAGAAACACCCAGACCAATGCAAATAGTTTTGTTCATGCACACAAATATTTGCACTGAGCGGGAATCGAACCCGCTTCTGTGGGAGCACAGCAGTCGCTTGCGCTCCAGCTGCACCACCGAAGCAGTCGAAGTTTTCTCGTGATATTTTTAAAACTTAGAAACTACATAATATGAAAATAAAAAATTACATTACTATGTCCGGAATTGAACAACTCGTAACTCGTGCATAAGAGGCATACAAAACTGATTCACTTTTGTTTATCAGTCATGCTGAGTTCACGAATTAGATTGCTGAGTCGGTATAAAAGTTTTCCTTTCTGTAGAAAAATGTGCAGTATCATTTCTAAGTTCGAAAACATTGTACAATATGCCATTAGCTTTAATATAAAAGAATTTAATATACCTACATGGTTATAATATTACTGATATAAAATATATACACTTGCACCCTTTAGCTATTCATAACAGTGGATTTCTCTTACAAACTTTAGTCTAAGATTCTTTAAAAGCGCGATTTTTATAAAGCGCGAAAAATAAAACAGATAAAAATTGTTTATTGACATATAAATTACATCCATTTGTATAAAAGTAGGCACAATCTTTGGATATCTATTACAATATGCACTGATACTGTTTCCCAAACTAAACCAAAGTTTGTATCTTGGGAGACAGTTTTCAGTCGCACAAAAAAGGTATACAGTACTGTTTGTACTTGTACATTGACATTATAAAAGCGATTTAACGCTGAACGATTCATTGCTTAAAATAGGGGTTTTCAAATAAAGAACGTATATAAAAAGCTACTGTATTCGTAATACGATAATCTTATTCGATTTTCAAACTAATTTGACCTACAAAAATAAATTTATATCATAATAAGTTATAATTATATTTTTTCAAACGTTTTAAGTACGAAATTTTTAGAGCGTGTCTTTTGTTTGTAGCCAGTGTTAGACACAGACTGCTTATGAATCTTAATTCGTGTCTGGTGTCTTAAAATAAATTGCAGAAACAATGTTAAAAACAATCAAACTATTGTTGGCCTTGTAAGGAAAATGATAAGTAAAATAAGAGAGGAAAAAGTTTTTGTTTCCTAATTAATAAAGCGTAATTAGGTCTCCCGCGCTTTTACTTACCAAACGAAACACATAAGCATGGCTACTAATATCGCAATTTTCATAAGAGATTTTCCTATTTATGAAAAAACCAGCAAAAATCTACTAACGTAAAGTCTTTTGTTATGTTCATGATAAAAACAACACCTATTTGGTTACATGTGATGAAATGTCAAGACGATTCTCAAGCGAAAGCAATCACCTAAACAATCGGTAATTCGAAAAGTAGCCGTTAGTATCTCTGTATTCGTAGTAGTGTTTTCAAAACATCACTTGCTAAGAATTAGCTACTTAATTCCTGTACTACATATCTGAAATTACCGTGGTAAGCAATAATTGACGCTATTTCTCATTTGTCAAGGTGTATTTTTGCAAGAACGAATTTCGTGAACAATAAAGTAAGTAGGTAATAGTAAAGTCATTAATATTAATTATGTGTTACAGAATTCATTTAATTATTTTCTATCAAAAATTCGGTCATTTATTTTGAATTAAAAGGAACAACGCGTTGTCTATTATGTTGTAATTTGTATAGATTGTAACTATTACATAATAGTTTGTCTATGAATTATAACAAATATTAAGTTTGTTCTTGACGCTATAAATTATTAATGTAATTTAAAGAACATAATAGAAATTTGCTTAGATTTGATTAAATCGTAGTGATTACGTACATTTTACTTTTATTTAATAAAAAAAAAGAAAATTAATTGAACATAATTAATTAGGTACACTACACAACATTATTAAAATATTGTATTATACTATTATTGAAGGTGCTACATGCATTGTTATATAATAAAAATACTTAATTATGTTTATAAAATATGATAACTTAGAAACTAGTAATAAAATTAAAAAGTTATGTTGTGATTTGACTATTAATTAGTCAATAAAAAAGAAAACTTAATCAATCATAATTCATTCATATCTACGCCTATTTTTATAGACAATTAATCACTTTAAAAACGAATACTAGTTAACTATGGAGTTGTAATTATGCTAATTTTAGTTATATAATATAGATAGTTTATCTATAAATAGAGTAAATGGCAGACATAGATACGGTTCATCACATTATAAGTGGTTACTTACCGCCTACCGTGAAGGGATTGGGGTAGGTGAAGGGATTGAGGAAAAAGGAAAGGAGGGAAATTGGGCCACCGGCACTCTCACTCACCGAACGAAACGCAATAGTACGGATACTATTACTCTTACGTCGATCTTCTATGAGAGGGTATTACTTCCCTGGTCGATGCGGCTTATTCATGCTGAAACCAGCGTGGATCTACTACAGTACGTACGTATAAAATTAGAACGTTTAGATAATCTATGCGATCACAACTTGATCGAACACGCGTTGGGTCATTTTCATCATAACGGGGGCTAATGCATGTCTCACTTGTAATCTGGGCCGCTCTGATGACTAACATCATGGTTTCTATAAAATAATGTTATATGCTTATTAGCGAGTGTAATTTATCATCTATGACACTAGCTTTTGTAAAGGTAGTTATATGTTTATCAATGAATGATTTATGTTTGTTTGTTTTTCAGTAGCTCTATCAATAAATTGGTATGCGTATTTCTTCCTTGTGATAGCTAAAAAATAGCGCAATATAACTGCACCGGGCAGTTATTCCGAAATATTTTTTTCAACAATTTTTCTTGAGATTGTGAAAAAAGGCACGTGATAAAAATTTTATTCATTCTTTACTCATTTCCTTCCCCTAACCCCATTCCCAGCCGCCATAGTGGAGGCCACCATACCAGCAGTTTAAAACGATAGCTTTTGGTATAGTGGCCGCCACTTCTGGATTCCACTGACTGCTTACCATCAGGCGGGGTGGAGTCACTTTGGTAGGCTATACTATAAAAAAAAAAAAATATTAAAATATTATGTGCTTTATAAACTTTAACAACATTTGTGTAGTTCTAAGGAGAGTTACATACGTATTAAATTATGGCCTGTCAATTCGGGTTTTACATGTCAATATAAACTATGTTTCAAACAAAAACTCTTAATAATTATTGTTACATTACTTTGTCTATACTATTATATGAAGTCTGTTTGTTTGTTTATTTGTTTGTTTGTTTAAACGCGCTAATCTCTGGAACTACCAGTCAGATTTGAATACTGTAATTCTTTTTGCGTAAGATAACCCAGTTCCTGAGGAAGATTATAGGCTATGTAACATCACGCTACGAGCGACGGGAGCAGAGCAGTAAGACAAAGATGCGGGTGAAACTGCGCCGCTGAAAGCTAATTTATTAATAAATATTAAATACCAAATAACATTGAGGATAGCAGTTATAATAAGAAATAATAATAATAATAATAATAATATATTACCACATTCACACAGCGCCATCTAGCCCCAAATTAAGCAATTATATTTGCTTGTGTTATGGGTACTAAACAACTGTTATACTACATAAATACATTTTTTTTTTGTAAATACATACATATTATAGACTAGCTGTTGCCCGCGACTTCGTTCGCGTGAAAATTCAGATGAGTGTGCCTCTATGAGAATATTGCGTGCCTGATTTTGTGGCAATCGTACATTGTATCAGTAATAAATATCAGTATTATCCGTCTCTATGGCGAATCCAGTTTAAACCCGCTACCGCTAAAACTGACAAACCACTTTCACACAAACTTGCGACTCTTGGCTTCTGAATATTAAAAAAAGAGTATTTTCTAGTAATTTGGTAATCCTACTATAGGTAAGTTTCATACAAACTTTGCCACCCCTTTATACCCCCTTAGGGGATGGATTTTGCAAAATTCCGTCTAAGTGAGCACCTATATCCTAATAGGAATGACCACGGAAAGTTTGAGATTCCTAGCACTTGTTGTTTCTGAGATTTCGTGATGAGTGAGTAAGTGACCTTTTGCTTTTATGTATATAGATAATAATAATAATAATAATAATATGTGGACACTATCACACACTGTCGTCTAGTCCCAAGCTAAGCAGAGCTTGTGTTATGGGTACTAGATAACTGAAATATAATACATATACATACTTTTTTTTTGTAAATACATACTTATAATACATAGGAAACACCCAGACTAAAGACAAATACAAATGTTCATCACACAAATATTTGCCTTCCGCGGGAATCGAACCCACGACACCCGGCGTCGCAGTCAGTTACACTAACCACTAGACCAACGGTGCAGTCACCACTACAGATAGCTTTTGCCTGCGGCTTTTTTTGCAATAGACATTTTTATATTGTTTAAATACTGTTTTTCATACTATTTTTAATCTCCCATTCATACAAATCCTCTTTCACCTACCTAAAGATATCCCTCGTAAAAACAATATACAATACACAAAGGCAAATTTTCACTACAATAACTTTCTCCTTCCCCTTCTTTCCTATCGCTCTTTTTCTCCACTCTCCAGTTTCCTTTCTCTCCTCCCCTCCCCCTTCTCTTCACCTCCTGCATCCCTTGCCTCTCCTCCAGCATCTCTTGCCCTTTCCTCCACTTTTCTCTACCTTGCCTCCTCGCTTTCCCCTCTCTTCCCCCTTCCTTCTCCTTCCTTTTCCTCCTTTCCTCTCTCTTCCTATCCCTTCCCCTCCCTTTTCCCACCATTCGAGAACTCCTTACTTTCCTCATCCCTTACCCCTCCCTTCCTCTCCCGTCTCCCTCACTTCCTCTCATTCACCCTCACTTCCCCCTCACTACCCCCTCACTTACCCCTCACTTCCCCGTCACTTTTCCGTCACTTTCCCCTCACTTTCCTCTCACTTTCTTCTAACATTCCCCTCACTTTTCCCTCACTTCTCCCTGGCTTTCCCCTGACTTCCCCCTGACTTCTCCCTGACTTTCCCCTCACTTATCCCCCGCATTTCTCCCACACTTCCTCTTCACTTCCCCCTCACTTCCACATCACTTACCTCTCACTTCCCCATCACTTCCCTCTCACTTTCCCCTCCCTTCCTCTTTTCCCTCAATTCCTCCTTTTCCTCCCTCTCCCTCCCTGCAAATTTCAAGTCGCTCAAAGATCTTTGTATAGAATGTTTCATCCCTAATTTCACCCCTCTAAATCCACTCCTGTTAAAATAAAATTATAAGGATATTTTTTATTTAAATAGAAGTATTCCAAAACAAAATTTCAAAACTAAGTTAAAAAATGAAGAAGATTCATACAATCGTTTTCATCCCTTTTCACAAACTTAGGAATTTAATTTTAAAAAACCCTTTCTTAGTACAACCTCTAGACATTTAGACAAACACACCCTCCAAATTTCAAGTCACTACGACCAGCAGTTAAGGCTGTGCGTTGTCTGTTAGTCAGTCAGTCAGCCAGGACAAAGCCTTATATAATATGTATGGGTGTATGGATGTATGGATTAGACGTATAGCCATCGGGGATCAAAGCATACAGGCTGCTAGGAATGCTAACACGTGATAGGTCCACATAAAGCTGACCGTGCGAAAAACAGCTAATACTTAGATCCACACCCACAACTTTTAGTTGTGTCTGACCTTGGGCTTTATTAATTGTCATCGCGAAACATAGGCTCACTGGAAACTGGACTCATTTAAAACTAAACGGAAGATTGTTTAGAATGAGAAGAATCCGAAAAATGAAAACGCTATCAGATTCCGTAACCTGTTAAAGTCTCTGTTTCTATCAGGTTTCGTAGTAAATTAACAAATGTTTGACGTAGTTCTTTAAATTGGCATAACTTTTTGATTTATGAACCGATTGACATAAAACAAACACTAAATGTTAAGTGAAGCTTACTACAATGTATTAGTGAAAACCACATCTAAATCGGATAAGCCGTTTCTGAGATTAGCGTGAACAAACGCACAGACAAACAGACAAACAGACATACAGACAAACAGACAAACAGACAAAAATTGTAACAATCATTGTTTTGGGTTCTATTTGCGTTGATAAAGGTCCCAATAATTTTTTTTCTCATATATCTTTCATGTACAGACAGCGATCGGTTACATTTTTATTATATGTATAGATAAATTACACCCAGACACAGAACAAACAATCATGCTCATCACAGAAAGATTTGTCCTGGGTGGGAATCGAACCCACGACCTCCGGCTTAGCAGTCAGGGTCACTAACCACTAGACCAACAGGCCAGTCCAATAATGATAATTATTCATTCAGAATAGCAATCGTTCCGCGTAATAAGCGAATTTCCAATCGGCAGTGGCTTTGTTATCAAGACGCAGCTGCAAATTCGGTATTCTATGTTTTTCTGCTTTAAAGGAAGTTTTCCGATCGTCTTAAATTCAAGTTAACATGTAGGATCGTATTTACTCGTGTGTAAAAGCTAATATTTACTGAATTCCAACACTAGTCAAACACGAAGTCTGTCTTTAAATTATTTATTTTATATTATTAATGATCACTTTTCTAGAATTATCTTTAATTCTTAAATCTTAGAAATAATATAATTATTTTATTTATAATACCTACTTTTATTTTTAAATATTGCGTATTGTTTTAGCTGATATTAAATAAATTGATTAATAAATATTAAATAAATAAATAATGTTTATTATTCGTATTGTTCGTTCCTATTTTGTATTTATGTATTTCCATCGTTTAGAAATCGTCTATAATTTCTGCACGTATTTCTTTTTTTTATTGAGTGGTTCCTCGTCAACCTAATGTTAGGTTGCTCAGGTCGCCTATAAATTATTATAGAGGCATCCGAATTGACTTTTATCAACATCGTAACAACCGGGACCGAAGAACGGAGATTGAAATACCAATATGCGGTGACCCATCCATGGACCAGCCGCACTTTTAGTTGCTTAACCTGCTGATCACGCATTTAATATAACATGCCTTATTCTCCAGACGTTTTCAAACGGAGATCATATGCCCTTGTAATACAGGTAATGTCGGATGTCGGTAGAAAATTGCCTCATTATGTACCCCACCGCAGTTTATGTGGATCGATCGTGGTAACCGATACGATATGACTTGCCTGCTTTTTTTGAATGCCTTTCTCCTTTCTTGAAGAGTGTAAGTACATATATTTGGCATCATAATACTCTTATTTTCTCAGAAAAAATACTTAAGAAGGTATCTGTAAATAAAAATAACAAATGATGTTATTGAAAAAGATAGGAATATATTAACGTCCTAATATATATCTGTTCAAAAATATCAAATGTTATTAGGCATTTGTTTTGTGCTACTTTTTGATTTACATGGTTGTAAACTAACAATAATTATAATAATAATAAACTATTATATAAAGCGGAAGAGTTTGTTTGTTTGTTTGAACGCGCTAATCTCTGGAACTACCTACCAGTCGGATTTCAATATTTCTTGTTGTGTATGATAGCTTAGTTCTTGAGGAAGGTTATAGGCTATGTAACATCACGCTACTGGCGACGGAAGCAGAGCAGTAAGCAAAAACGCGAGTTAAACCAAACTGCGGAAAAATAGTATTTATATAAAACCCTTCCTGTAAGGATAATTTTCTACCTTCAGGTGATGGTTAGAACATTATCATTGAATAGCATCCTGTTAAGGTGAAATCCGTACGTTATAAATGAGAAAAAGCGCGCCTTATGATAAATTAAATGAAATCTAAATTTAGACTCGTATTATGCGTGCGCTATAGAAATTGATAGATTTAGAAACGCACGGTGTGTTTGATTTCACACCAATCAATTAATCATGTATCCGTGAATTATTGATTATTGATAATAAATAATATAATAATTATATTAAGTATGTAACTAGCTTCTGCCCGCGACTTCATCCGCGTTAAAACCGGTGCAAATTTTGGCCAATTGTCATAATCTTATTAATCCTATTAATATTATAAATGCGAAAGTTTGTGTGTGTTTGTAGCCACTCAGCGCCTAAACGACTGAGAATTTCGATGAAAATTGGTATGTAGATAGATTCTGTACCGGAGACGGACATAGGCAGACGATATATTCCCGAGGGATAGAACAAACCATATTTTACGCGCGGGCTAAGCTGTGGGGCGCAGCTAGTATCTTTATATAAATTATAACCTATTTCTTATTATAATCCTAGTTTCTGCGTAAAAGAGTAACGAACATCCATACATCCACGCATCCTTACAAACTTTCTCATTTATATAATATTAGTAAAGATCTATCATCTTATGATTTTATATTTCGTTGTTATTTTTAATATCGCGGTTTTGTAGGTGTGCCTTTTGCGTTTTGACGCGTCATTAAAGTTATGTTGAATGTCGTTTCAAAATTAAATTGTTAAAATATATTAAGTATAACAAATATTTGTGTTATATATACTTTACTTTTTATCAGCTGTTTGTTTTTGTACAGTCGGAATGAAGTAGCATATGTCTAGTATCTACTAGTTTCTGCCCGTGCTTTTGTTTCACAATTTATTTTAAATAGTCACAAAGCAGCTTCATCGTCATATCAGCCAAAAGATGTCCACTGCTGGACATAGGCCCTCCCCAATTTTCGCCATCTTGGCCAGCCATTTGCCACCCTCATTAGTTGCCCGCTGTCCTTATAAGGTCGGTGTACATTGTGAGGGGTCTGCCCACGCTGCGTTTTCCGGTTCGTGGTCGCCACTCTAGAATCTTTCTGCCAAAAACGAAAGCAGCCTATTATTCGTGAAATAATTGCACGGCAAGTCTCTTCTCATACGGATTATGTATACTTACTTACTTACATTGATGACCACGATTACTCAAAATAGTTTTGCATTTTCAGACAATAACGTAAGAACACATTTCTTAATAGCCCAGTGAATAAGGCACCCGATTCGTAAATACGAGGTATTGGGTTCGAATCCGAGCAAGTACCAATATGATTTTTCAAATCATATGTACTTTCTAAGTTTAAGTTGAACATTTCTGACTGACGGTGAAAGAAAACATCGTAAGGAAACCTGCACTCAAAAGTCTGAAATTGCTCATTCGCCTTGAGCAAGCGTGGTGATTAATGTTCATGAATTCTCTATATGAGACTCTTCTCAGGGCAGGGCAAAGACAGAGGTCTTTGCCCTGCAGTGGGACAGTAAACAGGCTGTTATTATTATTACATTTTCTTAACGATGTTTTCTTTCACCGCAAGTTAGTAATACCTTAATTTAGAAACTACCTATAAATTTTAAATAGTCACATTGTTACTAGTTTTATTCACAACCTATATACGAGGCGGGTGTTAGGACATCAAAATATATTATTAAAACAAAAAACCCGCCTGCTGCAAACTAAAAAGAAAGAAATCATTTCTTTTCTCATATTGACGCTACATTGCAGTATATACCAAGTTACTCCGACAATTAAAACGAATTTAATGACACCTCATAATGTTAAAATCCAAGTCATTTAGGCTATAAACATGCTTAAGAAATAGACATATCGCACCTTGAAATCAAAAGTGGCACTATACGGACTATTTTTTTAAACTGTTATTTTCTAAATAACTATCTTAATTACTCGCATGTTTTTAATAATTAACTAAAAGCCAGATAGTCAAACTATTGGTGAAACTAATTACCGTGTTATATTTCAGTTATTTGCATTAAATATTTATCATAGTATTAGACCAAAACTTTTAAATGGCCATACTGAAAAACTACTGTTTTTGCATAACGCCACTTTTGTTTTCAGAGTGCGATATTATATGCATACATACATATGCTCGAAAAATATTAGGTACCCTCCATGACTTCGGCAGTCAGGCAAAAACATAAGCCATTCAAGCATATAAAAGTAAATATAAGTATTGTTGTTGTTTAAAGTAAGATTGTAATCATTCAGGTGTATAATGGAGGGTGTCTCGATTGACCTGTTCCGTCATCTTTCTATATAATTATGTGCATGCGATCTATTTATTATTAACACTAGCTGTTGCTCGCAGCTCCACCCGCGTAAAAGTCGGTTATATTATCTCTGTTTACATTGACGATTTTTCATACAAACTTTCATTTCCTATTTCAACCTCCTTAAGCCACTTTTGCGCAATAAAAGATAGCCTATGTTGTTCCCCGGGGCCTAATCTATCTCTATACTAAATTTCATCAAAATCTGTTCAGAGGTTTATGCGTAATAGACAGACAGAGTTACTTTCGCATTTATAATATTAGTATGGATTAGCTTTCCGCAGCGCGGTTTCACCGTTGTTAAGTTACATCTTTGGTTAGTGCTCTGCTCCCGTCGCCAGTAGCGTGATGTTACATAGCCTATAACCTTCTTCAAGAATGGCTATATCAAACGCAAAAAGAATTATTCTAATCCGACTTGTAGTTCCAGAGATTAGCGTGTACAAACAAACTTTCGCATTATATATTATACTAGCTGACCCGGCGAACTTCGTTCCGCCTAACAGTTGATTAACATTAGTTTATTTTTCTAAAATAAAAGAACTTTCTAAAATAAACGTAGCCTAAGTTACTCCTTATTACATCAGCTACCTGCCAATAAAAGCCCCGTCAAAATCGGTCCAGCCATTTCAGAGATTAGCCGGAACAAACATACAGACAGACAAAAATTTTAAAAAATGTTATTTTGGTGTATGTACCGTATATATTCATATACATATAGTAAAAAACGGTTATTTCAATATTACAAACAGACACTCCAATTTTATTATATGTATAGATTAATATAATAAAAAAATCGGACTTAACAACTTTTTCTACCACAGTAATCAATACATGGTATAAAGGATCTATCGTCTTTGTATAAAGCAAAGGCGGTCCCGGTGTCTGTAAGCTTACATCTTTTAAACTACTCAGCCGATTTTGTTGGAGTTCTTTCACCTTTTTATAAATCAATAAATTAATGTAGGTATGTGTAGGTATAAACTTAACAATACAGAGTTTAAATAAACCAATACGATCCAATTTTTACCGCCATCATTATTATTTGCCGATATTATTATACTATCTGAAGATTAAAGTAGGTATATCATTTATAAATAAGTCACGCTTTTAAAAGTAATATATGATGCTTTTCTTTTTTAAAATGACTATTGGACTACCAACATAATAATCTCTGAATAATATAAAGTCGCTATTTTTGTCCGACTGCCGAAGTCGGAGGGTATGTTTTTCGAGCGTATGTATGTGGGTATGTATGTTTATTTCTTTGACACGCTCTACAGCCTAAATTGCTTGATGGATTTTAACGTATGAGGTGTCATTAGATTCGTATTGATTGTGGGAGTGACATAGGATACATATTATTTCAATGTAGCGTCAGCACAAGAAAAAATAATGTATTTCTTTATTTTCAGTTTATTTTAGGCAATTGGACTTTTCGTTTTTTAATAATATATTTTGCTTGTTTCCTGTCAACTTCACCGCTCACATCTTCTACGCAACGGGTTTTGATAAAGTTGTAGTTTGGAACATTTTTTTCAGTAGTGTTATCTTATTCTTCGTAACGCTCTTGGCAGAGCGGTCGTGGTCGTCATGTCGTATTATTGGAGAAGGCTGTCTCGCCAGCTCTTCCTGTTGAAGGTTATCCTGCTGCATTCGTTTAAGGAGCCGCCCACATTAGGCTTTATCTGGTCAGTCCATCGCATAGGTGACCACCCGCGCGGTCTAGTGGCTTTCACTAGGCACTTTGGCATTAGGGACACATGCATATTATAGAAGGTATAAAGTTCAATCAAAGTGCGTCATGCTCGTGAACGGGTGCTACTTGGGATGACTGTTCAATCTTGGAATGGCATACATTTAACACTTAGGTAATCCAGTATTACTGTCGTTCAATGTGACCAAGAGGTGTATTTACCATTTTAATTAAAATACGTAGTCAAATTACCATACTAGATGAAACTAAATAATTGAAATCGTCTCTTTTCTTTCTTTATTCTTAGTATTTATATTAAGTAATTGGTTGATTTGTAATTAGTGTTTAAATTGTAACTCATACAAAAAACTGTAGTAATTATCTGGCGATACTTTATGATCAAAATGAAATAAATGCTTTGAGTTTGAGTTTGAGTTCAATTTAGCTTTAACATTATGGTAATGTGTATTCCTCAATCAACATACACCCAGTTATATCTCAATTGTGCTAGATTTCACTTTTTGATCTAGACCTAAATACAGAATAGTTATTGGTACAAATTACAAACAATAGACTTGAAAGCACATAGTACACTGTGTGATAGTGACATGTTACTGACCTAGTTAGAACAAATGACATTTTTAACATTACTATTATGGAAAATAGAAAGATGTATGTCTTTCTTTCATACAGAGTTATCATAACTTACAAATGTTGTCACTCAATTAAAATCTGGAATTCTTTACCAGCGCTTTATCCTTCCATTTTTGTTCCTTGGTCTACGGGGCTTGAAACTGCATCTCATAAAGCCATATTGCAGGGCACAATGCACCACCAGCGATTTCACACAAAAGGTAAAGGCACCAACTTCAAAATTATAAAATACTTATTTAATCATTTCTGATTAACTAAATCAAAATACGATTACTTTCTGCTAAGTTATTTTTAACTTTTTAGTTTCCTTCCCGTTTGAAGTTGGTTTGTTTTTCTTTAAAATTATAAGAGTATTTAGAGCGTTCGCACTAAAGAGTGGCAACTGGCAACGTCGCAATTTAGTGTCATATTTTCGTAGTTTTCAATTTTTATCATATAATCGGAGATAAATTTTAAAAATGTTTTCAGAACACTTTTTAGAATTACGTGAAAGCTGTATAAAAAATGTGAACATAATGCTTACAGTTATTTTACTATGAAAATGGAAGTGGAAGTTTGCAATCATTTTTTTGCATTTAAATAAACACTTTATAGAAAAATTATCTTATTTTTTTCTTATTACTTTTTTTTAATATATTTATTAGCCTACCAAAGTGACTCCACCCCGCCTGATGGTAAGCAGTCAGTGGAATCCAGAAGTGGTGGCCACCATACCAAAAGCTATCGTCTTAAACTGCTGGTATGGTGACCTCCACTATGGCGGCTGGGAATGGGGTTAGAGGAAGGGAATGAGGGAGGTGAGGAAAGAGGAAAAGGGGGAAATTGGGCCTCCGGCACTCTCACTCACCGAACGAAACGCAGTAGTAAGGATACTACTACTCTTAAGTCGATCTTCTATGAGAGGGTAGTACTTCCCCGGACGATCCGACCCATTCATGCTGAAACCAGCGTGGAAATTTATGATAAAAATTTAAAACCACGAAAATATGACTCTCTCTCTTTTGTGCGAACGCTCATAATAACATAACATAATAATAATATAATATAATAAAAATATATAATATAATATAATATTCTACCACATTCACACAGCGCCATCTAGCCCCAAATTAAGCAATTATATTTGCTTGTGTTATGGGTACTAAACAACTGATAAACTACTTATATACATTTTTTATTGATACGCGTACTGATAAATATGACCAAAATGTCATGCATAAGGTGCCATGTTATTAGACGTTTTTCTTCGACTCGACATTGTGTCTCTATTTCTCATGATAAATACCTAAAATAATAAAAATATCTAAGATTCGGCTATTTTGCATTCAGCATTTGAAATACAAAACGCAAAACTATTTGGTATTTTGCATTTGAAATTGTAAATCTAAAAAGTTACTTTGCATTTTGTATTTAAATGCTTTTTTAAAACATTTTGTACATCTCTGCTGCTCATAAATCGGTAATGCCCAGATTAAACTTAGATGAAGTACTTATAAATTAGATAAAGTCACATTAACAGTCTGACAGGTTATATAACTCATACCCTCGTGTGTACAAGGAGACTTAAGGGCGTTCCGTCACATATGACCTTGAGCGTTTCGCTTCCTCACCACCCCGCGCCTCACCCGAAAAAAACATTGCGTGCGAGTCCGCCCTCTAGCGTCAAGTAGCAGTAGCACAACTATAAGACAATGACCTTACTTGTCTGAAACCGCAGAGCTAAAATCTGATAGACGCGAAAATAATGAATTATTTTTTTAGTATCTTTTATTATTTCGTTTAGTAAGTATGTATATTTTTTAGTATATATTATTTATATATTTATTATTTATATAGTAGCGAAAGCAAAGATGAGTGTTTAGAATCATGACGTTTGTTAAATATGTAGTAGAAATAAAAATAACTACTGTGGGTTAAACCAATAAACTCAAAATCCAGCTCTACCGTGGTATAACTAAAATGCCGTTAACTGCCAAAGTCGAGTTTTGAGTAAACACTCAAAAAACGCGGCAAAAATTGAAACCGTTGTCACTTACAAATGACAACAATTATTTGAGATTTAAAGGTACCAAGATATAGATCAAATGAAATACTTTCAATTTATTCTCCTGTCAGTTTGTAAATATAATTAAATTTTATAATAAAACGTTTTTTTGCGTTTTAGTATACCATTGGTGTTACAAAAATCTAATAGATCAGCGGCTAAAATGCCACTACGCTTAGCGTAACGGCATTTTAGTGTCTCTATTTCATAAAAAATATTGTTTGTTAAAAACCTAAAAAACAAAAGAACTTAATTATAACTAAAATGTCGGTATAGCACATAATGTCAATTTAGCTTATCATTAATACTTGTGGAACTACCTCATGTTAAACGTGGTTAACGTCCGTTCACTGCTTTTAAGTCTGGTAGTCTCTATATGTGTTTAAATAAGAGTACAAAAGTTGATTCATTGTTACGCTTAAACGCGGTTAAACTTAAAACCTTATAGTTTAACGGCATTTTAACGCAACAGAATTATAAAGTATTAGATCATTATCGATCAAACTGAAGTTAAAAGTTATTAAAATACACTCATTTTTTAAACTTACAACTAACACAAAACTTCCCTTAAAACAAGATTATAGGTATCGCATCAATTATTATAAATTTAAAACATGGTTTTTATAAAATTTAAATTGACTTACAAACCACTTTATAATAAAAACAAATGTAGATACTAATAATAAAAATCACAAGTAAGTTTAACTTACACTTTAAACTAATAAGCATAAAAAAACAATTGGACCTACTTATGCAAAAAGGAACCAATCCACACATATGCCAAAATTGAGATAATTAAACAAAAAGCATAAAATGCACCTTATAACTATAATATAATAATAATATTCTACCACATTCACAAAGAGCCATCTTAGCCCCAAATTAAGCAATTATATTTGCTTGTGTTATGGGTACTAAACAACTGATATACTACTTATATACTTTTTTTTTTGTAAATACATACATACTATAGACTAGCTGTTGCCCGCGACTTCGTTCGCGTGAAAATTCAGATGGGTGCCAGATTTTACGGCAACCGTACATTGTATCAGTAATAAATATCAGTATTATCCATCTCTATGGCGAATCTCAATTAAACCCGCTACCGCTAAAACTGATGAACCACTTTCACACAAACTTCGACTCTTATTTGCTCACTTAATAAGGGTAGTTTCTGAATATTAAAAAAAGAGTATTTTCTAGTAATTTGGTAATCCTACTATAAAAACTATAGAAGTTTCATACAAACTTTGTCACCCCTTTATACACCCATAGAGGATGGATTTTGCAAAATCCCGTCTAAGTGAGCACCTATATCCTAATAGGAACGATCATGCAAAGTTTGAGATTCCTAGCACTTGTTGTTTCTGAGATTTCGTGATGAGTGAGTGAGTGACCTTTTGCTTTTATGTATATAGATAGCTTTTGCCCGCGGCTTCGCTCGCGTGAATATTGATTTTTCCAATAGACATTTTTATATTGTTTAAATACTGTTTTCCATAGTATTTTTAATCTCCCATTCATACAAACCCTCTTTCACCTACCTAAAGATATCCCTCGTAAAAAAAAAATACAATACACAAAGGCAAATATTCACTACAATAACTTTTCCCTTCCCCTCATTCCCTATCGCCCTTTTTCTCCACTCTCCACAGTTTCCGCTTCTCTCCTCACCTCCCTCTTCTCCTCTTCACCTCCTTCAGCATCCCTTGCCTCTCCTCGAGCATCTCTTGCTCTTTCCTCCACTTCTCTCTACCTTGCCTACTCTTTCTCCTCTCTTCTCTAGCACTTCCCCATTTCTTCTCCTTCGTTCCCCTCATTTTCTTCTCCCTTCTTATCACTTCTTATCCCTTTCCCTGCATTCGAGAGCTCCTGCCTTGTCCCCCCTTCCCCCTCCATTCCTCTCCCATCTCCCTTACTTCCCCTTCACTTTCCTCTCACTTCCTCCTCATTTACTTCTCACTTTTCCCTCACTCCTCACTTCCTCCTCACTTCCCCCTCACTTTCCCCTCACTTCCACTCACTTCCCCTCACTTCCACTCACTTCCCCTCACTTCTAACTTCCCCTAACTTCCCCCTCACTTCCCCTAACTTCCCCGTCACTTTCCTCACTTTCCTCTCACTTTCCTTTCACTTTCCTCTCACATTCCCCTCACTTTCTCTTCACTTCTCCCTCGCTTCTCCCTGGCTTTCCCTTGACTCCCCTTGACTTCTCCCTGACTTTTCGTACTTTTGTAGCAATATGCAAATTGAGGCAGCCTGTAAAGCACGCATTTTACTTTTAATTTTTTCTTTGCAACATAGAAAGCTGTAAGTATTTAATTACCTATAGAGTTAAGTGTATTGCCTGTGTCACTTTGCATGCTACTTGAAACTGTAACTTACAAAAATTGTAATAACCTGGCGATTAAAATGAGTGGCCTGAGTTTCTTGCCAGTTCTTCTCATGGCTCTACTTTGTCAGCGAACTGGTTGTAGGTTAATTTGCTGACATTTTGTAAACTTTGACGTTCATAAGTGTTAATTTAATTAACCTATATGAATTAACATATTTTCATTTTCCTTATTTATTTTCGGTTCATCTGGATATCACAAATATAACTTCAGTAAATCGTTCTGTATATTGTATAGCTAGCAAAAATTTTACGGAAGTAGATCTTTTAGAATAAGCGGGACCTAATACGAGCAAATACGAGGTACAACTACCCTGTATGGTATACGCATGGTATCATTGCTGATATTAAGCTTAAGCACAAATTGCACAAACAGTACAAAACTAGTAAAAGGCATAGTGATTATGAGGCGTTCTCTGAGTGCCGCGCGAGAGTGAAGGCGGAGATCGAACGAGCACATGACCAGTACTGTGACTTCGTACAAAGTCACCTAGCAAAGGAGCCGCGTGCGTTCTGGGACTATGTAAGATCAAAGAAAGGTAACTCGAGACAGCGTAAGTTAATAATAAACGAACGAGAGTTATCGGATTCTGAAAGTGCGCGGGCGTTTGTGACTTTTTTTCAGTCTGTGTATAATCCGGAACCCGCCGTGCTAAGCGTAGCAGCGGCCAGCGCGGCGCCGTCGCCGGCGCCCGGCTTGCGGGTGCACCTCGCGCCGCTCAGCCTCGTCGACGTGCGGCGAGCGCTCGCCCGCCTGCAGCCCAAGCGCTCGGTGGGCCCGGATGGTATACCCTCCTACCTATTTAGGGACTGTCGCGAGGTACTAGCCGAACCGTTGCTACATCTGTTTAACGTATGTATCGAGACCGCTGTGTTTCCTGATAGTTGGAAACTGACCCGTGTTGTGCCGGTACCCAAGGGTAAGGGAGGCTCAGAGCCCAGCGATTACAGGCCTGTAGCGGTCCTGTGTACCCCGGCAAAGGTGTTCGAGGCGGCGATCCATAGCTCCCTATACGTGCAGATAAGCAGTCAGCTGTCTGACGCGCAGCATGGATTCCGCCCAGGACGAGGGACGACAGGTAATTTGCTGCAGATGATGACATGCCTGATGCCGGCGGTGGATGCTGGGGGGCAAGTGGACGTAGCATATTTCGACTTCAAAAAGGCTTTCGACACCGTTGATAATGATGTCCTGTTGACGAAGTTAGCAAGCGTGGGATGCACCCCGCATACCCTGACTTTCTTTGCTAGCTATTTACGGGACAGATGCCAGTACGTGGACTGTAATGGGTATATCTCTGAACCTTACTTCACGAGATCCGGCGTGAGTCAAGGTAGCAACTTGGGACCTTTGCTCTTCATTTTGATGGTGAACGACCTGCCTGCAGTCGTCAATAGCTCTACCCCTCTCTTGTTTGCCGATGACCTAAAGTTGGTAATGGAGGTGAAGCGGTTTGGCTGGAGATGTACATAACGACGTAAAGTGTAAGTTTTGTCTGAAAGTCAGTGGTCCGAAGGCATAGTTACCTCCTCGGTCCTCTTTATTTCCTTTTTCTCCCACAGTATCTTTACTCTGTATGGCCACCACTGCACTGAATTTGAAACAGCACCATTCACCAGCAAAACTGAATTCAAATGACGGAGCTGATAAGGATTTTCAGTTACACATGCTTTAAACAAAGCGTCATCATTCCTATGTGTATATCATTATTTCTATAGAAATTGATATTTTCAATGTACCCTATCAAAATTCAAGGATGTTGCACAAAAATGTATAGTATTGGATAAGTAGATATATTTATTTAGTAATTAGTGTTTTTAATTTTAGGTTTTTTATGATATCGTATTGGGTTTTTATCTGTAATGATATTGTAAATACTTTTTCAATAAATAAATAAATGTTGATTATCTTCTAGTAAGTGCCCGTACGTAAGGTACACAATATCATGTACCCTTAGCAAAATAAGTAACACGAACAATTGCCAAAGTAGACGCATTGTACCCACTGTTTGAGTGATTTGGATGTACCGTGAAAATTACCTCGCTAGAGATTCATTATAAGTATAGATTACTTCAATATGTACATACAAATATATGTGTACATACATATATTTGTATGTACGTACATATTGTAGTATTGTAAATGTATAATATAATGCAAAATCGGTAAAGTAGAACTAATGTAATATTATCGCTAAGTAACGGATCCATGCGGACGACGTCACGGGGTAGTTTTACAGTACATACACTTATAATATAATATAATAAAGATACATACATACATACATACATAGAGTGCTAAACCATAATTCTTTTGCCTTTACCTAGTTAGGTAAAGACTGTACAAAAAAAGAGTAGAATTCTTTATACTGTGCCACCGTGCCGGGTCTATTACTTTCTACATACACCTATTACTCGAAAAATACGGTATTAGTTTTGTTATGTCCAGTAGGCACTCAACAATATATTATTTAATTTTAGGATTAAAAATTCATATAGTACGATAATAAAGGAACAGAGAGTAGGATTTTTAATTTACCTAATTGTGATAATTTCACAGTCTTCAAATATTTTAGTTTGGTTAGAGACTAAGACGTTTTGTAAAGCCTTTTTTCTTCCTTTCTTGCAATCAAATAAATAAATCAAAATAAGATGCATTGAAAGTAGAAGGGTAGGTATTTACTTTAGCCTAGTATCTTATCACTGATTTTATCAGCTCATGAAAAAAAATCTAACGAGGTAAATACTTGAATATTTTATCGGTATTACTTACCGATAGAATATTCAAGTACACACCGTATGTATATATAGAATGTATAGGTATTTATGCTCGTGCAAGATAACGTAGATAGTTAGGTAGCTAACAGCAGCGTGTATGGTTGTTTTGTGTAGGTACCTAACTAGGTCGCAAACCGACGCATGTCACGTATAATCATTGTAATTTGAGTTCTATGCTAGTTGTACGACCGACGCCGACGTTCGTGTTCCGACCGAAGCACCTCGTACCTACGCCGGCGTCGTCGTCGTCGCGTCGCGTCGGTCGGAATCGGAAAGCGCCCTTGCCACATGAGTAAATATCCAAGTTAGATATTTTACTCATGTGCCCACCTACCACACACCTAGTTCGAAATGATAGTAGACATAGACAATATTGTAGCAAGCTCATATTCATACCCCTAGGGTATATAACAGCAGGAATTTACTGATTCTTGAGGCCTGGTGTTGCCTTGATCTTATCACGAGCGACAATAGGCTCACCACCTGCTACCTAGTTTACGTGGAACTAAACATAATTAAAGGATATCCTAGGTAAGTATCTCAAAGAAGGTATTTTACTAAAAATATGAAGGTAGGTATATACCTACTTACAGGATATTCTATTATTGAATCCTTTGCATTTGTATTTGTTTCAGTCGTGAAATTTTAGTCATTTTGATGAAAAATAATAATAAATGTAGGTAAATACCTACGTATTTAATACACTAAAAAAATCTAAATAACTAATCTAATTTATTTGCAACACTAAATCTATCCACACAATATTTTTTTTGATATTATTAAATTTGCAATTATTGAATTACGTAAATAATTTTTAAAAAAACCGCATACGTCCGTCCGTCAGAAGGGCTTGCGCCGCTCTGCCGTTCTGCCTCCCGTCGCCCGCGCAGAGCCCCTGCGACGCTGATTCAGCCAAATTATCAATAACTATTGAAACATTATCCTAATAAATGAAATAAACCTACAGAGTTGACATTTGGTTTATTCCGGTTGATTCAATATAACTTTTATATTTATAACTATAGTAATTACAAAGTAATATTTCAAAATAAGTGAAATCACGTTGTTTTAATATCGTTGGTATAAGTTATATAATCAATTATTGTAAATAATTCTTCTACTATTCTAAAGTTCATGAATCAAAGTATATTGTTGGCAAAAAAAAAAAGAATAAATAGCATTAGAATCTACTCAATTATCGAGATGAAAGTAGCGGATTTCGTCGAAATTTCGTCGGAACCACCTTAACTACTGATATCATCACGACTGTTTTAATACCTACATAGTTTATAATAATTGATATATTCCCTAATGCCCCATCAAGCTTCCCATCAATGGGGCAGACGGGAAATTTAATTCCTTTCTGCCCCATTGAAATTGTTAATGAGGCAGATAAGAATTTTTATTTCCATCTGCAATACTCACTCCCAGTTTCTGAAAGACAGAGTATTTAGTTTAATTTGATCTAATTAGTAACTAACTACATCAAATTAAACTAATCATCCATGCTTTTAGGTACTTCACATGAGATTTAACAGGTGATTAGTTAATTTTGCGTTGATTAGTCTTTCAGAAACTGGGGGATAGTCTAGCTTTATTAATTTGTTAAAAGTGAAAGATAGAACTAGTTAGTCGTGTATTCAGCTGTCTACTTATCATATATTAGCAATGTATATTATAGCTTATTCGTATCCGTAACTAGAAACTGTCTAGATGTTCGTATTTGTCTATTCTTAGAAAACTAGATATATTACGCATTTATTACGGAATGGGTAAGCAGAAATCTGTTATAGGTTCTCAAAGAATGTCTTCAGCCACTCTGTCTGATGGTCAACAAAGGATCTAGTGGTAGACAACAACACTCTTTCCTATTTCCTTCAGTGGATGTAATATTTTAAGATTGTTTGACACCTATCTTATTTGAATTTTATCATTTATTCCGAGCTACATTTTAAAAATATGCTCTGTTAACATGCTAGAATTAGGTAAAAACTGTATAAAAAGTAAAAAGTCATTGTGCAAATAATACATTTGAAACTTAAGTTACGTTATTTTCATAGTAAAGTAAGCAATAAGTTAATTGCGACGTTTCCACTCATGACGCGTAAACCCTCTTAAATATAACCTCATTCCCGACTATTAAAGTAGCTAGACTATTCTTTAAATTGCACTAAAACATGCATTTATTAATGTACTTTGTATTTGTAGATCTAAATTTAAAAGAAAATATACCTTATCCGTTTTAAATACAGTTGATTTTATTTCACTTTTTATCATGTCAATATTTAAGTATCTTCGATGCACTACTCAGCATGAGAGAGAGTGCTTTTTACTCTATTAAAAAGCGGAAAGGCAGGATTACTTTCCACAGCCACTTTATACCTCTATAAGGAAGTTAAAGAGCTGCTTATCCATAAACTTGTACAAAGTTGTTAAAGTAGTAGATGTTCAGCTACGTCACTTGGCATGCGATTCGATCGACTTTAGTCGTAGGATCGATTCCTGCTTAGTGCAAATATTTGTATGCATGCCTATGAATTGTTGTTTGCGTTGATCTGGGTGTTTAGGTATATGTATGTATTTACAAAAAAAAACTAAGTATGTTTATCTGCATTCTCACAACCATAATACTGCTCGATAGCCTATGCTTACTTTAGGTCTACATAGCAAAAACTACCTACTTTAAATTAGAACTTACAAAGGATTGTAAATTTATTGCTAGGTTTTCTCAATTTTTAATTCTTCATCCAGCTCATAGCTCTTTTTAAATTCAAGAAAAAGTTTATGTTATACGCTAGGAATATAAACTTGATATCTGAAATTTTTGTGTGAGAAAAGAACGACGAATCTGGCAGATTATTTTTCTTAAATATATTTTAGGTGGTAACAGCCGAAACCTAAAGACATGACTGTCGTCTATAAGCATTGCAGAAAGAATAAACACCTGTTATAACAAGTAAAATATATTATTAAAAAAACAAGAAATCCACCTGCCTAAAATATACCAATTTCTTCCTACTGACACGCTACTTTGCAATATTGTATACCCTATATCACTCCTACAATTAATAAGAATCTAATGACACCTCATATGTTAAAATCCATTATGCCATTTAGGCTGTAGAGCGTGCCACAGAAATAGACATACATACACACACACACACACACCCACATACGAGTGGGTGACGTTTCGGACACAAAATGTTCGGACACTTTGACCCAATCGACAAATTATTTTTTTTTAAATGTTTTTAGTGACGTTTCGGACACTAATAAAATATCCTGTTTTGTACGGGACAAAAACATCCAGCGATACCTTAATGTTGAAATCCTTTTCTTCCGCCTAATATATTTTAAAGCAAAATAAAACAATTGACAACTTTCAAAATTTTAAAGTGCCTAAAACAAAAAAAAATACATTTCTTTATTTTCCTGTCCTGATTATAAAACATATTTCAGTATTTTTGTAGAAAAAAAATAAAACCGAAAAACGCGTTGTGACGTGACAATTATGGAAGAAATGAAGAACTTTCCTTGGACTAGTCACTGCTTATTAACCTGTAGTCTAAATCACCTCTAGTGATAAGAATCAGAATGACAAGTGACAAGACAAAGTCAAATTAATGTCAGTGCAGTTTTAAAAAGTTGTGATTTTACCAAAAACTACAAAATACAAATATTTTTTTCTTTAAAAAGGCACGCGCCTCAGCAATCGGTTCTGAATAATGATTTGCTCAAATGCAGTAGCTAACCTAAATGCGGTAATAGACTCATAGCAAAGTCACTATCTCTTTTATTCGCATAGGTCTATCTCGCTCGATAGATATATACTACTACTATACCTATTACAGCTTAAACACCGCTTTAAAAAGATTTTTATGTACATTTTATTTAAACCTTTTTTTCTGGCTGTACTAAGCAGCTACTATGAATAGGTGTCCGAAACGACAGAGAAAATAAAATAAAATTTAAAAGTGTCAATTCGGCCACTGTGTCCGAACATAATGTGTCCGAAACGTCAGCGACCCCCACATACATACATACGCTTGAAAAACATTACCTTCCTTGCGGTAGTCGCGCAAAAACAGAATCGAGTCGTTGCCGACCTTAAAACCTATTTAGGAAAAAAATATTTAAACGATAGTAAATTCGTATCAAAATTTGTTATGCATGGTTTTGACAGAGTTTACTGAAGACAAGTTTTGAAGAGGAAAGAGACAGACATATTAACAGCTACTTTACTTTATACTATTTACAGGCTTGAGAAAGGAAATGTATCTTTCATAAGCATAACAGTTTAATTACAATCATTAATAATACGATAACTCTTTCGATATACTTTAACAGCTACTACAAAGTAATTCTTAGTGAGAAGTGATAAAACGACACTTTCTTAAACGTTTGAACGCTGTGCTATTAGTGCTATTATATAGAAGGCTATTTGTTGATCTCTACAAGACTATTATAATAATTATATAATAATATATTATAATATTATATATATAATAATATATTATAATATTATATACCTATATTATATTATGACTGGCCTGTTGGTCTAGTGGTTAGTGACCCTGACTGCTAAGCCGGAGGTCGTGGGTTCGATTCCCACCCAGGACAAACCTTTGTGTGATGAGCATGATTGTTTGTTCTGTGTCTGGGTGTAATTTATCTATAATATGTATGTATTTACAATAGAAAATGTATATAAGTAGTATATCAGTTGTTGTACCCATAACACAAGCAAATATAATTGCTTAATTTGGGGCTAGATGGCGCTGTGTGAATGTGGTAGAATATTATTATATTATATTATTATTATTATTATATTGTTAATTTCTCTCAAAAAGGTAAATATATTTGCGTTGTCTTATAATAATAAGACACAATGACATTAAAAACCTGAGTTGGAGTTTGTACTAGGTGTGGAACCTGTGTGACAGATCTCCAGGCTCTCTCGTTTGGTGGTACAAAGTAATAAAGTACTCGTTATACAGATTAAATGCACATACTTGAAAAATTAAAGAAAGTTAAATTTATTAGTTAAGGAAATTTTGTATGTGTGTGTGTGTGTGTATCTATATTTCTTAATCGGTTCATATTTTATACGTTTATCTTGCCTTGTAAGTAACAGTCACCTATTATTTCTAGTTCCGTTTATATCATCTTTCACGTTTTTCATGCCACCGATAGTAAACTACATACTACATAAATTTACGACTTCTACACTTTCCATCAATGGGGTAAGCACAGACTATAGAACGCTATTTACTGCAATCCAAACATACCTTTTTTGCGTCTTCAACATTTATTAATCTGTTTATACACAAGTTACTAAGCATTACTAAGACTAAATTGATGCCGTTGTAGTAGAAGAGGATGAACGAGGAAAACGCCGAACACTGAGGGGGCCAGACACTAAACGCATTATGAAGGAAACTTCCATACCAAGTTTAAAAAGTGCATTAATATCACGGTAGGCAGCGGCTTCTTAGAGCTTCTGGCATTGCAGAAGTCCATTAGCGACAGTTGCCACTTACCATCAGGTGGGCTGTAGGCTCATCTGCCACTTTAAGCAAAAAAATACGCTTAGTTTATGTTGATTAGATATTTTATGCAAGGGTTATATTACTTCACCGATCGATCTTGCTCATTCATGCAACTAAGAATTTACTGCTGTATTGCTGCGAAATGGTTGCCATTACGAGTACAGGGAGGACTACCTATTCGTATAGTGTACGACTATTCACCGGGTTCGATTCCCGTTCAGTGCAAATATTTGTGTGCATGAACATGTATTGCATTGGTCTGGGTGTTTATATGTATAATATGTATGTATTTACAAAAAAAGTATTTAAATATGTATAACCGCATTCAAGAACTCATGACACAAGCTATAATAAATGCTTATTTTGGGTCTAGATGGCGTTGTGTGTAGTTGTTAAGATATTATTATTATTAGTTTGACTGGCCTGTTGTTCTAGTGGTTAGTGACCCTGACTGCTAAGTCGGAGGTCGTGGGTTCGATTCCCACCCAGGACAAACCGTTGTGTGGTGAGCATGGTTGTTTGTTCTGTGTCTGGGTGTAATTTATCTATAATATGTATGTAATTACAAAAAAAAAATGTATATAAATAGTATATCAGTTGTTTAGTACCCATAACACAAGCAAACATAATTGCTTAATTTGGGGCTAGATGGCGCTGTGTGAATGTGGTAGAATATTATTAATATTATTATATTAATTATTATTATAGTTACTATGAAAGACTTTCCATACGAGGTGAGTTATGTACCATCGACTTAAGACACTCCTTGTAATGACGAATGATTTAATTTACTAAGTTCTTATTTGCAGATGTCGTTTATCTACTAACAATCGCTAATATTTGTATTGCGCGACCAGTCCTCAAATAAGTATTAAAGCGTCGATAAGTTAACATCCTAGCCGGTTGTTTATTTAAAGATATTTGTATTGTATGCTTAAAACTACACGAATAAGTTATATCGCGCAATTACAATCTGAAACTCTTTAAGGCTTCTTTAGGCATGTTTTTTTTTTAATTTTGATGCCGGGTCTTTTATTAGAGGCGTGTAAAAATATGCTAGCAGTTTAAGATGATACAGCGATAAACTTCGAAATGGTGTCCTACAACTTCTGGACTTCATTGACTGTTTACCATATTATAAAAAAATTTTGTCGATCAGAACCTGTTCTAGTACTGCTTGTTGCATATACTACTGCTGACATTTGTCTGTAGGTCAAGATGACTAAGGATAATTATATATTAAGAAAAATACATCAATCATTTTGAAATCGTATCGGATACAGCAAGAAGCTGGTCCCTTTCATAGAGCTTAATATACTCGTAGCTAGTAGCTAAACACTTCTGTATACCATATATTGGAAAAATAGCGTGATGTAATTAAATATTTCGCTCTGAGCTACCATCTATCGTAGCAAGCTAACAATACGTAATGAAGAGCTATTGTTAAGCGTACGCGCAACCACCGTGTTAAATATTCATTCTAATAGAAACAATGCGTTTACTCTACTAGCCGCTTGATGGCGTTAGTTTATCGAAAGTCGCCGTAGCTATTTTTTTGTATCTTTGTATGGAA